>OX421406.1:7104775-9604775 GCA_949126875.1 Lochmaea capreae | reverse complement strand
ATGTGTGTTCACGTGAAATCACGTGACGTGATAATAATGTGTTTCCGCCTTAAGAATCCATACATCTTACATGATAAGTTAAATGCTCGTGAGCACCAAGGTCACCTCTTACATGATATATGCTGAAGCTTAAAATCTTAAGTGAGCTTAAACGTACACATTTCAGTACTCAATACCTTAACCTCACTTTTAATGGGCAAAAACCCATTATAAATATTTAAATAGATCATTCCATAATAACGTCACTGACAGGTCGGCCATGTTGTGCTAGAAGGCACGTTTATTGGTAAACAACGGATAATTAGTAAGTTAGACTTTAATTAGCAATTAGTTCTTGAAGGAATTTAAAATGCCATCGGTTTGTAGTGTTGATAAGTGTAACTATACTTTGTTTTTAAACTAAGAGGGGCGATTTGAGTTAAAGTTGTTATTTCTGCAGCCTAGTGATTTGTCAGATTGCTGCCCGTTTCACACAGCTCTTTCAATACAACTGGCAACGACATTTTTCAGTTTTGTGCTTATATGAAAATATTATCTTTATTAGGTACACCTTTTTTACGTTTGTTGTTTTATTTATAACTAAGTATTATATTCCAACCAAGTTGGGTGCTATTTTTATTATTTATTCAGTTTGACAAACAAAATCCTTGCTTGTTTTTTCTTGGTTATAATAGAAATTTCCGAATAAAATCTTATTTGAAAACAGGGTATTCGCTGTGTGCGGACCGTTGGAGGGGATAGGCGAAACTATCCCAGCGCGCGCAGTGGTGAATTTTCGCAATTCGGTCAGAGACTGACGTGGTATATTGTATATAAATAAAGGGGAAAATGGGGCACGACTGTTGTTCTGTTGTTAATTGTAAAAATACAGGATATAATAACAGTCATGTGAAATATTACAAGTTTCCTACTGCGCAACACAAGTTGGTACAAAGGAAAAAATGGATTGCAGCTGTAAAAAGAGTAAAGTGAGTGTCTTAACCTCACTTCAAAATACAGTGTGCACTGATACAGTATTCTATACGTCATGTTTTCTCCATCAATTTTATGTAGTTTGTTTATGTTTTCATAAATACATTTATTATTTCAGTCCAGACGGATCAACATGGATTGAAATTTAATTGAATAGACCTACAAAGATTTTTGTAGTGTAAGGTGTAGATGTGACTGCAGTTTGTCTGATGATTTTAGATTGAATTAAGTAGCTTTTTCCATCTTCTCTGAATTCATGTACATCTCTTACATGACCAGATTCCACCAGAGATTGACCTTTTGGCTGCGAGTTGGGATGAAAGTTGATACCGTGTGATATAAGCTCAAACCCAGTTTTTATTATAATTTTCATTGTAAATAGTGCAAGTTCAAAGTCCACAACAAATATATACAGAGCTGAAAGCCATAAATATTCATTAAGCAATTGTAGATATAATATGATGCGTTTGTTCACTTTTCATTTAGCAGAATGAAAAATGGAATAATCGATTTTTATTAATGATTTTAGGCAACCTGTATCTCCGTTGATTCTAACCTACAAATCTACACTTAACATAAAAAAAATACATTTTAAAAACGATTACTTACCTAGTCGCTTATAAAATACTGAACATTATGTCATTAGGCACTTATATTTTCAAATTATTTACATTGTAAAAGCTAAAAGGCTCCTTATCTTTATAATAATTGTTGCTTCCATAAGCTTTACGTGCAAATCTCTGTCGTAACTTGCGTTTTTAAGCCGCGAGGGGGCGACAGTAGGTACGCACATAGCGAATAGTCGATTCGGATGCCATCCAGCACAATATGGCCGACCTTTCAAAGTCATGTGTTCTAGAATGGTCTATTGCGATTTGTCAATAAATATATAAGAAAAGTCATCGAAACATAGAAATAGGAATGTTTTGAAAGATGATCCACAGCAATTTACTAAAGAAGTTAAATATAAAGTAAGTAACGAACATAATTTCGTTTCCTTTTATCACAAAACGTTTTCGTAAATTTCAGTTACATTGTGTACTCCCACATTGCAGCTAATACCGTCAGAAAATCTTTGAAACCGGAATTTTTAAGAGAAGCTATGACTCGTAATAAAAGTGTAATCAAAATCTATAAATTTAAAAATGGCAAAAAAGCAGAAGAAATCCATCCCCTGATTGCATTACCCGAAAATAATGAAAAAGAAAATGTTTAGGGAAAAATAATTGATTTATTTTGAAAATTTTAGGGGAAACGTGTAGATTCATATAAAAATTAAAAGTTAATCTCTTGATCTAACAAGGGTGGATTACAGCTTAGGGGTTCAACTTCATTTCACGGTAAAATATATATTTTTTTGTTAGTCCTATGCATTCTAATAATAATAATAAATACACTGTACACACATTTCGTTATGTACAGGGTAATTAAGAACTATTGGGACGTAGGTTAATGTTGGATTATTTGAACCAAAATATGGCGAAAGGACCAAATTTGCTGTTGAAAAAGATACAGGGCGATACATTTGAAATTCGATTGTCATGTTTTGCTAATAATTTCCCTCTATATTTATGAAATGTTATCAAAATAGATACAGCGGTAAGGAATATTATTTGAAGTATTATTATACATTTTATCTACTGGTAACTTTTTTTAAAGGAAATTTTTTAGTGATTTCGATTATTTATTTTTTTATATAGAATAAAAAAAACATTTCAAGGAATACATGAATCAGTTACCGCCTTCTTGAAATGACTCGAAATTCCAATCAGTATTTCTCAATGAATTAGAAATTTACAGTATACTTAGATAGACGTTGGGTTACAGCTGTTGCCATCAATAAAAAATAATGTACGACACCTGCGCACAAAGCTTGTATTAATTATTAGAATAAATTGCATGGTAGTTAGAAGACAGAGAAACAAAAATCCTCCTGTAATAAATAACTTCTTAACCGATTATTATTTCAAATAGTACATTATAATTAATATTTCAAAAATATTGATCTTGATAAAATTCTTTAATTCATAGCCCACTTAGTCGTGATTTTGATCAGTGGCTCGGTGAAAATAAAATATATTTTTTTAATAAGAATACAATGAATTCATAGGATTAGTAAAATGTTTTCATTTAAATTAGATTTGTTGAAGGTTTTCGTATCAGGTGTTTTAAACAATAACATGGTACTTACTTCATCAATGTCACTAATTTTAAGATTTTTTAACTTTTGCTTCCTACAAGCTCCACATATTCCAATAATTGCAATAACATTTAAATAAAATTATTATAAGTAGGTACATTTATGCTATATTTTTAAATAACATACCTTTATTAATAAGGAGCTTCATTTTAAAAAAACTGTAAACAAAATTTTTGATTTTAAAACCTTCTGATTGCCTTTTTAAATAAGCTCGCAATTTCGGGTAATTTTCAATATTAACATTATTTTTCAAAGTTATAACTCTTTTTAACATAGAATATATTGCCCTTAATTAGGCTGGTTTAAATTTCTTAGCGATTTTTCCAAAATAAGCCAAGCAAGAGTACGTTTTCAGAAAATGAATTTACATTTGTTGTACGCTAATCCATAAATTGCTGATATACATTCTCATATCTTCCTCTTGATTTTTCTGGTAATAGGTTCTTGATAGTCTTCGCGGAGACAATTCAGTTGGGCCAAATTACCTGCTATAATCCGTTGCTGAAAATGGGTCAATATAATCTATAGGTCAAGAAAGACCTTCGAGAGAAAGTACTACAATGGCTAAGCACATTATTTGTGGTAGCGAAAGGTTAAAAATGGGCTATGCACACCATTTTACTTTTCAATGCAGAGGGAGCAGATGGTATTTTCCCAGCATTGCTCCAGTAAGAACAAGACCAAATTCTATCACATTTGGATAAAATTAGTCGAAGCAGCTTAGAACTGGGTTATATACTAGAAGCATGGAGAAGTGCAATCGTAACCTTCATTCTAAAATCAGGAAAACGGAGCACAAAATCTTTCAGACCAATTAGTCTAACATCGTTTGTGCTCAAAACGATGGACAAAGCTATTGACAATTATAATTGAACGGAAATCCTAGAGCGACCTGTCCACCCTCATCAGCATGCTTACCGGGCAGGCAGATGGATCTACGGAGGACAACCAAGGAACTGTAGTATGCGATTCTTGGATATAGAAGAATCTTTTGACAATACTCCTTATGAGGCTGTCAAAAGAGCATTAAAGAGAAGAGATGTATACCGCACAACATCCAAATGGATGTCGGAACTAAAGTAACAGATTCGAGGACGAACAAAGACGTTGTCTCCATCTGAACAACCAGAGGATGTCCGCAGTCCTCATTAATGTGGAGCCTGACGAAAAGTTGTCAAAACGGTATTAGTAGTATTTGCACACTTAGTTAGTATGGGCGGGTGTGCGTGTGTAGTGAAAGAACGTAATCCTTCTATAAAATATTTCGGTAAATTTAGAAATGATTAGCGAGAGTGGATAAGATGAGTATACAGGTAGTATGTGAGTTATTTAAGAATGGGAAAAGATGGGAAGCACTGTGCTTATACAATAATATGGTGACCTTTGTCGGGTCTTGGATGTAGATACTGTTAGTCAGAAGATTACCAAGTTTGTCAAGTGTCACGTGAATGGTGAGATCATACAACTCAAAGACAACATCAACCAGGGGCAAGATTCTTAACTGATGGAGTAGAGCTTCCCAAGAGAACAAATATTTTAAACAATCTCTACTATCTCAGTCAAAAATCCGGCTACTGATAAGAAGACTCAGGAGAAAGAAGTCCTATAAGTGTTAGTTAATTAAGTATTAGTGTAAAGCAGAGCAGATTTGTTAGTGTTTATTTATATAAGAGTGTGAGGAACTACTAACGTGTAAGACGCTTCAGTTTGAGAATCCAGCTAGTAATTTAAGTAGTAATTGAAATTGCTGATGATCATTATTGACCAGATTGTAATAACAAAAAAAATCCTAAACGGAGTTTTAAAAGAAATACCACATTAATAATAAATGGTTTGTAGGTATTTATTTAAATTGATAAAATAAATAAAAAAGAGCAAGTGAAATGTCTGACTTAAGCCAAGAGAATTTTGGGTCATTAACCGTAGCGTGCACTTTTATGCAAATGTGTATCTTCATTAGTGGTTGGTAGTCACCTTTAGCTTGTTGGGTGAGATTGTTTTAACTTTTTCAGAGTTCGTTAACGCAATCTGCAGATTCAGATTCTTACTTGTTCGCTTACTTCAATAAACTTTCTGACAGATGATTTTCAATTAGATTCACTTAATAAAAAACATATAATTTTGTATAAATTTACTTCATTTAATGGGTTTTGTATTAATGCATATCATCATTTATACATCGTGGGTCACAGAAAACAGTCCACCTCGATATTTGGCATTATTCATTAGACCTTTGTTCCAAGGGGAATTCATTTTACGATACAGATATCTGTCATTTCCTTTTCACTATCCGGAATATACCTTTTGGTCGCCCCGGTCAGTTTTACCCAAATTTAATCCTTTCACTATTCGAAAGGTACAGACCACTTGGTCGCCAAAGCTGGATTAAGGGAAAATTATGAGCTTATTTAAATACTCTAATACTAATATGGGTTTGTGACCTGTCGACAACCAAAATAAAAATATTTTTCATCAGTTAGTTGTCTGCATTCTTACTGAAAAGATTAAATTTTTTTAATTGATAAGTGATTCTCTAACCTAACCTAACCACAAACATTTTGATTCTGCTTTTTATTCAGCGCATCCCGATATATTCAAATTTGCGGATGTAATTCTCGATATTCAGTTAAATACTTATGTGAAATTAAACAGTACACATATACCTAACAAACTTTAATATCTTTAATTATTGATAACTACGGCGACCAAGAGGCCTACCTGATTTTAAAACTGGCGACCAAGTGGTCCATAACATTATGGAACCCCCGCTGACAAAACTGACCGCGGCGACCAAGTGGCCAACACCCTCACTATCCCAACTCCTTGATTTTTATTTGAGGAAGTTTGGGGCACATGCATGCCCCAAATATGGTCCTCTCTAGAAAATACAAACGAACTGATATAATATATATTATGAATTTCCATACAAACATAAAAGTATGTAAAGTCAAAACAAAAGTAAGTGTAACACAAATATTTTAAAATAACAGGTTTAAATCGTCAATATCCTCTACTATTCCAGAGTCTGATTGTTGTGGTCATGGAGACTATATAAGGAGAACTAACTCATACGGAAAAATTGACAAAACCTGTCCTCAAAAACGTCGATCTAAGCAGTTTGTTTTTTCACCGCGCGTCGCTCATTGCAGATACGATACCATCCAAATAAGTTAACCTTAGTTTTTATCAATGACAGTAGCCGAATTGTAAACAATACCTGACATTACTTAGTGTTAATGAATGATAAAAACTAAAAGCACCAACCAAAATGGTTAAAAATTAAAAATGGGCAAGGTGTGTATTGTTAAAAATTGCATATTTCTGTCATGAATTTGTTATTTATTGAATTTACTTTAGAATATACTTACTTGCACAAAGGGTGTCTTTTCTCCAAATTTTTCTTTTGAACACTTATTTTACTCATAACTGTGCTCTGCCTTCAAATGTCTTAAAAAATTCCGTACAGAAGAGAAGATACGACAATAGATATTCGTATTTTTCATCACACAAAAGCATAAACACATTCAGCAGCACAGAACTAATTATTTCACCACCAAACGATCACAGTTTTCGATATTTTTTAAGACGGGGACAAAAACGGATTTCTTACTCATAAAATGTTTCATTTCTGTTCCCTAACCTCACTTACCCAACATACTGTCAAATGAGCTAGCAACCAATCAAGTACCATGAACTGAAAGTGTTTGCAAGGTTCATGATTGGTATTGTTCTGCAGCTAGATGTTTTTGGTATGGTATTGACACTGGCGCCCTCTACCATTACCAAAAATTGAAATACATGGAGTTCGATCTCCTTATATAGTCTCCATGGGTTTGAACTAGAGAAATGTCAAATGACATTTACATAGTACACCTCGATATGTCTACTGGACTTAACCGACTATGTCACCACCTTTTTACAAAATGACGAAGCTAACGGTTAAATCTGTTTTTCACTAGATATAATTTAATGCGGCGGATCTAAAAGTAAACAAAACTCATTTCTCTAAAAAATGTCACTTAACACACTTTACCTCTGAGGTGCTGATATAGTTTTATCTACATATTTATAAAAAAAAACTAAATTTTCAAAGTGAAATGAATTCATTTTTTCTAATAACTATGAAAGTGACAAACACAATTGAGAAATGAAGATGTCAGATACATCAATATGTGAACAAAAGGCGTCCAACCATCCGTAACAATTATTGAATATGCCTCTTGGGCTAGGCCATCCATTTTCTTTTGTATATCGTTAAACACATTTGTGTCAAGGGTACATTATGGACAGTGCTGAGAAAGACACTTAAATTTTGAAATGAATACCAAGAAATTTCTATTTGGAAGTTTATAATTGCTGAGACAAATGAAAAAGGACATTACCTCACATTTTGTTGTGTTGGCGGACAAAAAGGTTTTCTAGTTGTAATAAATGATATTGGAACCGCAGACATTTTTTACCATAAATAACCAATAGAAGGAACAAACCGACATCAACATATTAATTAATTCAAACTTCCAAAATTATTCTTAGAATGGTACTACAGTAACCTTACGATTTTTGACTACACTTTTTGTTGTTTTTATAAAAATATTGTAGCAGTAGGAGTTCTCAACGAAAACGATAGACTAGTGTTTCAGTGGGATTTTGCAGAGCTGCTTCGTTTTTTTGACAGCTAAGCTTGATATCAATTTTGATATTGTAATACTTTTTGTTATTTCTCTTATTTGGAATATTACTGTTTTCCGCCAACCTGCACAAATAACAGCATAAATTGCACAAGTAAATATTCGACTACGTTGCATGAGATGGAAGCAAGAAAGAAAGAAGAAGAAAATTATGGTTGTGGGTATGGTCAGTGGCGTAGCTATCATAGAGCCAGGTGGTGCAGTGCACCAGGGCCCCGGAGCTCAGGGGGCCCTCTAACCTCAGCTTTGAAAAAAAATAAAAATAAAAATTCTTGTGACCAGGTTCGAGCCTTACTTAAGAAGCAGCATTCGACAAGATCGCCTCCGACATTTATCGTTAATTGCAATAGAAAATGAGGCGGCATCAAACTTGGATTTGAGAGAAATTATAGACGAATTCGCAAAAATTAAAGCGCGCAAGAGATTGTGAATTGGACGAGGAATTCTGTTAAAAATCTTTTTTTCCCTTAATTAATCTCATCTGTATAATAAATATTCCATATTGCCATGTGCATCGTTGTTTATTTATTCCCTTTTCCTTCTATTACACACATGGAGATTCTAAAAGAGACGAAGTATGGATTTAGCCTACTAGGGATAAGTTCCACTCACTGTTTCCTATTATTATTCTTATCAATAATTTTGAAGGCCAATATAAGTTCAAACTATTCGGAAAGAGGGGAGGAGGGCCCGATTCTAGCTACGCCACTGGGTATAGTGGGAAAGAGAGAATAGAAGAAAAAAGGGAGAATGTTAAAAAAGGAAGAAGTGGGAAAAAAGTGGAAACATCTTGAGAAAAATAGAAAAGGTGAGATAAAAAAGGGGTAAAAGAGGAAAAATAGATAAATAGAATGGAAAAACATTGTGAAATTTATATACGAAACAAAACCATCGTCACCTATCTGTGGGTTCTAAGACTGAAATAGAAGGAAATAAGATAGAACATAAACCAGCAAAGGGATGAGCCGGAACCCTTTTGCGCTATCAACTCCAATTTAATATTGGAATTAGGCAACACTGAAAAGAAGAGATCTTACCATTGGAAAGATCTAGTAGAGCTGATAAAATCTATAAATGTTTACAAATGTTCATCAGTCGTACTGCCGATGCTCAAAAGGCTTTCGATAAACTTTATCATTATTCTTAAGTTCTTGATGCAAATTTCATTTTATTTGACACAGTCATAGACAATAGGTACACTTCTATATATAATACACCAAGGCACAAAAAGATCTTGTACAGGGTTATGGATGTAGATCTTCATCTCAATTGGAGCAATACAGAGATACCACAGCTGTTCCTGCCGCGTAGTAGAGTCACGTTTATAAACCTTGAAGTCCTATAATGGGGTGGCAATACAACAATTTTTATTTAAATTTAACTACATTCTTTTATCATCCATCAAATTAAAATTTCTTCTAACGGATAAAATAATTAACTACATAATACACAATCCATACTTTCCACAAAATACAGGGGTCCAGACAATTTTCATATTATGAAGACTATAATTAAGTAATTATATTTAAAACTCAAGCCGTTAGTTAGTTCCGCTTTTTCAGAATTAAGCAATGTATTAATTGTATATTTATTATATAATACCCACCATACTTGAGCTAATAGATACAAATTTACATAAAATTATTTTGATCCATTTATCATCCTTTAACTTTTAGATTAAACTGGGAAACACCAGTAGTGTAATTATCAGAGGCGTATCCGGCCTGCGGTCCTGGGGGTGGCAAGGCGAGTAGAATAAGGGCGAGAAAAAATGTTTACGGGTAACTAATTCTTATAAGAACATGGTACATACAAACAGCACAATATTGATTTGATTTGTTTTGCCAAGAAAACTTCTTCGGCTGTTACCAACATGGATGTATACAAAATTGTCAACCCAGTTAACGATTTTAAAAGCTTCAAATGGGTTGCTTATAGAATTTCAAGAAAAATATGGTGTAACATGTCTATAGACCTGTTTAGACTTTTCTAAAATTTGTAATGCAAATTCGTCCAGTCCCGTTCGACGTCTCATACCCATAAGACAATTGTCATCTGCCTACGGCCGCCTCCATTTTGGCAACGCCAATGCCGAACTTCCTCCTTTTCACTATCGACTGTCTTCAATGCAAGAGAGACTTTTCTGATAGCTCATATTTTCTATCTTTTTTTATCTATCATCCTAAATTGTTGTGGTAAACACAGCAGCAAGGATACCTTAAAAATACCTCGAAGGTACTTCTTAAGTATAACCCAATATACAAGGATATCTCTCAATACCTTCAAGGATACCTCCATCAAAGATGCCTTCCAAATATACCTACAGAATAGACTCTTAACGACTGGGATACTTCCAGGTCAACTTTTCCGTCCACCCTTCCAGGACGAATTAAAAATCAAAGATAAGTACCTAAAAAGTACAGACCTCATTTCTTATTTGCTCCTCACCCGGCAAAACAAAAATAATGTTTTCAAATCCCTTTTCGAATTTGATTTCTAATCCACCGGCTATAAGAGCTGTAGGAAAACGTGTCCGTTTTTATAAGGGGTTTTCTACCGTTTTCACCTAATTTTTCTGCTATTTAAATTCATTTTTATACTTTCGTCAATGTCAAAAAGGTAGTGGCGCACTAAAGCTAGTTATAGTCTGAAAACCCTCTGACATACATAAACCTCCTTGAGAAGAGTCTCATGCCGGTATCTTTTTTTAGTGGCCACCAACTAGCGCCCTGGCGAACAGAAAGTTACCAATTGGCGCCCAACGTGGGGCTAGCCTTCTCTTGAGAAGCGCCTAGTGCCGGCGTCTTTCTAGAGTGACCACTAAATAGCGTATTTGGATATAAGATTTTCATACATTTCGGGGACATTTAGTGCTGATTTAGGCTTTCTGTTGTAAATATTTTGTCTATAATAGACAATTATAAAAATTAAATGGGGTCTAATTGCTTCCCGGGAACCAAATGACTAATAGAGACCAGGTAATCTGAAAATGTCGGGAGCCAAATTGCACATAAAAATTATGTATAGGTACCTAAAATATTGGGAGCTAAATAACTCATTTTTTCTTTTTAATATGGGAACCAAATTACATGTATCCATTCTAACAATCGTTGAAAACAGTGGCTCATTCTTGTCTTCAATGACATTGTTTCATTCCTTCTAGTAAGGCTACTACACCGCCTTCGTTTGATCTAACAGGTTTAATTCCGCCCACAACGGCCATTATAGCTTCCGTACGTGTTTCCATACATATTTACAAGAAACTATAATAATCTTACAATAATTCTTTGAATAAACAAGAAACTGAAATACCTGATATTAAACAATAAGTCTATATTATTAATGAAAATGCAAAAACCTAAATCAAAATACACTAACCACCAAAAATTTGACATTTTCAAATGTGGTTATCTCTTGAACTACTAATTTGTTTTTGATGGTTTTTTTAATTGCTGGTAAATTGTTTTGTATTTTAGCATTACTATGGTTGAAATTTTTATGTAGAGATAAATTTGAAAATATACAGGTTGCTAAAATGTGAAGATGATCTTTACCCGAATTTTGAAACACCCTTAAGATGCAGCAACTGCAACTATATCTACAAATTACCAATAAAATTGGGACATGCCACAAGAAAAAATGAAAAAGTATAACTTTTCAAAGCAAACTCAATGAACAATATAGTCACCTTACTGTGGATTCCAGGACACATTGGAATAGAAGGAAATGAAATAGCAGATGGACTAACAAAGAGGGGAACGGAAAGACCCTTTTGGAAGCCGGAACTCTTTTGCGGTATCAGCTCCAATGTAATATTGGAACAAATAGGCAAAGCTGAAGAAAAAAGATCTGACCATTGGAAAGATCTAGTGGGGATTAGACAATCAAAGATTCTGATGGGAAAACTGCACTAATAGTTTTAACAGGGATCCTAACGGGACATTGCCGCCGCCTGAACAGGCACCTGAAAAAGCTCAAAATAGTGGAGGAAGAAGAATGTAGATTCGGTGGCATGGAAGAAGAAACCTCCATCCAAATATTTGCAAATTGCATAGCAATTCAGAACCCTAGGGCACAACATCCAGGAGATTATTGGATAGAAGAGGGACATTTACCTAAGTTAAAGCCTGCAGATATCCTAAAATTCCCCAGGGAAATAGGACTAGTCTCAGGAACTAAGTAGAAGTAAGGGGGCGCAATAGATCTTTCAGGTTAGGTTAAATAGGGAAAGCGTGACATAGTTTTATAAGGAATTTGTTTATGTATGTGACAGTTCAAATGATAACACTTAATCTGAATGCCAGTAAATTACAACTAATGAATGAACACAATAATATTAAGAAAAATTAACAACTATATTATATATTTTAGTTTTATTTCGCAATGTGAATATTGAAAACACAATTGTTTGGTTGACTAATGTGAATTTTTGGTCTAATCACGTTTGTTTCTGTTTGATTGATAGATAAAGCCTCATTTAAATTGTGAATATTTGGAACAGTCAGCTTCGTCTCGGCTTGAATCTCATGAAATGTTGAAGGTTGGTTAAAAAAAACTGCATTAGCACCTTGTAAAATTCGTGAAGCACAATTCATTTTTGCATTGAGTGAATTGTACACATACCCTTCGGTGACAGCAGTAGTAAATTTAGGACACGTTGTTGCGGATCCAGCTCTTAGTAAAAGAAAGCTAGCAGAATTACCTGGAGTAAGTAAACGTACAGTCAGGCGACGTTTGAAAGCCAACAAATTTCATCCCTATAAAACATCTCGTTCACGAACTTCACGAAAACGATTATGATAGTCGCTTACAATTATGTGAAATTATGAACAAGAACCACATTTTCTTTTCAACATTTAGCAGTTTTTATCTCAACGAGACTGTCTATCGACATAATTGGCGAAGATCCTTGAAATAAAAATCATCTACTGTTTGGTTCTTACTTTCGAAATTGAAAAGTAACAGTCGCTCGTTTGGTTTTCTATTCTTCTATATTTTGTTTTCTGAATTGGCTTCCAACTTTCTCACAATCACGTTTTAACAATTATTGTGTAGGACTGTAAACGACTATTTATACACATCGTTAAAACTACAGCTATTCAATTTCAGAAAACAGAAGAAAACAATCAAACAGAAGTAAATAACTCAATCCAACGCCACGTAGCGTGCAGACCATAGAAAAGACCAAGTTAACTGCCAATCCAAAGCCATTGTTGTTGTCTTCATTCCTCTGCCTTCCTCGAGGCAATATACTGGGAACTCGCAATTTCTGATGCATTTATGTATGCTAATAAAGTCACGCAGGCATTGAAAACAAGCGCGAATACAGGCACTTGACATCAAGTCTCGATGTACATTTTGTATTTTCTTTTATATTAGGTATTACAACTAAGAGTTATGATAATTATAGACTGTACATTTTTTTTTGTTACTGGCATCCAGGAACTCCATTAATAAGTAAGCGCACTATCAAACATATAGAAGTAATTTTCAAGTACGATTTTAGCAATGCACTGAGTAGTGAAATCGGTAATTCACATATTATAATGGGTCAGCTGGATATACACGATTAATATCTTATTTATATTTATTTGTGTTCTTGCCTCATATATCCGTTTCACCTGCCTCCTGTTATTCATTCTGTGCATGTAACTCCACCAATTCAGTTGTCGTTGTTATATGAATTTTAATACTGGTTGTACTGCCTTTTTTTTGTCCATTCCATCTATTTACTCTTCTCAAATACTTCCGCTCCTTGAATTTTACTTTTTTGTCTGATTGAAAGAGTCTAATGCCTGATTTCACCAACCGTTTCCTAAAGTTAGGAAATATCTAAATCGGATTTAGGAATTCCTAACTGCAATTTCCTGCCTAAACAGTTCAGGAAATACCCAGCTTGACATTTCTCGGTTGTCATTTTGATTGATAGCGAGTAGAGAGAGATTTTTAATTGTATATTATTGTTAAAATATGCGAGCTTATACGTTTTGTAAAACGTCTGGAAAGGTTGGATAGCTCATCAAAGTATTAAAATGAAAGACCCCGGAAACGAGTAATTCGTCTGGGTATATAACAATGTTTTTGAGACTCTGGACGAAACAGATTTCTTTCGGCGTTTTCGGTTACATAAAAATACGATGTTAAAAATATTAGAGAAAATTAAAGATGTTCTTGAATTTGAAAATGATAGGGCAGTTACTACATTCTTCAGACTAATTATTAATCTAGATATTTTATGTATATTATTTTTGTTAATGTCTTTTTTATATTTGTAATTCAACGTTTCGGTAGCGCTCCAGCTACCGTTATCAGAAAATTGATAAAAATAATATTTAATTTAGGTTAGAATAATGTTAAACAAATTATTTATAAAGTACAGCAATTACTTTGGAGTTTTTCAAGGAGAGTCAGCTCCTTGATCAAATAAAGCATCGACGTCGTTTTGATGTCAATGATTTGTAGAAATGCACTATATTAAATGTTGTCTTCTATTCTTTTAATGTCCTTGGTCCACCGCCCGTGCTCGTCACATTTATTTTTATACGTTTTAGCCTCATATTTTAATTTAGTCCAAATTTTGTTTTTAATTAGTTCCTAGAATTGTTTAAATATAAAACTTCATAATTCAACAGCCACTGCAATCAAAGTTATCTTTTGATTTTTCGATTTAAACTTTTGCTCAAATTTTGACCAAACATTTTCTTTTTTTTTTCTGCAATAAATAGAGTAGCTTCAGCTTTTCTTTTTTCTTCTTTCGTGAAATAATTAGCACTTCTATTTTTTTTTCTTGCATTTTGATCAATATAAATAAATACAAAAATTACTAAAGCCCACAAGAATAAACGAGACACAAATACATTCGACATGAAGTATCAAATTTCTCAGTTATGATCTCCACCCATTCGATTTTCAGGATAATATTAGACAGTGGTACCAATTTTATGTAGAAAACTCTCCAAATCGAATTTTTATCTAGGAATTTCTTAACTAAGGAATTCTTAGGTCATACTTAAATCGGATTTAGGTATTTCCTACCCTAGGAATAACTTAGTTTGGAAGTTCCTAAAATCAGGTTGGTGAAATCGGGCACAAGTCTCACATCCCTAAGTTAGTACTGCTCTATATACTGTACAAGTATTGTATACTTTTATCTTTGTTCAATTAAATATATATTTTTTATTTATAAAATTTTTGTTTCGTCAAACATTACTTCTAGGTTTGTAAATTCTTGAACTCGCTCTATTTTGATGTCTATATTAATATTATGGTCATCTATTATCACTATTTTTGTTTTATTTGTGTTTATTCTCTTGTCCTCTTCTTTCCTAACCTCTTTCCAATTGTTTAGTTTTCTTGTAATTTCTTTTCGCTTTCTGCTATTAGTACTACATCATCTCTAATAATAATATGTGCCCAATGAAAAGTTTTAGGTTCGCTTTTCTTTATAATGGTATCCATATGTACATTGAATAAAATAGGGTTTAATCCCCCTCCTAGTCTCAATCCTATGCACATAGATGTCGCTGGTTGTATTGCAATCGCCAGTTTTTCAGTTAGTACTAACCTTAAAAAGATATTCTATCCATTAGTTCGTGAATTATTGTGCTAAGAGTGACACTACTTTTAATATTTTCAAAACAATGGATCAAAAACAATTTCTTGTTTTAATTTTACACTGCTTTTTGATGGGGAAAAATACTGTTCAAGCGAAGCAAAGGCTTGAAAATTGTTATGGGGACACCGCTCCATCAGAAACAACAATAAAACGATGGTTTTTTAACTTCAAACGTGGTCGTAGAGACACAGATGACGCGGACCGCAGTGGACGTCCAAAGGAGGCAGTAACACCAGAAAACATCAAAAAAATACACAAAATCGTTTTGAATGAATTAAAAGTGAAGTTGCGTGAGTTAGCTGACATCGTAAAGATATCAAAAGAACGTCTTGGCTTTATATTGCATGAGCAATTGACTATGAGAAAGCTCTGTTCAAAGTGGGCGCCGCGTTTGCTCACTGTTGACTAAAAACAAGCACGTGTTGATGCTGCTGAGCAGTGTTTGACCATGTTTAAACGTAACAAACCGGAATTTATGCGTCGATATGTGACAATGGATGAATTATGGATCCATCACTTCACTCCGGAATCAAAACGATTGTCATCTGAGAGGACAGTAACTGGAGAACCTCATCCAAAGCGCCCGAAAGCACAACAATCTGCTGGAAAGGTTATGGCCTCGGTATTTTGGGATGTACGTGGTGTAATATTCATCGACTATCTTGGAAATGGAAATACCATCAACAGTGAATATCATATAGCGTTATTGGAGCGTTTGAAGGCCGAAGTTGCGAAAAAACGACCACATATGGCAAAGAAAAAAATGTTTCATCAAGACAACGCACCGTGTCACAAGTCAATCAAAACAATGGCAAAACTACATGAATTTAACTTCGAATTGCTCCCACATCTACCGTATTCGCCAGATTTGGTTCCCAGCGAGTATTGGCTGTTCGCAAACCTGAAAAAAATGCACACCGGTTAGAAATTTCGCTCGAATAAAGAGGTTATCGCTGACACTGATGCGTATTTTGAGGCAAAAGATAAATGGTCCTACAAAAGTGGTACTGAAATGTTAGAGCGGCGCTGGAATGATTGCGTTGTTGTTGATAGAAATTACGTTGTTGAATAAAACTAATTTTGAACAAAAAAAACGTGTTTTCTTTGTTAGGCCCAGTACTTTTTAGCCCATGTGTTATGTCTTGGTTAACTTTTATTATTTCACCGTGTATTCTTTTCAAAGTCATAACTCTAACATAAAAAATTGCCATCATACATATAAGCCAGAACTGAACTAATATGGCTATAAGAATAGAGTGCCTGTGGGCAATCAAATCGTGCGACTCTGACTTTTGTTAAGTCCAATATCAATGAAGCCGCCATTCCCAACAATCACAAATTTGACAACCTCTACTTTGTAATTTGCAACAAGGTGCCTTCTCATTTTGTTTGTTTTACCTGTTAAGGCACTTTCGGCTGTAAAAATTACAGTTTAAAAGATAATTTATGGTTAGTGTTAGTCAACTTATGGTTTGGATACTAATTGGGGTTATCGTATCTGTGCTGTTGATGACCGTACGAATGGTTTTTTAAAGATCTATGAGAAATGTTTTTGTCGTAATACAAAATTCAGATCAGAAATTATAATCGTAGAAACCTCCAGTTATAATTTATTTTTTGTAGTTTACTCAGGTTTTCATAAGTCATAACCCCGAGAATAGTTAATTTACACGTTCTGTTTAGGATTAATTATATTAGCTACTATAATAATTAACAAAAAATGTTTCTTTCTTCTTATCATAAACGAGATAAAAAAAAAGTTGACCTGTTTTACACTCCATCACGCTAGAACCAGCTTCAAAAATACCTAATTTTGTTTTGCTTATTCTTTCCTGTAAACGATGCTAATAAATTACAGTAACCTCATTTTTTGTATCATCAATGATTGGACAGGAAATGGTAGATTGCATACCCAGTCGAAAGAGTTTATTTTTCTGTAGAAAGCGAAGGTACAAAGCGCCGACACAGAAATGAAACTTTCCTTCAAGGTTTGTATACTGTATTATTCACAACCATAATTAATTTTTCATAAATATATAAATGTAGCAAACGTGAAAATTTTGTCTTAAGTACTTAAGTAACAAGAAGGCTTATTTCGCTGACAGTGTCAAATGTCAAGCGCAATAATCCATTGACCATTAACATTGCCAGGCCAAAGTAGGTACTTTGGCCTGGCCTCTCCACCCGGGTCTTCAACTTAACCTATTCATATTTCATCAAGCTAATTTAGATTCTTTATAGAGCCAATTAGTTCATTTTTGAATGATATTTCAGGCCTTAATGCGATTGCCGATTGCCAAACATCAAATACCTGAATTTACTGTTTGGGCCCTTACTATGGGGAATCTACTCAATACTCTTATAAATGAAACTGACTGTTTCTAATTATATTCACTATGTAATGAAAAAATTATGAAAATTCCAAGATTGATAATTATTTCGATATTGACGTCTCATCGTCAGAATGACAGAAGTTATATTTGATGAAATGCCTACCTGCCGCTTTCCAGAACCATTTTGATCAGGCAAACGAGCCCCTGCGCGCAAAAAAAGCTCCAGCTGCCATTAAGTTTGAAACACAGATTACCTTTTCCTTGCCCCTGACGTACCTACCGGATTTTTTGTGCTTGCAGCCCAAAAACGTTGACTTATGTTTATGGAATCATGGCACCGTATATATTTATTGGTTATGTATTGTTCCAGCTCCCCCGTTGTGCTCGAAGCTCTCGTGTTTCAAGAGCAGCGCTTTAAGTCCAAACATTTGGTCAGCTGGAAAGCAGTTAGTGACCTTAGAGTAATACTACAAATAGAGTCCGCAAGTCATTCATAAAACTATCCGAAAATACGGCTAACATTCTATCGCTATACATATGTTTTCATCAATGACTTTCAAGGAGTGGGGAGAAACTGTCGGACAGTGCCACTGGCCAATAGAACTATTTACTTACAGGTGAAAATAGAGGTTAGGAAAATTTCGACTGTTTTTTTGCAAATTTGGCACTGACGAACCATGATTTTCACAAAAAAATATTGTTTGTTTAATTATATCTGTATGCACACACACGAATATCAGTTGAAAAGACGAAAACAAGTGCTTCAATAAACTAGGAACATTGAAGCTTCGTAGTAAAATCAGGTAAAATTGATAGTAAAATGGTGTTCGCCCTTTTCTGGATGTTGCCATATTTCAGACAGAAAAAATTATTAACACGCATTTGTTTCGTTTAAACCTCAAAAGTTTCAAACAAAAGCATATTTTTATTACATAAACTACTTAGGATAATTATTTTAAAGTCGTTTTTATGTAACTTCTTAAAAGTACATTTTTATTTTGTACGTTTCTATCGTGTCCTATAATTCAGTTGTCGCAATTCAAAGGAAAAGTGAGACATCTGGCAAAGGGTCGGCAAGTTACCTTAGAATGTGATGTAATGTTGGGTTCACTTCTAAATATTAACAAATGTATCTTTTTAATGTATTAATCTGAGCTAGTGATTGACTTAATATAATGAATAGAAAAAAGGACAGGATATTATATTACAAACATTAAAGCTTAGGTATTATTAGCCACATGGAGATATCCTGGATATATTTTTATCCATTTAAGATCCGTACAATCGTGCAATGATATAGGAATCTAAGAAAAATTATATTTGCTAATCTTTAGTGTCTTTAAGTGTCTTCCAAATTCTAATTCTTCAAGGAAATCTAGTTTTTGTTTCTTATCACAAATATGTAGTACTTCTAGTTCTCTGTTAGGTGTTAAGGAATGTTTGGTATCAAATAGATGTTTAATTTCAAAATTTCGACTGGTTTGACCAATACAGACAGCATTACCTACATTCTGGACACTAAAATTTATATATCTCAGATTTTTTTAATGGGGATATTTTTGTTTTCACATTTAACAATTTTTTACTTACCTTGCTTTCTGTTTAAAAATAAATTGTTATATTTGTTCCTAAATATATTATCCTTGAAATATTATTAGTAGGATCGTCATCTCAATTCGGAATTGGGATGGTATAAAGTAGTTTACGATTGGGGGTATTGTCAGGGATAATTACCAGAATACTGTAACTTCCAGTGTCCACCAGCAATCTGCAACAGTTCTAAGCAGGAAATATTGGAAATAATACGATAACTAGTGATCAAATTATTGCTACAGTGGTTTGTATGAATACTGTAATATTATAATAACTACTTTCATTTGATTATTTTCATTTTTAACAACATAAAATTTTTGTTTTGTTCAATAATTCTTTAATACGTATTAATTATATTTTCTTTTCACATATTTTCAATTCCGTAAAACGTGTTTGATTAAAATTTATTCTCATTCTTACCTCCTTAAATCTAGATATCAAAACAAACATCGAAAAATCAACAAAACTTGCCTTCCAATCCCAATTATTACGATCTCGAACGTTAATGAAGTCATTTTCTAGTAAACAAAACTGGTTTGAGATTCTCGAAGTCAAGATTGCCTGCAGTACTACAAGAGAGGGAGATATAGTAGAGGTTCGGACTACCTGTTGTTGCTGGATATACATATTATTATGTTTGGAATTAATTTCAAGTTGATATTTGAATATTTGAAATATATAAAATATATTTTGTGTCACATGAGTATACAAAATTAAAATTTGAAATTATAGAAGAAGGATTATTAATTTATATTTAATAGTTTTAAGTAATTTAAAATTTATTGGATTCTAAGACCATCAAAAGATTTACAATATGCAATGGAATTTTCATCAACACAATGCCATAACCTAAAATCATATAGAGAGTAGTTATCACAAAAACTTTATTGTTTTAGTGTGTCGAAAACATATTATAAATCAATGAATGTTACAACGTTCACACAAGTATACTTTTGATATCTCAATAGTTTTTATGTCCTAAATATATTATACAGGGCGTCCATAAAGTAACGTTAGCTAAATAAACATTTATATGGAAAAGCCCCGGAACAGGTCGATATATTCTTTTAATTTACTTAATTTCTTTTAAAGTTAAAATGTGTCAAAAATTGTTTGTTTTTTTAACATTGTATCAACATAAAAAGTATTTTTTCTCCTCCCTATATTGTAAACAACGCATTTTGACACTGTTTTGAGACGTAAGTAACAATTACCAAAAAGGTATCAATTGTCCTAGGACCTAGACGACTGGTTGTAAGTCAACTTACCACCCTTTGGTAGTAATAATCTAATCCATATAAAACGTGTATCTTATTTTTCTATATGAATATTAATCGTACAATGATTACAAATATGAATGATGCATGTTTTCTCGTTTTTTCTCAGTTTGTATGAAATATTCTGACTCCATAATTTCTCCATCTCTAACCAAGTTTTCTGTTACTCTTGAAGTACTGCAGAAGACTTCTGGCTTCGTTATAATGTATAAAATTTTATTTGTAACTTCCTTTTTATTGTTGACGCTCTCCGTTATATTCTTACTTTCCGCAATAGTAAGTTACAGATTTCCATCCTCCATATCGCTGGAGAGCTAAAGAGATCAACTAAAGCTAATAAAGTGGCCGACGTTCTTCTAAGAGAGTGTCCAGTATACTCCTTACTTCTTAAAGTTCAGAAATTTAGCAGTGATGGCAGTAAAGTTATCGACTAGTGAATATACTTACATTCCGTGAAGTATAAAGATTTTTTCTCCTCCCTTATAGTATAAATAACTATCCTGTCCTTCCTTTTTTTAATTTGACGTTAAAAACTGTCATAAATAGCTGAGTGCAATTCCTTATGTTAATCCTATGTATATCATATCGTATTTGACAACCGCTGTTTTGTTAATAAGCTTTTAACTGAAAGTGAGTGAATTGAAATTTTAATGATGATTGGTGTTAGCGATATAGGGTGGACTAAACAAGAGATAAGCACAATACTTAATGAAATGCACCTAGATCGTGAGCGCATCTTTCATCCACGATAAGCGGAATAGAGAGAAAATAGAGATAATTAGAACACTTCAAGAAGCAACATTAGAAAATGCATTTTACAGCTCCTTACACTCGTCTAAAGAACTTTGTATGAAGGAATATAAAATGAGCACCTCGCCTATTCGTAAGGACGACGGAGTGCAAGTAGTAAGAAGTCACTACTAAGGGCAGCAAGTATGAATAAAAAAGTTTGTTATTTATATTGAAAGGATTCTATGATAAAAAGCAAAGGCGGATAGTGTATACGCAACTTCACTTTTCGATCATTCAAAACGATTTTGTGGATTTTTTTGACTATTTCTGGTGTCCCCATAACACTTTTCAAGCCATTGCTTCGCTTGAACGGTATTTTTCCCATTAAGAATAGAATATAATGAAATTTTGACAGTTGTATTTTTAAGGTTAGTATATACTAACACAGGCGATTGCAATAAAACTAGCGCCATCTGTGTGTCAGGCCCGGGACGTTTAACAGCTTTGGACAAGGATAAAGAAAAGTACACTGAAGAATCGGCTGTAGAAACTTCTTGAGAGTTAAAATATTTTTCTTACTATAAAACAAATTATTTTGGCCTTTTTATCGAGTTATCATAAAAAACGATGGGTGTGATACCTCTATAAAAGCAAGATAGGTATCTATTATATTCTAAAACTCGAATGATATAAGTTATATCCGATTACATCATGAACTCTTACTCAACACGATACCCCCTCAAAAAATAGAATGGGTACAGGTATTTATTTGACTTTTCAAATAAGTTCCATGAAACTGTAAGAAACATCCTCTTAAAACTTAGAATTTTATTAATGCTACGTAATATTCTTTTTTATATTAGTGTGACCGCGAGAGTTCCAACTCTATAATACAGAACACTATCTTATAGTCAGCAAGGTACATAAAGAATACCTATAATGTTGGCCTTGAACGTATAAATGAAGTTATTAAGACATTAAGCGGCTCTGGCCACACTCGTTTGCCCGTCCGGTTCATATTATTATTTTATTTCTCGGCTAAATTACGGGAGCTACTTATAATTTTGTAGATGTATTATGTATTTATTGTTAAAAAAACTTCTTCCTGTTTCCACGAGTTATAAATAAAAGTAACGTTATTGTGTTTTGATCTTATATTTGTTTAAAAGTGAAGGAGATTACAGCAGATGCTCAATATGTTTCCCGTTCACTTCAATACAAGCCATGCGATTTTTAAAATTTTGCAACATCCCTAACTGCTCATTTCTTCTTATCTCTGTGGTAATCCTATCTTTTAATTCCTGAATATTAACGGGTTTTGTTTTGTAAACGATGTTTTTTAAGTGACCCCACAGGAAATAGTATAAAGAATTTATCTCGGGTGATCGCGGGGGCCATTCCATGAAACCACGCCTTTCAATCAATCTTCTGGGAAACACATTATTTAAGTATTGCCTTACCACATGATCATAGTGAGGTGGATCACCATCTTGTTGCAGCCAAATATTGTCGTTTGGGATATTGTTCTGTATCTGTAGAGTAGGGAGGGTAAGTTAGGCCCACAGCAGTTAGGCCACATGTGACCCATTGTACATCCTACCGAGAAGTTGTTCCTAGGTCATCGTCCATCCTGTCCTTTCCAGGAAGGTCACTAGGAGACATATTGGCAGATGAGGCTCTACGTTGGTGGAGGTATAGACAGATAGGGCCGGATGACCCTATATACAACCTCACCAAAAGAGATACTGTGAAGAGACTTCTAGATCTCATCAAGGTCACAAATCTTCTCACAGACTAGCAGACAGACAGGACAATACAATAAGCCAACGGCTGCAGTGTTGGGGCCCACTAACCCGGCCTGTTTTCGTCTGTCTACCAACCAACCAACCAACCAGCCAACCAGGCCAAGACTCACCGAACACACACTCTCTTATTGACGATCTATCCGGGCACTCGCATAAGACATGCCTGACATCTTCCTGTTCACGCATCCTGCATAAAGGTGTGTCCACTAGCCCCATTGTATGGAGGTGCTTCCTTAATTGACAGTGGCCAGTCAGAAATCCTACCGTTAAACGTAGGTTTTTCCTGGTCATCGCCAAATATTTTTCGACTCCATCTTCCCAGGGTGATCCTGGCAAGACTGCATCCTTTGATTTCATCCCATCTCTTTGGAGATTGAGCATGGGTGTAACGTTTGGGATATTGTTATTGTATGAAAGTTTTGGAATAATGAAATTTCTACATTGAAATGTGATTGAAAATACTTACCTGGATTTGGAAATAACCGAGCCAACTCAGGTATAATACTATTTTCCAATAAATATAAATACGATGGACCATACAAGTTTCTCTCGATGGAAAAGGAACCAATTAAATTGTCGCCTATTGTTCCAGCCAATACATTCAGTTTTTGTGGATACTGGGTGTGGGATTCACGCATCCAACGAGTATTGTTATGTGATCACTATCAACAATTGTGCTGAATTACGCTTCCATTTCATTTCTTTCTATTCCAAACTGTCCTGGAACCCACAGTAAGGATAGGGATTGAACCAAGAAGCTGAATATTTAGGGGATGATTTTTTCTTAGTCATATTCATTTGTCTTTGAAAAAGTATAGAGTAGATAGCTCTTGTATCATCCACATTCGTTTGAGTGTGTGACGTGAAGGAGGTGAGTGGTGAGTTAAGCCCGCTACTCACTATTCGTTAATTCGTCGTTTCGTCGCAGTAGTGAGTATGACTCGCTTCGCCGATGCGATTCGTTGTGCGGCGCTTCGCCTTGATGTCGGTATTTGGACGAATCATCAAAGGAAAAATTGAATGATGCGACGAAGTCGACGGAGCAACGAAGTTGACCCATTCGGTCTCCACGCGAATCATTCGTTGTTGTCAGTCGTGGTGTGTCTTCAAAATGGAATGCAATGACGATTTTGTTTTTTTATTTATTCAAAAACCCGAGCGACAAAAACAAAAAAAATCGAAATAAAGTGCATAAATGGAAGCTTGTGATCACACTTCGCACAATGGAACGAAGTTTCATGCATCATCGAAGCGAAGTGAATCAACGCACAATGAGTAGGATGTAATGCGTCGCTTCGTTCGAAGCACAGATAACATACTTAGTTCGAAGCACGAATTAACGAAGTGAACCGACGAAACGCATTAACGAATAGTGAGTAGCCGGCTTTAGGTGAATGTATAGTGACTAGAGTGAATTGGTGAGTGACAAATTTAAAGATCGGTAATGTTTTTCTTATTCATTTAAACAGTTTTTTTACGGTGGGATAAAATTATACACACACTAGGGCTAATTACTACTGATTTATTGAAGAAACACATACACACTATAATAAACTTAATTTATATACACACTACTGAAGGTCTACTAATTTATCTACACTCGGTATAATTATTGTCCCAATTTATCTTTAACACCTAAAGATTGCACTATTTATATTCACTATTCGATTCACTATAGATCACCGATTCACTGTTTACTGAAAAACTATCCGACTCACTCAAAAACTCGCGTATATATAGTCCTTCGCATCTCCAGAATCTTCTTGAATATACCACCTCTTCGTATGCGGAGCTTCCAGAATAGTCGGGAATAAACCATCGCATTCGCTAAAATTCATAGCTCACGTCAGGACCGGCTTCTGAATTACTGAGTTCGTAACAGATCTTTGATTTGCAATAATTCTCAAATGATAAAGTCAAATTGAATATGATTCAGGAATATTCCTGTTTATAATACGCCCTTCTGGTCACTGAAAATTCAGACTTCAAACCTTATTCGCAAACATGTTACAGGAAGAAAATGTTCTGAATTTTCTCAGATAAGAGATGCCTTTGTTTGCTTACAGGCGACTGTTGAGACGCAGTCTGACGGGAGGTGATGCAGGGTGAAGTGAACTACGTGGGTATTGCTCTCGCCTAGTTTATTGACTTTTTCTTGGCATTTCCACTAAATTCTAGAACTGATTACACAATATCTTAGTGTGTTGCTGATTGCTGATTGCTGATTGCTGATGTGATATGCTTAGGGCGTTACCCGAGCTTTTAAAGTTTTTGGTCTCTTGTATCGCTTTACAGTCATCTGGTATAGATAGGTACTATAATACGCTTTAAATATTTGTTTCTTAAACCTTATAGACAAGAGAATTTCTAAATGTCCTTTGTTAATATTTCTTAAAAGTTTCCTTTTCATCATTGATATTTTCGATTATAAAATTAGACATGAAGTGTCATTTTTGATAGTCTAGGAGGAATCGGCGCATGAGTACCGAAAACTATTTGACCTCAGTTTTTTTATGCAATCCTCTTCAAATTGCCCTCCTTATGATATAAATGCATGTTGCCATGGCGCAACCCGGTGCCATATTGTTTAAACCGAAATTGTTTAAACAATTGCAAGGAATTGTTATTTTTCAACCGGACAAATTTTTTTTATATTCTTTATTGAAATACCAATAAAAAAGGTCCTATGACTTTTAACGATAAAGTTAATATTTTCAAAGATATGAATTTTTAAAGGTTCGAAAAATCTCAAATTTAGGTACTTTCGACCCATGAAAAATATATTTAAAAAAATCATAATGTCTAAGTAATATTTTTTTTTAAATTCTCTATACAATTGTTATTAATATTGTTAAAAGAGATTTAAAAAAATTTCATTGTTTATATCTTTTTTTTAATTGTTAATTCCGCGCGCTCACAAGTATGCGTCGCTTACCTTTAAGTATCGCTGTCTCTCTCTGACTCATGCGTTGCATCGGCCTCTCTGTGTCTTGAATCATTATTTATCATTTATCTTGAAAACTATCAACTTTATCAAGATTGTTAAAGAGAGCAATGTTATTAATAATTAAATTGTCTACAATTTGTTTTTTATACATTTTTTTCTGAAATCAATTTTTCAAAAGTTATTTAAGCATAAATCGAAACATGTAATTAAAATTACTTTTTTATCAGTTTATATCGAGGTTTATATTACTTTTTTGTTATTATTATTATTGTTGATATAAAGGCAAAAATTACTATATATACTAATAATACTAATGATAATATACTATAGTATATATATACTAAAGATAAATGATAAATTATGATTCTAGACAGAGAGGCCGATGCAACGCATGAGTCAGAGAGAGACAGCGATACTTAAAGGTAAGCGACGCATACTTGTGAGCGCGCGGAATTAACAATTAAAAAAAAGATATAAACAATGAAATTTTTTTAAATCTCTTTTAACAATATTATTAACAATTGTATAGAGAATTTAAAAAAAAATATTACTTAGACATTATGTTTTTTTTAAATATATTTTTCATGGGTCGAAAGTACCTAAATTTGAGATTTTTCGAACCTTTAAAAATTCATATCTTTGAAAATATTAACTTTATCGTTAAAAGTCATAGGATCTTTTTTATTGGTATTTCAATAAAGAATATAAAAAAAATTTGTCCGGTTGAAAAATAACAATTCCTTGCAATTGTTTAAACAATTTCGGTTTAAACAATATGGCACCGGGTTGCGCCATGGCAACATGCATTTATATCATAAGGAGGGCAATTTGAAGAGGATTGCATAAAAAAATTGAGGTCAAATAGTTTTCGGTACTCATGCGCCGATTCCTCCTAGACTATGAGACGACTAAATTATATTTTTAAATAAAATATATTTAAAATGACTATATTATTACCATATAACTGATAAAAGTTCTACAGCTCAGGTAAAAACCTTCTAGAAATACCACGATTATCCAAAACTATTACGATCTTCAAGCAATTGGAATCCCAAGGCGATCGTTAACAGGTACTTCAGTGACGAACCAAGAAAGGTGCAAGAGGGATCAGTAAAAATTATTATTTCTGTCTTTACCTCATGTTTCTTTGATATGTAATTGTTTTTTGTTAACTCTCCACTCAACATTTTTATTGCAGGGTCGTTTTTCAGTTCTTTTTCCCCGTCAACTATCAAGTTGATTTGTTTTTGGAATGTAGATTTAATTTTCAGCAAAAAAACTATTGCAAAAATGTGTATCCAAAAAAACTTTACGAGTATATACAGGGTGTAAAAGAAATGATGTTTTTTGCCAGAAATTTTTAACGTCCTGTGGGATTTCTCAAGTACAGCAACAGTTTTCCACTAAAATCTTTTCCGAATAAATTGTTTTTAAATTCATGCCATTATCTCAGTTAAAGGAAGAAAAACACAAGTCTATAATTCATACAGAACATGTTTTTATTCAATATAATTTAAACACTACAGTAAATCTAGGACGCGATGGAGAGTAAATGATAATGTCATCAGCTATCAAAAAGCAATTTGAACAAAAGAAGTCTTTTCTTTCAATAAATGTGGAACATGAAACACGAAATCTCACTCACATGAATGTGCTCAAGCATTAATATTGTTTGAAGTAGGGTGGAGTATACAAATAATTGGCCGGCGGTTTAAATCTGCTCACACAACGGCGTCATGAGAGTTACAAAAACATAGGGACACTGGAAGTAGCGTTTGATAACCGAAACAAGAAACAATACCTTCTCAAGACATATTTTTGGGTCTCTTGGAAGTTAGAGAGCAGAACTGCTGCTCGCGGTCCAGCTTTAACTCGAAATCACTATTTTGACTGGATGCCTCTATATCGATGGAGGGTATGCAATTTCGCAAATACCACAATGTGTGTGGGAGGATCAGTAATGGTCTTAGAAGGTATTTCTTTGGATTCACAGAACTTTTATTTTTACTTGGAAATCCTCTGGGAAACCTTTGGAATAGTGTTAAGGATGGGAAATAGTTGTTAATGTTATATTTCGTTACCTTATTTCTAATAGGGTGTATCTCCAAAAACGTAATTAAAAGTATCTTAAATATTCTACATCATCCATATTTATTTTAACATTTGAAATCGATAATACAGGTAAACCGTGGCATACGACTTATTAGCGAGTTGTCAACGCAT
This sequence comes from Lochmaea capreae, assembly GCA_949126875.1. NCBI lineage: Eukaryota > Metazoa > Arthropoda > Insecta > Coleoptera > Chrysomelidae > Lochmaea > Lochmaea capreae. The sequence goes on along the minus strand of OX421406.1, from coordinate 9,576,390 downwards.
TGTATACGACTTATTGTCGAAAGAATTTGAAGAACAAGAATTTGACAAACAACAACAAAGTTCATCAGAAAAATGAAACAAAAAGAAAAGACCACGGAAATGAAAACTCCATTTAATATTAAAAATATAATAATAAGAAAAATCTAGAACAGATCATGTCATGATAAACTTCAGTTTTGGTCTTGAAATTGTGCTCTAAATAAAGCTTACTCGATGTGTGACGGCAATAATGGCTTTCCATCTTAGGCAAATCTTTGAAGAAGTTTTCCAGATGCCTTCTTCTCTTTTCTTGTTCTGTAAATGTTGCTGACTCACGTCGTCTTTAAACCATTTCTTCGTCTTTACTTTCCTGTCTCTTCATCATTCCAAATGTATTTCCATCCTTAACCCAATGTTGCATCATCTTCTCTTTTATTCCAAGTGTACTTAGGAATAACTTTGATGTTTTCCTTCTGACGGCTGTAAAAAATAGTCAAACGATCCAGTCCTTCTGGAGGGATTTTTTGTATAAGTCCTTTTCGGGGGATGATAAGAAGTCATGTGTAGAACATCCAGTTTTTTTGGTCCCAATTCATGGCCCAGAATTTATCGAATATCTTCAGAAAACAGTTGCAGAAGCGATTGGCAGCTTTTTCACAAAACTTAGAAGTACAGGTTTGGCCTGTTTCTCGTGCACACCTCGTCTTATCATGTTTAACTATACCATCTTTAGTTCTGGAATATCCTATATACGTTTGTCCAAGCATTCTTTTTTTTTGTTCACGTTCTTCTCCCATGCTTCCGGATCGGCTAGCATTTTCGAGCAAATTTTAAGTCCATTTCGCTAATATGTTGAATTATATCTATCAATAACAATGAGGATTATAATATCAATGAATATTTTACATACTTACGACCCTCGACTAAATTGCAATGAACAAAAGTAGAAAACAGAAAACTTGCACTGTGTCATCGTCTATAAAGAACTGATGGATAGGTCATATTAGAAATAAAGGAATCACGTGACTTTTATTAGAAGGCGGCATATTTAACGTTGTATTGGGTTTACGACATTTTAAATTTAGATGTAGCTGATCCCTATGGTTCATTTCACACAAAATTCTCAATTCTGGATTTTTCTGGGATACGCCCTATTAGAAATAAGGTAACGATTTATCACCAAATTTATATATTGGTGTGATGTAGGACAGTTTCCAAAACTTTTCAAATATTTGATTCTGTTATAGTTAATTCCTTTGATTTTGTATATACATTTAGTGATAGAAGGTCACTCGAAAAAATTTAGTTTTTTTGTTTTTCTGCTAGAGCTAGCTGTAAATATATCTTGTGACGCTTAGAAGGTGGGATGGTAACAGCAGTACAAAATAATTATCAGGCAAATAAAAATGAGGAAAAACATGTTACCATACATTATACGTATACGTTACATACTTTGATTCCTTACATACAAGAGATTTTATTAAGGATGTAAAAAAGATGTATCCATGGATAACAAAACATAAAAGTCGTTGATTCTACACCGACGACAATGACTGTTTCAAAACACATTGTTTGTATAAAATAAAACAAAACAAAACTGAAGTCAAGCGACTGCTATCTCATGTTTTGACGAATCTACCAAACCGCATGTCACATTTAAAATGTATCTGTTTGTCAATCTGATCCTTTCATCATTCCGTGGAATGCCGACAGACAATCTATACCTTTTCGCGTCGTTTGTTTTGTATAAAAGAAAATAAAGTCGTCTCAAAAATTTGGTGGCAATTCCACGAAATTTCAATGATACCAGACGAATACAGAGAGTCAATAATTGTTTGGACCAATTTATGGAAATTGAAACGTTATGTAATGTAGTGTAACAACCTAAGTTCTTTAATTTTACTCCTCTCGTTGTTAAGAAGCAATAACATAAGAAGCTATAAACTGATAACTGATATTTTATACATAGCGACGTCAGAAGAAAAATTCTGGACAAAGCTAACAAAGAGCGAAGCCACCACCCGTCATCCTCCTGAACCTCCACCACTGGAGCTCAGGACATACGCAAGCTACAAGGTTGCAGACACAATCTGAGACAGGCTGGGAGAGAAGATCCCCTCGAGGAATAGAGGTACTTCAACAAAGTGAGGAAAGAAGTGGAATGGTACACATAGGAGGAAAAAAGAAGGGAAAAATCGTCATCGTCACAGAAAAAGAAAATATAAGGAAGATCCAACATGTGAGGATAAAATGGGAAGAGCTAAGAAGAGGAAAGGGACCAACACAATGCTACAATTGCTAGGGACCATGTAGTGACGACATGTAGAGTGAGCACCACATCTTTCCAGCGAGTGCTTAAGACCCAGAAACTCACCTGCACGAATAACTTCCATCGAACTAAAAAGAATTCCCACAAGCCACAAACAACAGGAAGACACCGAAACCAACTCCAAAAGAAACGATATCAAAGTGATAGCCAAGAAAGCAGCGACGACGATAACCACGCCTACGAAGCAGCAGATTATCGATCAGGTTACAAGGCTAATTGCCCAAAGACAACATGTAAACAACTCAAGAAGGAGAGGTCCCACCTAGACCAAAAGCTCGGCACATCCAAGGCAAAATAGCTCATGATTTCAACTAGGGTGAGCCATAACAAGTGAAATTACTCCATAAGGTCATGTTTTTAATCGACGGTTAAGGATTTACGGGGGAAGTACAAAACACACAGCAGATGACAAAGAACTAGCCAGAAGACCAGTGAAAATAAAATCGCGGAGATTCTAAAGCGAAAGGGACCTGGCCCTTAATGCAGGGGACGATCGCGACGAGCAAGATGTGAACGACGATGAGATCAGGTGAGACGGGGGTGGTGGTGGTGGTAGGTGTCTTTCTCGATGGGTGTATTCTAAATTATGGACCAATAGATTACGCCTCGGTTTTCATTGCAATAATCCAAAAATAAAACCGCGAGATTTAGTATTTATATTTACCCAGTACTTCTACGATTATAAATATATCGTAGTATAGTGTATCGTGTGATCACCCACTACAATTACGTAGAGAGTACCTGGAACAGAAACATATGTAGGTATAACCTGCTAACAAATAAGTGGTGAAGTTTGTCCAAAATCAATTGCAGACATAATGCCTGTCAAAGAAGAGGGAGACGAACAAATGGTTTAGCTTCTGCAGTTGATGTTTGGATAAACTTCAATACATTGTTAATAATATAATAATAATTGTCTCCGCTCATCGTTATTGGAGAGATATAAGTGTCCACTTTTGGTAGACAGTTTTCTAGTGGCTTTCAACGAGAATTGCTAAACAGTCATCTTACTTTGATTATTTAAATCCTTCCAACTGACACTTTAGCAAGATCATTTCCTCTTTGACAAATCTTATATGGCTCTTAACTAACGACTTATATAAAGGTACGAAAATAGTTCGCAATATAAATTGCTTTTCGCAACCTCCCTTAATGCTTGTCAACGTTTGATGTTAGTAGCTTAGAATCTTTTTATATTTGAAAAGTTTCCAAGTTTGTCCCAATCAGCTCCGTCATAAAAGAAGGTCATTGATAAATAGGTTGAATAGAATTGGACCTAAAACTCACATTACATTACAGCCTTTTTGCAGCAACTTTATGGCAATCTAAATTGCATGAAAAATTATAAACTAGTATTCTTACTTTAAACCTATTTGTTGCAAATTTCCATAAGCATAAGCAGCATGCTCCTCGCTCCAAAGCATTGTGTATGCCATGGAATAAAGTTAGTATAGCATCTTCTGTTGAGACATTGTTTCTGAAGCCAAATTGTTTGGGCGTCAATATATTGTATTTCTTCAAATAAGAAGTTGGTCTCGTTTTAATTATGTTTTCAAATATGGATACGAGAGTTGTTAATGATGTAGGACGGTAATTTTTCACTGAAGGTAGATCATAAAAATTGATAGAAAAAGAGAAAACGTTGAATTACCACCGACATCGACACTTCAAATACCTGCTGTTATAATTTTAGAAAATTATCTTTTTTTTCCAGAAATAATAACAAGGCGTCTTTATAAACATCTGGCTGAAAAAATAACAGCTATCAAGATACTAGTAAAAATTCCTCAAACCTGATGTTAATGTGTTAATTCTCGACATACTAACAAAAGGGATAAAGCATTTTGATCTTTCTCGGTGATATTTCAGATTAATGAGACAAGTTTTATGTGTCGAGTTCGGGCTTTGCTTCACTTAAATCTTGTCATAATTGTAGTTCTAAGAGAATGTTTGCAGAAAAATGTGTACTCAAAAGCAACAATTTTATCATACAAGGTGTGCTTATTTAAACAAAATAGCTACTGTAAAATTTGTAAGAATGGTAAAAATGAGACTAACTGAATCTTCGAATAAAATTTTGCTGAAATCCTTTTGATGTAAATAGAGGTTTAAAACAAGGGGATCCATTTTCGACAGTTCTATTCAATCTGGTAATACCAGAAAGTATAATCAGAGACAGCTTAATAGATCCAAAAGCGATAATATGTTATAAAAAACACCAAGTGATAGCCTTTGCAGACGACATAGCAATAATAAGACCACAAAAAGAACTAAAGCAAATCTTTCGAGGTCTGGAAAATACTTCGAGACAGTATGGCATATGATGTTATTTTTGATTCTCCGCTTAACAGGTTTACTTCTTCATTTGTTCTCCTTCTCCACAATTCAGGTGTTTTTATGCCGCCAAAGATTGCTCTAAGCATTTTACGTTCTCATCCCTCCAGCATCTCTTCCTGTTTTTTGTTTGGCTCCATGTTCCACTTTTGTACGACACAGTAAGTTTTATAATGGTATAGATTCTTATCTTCATATTTCTTCAGCAGCATCTTGATCTCAGTCAGTGACTCATTCATTCATAAGTTTGGGTTGTGCTTAACAGCCCAGGCACTTGAACTGAATCTTTGTTCCATTACCCATCTACTTCCATTCCAGAAGGTTCGTGTCTTCCATATAGGCCACTAGTTTGACTGGAGGGATTTTCAGTAGTTGTAATGGTTGTATTATTTCATCTCCAAAGTACTTCCGTCTGAGTCCATGTAAGTTCTCACAGAAGCAGAGTATGTGAGTAGGTGTTTCATCGCAGAGTTCACATTTTCTGCACATAGGTTCATTAACTTTACCAATTTTGTGCAGATGCTTCATCAGGGTGCAGTGTCCAATCACCAGGTTAGGTAACTGTCTTCAAATGTCTCTTACCCGGTTTTATCAACCTGGAGCCCAATTCTTGACATCACTCGCTATCGAGCGAATTCGCACCATAACGAGCAGTAGTTAGCGAAGACTTTACTACTATGTAATTCTTGAGGTGATTCGTTAAAGGGCGTCCTGAGAAATTTGGCAATACCGTAAATAAAGCGTTCGCTCGTCTTGACGCTGTCAAATTTCAATTTTATGGTTATGTTTTATATATATCCATTTAAAAATGTTTTATTAAATGGATCCAAACACTTTAAATAATGAATTACGCGGAGGAAAGGCTTCGGAAAAGCAAAGAAAAATGATGGCGGAATATTTGCAAGGGAAGGATGAAATGATTAGTGGTAAATTCACAAAAAACTTCACTACTGAATGCTTACTACGAAATGTTTTAATAAAAGCCGCTTCATTCATTGTCGTGAAGGGATTCGAAGGATTGCGCGGAACCCGGAAATTTTGAACTTCTATTTCCGCCAGCTCTAAATTATCGATTAATATTAAATTCACAAGCTCATCCATACTTGATTTCTCAAACAGAATTACAATTTTAATTTTTTTCAGCAAAAATAATATCAACCTATATGCGCGCTGTCACTTATCTATCACTTTCAGTATGAATATAAAGATTATCTGGTTATCACGTACAAAAATGTACTCGCTGCATAACGAACACTATCAAGCGAATGCGCTCAAGAATAATATTTTAACGAATTCGTTAGGAAACGAGTAACCTTGAGTGTTGCGAACGGTCAAGAATTGGGGTCCTGGACGAGAGTTCCTTGCCTATCACAGCAGCAGAAACGCCAACTTAAATTCAAACCACTCCTCTTAGTTTAAAAACAAGGTATAGTAAATTGGAATTATCTATAACTCCCAACTGACTGACTTTTCACTTATGTATTATTGTAAATGTTGATATTCGAATGAATACGAAGCTACCTACTTGGACTTTATTTAAAAAACGTCAAACCCCAGTTTTCCGGTTGCTATGGTTTTATCTCCAAATCAAAAACTTTTTGACTCGAAGAAACCTCAAAAGTTCCTAAATATTTAGAATTTCTTCAGAAATTTTTGCTCCCAAAATTAAACCGGATATTCTCAAACATGAATGAATTGTGGCTGCACCAAGATAGTGCGCCACCGCACTGTGCGGTCTTGATGAGAAACTACTTTTACAACGTCCCTCCAAATCGGAGAATAGATCGAAGAGGAGCAATAGAGCCACCAAGGTTCCCTGATTCAACTCCTCTCGATTTCCTTATATGGGGATACTTGAAAAGTGAAGAATAGGTAGTTAAAAGACCTTTCAATTGTTGTATTATTGTAAGACCCACTTTTTTGTTCAAAAATGTTATTGATGACGTTATCACGCTCACATAGTTGATGCTAAAAATAAAAAAGTGATCTGACTAAGCGCCCATTTAAAAATAAAAAGTTTCGTATAGCCGAAATCTGTTAAAAAAAGAAAAAAAAATGTTGTCACTTAGGTACCTCAGGGAGTATATTACTAACTATTTCACTAGAGTAAATTGATAACTGACAAAATTTGAAGGTTTTGAACTGGCAATTTTTTGTCTTGTCGCGGCAATTTTTTGACGTTTAATATATCAAATCTATGTGTATAAAATTCTAGTTTTTCTCTCGTGAAATAGTCATGTCGAATACCACTCAATTAAAAATTTTGTAAAGTAAAATTTTTCTCTTGTCGTATTCAAGTTTGTTGCTTTTAGGTAATTTTGCTCATGACATTTAATCCAAAACCACTCGCCTGACGGCTCATGGTTTTATTAAAAATGTCATTCGCAAAATTGCCAAGCAACAAACTTTCATGACAATCGAAAAATTTTGCCGACAAAATTTTCACTCTCGTGGTATCATATATGAAAAAAATTTGCCGCGGAAATGCGCAGTTGAATGCGGTTTAGAAGTAACGAAATGAGATGCATGAAAAATTAATGTTATTTTATATTGTAGACTTATTTTTAAGCACCGATACGAAAATGAAAATCCGCGGAAATGCGTTTTTTCACCACTATGCACTAATCCTCTTCCCGACCTTCAACATAGATCAATGAATAATATCTATTCTTATCAACTTAATATCGCTTTTGTCAATAAATGCAGAAATTTAAAAAAAATTGTCAATAAAGCATAAAAACCTGATAAAGCATGTGGCAACCCTAATCTCAATACTGGAGCAACATGTGGAAAAGGGCTCCATTATCCATTCGGATATGTGGAAAGCTTCTGATAAGCTATCCGAATATGGATATCAGCATCGCACTGTAAACTATAGTGAGGAATTTGTTACCAAGGAAGGTGTCCATACTCAAAGAATTGAGTCATGTTGGTCTGCTGCCAAAAAAGCAAACACATTCCACCAGATGAACTAAATCTGTTTTTCTGTGAATTATAAGGCGCAGTAAGAAGGTCAAAATCTCCAATAAATGCAAAAAACGGCACATATAATATTCCCCATCCAGCACCCCACTTCACTCCACGATCCCGAAAGTATGTAAAAAAGATTTTCTATTACACCACCGTTATGATAAATTTCCGCGGAAAAAGTTATAGCAAATTAATAATCAAACAAAAATATGTAATTTTTATCTTCCCATCACATTTCGGCACTTCTAAATCCGGAAAAATCAATGAAACTTATTGTGATAAGAATACATATTCGAATAACAATTAGTTCACATCGTTATATTAAATGTTTTTACGTCATTCTATAACGAAAAAACTATAAAAAACACCCCATAAACTTTCGAATTTTAATTAATAGTAGAGTTTTCTCAGAAACGAAGAATTTCCGCGGCAAAAATCAAATTATGTAGTGCCAGCTTTCTTGTATAGAATCATCCTATAAACCGATATTCCATGTAACTGATTTCGGCTAAACAAAACTTGAACCCAGGATTTTCCCCTAAAACGGTTTACAAAATAATGAATTTATTCCTTTCATTTGTAACATACTGTATGTATTGTTCATTATAAACTTTTTTATTTTATTTTTTGTTATGTTATTGATCTTATTTTGTATCTCTGTCTATTAAAGTTTCATACATCTCTCTCTATCTTAATTGAAATGCTGTAAGAAATTATTACTGTAAGTAATTTGTTAAAAAATATGTTAACGAAAAGATTTACAAAAAATGCAACACCTAAGAATTATACTTTAGAGAAGAATGTTAATACCACTATAACATCATTCACATTATAAAACTCTCACAAATTAAAATTCATTAAAATCCTGTCGTTTCATATTTTAAACCATCATTGTATATTTAAATCCTAAATAAAAATGTAACTTAGCCGACTCTGTATAAAATTAAAATTATTCGTACATGAAATAATCATTCTCCAATAAAATGCAGTGAGCACCGACCGACCGACCGACTGTTAATTGTTTTTTGTCAACGTTAGAAAAAACTTCTCTACGAATTTACACAAACATCGAAGACTGTTGTTCATTGTTTGTTGGTGTTTTAACTAGTGAATGTTATTCAGGTATTGTTTGATTATTTTATTTAAAAATATACATTTTTAATGTTTGATACTTACTAGGTATGTTGTAAGACTGTTAATTTTTTGAAAACTTTTAATTTGTTAGATAATTAAAACTAGAAATTTGTTTTATGTAGACACAAGTTTATGAATGCTTTTCTTAAATATAGAAAATGAATGTGGTTGATAAAAAGAATATTGTTTATCAAATAAAATCGAAAAATAAAGAACTGCACAACAATAGTAGGTATAACATTATATTACTCGACAGGTTTCAAAAAATCCATTTACATCGTCAGAAGTGAATTTTTGATACCGGTTCGGTAATATATAATAATGTTATAAATTAATAGTTATGAAAATATGTCAAGTAAGTAGTAAGTATTGTCATTTAAGAAATTTGAAAAAAGCTTCTTGAAGAGGGGAAATTTCCAATAAAAAAATACTGTCTCCCAGAACTTTATATCCATAATTCATGATTTTAATTCAATGCTGCAAACAGGTCTCAGCAAGAAGGTAAAATAAATTAGTTTTTAAGGGTATTGATTGTTGATTTAAAAATTTGAAAAAAATTATGATGTATTCTTAACACTTTAAAGAATTCATTGGCGCTGGGAAAATTCTTAAAAATTGATTTGACAAGTTATGCAATTGTTAATTAACAAAATTCTCTCGTATATTCATCTTCATTGTGAACTGCAAAAAAAAATGTTATAAAAGTTTCGTAAAAATATCTTCCAATACTTAGTTTATAACTACTCATTATAAGAAAAGTATTGAAATGTTTCAAATTTTTATGAGGTGATCTTATTCGGTATGTACCTATATAGGAAGGCGAAACATTTTTAAGACAATTATTTAAACATTTTTTCTAGTTAACAATAAACAAGGAAGTTTAAGAACATTTTGTTAATTGTTGAAAAATTAGCTTAAACAATGTTTTCCAAAAGCAATGAACTCCTAGAATACACCATAATTTTTTCAATTTTTGGAATAAACCTCTTCAAGTATCCTTTTTTTATTAATTCCTTAAATGTTCATACTTTTCGAGATGTTTTAAATATTTTTCTCTACCGTTTATAATCAAACAATTTTAAATTAATATCGTTTTCTTTTTTTTACAGATATTACCGGTCTCGTTTCAGCTCAAAAATGCGATATGCCTAAAGGTAGGAGAATGTTGTGACGAATAACAAAAATAGAAATAATTGTGAAAATAATAATAGTTGATATTTCTCTTTTAAACATTGAACTTTTATAGCAATTAATCATCTTTTTTTTTTCGATTTCTCTTTTTGACTATTTTTTTCTATATATAATTTTTTTATTTGATTATTTTTCCGACCCAAATATCGACCAATAGAATTGCACCATTCGACGTCACGTGGTACAACCTACATGGTATTATACTGATAATTTTTTGAAAATTTTCTCTGGTAGTTGTTATATATAAAAATAAAACATGATCCAGTCAAATTAACCACACGTCAAACTGACAGGTTGAATTCAATTGTGAAAATTGGAGATTTTGCATGAAAATGAGTCGATTTGGAGTTTGTTCTCTGTCCACCATCGATAAAAAAGTCAAAGGAAATGTTCCCATTAATACGGAGAAGGCAAAAAAACAATTCTATTGGCCGACATTTGGGACGGAAAAATAATCCCCCGAATACCACACGAGCTTCAAAATTATCGGGAAATACCCGATAATTTTGAAGCTCTTGTGGTATTATATATGAATATTTTTGAAATTTTATAAATTTTTTTTATTTTTGTTATTTAAAGTGTGCCTGACATTTTTTCGTATAGGCTGTTTCAGTTTCAATGATTTTAAAAATATATTAAATATTGGAAACACCCCAGCAAGAGGATATTTTTATGTGGATATTGTTTGTGTTTCTTCTTTTTCAGGTGAAGTTTTTTCAGCACTGCAACCTTCTGTGAGCAAATCGGTCATTTAGGTTGTAATAAATTTTATTTCAATTAGAAAGTTATCAAAACAAAAATAATGAAAAAAATACAAAAAAAATATTTACTGAATAATAGAAAAAATCTCTAGATAGTTTAATTTTTCTCTTTAATTTGAAATCTTATTAAATATAAAAAAATAATTTTATCAATTGTTTAATATAAAATAAAAAATTGGTCAAGAATTTAATTTTTTCTATAGCAGAGAAAGTTTTATAAGACATTTATTTAGTCAGGTATATTATCAACCATTTTATTATGAAATTATAATTTTTGAAGTTTCAAGACACTCATAATTTCCTAGGTAAAACCGATTGCTCTAGACAACTCAGAAAGGATAATTTAGGAAAGGAACTCTGGTGCGCCGTTCTGGGTGTAAATAGGTCAACCATTCAATACAATTTAATGTTTTTAAATTTAAACATAAATTTATTAAAACAAGAATAAAAAATAAATTTCATCAACTCTATAATATACAAAGAAAAATCGCTTCAGAAATTAATTTATATAATTTGAGAAACCTCAAATTTTTTCTCCAATTTAAAACATTTATTTGGTCTAAACAAATAGAAAAAATTGCTAAAAAACTTTTTTTTCACAATTTGACTCTAAATCAGAAATATTTGAGGAAATTTATAACATTTATTTAATTCAGCATATTTACTAAAAATTGCGTTGGAAAATTATTTTTTAAATATCAAGACACTCCCCGGAACGCACTAGGTACTACGAGATCTTCCAGACAACTCAGAAAAGTGGCAACAATTTATTATTTCGGGGGTTTCCAATTTTTTACATTTTACTGTTTATCATAAATTTAATTTTTCATTATCTGAGAACTTTTTTGTGGTTACACAAATTTTCAAATCGTTGTATTTATAGTAGAATATGTGATTACAGATATTTCCTTGGGGATAATAAAGACTTGTAGTTTTTCAAATTCTTATTTTTAAAGTAATCACTTCAAACTTATTTTTATATTTTTCAAACACAATTTTAATATTTTACTCAAGACACTTTTTGTGCCTAGATTACTTGGACTACTCGCTAACTTCAGGTACTTTGGTACAGATTTTTTTTTCAAAATTAGATCTACTCAAAATTATCCTTCTTAAGTAATAGTGTTCAATATAATATAATCTTACTCTGGATACTGCACCGGATTGAAGTTAAATTTCATTTTCAAGACTAGTTCCTCACTCTAGCAATTTTAAACTTTAAAATATTTTTTATTCTCACACTTTTCCCAATTAGAATTCTGAAGAAACTTGTTAATTTTTGTATTACTTAAAAGAATGTTTAGGTAATATGATAAGATTTCAGGAACTACAAGGACAATGCAGTCGGGTTACGCTCATCTTCCCTATACTAATCGAATTGTATGATTTATTTAATTTAGTAAATTACAACATGGGGTGTGTATTTATACAGTACTCTACAATGTAATCTATTTTGAATGACATGCAACCGATTTTTATAGATAAATGAGTTCCTCGATATACACACAGGTACTGGCTCTAGGTTGCTCTAACGTAGTGAATTTAGAGTCAGTATCTTAGGGAAACTATGTTATGTATGCCTTTGACTAAGAGATAAATGTGGTGGCAATCGCCGGTCGGTAAATGGAAATGGTCGATTTCGGTTTTTAGTGATGGTTAATGGTAAAAATGGCGGAATCCAAATGGTATTGGGATGGAAATAACAACGTGGATGGTTCCAAATGTAAGTGTTTTAAATATTTTCTTGTTTTTTGAGTCTCCACTGTATACTTCCACTATTTTATGCATTACTAATAATATAGTGATTTAAAGTTATTCTTTGTCAGCTATGATAAAGATTCAAACATTTAATTTGTTGGTAAATGTACAGTATTATCCAAATTTAAGGAATAAATTGATCATTTCGTAAACCGGCGGAAAGACGTAGTTCAACAACAAGCGCTATTTCCTTACATGGGTCATTTCATTTTTTTATGCTCATTTTAGTTTAACTAGTTTTGCTAGTTGTTCCAACCAAAGAGATGAAAACCCTAAAATATTCCAAACTATTTGACAAGGAGTTAAATAATGTTAAAATTATATTAAATGAAAAAAAATTATAATCACTTATACATACGGGGTGAACCAGGACTTCGTAAAAAGAACTTAGGAGATGATAGGAAGACTAAAAATCATCATCAAGAAGCGAGTCTCCCTGTACATTTCCTTTGTATCTCTTCTAATAATTCTCTGTGAGTTTGTTATAGGAATAGCGAATGCGCGCGTTTTGACGGAACTTTAAATTACAAAAAATGCAACTGGCTGAATGACGAAAATCAATGCCATAAAAAAATCATTATACTACTTTATGTACATTTTATCCTTTACATTCTTCTATAGGGCTCTAATCTGCAAATCATAAGTTGTCATATTTTGATATTTGTTTGATGTTATCTTGTCAGTTATGGAGCCTGAATCAGATCAAATAATGTAACAATTATTGTGTAGGATAAAAACGGTAATAAATTTCATATTATAAAATAAAAATTTTCACAAAATTATGTGTAAAAACACGACAGTAAAGTGCTTTTTCAGGCATCAGGAAGTGGCCAGGCTCGGCTGTCCATATCTTCTTTCGGCCTAAAAAATGCCACTTTACCGCCTAGGTATACAATATACTATTATTTTATATGAAGTACTATCATCATTTTTAGTCTCTCTATCATCATCATCTCTATCAACATTTGGTACAAAGTCCTGGAACACCCTGTTTAGTCAGTCAACAATGAACATTAAATGAGGCGAGTATGAAAAGAATATATAGGTATATCGAAATTTTGTGCCGCCGGCGTTTTGAATTTTTGAAATCTGAAAACACCAACGTTTTCAGGTGCTGGACTATTATATTTTCCTATATTATGAAATCGTTATTATTATTTTAATTATGTTTGTCGCTTAAAAACCCATTTTGCAAACATTTTTCGAAGATTAAGGATTGAACATTTTTTTTTAATATTGTATTTTGTCATCTCATGGGTTATAAAATTCCCTGTCAATCTATAGATAGATAGATGGGTAGAGCTGGCGTCAGCCTTCTGTCTCTGAATTAATTAAAGTATTTCGTATAGCTTTAATCTCCTAACGAGGCTCTATAGCCTAGACAAAGGCTTTTCGAGGTAGGAGTCTTGCGAGGCCTTCGCAGTGGCACAACTCCTCTTCCTCTTGACAGAACCTGCAAAGGTCTGTTGCTGCCAATTTTATAACACTCATATGACTTGAGTCGGCAGTGTCCTGTCAGTAAACCCACTATGATTCTAACAGCCTTTCGGCTTTTTAACAGCAGGTCCTCTGTTACTTTGGCCGATGATCGTTTGATGAACTCTTTGGCCTGTCTCTGTTCAGAGGTGGTTCTCCACAGTTCCAGAAACTTAGTTTGCTTCCAGTCTATACTAAATATACTTTTGATTAAAAAATAATATTCAGTTACCTCAGCTTTTCAATTTCACGACAGCTTTCGGCCTAACTTCCCCGGACTATTTGTCGATCTCAGAATTTTAGTCATTAATATAATTTGTTTCTCAATCACTGTTAATATATCTAAAATATTTTTATGTATGAACAAAATACACCTCTGACTTAACGTGTGTTAAATAAATTAGCTTAAATCGAGCCAAAACTCGAGATTTCAAATAGGAGATTAAGAAATAGAATACAATGAGATTCTTGAAATCGCTGACATCTCTGTGCAGACATAATTTACTGATCTTTTTACTCACGTGTACAGCCCACCAACCCGCCACTGCATTAACAAGTGATCAGAGAATGCAAGTCCATTCCCTCACACTCGGATAAAATAAGCCCCTCCCCTCCTGGCCCCTCTCCTACACTACTTAGTTGAGTTGTAAGGTCTGCCTGTCAACCGAAATATTCTCCTGCCTCTGCTTTCTGGTTAGTTCCATGTTGTCTGCAGTGTTCTATGTACGTAGTGAATCGCTTTTTTGAAATAAAGCGCGCATCAATACACGCAATTCAAAACATTTGACAATCCGAGTGTTGACAAACATGTGTTATGCTCTTAACAATCGAATGAACCGTTACGACACCCACATTTAGTGTCTTGTGACCAATTTGTGATGAGATGTGATTAGTGACATGCCGGAAAAAGAAGCGGATTTTCAGACCGCTATGTCCGCAGGACTTCCTATGCAGTTTCCTTCAGCTTTTGCTTTTCACGCTCCTTTGCCGGTAGATCAAAGGACTCACGATGGACGGTATGTTTGGGATCATAGGATGCAGCCTCCTCCTACTGGAGCCTTTCATCCGCCAGCTCCTCCAAGGTAGGAAATAAAAAATATAGATGATGTTTTAAGTCAAAAAATCTCTGATTTATTATGAGAAAATAATAATAAACAATAAAAGTTGAAACTAATCATGCCGATTTAGGTAAATGTACATTTTTTATTTTAAAAGATAATTTTACATTTGACGGAAAAAACTCATGAAAACTTTACTCAAATCTGAAAAAATTAAATATATTGGAAATGTATTAGACGACTAAAACACGAGCATGAAAAGACACTTCACGCTTGTGTTAAGAACAACATTTTCTGTGCGAACGGGCGGAATATGAGAGAAATATCATTTAATTAAACAGAATAACTAGATATAAACAAACAATTTTTTAGTTACCTTTTGCAATAATGCAGTACTAAACAAAATTTTCTTAAAACGGAAAAAATATTATGAAATGCAATACTTTATACCTTGTCTCCTTTTCCGCATGTCGTGCGGTATGTGATACTTTTCAGCATTGCGTGCGGAATATAATTATATGGTCATTATTTTTGTTTTAAGATGATGTCTTAATCAGCTTTGTGTTCCAAGAAAAACAATTGTTGAGAGCACTTGACAAGACCAAAATGTTCGGTATCAGGATTAGATTAGATGTTATGTAATGGCTACTGGCATATGCAACTGCTTCCTTTCCAGATCTATTGTGGTCTTTTTTATCTCTTAATGAAATCCACTAGCTTTGAGACTAAATCTTGTATATAGTTCTTTGTCTTTTCGTCGCCTAGTGTAAAGAATCGCTCTGGCATAGAGAGTGTTGTCCCGTTTCTTCCTCTAATCGACATAATCTGCATATGCCTTCCGTCCATTCACTGTACTGAGCTTACAGTGCCCAGTTAGCAATCTCATCACAGTTTTGACTGTATTATTTGGCGAATGATCTATGAAGAACTGTTTCGCTTGCCTTTTTGTCCTGGTGAATTTGTCCACCATTGTCCACTTTTCTGTTGTTGTTTTTATAATTCTGTAGACCTTCCCTACTCTGGCGTAGTCTCGCCATTACATCTCTTTTTTCGTTGTTTTTTTGGCACTTCTAACCTCCCGGTCTCCCAGTTCATTTAGAGCACAGAAGAAGAAAAACCTCCTCAATTAAGAAACATATGGTTAAAAACTTATTACTCGTACTTACTTAAGTCAGATTTGTGAACAAATATTTTGCAAAAGATGTGATTATTTCAAGCATTCAGTCTTTAAAAAGGTTTTCGAGTTCAAAATTTCAAAAAAAGATTCCATGGCGATTATGGATACGTGTATAGATATGTTCGAAACATACTGTTTGATTTTAAATGCAATATAATCCCAATTATCATCACCACCATAGTATTTTAAGACAGCGCTCTTAATCCTTTAGCTGAAAAAGTAGATAATAAAAAATGTTTACGAATGTGTGCTTGCTAGACATTTTAATTCAAGCCATGCTTTACTAAGACATCTGCTATGACACAGACACAGACACAGACGCCTCTATCTTCAGTGAAGAGTATAATAGAAAAACGTATCGTTCACAGAAAATGGCGAAGTGATGCTGGTAGATTCAGAAATGTTGATGAAACTGATTTCGATTTATTAAGAAGAAAAATACATCAAGTGTATGAAAAGCAAACACTACCTACCCTGGTTTCCCTGGCCAATAAAGAAGCAGAGATTTCTTGTAGCATTTCAAGCCTAAAAAGAATAACATCAGGTTCACAAAATGGCTTTGTTGTTGCTTTCTTTTTAGGTATTACCAAGACACTGACGCCCAACTATCTGAACATTGGTTTGAGGATCGGTTTTTGAAAAATATACCACAAAATAGTGACTCTGCCAATTCTGAAATTAAATTTGATTACAGAATGCTGCAATTCCCTCTCTTCTGAATAAAGAAATATTCTGCAATACCTCTGCCCCCATGCAATTTAAATGTCTTCACATTCTCTCCCTTGTGATAGAATACTATTCTCACACCGGTTAGCAATAATAACATTAGCGTTGACGCAGTTGATTGTCATCATAGTGGCAAAATTTGAGTAAGTGTCAAAATTATTGCTGTCACATTTCCATTCGAAAATATATATAGTATCATGAATTTATCCAGTGATTCAGAACCAGAGTGAGAAAATACACCTCCTGAAATTACATGATTCCACATGCCTTCCACTTCAAATTATGTGACTGCTGCTCATATTCTACGAACCACGCAATTGTTGAAAATTCCTCCAGTAATGCACCAGTTTTTCATTTTCAGAACTGTATAAATATAACAATTAATACAAAGTAGAATGTTTCTTGAATTATTGAGTATTTACCTATTATAATTTTATTGTGATTGAGTTCTGTGCTATAAATTATCTTTTGTGCATTTCCATTTGAAAATATATATTTAAAATCTTTGATCGTGGAGAAAGTATAGTCTGCTACTCGGTTAGAATCAAAATTCGTGATGCTCGTGGTTCCACACGTTCGCCTTCGGCTCGCGCTCGGAACTTTACACTCGCATCGAAGTTTCATTCTAATTCATTCATTCATCGTTATAGTAGTATAAAAGCAGAGTCATGATATTATGATAACTAATGACATATATTTTCAAGAAACATACAAAAACGGGATCCGTTTGAAGTATTAAGTCCATTTTCCACTGTGCGAGTTGACTCGAAAAAGTTGCATGCAAATTGGCGTTTTTTTTCGTTGGATGCGTCAGTCGCATGAATTAGAACTTGCTCTATTTTCGAGCGAGAAGTCACTGCGACTTGGTAACTTTTCTGGTGGATTTTGTCGCACCAACCCAAAATTTATATTGGCTGCTACGCTCTAACATTGCTGTCACAGGATTTCTTCTACGTTTTCTTCTCGTAGAGCAGCACAGGCCATAATACGAATTACTGTTACTAAAACAATATCCTCAATGTTTTCTTCAACCATTCTGTTAACTTCAAGACTTGATTCTAGAGAAACTATTCCTATTTGCTTTATTTTCACACTGTGAGGTTATGAAACCAGAACTGCCAATTTTTTAACGAAGTTGGCAACACGTAACGTTTCCCCTATCCCTGGATGAGTCGAAGCAACAAACTATCGATGTGCTGATTGTACTTTTTCTCGCAGCTATTCGTCCCAGCAACAAGTCGCTGCGATTTGTCGCAACGTGGAAAATATACTTTAATGCTTTTTAAAGATTGTCGTCCTACACAATGAGTGAATAGGTTATGTATGGCAGTGAACGCCATACGATATATACTATAAATATCACTCAATTTTGGTTAATTAAACAAAAGTATGCTAACTAAGATTTTAAATTAAAAACAGAACCCTAGGATGTGACGTTAACAGCCTATAAAAAGTAGTGGCAGAAGTTGGCTGTCTTATTCATGCCACAAACCCAAATCAAATCCCATCACTAGATTTTAACGACCATCCGGGTAATTTAAAATAGACAATAAACCGCCTAAAATTACCACCAACAGGAAACGGTCACTTACTAACACAAAACTTTTAAAAACAGTCTCCAAATAAAGTGATTATTCATTTTGGGGACGTTTTTAAACCTCAATTCTTCATGATATATTAGAGATGTCGGTAAGAATGCAAAGGTGGCTGTACAAAGAGAGACGTTATCACAAAAGCTCGACCAATCATAGCCTTATCCTGAAATTACCTATGGCGACAGTTATGTTGTTCCGAAGTTTTTACTCATAAACAGTTGCCTGATTTATAACAGATAAGCATTAAATGAAAATGAAAACATTTAAAAAATTATTAACGTAGGTTAAAGTAGGTTTGCTCCAACAAGAAGCCTATGGATAGTTCCTTAATTGGTTACGAATTATTTTCGTTAGCAGTCACTAGTTCCGTGTTGCACTTCTTGCCGTTTTGAGTCTCCCATTATTTAACATAGTCACAAACAACTCTTCGTTCATCAGTTAAATTTCTTATTCACGTAGACGATCTAATTGTATTTTGTCACGGCCAGAATCAGTTAACTACTTCTTAGCTTATATCATATATTGTGTCTCATGCTGATCAGTCGACTAAATTGAAAGCTACATACCCAAGAAATAAAAGCTTATCCAGATTCAATCTAATGAAAGCTTTGTCCTTCAGCATGAAGGTGCATCAGAAAATATAACCCTGAAAGTATAGAGATCAATAATTAGACTTAAACTGGGCTATGGCAATTGCGTTTATCTTTAACAACAAATTATCTCATTGTAGTTCACAATGTTGCCTTAAGCATCTCTTTAGGTGCTTTTAGGTCTAGTTCCTTAAGCCGGTCCCAGACACTACGTGTATTTGGCGAATAGGCCAATATTTGTCATTTGCACGAATGTTTGCTTGATCTCCCACACGGTGCCGTAGTGCAAACGTTTGACTTTGAAAACATTTGGCGAATATTCGCGTCCTTTACTTCGTGCTAGTTTCCGACCAGCGCCGGGAAAATGACGAAGGACGAATATTTGCCAAAGTTAACTTCCCACACGCTACGCGAATAAGTCCGAATACCAAATTTTTGCCAAATACGCGTAGTGTCTGGGACCGGCTTTAGATAGCTTATAATGCGAAGTTAATGAACCTACTCTATGGATAAGGTGTCAGCAGCGTGTTCTAACATATTCGGCAAGAGTCGCTTTGAATCCGGTCCACTCGTTAATATTCCTTTTACACAGGATTATTAACCTATCAATTATCCGGGCGTTGGATATTTGGCTCCCGCCAGGTAGTAGACTAGATATTAATTTAAGATGCCTTCCAATAATACGTAATTTGGTTCCAATCGTGTAGAGTCACTCGGACCAACTCATCCATTCTATACAGGCCCCAGAAATACCAAATATTCAAGCCACCTAAAAAATAAATAAATATGTAATCTAAATAGAAATTAAATTACCTTATTCATTAAATTTTCTTTATTTGGAGCTTCCAGAATAAATTTTTCAGTTTCTTCCTTCGTTAAAAACTTTGATTTCTTTGCTCTATAATCTTGAGCTTGCCGTTTCCATACACAACGAAGTTTTGAATATGTGGATATATCTACATTGTGTTCAATTGCAAGGGCTGACTCATCATTGAATAATTGGCCCATAATATTGAAGATTTCGTCTTTAAATATAGGCCTAGGAAGTATACCATTGCAACATTTTTACTCTTGTGATATTCCATAAAACGTTTATTAGCATATTCGTATTTTTCTCTTAATTTATTTGGCAATAATTCTAATGAAGCAGTATTCACTGCCTCTACCAGCTCTGGAGGAGTCCCTGAAATGGAAAATTTATCGTTACTTTTCATTTCACTTTCGAGAACACCAGCAATTCAACCTTAATACGTTTCCATAGTAACCCAAGTAATTTTATTACCAATTTCAAAGCACCATTTATTTGCGAATAAAAGTATTCGCAATTTTTTCAAAATTAATTAATATCCATCGAATTTTGAACGATTTGCGGAAAAATAGGATGTTTATCTCGTAGGAAAAGCCACATTTCTGGAATCTGTGCTGCTAAGAATCTTCACAGTCGTCCAGGAATGGTCGGATTTTCCTTCTCGGTAAACAATGTTCTATTTATTCACAGAAAAAATGCCTAACTAGTTTTGTGTAGTTTACTGTTTTATCGGTAAACCGCGGTGATTAAATTACGAACAATTTAGCACTAATGTAAGTAGTCGACTTATTTTCTTACGATTCGTCATGCCAAAGTTATTCCCCAGCTAGTGATTGGTTAAAATTACAGATTTGACAGGAAAAGGAAATAATCACTACAATAAATTACTTGCTGCTTTCGAACAAAAACAAATTAATACTTCATTAACTCATAAAATTAAGAAAGAAGTTGAATTATACAATTAATAATTACTATCGATTGAAACCAGCATCTAAAATTTATTCTAAAGTTTAATTTTTCTCATCCGGCCCGACAGTACAAAGATTGTGACAAAAACCTTTCGAGTCTGAGACAAAAACCATCCCAATCACGGTTGTACTAAGAAAAGACTACGGAGAAAGACGAAATGTTTCAAGGGTCTTACTGACAGCACAATCTTACTGATAAATGAACCCGTAGAAAAAGATGTTGGTATGACTTGCAACAAGAATCATTGACGGAGCAACGTGTAGTTTCTGACATTGATGTAATCTTGGGATCATGAGTTGATTATATTTATTCAGTAATTCAAAGAATTTGCGTCTAGTTGTGGAGATACGTTGAAAGATCGTTTGTCAACTGTATAAGAACAGCTCTTAAATTGTGAACTAACTGATGAATATTTGGTGTATCAATGTTTTGAATCGAATTATCTATTCGGTTAAAAATATTCCTATCCAATTGCATGTACTATATAAAAATATAACAAATAACTATTATTATATCGTTCTTAAACCCCGCAGTGTGCGTTTTTTTTTGGACTTTAATGCTGGACCAAAATCCATTTTTTCATAAAACAAAAAATAATGAATTTTAAGGAATTTAAAGTGACTGGATTTTGCTTTCTAATCGCTTTTTAACAAAAATAAAACTGATGTCGAAAGGAATCATTATAAATATTCAACACTCTATGAATTTTTTGAAAAATAATATTTTTCAAAATAGTGGCCGTTCAACTAAGGAGCAACAACTACTTCCCGTGCAATATGCACCGCCGGATATTGAATTACACACCAAAGTCAAACGGGGTTGGTATATCTACAAGATATTTTAAAACCAACCTTTCTGGTTTGCAATTAGAAGGGACAACACAACTTGTAGACCGGTTTCGGCGTATTTGCGCCTCATCAGTACAAGGTATGTGGTGTCCGTCCGAGAATCTCGGACTGAAGAGTACACTTCAATCACAATCAATACATGTCTTCCAGTAACGGAAATGTAATGATTGTGACGGCAGCGCCCTCTTCACTTCCAATCGCAAAAAATATTTTTTCCTTGGATGATCAGCAGTGCCATATTTAAAAAAAAATCAGCTTGCAGTATAATAAATAACGTCATAAGTTTATCTATTCGTTTTTCATCTATTTATTTCCACACTATATTTTGTAAAAATAAATTCGAACTTTCATAAAGACAAAAGTGCACAATATAAAAATAAGCATAGCGTGCTTCTGATTATGAAAGCATTTTAAATCAGAGATCTTCTTTTTGAATGCCATTCTCAACCAACCAAACAAATAATGAAATTGTTTCTTTGATACACGTAAAACATTTTCAGAATCTGCATCTTCTACTACCAGTTCTTCATTCAACATTTTAAGTGTTCCTACGCCTTTTTCTCTCCTTTTTAACCATGATTTCGGTTTTAAGTACTCACTCTCCTGGTTATAGCTTTTCTCTTTCTTGCAACATTCATTGTTTCTCCAGCTGTTATTAATAAATCCATATTTATATTTAGAACTGTAGACTATAGCGGATAAAAATACCTACATTTAAAGGTTAAGGAGGTTCCCGCCAATTGCAGTGCGCAAGATCACATCCTAAATAAATTATTAAAACTGCAAGTGTTGCATAGATTCCATTTTATAGTTTCAATGTTTACTGTACCTAAATTTAGGATCCTAAAAAATGACTGAAACTTGTGATAAATCATTGATAATTACAAACGGGCTTAAGATTCAAAAAGGATAAAGTTATAATAAAACTCAGTACTATTACAACTATCTGAATTTACTGTGTGGACCCTTACTTTGTGGAATCTACTCATATTATTTTTTTAAATGAAACTAAACTAATTCCACTTTAATGAAAAAATATATATGAAAATTCTAAATTATTATTATTTTTGTTTTATCAAAATAATTTAGAATTTTCATATATATTTTTTCGTTAAAGTGGAATTATTATTATTTATTAATAATTATAATTAATATCAATAATAATATTAATAATTATTAAGTTATCAAAATAATTTAGAATTTTCTTATATATCATTTCAAAAAAGTGGAATTATTATTATTTATTAACAATTATTATTGATAATAATATTAATTATTATTTTATCAAAATAATTTAGAATATTCATTAAAATGGAATTATTTTGAAACATCATTTAAAAAAGTGGTACAGCTATCTTAATTTAGTCTTTTCAATACCACGACTATGTATATGTTATGGACCAAGTTATTAATAGGACATTGTAAAATGTGTCCGTGCAGTTTGAAAAATGCCCAATATGAGAGGGCAGAGTGATAAACGTTTTTGAAATAATCAAATAGTCCGGGCATTATGTATAATGTGTGTCACCTATGGGTCAGAGTAATTAAAACGTGATTAAGTTCATTTTTATTCTTTATGTTTGTGTCACGTGATTTGAAATGATTATTGGCTCGTGGAATACAAATTATTGTGATATGTTTTCGAGAAGAGGAAGGAGAATGATTGAATAATATTTTTCAATAATAACCAAACCTACCCCTACCAAACCTTCTTCGTATTTTTAGTCAATTTTTGAAGAATAAATTATAATAATTTTCAATAATAACCCAACCAAACCACCTTCCTATTTTTTGTCAATTTTTGAAGAATAAATTATAATAATTGTCAATAATAACCCAACCAAACCACCTTCCTATTTTTTGTCAATTTTTGAAGAATAAATTATAATAATTGTCAATAATAACCCTACCAAACCACCTTCGTATTTTAGTCAATTTTTGTAGAATACATTATAATAATTTTCAATAATAACCCAACTTACCCAACCAAACCAGTTTCGTATTTTTAGTCAATTTTTGATGAATAAATTATAATAATTTTCAATAGTAACCCAATCAAACCTACCCCTACCAAACCACCTTCGTATTTTTAGTCAAGTTTTGAAGAATAAATTATAATAATTTTCAATAATAACCCTACCAAACCTACCCCTACCAAACCACCTTCGTATTTTAGTCAATTTTTGTAGAATAAATTATAATAATTTTCAATAATAACCCAACTCACCCAACCAAACCACTTTCGTATTTTTAGTCAATTTTTGAAGAATAAATTATAATAATTTTCAATAGTAACCCAACCAAACCTACCCCTACCAAACCACCTTCGTATTTTTAGTCAATTTTTGAAGAATAAATTATAATAATTTTCAATAATAACCCAACCCAACCTACCCCTACCACACTTTCTTCGTATTTTTAGTCAATTTTTGAAGAAAACAATAAGAAAATAAAAAACCTGTCAAATACACAGGGTATTATTATATTGCCCGAAAACTACATGACGATATCCACAATGTGAATAAATAGGGAACTTCAAATTATAATTAATTACCTAGCCCTAAGTAGCTTGGCATTATTCATAATGCCCGGGCATTAAGAAAAATGCACCAATTTATTAAATGGTCCATGACATATACACTAAACATTCCAAAATAATCCCATTTAGACTACTTCCCTTTTCAGAACCCTTAACATGTCTTGTCTTGACCATATGAACATGTTACAGAGATAAGATAAACAAAACTCGGTTCACAAGTAAAGTGACATCTTTATTAATGGGTCTTGTCTAAAATATAATACACTATAAATATAAAATATAACTCTGGGTCACACTTTATATAAAAATAGAATTATGTTATAATACATAAATTCATTAAAAACTGTAAAAACTTTTGAATTAAAGAAAATAACTCGTACATAATTCACCCAAAATACCTTTTCAAATTTATTAAACCGTTTAACTACCGCAAATAAATGAACGAATGGTGATTTTCTGCAATTTGTGGAATTAGCTTTGGAGATTTCACCTTTTGAAACCGGAACCTTAGAAATAACAAATAAAGAGACCATCTTAGAAAATACACTCCCGTAGGTACATGTTCACAGTAGAGAAATAATAAATATCGCCTCTATTAGGTTTTCGAAGAAATGTCAGCGTGTTGTAACAGTGACGTATTGCCTAAAAATCTTTTCGGTTTCAGCAAAATCATGATCTCTTTTGTGTTGTTAAGGGACAGGTTATGAAAGTTTCTGTTCTGCAGGGTACCTCTTTTATAGTCAGGGGTGGAATTTAAACACAAAACAGATACACGTGGTTGTTACCGTAAAATTAGAATGTTTATAGGGATGTAAACGTAGCTTAGTATTTATTTTATTTGGATCTTTATACGTTTTTTATGACGTCTGTACAAGCAGATTAGGTACGTTGAAGTAAAACTGTTTTATTTAACAACATCCTTTTTTTACAATAGCATTTATATACCTACGTATTTTAACAATTATTTTTCTACATATAGAATCTAGATATCTAGTTTGCAGATCGGTCTGCGCTTTTATTTAAAAAAAATATTTTAAACGTGTTTTTTTTTATTGAAACGTTAATATTTTGTTTAGAGATTTTTATCGATGTATTCTCACATTGTTGAACCACACACCATCCATACATATTAGAATTAATGACTATAATCACAAAATAATTCAACTTGTGTGTCAAGATAAACTTTTAACTTGCTATCTGTCAAGTGTTTGAATTGTTTACGAAAGTGTGATGTAATACATAGATGCCATTACTATTCTAGCGTTTAAACTTCTTCAAAACCATCATTTCCACGGAAATAACATTTATTTTGGAAAAAGTATATGCGTGCAAACATCGTGAAGCAGTTTTTCAATATCAGTCGTAGTTTTCCCAATTGGTTTTATTTCAGTATTAATTTTTTGCAATAAAAACGTATCTTGTTTGAATTCTTCCTTTTTTTAGGGCAAACATTTAAAAAATCATTCATCTACGAAATTATTGTACTGTTCTTCGTTTCAAATCATTACAAGTATGTTTTCGCAGATCCTTGTTCTTAATCTAAGTTATGACTTGTTACTATAATGAAATATCTACCATTGTTCATTTTAAGATATACCTAGACAGTTGTCTTTGTTTTTTTTATTTAATAATGTTGTTTATATAGCTAAATACACTTAAATTGGTTATTTTGTATAGAATAAAAAGATTTGTCACTGTCTGAATAAAATACCGTACTGAATTTCCGTTATCAAGATTTTTATTTCAGATTATCCAGTAATCAATATTAAATATTATTTATATAATTAAATGGCGTTTTAACTCTTTAATCCGATGTTTACCTTTTTTATAATCTGCTTAGTATAGTTTGGCAAATTTATCTGAAGCCGTGAAAGGAATGCAGTCGAAAACATTCGATATTGCCATGTTTAACTATGGAAAAGATAAAGTGCTAAGTATGTAGTGATAATAATTAGAAAATGGACTTTTTATTGTTAACAATATTAACAATATGATTGAACGTTAATTCTTTAATATGCTTGTATCCTTGGATTATTTTTTCAATTTATGACTATTAAAAGATGAACACTTTTCCAAATTTGTTATGGGCTTCTTCAAGCTCTGATAGCGTTGTGCGAAAACCACGCCCTTCGAACTAACTCAATTGGCGAAATTTATCGAAAGGTCTTCGTTGCTTAGCGACCAGCTGACTTCCTATTGGCAAGCGCGTGCGTGTGTTCTTCCTTCTCACTTTGTCAATTGACTGACATTTATTATCCAGTGGCGTTGGTATTCTCAGTGTCAGATTTTGAACTATTTCGTATCCATATTGAATTCAAGTACCTATTATTTGTTTTTAACAACTACCGTCTTTTTAAAAATACCTTACCTTTAAAGAAAAGCAAAAATAAGTTTCTATATATAATTATTATATAATGAAATGAAAATAAAGTGTTGTAAACTTCTCTACGAATGGTAACAGGTGACGTAATAGTAATAGATTACGTCACAGTGCCACTCTGGCCAATAATTTTAAATAGGACCTTATGGCAAGTGATATCTCGTTTGAAAGGCATTTTCATTGGCTACATAGCCATATTAATTTTGTTTGGGTTTAAACTAATTTTGACAGATACATTTTACACTTTGTTATTTAGAAATAAACAAATTAATGAACGTACACAAGATATTTACACTTAGTTGTTACAATAATTAATAAAATATCGTTTATGATTCAATAAATATCGAAGAATAAATATATTCTAACGTTTTACGAATTTTCGAAAAATATTTACAAAAACCAGTGAAACAACTACTTCCCGGGCTATTGGCACCGAAGTACATTGAATTACACTTCTTAGTCAAACGGGGTCGGTATGATTTACAAGATTTAACCAACCATTCTGGTTTGCAATTAGAAGGGACAACATAACTAGCAGACACCACATCAGTACAATTACAGTTCAATTTTTTCAACGAGACTAATGCACTTTTGCCACGATTATTCGGTAATATTTCCAACTGCACTTAATAGTAAGTCCTTTACATCTTTTAATTTGTATGTAATATTATTTCCCGGAATCAATTCTATTGGGTTTAACTCGTAGTTGTAAGGGGAGAGCCGTGAAACACTGACAACCGCCTTTTTGCAAGTTTTTTTATATTTTGACTAATGTTGTTTTGCAATTTCATAGAGACGGGCTTTGGTATAGTTGACGTAAAAGGTATAGTTGACGATAAATTCATTTAATGTTATAATTTCAACTAATAATCGTTAATAGATTTTTAATAAACTAGTTTGTTAATGAAGGCGATTAATAAACGAAACTGTTTAAAGCACGAAGGAACGATAGCGAGTGAGTGCCTTTAATAGTTTGACTGAACTATAACTATTTTTGAGAGATGGTTGCAGGGGTTCTCTTTAGTCGGTGGTCTGACAACAAGAAAGTGTGTGTGTTTTTGTGTGGAAATTGTAAGTAAGTATACAAATATTTATTAGCAATTATCTATTTGGATGAAACTCGGTATGACACACACGATACGGTTAAGAAACGATGGACTGATGGGTCAAAATACAAATACAATATAGAATTATGTTTGGTGAGTAGATGAAAATAATATAAATACCTTTCAGAGTTTAGCTCCGCAACATAACTTAAAGGGGATATACGATTAGATAGCTGGCACTATATCTTTTACGTCAACTAAATAAATGGTACACATTTCTTTTGTAGTCATTCCATTGTTTCAGGTTTTCTCCATGAGGAGGTTGGTAATTTTTCTTGTAAGGCACTATGGTAGCTGGCATTGTCGAGAACTATGAGAGATCCTTGTGGAATATTTTCCAAAAATATCTTAAACCAATTTTGAAACACTTGTGCGTTCATTTCTTTATGATAGATTGACAAACCATTTTCAGTAAAACCAAATGCTGAACCAAATGACCATTGACCAGTATTCTAAAATGTCATGAAAATTGAATGACTAAAATTAATCCGTAGCCTACTAGTTTCAATTTTTGATTTTGAAGGCATTTTTCCATATTTTGTTGTAAAAAAATTGTAGATTTTCAATACTACATAATTATTAGTGGATTTTTTTTCCAATACATAATGAAAATCTAATTCACTCTTAATCCGTGCCTGCAGATTTTTGCTTTATACCCCGCGGCTTGCATGGGACTTTAGCTCGGCTGAGTCTTTTATTTAGTAGCAAGTACACTTAAATAAGATACTTACAAAAGATTTGAAATATTTTGGACAAGGCAGAATAATAGGATTACAGATTCCTTGTACGATTTCTAAAGGTCACAATGAATGCTGATCTAGAGCCCTTCTAATAGGTGGAAAGTAACTCGTTGTTTGCATTAAACTTTCATATAATCTTTCAGTATGTGCTTTAAATTAGTTCGTGAGAATCTAAAGCAAATACTATTTTAATTTATCCAAGAAATCACTTTTTGTCCCGAAATCCCGTTGAATCAGAGGAATCATAGTTAGACAAATTTGGTACTGCTTTTTAAAATAAATTGTCTATTTTTTGAATATGGATCCTAACGTCATTCATAAAAAAAAGGTATGATTTGGTTATCCTAAACAATTTTTTTTCGAGAGGGAGATGGCTTTTTTCCCTTACAATGAGATACTTTAAATTTAACTTAAATCTCAACAATGGGGGCTTTTTCTTATAATAATAATAATACATAATCTACTTAATTACAGTTTCCTGTAACAATTGTCATATTTAAGTAAAGCATGTTATCACTAGACGTCAAGATAATAGTATCATACTATTATAACGCCTTACAAAAATTTGAAAATTACTTATCAAAGAGTAGGGCGTTCACTAGCATTCCCTCCACATGGGTTAATGCAGGAG
Organism: Lochmaea capreae; assembly: GCA_949126875.1. Classification (NCBI taxonomy): domain Eukaryota; kingdom Metazoa; phylum Arthropoda; class Insecta; order Coleoptera; family Chrysomelidae; genus Lochmaea; species Lochmaea capreae. The sequence continues at coordinate 9,547,291 of OX421406.1, read as the reverse complement.
TCTCCAAACTTTTTTACCTAAGGGCCAAATTGTAAAATCTTGAAGGCCAGGCGGGCCAACAAGATTTGGAAGGATACGAAGGTCCTCGTCCGTTTTTTTTTCATTTTATGTAGGTGAAAAAAAACTTATGAAGCTTCAATTAGCTTTTTCTTGATTGTCATGTTTTGACTGTGACATATGTATGACTTCTATGGAGTTGTTTTTGTCCAACTATGTCAGTTCATTTTGGCTCAAGCTATAGCACGCGCTAAACGTTTCTCTGACTAAGCGAGTTTGACGACTGACGGCGAGTGGGCCGGGCTATGACTGAGCAGGAGAAATGGGAGTCAACTCGGCAAACATCGCTCATGTCAACGCGAGCCGTATAAAAACACTACGCGTGCCGTAGTTTGGAGATCCCTGGGTTAATATATTAATGTGATTTCAGCAATGTCTTCAGTCCAGGATTATGCTCTCAGAGCTTCTGGAAAATACGTACCTTGTACTGATGAGCCGCAAATACGCCGAAACCAGTCTGCAAGTGATATTGTCCCTTTTAATTACAAACCAGAATGGACATGTCCTGCTTTTTGGGGTGTCCTGGATAGTTTACAAGCATAGTCCTGTTTTTAAAGAGTCCTGTCAGATTAGGGATTTATGCTTTAAGTTTAGCGCGCCTCTAATCGTTTTGTCACTCACTGTGAGAGAAATCGGTTATTTCCAGCAACAGTTGCTGCAATAATCAAAATTATCTACAACACAGACCAACCCCGTTTAACTTGGAAGTGTAATTCATTGTCTGTCGGTGCATATAGCCCGATAAGTAGATGTTGCTTCCTAGTGAACGGTCTACTCTTTGAAAAGTAATTTTCAAATTGTAAGTCGTTATAATAGTATGATATTATTATCTTGACGTCTATCAATACATTATCTGTTTTTTCAAATAAAAGTTTAATAGAATCCGTCTTTAGTACTTTCAGAAAAAAGTGGAAAGTATTTAATAACAATTTATAAAAAAAACTTACAGGTAAAAGAAGTTATTGATTATAATGTACGAAAGAAATTCAGTTTTTAACACAATAATAGTCGATTCTCTTTCAGAATATTCGTAATAATAATAATTCTCACTTCGTTACCACTCGCACTTTTCTTAGCAAATCTTCCTTGGTAAATAAATTATCAGGATTTCGAATTTATTCTCGAAGGCGCGATTGATATGAGGCGTTGTCCAAAATGATTAAAGATGGATCTTCTAATTTTTTAAAACTTGTTCTTCCAATTTTCAAATATTTCAGCGTTCATGTAATGATTTTATAGGTTTCAGTATCTTTGTCGCTGCAAAAACTAAACTGGCTTCGTTTTCCACAGCTACTGGAGATACGGGAACAAGCATGTTTTTCACCATCTTGCCAAGAATATTTTGTCAAATTACCTTTTGCAAATATCAATGCCTCGTCCAAGAAAACCACCTCCATATTTTTAATATACCTTCTCAAAAATCTCCATCGTTTGCTGACCATATGAGACTGCTCACACCATATTTTTGTATTATAATTTTTCTGTAGGTACTTAAAACCAACATATTCAATATTTTTGATACGCTGGTTTTACCAATATGGCAGATGTCAGTTTCAGATGTTTTTTTCGATACAAGTTGTATACAAGGCTCCTTAATGCGTTTTTAACGCCATCTGGTAAATCTTCTGTTTTTGGCTTGGCTCGTTTTCTTTTATTCGTTTCTGCGATTCGATATTCTTCTGCCGTTTTATGAAGATTATGTAAACTCTTATTTGATATTTTACAAAGATGTATTGTTCGGTCTTGTACTGCAACTACAGGGTGTAAAGGTCCACCATTTTCGTTTTCTCGTTTGAAATAACTTTCCACTTCTAATATGAGCTGTCGTTGTTCTGGTGTTAAATGTTTTCCTTTCGTCTGATTCATATTAATCTTTAACACACCGGATACTATTAAACAAATACTTTACACTATTTATTTTGTAAATTTTTTTATAAGCGATGTTTTCGAAGTAGGTAAATATTAAATATATTGTTTCTGTGATTGTTTATGGGTAATTCTCAAATTATATCATTATTATATTATATATACCTTCATAAGACTTCTTTTGGTCATAGAGTAGGTTGAAATTTATTAATACAATTTCTTAAAAAAGAGTAAGCTATAAAAATAAAAAGTTTATCTTATTTTCATAATATTTATTATTTATTATCTTGGAGTATACTATAATATATATTTTTTAATTTGGTATAATTAAACTGTTTTTTCTCATGCATGGGCGTACGTGCAAAATATTTGTTTAAAAAAGGAAATAATTTTTATTTCGAAAATTAACAACGACATTCAAAATGGTAGTATAAAAAAATATTAAATTCCATGGGAGTTCCACACAACAATAATCCTCCTAAATTAAAATATGCAAATCATCATTGTCTTTTCTGTTTTCTGAAATTTTCTTTTATACGCATACATAAACATAGTCAAAAAATGAATAAACGATGACATAAACTTGTCGTAAACTCATGTAGCAGTCACAATAAAACCAAATATTTATTTTTTTAAAAGTGTTTATAGCCGAGTTCAGAGCCTGGTTTCATTTTAATTTATGTTTAGTTATTCCTTGCTTTTATTTGCATCTGGGTAATAAGGATACATTATGGAGTATGTGGAGTGTAACTAACCATGCAGTATCAAATACATGATATCGGTAAATAATTTAGCATTCTAAGGATTATTTAACAACCAATTTCAGTCATTCTCATGCCTGGTCGGCAAAGATTTTTACACGCTTTATATTTAGCTTCACTTATATGTAAGCATGTTTGTTTGTTTGTAATGCAACCTTTAAACTCGATTTTTACCCACTTTAAACGATCAGATTAATTTGAAATTTTGCACACTTGTCAAGGACCGATGACAATACAATAATTTTAATTACATAAAAAATAATTATTATTAATTCCTTTAATTATGTGATAAAACGTCGCTTTTCATATTGTAATTTGCCGTAAAAAAAAATACCCACCCAAATTTTCAAGTCTGTATCTAGAAAAATGGCTGAATATTAACAAAAATATATTCAATTTTCCAACAATAACAACCTGTAACTCAGAAAGGAGCGACCTTAGATCCCTTATTAGTCAGTAGAATCTGATTATATTCTCAAAATATGTGGCTAATTTAAATTAAAATCGTCGGGGAGATTTTTAAATGGTAAAACGTTTAGATCGGCAAATAATTTTGAATTAATATTAATATAAGTAGCTTTTATCGATTTGTCTCCAAAGTTGAAGTAAAAGCTGTCTAAGTTCTTGGAGTGTCTGTAGGGGCTTTGAGCTGCGCTGGTTGTGCGATATTTTTGGTTTCCTAATTCTTGAGGAGCCTCACACAATTCCACACAATGACACAGCCTGTATTGTAAGTTCGGTTTTCAGTCAATTGTTAAAACGAAAAATACACTTTCGATACGCGAATTTCTGAATATCCTACTGACTGTGCCAAATAATTGATCGAGATCGAGCCAATTTTAATAAAGAGGAGTCAACTTTTAATTCAAACGAGCCACATCTGCCTCAACCGAGCCACCTGTGGCAACACTGGATGTACCTTTAGACAAGGTAGATTAGAAGAATAGTGAAAATACCTAAATAACGATAGTCCAGACGCTTGGAGTATGGGAAATTTTCGAAAATGATATATTCGGCTGGTTTTACAACAGAGCCATCTTGCGCCATCAGAGGTCTTGCAACTAATCTTCTATGCTGAATCTTGAAATTTCCTGGGTTTCGGTTTCGTATAATTTTAATTTGGGAATCAAAACTGGTTGACCTGAACTTGTCTGGTGTTGCTGGTTTTCAATATTTCGGAATGGCATTTCTTCTTGACAGTTGATTGGAATTTCAAATAGATAGCTCCCTTGGAAAGTAACAATCTCTTCTTGAGTTTGGCAGTGAATGGAGATGATTGTTTCCTTTGGCAGTACGGCTATTCATTGGTTGGCATTGTTTAACTTCATGGGAATAAGCCGGTTCACTGGAGTAGGTGTTTGTGTGAAGATTTTTAAAACACCATCGATAATATAAAACAAAACGACTATTAGCATGTCACTTATGTTCCTATAAAGATGACTACTAGATCTGCGATTCTCTTTGTAGGTTTTCTTTTCGGATTGGAACGACTTTTGTCCCAAATTCCGGTAGTCTACCGGTTTTGGGCTGCGCTGGTTATGCGATATTTTTGGTTTCCAGATTTTTGAAAAGCCTCCAACACAACATGTATTGTAAGTTATGTTTTTAGTCAATCGTTAAAACGAAAAATATATACCTCAATTTCTGAATATCCTACTGACTGCGCCAAATAACTTATCAAGAATACCGAAGTCGTTTTTAAAAAGATTTATTTTCACTAATTATTAAATTTTACATAAGCTTTAATTAAATTATGATATTAACTGTATGAGAAACAAAAAGAATCTAAAAAGGTTGTGAACAACTGAAATCATAGATAAGGAAATATAATATGCTGTCGTAGCAATCAGCACTTTTCTTAAGATACACCAGTGAAGGTGTGAGATTATTCATGTTTCCATCAAGCACTAATAATTCAGTACGCCCGTTAAGCAAATACCTCACCAAACAGCAACTGTATAGTTCTTCCAAAGTTAATGTAATGACCCATATTTTTAATCTCTTTGAAGGAAAAAGTCGCCCAGTGGATTATTGTGAAATAATGTTAATTTACTATATCAATTTGAATGAAAAAAATTAACCTGCATATAAAATTCATAAAATTTGTAATACAATAATAACGCGTTTTCCTCTAGAACACGGAGTATCTAAAGAACAGTTTTTTGTATCGTCAACCCAACCATACTTGACAACATCATGCGTATCAAACCAAGTTTCGTCTAAATAAATTATACTTCTATTTGAATCATGGTACCCTTTTATTTGGCGCAAATACTCCTATCTAAGCTCAGGGATACGCCGAGATTCCATTATTACCATTCGATTATATAACTTCTTATATTTAAATCCACAATTCAATAATCCCGAGCATCATTAACTGTCGTTTCAAATGGTGTCCAAAATGCCATTCTAATTAATTATATTATAAAACTTACCCTAACGTCTACGAACAAATAAATATTACCTATATTAATATCAATTCACTGACGCCACTTAACCACTACACCATCAAATAGGTATTATATTAATGATACTTTTCTACACTAGATCACCTACACTTTCCTATAACTACCTATAACAATTCGCTAAACTCACTCAACCAAGAAATAGATATTATATTAAATATTTCTTTAAAACAAAATTTACACCCGACACTGAATCAGACTACTGGATTATAAGCCGAACCACAACACAACCCACCCGAACACCCTCAAGACCGTAGAATTTTTTCTGAGAAAGTAGTCAAAGGGAGTATACGTCGGTTATTTCGTTATATTACAATAAATACTGTAGTTGATGATTGGATTGTTCGGAAGTCTTCAGAGTACCTGCATCTACGTTTGCCAACTCTTCAAAATTTTCTTGAATATAGTAACATACATAAAGTGGTTATAATTAATTTTTCTTTTTTTAGCAATTTCAAGCGACTTATTTTAATGTTTACTAATAAATTTATATTATGTATTTTTTAAAAAATATTTCCAAACTAGCTTTCTTATAACATCACGAACTAACAATTTACTGAAGTAAGGGAAACATTTGTGTAGCGAGCCTAACAATTTTAGAAAATATATCTGACAACATTGCTTTATTTTATGGTCATTACACTGACAATAGTAGTTAGACTATACCAATATTTGTGAATTTTGTGACGCAGTTTATATAGAGGTATATACCGACATCAAGTTTGATAATATATTTGTCAATCTAAATAACCAATTTGACTTTAGACGTCATTTAGAAAGTACATTTAACAATCGTTAAATAAGTTTATATGTGCCATAAATCAGTTGTCTGTCATTTATCTCAATGTATATAATCTTTTCGAGATTCCATAATGATAAACTTGTTTAAAGCGCAACGTTACTAGCTAGTTAAGTTGTAGCGTACTTATTTCTTGATTAATAAAACTCTGTTTATTCCGTGCTTGATAATAATCTGATAGTTAGGATAGAACATAATATATCTTCAAATTTTAAAATATTTCTGATTGTAACAATTACTGGTCATTTCGAGTTATTGACCTCCAAAGTATCCATCAAAATGTCAATCCTACACAATATTGAGCATAAAAATGCCAAAAAAGGTTTCAAAGAGTTCGAGAATTTGCTACCGTTACCGTTTCAATGTCTTCATAAAACTCTTTAAGGACAATTAAAAAGTACCTTTAATGATAACATTTAAATGCGGCTCGGGTTTGAGCGGCCGGTAGCAAAAAGTGAGAGGTAAAGACCGACAACGTTAATTGCTCCAAACCCAAACAATTGCTTCAACGGAATCAGTGCCGTAGTTATCAATTTTAACATTAAAATTCAGCCATTGCTTTACAGAATAAAACTTTGTTATAAATCTCAACAATTAAACAAATTCAAATGCAACGAGGTATAGTTGACGTAAAATATATAGTGCCAGCTATCTAATCGTATATCCCCTTTAAGTTATGTTGCGGAGCTAAACTCTGAAAGGTATTTATATAATTTTCGTCTACTTACCAAACATAGTTCTATATTGTATGTGTATTTTGACCCATCAGTTCATCCTTTCTTAACCGTATCGTGTGTATCATACCGAGTTTCGTCCAAATAGATAATTGCTAATAACAGTATATTATTAAACGAGCAATTTATGATATCCATTAGTCACGCGTGTTACGTTTATGTCCCGAGCCGTAGGCGAGGGGCGCAAGTCACCCCAGTGAATAATGGCCATAAATTGTGAGTAGAATTCTGTACTTTGTCCACGACCCTTGATTTCTTTATTAAATAAGTTCAGTAAATAATGCGAGTGTACAACGGAAAGTAATAATTTGTTAAAATTAATAAATTACTGGAGTACGTTAAATAATGTGACTATTGAGATGGGCGATACTGTGTAAAGTATCAATACACCGTACCGTTATGAATATATTGTTTTAAAAATATCAATATTAGAAAATATCGTTATGAAAAGTATCAATACTAAAAATTTTGATATTTTATCGATACGATATATTTCAGAAATAAATTTCCTAAACAAAATACGCAGATTTAATAGTTTATTTCATTTTGTACCCCCATCCCTAGTCACCTATGTACCGAAATGTTGTGAGTGTTGAGTTGTCATGGCATGTTATTTAAATGCAAAAGCGTGAATTATGAGTTCATAATGGTATACAACTCCAATGAGAGATTTGTGAACTCATCGGGAAAATGCAAAACAAAGGCTTCATCAAATAAAGGACAAACAATAACACATTTTCCGATTATTATAAAACAATACTCATAAATTTGAGATAAGTGTTTCTAATATTTGTTTATTTGGAATGTGTAATCCCTGAATATTATTAAATATATATTGGAATATTTTGCCTATAACAAAAATATTTTTCATGATTTCTAAAATTTACGTTTTTTTTCACATTTCTGTTACATCACAAGACATAATGATTAAAAAAACATTTATATTTATTAAAATATTATAATAGAGTGCAAGTTCAAATTTGCCGCAATTTTTTCAAATTAGTTTCTTCCAATCCGCTATGTGGCGCTTTAATTCAGGTTCAGAGCTTAACATTGAAGAGTCCTATCTATCCGGCACAAAACCATAGAGATACTACAGATAGAGGCAACAAGCCATAGGCCGCTGTATAAGTGGGAATGTCCGTCTGAACTCCGGTGAGAGAGCAATAAACAGAGGATCATATTATGTTTTCTGTCTTTGTCTGTGTCTATAACATGCGCGCCATATGAGAAAGGCAGCCTGAACTACTGATTTTCTATCTCTCTCTTACATGCTGATGGGTTCCGAGCTGGCTTGTTGCCTTTATCTGTAGTATCTCTATGCACAAGACACGGGACTCGGGACGACACCAATAAAAGTCTCGTCTTGTGTTGTGCATGTATCGTCTCGCATCTCGTCTCAAAAATAAGACGAGACCGAGAATTATTCGAAAACGAAATTCTCATGGGCACAGTAAATGCATATTCCTTAAGGTTATAATAATAATAGTCTTTATTAACAAAGTTTTATGATACAAGTCTCGATTAATTTTTTACATATATTTATGTAATATAGTTATTACCATAGTAATAATAGAAAGCTTACAGAATAAGAGCAATCAAATATCTGGACACCTTCGTATCTGTATATTGATTATGATTATATATATACAAATCGTTACTCAATATTGTCGTCTGTCTTGCAATAAAACCTAAAAAAATATAAAACAAAGAACGCACAATCGTATTTCCCGCCTAACATTCTCTCTTTGTTATTTACGACTGCATGGAATTGTCGTCGACCCACGGCTATGTTATTGTAACAAGTTGGGAAACTGGTCCCTATAATTATTATTATTAAGAGTACTGTTACATTAAAACACCTACAAGTGAAATAAGTCATTTAGATGTCGTATTGAGATTTTATAAAAATTTTTTAAGGTTTCATTGTCAATATAACCGGTGTAAATTTGCGTGGGTACGATTATGATCAGTTAGCTTGCAACTTGATAACTTTGCATCTATTGTATCTTTTGTACGAGCCTCTACCTACTACAAATTATTATTACTTGTTATTAACTTGTAAGTTTAGTTGTGTCGCTTTGTTTTAATTTAACCATATCATGGAATACATTTTTTTATGAACGTTTTATTTTGTTCATTTTTTATTCAATAATATCTATTATTGCATTTATTCTCGTAAAAGTAATTCATTTGAAAAGTAACATATCAAATAGACCTACTAGCTTCATCTGCGCCAAGTTCAAAACACAATTCTATTGATTGAATGAGATTAGATTAGACATGGAGTGGCTCTTTGTCCTATTCCACTGCGACCTTTGCAGATCTACTGTGGTCCTCCCTATTCTTAGAGTTCGATATCTAGCTTTATTCTTTTTGTTAGACCTATTAGCCTGGATACCGCCTCCCTTGCGTAACTCTCTGCCCTCGGTTTTTCTTCTCCGAATAGGTGAAACCGCACCCTTACTAGGCATTCGCACTCACAAAGTATGTGCTCTGCGGTTTCTTCTTCTCTTCCTGGCAAAACCTACATAGGCTGTCATCTGCTAGGCCAATTGTGTGCATATGCTTCCTTAGCATACAATGTCCGGTCAGCATTCCCACCATCATCCTCGTCGTTTCTCGACTTTGACGTAGTAGGTCGCTTGACAGTTTGGCCGAAGGGCTTTTAAGGAATAGTTTAGCTTGCCTTTGTCCTGTGGTTTTATGCCACAAGCACAGCGCCTGATTGTTTATCCGTTGATGGATGCTCTCCTTAGTGAAGTTTTTTTTTAATTCCACAGGAAGGTTCTGGCCCTATCATGACCTCAGTCGCTTCCTGCTTGGCTGATTCATCGGTCTTTTCATTGCCTTTTATTCCTTGGTGACCTGGCACCCAGGCTAGGGTCACTCTATTATGACTACCTAGTCTGTTGAGGGCCTTGCGACACTCCCACACCAGATTTGACGTTGACCGATATGAGCTTATTGCCTTTAGTACAGTTTGGCTGTCGGAGTACATGACGATTCTATGTTTATCCACCTTCCGTCTCTTCAACTCTTCTGCACAGCATTGCACCGCCATTACCTCTGCCTGAAAGACAGTGGCATGTTTCCCTAGGCTTAGAGAGATCGTGATCTTCTCTTGTACCCCATATATTCCGGCTCCTACGCCAGAGTCTGTTTTAGAGCCATCAGTGTACCAGTTGAGATTCGCTGTTATAGGAGGCCCTGCTTCCCAGTCCTTTCTCTCTGGAATTCCTACTATGTATTCATTTTTGAAGCTATATTGTGGAGCAATCTGATTCATTTTCATTCCCAGTATTGGATCTGCATTTACTTCTTCAGCTTTTTATAGGCCTTGCCGTGTCCTTGACTTATCGGAGGAGTTGATTGAATAAAGTGGAAACAATAATCTTTAAGATCACTAGTCACGATTATTTCCAGTTTCTAATTAATTCAGATCGGTTTTCAATCTCAATCGTATTGAATGATTTCACAAATCAGACAACTATATTTATACACATCAAGTCTTGATTAACTTGTTCAATTTTACGCATAAATAAATAAATACATTTCCAAAAAAATATATGCGGTTGTATATTTTTGCAATACACTTTTTTTGTTATATAAAATTTAAAATACTTTGACAGTGCCATTGACCCAGACATACTAATAGTATGAAATGAAAATGTTGAAGTATCGATGATAATAATATATTTATCTAAATCGGTTTTTAAATACTTACCGTTCACAACAATAATGAGTTTTTTAAATGGACTGAAGCTCTTACGTTATTTAGTTGTAAATTGAATATACGTTTAAAAGAGAAATAAGATTATGTTAAGTATTCCGACATACGAAATGGAAAATTTATATTTTTTAAGCAACGTTTGACAAACTATAAGTTGAATTTATTGTTATAGTCTGCACGATATCAGTTGAATAACCAAGAATCATTTCTTCATGCTTTTGTAACACATTGTTGGCCCACAAGCGGGGTTAAAGACATTTTTTGTTTTTTAAATTACTTCCAATAATTCTGTATAGTCTGTATTGGTGATCAGCAAAATAATGATCTGGAAATTCTCGATTTTATATATTGAATTAGCTGTACGAGGATGTATTGATATCTAGTTAGCCTACACCAGTTCCAAGCATAAACAAAATATTGCGTTACCATAGCAACGAACAAAAACTTATTAGAAGTGTCAGATTTTCATTGGCACGTGCCAACGTGTCTACATCGAATCGGTTTTGCCAATTGGCAAACAGCGCCCTGGTGTGGACGCGCCTTTATACTTCACATAATCAAGACCCCTTATTCAGCAGCGTGTGGTTGGGTTTTAGCTAGTTATAATTTGTAAATAATAGGGAGAGTTTGTTTTATTTTCAAGTATTTACTTAATATATTTCACCTGGAACGGAATTAGTATATTTATAGTAGAAATCGCAATATGCTTTTTCACTGTGCTTGTTTTCCTCCACAAGCTATATTTCAACGAGACGTTTTTTCAAATAATAAATTTCTTGTACAGAGATTAAACTATCCAAACTGTTGCGGTGACTCTCGCGACGGCTGAATGTGCCTACGAGTCGTTTTATCAAAGTTGTATTTCAACTAAACTCAATGCATCGGACATTATTCAGGATTGGCGAGAGCATTTATTACAGAGCCCCACGTAGGGCGTCCTGTGGAAGGTGTTTATTGTGTCAATATTTCACCTGTTGCTTTGATAATAGCCTTGATACGATGAACAAAAATTGTGTGTGTGGAAGCATAAATCTTGTTTGAGAGGTAATTGATCCTTGACACTAGAGAGGTTTATCAGTCGAAACGTAGGTACTTGTATAATAATTAATATCAACTTAATTCAAAGATTAACATATTTAATTCCCTCAATACACATTAAGCTACACTTTTAGTATTTTTTATATAATAACAATTGCTAAAAATCTAATTTTTCATGAGGGTTAGTTTAATTTAAAATAAACAAAAAAGTTGAAGCTAAAGGCAGGGCCACACCGGCGTCCGGAGCGCTCCGATTCGCACCGAAAGCATCCATCCAGTGTACGGATGTTTTCATGAATCTCTTCATCAACGAATATTTTGTTCACTTGTGTCAGTAGCAGTGCAGTCAGTGCATAAATAATGTGCCTTGGTGTGCCAAAATAAACTTGTACACTCGAAACTTAAAAATATAAACCTAAACTAAACGTAAATGAAATGAACAAAATAATAAACTTGGTAAAAAACTGGTATACTTGTGAAAACAATGCGAGAAGGGTATCCTACACGAATATGTTTTCAGAGAAACTATGTGGACCAGGGTAGTTTTGTCTGATACCGAGTGGAGCGCGTGTGACCGGTCCTAAAGCTCATGTGCAGGAGAAACGTCCAAGCGGATGCGAAAGAAAAATCGCTTCCCCGGCGATTCCAAAACATCCATCCATTGGACGTTTTAAACGTCCATCGGACGGACGGATGTCGGTCTGTGTTGCGCTATTTGCCAAGCTGGCGAGCGATATTTTTTGAACATCCAGCCCGTCCATCCGAAGGATGGATGGATGTTTGGTGTGGCTTGGCCCTAGAGCAGTGTGCAAACGTGGTTAATACGATTTACTTATATGTTAACCAGTGTCGTTCATGACTACTCCAAACTAGGAAGCAAAACAATCCTACCCTTTTAATTTTCGTCAACAAATTCCTTTTTGGCAGTCGCTTTCATAATAACAATAAACTAATAATAATAAACTATCGATCAATTACTGTCCCTTCAATGTTTCGAAAATTTCATTACGTTATATTAAGGCAAAAGAATGATTATATCAAAAAACAGACTTTTTCGTCCCAAAAAACCCCCGGTTACCAATTTATAGTCAATTTCAAGTCGCAAATTTTTTTTTTCTCAGAAAATTTTGAAGCGAGGGGTAGGTATGGAAATATTTCGCGATTTAAATTGCTCTCTGCTATCTCCCTCAATACTTGGAAATATCAACTCAAATTTCATATCTATATGTAAAATGTTCCCCTGAATCGATTGGTGAAGACTAGAACGGTCTATCTCTCCAATTAGTGGAGTTATGGATACATAAAGTTTCAGAAAGTGGATTTTCGAATATTTTCACGATTTAATTTGCTCTCTGCTATCTCCCTTAATGCTTGGAAATATCAACTCAAATTTCATATCTATATGTAAAATGTTCCCCTGAATCGATTGGTGAAGACTAGAACGTTCTATCTCTCCAATTAGTGGAGTTATGGGTATTTTTGGTTTTAGAAAGTCGATTTTCGAAAATTTCATTACGTTATATTAAGGCAAAAGAATGATTATATTAAAAAACAGACTGTGCCAGTCGATTTTTCGTCCCAAAAAACCCCCGGTTACCAATTTATAGTCAATTTCCAGTCGCAAAATTTTTTTTTCTTAGAAAATTTTGAAGCAAGGGGTAGGTATGGAAATATTTCGCGATTTAATTTGCTCTCTGCTATCTCCCTCAATGCCTGGAAATATCAACTCAAATTTCATATCTATATGTAAAATGTTCCCCTGAATCGATTGGTGAAGACTAGAACGTTCTATCTCTCCAATTAGTCGAGTAATGGATATATAAAGTTTCAGAATGTGGATTTTCGAATATTTTCACGATTTAATTTGCTCTCTGCTATCTTCCTGAATGCTTGGAAATATCAACTCAAAATTCATATCTATATGTAAAATGTTCCCCTGAATCGATTGGTGAAGACTAGAACGTCCTATCTCTCCAATTAGTGGAGTTATGGGTATTTTTGGTTTTAGAAAGTCGATTTTCGAAAATTTCATTACGTTATATTAAGGCAAAAGAATGATTATATTGAAAAACAGACTGTGCCAGTCGATTTTTCGTCCCAAAAAACCCCCGGTTACCAATTTATAGTCAATTTCAAGTCGCAAAATTTTTTTTTCTTAGAAAATTTTGAAGCAAGGGGTAGGTATGGAAATATTTCGCGATTTAATTTGCTCTCTGCTATCTTCCTTAATGCTTGGAAATATCAACTCAAAATTCATATCTATATGTAAAATGTTCCCCTGAATCGATTGGTGAAGACTAGAACGTCCTATCTCTCCAATTAGTCGAGTTATGGATATATAAAGTTTCAGAATGTGGATTTTCGAATATTTTCACGATTTAAATTGCTCTCTGCTATCTTCCTTAATGCTTGGAAATATCAACTCAAATTTTATATCTATATGTAAAATGTTCCCCTAAATCGATTGGTGAAGACTAGAACGTTCTATCTTTCCAATTAGTGGAGTTATGGGTATTTTTGGTTTTAGAAAGTGGATTTTCGAAAATTTCATTACGTTAAATTAATGCAAAAGAATGATTATATCAAAAAACAGACTGTGCCAGTCGATTTTTCGTCCCAAAAAACCCCCGGTTACCAATTTATAGTCAATTTCAAGTCGCAAAATTTTTTTTTCTTAGAAAATTTTGAAGCAAGGGGTAGGTATGGAAATATTTCGCGATTTAATTTGCTCTCTGCTATCTTCCTTAATGCTTGGAAATATCAACTCAAAATTCATATCTATATGTAAAATGTTCCCCTGAATCGATTGGTGAAGACTAGAACGTCCTATCTCTCCAATTAGTCGAGTTATGGATATATAAAGTTTCAGAATGTGGATTTTCGAATATTTTCACGATTTAAATTGCTCTCTGCTATCTTCCTTAATGCTTGGAAATATCAACTCAAATTTTATATCTATATGTAAAATGTTCCCCTAAATCGATTGGTGAAGACTAGAACGTTCTATCTTTCCAATTAGTGGAGTTATGGGTATTTTTGGTTTTAGAAAGTGGATTTTCGAAAATTTCATTACGTTATATTAATGCAAAAGAATGATTATATCAAAAAACAGACTGTGCCAGTCGATTTTTCGTCCCAAAAAACCCCCGGTTACCAATTTATAGTCAATTTCAAGTCGCAAAATTTTTTTTTCTTAGAAAATTTTGAAGCAAGGGGTAGGTATGGAAATATTTCGCGATTTAATTTGCTCTCTGCTATCTCCCTCAATACTTGGGAATATCAACTCAAATTTCATATCTATATGTAAAATGTTCCCCTGAATCGATTGGTGAAGACTAGAACGGTCTATCTCTCCAATTAGTGGAGTTATGGATACATAAAGTTTCAGAAAGTGGATTTTCGAATATTTTCACGATTTAATTTGCTCTCTGCTATCTCCCTTAATGCTTGGAAATATCAACTCAAATTTCATATCTATATGTAAAATGTTCCCCTGAATCGATTGGTGAAGACTAGAACGTTCTATCTCTCCAATTAGTGGAGTTATGGGTATTTTTGGTTTTAGAAAGTCGATTTTCGAAAATTTCATTACGTTATATTAAGGCAAAAGAATGATTATATTAAAAAACAGACTGTGCCAGTCGATTTTTCGTCCCAAAAAACCCCCGGTTACCAATTTATAGTCAATTTCCAGTCGCCAAATTTTTTTTTCTTAGAAAATTTTGAAGCAAGGGGTAGGTATGGAAATATTTCGCGATTTAAATTGCTCTCTGCTATCTCCCTCAATGCTTGGGAATATCAACTCAAATTTCATATCTATATGTAAAATGTTCCCCTGAATCGATTGGTGAAGACTAGAACGTTCTATCTCTCCAATTAGTGGAGTTATGGATACATAAAGTTTCAGAAAGTGGCTTTTCGATTATTTTCACGATTTAATTTGCTCTCTGCTATCTCCCTTAATGCTTGGAAATATCAACTCAAATTTCATATCTATATGTAAAATGTTCCCCTGAATCGATTGGTGAAGACTAGAACGTTCTATCTCTCCAATTAGTCGAGTAATGGATATATAAAGTTTCAGAATGTGGATTTTCGAATATTTTCACGATTTAATTTGCTCTCTGCTATCTTCCTGAATGCTTGGAAATATCAACTCAAAATTCATATCTATATGTAAAATGTTCCCCTGAATCGATTGGTGAAGACTAGAACGTCCTATCTCTCCAATTAGTGGAGTTATGGGTATTTTTGGTTTTAGAAAGTCGATTTTCGAAAATTTCATTACGTTATATTAAGGCAAAAGAATGATTATATTAAAAAACAGACTGTGCCAGCCGATTTTTCGTCCCAAAAAACCCCCGGTTACCAATTTATAGTCAATTTCAAGTCGCAAAATTTTTTTTTCTTAGAAAATTTTGAAGCAAGGGGTAGGTATGGAAATATTTCGCGATTTAATTTGCTCTCTGCTATCTCCCTCAATACTTGGGAATATCAACTCAAATTTCATATCTATATGTAAAATGTTCCCCTGAATCGATTGGTGAAGACTAGAACGGTCTATCTCTCCAATTAGTGGAGTTATGGATACATAAAGTTTCAGAAAGTGGATTTTCGAATATTTTCACGATTTAATTTGCTCTCTGCTATCTCCCTTAATGCTTGGAAATATCAACTCAAATTTCATATCTATATGTAAAATGTTCCCCTGAATCGATTGGTGAAGACTAGAACGTTCTATCTCTCCAATTAGTGGAGTTATGGGTATTTTTGGTTTTAGAAAGTCGATTTTCGAAAATTTCATTACGTTATATTAAGGCAAAAGAATGATTATATTAAAAAACAGACTGTGCCAGTCGATTTTTCGTCCCAAAAAACCCCCGGTTACCAATTTATAGTCAATTTCCAGTCGCCAAATTTTTTTTTCTTAGAAAATTTTGAAGCAAGGGGTAGGTATGGAAATATTTCGCGATTTAAATTGCTCTCTGCTATCTCCCTCAATGCTTGGGAATATCAACTCAAATTTCATATCTATATGTAAAATGTTCCCCTGAATCGATTGGTGAAGACTAGAACGTTCTATCTCTCCAATTAGTGGAGTTATGGATACATAAAGTTTCAGAAAGTGGCTTTTCGATTATTTTCACGATTTAATTTGCTCTCTGCTATCTCCCTTAATGCTTGGAAATATCAACTCAAATTTCATATCTATATGTAAAATGTTCCCCTGAATCGATTGGTGAAGACTAGAACGTTCTATCTCTCCAATTAGTCGAGTAATGGATATATAAAGTTTCAGAATGTGGATTTTCGAATATTTTCACGATTTAATTTGCTCTCTGCTATCTTCCTGAATGCTTGGAAATATCAACTCAAAATTCATATCTATATGTAAAATGTTCCCCTGAATCGATTGGTGAAGACTAGAACGTCCTATCTCTCCAATTAGTGGAGTTATGGGTATTTTTGGTTTTAGAAAGTCGATTTTCGAAAATTTCATTACGTTATATTAAGGCAAAAGAATGATTATATTAAAAAACAGACTGTGCCAGCCGATTTTTCGTCCCAAAAAACCCCCGGTTACCAATTTATAGTCAATTTCAAGTCGCAAAATTTTTTTTTCTTAGAAAATTTTGAAGCAAGGGGTAGGTATGGAAATATTTCGCGATTTAATTTGCTCTCTGCTATCTTCCTTAATGCTTGGAAATATCAACTCAAAATTCATATCTATATGTAAAATGTTCCCCTGAATCGATTGGTGAAGACTAGAACGTCCTATCTCTCCAATTAGTCGAGTTATGGATATATAAAGTTTCAGAATGTGGATTTTCGAATATTTTCACGATTTAAATTGCTCTCTGCTATCTCCCTCAATACTTGGGAATATCAACTCAAATTTCATATCTATATGTAAAATGTTCCCCTGAATCGATTGGTGAAGACTAGAACGTTCTATCTCTCCAATTAGTGGAGTTATGGATACATAAAGTTTCAGAAAGTGGCTTTTCGATTATTTTCACGATTTAATTTGCTCTCTGCTATCTCCCTTAATGCTTGGAAATATCAACTCAAATTTCATATCTATATGTAAAATGTTCCCCTGAATCGATTGGTGAAGACTAGAACGTTCTATCTCTCCAATTAGTCGAGTAATGCATATATAAAGTTTCAGAATGTGGATTTTCGAATATTTTCACGATTTAATTTGCTCTCTGCTATCTTCCTGAATGCTTGGAAATATCAACTCAAAATTCATATCTATATGTAAAATGTTCCCCTGAATCGATTGGTGAAGACTAGAACGTCCTATCTCTCCAATTAGTGGAGTTATGGGTATTTTTGGTTTTAGAAAGTCGATTTTCGAAAATTTCATTACGTTATATTAAGGCAAAAGAATGATTATATTAAAAAACAGACTGTGCCAGCCGATTTTTCGTCCCAAAAAACCCCCGGTTACCAATTTATAGTCAATTTCAAGTCGCAAAATTTTTTTTTCTTAGAAAATTTTGAAGCAAGGGGTAGGTATGGAAATATTTCGCGATTTAATTTGCTCTCTGCTATCTCCCTTAATGCTTGGAAATATCAACTCAAATTTCATATCTATATGTAAAATGTTCCCCTGAATCGATTGGTGAAGACTAGAACGTCCTATCTCTCCAATTAGTCGAGTTATGGATATATAAAGTTTCAGAATGTGGATTTTCGAATATTTTCACGATTTAAATTGCTCTCTGGTATCTTCCTTAATGCTTGGAAATATCAACTCAAAATTCATATCTATATGTAAAATGTTCCCCTGAATCGATTGGTGAAGACTAGAACGTCCTATCTCTCCAATTAGTCGAGTTATGGATATATAAAGTTTCAGAATGTGGATTTTCGAATATTTTCACGATTTAAATTGCTCTCTGCTATCTTCCTGAATGCTTGGAAATATCAACTCAAATTTCATATCTATATGTAAAATGTTCCCCTGAATCGATTGGTGAAGACTAGAACGTTCTATCTCTCCAATTAGTGGAGTTATGGGTATTTTTGGTTTTAGAAAGTCGATTTTCGAAAATTTCATTACGTTATATTAAGGCAAAAGAATGATTATATTAAAAAACAGACTGTGCCAGTCGATTTTTCGTCCCAAAAAACCCCCGGTTACCAATTTATAGTCAATTTCCAGTCGCAAAATTTTTTTTTCTTAGAAAATTTTGAAGCGAGGGGTAGGTATGGAAATATTTCGCGATTTAAATTGCTCTCTGCTATCTCCCTCAATACTTGGGAATATCAACTCAAATTTCATATCTATATGTAAAATGTTCCCCTGAATCGATTGGTGAAGACTAGAACGGTCTATCTCTCCAATTAGTGGAGTTATGGATACATAAAGTTTCAGAAAGTGGATTTTCGAATATTTTCACGATTTAATTTGCTCTCTGCTATCTCCCTTAATGCTTGGAAATATCAACTCAAATTTCATATCTATATGTAAAATGTTCCCCTGAATCGATTGGTGAAGACTAGAACGTTCTATCTCTCCAATTAGTCGAGTTATGGATATATAAAGTTTCAGAATGTGGATTTTCGAATATTTTCACGATTTAAATTGCTCTCTGCTATCTTCCTTAATGCTTGGAAATATCAACTCAAAATTCATATCTATATGTAAAATGTTCCCCTGAATCGATTGGTGAAGACTAGAACGTCCTATCTCTCCAATTAGTCGAGTAATGGATATATAAAGTTTCAGAATGTGGAATTTCGAATATGTTCACGATTCAATTTGCTCTCTGCTATCTTCCTGAATGCTTGGAAATATCAACTCAAATTTCATATCTATATGTAAAATGTTCCCCTAAATCGATTGGTGAAGACTAGAACGTTCTATCTTTCCAATTAGTGGAGTTATGGGTATTTTTGGTTTTAGAAAGTCGATTTTCGAAAATTTCATTACGTTATATTAAGGCAAAAGAATGATTATATTAAAAAACAGACTGTGCCAGTCGATTTTTCGTCCCAAAAAACCCCCGGTTACCAATTTATAGTCAATTTCCAGTCGCAAAATTTTTTTTTCTTAGAAAATTTTGAAGCGAGGGGTAGGTATGGAAATATTTCGCGATTTAAATTGCTCTCTGCTATCTCCCTCAATACTTGGGAATATCAACTCAAATTTCATATCTATATGTAAAATGTTCCCCTGAATCGATTGGTGAAGACTAGAACGGTCTATCTCTCCAATTAGTGGAGTTATGGATACATAAAGTTTCAGAAAGTGGATTTTCGAATATTTTCACGATTTAATTTGCTCTCTGCTATCTCCCTTAATGCTTGGAAATATCAACTCAAATTTCATATCTATATGTAAAATGTTCCCCTAAATCGATTGGTGAAGACTAGAACGTTCTATCTCTCCAATTAGTGGAGTTATGGGTATTTTTGGTTTTAGAAAGTCGATTTTCGAAAATTTCATTACGTTATATTAAGGCAAAAGAATGATTATATTAAAAAACAGACTGTGCCAGTCGATTTTTCGTCCCAAAAAACCCCCGGTTACCAATTTATAGTCAATTTCCAGTCGCAAAATTTTTTTTTCTTAAAAAATTTTGAAGCAAGGGGTAGGTATGGAAATATTTCGCGATTTAAATTGCTCTCTGCTATCTCCCTCAATGCTTGGGAATATCAACTCAAATTTCATATCTATATGTAAAATGTTCCCCTGAATCGATTGGTGAAGACTAGAACGTTCTATCTCTCCAATTAGTGGAGTTATGGGTATTTTTGGTTTTAGAAAGTCGATTTTCGAAAATTTCATTACGTTATATTAAGGCAAAAGAATGATTATATTAAAAAACAGACTGTGCCAGCCGATTTTTCGTCCCAAAAAACCCCCGGTTACCAATTTATAGTCAATTTCAAGTCGCAAAATTTTTTTTTCTTAGAAAATTTTGAAGCAAGGGGTAGGTATGGAAATATTTCGCGATTTAATTTGCTCTCTGCTATCTCCCTTAATGCTTGGAAATATCAACTCAAATTTCATATTTATATGTAAAATGTTCCCCTGAATCGATTGGTGAAGACTAGAACGTCCTATCTCTCCAATTAGTCGAGTTATGGATATATAAAGTTTCAGAATGTGGATTTTCGAATATTTTCACGATTTAAATTGCTCTCTGGTATCTTCCTTAATGCTTGGAAATATCAACTCAAAATTCATATCTATATG
This sequence comes from Lochmaea capreae, assembly GCA_949126875.1. Lineage (NCBI taxonomy): Eukaryota > Metazoa > Arthropoda > Insecta > Coleoptera > Chrysomelidae > Lochmaea > Lochmaea capreae. The sequence continues at coordinate 9,526,624 of OX421406.1, read as the reverse complement.
TAAAATGTTCCCCTGAATCGATTGGTGAAGACTAGAACGTCCTATCTCTCCAATTAGTCGAGTTATGGATATATAAAGTTTCAGAATGTGGATTTTCGAATATTTTCACGATTTAAATTGCTCTCTGCTATCTTCCTGAATGCTTGGAAATATCAACTCAAATTTCATATCTATATGTAAAATGTTCCCCTGAATCGATTGGTGAAGACTAGAACGTTCTATCTCTCCAATTAGTGGAGTTATGGGTATTTTTGGTTTTAGAAAGTCGATTTTCGAAAATTTCATTACGTTATATTAAGGCAAAAGAATGATTATATTAAAAAACAGACTGTGCCAGTCGATTTTTCGTCCCAAAAAACCCCCGGTTACCAATTTATAGTCAATTTCCAGTCGCAAAATTTTTTTTTCTTAGAAAATTTTGAAGCGAGGGGTAGGTATGGAAATATTTCGCGATTTAAATTGCTCTCTGCTATCTCCCTCAATACTTGGGAATATCAACTCAAATTTCATATCTATATGTAAAATGTTCCCCTGAATCGATTGGTGAAGACTAGAACGGTCTATCTCTCCAATTAGTGGAGTTATGGATACATAAAGTTTCAGAAAGTGGATTTTCGAATATTTTCACGATTTAATTTGCTCTCTGCTATCTCCCTTAATGCTTGGAAATATCAACTCAAATTTCATATCTATATGTAAAATGTTCCCCTGAATCGATTGGTGAAGACTAGAACGTTCTATCTCTCCAATTAGTGGAGTTATGGGTATTTTTGGTTTTAGAAAGTCGATTTTCGAAAATTTCATTACGTTATATTAAGGCAAAAGAATGATTATATTAAAAAACAGACTGTGCCAGTCGATTTTTCGTCCCAAAAAACCCCCGGTTACCAATTTATAGTCAATTTCCAGTCGCAAAATTTTTTTTTCTTAGAAAATTTTGAAGCAAGGGGTAGGTATGGAAATATTTCGCGATTTAAATTGCTCTCTGCTATCTCCCTCAATGCTTGGGAATATCAACTCAAATTTCATATCTATATGTAAAATGTTCCCCTGAATCGATTGGTGAAGACTAGAACGTTCTATCTCTCCAATTAGTCGAGTAATGGATATATAAAGTTTCAGAATGTGGATTTTCGAATATTTTCACGATTTAATTTGCTCTCTGCTATCTTCCTGAATGCTTGGAAATATCAACTCAAAATTCATATCTATATGTAAAATGTTCCCCTGAATCGAGTGGTGAAGACTAGAACGTTCTATCTCTCCAATTAGTGGAGCTATGGATACATAAAGTTTCAGAAAGTGGCTTTTCGATTATTTTCACGATTTAATTTGCTCTCTGCTATTTCCCTTAATGCTTGGAAATATCAACTCAAATTTTATATCTATATGTAAAATGTTCCCCTGAATCGATTGGTGAAGACTAGAACGTCCTATCTCTCCAATTAGTCGAGTTATGGATATATAAAGTTTCAGAATGTGGATTTTCGAATATTTTCACGATTTAAATTGCTCTCTGCTATCTTCCTTAATGCTTGGAAATATCAACTCAAAATTCATATCTATATGTAAAATGTTCCCCTGAATCGATTGGTGAAGACTAGAACGTCCTATCTCTCCAATTAGTGGAGTTATGGGTATTTTTGGTTTTAGAAAGTCGATTTTCGAAAATTTCATTACGTTATATTAAGGCAAAAGAATGATTATATTAAAAAACAGACTGTGCCAGTCGATTTTTCGTCCCAAAAAACCCCCGGTTACCAATTTATAGTCAATTTCCAGTCGCAAAATTTTTTTTTCTTAAAAAATTTTGAAGCAAGGGGTAGGTATGGAAATATTTCGCGATTTAAATTGCTCTCTGCTATCTCCCTCAATGCTTGGGAATATCAACTCAAATTTCATATCTATATGTAAAATGTTCCCCTGAATCGATTGGTGAAGACTAGAACGTTCTATCTCTCCAATTAGTGGAGTTATGGGTATTTTTGGTTTTAGAAAGTCGATTTTCGAAAATTTCATTACGTTATATTAAGGCAAAAGAATGATTATATTAAAAAACAGACTGTGCCAGTCGATTTTTCGTCCCAAAAAACCCCCGGTTACCAATTTATAGTCAATTTCCAGTCGCAAAATTTTTTTTTCTTAAAAAATTTTGAAGCAAGGGGTAGGTATGGAAATATTTCGCGATTTAAATTGCTCTCTGCTATCTCCCTCAATGCTTGGGAATATCAACTCAAATTTCATATCTATATGTAAAATGTTCCCCTGAATCGATTGGTGAAGACTAGAACGTTCTATCTCTCCAATTAGTGGAGTTATGGATACATAAAGTTTCAGAAAGTGGCTTTTCGATTATTTTCACGATTTAATTTGCTCTCTGCTATCTCCCTTAATGCTTGGAAATATCAACTCAAATTTCATATCTATATGTAAAATGTTCCCCTGAATCGATTGGTGAAGACTAGAACGTTCTATCTCTCCAATTAGTCGAGTAATGGATATATAAAGTTTCAGAATGTGGATTTTCGAATATTTTCACGATTTAATTTGCTCTCTGCTATCTTCCTGAATGCTTGGAAATATCAACTCAAATTTCATATCTATATGTAAAATGTTCCCCTGAATCGATTGGTGAAGACTAGAACGTTCTATCTCTCCAATTAGTGGAGTTATGGGTATTTTTGGTTTTAGAAAGTCGATTTTCGAAAATTTCATTACGTTATATTAAGGCAAAAGAATGATTATATTAAAAAACAGACTGTGCCAGTCGATTTTTCGTCCCAAAAAACCCCCGGTTACCAATTTATATTCAATTTCAAGTCGCAAAATTTTTTTTTCTTAGAAAATTTTGAAGCAAGGGGTAGGTATGGAAATATTTCGCGATTTAATTTGCTCTCTGCTATCTTCCTTAATGCTCGGAAATATCAACTCAAAATTCATATCTATATGTAAAATGTTCCCCTGAATCGATTGGTGAAGACTAGAACGTCCTATCTCTCCAATTAGTGGAGTTATGGATATATAAAGTTTCAGAATGTGGATTTTCGAATATTTTCACGATTTAAATTGCTCTCTGCTATCTTCCTTAATGCTTGGAAATATCAACTCAAAATTCATATCTATATGTAAAATGTTCCCCTGAATCGATTGGTGAAGACTAGAACGTCCTATCTCTCCAATTAGTGGAGTTATGGATATATAAAGTTTCAGAATGTGGATTTTCGAATATTTTCACGATTTAAATTGCTCTCTGCTATCTTCCTTAATGCTTGGAAATATCAACTCAAAATTCATATCTATATGTAAAATGTTCCCCTGAATCGATTGGTGAAGACTAGAACGTCCTATCTCTCCAATTAGTCGAGTAATGGATATATAAAGTTTCAGAATGTGGAATTTCGAATATGTTCACGATTCAATTTGCTCTCTGCTATCTTCCTGAATGCTTGGAAATATCAACTCAAATTTCATATCTATATGTAAAATGTTCCCCTGAATCGATTGGTGAAGACTAGAACGTTCTATCTCTCCAATTAGTGGAGTTATGGGTATTTTTGGTTTTAGAAAGTCGATTTTCGAAAATTTCATTACGTTATATTAAGGCAAAAGAATGATTATATTAAAAAACAGACTGTGCCAGTCGATTTTTCGTCCCAAAAAACCCCCGGTTACCAATTTATAGTCAATTTCCAGTCGCAAAATTTTTTTTTCTTAGAAAATTTTGAAGCAAGGGGTAGGTATGGAAATATTTCGCGATTTAAATTGCTCTCTGCTATCTCCCTCAATGCTTGGGAATATCAACTCAAATTTCATATCTATATGTAAAATGTTCCCCTGAATCGATTGGTGAAGACTAGAACGTTCTATCTCTCCAATTAGTCGAGTAATGGATATATAAAGTTTCAGAATGTGGATTTTCGAATATTTTCACGATTTAATTTGCTCTCTGCTATCTTCCTGAATGCTTGGAAATATCAACTCAAAATTCATATCTATATGTAAAATGTTCCCCTGAATCGAGTGGTGAAGACTAGAACGTTCTATCTCTCCAATTAGTGGAGCTATGGATACATAAAGTTTCAGAAAGTGGCTTTTCGATTATTTTCACGATTTAATTTGCTCTCTGCTATTTCCCTTAATGCTTGGAAATATCAACTCAAATTTCATATCTATATGTAAAATGTTCCCCCGAATCGATTGGTGAAGACTAGAACGTCCTATCTCTCCAATTAGTCGAGTTATGGATATATAAAGTTTCAGAATGTGGATTTTCGAATATTTTCACGATTTAAATTGCTCTCTGCTATCTTCCTTAATGCTTGGAAATATCAACTCAAAATTCATATCTATATGTAAAATGTTCCCCTGAATCGATTGGTGAAGACTAGAACGTCCTATCTCTCCAATTAGTCGAGTAATGGATATATAAAGTTTCAGAATGTGGAATTTCGAATATGTTCACGATTCAATTTGCTCTCTGCTATCTTCCTGAATGCTTGGAAATATCAACTCAAATTTCATATCTATATGTAAAATGTTCCCCTGAATCGATTGGTGAAGACTAGAACGTTCTATCTCTCCAATTAGTGGAGTTATGGGTATTTTTGGTTTTAGAAAGTCGATTTTCGAAAATTTCATTACGTTATATTAAGGCAAAAGAATGATTATATTAAAAAACAGACTGTGCCAGTCGATTTTTCGTCCCAAAAAACCCCCGGTTACCAATTTATAGTCAATTTCCAGTCGCAAAATTTTTTTTTCTTAGAAAATTTTGAAGCAAGGGGTAGGTATGGAAATATTTCGCGATTTAAATTGCTCTCTGCTATCTCCCTCAATGCTTGGGAATATCAACTCAAATTTCATATCTATATGTAAAATGTTCCCCTAAATGAATCGATTGGTGAAGACTAGAACGTTCTATCTCTCCAATTAGTCGAGTAATGGATATATAAAGTTTCAGAATGTGGATTTTCGAATATTTTCACGATTTAATTTGCTCTCTGCTATCTTCCTGAATGCTTGGAAATATCAACTCAAAATTCATATATATATGTAAAATGTTCCCCTGAATCGAGTGGTGAAGACTAGAACGTTCTATCTCTCCAATTAGTGAAGTTATGGATACATAAAGTTTCAGAAAGTGGCTTTTCGATTATTTTCACGATTTAATTTGCTCTCTGCTATCTCCCTTAATGCTTGGAAATATCAACACAAATTTTATATCTATATGTAAAATGTTCCGCTGAATCGATTGGTGAAGACTAGAACGTTCTATCTCTTTCCAATTAGTGGAGTTATGGGTATTTTTGGTTTTAGAAAGTCGATTTTCGAAAATTTCATTACGTTATATTAAGGCAAAATATTAAAAAACAGACTGTGCCAGTCGATTTTTCGTCCCAAAAAACCCCCGGTTACCAATTTATAGTCAATTTCAAGTCGCAAAATTTTTTTTTCTTAGAAAATTTTGAAGCAAGGGGTAGGTATGGAAATATTTCGCGATTTAATTTGCTCTCTGCTATCTTCCTTAATGCTTGGAAATATCAACTCAAAATTCATATCTATATGTAAAATGTTCCCCTGAATCGATTGGTGAAGACTAGAACGTCCTATCTCTCCAATTAGTCGAGTTATGGATATATAAAGTTTCAGAATGTGGATTTTCGAATATTTTCACGATTTAAATTGCTCTCTGCTATCTTCCTTAATGCTTGGAAATATCAACTCAAAATTCATATCTATATGTAAAATGTTCCCCTGAATCGATTGGTGAAGACTAGAACGTCCTATCTCTCCAATTAGTCGAGTAATGGATATATAAAGTTTCAGAATGTGGAATTTCGAATATGTTCACGATTCAATTTGCTCTCTGCTATCTTCCTGAATGCTTGGAAATATCAACTCAAATTTCATATTTATATGTAAAATGTTCCCCTAAATCGATTGGTGAAGACTAGAACGTTCTATCTTTCCAATTAGTGGAGTTATGGGTATTTTTGGTTTTAGAAAGTGGATTTTCGAAAATTTCATTACGTTATATTAAGGCAAAAGAATGATTATATTAAAAAACAGACTGTGCCAGTCGATTTTTCGTCCCAAAAAACCCCCGGTTACCAATTTATAGTCAATTTCAAGTCGCAAAATTTTTTTTTCTTAGAAAATTTTGAAGCAAGGGGTAGGTATGGAAATATTTCGCGATTTAATTTGCTCTCTGCTATCTTCCTCAATACTTGGAAATATCAACTCAAATTTCATATCTATATGTAAAATGTTCCCCTGAATCGATTGGTGAAGACTAGAACGTTCTATCTCTCCAATTAGTCGAGTAATGGATATATAAAGTTTCAGAATGTGGATTTTCGAATATTTTCACGATTTAATTTGCTCTCTGCTATCTTCCTGAATGCTTGGAAATATCAACTCAAAATTCATATATATATGTAAAATGTTCCCCTGAATCGAGTGGTGAAGACTAGAACGTTCTATCTCTCCAATTAGTGAAGTTATGGATACATAAAGTTTCAGAAAGTGGCTTTTCGATTATTTTCACGATTTAATTTGCTCTCTGCTATCTCCCTTAATGCTTGGAAATATCAACTCAAATTTTATATCTATATGTAAAATGTTCCGCTGAATCGATTGGTGAAGACTAGAACGTTCTATCTCTCCAATTAGTGGAGTTATGGGTATTTTTGGTTTTAGAAAGTCGATTTTCGAAAATTTCATTACGTTATATTAAGGCAAAATATTAAAAAACAGACTGTGCCAGTCGATTTTTCGTCCCAAAAAACCCCCGGTTACCAATTTATAGTCAATTTCAAGTCGCAAAATTTTTTTTTCTTAGAAAATTTTGAAGCAAGGGGTAGGTATGGAAATATTTCGCGATTTAATTTGCTCTCTGCTATCTTCCTTAATGCTTGGAAATATCAACTCAAAATTCATATCTATATGTAAAATGTTCCCCTGAATCGATTGGTGAAGACTAGAACGTCCTATCTCTCCAATTAGTCGAGTTATGGATATATAAAGTTTCAGAATGTGGATTTTCGAATATTTTCACGATTTAAATTGCTCTCTGCTATCTTCCTTAATGCTTGGAAATATCAACTCAAAATTCATATCTATATGTAAAATGTTCCCCTGAATCGATTGGTGAAGACTAGAACGTCCTATCTCTCCAATTAGTCGAGTAATGGATATATAAAGTTTCAGAATGTGGAATTTCGAATATGTTCACGATTCAATTTGCTCTCTGCTATCTTCCTGAATGCTTGGAAATATCAACTCAAATTTCATATCTATATGTAAAATGTTCCCCTAAATCGATTGGTGAAGACTAGAACGTTCTATCTTTCCAATTAGTGGAGTTATGGGTATTTTTGGTTTTAGAAAGTGGATTTTCGAAAATTTCATTACGTTATATTAAGGCAAAAGAATGATTATATTGAAAAACAGACTGTGCCAGTCGATTTTTCGTCCCAAAAAACCCCCGGTTACCAATTTATAGTCAATTTCAAGTCGCAAAATTTTTTTTTCTTAGAAAATTTTGAAGCAAGGGGTAGGTATGGAAATATTTCGCGATTTAATTTGCTCTCTGCTATCTCCCTCAATACTTGGAAATATCAACTCAAATTTCATATCTATATGTAAAATGTTCCCCTGAATCGATTGGTGAAGACTAGAACGGTCTATCTCTCCAATTAGTGGAGTTATGGATACATAAAGTTTCAGAAAGTGGATTTTCGAATATTTTCACGATTTAATTTGCTCTCTGCTATCTCCCTTAATGCTTGGAAATATCAACTCAAATTTCATATCTATATGTAAAATGTTCCCCTGAATCGATTGGTGAAGACTAGAACGGTCTATCTCTCCAATTAGTGGAGTTATGGGTATTTTTGGTTTTAGAAAGTCGATTTTCGAAAATTTCATTACGTTATATTAAGGCAAAAGAATGATTATATTAAAAAACAGACTGTGCCAGTCGATTTTTCGTCCCAAAAAACCCCCGGTTACCAATTTATAGTCAATTTCCAGTCGCAAAATTTTTTTTTCTTAGAAAATTTTGAAGCAAGGGGTAGGTATGGAAATATTTCGCGATTTAAATTGCTCTCTGCTATCTCCCTCAATGCTTGGAAATATCAACTCAAATTTCATATCTATATGTAAAATGTTCCCCTGAATCGATTGGTGAAGACTAGAACGTTTTATCTCTCCAATTAGTCGAGTAATGGATATATAAAGTTTCAGAATGTGGATTTTCGAATATTTTCACGATTTAATTTGCTCTCTGCTATCTTCCTGAATGCTTGGAAATATCAACTCAAAATTCATATCTATATGTAAAATGTTCCCCTGAATCGAGTGGTGAAGACTAGAACGTTCTATCTTTCCAATTAGTGGAGTTATGGGTATTTTTGGTTTTAGAAAGTGGATTTTCGAAAATTTCATTACGTTATATTAAGGCAAAAGAATGATTATATCAAAAAACAGACTGTGCCAGTCGATTTTTCGTCCCAAAAAACCCCCGGTTACCAATTTATAGTCAATTTCAAGTCGCAAAATTTTTTTTTCTTAGAAAATTTTGAAGCAAGGGGTAGGTATGGAAATATTTCGCGATTTAATTTGCTCTCTGCTATCTCCCTTAATGCTTGGAAATATCAACTCAAATTTCATATCTATATGTAAAATGTTCCCCTGAATCGATTGGTGAAGACTAGAACGGTCTATCTCTCCAATTAGTGGAGTTATGGGTATTTTTGGTTTTAGAAAGTCGATTTTCGAAAATTTCATTACGTTATATTAAGGCAAAAGAATGATTATATTAAAAAACAGACTGTGCCAGTCGATTTTCGTCCCAAAAAACCCCCGGTTACCAATTTATAGTCAATTTCCAGTCGCAAAATTTTTTTTTCTTAGAAAATTTTGAAGCAAGGGGTAGGTATGGAAATATTTCGCGATTTAAATTGCTCTCTGCTATCTCCCTCAATGCTTGGAAATATCAACTCAAATTTCATATCTATATGTAAAATGTTCCCCTGAATCGATTGGTGAAGACTAGAACGTTCTATCTCTCCAATTAGTCGAGTAATGGATATATAAAGTTTCAGAAAGTGGCTTTTCGATTATTTTCACGATTTAATTTGCTCTCTGCTATCTCCCTTAATGCTTGGAAATATCAACTCAAATTTCATATCTATATGTGAAATGTTCCCCTGAATCGATTGGTGAAGACTAGAACGTTCTATCTCTCCAATTAGTTGAGTAATGGATATATAAAGTTTCAGCATGTGGATTTTCGAATATTTTCACGATTTAATTTGCTCTCTGCTATCTTCCTGAATGCTTGGAAATATCAACTCAAAATTCATATCTATATGTAAAATGTTCCCCTGAATCAATTGGTGAAGACTAGAACGTCCTATCTCTCCAATTAGTGGAGTTATGGGTATTTTTGGTTTTAGAAAGTCGATTTTCGAAAATTTCATTACGTTATATTAAGGCAAAAGAATGATTATATTAAAAAACAGACTGTGCCAGTCGATTTTTCGTCCCAAAAAACCCCCGGTTACCAATTTATAGTCAATTTCAAGTCGCAAAATTTTTTTTTCTTAGAAAATTTTGAAGCAAGGGGTAGGTATGGAAATATTTCGCGATTTAATTTGCTCTCTGCTATCTTCCTTAATGCTTGGAAATATCAACTCAAAATTCATATCTATATGTAAAATGTTCCCCTGAATCGATTGGTGAAGACTAGAACGTCCTATCTCTCCAATTAGTCGAGTTATGGATATATAAAGTTTCAGAATGTGGATTTTCGAATATTTTCACGATTTAAATTGCTCTCTGCTATCTTCCTTAATGCTTGGAAATATCAACTCAAAATTCATATCTATATGTAAAATGTTCCCCTGAATGGATTGGTGAAGACTAGAACGTCCTATCTCTCCAATTAGTCGAGTAATGGATATATAAAGTTTCAGAATGTGGAATTTCGAATATGTTCACGATTCAATTTGCTCTCTGCTATCTTCCTGAATGCTTGGAAATATCAACTCAAATTTCATATCTATATGTAAAATGTTCCCCTGAATCGATTGGTGAAGACTAGAACGTTCTATCTTTCCAATTAGTGGAGTTATGGGTATTTTTGGTTTTAGAAAGTGGATTTTCGAAAATTTCATTACGTTATATTAAGGCAAAAGAATGATTATATCAAAAAACAGACTGTGCCAGTCGATTTTTCGTCCCAAAAAACCCCCGGTTACCAATTTATAGTCAATTTCCAGTCGCAAAATTTTTTTTTCTTAGAAAATTTTGAAGCAAGGGGTAGGTATGGAAATATTTCGCGATTTAAATTGCTCTCTGCTATCTCCCTCAATGCTTGGAAATATCAACTCAAATTTCATATCTATATGTAAAATGTTCCCCTGAATCGATTGGTGAAGACTAGAACGTTCTATCTCTCCAATTAGTCGAGTAATGGATATATAAAGTTTCAGAATGTGGATTTTCGAATATTTTCACGATTTAATTTGCTCTCTGCTATCTTCCTGAATGCTTGGAAATATCAACTCAAAATTCATATCTATATGTAAAATGTTCCCCTGAATCGAGTGGTGAAGACTAGAACGTTCTATCTCTCCAATTAGTGGAGTTATGGATACATAAAGTTTCAGAAAGTGGCTTTTCGATTATTTTCACGATTTAATTTGCTCTCTGCTATCTCCCTTAATGCTTGGAAATATCAACTCAAAATTCATATCTATATGTAAAATGTTCCCCTGAATCGATTGGTGAAGACTAGAACGTCCTATCTTTCCAATTAGTGGAGTTATGGGTATTTTTGGTTTTAGAAAGTCGATTTTCGAAAATTTCATTACGTTATATTAAGGCAAAAGAATGATTATATTAAAAAACAGACTGTGTCAGTCGATTTTTCGTCCCAAAAAACCCCCGGTTACCAATTTATAGTCAATTTCAAGTCGCAAAATTTTTTTTTCTTAGAAAATTTTGAAGCAAGGGGTAGGTATGGAAATATTCCGCGATTTAATTTGCTCTCTGCTATCTTCCTTAATGCTTGGAAATATCAACTCAAAATTCATATCTATATGTAAAATGTTCCCCTGAATCGATTGGTGAAGACTAGAACGTCCTATCTCTCCAATTAGTCGAGTTATGGATATATAAAGTTTCAGAATGTGGATTTTCGAATATTTTCACGATTTAAATTGCTCTCTGCTATCTTCCTTAATGCTTGGAAATATCAACTCAAAATTCATATCTATATGTAAAATGTTCCCCTGAATCGATTGGTGAAGACTAGAACGTCCTATCTCTCCAATTAGTCGAGTAATGGATATATAAAGTTTCAGAATGTGGAATTTCGAATATGTTCACGATTCAATTTGCTCTCTGCTATCTTCCTGAATGCTTGGAAATATCAACTCAAATTTCATATCTATATGTAAAATGTTCCCCTGAATCGATTGGTGAAGACTAGAACGTTCTATCTTTCCAATTAGTGGAGTTATGGGTATTTTTGGTTTTAGAAAGTGGATTTTCGAAAATTTCATTACGTTATATTAAGGCAAAAGAATGATTATATCAAAAAACAGACTGTGCCAGTCGATTTTTCGTCCCAAAAAACCCCCGGTTACCAATTTATAGTCAATTTCAAGTCGCAAAATTTTTTTTTCTTAGAAAATTTTGAAGCAAGGGGTAGGTATGGAAATATTTCGCTATTTAATTTGCTCTCTGCTATCTTCCTTAATGCTTGGAAATGTCAACTCAAAATTCATATCTATATGTAAAATGTTCCCCTGAATCGATTGGTGAAGACTAGAACGTCCTATCTCTCCAATTAGTCGAGTAATGGATATATAAAGTTTCAGAATGTGGAATTTCGAATATGTTCACGATTCAATTTGCTCTCTGCTATCTTCCTGAATGCTTGGAAATATCAACTCAAATTTCATATCTATATGTAAAATGTTCGCCTGAATCGATTGGTGAAGACTAGAACGTCCTATCTCTCCAATTAGTCGAGTTATGGATATATAAAGTTTCAGAATGTGGATTTTCGAATATTTTCACGATTTAAATTGCTCTCTGCTATCTTCCTTAATGCTTGGAAATATCAACTCAAAATTCATATCTATATGTAAAATGTTCCCCTGAATGGATTGGTGAAGACTAGAACGTCCTATCTCTCCAATTAGTCGAGTAATGGATATATAAAGTTTCAGAATGTGGAATTTCGAATATGTTCACGATTCAATTTGCTCTCTGCTATCTTCCTGAATGCTTGGAAATATCAACTCAAATTTCATATCTATATGTAAAATGTTCCCCTGAATCGATTGGTGAAGACTAGAACGTTCTATCTTTCCAATTAGTGGAGTTATGGGTATTTTTGGTTTTAGAAAGTGGATTTTCGAAAATTTCATTACGTTATATTAAGGCAAAAGAATGATTATATCAAAAAACAGACTGTGCCAGTCGATTTTTCGTCCCAAAAAACCCCCGGTTACCAATTTATAGTCAATTTCCAGTCGCAAAATTTTTTTTTCTTAGAAAATTTTGAAGCAAGGGGTAGGTATGGAAATATTTCGCGATTTAAATTGCTCTCTGCTATCTCCCTCAATGCTTGGAAATATCAACTCAAATTTCATATCTATATGTAAAATGTTCCCCTGAATCGATTGGTGAAGACTAGAACGTTCTATCTCTCCAATTAGTCGAGTAATGGATATATAAAGTTTCAGAATGTGGATTTTCGAATATTTTCACGATTTAATTTGCTCTCTGCTATCTTCCTGAATGCTTGGAAATATCAACTCAAAATTCATATCTATATGTAAAATGTTCCCCTGAATCGAGTGGTGAAGACTAGAACGTTCTATCTCTCCAATTAGTGGAGTTATGGATACATAAAGTTTCAGAAAGTGGCTTTTCGATTATTTTCACGATTTAATTTGCTCTCTGCTATCTCCCTTAATGCTTGGAAATATCAACTCAAAATTCATATCTATATGTAAAATGTTCCCCTGAATCGATTGGTGAAGACTAGAACGTCCTATCTTTCCAATTAGTGGAGTTATGGGTATTTTTGGTTTTAGAAAGTCGATTTTCGAAAATTTCATTACGTTATATTAAGGCAAAAGAATGATTATATTAAAAAACAGACTGTGTCAGTCGATTTTTCGTCCCAAAAAACCCCCGGTTACCAATTTATAGTCAATTTCAAGTCGCAAAATTTTTTTTTCTTAGAAAATTTTGAAGCAAGGGGTAGGTATGGAAATATTCCGCGATTTAATTTGCTCTCTGCTATCTTCCTTAATGCTTGGAAATATCAACTCAAAATTCATATCTATATGTAAAATGTTCCCCTGAATCGATTGGTGAAGACTAGAACGTCCTATCTCTCCAATTAGTCGAGTTATGGATATATAAAGTTTCAGAATGTGGATTTTCGAATATTTTCACGATTTAAATTGCTCTCTGCTATCTTCCTTAATGCTTGGAAATATCAACTCAAAATTCATATCTATATGTAAAATGTTCCCCTGAATCGATTGGTGAAGACTAGAACGTCCTATCTCTCCAATTAGTCGAGTAATGGATATATAAAGTTTCAGAATGTGGAATTTCGAATATGTTCACGATTCAATTTGCTCTCTGCTATCTTCCTGAATGCTTGGAAATATCAACTCAAATTTCATATCTATATGTAAAATGTTCCCCTGAATCGATTGGTGAAGACTAGAACGTTCTATCTTTCCAATTAGTGGAGTTATGGGTATTTTTGGTTTTAGAAAGTGGATTTTCGAAAATTTCATTACGTTATATTAAGGCAAAAGAATGATTATATCAAAAAACAGACTGTGCCAGTCGATTTTTCGTCCCAAAAAACCCCCGGTTACCAATTTATAGTCAATTTCAAGTCGCAAAATTTTTTTTTCTTAGAAAATTTTGAAGCAAGGGGTAGGTATGGAAATATTTCGCTATTTAATTTGCTCTCTGCTATCTTCCTTAATGCTTGGAAATGTCAACTCAAAATTCATATCTATATGTAAAATGTTCCCCTGAATCGATTGGTGAAGACTAGAACGTCCTATCTCTCCAATTAGTCGAGTAATGGATATATAAAGTTTCAGAATGTGGAATTTCGAATATGTTCACGATTCAATTTGCTCTCTGCTATCTTCCTGAATGCTTGGAAATATCAACTCAAATTTCATATCTATATGTAAAATGTTCGCCTGAATCGATTGGTGAAGACTAGAACGTTCTATCTTTCCAATTAGTGGAGTTATGGGTATTTTTGGTTTTAGAAAGTGGATTTTCGAAAATTTCATTACGTTATATTAAGGCAAAAGAATGATTATATCAAAAAACAGACTGTGCCAGTCGATTTTTCGTCCCAAAAAACCCCCGGTTACCAATTTATAGTCAATTTCAAGTCGCAAAATTTTTTTTTCTTAGAAAATTTTGAAGCAAGGGGTAGGTATGGAAATATTTCGCTATTTAATTTGCTCTCTGCTATCTTCCTTAATGCTTGGAAATGTCAACTCAAAATTCATATCTATATGTAAAATGTTCCCCTGAATCGATTGGTGAAGACTAGAACGTCCTATCTCTCCAATTAGTCGAGTAATGGATATATAAAGTTTCAGAATGTGGAATTTCGAATATGTTCACGATTCAATTTGCTCTCTGCTATCTTCCTGAATGCTTGGAAATATCAACTCAAATTTCATATCTATATGTAAAATGTTCGCCTGAATCGATTGGTGAAGACTAGAACGTTCTATCTTTCCAATTAGTGGAGTTATGGGTATTTTTGGTTTTAGAAAGTGGATTTTCGAAAATTTCATTACGTTATATTAAGGCAAAAGAATGATTATATCAAAAAACAGACTGTGCCAGTCGATTTTTCGTCCCAAAAAACCCCCGGTTACCAATTTATAGTCAATTTCAAGTCGCAAAATTTTTTTTTCTTAGAAAATTTTGAAGCAAGGGGTAGGTATGGAAATATTTCGCGATTTAATTTGCTCTCTGCTATCTTCCTTAATGCTTGGAAATATCAACTCAAAATTCATATCTATATGTAAAATGTTCCCCTGAATCGATTGGTGAAGACTAGAACGTCCCATCTCTCCAATTAGTCGAGTTATGGATATATAAAGTTTCAGAATGTGGATTTTCGAATATTTTCACGATTTAAATTGCTCTCTGCTATCTTCCTTAATGCTTGGAAATATCAACTCAAAATTCATATCTATATGTAAAATGTTCCCCTGAATCGATTGGTGAAGACTAGAACGTTCTATCTTTCCAATTAGTGGAGTTATGGGTATTTTTGGTTTTAGAAAGTGGATTTTCGAAAATTTCATTACGTTATATTAAGGCAAAGGAATGATTATATCAAAAAACAGAGTGTGCCAGTCGATTTTTCGTCCCAAAAAACCCCCGGTTACCAATTTATAGTCAATTTCAAGTCGCAAAATTTTTTTTTTTTAGAAAATTTTGAAGCAAGGGGTAGGTATGGAAATATTTCGCGATTTAATTTGCTCTCTGCTATCTCCCTCAATACTTGGAAATATCAACTCAAATTTCATATCTATATGTAAAATGTTCCCCTGAATCGATTGGTGAAGACTAGAACGGTCTATCTCTCCAATTAGTGGAGTTATGGATATATAAAGTTTCAGAATGTGGAATTTCGAATATGTTCACGATTCAATTTGCTCTCTGCTATCTTCCTGAATGCTTGGAAATATCAACTCAAATTTCATATCTATATGTAAAATGTTCCCCTGAATCGATTGGTGAAGACTAGAACGTTCTATCTTTCCAATTAGTGGAGTTATGGGTATTTTTGGTTTTAGAAAGTGGATTTTCGAAAATTTCATTACGTTATATTAAGGCAAAAGAATGATTATATCAAAAAACAGACTGTGCCAGTCGATTTTTCGTCCCAAAAAACCCCCGGTTACCAATTTATAGTCAATTTCAAGTCGCAAAATTTTTTTTTCTTAGAAAATTTTGAAGCAAGGGGTAGGTATGGAAATATTTCGCTATTTAATTTGCTCTCTGCTATCTTCCTTAATGCTTGGAAATGTCAACTCAAAATTCATATCTATATGTAAAATGTTCCCCTGAATCGATTGGTGAAGACTAGAACGTCCTATCTCTCCAATTAGTCGAGTAATGGATATATAAAGTTTCAGAATGTGGAATTTCGAATATGTTCACGATTCAATTTGCTCTCTGCTATCTTCCTGAATGCTTGGAAATATCAACTCAAATTTCATATCTATATGTAAAATGTTCGCCTGAATCGATTGGTGAAGACTAGAACGGTCTATCTCTCCAATTAGTGGAGTTATGGATACATAAAGTTTCAGAAAGTGGATTTTCGAATATTTTCACGATTTAATTTGCTCTCTGCTATCTCCCTTAATGCTTGGAAATATCAACTCAAATTTCATATCTATATGTAAAATGTTCCCCTGAATCGATTGGTGAAGACTAGAACGTTCTATCTCTCCAATTAGTCGAGTAATGGATATATAAAGTTTCAGAATGTGGAATTTCGAATATGTTCACGATTCAATTTGCTCTCTGCTATCTTCCTGAATGCTTGGAAATATCAACTCAAATTTCATATCTATATGTAAAATGTTCGCCTGAATCGATTGGTGAAGACTAGAACGGTCTATCTCTCCAATTAGTGGAGTTATGGATACATAAAGTTTCAGAAAGTGGATTTTCGAATATTTTCACGATTTAATTTGCTCTCTGCTATCTCCCTTAATGCTTGGAAATATCAACTCAAAATTCATATCTATATGTAAAATGTTCCCCTGAATCGATTGGTGAAGACTAGAACGTTCTATCTTTCCAATTAGTGGAGTTATGGGTATTTTTGGTTTTAGAAAGTGGATTTTCGAAAATTTCATTACGTTATATTAAGGCAAAAGAATGATTATATCAAAAAACAGACTGTGCCAGTCGATTTTTCGTCCCAAAAAACCCCCGGTTACCAATTTATAGTCAATTTCAAGTCGCAAAATTTTTTTTTCTTAGAAAATTTTGAAGCAAGGGGTAGGTATGGAAATATTTCACGATTTGAATTGCTCTCTGCTATCTCCCTCAATGCTTGGAAATATCAACTCAAATTTCATATCTATATGTAAAATGTTCCCCTGAATCGATTGGTGAAGACTAGAACGTTCTATCTCTCCAATTAGTCGAGTAATGGATATATAAAGTTTCAGAATGTGGCTTTTCGATTATTTTCACGATTTAATTTGCTCTCTGCTATCTCCCTTAATGCTTGGAAATATCAACTCAAAATTCATATCTATATGTAAAATGTTCCCCTGAATCGATTGGTGAAGACTAGAACGGTCTATCTCTCCAATTAGTGGAGTTATGGATACATAAAGTTTCAGAAAGTGGATTTTCGAATATTTTCACGATTTAATTTGCTCTCTGCTATCTCCCTTAATGCTTGGAAATATTAACTCAAATTTCATATCTATATGTAAAATGTTCCCCTAAATCGATTGGTGAAGACTAGAACGTTCTATCTTTCCAATTAGTGGAGTTATGGGTATTTTTGGTTTTAGAAAGTCGATTTTCGAAAATTTCATTACGTTATATTAAGGCAAAAGAATGATTATATTAAAAAACAGACTGTGCCAGTCGATTTTTCGTCCCAAAAAACCCCCGGTTACCAATTTATAGTCAATTTCAAGTCGCAAAATTTTTTTTTCTTAGAAAATTTTGAAGCAAGTGGTAGGTATGGAAATATTTCGCGATTTAATTTGCTCTCTGCTATCTTCCTTAATGCTTGGAAATATCAACTTAAAATTCATATCTTTATGTAAAATGTTCCCCTGAATCGATTGGTGAAGACTAGAACGTCCTATCTCTCCAATTAGTCGAGTTATGGATATATAAAGTTTCAGAATGTGGATTTTCGAATATTTTCACGATTTAAATTGCTCTCTGCTATCTTCCTTAATGCTTGGAAATATCAACTCAAAATTCATATCTATATGTAAAATGTTCCCCTGAATCGATTGGTGAAGACTAGAACGTCCTATCTCTCCAATTAGTCGAGTAATGGATATATAAAGTTTCAGAATGTGGAATTTCGAATATGTTCACGATTCAATTTGCTCTCTGCTATCTTCCTGAATGCTTGGAAATATCAACTCAAATTTCATATCTATATGTAAAATGTTCCCCTGAATCGATTGGTGAAGACTAGAACGTTCTATCTTTCCAATTAGTGGAGTTATGGGTATTTTTGGTTTTAGAAAGTGGATTTTCGAAAATTTCATTACGTTATATTAAGGCAAAAGAATGATTATATCAAAAAACAGACTGTGCCAGTCGATTTTTCGTCCCAAAAAACCCCCGGTTACCAATTTATAGTCAATTTCCAGTCGCAAAATTTTTTTTTCTTAGAAAATTTTGAAGCAAGGGGTAGGTATGGAAATATTTCGCGATTTAATTTGCTCTCTGCTATCTCCCTCAATGCTTGGAAATATCAACTCAAATTTCATATCTATATGTAAAATGTTCCCCTGAATCGATTGGTGAAGACTAGAACGTTCTATCTCTCCAATTAGTCGAGTAATGGATATATAAAGTTTCAGAATGTGGATTTTCGAATATTTTCACGATTTAATTTGCTCTCTGCTATCTTCCTGAATGCTCGGAAATATCAACTCAAAATTCATATCTATATGTAAAATGTTCCCCTGAATCGAGTGGTGAAGACTAGAACGTTCTATCTCTCCAATTAGTGGAGTTATGGGTATTTTTGGTTTTAGAAAGTCGATTTTCGAAAATTTCATTACGTTATATTAAGGCAAAAGAATGATTATATTAAAAAACAGACTGTGCCAGTCGATTTTTCGTCCCAAAAAACCCCCGGTTACCAATTTATAGTCAATTTCAAGCCGCAAAATTTTTTTTTCTTAGTAAATTTTGAAGCAAGGGGTAGGTATGGAAATATTTCGCGATTTAATTTGCTCTCTGCTATCTTCCTTAATGCTTGGAAATATCAACTCAAAATTCATATCTATATGTAAAATGTTCCCCTGAATCGATTGGTGAAGACTAGAACGTCCTATCTCTCCAATTAGTCGAGTTATGGATATATAAAGTTTCAGAATGTGGATTTTCGAATATTTTCACGATTTAAATTGCTCTCTGCTATCTTCCTTAATGCTTGGAAATATCAACTCAAAATTCATATCTATATGTAAAATGTTCCCCTGAATCGATTGGTGAAGACTAGAACGTCCTATCTCTCCAATTAGTCGAGTAATGGATATATAAAGTTTCAGAATGTGGAATTTCGAATATTTTCACGATTTAATTTGCTCTCTGCTATCTTCCTGAATGCTTGGAAATATCAACTCAAATTCATATCTATATGTAAAATGTTCCCCTGAATCGAGTGGTGAAGACTAGAACGTTCTATCTCTCCAATTAGTGGAGTTATGGATACATAAAGTTTCAGAAAGTGGCTTTTCGATTATTTTCACGATTTAATTTGCTCTCTGCTATCTCCCTTAATGCTTGGAAATATCAACTCAAAATTCATATCTATATGTAAAATGTTCCATTGAATCGATTGGTGAAGACTAGAACGTCCTATCTCTCCAATTAGTGGAGTTATGGGTATTTTTGGTTTTAGAAAGTCGATTTTCGAAAATTTCATTACGTTATATTAAGGCAAAAGAATGATTATATTAAAAAACAGACTGTGCCAGTCGATTTTTCATCCCAAAAAACCCTCGGTTACCAATTTATAGTCAATTTCAAGTCGCAAAATTCTTTTTTCTTAGAAAATTTTGAAGCAAGGGGTAGGTATGGAAATATTTCGCGATTTAATTTGCTCTCTGCTATCTTCCTTAATGCTTGGAAATATCAACTCAAAA
This sequence comes from Lochmaea capreae, assembly GCA_949126875.1. Classification (NCBI taxonomy): domain Eukaryota; kingdom Metazoa; phylum Arthropoda; class Insecta; order Coleoptera; family Chrysomelidae; genus Lochmaea; species Lochmaea capreae. The sequence goes on along the minus strand of OX421406.1, from coordinate 9,506,657 downwards.
TTCATATCTATATGTAAAATGTTCCCCTGAATTGATTGGTGAAGACTAGAACGTCCTATCTCTCCAATTAGTCGAGTTATGGATATATAAAGTTTCAGAATGTGGATTTTCGAATATTTTCACGATTTAAATTGCTCTCTGCTATCTTCCTTAATGCTTGGAAATATCAACTCAAAATTCATATCTATATGTAAAATGTTCCCCTGAATCGATTGGTGAAGACTAGAACGTCCTATCTCTCCAATTAGTCGAGTAATGGATATATAAAGTTTCAGAATGTGGAATTTCGAATATGTTCACGATTCAATTTGCTCTCTGCTATCTTCCTGAATGCTTGGAAATATCAACTTAAATTTCATATCTATATGTAAAATGTTCCCCTGAATCGATTGGTGAAGACTAGAACGTTCTATCTTTCCAATTAGTGGAGTTATGGGTATTTTTGGTTTTAGAAAGTGGATTTTCGAAAATTTCATTACGTTATATTAAGGCAAAAGAATGATTATATCAAAAAACAGACTGTGCCAGTCGATTTTTCGTCCCAAAAAAACCCCGGTTACCAATTTATAGTCAATTTCAAGTCGCAAAATTTTTTTTTCTTAGAAAATTTTGAAGCAAGGGGTAGGTTTGGAAATATTTCACGATTTGAATTGCTCTCTGCTATCTCCCTCAATGCTTGGAAATATCAACTCAAAATTCATATCTATATGTAAAATGTTCCCCTGAATCGATTGGTGAAGACTAGAACGTCCTATCTCTCCAATTAGTCGAGTTATGGATATATAAAGTTTCAGAATGTGGATTTTCGAATATTTTCACGATTTAAATTGCTCTCTGCTATCTTCCTTAATGCTTGGAAATATCAACTCAAAATTCATATCTATATGTAAAATGTTCCCCTGAATCGATTGGTGAAGACTAGAACGTCCTATCTCTCCAATTAGTCGAGTAATGGATATATAAAGTTTCAGAATGTGGAATTTCGAATATTTTCACGATTTAATTTGCTCTCTGCTATCTTCCTGAATGCTTGGAAATATCAACTCAAATTCATATCTATATGTAAAATGTTCCCCTGAATCGAGTGGTGAAGACTAGAACGTTCTATCTCTCCAATTAGTGGAGTTATGGATACATAAAGTTTCAGAAAGTGGCTTTTCGATTATTTTCACGATTTAATTTGCTCTCTGCTATCTCCCTTAATGCTTGGAAATATCAACTCAAAATTCATATCTATATGTAAAATGTTCCATTGAATCGATTGGTGAAGACTAGAACGTCCTATCTCTCCAATTAGTGGAGTTATGGGTATTTTTGGTTTTAGAAAGTCGATTTTCGAAAATTTCATTACGTTATATTAAGGCAAAAGAATGATTATATTAAAAAACAGACTGTGCCAGTCGATTTTTCATCCCAAAAAACCCCCGGTTACCAATTTATAGTCAATTTCAAGTCGCAAAATTCTTTTTTCTTAGAAAATTTTGAAGCAAGGGGTAGGTATGGAAATATTTCGCGATTTAATTTGCTCTCTGCTATCTTCCTTAATGCTTGGAAATATCAACTCAAAATTCATATCTATATGTAAAATGTTCCCCTGAATTGATTGGTGAAGACTAGAACGTCCTATCTCTCCAATTAGTCGAGTTATGGATATATAAAGTTTCAGAATGTGGATTTTCGAATATTTTCACGATTTAAATTGCTCTCTGCTATCTTCCTTAATGCTTGGAAATATCAACTCAAAATTCATATCTATATGTAAAATGTTCCCCTGAATCGATTGGTGAAGACTAGAACGTCCTATCTCTCCAATTAGTCGAGTAATGGATATATAAAGTTTCAGAATGTGGAATTTCGAATATGTTCACGATTCAATTTGCTCTCTGCTATCTTCCTGAATGCTTGGAAATATCAACTTAAATTTCATATCTATATGTAAAATGTTCCCCTGAATCGATTGGTGAAGACTAGAACGTTCTATCTTTCCAATTAGTGGAGTTATGGGTATTTTTGGTTTTAGAAAGTGGATTTTCGAAAATTTCATTACGTTATATTAAGGCAAAAGAATGATTATATCAAAAAACAGACTGTGCCAGTCGATTTTTCGTCCCAAAAAAACCCCGGTTACCAATTTATAGTCAATTTCAAGTCGCAAAATTTTTTTTTCTTAGAAAATTTTGAAGCAAGGGGTAGGTTTGGAAATATTTCACGATTTGAATTGCTCTCTGCTATCTCCCTCAATGCTTGGAAATATCAACTCAAATTTCATATCTATATGTAAAATGTTCCCCTGAATTTGAGTGTAAGCTACCTGAAGAGACTTAATACCTACTTACAATTTTCTGTAAAAACCTTTGCAATTTTTATACCCAAACAAATACGTTATAGTTTGTTTGATTTCAATTGAACAACAAAAATTTAAATAGGACCTCTCGTCAGCCGGCAATGTTCAACAAAAGCACCGACAAGCGGCAGAACTAAATCTTTCTTTCTGGTTGTTCAATTGAAATCATACAGACTAGTGATGAGCACTGAGACTCGGATAGTCTTGGTCTTGCTCAAATAGTCTTAGTCTTGTTTAATCAGTTTTGGTCTTGGTCTTGCGTATAAATTCTTGGTCTTGTTCATTTTACCTGCTACTTATTTTTTACTTTCAAGGATCATCATGGTTATAAATTATAAATAATTAACAATCAATTATCAATTAGAAAAATTATTGTAACGGGTGACTACTGTACCCTAGTGATGAGCAAAGCAAGACCAAGATCAAGATTCGGATAGTCTTGGTCTTGCTAATCTGAGAAAAAGCAAGACCTAGACCAATTTTGCTCATTACTAGCCACACACTTCGCACACGGCCTTGCCTTGGGTATTCTACTTCTAAGAGTCTATATCTCCAATGAGACAGTGCTTCACAGTGTCCCAAGATAATGTGTATGGCTGTTTCCTCCTCCATGCCTCCCTATATATGCCAATTGTATGCATGTGCTTCCTTATGTTTTGCTTGAATCCATTGAAATGTACAAACACGTGTAGCAGTTTTTGCTATTTCAGACACTGGTTAAGGACCAGTGAATGGAGTTTCAGACAATATCTTTGCTAAGATGCCTGCCATTTCATTACTTACAATACTGTGATTCTGGAATGACTGTGGGTATTTTATCCTTCGTGCCAATAACAATAAGGGGGTCTTAGTCCATTGTAAGTTGAAAAATGGACAGACTGCATTCCATTTTACTTCTTTCCTTTTATATTCTTATTGTATTGATTTTCGTATCATTACGTCCATTTATTTTCTCATTTTTATATTTTTATACTTTAATTTAATCTGAATATAAGTTAAATTCTAAAATTCCAACAGCATTTTTCTTAAAATTAGTCTTCGTCTCTTTGACTGTGACGCCTTTAGATTGAAAAACCAGCACAACGCCAATCGTAAAATTTTATAGCAACCAAAATGAGTGCCGCGCGGTAAAAAGTCAACGAAGAAGAAGAAACTAACCTCTCTTTAATGTTTATCGCCAATGTTTTGATTTTTTTTAGACGGGATCAGTCTTAATTGATGTGTCAGTTCCAGGGAAAGCCGCCATGTGATTGTTCTTTATAGTTTGTCGTTTTTAGCAACACGCACAAGAGGAATTAATGGAAAAGAAAAAAAAACGCAAAAACAGGATCGGAAAAATTCGCCTTGGTTATATTTGCATGCAATTTTGGTAGATCAACAGACCAAGATTCATTTAAAATAATGAAAACAACTTTATATAATGCTATTAACATAATTAGCTGCAATTTTAGAACACGGGAATTTTTACGGCCGAGATCTTCAGCAGCGGAAGATACAGAACCGTACCCGAGAGATTCTGTCTTTCGGAAAAATCTTTACTATTCTCAGAAGATCAAATTAATGTACATACAAAAACCAGGTTCTCTAATTCAACTGCCTAGTTAGGATAAACCCAATTTAATATGCAAATCAGAGTGGATTCCATTTATGGATAACTACAAGAAAACCTATTACTTAAATAATTGTATCTGAAAATTTCCGATGCTGGTTTTAGCTGAGTTTTGAGTAGTTTACTTGCAATACGCTGTTTTAATTAAAATACATAATGAGTAGCATGTTTATTTATAATGGATCTGGTAGTTTTAGAACCGTAGAATTGTTCAGAACTTACTGCTCACTTGTAAAACGATGTATTGTAAACACTATGTAGTTACCTAGCTACCACGATAAGCCATTTTGTAGTTATAATTTAACGAATAAATAAAGTATTCTTAATTGATTTAGATTCAAATCTCTTAACGATATCTACCACAGTTGGGCACAACAACCATAAAAGATTTGGGCAAATCCAAAACAAAGATCTATGTCTTGTGTTGTGACAACGATTGTACTTAAAAAGTGAAACGTCACTTTATGCGGAAATCATTGTCATTACTTTATAGGTGAAGTTCATTTACATTTATTGTGATATTTTTTGACAAAATGCCTGGTAAACGTTTGGACGAAAGTACAGTCGGCAGAAGCAAACATGAGCCCTGGGTGGGCGTGTTCATGTCGCTGTAGTTGTATTTTTGTAGTAACAATCGATATTTTGAATCGATAACCAAATATCGATACCATAAGTGTTAACTGTCAAGAGTATCAAGAGATATGTAAACTAAGTCAAACTTGCTAAAAATTTAACTCTAAATATTAATAAAAAGGACTAAAAATAAAACTACCATCAGCCCTAAATGTCTATATTTTCAAATTTCATGTAAAAATCGTATAATTATTATACTCGCATTGACAACACTGATACACTCGGTCATATTATTTCGATTATGTTAACAATTACTAATGTACAATCGTTAACATAAGCTCCTGATTGGCTCGTTGCGATGACCTTTCTTTCAGTTGGCATATTTTCCGGGGCTTATGTTTGCTTCTGTTAAATGTACACGTTAGTGTATTAGAAAATTACATGAATATATCCAAAAGGAATTGGATAATGGCGGACCACTTTTGCCGTTAAATGCCATTCAAGAAGTAATTTATTTGTATAATTTCAAATTATAGTCCAACTATGATATACTAAATTTGGTTTTTATTTTTTTCCTCTTATTATTAGATCACCAGAAATACATGCCGAACCCTCTTGGTGAAAACTGTCTTATTGATTTGATTCGTATGCTTATAAGTTATGACGTAACGAGAAACATTCGTGAATTTTACTGTACATCTTAGAAATAACTACAAGACTTTGTTGGGCGTTCAAATTCAAACAGAATCGTGTAGACGACAATGTTACGTGGGAATAAAACCGTTCCAAAATAGCATTCGTTTTTTATTTGGAATTTTTTCACGTTTTGTAAAATAACTCCCAGCAACGTGTAGGAGATTATTTAAGTAATTCAATACTTATATGTATTAAGTGACTTACTTTACCAGTTGACTTCGTCTGAGGTGTATTCGGTTTCAGAAGTGGTTATTCAAGTTACCTTAATTAATTAATAGCAACAAGTTCCTCCAACGCATTTATGAAGGATGTTTTATAAATGGGAATTATTAATATACAACGTTTTATTAAACTAACCCATAATATGAAAATATATAAAACAATAAATTAACATTATTAAAATAAAAAATAATAAAATTAAATAAATTTTTTTTTTCTCGCTGGTTCTATTACTAGGTAGGTACACGTTATCCTCTTCAGCTTCATGTACCTTCCCGATTTAGCTTCAACACACCCATTTCATTAGGTAGTCTAGTTTAATGTACCAGTCTGTACGTACTGGTTTTTTTTCTCTACTTTCACATTTATTATTCATAAGATGGAACCCTTCGTGTTATGCTTTTGAAAAAATTTCCCATTTGATTATCCTTTCGCAAATACTCTTCTGAAATTTCAGTCAAAAATTCATAGTTTTGTGGTATTTACAAGACTTTATGTTAAAAATGTGTTTTTTCGAAAATTTCATTACACATTTGAATGCGAAAGAATGATTTTATCAAAAAACTGACTGTGGCATCTATTTTCCCGTATCAAAAAAACCCTATTTACGTATTTCATGCCAATTTCATTTCGCAAAATTTTTTTATGGTGGGAAATTTTGAAGCAAGGGGTAGGTATGGAAATATTTAGCGATTTAAATTGCTCCCTGCTATCTCCCTTAATGCTTGGAAATACTGACTCAAAATTCAAATCTGCTTGTAAAATGTTCCCCTAAATCCAGTGGAGGAGACTAGAACGCTCTATCTCTTCAATTAGTAGAGTTATAAGTACATTAATTTTCAGAAAATGGATTTTCGAAAATTTTCACTACTCCCTTAATGCTCAAGAATATCGACTCAAAATTAATACGTTTATGTAAAATGTTTCCCTGAATCCAGTGGAGGAGACTAGAACGTTCTATCTCTCCAATTAGTTGAGATATGAATATATGAAGTTTCAGAAAATGGATTTTCGAGAAATTTCACTACTTTCATATTTATAATTAATAAGAAGGAACCCTTCATGTTATGCTTTTGAAAATTTTTTCCTCATTTGTTTATTCTTTCGCAAATACTTTCCCAAAATTTCAGTAAGAAACTAATAGTTTTGTGGTATTTACAAGACTTTTCATGTTGAAAATGTGTTTTTTCGAAAATGTCATTACACCATTTGAATGCGAAAGAATAATTTTATGGAAAAACGGATTATAGCATCTATTTTCCCGTATTAAAAAACCCTCATTTACAAATTTAAAGCCAAATTCATGTCCCAAAATCTTTTTTTCGTAGGCAATTTTGAAGCTAGGGGTAGGTATGGAAATATTTCACGATTTAAATTGCTATCTCCCTTAATGCTTGGAAATATCCACTTAAATTTCATATCTGTATGTAAAATGTTCCCCTAAATCCAGTGGAGGAGACTAGAACGCACTATCTCTCCAATTAGTTGAGTTATGAGTATATGAAGTTTCAGAAAGTGGATTTTCAAAAATTTTCAGTACTTTCACATTTATTATTAATAAGACGGAACCCTCCATGTTAAACTTTTTAAAACATTTTCCCCATTAGATTACTCTTTCGCAAATACTCTCCTGACATTTCAGACAAAAATTCATAGTTTTGTGGTATTTACAAGACTTTTTATGTTGAAAATGTGTTTTTTCGAAAATTTCATTACACAATTTGAATGCGAAAGAATAATTTTATGAAAAAACTGACTATGGCATCTACTTTCCCGTATTAAAAAACCCCCATTTACAAATTTAAAGCCAAATTCATGTTGCAAAATTTTTTTTTCATGGGAAATTTTGAAGCAAGGAAATATTTCGCGATTTAAATTGCTCCCTGCTATCTCCCTTATTGCTTGGAAATATCGACTCAAAATTCATATCTGTATGTAAAATGTTTCCCTGAATCCAGAGGAGAAGACTAGAACGCTCTATCTCTCCAATTAGTTGAGTTATGAATACATGAATTTTCAGAAAGTGGATTTTCGAAAAGGTTCATTACTCCCTTAATGCTTGGAAATATCGACTCAAAATGAATGTCTTTTTGTAAAATGTTTTCCTGAATCCAGTGGAGGAGACTAGAACGCTCCATCTCCCCAATTAGTTGAGTTATGAATACATGAAGTTTCAAAAAGTGGATTTTCGAAAATTTTCACTACTTTCACATTTATTATTAATAAGACGGAACTCTTCATGTTATGCTTTTGAAACATTTTTTCCCATTTGATTATGTTGAAAATGTGTTTTTTCATTACACATTTTTTTTTCGGAATCCGTCATTACATTATATCATCTACAAAAAACAATCAACTTAAATATATTTATATTCATTTTCCAGTACCCCACTTCGCTTCTTCATCCTTTTCTTAGTTTCTTTCTATCGCAAATGGTAGGGAACCGTGCATATGCATTGTGCACACAACTTTACTCGTATTTCTGTTATGAATTCCTTTGAACTTTAATTACTTATTCTCGCAATATTTACATTTATTTCGTACACATCTTTTATAAGGTCAACTATCTTTCTAGACATTTCTCTTCTTCAATATTTTTTAAATATCCTCTCCCCTAACACTATCAAATGCTATATTAGTTGTTTTTTTATAAAAAAATTTTCACTTTTTTGCTTTATTACAAAAATCGGATTTTTTATTATTCCTATTAAAGCAAATTAAAAAAAAAGAATAATTAGAAATTAATCAATTCCATAACCTCTTCGATTTTGCAAGTGGATCTCCTAGTTAGCCATGTCAATTAATTATCACATCTCGAAATGCAAAAGCAAAACTTGCAAAAATAAAAGACTACGTAACATTTCTGTGTGATGTGTACCAAGCTAATTATGCATAAAAAAGAGGAACGGATATACGAGATGGATAACGTTGGCAAATTTTAATGAAAACTCATTAAAAAGCTCATCTAAGAATAACAAACGCGTCAAGAGAATGATTGATGTGTGGATACAAAGTGAAATAACTCAACTCCGAAGTGATTTGAAACCTATTAACGCCACTCTGGCCGCTCGTTGGCCAGTCGTTGTCCGACGTTTAAGTCGGTTGAAGAGGAGGATGGACAAGGCCGTGCATAGGGGTTTGTAAGTGGGATAGTTATGTCTTTATCAGATTGGCATTTATGTTAATACAGTGAGACAAACATATACACACATAATATTATAGTAGAGGATCCGAATTAGTAATAATTTTCACCCATTCGTTTAAAGGATATAAAATAATTTTCATCCTTTAAACGAATGGGTGAAAATTATTTTATATCAAATATCGAATGACTTGTTTGTACAATGAACTGTTTGGGAAATAAATTATATTCCAATCGAAACAATGAAACCTATGGAATCTGCAAATCAAAATTGTCATATTTAAGTAAAGCGTGTTATCAATAGGTGTCAAAGATAATAGTTAAATCCTATTATAACGCCTTACAACGTTTTTTGAAAATTACTTTACAAAGAACAAAGACCGTTCACTAAGAAGCAACAACTACTTCTCGGGATATGTACACCGACAGACATTGAATAAGACTTCTAAGTTAAACGGGGTTGAGATATCTGCACGATATAACCAACCATTCTGGTTTGTAATCAAAAGGGACATCACTTGTAGACCGGTTTCGGCGTATTTGTATACAAGGTAGATAATCATCCGTCCAGAAGCTCTGATAGCATAATCCAGGACTGCAGACATTACTGAAATCACATCAATACGTTAACATCAGTAAAGGAAATCCTAAGAATTCAAACCAAAATTCTATATTGACAAAAAACTGTCGCAATTTTGTAGTCTATCACTGTCACTGCGATCCCTTTCAAATATATCAGCAGTGTTTAGAAGTTCATTTTGCTAGTAGTCTCCTTCAAAATAAATGTCCTTTTCATACGGCTACTCCTGAATTTTCCCCTCACGACTATTCGGACAAACAGTCCTTTTTTTTCATGGAAGTTACAAGTAGCCCATTTTCACTTTCTTCTTCATATCGAAATGGAATTCGTTCAGAAAGTTTAGTCAATATTTCCGATACACTTTGTTGTTACAGTTTGACAAATAGTTTTCCACCCAGTTTAAGTAAGGCAGTTAAGAGATGAGTATTTTCATCCGCCATTTTGGTGCCTGAATTTTATTGTTTTGTGACGTGACGAGTTGACATATTGTGTTGAAAAATCTTTGATATTGAACAGAACATTTTATTTTACCAACTTTCCTTCAGACTATAAACACCAGAAAATTGAGAAAGTGCAACGAATGGATGCTGGCCACGTCTCTGAGTAAAATGCCAAATACTTGACCAACACAACAACAACGTCAACGTACAACAAGGCACCAAAATGGTGGACGAGAATACCTATGTCTACAGTACTCTAGTTTAAGCGGTTAGAATAGGATTTAAGTTAAAGGGTCTATCCGGCTCTGTACAATAAATCGCGATAGTTAATTTTGGTTAAATATAAGCAGTACGCTTCGTTTAAAAAATTTAACTTTTCTTAGAACGTATAACCACCCAGCTGTCACACGACGATTGACATTCAAGTCTTCATTAATTTATTTATTACGGATCCTAACCATAAAAAAAATTATTATTTTTTTGATCCAGCAGTTTGACAACACTTCACCTGCTCTGCAATGTGAAATGTTTTATGGCTATAATCGTAAAATTGTAAAATTACCCAGTAGTAACTATCATTAAGAAAGAGTTAACATTCTCAAAGCAAACTATAAAAACAACAACTATTTTAATTGTTAACCAACAGTCCTTAAATCAGATAATTAAAGCAATCTACAGAAGGGTAGAAAAAATGGAAATATATTCATGTTTTTATTAGCATTTAGGTATCTCCATGGCTAAGGTCATTGACACATTAATAATACAATACTTACTATCAAGTATCTTTACCAACAATATATTATTTGATGTTAACATTTGTAAATTGATGTGCTCAGACAAAGTTTTTAATTCTGAACATAGTTACTAGGAATAATATATTATATATGATTATTACTTTTTTATTTGACTTCCCGATGATTTTTTAAAGGAATTTGAATTCCATGTCAGCCTCTGACTCTATAAACGTTTTTAAGAGGCATGGTTTTACATCAAATAAAACATACAACGCTAACAGATAAACTAGCTAAATGTCTTAAATTATTCAAAAATCAAACATATCCGACAGTAAATAATTGCTTCAAACACAACTTCAAATGTCAATAATAAAATGGCTGTCGGCCTTACACATCGTTTGTAACGCCAATGGCATGAAACGGTCGTTACGAGACAACATAGATAAACAAGACCGATTTTGATTTCTGCGCAAGACAGTTGGCAAACTTCAGGTGGCTTCTTTTATGTGAAACGGAGTCTACCACTATTATTATTCTACGCGCATTTCAATAATCAAGTTATCTTCTTTAGTAAAATATTTCACAATTTCAAAATTCTCAACTAAGACAGATTTTTCATCCATTATTTTTATCGGGTGTCGAAAATGGTAGCACCTGTATTTGTACCTCGAAAATTGCGTTTAATTTCCTAATGTAGGGTAGTTGCTGTAGAGTTGATGACAGATGTTTTAACACTAATAAGTAAACACTTTGAAAAACTAAATAAAACTAAATCTATCGTTACGAAAGATACACCCAATCAACAGGTATAAAATTTATAGATATTTAAAAGGATTAACAACGTTCCTGTCTTAAAATATGGTCAAATTGGGGTATTTTATGGTCTAAAGCCCACTTGACAGTTCGCAATTTTTCCTGCAATTTTTTGCAGCAACACTTGGAGCTTGCAAGGTCTTGATTGCAACTATTGACAGAATTGCATGCAAGCTGCAATACAAATCGAACCAGATCGATTTGGAACAAGAGCTTGAAATGACAAGAGACTTCCCAAATTATCTTCTATTGTGCATGCTTTCGATCAAGAATACTGCATGTTGCAAGAATAATTGCGAACTGTAAAGCGGGCTTATGTGATAATTGGGATTTTATTGCAGATAAGAGCCAACGGTATATTTTGAACCGGTGTTTCCGATGTCCGTCCGGCGGTCAGGGTAAAACGCAGGTACGTCCGAGGTCCGTCCCGCGGTTAAAAGGGTCAAGACGTTTGTCCGAAGTCCGTCCCGTGGATCCGTATGATAATTTATATTGCAGATATTATATATGATATACATATAAGATATAATATGTAGTAGGGTAGGGTAGGGTCTGTGGAAGGGGGTCGATAATACACGAATCATACTAATTATTCTAGGAATAATATTCTACCCTGCCCATTCTACCTGTGTATCCACCTGACCGCGGGACGGACATCGGTCGGGGATTAAAAACCCTTTTCCTAAACCCTCAATTTTCTGACCGCGGGACGGACATCGGTATTGCCCTTTTGAAAATGACTGTACATGTTTAAGACGCTACGCAAAATGCATATTTGGAAGTGTCAGCGAATAGGTCGAGGTCGTGTGTCTGCAGAGTAAAACAGAGAATGAGCTAGCGTTAAAGGCAGATAAAACTTTATTTTCACATTTCCAATTGGTCCTCTACTGGAAATGATTGTTCTTTCAGGAAGTTTTGGAGAATGATGAGCTCCCTTCAACTAATAATTAAAGTTACTTCATTCGTTCATCTCAAATATACTTAGCGAATATTTAATAAACTTGCGAACATCCAAATCTGATTACATTCCAAGTTAGGTTTAATTATTTATAATATGTAGCCAATGGCAATTTTACTTGATGATCCGCGAACATACTTTATGAAGACGTCTTTTACGGTTTACGCTTTTTTTTAAGCATTTCTCAGAACCTACACCAAGATGTTTACACGGGAATATGAATTCATTATTATGTACAAGCAATTTAATGAATTGCTTAATTGGAAAAATGTCATATTTCATGCAGTATTTACACAAAAAATTCAATACAGGTAAAAATCTTTTTCTTCATACCTCGGTCGAAAGTACGCACTTTCGTCCCTCATAGCAGGGACGAAAGTTCAACATTTACTCCCTGTGAAAAGTACACGCGTTTCCTCTATAACAGCGGGAGGAAAGAGTTTCTCATGCGTATTTATACTCGTAACTACGACCAGCGGCACTCGCTTCCGACCGGCTATGAAGAAAAATAGTATACACTCCACGGGCTGAAAGTTGAATTTTCGGCCCTTGGAGTGTAATATACTATATCTATATAGATTTCTAAGCAATTTCTAAGCCGGAATATATGGGGTACAGGAGAGGATCACGATCTCTCTAAGCCTAGGGGAACATGCCACTGTCTTTCAGGCAGAGGTAATGGCAGTGCAATGCTGTGCAGAAGAGGTGATGAGACGGGAGGTGGATAACCAAAGAATCGTCATCTACTCCGACAGCCAAGCTGCACTAAAGGCGATAAGCTCATATCGGACAACGTCAAATCTGGTGTGGGAGTATCGCAAGGCCCTCAACAGACTAGGTAGTCATAATAGAGTGACCCTAGCCTGGGTGCCAGGTCACCAAGGAATAAAAGGCAATGAAAAGACCGATGAATTAGCGAAGCAGGAAACGACTGAGGTCATGATAGGGCCAGAACCTTCCTGTGGAATTAGAAAAAACCTCACTAAGGAGAGCATCCATCAATGGATAAACAATCAGGCGCTGTGCTGGTGGCACTGAATCCAGTGGAGGAGCCTAGAACGCTCTATCTCTCCAATTAGTTGAGTTATGAATACATGAAGTTTCAGAAAGGGGATTTTCGAAAATTTTCACTACTTTCACATTCATAAGCCGCAACCCTTCATATCATGCATTTGAAATTTTTTTTCCCATTTGATTATCCTTTCGCAAATACTCTCCTGAAATTTCAGTTCAAAATTCATAGTTTTGTGGTATTTACAAGACTTTTTATGTTGAAAATGTGTTTTTTGATAATTTCATTACACTATTTGAAAGCGAAAGAATCATTTCATCAAAAAATTGACTATGGCATCTATTTTCCCGTATCAAAAAACCCCCATTTACGAATTTAAAGCCAATTCCATGTCGCAAAATTTTTTTTCGTAGGAAATTTTGAAGCAAGGGTATGTAAATTTTTCGCGATTTAAACTGCTCCCTGCTATCTCCCGTAAAGCTTAGAAATATCGACTCAAAATTCATATCTGTATGCATATATATTATTATTACTGATAGAAACTAGACGTGGACATGTGTAAAACACGTGTTTTTGGTGGAAGCTTGGCACTAAAGAAGCTCTTTCTGCAGTAAATATATGTTTTCACGTAAAATTCATGTTCATCTATTTGATTCATTTGTAAATACAAATGTCATAGCGAAACATGATAACTTGCTGGAAATTCCTTATGACGAATTTGAAAACTGTCACAACGCCATCTATGTAGACATCATTATCTTGACACAATGAGTAACGGATCTCAAGAAACATATGACAATAAAAAGTCATTTATATGTAAATAAATTATTAGGGGCATTTTAGAGGTCGTAAATATTGAAATACTCAAACGGCGTTGACACTATTATTACAGCGGTGTCGACATTGATCAATATTAAATTAACCTACTAACTAGAAATATTTAAATCTATCACAAAAGAAATAGAAATTTAGCTCAACACCGGAATTATAACAATGCGCTGACCATTGAAAAGTTAGTTAAAAGGCTTTAAAACCAATACCCAATAAAAGTGTAGATAAAGATCTGGGAACTATAAAAACTTTTTCATTCTACATTTGGGTTTTGTTACCCATAAAACCAAAAATGCCGCCATTAAAATAACAACTAAATCTTCTTTTCAAGGCTGCAACTCCAAATTGAGGATGTGTCGTTATTATATAACGTTATTTATTCACAGATAATATTACACCATTCCAATTCACATGTATGTATGTATGATGGGGTGACATTAACTGAGACCTAAAAGATCTATTCTACTTGTTTCTGAGGAGAGTCCTATTTCACTGAAGAATTTTAGGATATCTGCAGGCTTCAACTTTGGTAAATGTCCCTCTTCTACCCAATAATCTCCAAGGTGCTGTGCCCTAGGATTCTGAATTGCAGTGCAATTCGCAAGTATGTGGATGGAATTTTCTTCCTCCATGCCACAGAATCTACATTCTTCCTCCTCCACTATTTTGAGCTTTTTCAGGTGCCCGTTCAGGCGACAATGTCCCGTAAGGATCCCTGTTAAAACAATTAGTGCAGTTTTACTTTGACTTATGCATTCATTTGATCTCAACAGGTTGTAGCGACCCATCAGATCCCTACTAGATCTTTCCAATGGTCAAATCTTCTCTTTTATTCGGCTTTGCCTATTTCTTCCAATATTACATTGGGGCTGATACCGCAAAAGGGTTCCGGCCCCCTATTTGCTAGTCCATCTGCTATTTCATTTCCTTCTATTCCAGTGTGTCCTGGAATCCACAGTAAGGTTACTATATTCTTGTCGCCTAGTTCATTGAGTTTGCCTGGACATTCCCACACCATGGGTACACTTTCTTATGGCTTGAATTTCTGCTATCCCAGTTCCTAAAATGAGCTTTATCAGCATGAGGGAGCGTAGCGAAGCGAGGGCAGCTGATAGTTAAAGGATGCTAAAGCGTTTCCTGCAAGTGTGACGCACAACTGTTTTTCGCCTTCCAAATAAACAAAAAAAATAGGAAAATATTATAACAAAAAACTTTGACATTCACTGACATTTAATTAAAAAGGTGAAACGTCAAAAAATTAATTGTGTCAGATGGTGAAAAACTTCAAAAATCGTAGCGTTATGAATTTTCCGCCCTATTTATGGTGTTCGTATGATTGGTTTTCTGATAAGGTAGGCGAAAAATAAATTTGTGTTGATGAAACTCTTCTCAAAAGTCGTCATAAACGTAAGTTAACCTCGAGTCATCTTCGACATGCTATAACAGCAGAAGAATTCAAAATACCCTTTTCTATGATCCGACAAGTACTCCGAGGTTTTCTACGGGTATACACAGGCAGATAACGATCTTGTTGGGAGAGTGGTAACCCTTGGTCGTCAACTTCTAGGTATTTCTATCACGTTTCCTGTTGCTCGATATTTATGGAGAATCCGCCAAATGACGCTTTCATTGATTTTGTGTTAACCTAAAAAATGTGAAAACGTTACGGTACTGATTTGAAGTCGAGTATCCATTTTACTTTAACTTTAAGAGGCTTCTTTTTACGTGAAACGGTGTCTACAGTGGAATAAGTAACTTAATTATAAAGGAGCGTTTGGTCCCATCTCTATATTGTATACCGAAGCAATTTAACGTCTTAATAACAAAATAACAACTTCATTGTCTCACTTAACTTTTAATTTAGATGCAAATTTTTTGCGTCGTTTTGAACAAGTTGTGTGTGGCCGAATTATTATGCCATCGTCGTATCGAAAATTAAACAGATATATGCAGATTTTGCAATGATAAATCGACAGACATAATGGTAAAATTACGCGTCATTCATTAAGTTATCAATTTTAATTGCTTACATTAAGGAGCAATCCTTATCCTAATTTTTATTGTAAACATTCTAAGCTTTAATTGGCAATGAAAAAAACCTTATTACTTATTTTAAAGTGCAATTAATTTTGTTAATTTGAGTTTCTGCAAATCATCGAGAAGGTTTAAAGTAGATAAAAAGGATCCATCCAAATTTCAGGATCTATTTTAAAATGACAGAATGGCTTGGAAGATCAAGAGACAAAATCCAATCAATCAATACAAGTATTTTTAGGCTTTGCATTATTTCTTTCCTCAAAATTAATTTTGCCATGAATGCTTCCGTTCCTTTGTTCGTATTATTTCCTTTCCAAAGTGCTTCTGTCTGAGTCCATGTAAGTTCTCTCCTGACGCTTTTATCAATACCGGCTATAGCGACAAACATTTATATGATTGAAATACAAAAATATAATGACCAATGCTAAAGATTATTCTGTCTCTAGGTCCGCTGATACCAGCCTCAGTGTCATGGTGTGTTTAAGAACGATCGGTCTACCAGATGATATCTACAGGATCATCTACTCAGTTGTATCAGTATCTCGCCAAACACTGTTCCAAGGTTCCTGATTTCAACCTGAGGATCACCATCATTACCTCCGCCCTTACTAAAAGTTTTTTGGTAGAAAGGCCAATAAAGGCTTCCATTGATGTCGTCCCCGTGCTGTTCATTGCCTCAGTAACACCAAGGAGAACTTGTCTTTGGATTGCAGTTAATATATTCACTGCATAAGACACATCTGTCCTCTTCTAACAGACTTCCGTTCGAAAGGAGATTGTTGGCCTCATAACAGTTGTATAAAGCCAGTAAACGTATTCCCTAGGTTTGCCCATAACTCTTTTGCATTGCCAGAAAAGCCTAGTTGCAATGGTAGTAGTTTTTTCCAATCGTGTCTTCCAATTCAGCTTGGAATGAAGTGTCACTTCCAGGTATTTCTAGTTTTCATCCATCGGCTTTGCTTTACAAGTTGGTGCGTGCAGTTTAGAATGATCCCTGCATTTTGCTGCGTGGACGGCAAACCTAACCAAACGGAGTCGACGCATAGTTCTGGACCGTGAAAGGGGAATATTATTTATTTATTTACGGGCGAACCCATTACACAACAAGTTATTACAAATCTTAAAAATACAAAATCATATGATATATAAAATACAGAACATACAAAAGATACAATTCACTATAAATAAAAATTTGTAAAATATAAATACAGAAAACACGTAACTAAAAAGAACTAAAATCATTAAAACAATTAGTTATCTAAGTATACTTTACAGTGTTCGTTTAAAACTAATAAAACCCGTGGAGAAATGAAGTTCAGGATACTGATTAGCACCTCTCAGTGTTCTAGATATAAATGAAAATTGTGCATAATTCGTTCTACAAAATGGAACATGAAAGGAAGTAACCTTCCTTGTCTGGCGACTAGGAACTTCAAAGTTAATTCTGGCTAACAAGTCGGGACACTCGATTAAAAAATTTAGTATTTTGTACAATAAAATTAGGTCATGCTGATCTCGCCGTTGTTTTAAAGTGGTAATATTTAAATTTTGCTGGATGGTTTCATAGTCTAAGTATCTACCCATTTTGAATGCTATGTGTTTCAGGAATCTGTGCTGAACGCTTTCGATTTTGTCAATATAAAATAGATAATGTGGAGACCACACTGAAGTGCAGTATTCCAAGTTGGGTCTGACTAACGAACAGTAGAGCACAATATTGTGAAACTGTTATATCAAATCCCTGCCACTATATTTACTTCGACGTCAAATGCTTGCACTAACCCAAAAATGTATTTTTTCAACGTTTTGGGATATTCGCAACAACTATAATGGCAGCTACAATTGCCACCATTTCGTCATCTTCGATTTCGCTCATTTTTCACTTGGTGCTGATGCTCCTCTATGAAGATTTTATATTTACAGCGATATCATCTTAATTGAACTGTTGATTAATAAATAATTTATCCTCTATCATTTAATTTAAATAAATTATCGAACAATTATTATTAACTAATTTCTAATATGATTGCTGCTTGTTTGTGTCTTGTTCTTTACATAAAGAGATTGACCTATTTTAATAATTTACGAGGCTAAGTTCACTTCGGCGTTAAAGAAATACCAAGCGCAACAAACAAATGATAATAATATCAAAATTCTCAAAACACTTTCAAAACTCTCACATTTTTGTTTGTCAGTTTATCATCTTAGTTCGTTTAAAACTAATGTTTAAACTATTTAAAAAAACACTTAACAATCAGTATTCGTTCCTCTAATTGTATTATTACTTTACATATATGTAAAGTAAAGATAAGTATCTTTTAACAACAATTTTTACAGTGAGTTACTCGGGCTATCGCGACGGTGTTAATACAATATTCAAACAATAGTAGCAACTTACTAAGGGTACTTTATAGATACACTAACATTCTAGACGCTGGAGACGAAGTCACCTATATTTTTCATAATTATTAACAGACTATTTAGAAAAATAATTCCTTTTCTCAAGAAATGTGCCTTACAATAATAATTATCAGTAGTAATACCACAAGTGATTGAACTACTACCACTGCAACTAGGATTTTCTGGCAATGCAAGAGTTATGGCCCAACCTGGGGAATACGTTAACGATCTCCTTTGGAACGAAAGTCTGTTGGAAGAGGACAGAAGTGTCTTATGCAGTGAATATATTAACTGCAATCCAAAGACATGTTTTCCTCGGTATTACTGTGGCAATGAACAGCACGGGGACGACATCAATGGAAGCCTTTATTGGCCTTTCTACCCTGGAACTTTTTGTAAGGGCGGAGGCAATGATGGTGATCCTCAGGTTGAAATCGGGGGACATACTGATACAACTGAGTAGATGATCCTGGAGACATTATCTGGTGGACCGATGGTTCTTAAACACACCATGACACTGAAGTTGGTATCATGAACCTAGAGACAGAATATTCTTTAGTTATTTTCATTATGTTTATTGGCAGATAACAGCAGTTGAAAGTTATAGCTGATTTTTTTTTTTATGATTTTTTTTCTAATTTTGTTGTAGGAAATAAAATTAGTTTCTTTTATTTCAAAACTATCTCTTTTCCTAATTTCCATCAGATAACAAAGCCCTGAGAACTGTCTTTGTTATCTCCAAATATAAAGTCAGTGTGGTAAGAACCTGCCCTATCAAGTTTTCATTTTTTTTTTTGACAACTTTCAACGCCGCTAGACATTAGTGTTTCATTAAGAGTCAAAGCGCTCATATTTACCCGCGAAGAATTGTGAAGCTTGTAAATTTGGAGGACAGACTCTGATTAAAATCCAAGCGTTAAACATCGGTAAAACCCAAGTTTGGAACGCGAAATTTTGTACAGCAATTAGTTAGCTGTAAAATATATCATTAATATTCATTATCGATATTACCTTTAAATAAACTTATTTGAATTACAAAATAGAGACTGGAGTTGAACTGTTAACTTTGATGAATTGTTTGCTTTCTTTATTATTTTGTTAAGACTGGAATTTTTTTTACTCTGATATCCGCTCCATACTTATATTTAAATTGTAGAAATTGGTTCCTTTTCGAAATAATCCTATGGTACTTTTTTTATTGTGTAATAGTATTTCTTCGAATTCTACTCGAATAATTTGTTGGCTTCCACTATAGTTACGTATATACTTGGTATAGTACCAATTATTTCTTACTATATAAGGACGTACGATAGTTTTAATGTGTTTGTGATTGTTTCAAAAATAAATTTAATTTTTATATTTATTACAGTGGTGTTCGTGAACAAATATAATTCAACAGATGTCGAAGAATAATTATTTATATTCACACTTTATGAATTTTTGAAACATAATATTTTTCAAAAAACACTAACCGTTCAACTAAGGAGCAACAACTACTTCCCGTGCAATATGCACCGCTGGATATTGACTACACCCCAAAGTCAAACGGGGTTGGTATATCTACAAGATATTTTAAAACCAACCATTCTGGTTTGCGATTACAAGGGACAATACAACTTGAAGACCGGTTTCAGTCCGGAATTAGAGATTCTCGGACGGACAGCACATACCTTGTACTGATGAGGAGCAAATACGCCGAAACCGGTCTACAAGTTGTATTGTCCCTTCTAATCGCAAACCAGAATGGTTGGTTTTAAAATATCTTGTAGATATACCAACCCCATTTGACTTTGGGGTGTAATTCAATATCCGGCGGTGCATATTGCACGGGAAGTAGTTATTGCTCCTTAGTTGAACGGTACTGTTTTTTGAAAAATATTATTTTTCAAAAATTCATAAAGTGTGAATATAAATAATTATTCTTCGACATCTGTTGATAAATCACTTTATTAAATACAATATACAGGAAACTGTAATGATGTTTTTTTTAAATATAATTCATGTTTTTAGAAGTTGGTAATCGCAATAATTATACTTTCAGGTGTAAGTTTTTGTAGCTCATTCACTGTTTTGAGATTTTTATGACTGATCAAAGTGATGTCATCTACATACTTTACAAATTTAAATATTCTTGTGCTTAATCATAGTTGCAACAGCACAGGTAGATTGTAGAGCAAATGGGAAGCCCTGGAGGAGTCCTTGTTGACGTAAAAATGTTTGGCGTAGAACTGCAATTCATTTTATTTGTTGTTTCATATCATTTCTGTTTCCTAGAGTGTGATTGTTCACATTACGGGATAATTCCTAAGGTGTTGGTGGAGATGATGACATTTTCGTTCGACTTTGTCACTTAGCCCTATAAGCGTACTGATTACCTTCACTAGACCATCACAATCCTTCAGGATCCGGTATTGGTCAAGGGAAATCTTACTTTGGATCTTCACATTACTTTCTATAGGGGTATAATTATTTTTTTTAGTTCTGCAAAATGATTAAAATTCAACTGCTTCAATGTCCAATTTTTGTTACATCAAAATAATAACCAGAAGTATTCGAAAAAATCTAACTGTAAAATTCCTATTATTTTTTAGTGTTGCCAATGTCAATTATCTATAATTTAAGGTTTAATATTGGGCTAACAGACAATAATAAACAAACTTGCAAAGAGAACACAATTTAATAGATTTCAATAGGTGAATGGCCAAGAAAATAATCTCTTTTCAAATTGTTGCTTAATCTTTATTATGATGTAATTTTAAATTTCATTGGTTTGGATCCCGTTTTTAAGATTAAGATAATTGAAGAAGGCTTTTCGATCAAAAAAATAATTTCAAGGAGTTTAAGCAATTATATTGAAGTGAATAACATGATCAAAACAAGAATAATAATTATATTTCTAATCAAAAATTTATTGTTTTACCAGCTGATGCTATGATACAGCATGTAAAAATAATCAGGAATCGAAGAATATAAAATTTCTTTAATAAATAATTGTTAATGTCAGAAACTATGAATGTTCTTTGTGTTTTTGAATAAAAAAATGTGAACAATTATATAAGAATCCTTATCCAAAATGTCATGATTCGTCCCGGCGACAGGATCTTGACAATCTCATAATCATAACTAATTTTCTTATTAGACCACGAGCTACCAATATGAAACCCCCCCCCGTGGGAATTTATTACTTATACTTTTTTTTATTGGTATTACCTACCAGATTAAGAATTCAATTGTTTATAAATAAAGAAAAAAAAGGTAAATAAAGAAATACTGAAAAATTAAAAATAATTAATTTTTTGTTCTGTTTAATTTTAAAATACAAAAGGGTACAATAGTTACCATTTTTGTGTGAACATACAGTATGTATTCAAAGTCTAATATTGAAAATATATATATTTTTTAATAAATTAACTCAACTCCCAGCATGATTTTGTAGTATCATTATTTTTTTCTAATCAACTGTAATTTTCTTCATTCTCGTGTATTATGTTGTCTAAATTTAGTACATCTGGTTCAAAGCTTTCTGGAACGTCAAGCAGTTCGGGTGGCAATGGATCTCCTTTAATCCAATCAAACTTAAGTTCACCATTCTCCAACTTCCACCCATGTCCCACTGGAGTTGGTGTGAAGGGTTTAGCTACATGTGAGTTATTCCATACGTAACACCACTGGTATTTGACACGTTTTATGTGGTTTTCTAATGACGTTTTGCATGGGGGAAGTAGACTTAAATCCACACCTTAATTGTTGGGCAGAGAAAATGCAGTTGTGGGAGAATACTTTTGTGGAAACAAATCAAACCGTAGTTTGTTTATATTTGTGTATCCCTTATTACTGTACATGCAACAGACGAATTCCTCTAGGCCGGATAGTAATTGTTGGTGATACTCCTAATGATGCAAGGACATGTACAAACCTAACTTTCCATGACGAACAAACGAACTGGTGGTGTACGGACAAAGTATGCACATTCAACATATGCTACACCTAAATTATGAGAAATGGCGGTGACATTTATGGCCCTTCGTTTGTTACCAGTTCCTGTATCAAAGAATACTATGTTTTCAATGTTGCTGGCATATCTTATTAACAACATAAATACATCTGTGTCCGGGGATCTAACTCTGATGGGTGAATTGTCTTGACAATATTTTGAAGCGTGGAAGCAGTGGTGTAATATTATTTTAGTATCTGCTTCCTCTTGTGAAGAGCATAGGTGTTATATGTTTGATAGTTAATTCCTCCCATGTAAATAGTGGGCATATTTTTGCTGAGACCATCCATTATGTAGCAGGTCAACCAGTTGTTCCTTATTTTCCCGGGATATGCTGTAATTCGCAAGTGGCAAACACCTAAAACCTTAAAGTACATGTCAATACAAACAAAAAAATGTATGTATCGAAAATTCCCACGGGGGGGAGGGATACACACCAGCCTCCGCTCTATATGTATCTTCCTTGCGGTGTATTCATTTTTCTTTTCGTTATGTTTTTGGGAAATTTATTTCAACGTTTCGGTAGCGTTCCAGCTACTGTTATCAAGAATTTCATCAATAAAAAGTTTCCATCCTCAGCATCAAGCATAAATTCAGGTAAACTTCGAGAACCTTGGAATTTTAGATTTGTTTGATAGCTTACCTTCAATAAAACAAGTTTATAGATTATTATAGTTCCCTGTGAAACTATCGTATTTTGAAGCGCGTTAGCAATAGATATCGAATAATAGTTTTATACTATTAACGCCTTGCAGAACTTTGTAAAATTCAATGTCTGCCGGGGCATATAGCCTGAGAAGTAATTGTTTCTTCTAGGTTTAAGAAAATACTTTCAAAACTTTGTAAGGCATTAATAGTGTAAAACTATTATTCGATATTTAAAACATTCTCCAGGATTCCTTAAAATTCTTCTTGGAAAAACGAGCAGTGAACTTCTATATACTGAAAAGAAAATATTAGACGTTAGACAATTATGTGTAAAAAAATCGGTACGAAAACAATATACACCTAAATCAAATCTGTAAATTCAAACTCACAATTATATGACAAGAAACAAACATACTTACCTGAATCCAGTAATAAAAAAAACAGCTGGACAAGAAGCTTTTTGTATAATGCTATACCCCAGGGTGCTAACTTGTATGTATGATGGGGTGACATTCACAGAAACCTAAAAGATCTATTGTGAGCCCTTACTTCTACTTAGTTTCTGAGGAGAGTCTCAGAGACTAGTAGCTCCTTTAGTCCTATTTCCCTGAGGAATTTTAGGATATCTGTAGGCTTCAACTTAAGTAAATCTCCTTCTTCTATCCTAAGGTGCTGTGCCCTAGGATTCTGAATTACTGTGCAATTCCCAAGTATGTGAATGGAGGTTTCTTCTTCCTCCACTATTTTGAACTTTTTGAAGTGCCCGTTCAGGTGGCAATGTCCCGTTAGGATCCCTGTTAAAACTCTTGCGGTTTTACTTTGACTTGTGCATTCATTTAATCTCAACGGCTTCCCACCAGAATCGTTGAATATCTAGGTCCTACTAGATCTTTCCAATGGTTAGATCTTCTCTTTTATTCGGCTTTGCCTATTTCTTCCAATATTACATTGGGGCTGATACCGCAAAAGGGTTCCGGCCCCCAAAAGGGTCTTTCAGTCCCCCTCTTTGCTAGACAACTGCTATTTCATTTCCTTCTATTCCAGTGTGTCCTGGAATCCACAGTACGGTTACTATATTGTAACTATATTGTTCTCGCCTAGTTCACTGATTATGCCTAGGCATTCCCACACCATTTTGGAACTGATTACACAAGAGCTCAGTGGTTTAATGACTGCTTGACTATCCAACATTATGATAATCTTTTGCCTTCTATATCCTTGGTCAATATTGAACTGGGCACACTTTCTTATGGCGTGAATTTCCGCTTTAAAAATACTTGGGGTTTTTCGCAAGCTTTCAAAGTGTTTGGTTTCTGGCCCGTAGACTCCTATCCCAGTTCCTTCTATTGCTTTTGAGCCGTCTGTGTACCATTGAATTGCATTCTTTCCAAGTCTGGTAATTCCTTCTTGTTGTTAACTTTACTACTGACTTTAAAACTGCATGAATATATTTCCAAAACAACTAGACGCTATCCACAATCCTAACAAAAATAATTACTGATACTGTTCCTATCATTTCTATTTTATTATCTAATCTTTAATTCTAGTATACCTGTTTTATTAATTATCTATTACTTACTATTATTTATTTGTCACCCAGTTTAAGTTATATATTATTATTTTATCCTTGCTATAGGCTTCGCAAGTGAATATATTTATTCCGCATAACGTCTAAGTTTTGTTTGTTTGTCTTTTATATATTCTGAATTATGAGTAAATAAATTATTATTATTATAAAAATTGTTATAGTTAAACCAAAAATTTGGCCGGATCATACAGTTTTTACTTAAAAAATCACGAACTTGGATAAAAAAATGTTCCTTTTTATTATTCCCCTTCAAGATCAAAGAACTGATACTGCTGATTCTTAAGTACCGATATGTTTGCCGGAAGTAATTGCTGTGTATTGAAAAACCTACCCCTAACGACGAAAGAGATGGGTGAGAGTGGAACAACTGCTTCCAGAATTGGTTCCAAGGTATTCAAAAATGCATTTCTCTTCGTGGAGAATACCTTGAAACACAATAGTATTTAAAAGGCATCTAATGTGTTTTCTAGCTCAAAATATAAATGACAACCTCCTTATTCATGTTATAAAAATAAATGTATTTCCCTTGTTTCCACAATTTAGCAAAAATTTTGACGCTCGAATTATCAACTGGTTGTCCGTAGAAGGACGTGTTGTTGAATAATAATAATTTTTAATCAGTAGTCAGATTAATACGTTTATTTGGAAAAATAAAAAAAATTAAAACCATTACTTGAAGGACACCATGCGAGCATCTAATTAAAAATCTATTATTCTTCACACGCAACACCCATTAATTTTATGACTTCTTCTTATATGAAATTGAAATGGTTCAAAAGCATAATAAAACTGTAACGGCGCAAATAGAAAGGGTTTTTCATTCGTTTACCTAATATGTACCGAAGCAACAAACAACTACAAGCAAAAATCTAGCCGTACGACTTTTTCCCCATACCATTGATACAAATAAATCGTCATTATGGGCTCTGGCAGCATGAAGACATACCAGCGGGAATGTAGTTCTCAAAAATAATCGAGCTGCACACATCTATACGTCAATCCCGGATAAAATACAGCACGTTCGTTTCAGAAACGTGTACTTCGCCGAGACGGTTGTTCTCGTTTTTACTGACTCGGAACAATCCGACGATATGTCGGCATCGCCAATGAACATGACTTTCTTATTCCGTGAATATTTTCAACCAAATTCGAAGTAAAATTCAGAACAACTAATCAAATCAACATTTCATACAAGACGTAATTAATATAATTATATATATTAAGTTGTTTCACTAGCTTAATTTAATTTCAGTAAAATGGTAAAATTAAAAAACTTCATGTTTTCACTAGTAATACTACTAGGGGTTTAATTTGACCTCGTGTGGTATTCGGTAAGAAAATTCCACAACAAATGTGTTTATTTCCAACAACATCAATTTTCGTCTTCATTAAGTACTTGCAAAACATAGAAGGTTTTGTCACCTTGATTATTTAGTTACCATGGCAACTCAGTGAAACTATAAACTAGAAATTATTTCTGTTTTGAATTTGTCAAAAACAGCACGACGTAGAAAAATGTCTCGCTTCGGTCAAGAAAGTAAAGAAAATATTCGCCAGAATATTAAACGAATACTGGGAAATCGAAGGCAAGTGTATGGAAGTTGTTTATAAACTTTTGCGCAGAAAAAGCATATGATTTCGACAGAGCGGATATACCTGTGGAAGAACTGGCGCTTATTCTTGAAGACTATGCCATCAACATGCGAAAAAAGAACTCCGAAGACTACAAGGAGAGTGTTATCAAAGTTCTATGGAACTCTACAGCTAAGCAGTTGCAGGAATATTTTTCCGAAAGGTATAATCCCAAATTTAATCCATTCTCTGACATAGAATTTGTCAACTCAAAAGCTGCAAAAAATGCTAAGCGTCGGAAGTTACAAATAGATCCAACCAAGAGAAAGGCAAGTCCATCCGCACTATCAGCAGACGAATTGAGAAAGATTATTGAGCTTTGGGACGAAAACACTCCGGAAGGATTGCAAAGAAAGTTCTTTCACATTGCTGCTCATGAATTGGCCTGGAGAGGAAATGAAGGAGCGGCAGCAACAATAGAATATTTTGTGGAGGAAATTGACAATCAAGGGGAACCAACAGGACGCATTGAGTATAACCCGGTTTTCTCCAAGACCACCCAAGGTGGTTCAAAAAGAGTGGCTAGTAGCGAATACAGTCAATGAATAGTTATGCCCAGTAAGACTGTTCAAAAAACTAATAAGCCAGCGAGACCTACTCATCAAAACGAATCGTTTATTTCTAACTCCAAATCCAAACTGGCAGCACCCCAATTCCAAAGGCTGGTACAAGAACAGCCCGGTTGGAGAAAATACAATATCTTCCTGGTTCAAATCGGTGGCATCAGTGATTGAAGCCGATGTCAACAAGATCAAGATAACAAATATCATTCTGCGAGGGCCACTGCTTTTTCAACTTTAGCCAAAACGGGAATTGGAGAACAGCAATTAATTAAAATAACAGGGTATGGTAGCAGTCACTCCATAAAACCATATCTGCAAATTGACTCGGGCCATCATCAGGATATAATTGACGCAATGAGGTCTGCTTCTACTTCTGCAAAGTCAAACCAAGAATCTCTAAATCAAGAACAAGCAACTTCCAATCAACCTGCCATAGTATATAATAATTGCGTTTTTAATATAAACATTAATCATAATGGTCCAAAGAATTTAGAAAAGATCTAAGCTTGTAGTTGAAATGAATCAAAATTATCATGTGAGCAAATAAAAATTAATTGTCAAAAAAAACATTATAAACGTCAAAAAAAATTCCAGTATAATTCGCTGTTGGGTACACACGAGGAAAAAATGTCCACTACATTTCATCCGTTACGATGGTGATCTGTCAGAAATACACGTTCTGATTGGTTAAAAATCACATGTGTGGAATTTTCATGTAAAAAAATTAAAACCAGACTGTCAAAAATATATTCTGTCATTATAAACGTCAAAAAATGTCCAGCATAATAGTGAGAAAAAAAAAGTTCTAATATAAATAATACAAGTTATACTATTATAAAGTAGCAAACGTGTAAAATTTATTTGGAATCTTTTTCTGTTTTAAATGAAACCAAAAGTTTCTGACTAACTCCACTTTAATAATAAAACATTTATGAAAACTCTAAATTAAATTTATAATTGTTTCGATATATAAAAATATCATCGTCAGAAATATATATAGAAATAATTAACAATTTAATTTAGAGTTTTCATATATTTTTTATTATTAAAGTGGAGTTAATGATAAACTTTTGGTTTCATTTAAAATAGAAATATGAGTAGATTCCATGAAGTAAGGGTTGAAACAGTAAATTCAATTATTTGGAATCAGTATATAAAAAATGTAAAGAAATATGCGATGTCAACCGGCAATAAAGAGAAAATCTGGCAACCTCACACCAACACTCACGAAACGAAGTACATACATTTATATTGGAAAAGCCTTAATATTAAATAATCACAACAAAGTTTTTGGCTTACCAGAATGATTCGGCACTACACTTACTTACACTATATACGTTACAAAAAAGAATAATATAATTTGTTATACTTAAAACATCTTTTAAATAGAAAATACTGGGCTGATGCACTATCACAACATTGCTTTAGGATGGTTTCCTTGCAAGAGAGATATATGAGGCACAACACATATACCGCCAAAAACCAATGATATGTGCTCGGCCTGTCGAGGACAGTCGAACTGGCCGAAGTAATTTTCAAAAATTGAGTATACGGGGTGACTGCAAATTGTTTTTAAGAAAATATAATACAGTGTTTTGCTTTATTCTACACCGAAGTATTAAATCAAAATAAAGTTTTTGTGACGAAATTCATTCATGGTTCATTCTTGGGTTTGAAACTTTATTACGATCAGATCAAAGGACTAGCGCTATTTCTACGACTATAATAGCCGCCGGCTGCTAAAGCTTATTTTCTGCCATTGTGACACTAAAGTTTGCACTAATGTTTTTACAATAACCATTGTTAATAATACAACTTGTATGAAAAATGAGGTTTATTTAAAAAAAAATGTAATCTTAAAGGTGTGTCCATATATCTTGAACACTTAATTTCATCCAGATCTCTCTCTTTGGAAATTGTTGTCTAATCCTTAAAAAACACAAATTTTCAATTTCGAACTTAAGGGGCCTATAGTTCGTTAATGAATGGACTAAGGTACACATTTTATATGAAGTACTATCATAATCTCTCTATTATACTCCTGTGACACCCTGTACAGAAATAATAAAACTGCTTCTATTTTAAAAATATTGTCAACTGCAATTCACTAACTTATTCTCAACATTTTGTTTTTTAACAAATTTAAAAAATAACAATATTGAGATAAAGTAATGTTCAATTAAATTCTATAAACATTTTTGTTTAAAATATGTAATTTTAAAATAGATCAGCAGTGCCATATTAAACACGACAAATATTTAGCACCTACTGAAAACAAATAGTTTTAAGTACCTTGACTCTCACCTGTGTGGATATGCTGTCAAAGTAAATTTAAATACCAGTGCAAATATAAATATTGAATCAAGTAAAACAACGTTTGCTGGTGGCACTAGCACAAGTTAAAACAGTAGCAATTTTTTTATTTGTTAATTTAGAAAAATAGATCTTATTCTTATGTTCAATATTCATCTACCTAGTTTGTTATTTATTTAGTTTAAATTTTGAAAGAATATTGTGGATGGCCAGGAGGATTATAGACCTAATAAAATGGTTCATTTTATGATATGTTGTTGTGGCAATTACTTCAAGTGTATTTGCCAATTAGCTGAACAAAATGGATGTTTTAACTACACCTCGACCAAATTAATTTCAACTCTGAGATGCGCAAACAAAGAAGCGAGACAGTACTATGACAGTGCCGCAGAATAAACGCATGTACACTCGGCGGAGAAAGTTTATTTTGTTAAATAATTTCCTAAACAAAAACCTGAGAAATTTGGCAATAAACTCCATTTTAGTTATTAACTGTGCCTGCAATGTCATAAATTTAAAAACATGCACTATTTCACGACTTTGTGCACACAAAATCTTGTGTTTTAGTGACTTAAATTCCACCTATTCCAACTATGATTTCAAATGGATCTTTACATTACAACGTTCTGCGTAGAACTGGTAGCTGCCGACAGTATCGTACGCGTGATCTACGCGCATCCAAACCTCACAGCTGAAATGAATTTGGTCGAGCTGTACTTACATATCGTTTTGTATGCCTGATTTCGTGCCCTCGGTCACAAAATAATTTGCATTATAAATGCTTTAAATATAAACAATAAATGAATGTATGTATATTGGGATGACATTTAATGAGACTTAAAAGATCTATTGTCTTCTACTTCTACTTCGTTTCTGAGGAAGGTCTCAGAGACTAGTAGCTCCTTCTATTTCCTGGAGGAATTTTAAAATATTTGCTGGCTTTAACTGAGGTAAATGTCCTCCCCTTCTTCTATCTAGTAATCTTCAAGGTGTTGTGCCTTAGGATTCTGAATTGCTGTGCAAATCGCCAGCACGGGGATGGAGGTTTCTTCTTCCTCCACTATTTTGAGCTTTTTCAGGTGCCAATTTAGGCAACAATGTTAAATCTCTTAGTGTAGTTTTACATTGACCTATGCATTCATTTGATCTCAACAGATATTCTCTTTTTTTTCGGCATTACCTATTTTTTCCAATATTACATTGGAGCTGATTCGGCAAAATAGATCCGGCCCCCAAAAGGGTGTTTCAGTCCCTCTCTTTGCTAGTCCATCTGCTATTTAATTTCCTACTATTCCAGTGTGTCCTGGAATCCACAGTAAGGTGACTATATTGTTCTCGCCTAGTTCATTAAGTTTGCCTAGGCATTCCCAAACCATTTTGGAACTGATTACACAAGAGCTCAGTGCTTTAATGGCAGCTTGGCAAATATAAACAATGCTTTCATTCATTTACTTGGAATCTTTTTAGTAAATACAGACTTTTATTTACAATATTAATTTTGTATAGTAGATTACCAATAAAATCATTTATTATTATTATTATATTATTACTTTTGGAACGGATATTCGAATGCTCATTCGGTGGAAATGCAGCTTGAGAAATGCAGAAAACATTTGTTCATTCGAGAATTATTTTTCTCCACGACTATATAATAATGCACAAATTATTTTTACATATTTAGCTGAGTAATGATATAAATTCTTCACACCAGTGAAGAATGAAAAATAATTCACTCTCGTTAGCCAATCACATTCTATAATGAACAAATCAAATCATTTCTTTTGAAACGTCAAATGCCTAAGTAGGCTTTTATTCACGCGGATGAAGTTTCTAAAACGAGCGAGCACAGCGAGTGAGTTTTGGTTAGTGAATAATAGCCATCATTCTACACTCGCTGGAGAATATACTATTCAACTATGGGGGACGCGAAAATTGTATTCTTATTTTTTCATAGAAAATTGATGATTTTAAAAATATTCCGGAAGAGAACGTACTGTAATAATGGAAAAATAAATTTAAATAAAATAGTGAAAATGAACCAAAAGATATGCAGGTGGAGATGAAAAATAAAATTTTTAAAAATAAAAAAACTAAATAATTTCCATACATATTTAAACACTTGCAATGAGTCGAGCAAATCCTGCAACAATTATTATTTATTCCATTGAATTCCAATCTTGATAACCCCTCCTTTATCAAGCTCATTAAAACACTTAATATTTTAACTTTAAATAACAATCAGACCTTCTAGAACATAACAACTTACTCTCTTCTTAAACAAAGAACTTAAAGTGCGGTCTTGATAGTCAAATGAGGGGTAATCGAATTCAAATAATAATAAACATGCGAAATCAATTAAATTATACTTTACTCATGGTTTTATTATAATGAATTTATTTGTGTTGAAAAGTCGGATTGTTGTTGTACTTCATTGTCAATGTAAACTGGATCATTCTAAACTTGATTTTCGCAAAATTATTAAAACAAACTTTTGTATTTTAGCAAAGGTGTTCTTAATAATAATGAATATAAATTTTTTGTCCTCGACTATTTGATAATGTTCAAATTTCACGTGTCCTCCTTCAAGTATAATGACGTACATTATTCACCAGTGAATAATAGATGTGGATAGTGAACATGCAGATGGCACGGATAAATAGGACCTATATTGAAGGTTACTTAAATACAAATGTCACAACATAATCAACAAATATTATCACCGAAACCATTATTCGTCTACATTTCTTCATCTCACGCAGTCAGACCTCTAAACCACTCCGCTACGCAGGCATATATAAGAATTTATAGCTGATTGCAAGAATTTGATTATTTTTTTTATTTTACTGAATTTAAATTGAAATTTCCAGAAAATATAATATGGAAAGCGAATCAGACACTGAAATAAATGTTACCCCGCCAAAAATAAGCAAAATAAATAAATAAAAGTTAACAAAAATATACATAAGCCTACAATCCATTCCTAAATTGTAGAAAAATAAATAAATTAATTTAATTAATAGTGGTGGACAAAATATAGTATTCTACTCGCATATAATGTCTAATATTCACGTAGGTGTTCAGTCACTCACATAAACGCACCTTCATGAATAATAATCATATTTATATGCTTCTTGAATAAAATACTATTATTGATTTAAATTAATATAAAATTTCCATTCCTTAAAATATTAAAATAAACAATATTTTTCAAAGTTGCGCGCTACTGAAGCCATTGGATTTGACAATGAACACATGGCTTTCAAAAAGTTGCAAATCTCTATATATCCTTATGTCGTATGAGTACGGCTCCTAAGCTCCTATACTTCAGGTCTGGTAACTTTCGACCAATCAGGAATTGGCAGAGTGAGAGCAGTGCAGTGTTTAAACACGTATTCACTAAAAAAGGGAGTATTAGCTAACATTTTTTCTCGTTTGTTTATGTCTGCAATGTTACAATGAAATTGAAACAGCACGCGTCGTTCCCAAACAGCTAGAAATGTAAGAGTAGAACAAGATATTCTACAGATGAAGCGCATTTTTCATAAATTTTCATAATAAAAACGTACCTATAAGCAGACGAGAACCAGCACAATATTATAGAGCATCGTTTTCTAAAGGTTTTTTCAGTTAATGTGCGGATTGAAATTATAAGGAAAAATTGAGCCACATTTTCTGTCCTAGCCGTTAAATGGAATTGCTCAATAATCAAATGTAATCGCTTACACAGTTTTCTCCAAAATAATCTCCCTGAACTACTTGAGGACATCCCAATCAATATTAAACAAACAGTACATTTTAATCAGATTTATAGGCAATACTTAGATACAACCATTGGATTGATCGAGGAGGGTCACAACCCTGGCTTCCTCGTACTCCAGAATTAAATCCATGATTTTTCTGGTTATGAGGCTACCTTGAGACCAGTTTACAATACTTGATGAAAACTCTTTAAAAATGTATTATTTCCAAAACAATCAATATTTATTTTGATGAATATGTATTACTATTGCGACTAAGCGACTTAACATATTAATAATTATATATTTTTGTTTTCAGGTAAGTGTTCCAAGAAAGATTGCTTAATGATGTCGGTAAGTTCACAAGCCTCGAAACAAATATTTTAAAATATAGGATTTCAAGCTGTCAAGAAACGGTTCCTGTTACTGATTTTATAAGATATATCGGTATTTTCCATTAAGATAACTTCCGATATATGTTACAGTTGTTAGTAACCTTCTGCTTGTTTTTAAATTTTACGATAACACCCTTAACTTAGTTAAAAAGTGGGCATACTAAGTGTGAGGACACGAAGATTTATTACCCTGTCGCATTTATGAATAAACTATAGGTATAATTTTGTGATCTGCGTGGTTAATCTATTGTTTAATCTACAGTTACATTGGTAAAATAATATAAAGTAATAACAACCTATTTTCGATACATTTCTACTTAATTAAGATTACATCCACTGGTTATTTTATCCAGCTAATCTGATTTGTTATTTAAATGTGTATCTAATGAACAAGCGTCTTACAAAAAATCAATCCTGAGATTATTAGGAACTTATTCAAAAGATCACAATCCGTAATTTGATTATCTTCAGTAGCTGCACGTAAGAAGGAAGACGAATAAACAGGAATGAACTATAACATTTTTGTTAAATAAAATTAAACGATGAATTAATTATAAATTCATCAGTAAATACTTGTTAATATTTTTTTGTACTTCCAGTTGGAAGTAAGAGGAGTCATACTGGTCGTTAGGAAAATAAGGAATTTCACTTTATGTGTGACATGCAGCTGGTATAGGTACATGAGGGTTTTTTAATTGACAACCCTATATGTTATTATCACTTCACTTTCCAATTAATATAATAACCATTATTAATTTTTTAATGCATATTATGTATTGCATTTTCAGGATTTTTTTTAGTGTTTTAACATAATTGAAACTTTCCAGGGTAATTAGTTTGAGTTAACTAATCAATTTAGTGTAATTTTACGCATGATAGTAAATCTATTTCAGGTGACAGATTAGCTTCTCCGAAAATTGTTTGCCTCCTCGAGTCCACTGCCTCACAGAGGGTTACGGTCTCGGTCTCCATGCCACAAAGTCTGCAGCTGAGATCTCCGTTATAAAGCCCCATTTTATGCAGGTGATCTTTTACCGAGGCTTATCCCGTTAAATAACCTGTAGTGATTCTTAGCTGATTCATACTGATATTCAGTAGTTCTTCGACCCGTTTAACACATGTGTCACCACTTTCTTTGTGGTCCCAAGAACTGGTTCTGGTCCAAGATCTGTCGTTGCTGAACCTTTTCTCGCGAGCTCTTCAGCTAGTTCATTTCCAGAAATAATAGACTAATCTTACTTTAATGTGGTCTGCCAGTTCATTTAGTCCTCTACCTAAAAGTCTGGATGTTAACTTACCATTTTCTGCCACTTCTCCAAATTGACTCCACTCTGCTAACGAGATGCATTTCGCCGTGGTAGTAATTTCTAGTAATGGGTTAATATCACTTAAAAATAAAATTGGACTCATATGTAACCGTCTCTACTGAGTTTATGATACCATCCAGTATAAAGAAAATTTTTGAACAAATCTTAAACCACGCAAAATGTTCCAGTTCTTACAGGAAAAGATCATGACTTTTTGTGTCAAATGCCTTTGCTGGATCACCTATACAGCTTTTGCTATTATCAACTGCGTTATAAATTCGCGATACCAAAAGAAACAATACTTTCTATGTGAGGAGTGAAGGAAAGCTTTCTATCAAAAATTTTCCCCTAAACTTGAACTACTTAAACTAGCACATTCTATTCAACCATATAATCATATGTATATAGATCAGACTTGATAGAATACGACAATACCACACACTTAGCCGAATTTAGGTTAACTTGTTAGTTGAACACCATTCACAAATTCGTTCCAAGTTATTTTGTAGTATGTGACATCCATTATTTTCGACAATTTTACAAGATATCATATCATCAAAATATAACAATACATCAACATCCAATATATTCAAGATATCATTAATAAATATGTTGAATAGCAAAGGTACTCCAGACAGAGC
This sequence comes from Lochmaea capreae, assembly GCA_949126875.1. Lineage (NCBI taxonomy): Eukaryota > Metazoa > Arthropoda > Insecta > Coleoptera > Chrysomelidae > Lochmaea > Lochmaea capreae. The sequence continues at coordinate 9,471,451 of OX421406.1, read as the reverse complement.
TAAATATTCTTCAGACTTGTGACCACTACGTACCTAAAATTGCTTCCCATTTGAAGTATGAAGAAAATAAGTTCATCATAACAGTAGGCAGTCCAGTTTTTAATAATTTACATAGTAACAAATTATGATCAAGTCGGTCGAAAGCTTTTGAGAAGTCTGTGTAAATATCATCAGGCTGTATCTGCTCATCAAAGGTTTGCGCTATTTCCTGAGATTTATGTAAAAGGTTCGTAACAGCAGAGTGTCCTTTCATAAAACCATGTTGATGTATATATCTGCCCATTCACTGAATATAGAAAATCTTGCAAAAGAATCTTGAACACCTTGGATATATTTAACAATAATAGTAATTGGTCTATAAAAACTCCGAACAAGATATTTGTTTACGTTTCAATGAAAAAGGCAGTTAGAAATAGTCTTGTAAGGAGATACCCAGCACCTATATCTTTTGACTATTTCGTAACTACTAACTGCAGTATTAACAAGTCTACATGCCTTGATAAAACCTTGTTCCATAGTCTAACGTTCCTTTATCGTACTTTTGGTATTGCAAAACTGAGATTCTTATTAGTTCACCAGCAAATAAAATGAAAGTTCGAACGATATACAAAATGTTTACCAAAGTGTGACGTCAGTGCTTCTGATCGTTGTTTTAGTTAAGATGACATCTGCCCTCATGAAACTCAGGCTCAAAATAATTATCAGAGATTAAACCAAAATATTCGTACTAAGTATATCTAATAAATATTAATTTTTTGGTCACTTATAATGCCAGAGAGGACAGAAGTGATTTTTCGATTGTTTGTGAATGCATCTGATGGCAAAATTTTTCTTTTTATTTAATGCCAATTAAATTGCAGACCAAACCATTGCGTAAAATTTAATTATGTCCTTTATTTTCATTCTCTATCGTTTTTTTTTCGTTTGCCATGTTTCTTCACTCATTTAATGTTATCTTCATGGTGTAAGGTGCCCAAGCTACAAATGCTGATATTACCTGGATTTTTATTTTTTTTTATTACTTTTCAGTGCATCATTTGATCTTTTTCTTTAACATTTCATCTGTATTATGTTTTTCTTTATTTTGGAACATTGATTAAATTGAGTGTCCTGCTGGTCCAGTCCGGTCCTACAAAGAAGAAGAAAATACTCTTAGGAATCGTAACAGATGGCCCGTCGTAGTGGCAAGCATGCATGCGTTGTTGTAAGATTATCACGCTAGATTTAAGAAGCCGTCTACCACTTTGAAAAATGACACTAAAGTTATTATTAATTGCCTTGGGATAGTTTTTGAATCGACAGAGTCGGCGTGCTGCTTATATTAGACAATGTAGATTGTAGAGTATAAAAAGAACAGCTTTTTAATGTTGAGTTACGGATGAATAGCACTGCTACCTTTTCTATTAATAGTTTATATATATATATATATATTTGCAAAATAATAATAATGTTTATTATACATTGGCAATTGTTATTATTATATCCAAAAAAATAGGACATCTTATTGGATTAGGTAGAAAAAAATTATTGGTATCAATTGATTTTAATAATAATTATTAAAAAGACTAACCGTATTCTCATAACAAGATCGGAAGATCTTAATTTAAATTTCAAATGTCAGATTCAATGCACGAAGAAATGTCAGTCACTCACAGCCATCTTATAGTTACATACCTACCTATGTAACCTATTCTATGATTTTCCAGTACCCAACAATTATTTACTAATAATTATTAGGGATGTAAGTAGTTTACTGAATTCTATATCTTTCAATCACTGATTTAAGAAAAAAACTCAAATTTAATATCCGTTTATTATACCTAGGTATCTGTATTTTTATAAGACTAGGTATAACTACATACAAATTGGCACTTTTTCTTCACGCACTAGTGCGTAAAGTAAAGTTTTACGCACTCGAAAGTGTGTCTAAAGTACGTAGGTACTTTGCGCACGGTAGTAGAAAAATATATTTACGGAACTTCAATAGCCCTTATTAATACTGTTTTTTGTCAAATAACTATTAACTATTATCTTTGACATCTACTATAATTATTTTTAGTTTCTCTATAATCTCCCAAGTATTTGGTACGAAGTTATCGGATACCCTGTATGGTAATGAAAATATATCTTTTTTCTTGAAATGTTTGTTGGAAAATAGATATCGATCACTATATACTATAAACAAGTCAGGGAAACAGGAGATGTAACAAAAGTTTTCATTTTTAATGTATTGACATTTTTGAATTTAAATACAATTTTCCACATAAATTGTTCATTAACCAAGCATCTTGACAAAATACTGGTAATATCTTTATACGAAGATATTCACAACAATAGGGTACAAACATAAATTTTGCTATTGGTGGGAATTGACGCTTTATCAGGTCTCCTAACACCTTGCATGCCTATTTTTTCAAAAAAATATAAACTTTACTTTTAAAACAACTTTAAAAATCATAAAATTTGAAAGTCCGCCAAAACGCGCTTTACGTCATGAAGATGACTGCCCCATGGAGTGACGTCATTTGTTTACGTTCTTATTTGTGTATCACTCTCTGAGTTCTTGTGACCTAATTTGTTTCTGAAAGCTTTAAAAATGGATAAAACCGAAAAAAAAACTTTGTATTACAAGTATTGCATTGTTCCAGAGTGTAAATCAACTACTATTAAAACTCCAGACAAAATATTTGTTACTTTACCTGGTGGCGCAAGCAAAAATGCACTTAAGAGAAGGGCATTGTGGTTGCAAGCTATGTGTCACTGAACACTGAACTATTAAATAAAATATTTTCTTCTAAAAGTTTTAAACATTTGGAAGTAATTTCCAATGGAAACTGGTTTATTTCCTATTATTAGTTATTTTTGATATCAACTTTACTATTATAAATGAATGTCTAAGCAAAATATGAAATATGCGTGTACCAAATTCAGAAGTGCCTACGTAGCAATTTTCGAAGAGTTCTGTGTTGGCGTCATTTTCGAGACTGATTTGGTTTTTCTTCTGGTTCCTGAAGTGGTTAGCGACATGGTAGAAAATATCTTCGTACTTTCTCAAGATGCTTGATTGATAAACAGTTTATGTGGAAAGACTTACATAAATTCAAAAATGTCAATACATTAATAATTAAAACTTTTGTGACATTTCCTTTCTCACTGACTTGTTTATAGTATATAGGGATCGACATCAATTTTTTTTCCTGGCTCTGCTTAAAGCTATCAGTAATCCAACAACCAGGTCTAGACTGGTAAAAAACTGTAAAGAATCCCTCAACATGCTGGCAAGAGACAACAAAGTGTCTCTAATATAGGTGGCGGCACATGAGGGGATTAAAGGTAATGAAATGGCTGACCAGTTAGCTAACAAGGTTCTAAAGGAGACCGGAACCGTTCTGTGGAATCAAAAAAGATTGCATAAGAGGGGAAATCGGGAACTGGCTAGGTAGGGAACACCAACTCAAATGGAGGTCGACACAAGGGCACCTCCATACACAGAGTTTACTGAACAAGGTAGACAAGGAACTCTCAACCATGCTATTGAAACTAAGTAAGAGACATTTGAAGACAGTTACCCACCTGGTGACTGGACACTGCACCCTGAGGAAACATCTGCACAAAATGGGCAAAATTAGTGAACCTATGTACAGAAAACACCTACTCACATACTGTGCTTCTACGAGAACTTACATGGACTTAGACGGAAGCACTTTGGAGAGGATCTAGTGGCCTATATAGAAGACACAAAGCTTCTGGAATGGATGTAGGTAACATGGGAAATGGTACAAAGATTCAGTTCAAGTGCCTGGGCTGTTGATCACAACCCAATCGAATGAATGAATGACATCTATTTTCCACCATGTTCTTAAAGATTTGCTGAACTTATAAAAAACTCGGAAGTTTACAATAACTACTATTAAAATACATTCAAAATTTCAAAATGAAATGATTCAATTAATGAAGAATAGGTATATAATAACGATTATCTACATTTTAATTCATCAAATAACATCTAATAATAACACTATAAATAGCACATAAAATATCTTTCATGAATATTGCCGCAATAAAAAGACTTTTATCGTAATACGATTACTGCATTGCACATGATTGGTTCAACAATACACTTAAGCATACTTTACAAAGAAAAACTACTACCACAATTGAAAAGGTAGAAGGAATTTGCCCTTGGGCAGTCCGAAATAATTACTTTTGTTGTTGACAAAACATGCCAGTTCAAGCTAAACCAATTATAAATCAGTAATTATTGCCCGCAATCCGCGGACAAGTCCATTAAGAACGAGCGCTACCACTTCTTGTTGGGAACAGAACTTTTATTTCAGTGCCAACCTGCAAAATTAGTTTTTAGCGTAGATGTAAAGAAAGCTCAAGTTGGCGTAATAGAAGCTTGTTAAGATCTTTAATGATACACCCGCGCTATAGAGAAGCTTATCATGCGAAGTTGTCAGATGTAGGGTAATTTCTAATTTTCAAGATTTTGTTTGTGTACGTTGCAAATTCAAAGTAAGGAAGTTGTACTCAATATCCTCATATTTGTATATCAAGCTGTAAAATATTTTGATTTTCATGTAATTAATGGATTATTTCTGTATTTCAATTTACATGTAATTGAATTATTTTTGTCGCGTTACACGGCAACGCCGTATCTTTCTACGAGCTTCTTAATTAGCGAGAGCTGTTGAAATGTCGTAGATTTTAAATAGAAATCAAAGGACAACTATGTGATTATTTATGTGAACTACAGAGATCACAAGAAATCACCAGGCTGGTTCATCTGGAAGCTGGTAATGCAGGAAAGATATTTTCATTTCGTATACAGTTTAACCGGAAGGTGCTATTGAAATATTTAGTTTGAGGAAACAGTGAGATTGAATTTGAAACAATAAGTAACTGACAGCATTAATTGAGTGGTTTGGTGATCTGATAATTATATGCACGTGTAATTTTTTCTAAATTTGTTATGCTTTTTATTTAATTTTTAATGCTGAATAAGCATATTCACTAAAAGTTTTTTCGTGCAATCGGACGCGAAGTCAGTATTTCGCGTTCTCAACACAGTCCGCGAAATTCAATTTCGCGGCCGTTACCCATAACAACGGCTGCGAAACCAAACGTCACTTCAAAATTTGAATATAACTTCCAAATTTGACATTTCTAAAATAGTACAAAGACAAGGATTGTTTTTTATTGAATACCAACAAATACATAAGTACTTATATTATTTAGGATGAATATTAACAGTAATTGTACAGTTTGTATTATTACTTATATTTACTCCAGAAGTTAAAGCAAGAACTGTCAAAATATTTTGTATATATTGAAACATATCATTTCCATAGCACACATTGTTAAATAAATTGAACTGCTGTTGATTTTAGAGCAATAATATATTTTTCGTGCAACCGGACGCGAAGTCAGTATTTCGCGTTCTCAACACAGTTCGCGAAATTCAATTTCGCGGCCGTTACCCATAGCAACGGCTGCGAAACCAAACGTCACTTCAAAATTTGAATATAACTTCCAAATTTGACATTTCTAAAATAGTACAAAGACAAGGATTATTTTTTATTGAATACCAACAAATACTTAAGTACTTATATTATTTAGGATGAATATTAACAGTAATTGTACAGTTTGTATTATTACTTATATTTACTCCAGAAGTTGAAGCAAGAACTGTCAAAATATTTTGTATATATTGAAACATATCATTTCCATAGCACACATTGTTAAAATAAATTGAACTGCTGTTGATTTTAGAGCAATAATATATTTATTTATTTATCTAGTTTAATAATTTTAACGATTGCACGAAAAATAGTGTGTATGCCATGGCCGCGAAACTTTTTAACGACCTCAAGATTATCTTGCCTCGGCCGCAAACGGCCTCGGCGATAACTGTTCTTTCGGTACGTTAAAAAGGTATTTCGCGGCCTAAGCATACAAATAACTATTATGTACAGTCAATTTTCTGAGCAAAACTTAGTATTTACAGCCAAAACTTGTTTTTTTTTGACAAAAATGTTATTTAATATTGGTCGCATTCATCCCAACAAAGTTGATCAGGTAGCAATTTTAACAGTAGATAATCCATCATTTCTTAATTCTGCTGAACGTTCTAATCTTGATACAACAACATAATCAAATTTTATTCATTATATTCATTCATCTGCGATTTCAATTTAGTTTAATAGTTCCCAGTGGTGTTCATTCATTTTCAAAATACAAAGGTCTAAAATATCTTCAAACAAAAATATACTATTATCGGGGGTTAATATCACTAGTGCATTTAATTTTTCCGGAAAAACGAGTTTCTTAGTAATTTGTTTTAACAAATAGCATGAGCGAGAGTGGTTTTAAAAATCCGAGTCGAAGACGAGGATTTTTCCATTTTCGCGAATGCTATTTGTTGAAACAGATTACTTAGAAACAAGTGTTCCAATTTTTCCACAGGAAAAATTAGATGCACGAGGGATATTTGGTAAGAATATTTCCTAAGTTAAATAAACATTTTATTTTAATACATTTTTTTTAATTAAGATAACAAGAACAATCATTGATAAGAACAATATAACTTTCAAGCCAGGAGAGGTAATTACTTCAAACTCATTTTAAATTACAATTAATATAAAAATTACAATCATTGTAGGCTACAAGTTTGTTTTTACAAGACAACATGTCAAACTTGCATAAAATTGTTTCGATTTTTTTTTTCCGGAAAAACTGCTGACAGCTAAGTTGACAGTTGTTAAGTAATTTTTCCACTTAAAATTTATATTTGACATACCAATTCTTGATAGCGATTGGTCAAAATTAATAGGAAGGAAATAATCATTTTATATGTGTATTCACATGATATTTGTCATAAATGACAGTTAATGCATCACTGATCGGAAGCGTAGCGTATTTCAATTCTGATGGGAACCGGCGACCTGCTACCACAGCGCTCACATCAATCAGTTGACAAAGCACGCGTTCAGCAGGAAATTGATTATTGCTCCGCTAGCGGCTAGCGCTACGTTGAGATGAACGCGACCATTGATTGATTGGTCCAGCACCACCAGTCAGAGGCTTAGTGTCCTCGGCACCTCAGCCTTTAGGCTTTTTGTGCTCTTGGATGTGCCGTTTATGTGAAGAGACCAGTAGCCCTGGAGGCACAAACAGTCTTTCCACTAGGTCCTTCTTGTAGAAATCCTCCCTTGGATGTTCTAGTCCTAGGAGTCTATATCTCCAGTGAGATAATGCTTTACAATCGAAGATAATGTGGGAGGCTGTTTCTTCTTCTTCCATGCACAACCGACAGATATATATGCCGATTGTATGCATGTGCTTCCTTAGGGTACAGTGACCGTCGTCTCCCAGGGTTTTTTGACCAAGAGTTTGCTGTGTTCCTGTTTTGGCACGTGTCTCCAGTACGACTGATGTTTAGTTTGAGTCCACCGAGATTTACAACCACATGCAGCAGTTTTAGATATCCCAAATACTGGTTCAGGACCAGGGAATGCTGTCTCAGACCCTAGTTTTGTTTGGATGTCTGCCTTTTCATTTTCTATTTAATATTACTGAGACCTTTGTTAAAACTATCAACATCACTTCGGCAAGTTTTGTAATAAAAAATGTGGGGTAAAATATCTAGATCGTTTTGCTGCTGCACGTCGTTTGCCTTTGCAGATTGAATGCTCTGACAAGTATGGATATCTACATTTGGTTACATAAATTATATCATTTCTGTTTTTTGACAGTTCCTCCCGTACACGGCACGGCAAGTGAACGACAAACTTAAGAGATAAAGAATATGAAAATAGTAGGATCGTTCCAACTGGCGATAACCATTCTAGGTATCGTTCGAGGAAGTGCTGTATTTCTTTTAATTATAGTATCTTTCTTGGGATGGTACAAAAACTACCTTCTGGAAGGGGTGATAAAGTTGATGTGTCCTTCCCTAATTCGAGTCTGCGCACCATACAGTACTCGATACGATTCCATAACGGTTCCTAAATGCCAACTGGAGCAAACCCAATTAATTATCTTTATAAGCTCCGTGCAGATAGGCCTAGAAATTACTGGCTATCTAGATACAGTGTTTTTAGAAGTTTCCAATTAGATACAGACATTTTGTTTTTGCTCATGCACGTTATAAACAGTACAATTAATTTAGCTGGTACTAATTTCAATTGTTTATTTATTCATTGCTAAGATCATTCGAAGAATCTACTACTCACATTGCTGTAATTACTTCCGATATTCTACATCGGACTGCATAATTGACGAAACATTCCTGTAGACTTTTTAATGAGCTTTAATTCGATATAAATATGCGGAACATCGTCCGCAATACATAAAATACTAACAATTCTGTAATAAATCAAAGAACAATTACAGGAATAGACGAAGTTGAATATAAACTTTTTCTTTGAAATTCTACGTTCTGCAAATCGCTAGTCCTGGCCAACGGATACTACGTTTTTGTTGACAAGAATAACATTATTTTAATGTCCAATATTATACCTCATTTTCTTTGAAAACTGAAAAATACGAAAAGAGAAAGACGGAAACGAAAGAGATATAATGAGGAAACTAAAGACAGCATTGTAACCGAACAAGATGCCAGGCTAGATAAAAAAGAAAGGACAGCGAAGGTATTTAAAAATATTTTCAACAATCTAGATGTTTCGATACGACTCGGCAAACCAAAAATATCGACGGAGAAAATCTCTGTTCTCTCCAAAAAAAGTTCCATAGGACGGCGAAGGAGAAGAAAAGGCTTGTTGACTTAACTTGCGTATATTCTAATTAATCAACAGCCTATGTACAATATTTTAACTTTAAAAAACAACTATAGATCGTAAATAGGACATAAAAAATAAGAGACTGATTTCAATAAAGAGAATGAATGCACGTTGTTTGGCGAGAATTGAATGTAATAAAAAGTAAGGTACAAACAGAGAGAGTAGTCAAGTGAATGCATGAATTTTTGTTATTTTACATTGTTCCCAAAACAGATCTCTTGAAAACCCAAAGGCTGCGTCCCTTTTATACTTCCTAAAACTTTGATAAATCAAGAGCTCCAGATGAGAAAGTTTAACATGGGCAGTCACACTTGTAATAGAAAAATGAAACAAAGCCTCTCGAAAACAAATAAATAAAAACGTTCAACTAAAGTTTGAACACTAGACATTAACATACACCTCATGTCATTTAATTATTACAGGTGTTTTAATAACATAAACTGCTCTACAAAAGTTAGGGAAGTTTTATTTACCAAGGTTTTGTCTGTAATATTATATTTAATGTTTAGGTTAGTCTTGGTTTTGGTTAAATACTTGTAGTCTTGGTCTTGCGTACTCAGTCTTGGTCTTGCTTAAATGGTTTGTTACTTAGTACTTAGGTTCTTTTGGAAAATGTTCGAGTCTTCTGATAGGTATAATTTATAAATAATCTGTATAGTTCGGGTTGTTAATAAAAAAATTAACAAAAATAACAATAATTTAAAAAAATACATAAGTATGTAGTTAGCAGGTGTAGCAGAGCTAGGACCGAAATCTCAACCTCTCTAGGATCCTATGCAACCGTATTTCAGGCGGAAATTCACGCCATTCTTTTATGTGTGAAGAGATTGGAGCAAGCCAGTCTCATACATAGAACAATACAAATTTTCTCGGACAGCCAAGCGGCTTTGAAAGCACTTACCTCTCACCGTGTAACGTCGAAATTGGTTTTAGACTGCCAAAAAGACTCTCCTCTATAGGAGAACTCAATAAAGTATTGCTGGTCTGGATCCCTGGCCATTCTGGCATGGAAGGAAACGAGAAGGCAGACTCTCTTGCAAGGGAGGGTGCCGCACGTGTTTCTATCGGACCAGAACCTACAATTGGCATCGCAATAAGTTTTGCCAAACAAACACTGAATACCTGGACGGCAAGAAGAGCTTTAGACTTCTGGCATAATTTACCAGGATTGGTTCATTCAAAGGCTTTCATACATCCTTTGAAGAATGTCTCCAAACAAATGTTAGACTATAGCAGGCATGACCTACGTTGTCTAACAGGCCACTGTCATCTGAATCGTCATATGCTAAAACTTGGACTGTCGGAAGATGATGAGACAGCAGAGCATATAATTTGTGCCTGCCCCGCCGCGGCTCGAATGAGGTATCTGATGTTTGGCAGGGATTCTCTCTCGCCCTCGGACCTGAAGTATCATTCACCAAATGAACTAATCGGCTTTGTTAAGAAGCTGAATTTGTTTGGATGGCCTTATAGACCCACTCTCCATAAACCTAGCCTAACCTAGTACTTACGTTGTTTTGGAAAATTTTCGAGTCTTCTGATAGGTATAATTTATAAAGAATCTGTATAGTTCGGGTTGTTAATAAAAAAATTAACAAAAATAACAATAACAATAATTTAAAAAAAATACATAAGTATGTAGTTAGGAGGTGTAGCAGAGCTAGGACAGAAATCTCAACCTCTCTAGGATCCTATGCAACCGTATTTCAGGCGGAAATTTACGCCATTGTTTCATGTGTGGAGAGATAACAATAATTTAAAAAAATATATATGTATGTAGTTATAGATTTCAAATAATGTAATCATACTGTTCCTTTAAATGAAAAATGTATTGAATGAAAAAATATCTGTAAAGCATATCCGGCTAGGCGAATGGGTAAGCTTAAGTTTCCCGCAGTCATCCATTTCGATCACACACACACCATTTCATAGTCACTTCCATATTATATTTTAACTAACAACTTGTGTGTACGACATTGAACTCTACTCCGTTCCAAAAGACCTCGATTAAGTTCACTTATTAATAACTTTATTCTAAATGTAAATCTAAAAATGTACCATGTCATCAAATGCAAAATTATATATATCTACAGTAAAAGCCAAATAAAGTTGCGTTTACGTCACCAAGGTCGTAACACTATTGCATGTGTGGTTACATTACTATCGAGAAGTGTATATATTTAAGTTTGTTAAATAATCTCTTCTAAATATAATCCAATCAATAAGAAAACTTTTGTAACAAAATAATGTACATGCAATAGAGCTTTTTTGGGTTTAAACGTGTCTCAATGTAAAATTTTGTGTTAAAATTTTCATAAAGAAGCCACCAGTTAATGACGGTAAAATAGTCACCACCAGAAATACTGTCATGCTGCCGCGACGCCGTCGTTTGTGACTTTTCTATTTCGTAGTGTCATCGATATTTGAGGTTTGAGAAATGCGTCCGATGGTTATAAATTTCAATTGTGAAGAGGACACTAATATTTGAATCTGTCAAGTTCCTATTCTGTCAATATTTCCCATGATGTTGATTTCTTTAATGTCAGTCTTTAAAAATACGTTCATTAAAAACATATTTTATTTTATTGCCTGTGTTATTATTTTTATAATATTTATTTATTAAAATATATGGTAACTCACTAACAACCTTACCACTTTTATTATAGAATTCCTTGCTTTGTGAAATCTACTCGTAAATGCACTAAACAAAAAACACAAATGGAAAAAAATATAAAATTATAAATAATTTTGTAGTTTTCATTTAATATATTGTTATCAAGCATACGATTTTTTTGACATCATTTAGACATTTATTTTTTTTTAAATTCAAATCAAAATTATTGTTAGAAGTATTTACCATTTAATACAACTTATTGTAATACAATCTCGATTGCTATCCTTGAAAATGGAAATAAAGATATTCCGAAAGCTTGGAAAATAGTGTAAAGAGTACTATTTTTACAATTTTGCCGCTTCCCCAATATTCCTGTCCTTGTACATTATTATTCGGTAAATATCTACTATAACTGCAACTATTGTATAATATATAATTTTGCTCATCACTGGTTTTATTTTGTAACTAAATACTGTTTATGTGTACATTGAACTCTACTCAGTCCCAAACGTTGAAGTTCACTCATTAATGTCTTCATTCTACTTCTAAATGTAAATAATTACCATACTTATAAAATTGAACTTTTACTTCTTTCTGTTGCTGCAAATAGTCTCCTTGAACTCATTTGCGACCTAAAATATCTCGTCCAGCAAGAAATGATCCATGTTCACCTACATTTCTGTACAGTTTTTGGTATAGTCGATTACTAAGTTGCGATCTGTTTAGTAACCGTCGTAGGTACTCCCTATCTTTAAATTTTCACGTTCTATAACCAAAATCTATCGTTTTTATTATCAATATTTTATTGGAGCAAGTTGCGTCAGATCGTAATATTTTCAGGCTGAGCATCTTACATTTCAGTTTGGGCCAAAGGAGTCGGTTTGGTGGGGTAGTGGGGGTAATTAGCCCCCCCACCCCCTAAGAATAATAAATAAACAGTAAAATATTATATTTTTCAATTAAGTTCAATAATTAACATGCTGCATCACACAACAACACATATTTGTTTCTAAAACTGTCCATAGTGGGAAGTGGGAGTCTTTTATCCCTTCCTATCATCACGCCATCGTTTGACTAATAGCCTAAAGGCGGATTTAGCGGATGCATAAGCATAATATTTTCATTAATGCATAATCATAACTATTACAACTTCTCTAACACATAGTGCTTAACAGATGGGTCATTCATCCATTCCTCAATTCATAAGCATAATCATAGTGTTAGTGACAAGTGATAGTTCTATCTATCACGGAACATATAAAATTAGTGTGTTCTGTAACCTTCGTCATCAACAGAATTCAATTCAACACAATTCAACAGAATCACAGAGTTATAACCTCATTTATTGATATTTCTGTATTTCAATCTCATCAAATTAATAAAATATTCATCATGAAGACCAAAAAGCTCCTTGTATCGTTATTCTCTTACTTACTTCATATTATTAACGACAAGTGTCGCAGCTGTTGCATCAAATATGAGAAAAGAAAGACGTTGGGGTGTGAGCCCTATCAACCGCAACAGGGACACTGAAGGTCTATATATATGCATGAAAATGAATAATATTGCCCTACCTGTACACTCGGCCAAAACAGACAATGTCTCCCAGGCATTCTCCAGTACCACTTTGTTTTTGTGTTCTTTATTTTTGAGATCCCATATACATGGAAATTTTTCAATCTCCTCAATGAAAAGCCCCTCTTTCAAACTCATACTGACAGGTTGATTTTAACAAAAATGATGATAGTGCACTAATTTATATTTTTATTTATTTCTTGATTCTAGACACACTTTTGAGGTTAACAAGTATGACAGTGACATTTGGGAATAAAAATACGGCGCACTGAAATCCACGCAGGCGCACTTTCTATTTCGACACATCATTATCCATAAAAGTTGAAAGTTGGGAACTTCAAGGTTATGCGTTATGGATTGTGCATTACAACTAACTGTTACGAGTTGGATAAACCGTCTCATTTTGCAACTACAGTGTTCATTTTTTAAGAGTTATGCATTAAAGTTACGCTAACACAAAAAATTATGCTTATTTATGCATCCGCTAAATCCGCCTTAAGCAAAATCTTACAAGCAAAGTCACTTGACAAAAATAAAGCTCAGAACCTCGTTAACGATATTCTGTCTTTACTAAATGAAAAAAGGAAAAACGTTGAAACTTGTTTTTCCGGAATATTTAACGACGTTGAAAATCTTCACAAGAAATTAAACTTAAATTTGATAATGCCTCGAATTACCCAAAGGCAAACACATCGAGTTAATACTCCAGGAGGTTTTATTGAAGAATACTACCGAAGAAATATTTTTATTCCTCTTTTGGATAACGTGATGATTGAAGATCTTAAATTTCGATTTCATAATGAGTTGTACAGAATTCTTAACATAAATAGTTTAATTTCATCAAACAACAAATCAAACATCAATGCGGACTATTCTTCAATAAAACAAAACTTAGCAGGCCAAGATTTCTTATTGTCTGTCGTAAATACCGAGTTCGAGCTTTGGTTTAAAAAATGGGATGATGCAACTAATGAAAATTTGCCTAGTTCGGCTATATCTGCTTTACAGGTTTGCGATAAGGATACTTATCCAAATTTATACCTAGCTCTGTATTTAATATCTGTCATGCCTGTGAGTGTAGCAAGCTCAGAAAGAAGGTTTTCAACCCATAATCCATACCTCAATATACTCCTAGAGTCATACTGTAAGAAATCACCTCTCAGAATCTGTCACTAACTCCCGGTCTATTTGGTTTCTAATTCTAATATATGTTATTAATGGCTCTCTACAATATAATTTTTTTTATTACCTTAACCAAAAAGCCTTCACCCCCACAAGAAAAAACTTTATCCACGCCCCTGGTTTGGGCCATTTTTTTTTAAGAAGCCGTCCCTTCGCCGGCACCACCTCAGCCTCTTGGGCTTATTGTGGATTCTCCTAATGTTCTGACTACAGCCTATTCAGACAATCCGTTCCTTGTATTAGCTCATACAGGTTCTTTACTGGTTGGTTGTAGAAGTCTTCTGGTGTCATTTGGGGTCTTCCATATAGTTTTGCCTCCTGTGGTCCAGCGTCTCACAGTTGCATAATATGTGCAGAGCTGTTTCGGTGTCCTTTTTGCATCTTCTGCATGTAAGGTCTCCGTTATACAGCCCTATTTTGTTCAGGTGCTCCTTTGTGGGAAAGTGTCTCGTAAGAAGCCCCGTTATGGTGCGTAGTTTGTTCCTGCTCATTGAGAGCAGTTCTTTCGCTACTTTTTCTGATGGTTCCTTTACGAATTCCTTTCCACGTGTTTGCCTGGGCGTATTCTTCCAGTGTTTATTGTATTGTTCTTTTACCCACCCTTCTAACCATGACCTAGTGGAGCATCTGGGAATGCCAACAGATGGTTCGGGTCCGTTCATCAGTGTTGACGATCCTGCTTTTGCAAGTTCGTCAGCTTTTTCATTGCCAGCGATTCCTTTGTGACCTGGGACCCACTCCAGAGTTAGGTTTGGGCCATTACTTACCACCCTCATAATTAATGCAGTAGATTGAATTATTTAGTAAAAATTCCACAAAATTGAGTTTCCTCGTCATCTTGGTTTGATTTGATTTTATATGAATTTAATTTTAGTTTATCAATTGAACGATCATCACTGGTACTCCATCTAGTGTTCTTAACTATGGTAAACATTATGATTCTTGAAGAAAATCTCAGTACATATGAGTAGCACCTATCATCCGAAACTAGCAGGTAATTATTTTGTCACATGAGAAACATGACACCCTGTTTCTTGCCATTTCGTTTACATAACCATCCTTAAATGGCGGACGATCATAAGTATAAAATCGAATGTCTGTTACGTCAACTGAATATTCTACCTTGATTTCTGTTGTTAATACAGTCATTTCGAAATTTATCACGTAGTGCATTTGAGTTATGTTGAATAGCTATTCATCTGCATTTAAGAGCTCTTTTTTCTCCCGAGAACACGGCAATGATAGGATTTAATGTTTATAATGTAATCCCTGGGGAACTCGTTAATGGTGTTTTTTATGTTTTTTATTCTCATGTCAACAACTTCTTTATTACGTACAAGTAGATATACTTTATAACTGTAGTACTAATTGTTCGCAAACTGGAAGAGGCAGCTATAGTGGTATGAGCTGTAAAACTAAATACAGTACTGGTAGTCAGATTTCGTTTCAAATTCCAAGTTGAGAAAAGAAAAATTTGTAGAATTGCAAAGAGTAGCAGCATACTAAACCTTATATCAGTTATTTATTAGGTGGTGTGACTGACTTCGGAGTATCCTGATGGGGAAGGGCAATAGTAACCTTCATTCCAAATGCTGGAAAAGGGATACAACAAATCCCAAATCCTTCAGATCAATTAGTCGTTTGTGCTTAAAAAGATGGAAAAAGCTATTGACAACTATATTAGGAAGGAAATCCTAGAGAGACTACACCCGTATCAGCACGCTTACCGGGCAGGCAGATCTACGGAGACTGCACTGGTACAACTGACGGAGGATATCCGAGGTGCCTTAGACAACCAAGAAACTGTAGTATGTGCATTTTTGGACATAGAAGGAGGTTTTGACAACACTCCACATGAGGATGTCAAAAGAGCATTAAATGGAAGAGGATGCCCACAGGGAGGAGTAGTATCTCCATTAATGTGGAGTCTGACCTGTGTGGTTTGACGGACCTCGGAATATCCTGCTCATTATATGCCGATGATATTGTCATAACAGCCAGTTGAAAATTTGTGACATAGTACAAAGTGGACTGAGCTCCTACTACCACCAAAACCATTTTGATAGCTTTCACTAAAAATATATAACTCAACCTTCCAATTGTTGAACTTGATAGTTGAATGAAAACAAGAGGTCGAGTATCTAGGTCTAGCCCTGACTTAGCCTGGCAGAGAGAATTCGGACTGAAACTCATGGATCCTGAGCTGGAAGCACACATCCATAGTGAAACCAATCATTACGTGGAGATGTAGAACTAGCCTATTGATGACGAGAATGAACCTCTACAGAATTATACTGGTCTGTATATGTGTTACAATGAAAACATGCCCATGACATGGAAAAATGTGCCCAGATCGATATAGAAGGCAAAGGATTGTCATCCTGTGTAATCAGTTCTAAAATGGTATGGGAATGCCTAGGGAAATTGATTAACTAGGCAAGAACAACTTCCTCACCTTACTGTGAGTTCCAGGACACACTGGAATAGAAGGTAATGAAGTAGCAGATGAACCAGCAAAAAAGAAACTGAAACACCATTTTTGGGGCCGGAAGCCTTTTGCGATATCGGCTCCAATGTAATATTGGAAGAAATAAGCAACAACGCAAGGAAGAGAAGATCTGAGCATTAGAATGATTTGATAGGGCTTAGACAAT
This sequence comes from Lochmaea capreae, assembly GCA_949126875.1. NCBI lineage: Eukaryota > Metazoa > Arthropoda > Insecta > Coleoptera > Chrysomelidae > Lochmaea > Lochmaea capreae. The sequence goes on along the minus strand of OX421406.1, from coordinate 9,454,622 downwards.
TAAATATACCCATGACAAACTCCAACCAGGTTAGAGCAAAATTTAGTAATTACGTAAAAGTATAGTGAATTGAAAGTAAAACTCGATCTGCCCCAGGATTTTCCATAAAATAGGTCGATTTTTGATTTCAATTTACTATATTTTGAATGTATAATGTGGAGAGCGTTACCTTTTAACTAAGAATCGTCTCCATTGACACGAATTCTTTCCAATTTTTGACAATCAAATTTTCTTGAAACCTTTTCTTGGGGATTCCATTAATAAAAGATGGTTAAGAACACAAGTAACATTTATTACGCAAATACACAATTTCTGGGCATCAATCGCCAAAAATACAATGTATGTTACAATTTTTTATGAGACCGGACATCATTTTTCACTTTTCTCTGTCAGGTCAGATTTTGAGAGGAAGCGCACCGATCGCGTATAATGTATCATACACTGTGTATGATAGATGTCTTTAAAAAATAGTAAATTAAAATCGAAAATCGAGCTTATATTCGGTATTTTATATCTAATATAATGAATGCGTTACTTTATGGTTACACTGTATAAAATGTAAACTGCCATACAAAAATCTTTAACCTCAAATATCATATTAAGTTTTGGATAACAATGTTTTTCAAGAGATAGGTACATCCATATTTCAAAATTCGTCTTAATTAAGACATAAGTTTCACTAAATTTTGATATAACCAAATTTTTTTAAATAAAAACCGTTTCCCAATAAAATAAGATGACTACATCTTTTTAATTCACATACCAAACCCGAAAATTCTTTTTAGTATCTTGTCGAGTAGCAACCCTGCGGGATCACGACGGCCATGACTTATGGAGGACGGTTTCATCGGCTATAAATAATCTCGAGTTGCATCCCCGACTCTCTCCAGATACCATCTCTGACCTCAAGAGCCCAGATATATACTAACAGAATACGCCCACGAATACCTAGACAACTAAATCAGTTAGGTTCGAGATATAAGTCGAGATATGACTGCTGCTGTGTTGCCTTTAAATGCCGTTTAGAGCACGATGTGATGCTGTCTTGGACGCCAAACAACATGAAAAGACATGTGGATGGGACTTGCATCCATCATTGTTGAGTTAGAATAAAGATCTCGCCGGGTAGTACTGATAGGGACAAACACCGAGCTTTTGCATTATTCAAAATTGTCTTTGAAAAGATCGCTTTATTATACCACTTTAGATTTCATCTTCGGCTCGTAGGTAATTGAATTCTTTTACTACTTTTGTTTATCCATATATTTGTTGTACAGGGTATTCCAAAATCAACGTGTGGTGAATTATAATAATAGCATTGTCGGTGGCTCAGTTTTAATTCGTAAAAATTTAGTGGAGAGCGGCTGAATACTTAACACATGGGCTGAAAAGTCCCAGGCCTGATACATAGATGGCGCTAGTTTTATTGCAAACGCTTGTTTTTCAGTTAGTATACTAACCTTAAAAAGACAGCTGTTGTGCTACTTTTATGGATCAAAAACAATTTCTTGTTTTAATTTCACACTGCTTCTTATTGGGAAAAATACCGTTCAAGCGAAGCAATCGCTTGAGAAGTATTATGGGGACTCCTCCATCAGAAACGATAATAAAACGATTTTCTTCAAACGTGGTCGTAGAGACACCGATGATGCGGAACGCAGTGGACGTCCAAATGAGGCGGTAAAGGCCGGGCCACACCGGCATCCATCCGTCCGATGGATGGACGTCCGACCTCGGACGTCCACGGAGCGCTCCGATTCACACCGAAAGCATCCATCCAATGGACGGATGTTTTCATGAATCTCTTCATCAACGAATATTTATACATATATATACAGATTGCGAAAATTACATCGGAACCCTCGGATTACACAAGTACGACAGAAAAACAGCTGAAAGAGAGAGAAAGAAAATTATGCGCGGTCATTAAGGCGTGTATGCTCATTGCCCCCCTATTTTAACCGCTGTTACCAGAAGCGCAGATTAATTTGTACAAATGATATTTTTGTCTTGTTAATTCATTAAACTTAATTCATTAAAATTTTGTTTACCTTTAGAATGGATGTTTATTTTTATTTTATCAGGAAGTTTATATTTTATGTTTAGAATAGGTGTAGGTACCTACCTACTTATTTTATTAATGGAAGGGATTTTTAGTTTATTAATTATGGCTCTCTCTAGAAATTGTCAACTTGGTCTGAAATGATCATGTTGACAAAAATGAATTTTAAGATGTACAGGTTACGTAATAACGATTGTATTTTTTTATTTCTTTTAACACCCTCACTCCTTCCACGTTGGGAGCATACTGAATACCACCGTTATACCACCAACTAGTGAATTCGGCCAGTCTCGGGAAATAAGTATACACCCGTAAGATGAAACAAAGTGATGACCGCGCACAATTATTCTTTCTCTCTCTTGCATTTATATCATGTATAATGTGACTCTTAGATTCGCGATATCTCAGGAATGGTAACTCTTAGGAAAAAAATCATAATGACCATTTTTGTAGAGAACTTCAAGATCTACAAATTTGGTTAAAAAAAGTTTTTTTAATAATCCAAAAAACCTCAAATTTTGACCTTTGACCCCGAATAACTTTTGTAGCACACATAGGATCGATGGGGATTTTTAAAACTTTATTTGTCATTGTAAACCCCAGCTCTCCACCAATATTTGGCTTTCCGGGAATTTTTGTTATTTGACCACGATTTTATGTCTAAATAGACCGGACTATAACTATTTTTGCTCATATGCTGTTTTCTATACAAATTTCACATATTCAAGGCAAAAAATGTTCTTAACACCATGATTCATGAACATGTCAGGTTTTATTTATTTGAGAAATGTACTTAAACACTATTCCATGAGGATTATTTTATCACCATCTTATGTCCAAGCGTTAAATTAGCGATACACAAAATAATGTCATCTATTGAGACATTAAGTTGTACTGTTTCTTTAAGTAATTACCACTAATGAGATAAGACGATATCCAGTCTAGGTAGATAAATTAATACACGTATTGCATATTAAATAATGAAATATATTCACGTGAACGTAGATTAAATGTAAAAAAAACACAAAAGTTACGTATCGGCTTTATTGAACAATCGCTCTTTAACATATTCCACGAAAGTATGCCTCTAAACTTCCTGGAAACGCATAGAAGATTGAGTAATTTGAATTGTTAACAAGTTTCTTCAATTAAAATATCCTATCTGACAAACTGATTAAGTATTCTCATCGGCAACTTTTCAATTTTATCGTGATAGACTATTACTAGATTTGATTGGCTCGGTATTTTAATGACGTTGAAAAAGGGTCTTTATTTCAGAGGTTCGAAATGTTGAAAACTTCTTTCGTCTGTCTAACGGCTTCTTCTTTAATTACTATGTAAGGATAATGCCCTGTTGTGGAATGACATCACAAAAAAATTAATCATTAGATTTTACAGAATGGTATTTCTTTTTGTAATACACTACTCAATAAAATAGACATCGTTTTACATAATCAATTCATAAACAATTATTTAAATAATCTTTGGTTTGGTGGCAAATTTACAGATTTGCCGCTTGTAGGTTATTCAATTTTTGCCGCCTCTAAATTTTGATATCTTAGTCCACAATCATATCAATTTTCCATCAATAAAATTCCAACTTTATGATTTGTGCTCCATCATCCTCGTTACATCAACTTTTCCCGTATAGTTATTATCATTGAAAACTATTAGATCCTTGATTATTTTTACAGCAAAGAATTATCAAAAAACATTATTTTAAAGAAAAAATATCTCAATTATGTACCACTTTTAAAGTTAAGTAAGGTAAGGCTTCTTTCACCTGAACAATTTGTCACTGGTGTACAAAGATCCATACGAAGTACTATATCCAAGTCTGGATAAATGTTTCCTAGATTCTGTTCTCGCAGGAATGAAGACAGACTTATTAATAATCCAGAAATTGGTTTTATTGAAATTCTTTCAGACGAAAGGTAGCTTTGAAAGCTACTAACTCTACTACTACTAACTCTGTTTCTAAATGTATGTATGTATGTATGTATGTATGTATTTTGGGGTAACATTCACTGAGACCTAAAAGATCTATGGTGCCCCCTTACTTCTACTTAGTTTCTGAGGAGAGTCTCAGATACTAGTAGCTCCTTTAGTCCTATTTCCCGGAGGAATTTTAGGATATCTGCAGGCCTCAACTTAGGTAACTGTCCCTCTTCTATCCAGTAGTCTCCCAGGTACTGTGCCCTAGGATTCTGAAATACTGTGCAGTTCGCAAGTATGTGGATGGAGGTTTCTTCTTCCATTCCACAAAATCTACAATCTCCTTCCTCCACTATTTTGAGCTTTTTAAGGTGTCCATTCAGGCGACAATGTCCCGTTAGGATTCCTGTTAAAACTCTTAGTGCAGTTTTGCTTTGACTTATGCATTCATTTGATCTCAACAGGTTGTAGTCGCCCAGAAGAATCTTTGATTGCCTAAGCCCTACTAGATCTGTCCAATTGTCAGATCTTCTCTTTTCTTCGGCTTTACCTATTTCTTCCAATATTATATTGGAGCTGATTCCGCAAAAGGGTTCCGGCCCCCAAAAGGGTATTTCAGTCCCCCTCTTCGCTAGTTCATCTGCTATTTCGTTTCCTTCTATTCCAGTGTGTCCTGGAATCCACAGTAAGGTGACTATATTGTTCTCGCCTAGTTCATTAAGTTTGCCTAGGCATTCCCACACCATTTTGGAACTGATTACACAAGAACTCAGCGCTTTAATGGCTGCTTGACTATCAGACATTATGATAATCCTTTGCCTTCTATATCCTTTGTCAATATTGAACTGGGCACACTTTCTTATTGCGTGAATTTCCGCTTGTAAGATACTTGGGGTTTTTCCCAAGCTTTCAGAGTGTTTGGTGCCGGGCCCGTACACTCCTATCCCAGTTCCTTCTATTGCTTTTGAGCCGTCTGTGTACCATTGAATGGCACTCTTTCCAAGTCTGGAAATGGTATTTGGATCCCATTCCTTCTTGTTTCTTAATTCCGTAACGAATTTCTTTGAAAAATTATACTTTTTCATCATACCATCTTGTGGCATGTCCCAGGTTGTCCGATTTCTAAGAAGTGAAGAGGTGGTTTTTTTTTTTAATGATTCCCTCCCTACTTAGTCTGTATCTTGTTCTTTCTGCAACACTCTCCACCACCATATGTAATGGTGTGAGGTTGAGAATCACTTCCATTGCTGCCGTTGGGCATGTACTCATTGCTCCTGTTATGCATATACAGGCTAGTCTTTGAATTTTGGAGAGGTTTTCTCTCGTCGTCAAGAGGCTAGTTCTACTACTCCACGCAATGGATCCATAAGTGATAATTGGTCTCACTATGGCAGTGTACATCCAGCTCAGGATTTTTGGCTTACAACCCCAGTTTCTCCCTGCCAGATTGTTCTGCACACCATTAGAGCCATTTTTGCTTTGTATGTAATCTCCTTCTCGTGTTTGTTCCACAGGAGTTTGCTGTCTAGAGTCAAACCTAGATACTTGACTTCTTGTCTCCATTCAACGTCGTTCCCATCAAGTTTAATGGTTTTGAGGTTGAGTTTTCTTTTCTTAGTGAAGGCTATCAAGATGGTTTTGGTGGGGTTGATGCTGAGTCCCACTTGCCTACACCAGCTATTTGTATAGTTCAGACCCTTTTGTACGATGTCACAAAGGGTGTTTTCAAATTTTCCCCTGGCTGTTATAACAATATCATCGGCATATCCTTGGCAGGATATTCCGAGGTCTGTCAAACCACACAGGAGTTCGTCAACCGTCAGACTCCACATTAATGGGGATGCTACTCCTCCCTGTGGGCATCCTCTGGTTGTGCAGATGGAGACAATGTCTTTGCTCGTTCTCGTCTCTGCTACTCTAGTGGTGAGCAGTTCCGACATCCATTTGGATGTCGTGCTGTCTACACCTCTTCTATTTAATGCTCTTTTGACAGCTTCATGTGGAGTGTTGTCAAAAGCTCCTTCTATGTCCAAAAATGCACATACTACAGTTTCTTGGTTGTCTAAGGCACCTCGGATATCCTTTCTAAATCATTAGGATACATTTTCTTTTCTCTAAAAAACTTGCTTTTTCCGTCAGAACTGATGGTAACAACTCACTCATTTTTGGTGAGAAATGAAAATTTGTCGTTAAATCCTTGATAAGCCTCTTGCCGTTTTGCTAACTCGGATATAAGTCTATCTATGACAACGAGAAACGTGTTAACCCTGAAGTAATCACTCGCAGCAATTCCAATATCTTCATCTGGTGTCTCATCAAATCTTTTTTTTCTTTTTAGTTGTCTTTTTTTCATCTCTCTTGTATATTCTTTCGATACACTTAACTCGATCGCCTTTTCTTCGAAGTACTTGAAATTCTCGCGTTCAGCTTATGAACTAAATTAGCCGCCCCTTAAAATTTGCCGCTCTAGGCACCAGCCTACTCAGCCTGCTGGTAAATCCGCCACTGTTTGGTGGCCTCGTAGTTATTGCAATTTAGTGTAGTTTATAACACTACCCATCATAGGTACACAATTAAATATGTTGATTGCGAATATCCATGTGTTATCTTTGACTATATAAGTCGTTCTTAAATATACAGAACGCCATAATCGATTATTGTTACAACGACAATTATTACAATATTTGATTACTAAATAGTATATTGTGTAATTATTTTTAGTCTTCCTTTGACTTGAAAACACTTTATTTAAAGTCTTGTGTCGTGGGAGTTTGCAATAGTTTTCAATCGCTATTACAGAAATAAAACTGTTTCTAAATTTCATTTTGTCCATCCCCACTATGTCCAACACCATAAGGATTTAGTTGATAACGTCCCCTAGAAGAATTTCTCTGAGCACCGCTGGTGTTTTCCAAATCTTTCTGAAAACGGATTTACGGATAGATGATAAAACCAAGCAATGAAAAAAGATTTGCTCTACCTTCTTGTATTCATGTTAACAGCCTCGACATAAGGATGAGTCTGATAGCCTCATTCCATGAAGATATTTGTTTAGTTGACATTGTCCAGCTAGAGCTCCTGCAAAACGTAAGTTCCAAGAATATTCTTACTGCTGCACCATCAGAATAGTACAGTAATTCATTGGATAGTTTGATCCTACCGTTTTTCAAACTCATTGTGAGTATATTCGCTCACTAGGCTTGCTACTGCTAAAACTGTTACATTGGCTGAGCTGGTAGGTAGAAAAAGCATTCGATCTGCTGCTTTCCTAACCAGGGCTTCAGCCGCGCGGTTACCTTTAGACTTACCAAGGCTTTTGGTCCACGACATTGTAACAACATGGTATCCTCAGAGGTAGTAGTGCTTTTCAGCTAGCTCTCTTGCCCAGGTACTTGAATTGAATCTTTGTACCATTTCCCATGTTATCTACTTCCATTCCAGAAGCTTTGTGTCTTCTATGTAGACCACTAGTTTGACTAGAGGGATTTTCAGTAATTGTAATGGTTGTATTATATCCTCTCCAAAGTGCTTCCGTCAGAGTCCATGTATGTTCTCGCAGAAGCAGAGTATGTGAGTAGATGTTTCATCATAGAGTTCACATTTCCTGCACATAGGTTCACTAACTTTGCCCATTTTGTGCAGATATTTTTTCAGGATGCAGTGTCCAGTCACCAGATCGGTAACTATCTTCAAATGTCTCTTACTCAGTTTGAATAGCCTGGTTGAGAGTTCTTTGACTACCTTGTTCAGTAAACTCTTTGTATGGAGGTGCCCTTGTGTCGACTTCCATTTAAGTTAGTGTTCCCTATCTAGCCAGCTCCCGATTTCCTCTCTTATGCAATATTTGGTTCCAGACTCGCTAGCTTTATAGATGCACACATTTTTTCCCGAGATGTTTCTACTGGAAATCTCTTTTGATGATATTCAGTTTAGTTCAGTTTAACTTACGTTGAAATTCTAGCCCATAGCCTTTTTTATGTCTAGGTTTAAAGAATTGGAGTAGCCTCCGCATGCAGAACCCTGTTCAGTTTTTGAGCCATCGGTGTAGATGTTGATAGTACTTGCCACTGGTGTTTATGACTATTTTTTTGAAATCCGTCTTCGCATGAAGCATGAAGTGACGCTTCACTAGAAAGCTGACTTTGAAATTGTGACACCTTTAAAGAGGTGCTTTAATTTCTGGGTTATGTGTTTATGAACACGTAAACTTAAAATTATTGTCATTATTTCATTACTTCTGCTTATATCGTCATATGAAATTATTTTAACACCGCACTTGACAACCTAACAATAAACACACAAAGATAAAAATCTGTTTACAAGTTTTCTCAGAAAATGGCTCCCGTTTTATTGCAAATTTTAATTAAGCGGAAGATTAAATCTGCGTGCTTGGAGAGAATAACGTCCAAATCTGGCAAAAGTGGACGGCCATTTTTTGCCTTTAATTACTTAAACAGCGACTATCTCTCCATCTTTATACGCAGGAATAAAGACATCAATTAGTGTGCCTTCTAATTATATTATTTGTAGTGGAGCAATTTTCAGGGGTTTAATTTTATACTTGTTTATCTCTTTTTATTCGTTTATTTAATCGAGGAATTGTAAGTAGTTATTACTTTAATGATTTTGTGTTATATTATTATGATATAATCTGCATTTTACATAAATTAATTTTTTTCTATTCTCAGAAAAATTTCACGGTTTCAACCCAAAAGTAGGATATCGAGTTTTTCGACATGTGTTTGAGGATACGACTATATGAAGGTATGATAGGAATGTATGTAGTCATAATTATTTGAAAATAGAATTTGATTATCAACAATAAATTAATAAACATTTTTAGCTACATCAAATTCATATTTCCAAATTTCTATGGATTAAGTGTCTTTGTAGTTATAGTTTGGCAAGTTTATCTGAAGCTACGCGGCATCGGTAAGGAGCGAGGAAACATGGCGGAACTCTGTCAAAAACATACCAATGGCGTACGGTACCTATTTTTATAAAATTATTAAAAATAATTATTATTATTATATTTTCTTATTTTCTTGGGAATGAAACCACAATATGTTTTTTTATTTTTTATTTCAACGTTTCGGTAGCGTTCCAGCTACCGTTGTCAAGATTAACTAATAATGAATTAATGAAAAATTTGTTTGGTCCCTATCTGACACAACGAAAAAAATTTGACAACCAGACAATCAATAATATTTTGAAGTTTAAGACTACAAAACTTTGTTGTCAAATTTTATTAAGGTCCATTCATAGTAGATCACACCTCTGGTAAAATGAGAAATAAAATATTTTATTTCATGACATTCTAACGATATGTAGTCCACTAGAAATGGAATCCAGTGAAGTGCACGTTCCAGGAACGGTTTTTATTGGGATAGCGCTTTTTTTCTTGCTTATTTTGGAAATTTTGTTAATATAAACGCGTTTGTTGTTACTTTTTTGTGTATGATTATTTTGTTTTCAAAATATGTATAACTCAGTTTGGTGATTTTGTGTATTGAAGTGTGTATCGATTAACAACCATTCCAAAGATAAATCATAAGAAAACCTGGATAAAAACTTATGATGCTATCCTGATAACGCCGGTAATTGATTATTGGAAATTTCTCTTTCTAACATTGGTAACCAAATTTGACTACATTCGGCTGAAATACTAGCTACACATTTATCTGAATTTAGTTGTATTAAAGCACTTTCTTTGATTTAATTATATATAGAAACTGATATTTGCTTTGCCTTAAAGGTAAGATATTTTTCAAAACACGGTATTTGTTAAAAACCAATAATGTTAAGAATCGTACTTGAATTCAATATGGATACGAAATAGTTCAGAATCTGACACTGACAATACCAACGCCACTGGATAATCAATGTCAGTCAATTGACAAAGTGAGAGGGAAGAACACACGCACGCGCTTGCCAATAGGAAGTCAGCTGGTCACTAAGCAACGAAGTCCTTTCGATAAATTTCACCAATTGAGTTAGTTCGGAGGGCGTGAAAATTATAGTTTTCGCACAACGCTGCCAGAGCTTGAAAAAGCCCATAACAAATTTGGAAAAGTGTAAAAATAAGTACATTAAAGAATTAACGTTTAATCATATTGTTAATAATAAAAAGTCCATTTTCTAATTATTATCACTACATACTTAGCACTTTAGCTTTTTCCTAGTTAAACGTGGCAATATCGAATGTTTTCGACTGCATTCCTATCACGGCTTCAGATAAACTTGCCAAACTATACTGTCTCTGGTAAATCTAACGTAATGACCAATTACGTTGTACGTATTTAAAGTAACATTCTTGAATAACAAGTTATTTTTATTGGTATAAAAAATATAAACATCCAAGTCGTCGCCAAACGAAAAGCAATCGAATGACTTTCAATCCAAAACCTAACCTACAAATAATCCTCAATTCACTATGAATAATACATGATACGGAATGTTAACAAAAACTCCCTCACTCTCTTAAAAAGGCCATTGTTATCCTTTGTTCCGAGCACAGTCACAAAAACGAAACGATTCGATGCAGTTCAGATGAAGTTATATTTATTTCAACAATTAGATGGCTAACAGCCCGAGAACTCAAGACTGCACTCTAAAAAGTCCATAGTTAATGATGTCTAACTTTTAACTGATACTTCTTCATATAAAAAAACTTATGAACCTTTTTTAGTTAGTAGGCCTGTACATGATTTATTAAATAAAATAATAAATTAAAGCCACTCTATGAATTTGATGCTAAATGAGGTATCACAAGTGCATCAAAATTATCTGGTTATTTTGATGCACGAGTGTAATTCGGGGGAATATTTCCCAAATACAAATATTGGTTTAAATTGTTTTAACAGTGAATTCCTTGTACTCTTCACCATTTTACTTACGCATATTGAATGCCCAGTCCGTTAATATTTCTGCCAAAACGTTGATTTGTGTTGTTTCATCCAATGTATATATTTTTTTCAGAACAAAAGCTCATAAACTGTCCCCACGCGTATTGTCTGTTGTGTTTGATGTTCTTTGGTTCGCCTTCCATCACTTTATTTTCTATAATTCCCAATGAATCACATCCGAAACGAGCCATTTTTAAAAATATTTTTTGACTTTACTTGTCAAACTGATTTTATTTTTAATTATCATGGATTCACAATGGGATTACCGTGGATACGTAAACAATTCAATTATCGCAGTGCTCTTTCGGTTTCTACAGTGCAGTTACCGCTGTAATTAAACGATAATTGCACTCCTCTCATGGGATTTTTTACACATGAGGGAAATATTCAGTGTAGTAGCGCCACTTATTTCAGCTTAAAGCTCACATGTGCCTACCGAAACACAGTTCCGGGCTTTATTTTGGAATATCCTTCTCCTAGATATATTGCAACAAAATGCTGTTGACGCCTATCTCGCCAAATTACACAAGTTAAAGTATGAAGTCAACCAAGGCATACTTTTGTTAAAATGCAGCTTTTAATGACTACAGAAAACTCCATTTCGTAGCGTTTTATTATTTTTCGTTTTCTTCTCAGTCCTATTCGTATTCTTGGATAGTCCCCCATTTTTTTGGATTTAATGTGACGTACTAGTTTTCATGTTCTCCTCAGTAAGCCTTTTCATTTGATACACCCGCCATCTTGGATGATTCGCCATATCGTCGTTCTAAGATGCAAATTGCCTAACTCACAAAATGCAGGAGAGCTAAAAAACGTTGTAAATTTTAATTTTAATTAGAAGCAAACCAAATTTAAATATTTTTCAACATTTCTCGTTTTTTATAAATGTTAAATTAGGGATTTGGGCCGCTGTCAGATCATTGCTTTGTGCGTTTGTCACCAGAAGGCACTAATACCTTTGTTTTCATCAAAAATGGACTTGAGCAATTTGCATCTTAGAACGACGATATTGGAATTAGAATGTCATCCAAAATAAGCTTGTATACCAAATTTCAGCTCCATCGGTTGAAGTTAACTGATTTAAAATTCAGTTGCAAGATTCCACCATTGCATGTAAGAATAATTAACTCATATTTTGCAATAAATTTAGCAATTTTACCCTAAATATACCCAACTAACCAATTGATTTAAATATAAATGCGTGCATGAATTTCTTAAGTTAAAATGTGATAATTGTGAATAAACCTGCAAAGTTCTAGAGTAATTTATATCGATTCATAATAGAGACGAACATGTTATTTTGTACACTATATTCGAACAAAATTACAGTTCAAAATTATACACACATTACTAATCCATCTTAGGTGATTGGTGTTATTTTCTTTAAGAGAACGAATTATCTAGCCTTGTGAACATCACAATAAAATTATTATCGTTTTGGTTATTTATGAAAGGTCAAAGAGTCAGTGCGATGAAATTGAGCGCAGTTTAACGTTTATGCATTAACGTAAAAATAACGTTAACTAATTCTGCTACACTATTATACAAAAACGAAACAGAGCCATTACCAGCAACTGCGTTAACATCTTGAACAAACGATTATTTATTACAAAAGAACAGGAATAAGTGAAAAAATACCTTCGTCTCAACAGAATTTGGATCAATATTTTCCAAAATTTATTAGGACACTCTATTTTGAGGAGCGGATTTTTACTTTTCTTGTATGAAAAGCTAAAAGTGAAAGATTGAAAATTTTGTTCATTGACGCAATCTACTCCTTGTTCTAAAAACTAAATTCTGATATTTGAAAACACCCGAAAGTTGCTTATTATTCTTTTATCCAGAAAATATAATAAAAAAAGTTGGTCTAGTCTGGTTGAAGGAATATTTATCTACTCAAGAATGGAAAAATTGTATGAATGCTAATAAATTCAATAGCTTATTTTCGCCTTCCTTTTTATAAATTTTTGAATCGATTTTCATTACAAGGGTCAAACAGTAACCACCTAACAAATTTTCATCCCAAAAACTCTTTAAATCCTGGTTGAAACGTTCCTTCTGTTCTTTATTCAAACTTTCCTCTTTTTGGCGTTGCCTATTCCTTCCAATACTAAATTTGAGGTGAAATGGCAAAAGGGTTCCAGCCCTAAAAGCGTGTTTCAGCCCCACTCTCTGCTAGTACATCTGCAATTTCATTTCCTTCTATTCCAGTGTATCTTGGAATCCACAGTAAGGTGCTCTTCTCCCATAGTTCATTGAGTTTCCCTAGGCATTCCCATACCGCTTTAGAACTAACCACGCATGAACTCAGTCCTTGATTGGCCGCTGAACTATCGATGATAATCCTATATCTGTATCTGTGGTATTACCTTATTTTCCAGTTTTTCAGTATTCTTTTTCCATTCTTCACATCCTGATTCTTCAATCTTACTCTGGAAATAATCCAGTTTTGGTTCGATTCTAACATTTCGTTCATCCATATTTTTTAATTTCTGCAATATTTCCCATGATCACTTTTACTTCAAATATTCATTTTTTAATCAACAGATTATCTCAAACAACTTGAAACGCTTCAATCAACAAAAAATCACAACTTCATCAAAGCCTTTAAGCAAACGTCAGAATTTATTTCAACGATTTATTTTTTCTATATTCTTAGTACTTATATTTATATAAAATGTGTCACATCCAGTACTGGTAGATAAATGTAAGATTTAATAAAAACTGTTTGGGATTTTTTTTCACTTATAAACATTTTTATCCAGTTGATTCATGATCGTGAATGAAAAATCCGTTATAGAAATAGAAACATCCATTTGTAATTTTGTGCTCTCTCCATGTCGACGATTTCCGTAGCATTGCGTTTGTCATTTTTCATTTTGAATCTCCCAATCTGAATAAATTGAGTTTTACGTTCAACGACCAGATGAGGAATGTTTTTGAAACAAATGTTGGATTGAATGTTTACGTTTATATGTTCGTTTTATTCAGTGAGACAATATTTTGGAAATGTACAAGAATATCTAACTCAATACAAGGACATAAAAGAACATGTAATATTTTGTTTCTAACAATTAAGTATTATTTTAATAATAATAAAAGGTAATATAATAAGACCTACAATGGTGATTTTTCCTTTTGTAAAGGTGTGAACTAATTAAGTACACTATTTAACTGTGCTGCCTTATGAAAAGCATGAAAAAACGGTACTCTTTAACTTTCTCTACCTGTATATTAAATAAATATTACTGATGGAATATAAACTCACCGGCAGAATTAACCGCCCACCCAATGTTTTATTATTTATTTGGAGATATTTCAATTTTTTTTTTTTTTTACTTTTTATTGTCCAGGTACATCTTGAAAAAGCAAACAAATACCAATAAAATGAAAGTTTTTGTTTAATTTTAGAAATTAAAAGAAAAACAGTTTTTGAAAATTTTGAACTTTTTGAATAAGATGAGCAATACATGAAATTTATCGACAAAAAAGTATTGTTATTAACAAAATTCACTTTAGTAACGAGTGTTACCGCCTCTTGCCCTGATCACATCACTAAGCCTGCGTTTAATGGTACACATGATGGTTTGAATCTCAGCTTCTGGGATGATTTCCCATTCTTCCACCGAAGCAGTTTTCAGCTCTCGAATAGTGGCTGGAGCTGGTCTTCGTCTCGCCAAAAAGTGACGAAAATCTCCGAAAATTTCAAAAATAAATAAAAATAATTGGGTGGTCGGTCAATTCTGCCGGTGAGTGTACAATGTGTAATTATTAGAATAGATATGGGAATTGAAAGTATAACGATATCTTAATTTTTTATAAATTATTAATATTTTTTTTTTCTTTTATTGCAGGTAAGTCAGGGTTTGATTCACCAAACGCTTAATAAAGTTGGACAAGTAAGTAACTGGACGGCCTCTACTGTTCTCTATATGTATGCGTTATTTCTGTGTGTAAAATAATGAGCAGTAAGAAAACAAGAAAGGAGTGAACCAAACTGTGAAAATAGCTATTTGTGTATCAAGAGCAGAAAGTAGTACTTTGGTAGTCGAGACAGAAAGTTGCAATCTGTCGAAACTACCAAAAGACTTTCTGCTCTAAATACACACAAGATTGTTTCTACTATCGCACCAAAATTAACTACTAGCTCTCTTTTATCTATAAATAAAATTAGGCGTGCACCAAAATTACTTTCTGCTTAAGAGCGCCAATAGTGTCAAATTATGATAGCTCGCGGAAAATTAGGAGTGCTTCAAAGTTACTTTCTGCTTAAGAGCGCCAATAATGTCAAATTATGACAGCTCGCGGAAAACATCAACTTTGCAGTTGCTTTTCAAGGCACAAAAGACGACTTTCGATAGTGATAGTAGAAAAATATATTCATAACAAATGTATCATTAACTACAATAGTAACTTCTACTAATTTTTTTAAAACGGGCAAAAAAATGTATGGTAGATTCTTAAGAACCGGAAAAAACAACAAATATTCAACTAAGTTTGACAAATATTTCTTTTCTATAACTTTCTAATCCGAAAGTGGTAAACTAAGGGCGTCCCGACTATATTACTACTATGAAGAATTAAATAAAAACACTCAAATCACAGTACATATAAATATCTAATAATAGCGATTTTATAAAGATTGAGCATATTAAATGTTTTGGATGAAAACAATTCTCAAATTTTAAGGAACATTTAATCATGTCGTTGAGTCTTTGGAACAAGAATATCCAAATATAAATATCGCAACATGGTTGAAGTTTAAAATACGGTCTTCGTGCCGCATGTGCGAATTTTAATTCTTTACGGCCCCAGTCTGAACTTTGTTTATGTTGTGTTGTATTTGTATTGTGTTGCACCAACTTCGCCGTCTTTCTTTTTTTTATGTTTTTCTTATAGCAGTTCATAAGTTGTTGTCTCATTCTAGAACTCGCTTAGTTCTGGATATAGGCATTATGTTATCTCTATCTAGACACTAGTGCATGCCCTTGGACGGTCGGTGAGTTATCGGTAGCCTAAACACAATAATCTTTCTGGTTAATTTTTCAGTCTTTCATTGCAGTTATTATACAGTGAGCGGCTCAAGTAACGTTAACGTTACTTATCACTATCAGTTATTAAGGAAAATGTTGAATCAGTTCAATTTTTGTTAATAATATAACACTTTGTACCGTTACTCTTTGTAGCATGACGTATTTCTTTATAGGGGTAGATACCCCCTTAACTTTTTGAAGGGGTGGCTTGGGATATAAAAATTATTGTGGTTTAATTTCCCAAAAAATTAACAAAAATAAATAAAGAATACACCAGAAGGAATATACATATAGTTTGGCAAGTTTATCTGAAGCCATGAAAGGAATGCAGTCGAAAACATTCGATATTGCCATGTTTAACTACGAAAAAGCTAAAGTGCTAAGTATGTAGTGATAATAATTAGAAAATTGACTTTTTATTATCAACAATTTGATTAAACGTTAATTCTTTAATATGCTTATTTGCTTCGATTTTGTCTATTAACATTATTTTTTCAATTTATGAATATTAAACGATGAACACTTTTCCAAATTTGTTATGGGCTTCTTCAAGCTCTGGCAGCGTTGTGCGAAAACCCTAATGTTCACGCCGAACTAACTCAATTGGTGAAATTTATCGAAATGCCTTCGTTGCTTAGCGACCAGCTGACTTCCTATTGGCAAGCGCGTGCGTGTGTTTTTCCCTCTCACTTTGTCAATTGACTGACATTACATACATATTATCACTTATGTTCGTGTTTGTGATAACGACAACATCTGTGATTCTAAAATGACTGTGAGTGTTGGTTCCCTCGTGCCAATAGAGGAGTTCAGTCTAGGGTCAGTGGTTTTTCTGACAAGAATAACATTCAAAACCTAAGGTTTTGCAGGTTTTTCATCATTGCGAACATCTATATTGCTTTATCAAAACACTGAATACACCCCCGAAACGTGAATCTTGAAATTTAAAATGACGGCTTAGCTGAATAATCAACGCATCAATGGCCAATAATTCCAGAAACTTTTGGCATGTCACCATTTCATTTCTGTTATTCTGTCACTAGTTATTCAGATGTTTTTATTGATATTCGTTTAATCGTTCATGTTTATTTTCAATTAGACTTTTCTAGTTCTGGTTAGTTGTATTTCTTAATTCTTCAGATTGATTGATTGATTGGATCAGCACACCAGTCAAAGGATTTATGTCCTCGGCACCTCAGCCTTAAGGCTTTTTGTGCTCTTGGTTGTGCCGTTTATGTGAAGAGACCAGCAGCCCTTATCAGGCTCAGCAGACTTTTCACTAGGTTCTTCTTGGAGAAATCCTCCCTTGGAAATTCTAGTCCTAGGAGTCTATATCTCCAGTGAGATAGTGCTTCACAATCAAAGATAATGTGAGAGGCTGTTTCCTCCTCTTCCATGCACAGCCGACAAATAGGTTCCTCCCTATATATGCCGATTGTATGCATGTGCTTCCTTAGAGTGCAGTGTCCAGTGAGTAAACCCGTCACTATCCTTATTTGGGCCCTGCTAAGGTTTAGTATATCATTGGTCAGCTTCTCCGAGGGTTTTTTAACCAGGAGTTTGATGTGTTCCTGTTTTGGCACGTGTCTCCAGTACGACTGGTGTTTAGTTTGAGTCCACCGAGATATACAACCACGTGCAGCAGTTTTGGATATCCCAAATACTGGTTCAGGACCAGTGAATGCTGTCTCGGACCCCAGCTTTGCTAGGTTGTCCGCCTTTTCGTTTCCTACAATGCCCTTATGCCCTGGGACCCACTTAAGAGTAACTCCAGGGTTTTAAGTTTCTGTAGACAATCCCAGACCAGTCTAGATCTGATCTGAGGACATGCTAAAGCTTTTAATGCTGCCTGACTATCAGAGAGTATTAGGATCTTTTGACCCCTGTAACCCCTTTCAATATTCAGTTGCAAACACATATCGATAGCATAGATTTCTGCCTGGAATACAGAAGCAAGATTCCCCAGCGGTGCATGAAAATTGCACCTGGGTCTAGCACCATGAACTCCAGCACCTGTTCCAATGTCAGTCTTTGATCCGTCAGTGTACCACATCAACGTTCCTTCCTGACTGCTTTCTTCCAACCCGTCCCAGTTTAGCTGGATTTGGTATGGTTGGGTGTCGTTGCATCTTGCCAACATGTTGTCACTTCTCATTTTAAGGAGTGAGTTTGTGATAACTTCTGTGATTCTGGAGTGACAGGGGGTGTTGGTTCTTTCATGCCAGTTCCCATTACATTCCAGTCTGTATGCAGCCATCCTCGCTTCCGCCTTAACATGCAGAGCAAGAGGCGGAAGATTAAGAATTGCTTCCATTGCCGCAGTCGGGCTGCTTCTCATGGAACCCGTTATGCACAGACAGGCAAGCCTCTGAAGTTTTGACAGCTCCAATTCAGCTTTCTTCTGATCTGTTTTTGGCCACCAAACTAAGGCGCCATAGGTAACCATGGGTCTTACCACTGTTGTGTACAATCCGTGGATTTAGTCCCCAAGTGTTCCCTATCGCCCGTTTGGCAGCCATTAGGGCCATTTTTCCTTTATTAGTTTTATCATGAAGGTGTGAGTTCCAGGTTAGTTTTGCATCCAGAATTAAACCCAGATACTTAACCTCCTGACTTAGACACAGCTGCACGTTAAAGAAGCTTGGCAGTTTTAGTCCCTCAAGCTTCCTTTTTCTAGTGAAGGGAATAAGCGCGGTTTTTGAGGGGTTCACCCTTAGGCATTCCCTCCTACACCATATCTCCACCATTCCCAGAGCCTGTTGCATCAGCCCTGATATGACATTAGGGTATTTCCCCAGTACAAGTATTGTCAGATCATCCGCATACCCCTGAATGTATATCCCTTTCCTGTTCAGTTCCACCAGGAGATCGTCTATGACGAGGTCCCACAGTAAAGGGGATAGGACTCCTCCCTGTGGGCATCCCTTCATTATCCGCACCTCCATGGAGTCTCCAAATAAAGTTGTTGTTGCAGTTCTGTTGAAAAGCATGTTTTTCATCCACCGACATGTGGTGTCGTCTGCTCCACGCCTAGCAACAGCAGCTATCATAGAATTAAAGGATGTGTTGTCGAACGCTCCTTCTATGTCAAGAAATGCTCCGAGAGCAATTTCTTGATTTCCTAGTGATTTCTTCAGATTACTTTTTACTGTGATTTCTGACATAACTAGTGACATAATGACAGAAATAAAATGGTGGATTTCCAAAAGTTCGTAGAAATATTGGCCACCGATGCGTTGAGTATTCAGCTAAAACGTCATTTTAAATTTTAAGATTCACGCTTCGGGGGTGTTTCATTGTCTTAATAAAGCAATTTAGATGTTCATAATGATAAAAAACCTGTAGACATTAACTGCCATTACTGTCAGAAAAACCACTTTTTGTTGGCCATACTGACCTTAGACTGAACTCCTCTATTCCCATTGCATTCCAGCCTTTATGCAACCATTCTTCCTTCCGCATTAATATGCAGAGCAAGAGGCGGAAGATTGGGAATGGTTTCCATTGTCGCAGTCGGGCTGTTTTTCATCGCACACGTTATGTACAGACAGATTCCTAATTCCTAATTATCCTATTATTAGCAATTAGAATTAAAAAGTTAATTACGCTTGATTTGAATAAAATACGTCTAATACTTTTTCCTTATTACCTAAGGAAGCTATTTCTTTATTGCATAAAAAATCTATAATTTTATCTGGTTTAAAATAGATTCAGTATTCAACCACATGATTGGACGATTCCAATCTTTTATAATTATCCTTGTTTCGATAGAGAAGACAATATAATAAATAATTTTAGTTTTTTTTTCTAATCGGTTAAATTTTAATCCACTCATATTATATGGTACTGACCATTAGATATAAATTTAAAAATATCCCAAAGAATAGTATTTTCGTCAAGATCAAAACTAGTTTCTTTGTCGGTTCTTTGATTAAGCCTACAATATAATATATATATAGCTACATGAATTTCATCAGTTCGATTAACAAAATATAGTTAGCAATGACCAGTGGCGTGCTTACTGAATCAAAATTTAGATTTATACATTATTTTTTTAAATGCGAGTTTAATGAAACTGTCATAATATATAGTCGGGCTGCTCTTAGTTTACCACTTTCGGATTAGAAAGTTATAGCGACAAGGTGTTGTGTTCGTTGGAAATTGCAGCAGTACTCCAACGTTAATTTTTAATAATTAATTTAAAGAATTTTAATTATATCCGTGGTATTTTCTGAATGTACCCAATATATTTTATAATGTAATTTTTGCCATAAAATTTGTTATTAAATAAAGTCGACGTTTTACGGTTATGGGAAAATTGAATACATTTATATCAAAATTATGTTAATCTGAGGCCGAAAGAGGCAACCATTTCTTTTTGTATGTACAAAACAAGCAGTTGGTATGTACACCTTTGAATATATGTGTCACACGTTTCGACTTAGTTCGGCACTTCTAGTTGATACTGATAGAGACATTCTTCAATTAAAGTGAACAATTCTCTCAATTCAAAAATTAATAATGCTTCGCGAATTTTACAAGGGTTTAATGCCAATAGCTCTTTTTCAACCTACCTTCAACAATTTAAGAGAATCAAGCAGAGACGAATTTAACTGTTACAAACATTCACAATTTAAATGAGTATAACCAAATCATACCTTTTTTTAATTGAATTGTGCCTTTTTTAGTGGTTATGACCTTTTTTATTCAAAAAATAGACAAATTTCAATTTTTTTTCAAATGCAAGTTTTTTCATTCAATCAAGAAATTTATTAATATCTAGGCTTCCTTTAGTAGAGGCTAGGTTTTTCGTTAGGACGCTAGGTTTCCTTTAACAGGAGTTAGGTTTCCTTTAACATGAGCTAGGTTTCCTACAGCAGTGACCTAGGTTATTCGTCAGGAGGCTAGGCTTCCCTTAGTATGGATAGGTTACCTTTAGTAGGACTAGGCTTTCTTCACTAGGTTTTCCATTGGGAGGCTAGACTACCTTTAGCAGGAGGTAGGCTTCCTCGAGTAGGGCGCTTTGCTTTTCGTCAGAGGGCTAGATTTCCTTTAGTATGGCTAGGCTGCCTTTGGTAGGAGCTAGGCTTTCTATAGTATTGAGCTAGGGGTTTTCGTTAGGAGGCTAGGCAGTCTTTAGTAGGAGCTAGGCTTCCTTTAGTAGAAAGCGTGAATAAATTCTTAATAAACAATGTATAATTAAAACAGTGCCTTGCGGATAAAATTAAAGCACTGTGAACTGTATAATGTAGAAATAAATTATGGTTATAAAAGTTGTAAATGTTATCTAGAGTAGCGCCTTAAATACACGCCTTTTTAAAAAATTGTGCACTGAAATGGACCCTGACCCTGAGACACTTCTCTTTCACACAGAAAAGTTAGATGTGCTATGGAGATTATATAAACTGAGAGCAGAGGTTGAGATCTTTCTAGTTGACAAAAAAATTAACGTTTTGTTGAAACAGTTAATTAATCCGGCATGTCAGACGAATCTGGCCTATCTTGTAGATATTTTTACACACTTAATAAATTTAATATGAATGAATGAATGTTTATTGATAACTGAGCACACAAGTAACATACAATAAATACAATAAACATTAAAGAACCCACAGAAGTTGTTGAGAGCCTCAACCACTTGTACGTGGTATCACATAATTACATATCTATAATAAAAATAAATTTAATACAATACAGTACGCACATTATTCTATCACCTAAGGTGTGTGTATATATAAAAACAATCGAAATATCGAAGAATTAAAAGATTGATATGTTTAAAGATACCAGAAAACAAGAAAAAGAAAAATAAGATAAAGGTAAAATTTATATTGTAAAAACTTTTTTTTTCATATTGTAGAAACAAGACAGCACCATTTACGTATAATTTACCAAAAGTTATTATAGCAATCCAACCAAAAGATGTGTGCCTTTGTGCAGTTTTATTTATGATTATTATCATAACCATCATTGGATCTCAATCAACTCACGAGTCTCTTTCCTAGATTTACTTCTGATATGAGTTACAAGGCTCTGTTTAAATTTTCTTATAGTATTCTCACTTATTACATCCTCTGGTAGGCTGTTATAAAATTTTATTCCCAGGTATGAATAACTCCTTTGTCCGATATTTTTCTTCATAGCAGGTGCAACATATTTCTGCCTATTTCTTGTTTCATAAGTATGGATGTTGTGTTGTAGTTTGCATTTGTTCGAGTATTGCCATATGTTGACCTGCATATAGAATAATTGTCGAATGTCAAGTAACTTTGTTTGTTTCGATGTTTGTTCAAGAGGATTCTCAAAAATTTATTTTGGGACACTTGTAACATATTACAATATGTTTTTGAAACACCACCCCAACCTATGATACCATATCTCAAATGTGATTCCACAAGACTCTGATATACTATGATTTTTTCTCTTGGATTCAGATATTCTACTATTTTTTTATATCTATAAAGTATACATCTTAGTTTTTGTATCAGATAGTCCACATGGATATTCCATTTGAAACAACAATCCAACATAATTCCTAAATATTTTATTTTATTTGTGGGCCGTATAGCGAATGAATTCTGTATGATTACATCATAGTCCGGAAGTGAAGTTTCAAAACTACTAAATGGTAGGTAAAATGTTTTTCCAAAATTGATTGATAAAAGTCTATTATCTAGCCAGGATTTTATTTTTGTGAAAATATATAGATATGCAACTGCAAGGTTCCGGAAATAAAAAAATGGAAAACGTTACAAATATATTCATTTTTGAAGATAAACCTCGCGCTTATATTTGTAAACTTATGTTGTGGTTACGTAAAATTGAAAAAAATAATTATTCTGCGTTCGCGACATTAGAAGCACTTGTGGAAGTCAAAAAGCGAAAGTGCTGGTGAAGTAACTGAAGGAATCCAGGAATAACTGAATTGAATTCCAAAATGACAGAAACTGCAAGGAATCTTTTTAATCGAATTCACTTGAGGGGTTTTGTTGTAAAAAAGGAATTTCTAATACTAATTGAACTTTCTGTTTACACTCTTACTTTTTGAAATCTACTACTATATTACTTTTTAAATAAAACTTTTCTAATTAATTTCTATAAGAATTTTTTTATTTTTAATATCTTAAATTTGGCTTGTAGAGGAAAAAACTATTTATAGGATAAGTGCTTTTAAATCTATTTCAGTGGGTTTTATTTTACACCTAAAAATAGAGAGGGCAATCAGCAGGTAATAGTATATTGTATACCTAGGCGGAAAAGTGGCATTTTTCAGGCCGAGAGAAGATATGGACAGGCGAGGCATAGCCGAGCCTGGCCACTTCTTGAGGATGAAAAAACACTTTACTGTGGTAGTTTACACATAATTTTTTATCCTACACAATAATTATTGGTAATATTTTTTCTATAAAAATTTTATTTTATAATATGAAATTCATTACCGTTTTTATCCTACACAATAATTGTTAAAACATATTTTATTACTCTGTAAGCACTTTAAAGGAATAACATTTGTGAAGTAGTTTTTTTAGAAAATAAACTATAAACACTACCAACAAATCTGAATAGCTTTAAACTAAATAAAAATTATAAAACCGATAATATATTTTTTTAAATTGAGTCAGGCATTAAATATTTATTTCTCTATATTTATATATTTATTTATTGAAAACCCAAACAAGTTTTACAAACTTATTACGTGGGTAGTAATGTTTATAATTAGTTAAAGTATTAAAACTGATATAATGTAATAAAAAATTAAGTTAGGAGATCATGGTTACCTAAACGACAGAAATTAGACGCTTAATGTATCAAGATAGTCAAGAAGAAGAAGAAACTGCGTATAACGAAACTGCAAATTTAAAAAGTTATTTAATTAAAATTATTTGCTACTCGCAGGATATGGGCAGGTGGTGAAAAACCTGCAGTTGTTGACATATTAAACATAAGTAAAGCAAAAGCTCTAGGTATTATAAAGAAATTATTAGACTTTCCATTCTTCCACTCAAAAAATAAAAATAAATGAGCCAAGTTTAAAAAAAACTTACTTCAAATTTCAACCATTGTGTTTTTACCCGTTCTCTCGATTGATATTTTGGACATAACAGCCGAAGAATGTCGTAACAATGGGTCTATTATCTACCTGACGGTATTTCGTCTTTAATTATAAGTTTGCCGTGCGTGGTTCAGGTGAAAAGCCAGCTTGTTTACACCGGACGCTTGTTGCCTGACATTTGATCCACTACCCAAGTACTGACAGCATTGATGAGTTGATTCATTGTGTTTGGTGTTGTACGTCTGTTTGTCGACTGTCGTACAGACCTTGCTTCATGTATTGATTTGCGGTTTGATAGTAATGGAAAAATCATCCATAAAATATGTATTTAAACTGAATTGGTATGTAAGTACATACAAAGAAGTCTAAAATTTGACACATATTGAAGTAATAATTCCTGTTATGAAAAAATCGGATTTCTTTAAAAAATTTAAATAGTAATTTAGTTAATTCTGGTTATACTGACCCGCGATTATTTTTGAAAGGATCTGTTACATAAAAGAAATTCACCCGAGAGACACTGGTACTAATTCTAAGATTGGAATATTAGTTGAATAAACATGTAGATATTATATTGAAAACTTTTTTAAATAAAAAAAATTGAATCTATTTTATAAAATTACTATTTAACATGGTCGTACCATCAAATTTTTAAAAGGGTTTCATTTAGTAGCAAAAATTTTAATATGATCGACACGATGAAATTTAAAATTTTTATATCATCGGCATAATAAAATTTTTTCAAGCGTATTGTAACAATTTATATTTATCATGTGAGTACGATAAAACTTTCAAAAGGGTTTTATTTATTTGTGACCTAAAAACTAACGATTGTCATTTTCACACATTTTCTTTCAGTTGACGAAAATAAAAAAAGAAAATTTTCATTACGTTTCATTGAAATTTTAAGCCATGCTTGTTTGTTTCTATGGAGATAACCATTACAACAATGATCAAAACCTCAAATGTTAAGACATATTTGTCAAAATAACCACATTTATTTGTTAATTCTGTCCATTCTGTCTTTAAAAATGAGCGAATCTGAAGAGTCCCTACCTTCAGACGTTGAAGAAGTTGCAAAAGCTGTTGTAGCAAATTTGCTGCCAAGTAAGTCAAAAGCAGCATATGAAACAGCTTATTCTAACTTCCAAAAGTGGTGCGAAGTGAAGAAGATAAATACTGAAAAAACGGTATCAGAAAAGGTTCTTCTTGCTTATTTTTCATACAAATCCAAAATATTCCAACCGTCGACGATGTGGAGTCACTATTCGATGTTACGAACAACAATCTATGTCAATAAAAATGTGGATATCAGTAAGTTTACAAATTTGATTGCTTTTTTGAAAAGGAATGCGGAAGGATATCGGCCAAAAAAATCAAAAACATTTAGTAAGGAAGATTTCAGTAGATTTTTAATAGAAGCTGATGATCACATTTATTTGGGTTTGAAAAATATTATAATATGTAGTTGTCTAATTAATTTCATAACAAAACTAGGTATTCTTAGTAAAAATAAATGGATTTGTTGTCCCTGAGTGACAAAATGAACCACTTTTTGCAACTAAAATGAGTGTCAAAATGATGACATTTCGTATGTGAATTGCAACAAATGGATTTTCTATGTTCCTTGTGGTGTATTCATTATTTGATTTGTTTTTAATGGGAATTAAACTACTAAGTTTTTTTGAATATTTTCATTTTCAACGTTTCGGGAGTGTTATCAAGAGGTATTCAATTTTTTAACTGGTTCCCAACTGACACTTCTAAAAATTCAACAACTAGAGCATGAATGAAAACTTTTGCCAAAAAATTGTTATAAATTTTTCTTAAGGTGCATTCATTTGTACAGATTTTCATTTTTGCATCGGTTGCTAAGCAACAAATGCGAAATGGAATATTTCGTGTTAGTTCTAGGTTCACTCTAAAATCAGGACGACTACGGCTTGTCAAATTATGACGTCCAGCGACAAATTGATGAAATGTCAGCAGATCGTTTCTGTCAAAGTTTTATTAGTTAACGAGGTTTTTCTTGGTTGTTCTCTATAAAAACTATTAATTAAAATGTGTACCTATTAGAAATAGCAATAAAAAAAGTATTTACATATTTCTTCAATTTATATTTTAATTCTGATAGAAAGCCCATTAGCGGCGAATTCGGAGTAATGAAATATTATCAGTTTATTTCTTTCAAAGTTTTTGTCAGGTTCAAATGTGTTCCAATGTGTCCTGGAATCCACAGTAAGGTAACGATTGGGTTGAGTTGATTGAGTTTTCCTAGACATTTCCATATCATTTTGGAACTGATTACACAAAAACTCAATGCCATAATGGCTGTAATACTATCCGACCACACTTTTCTATGGCGTGAATTTAGATCCTTTTTTTCCCAAAGCTTTCCGAGTGTTTGGTTCCTATCCCAATTCATTCTATTGCTTTTGTGGCTCATTATTGAAGCCTATCTACTACAATACACTAAACTACGAAATTGCTAGCCTTTAAACAACAAAAAATTCACTTTTTACTCAATAAATCACAGTGAAAGCGTGCTGAGCCCATAACCCGTTTGTTTAAATCAGTAAATAAAAAGCCCAGTTTCAGCTTCAGAGCAAAAACAAAATGGATTTATTGAAATTAAATTAGCAACGCAGTTATCGTGAAATGAACGTAACGCTATGGTGGAGCTTTTACAACTATCTATAGGTTATTGTCTGTTACAATATTATTGTCTGTTACAATATTATTGTCAACTCCTTTGCCCATACTCATAAAACATTTGGTATCTATAGGCACTATTAAAAGGATGAGTGTTTCGAGAGCTTTTTTAGCAACAACTATAGATATTAAATGATCCTTATAATTTTTTTTCCAAAAGACATTATGGTGGCTTTTTAAATTTAAAAAAATTATTTGCAAATTTTATTTACCACTTATCATTTTACCTTCGAGAACAACAGCAATTAAATTTATATGCGTCAAGTTTGACAATTCAACTTTAATACGTTTCCACAGTATGTATGTATTTTGAGGTAACATTCACTGAGACCTAAAAGATCTATTGTGCCCCCTTACTTCTACTTAGTTTCTGAGGAGAGTCTCAGAGACTAGTAGCTCCTTTAGTCCTATTTCCCGGAGGAATTTTAGGATATCTGCAGGCCTCAACTTGGGTAACTCTTCTATCCAGTAGTCTCCCAGGTAGTGTGCCCTAAGATTCTGAATTGCTGTGCAATTCGAAAGTATGTGGATTCCACAAAATCTACAATCTTCTTCCTCCACTATTTTGAGCTCTTTAAGGTGCCCATTCAGGCGACAATGTCCCGTTAGGATTCCTGTTAAAACTCTTTCCACAGTAACCCAAGTAATTTTCTTATGAATTTCAAAGCAACATTCATTTGTGAATAAAATTATTCGTGATTTTTTCAAAATTAATTAATATCTGTTGAATTTTAAACGATTTGGGGAAAAATAGTATGTTTACCTCGTAGGAAAAGCCTTATTCCTGGAGTCTGTATCACAGTCATCCAGGAATAATAAGCTTTTCCTACTCGGTGAACAATAATTTTTAATGTTACGTCTAGCTGGACAACTTTTCACAACACGTTTTTCCCATTGTTGATTTATTTAAATCTTTTATAAAAATAAACAGTACTTTTTGTTAGGTTAACTTGGTCAGCATATTTCACTCTGTCTTTTTGATCTCTAACTACTCTCGCGCAATCTGTTGATTTACTGCTTAGATACCGCTGGACATTTTTCCTTTTCAAGTTTGTGCTCCTCGTATCCAGTCTCTATGTATGAAATAAAGATTATAATACAAACATAATCAACCAATAACAGTATGAAGGATATCAGTTCGGTACGTGCATTGGCATTGAACACCTGAGAATAAACTGATAAAAAAAATTAAGTCAAACCTTAGCATAGCATTAAGAATCCTACTGGCATTGTCAGTCACTGTGGCTTCAGGGGAAAGAAGCTTTTCAAAACAAAAAATAATAAAAAATTATCTCAGAACGATGCAGACGCAAAATCGATTGGCAATGCTATAGAACACCAAATTAGTGACAAATTAGACTTGAAATCAGTAGTTCGTGAGTTTGCCGAAAGAAAAGTTAGAAAAAGGGCATTTTAATTACTTTGGTTAGTTAGAATTTATTCATAATATGGGATATTACTTTAGTTAGCATTTTTTTTTTTGTTTTTGGCACTTGGAAATCCATGTCCATTCAGCCAGTATCTAAGACACAGATGATTAAACTCAGTGCTATTATGCAAGTCAAAGCTTCCCTAATCGATTATGTTATACTTATAAAGAAAAAAGAGTCAAAAGGATGGGTTTGGTACACAAACTTCACACCCAGGGGCCGATCAGGGTGACTAACAGACAGATCAGGTGGGCCTCGGATAAGTGGGATATGGGTGTATATTATGGGGTTCAATTGAAACAAAAACAAGACTAAGTGCACTATAACTTCAGCTTGCATAAACACAGGAAAGATATAAGCGAGTCATATACGGTTTTATTATTCAACGAGATTAAATGTAATTCACTAAAAAGTTAATACGTTTGTTGACGGTATCTGTTGCAGTTGAAATATATGTGGTCTAAATCAGCCACTTCTAGACAGGTGTCACATTGATTTGACTCTTTAAGGCCTATCTTGTTAAGGTGCAGGGGGTAGCAGGCATGTCCAAATTTTAGACGAGAGATGGTGACAATTTGGTGCCGATTATAACTGGTATTCTTGTGCCAAAGCTCATTGGGTATGATGGGTTGGATTATGGTGTATCTTGTCGGGTGGATTCTTTTATATTCGGTCCATAGTTTTCTTGAGTTCCTGATATGGACGCATGAGATTTACTTAAAAAAAAACGCTGGGGGGCGCAAAATTAAGGTTTTGCCCGGAGCGCCAAAATGTCTAGAGCCAGCCCTGCTCTTCGCCAGCGCACAACACTTCCATTTTTGCCAATAATATTGAACTGTCACGTTGTCACTAATTTATTTATGACTTCGATTGATTTTATGTGTAAAACTCCTCGAGACGAACATTACATTCTCACGTTCGTTCGCGTACGACCAATTACGCGAACCCTACCGAAAAAAAAAATAAAAAACCACCGTAAAACGTTTCTTCCTCGAACACGTAATTGACTTATAAGAAAAAGAAGGAAAGCAATCGTCAGTTTTTGTTTGTGTTACGACAAAGTAATTAAAGATTTTTTTATAGTTATTAACATTGTTTAGACTTGGGTAACTAATTTGGATCCGAACATTGAAGTTAACATG
Source organism: Lochmaea capreae (assembly GCA_949126875.1). Lineage (NCBI taxonomy): Eukaryota > Metazoa > Arthropoda > Insecta > Coleoptera > Chrysomelidae > Lochmaea > Lochmaea capreae. The sequence goes on along the minus strand of OX421406.1, from coordinate 9,425,350 downwards.
GTGGTAGATCGTTTTAATTTTGACGGTAAATTTCAGATAAAAAAAAATTTCTTAGTAATCATTTATTTTAAAGATACTTTTATGTAGGTACATTTGTGCATCGCTTCGGAATGTTTTATTCCAAGGATGGTCTCAATTTATTTTTCTAAATGTTTCCAGTTCTGTTAATAAAACTAACAGTCGACTTGGAAATGTTATAGTTACATGTTGCCAAAAACGCCAATCGAAAAATGGAATTAAGCTGAGAATATGTTCACGCAAATTTTTTTTCTAATTTTCTAAGACAGTTGTCCCAACAAGGATACCTTGATCAATTGGTTTCTGTTTTCGGCATTGAAGCGCCACATAACTCGACAATTTCTCGTTGGTTGACGGATTAATCGACGATCCAAGAACAGGTCAGCCAACAACAGCAGTCACCCAAAAAAATGTCGATGCTGCATGTAAACTGGAGCTGCATGTGAAATTGGAGCATCATTTGGCATTTCAAAGACCACAATTCAAAAAATCTTCAATGAAGAATTATCCATGAAAAAATTTCTCGTTAGATGCCGCATCTGTTGACGGAAGAACAAAAAGCAATTAGAGTAAATTGTTGTCAAAAAACTCTAAACCGGTTTAACGCAGAAAACTCAAAATATATTATAAAGTATTGTTAGTGGTGATGAATCCTGTATGAACCCGAAAATAAACGCCAGTCAGCTTTTTAAGTGCTCCAAGATAAACCAGAACCGAAAGTTATCCGTTTCCAAAAAGATGATAGCGACATTTGTCTCAAAAGCGGGTCATGTAGCAACAATTCTTCTGCAAGATCAAAGAATTGTTATTGTTGATTGGTACCTATTGATTTCTTTGCTGGAAGTAATTGCTGAGTTTCGAAAAACCAATCCTTAACGATAATTGATCCTCCACCACGACAATGCAAGTTTCCACAGCTCGAAAGACAATTGAGGTTTTAAAGCAAGAAAAAAAAACTCCTCATTTCTTAGAAATCAGATAACCTGGGACATGCCACAAGATGGTATCATGAAAAAGTATCACTTTTCAAAGAAATTCGTTACGGAATTAAGCTACAAGGAGGAGTGGGATCCAAATACCATTACCAGACTTGGAAAAAATGCCATTCAATGGTACACAGACGGCTGAAAATCAATGGAAGGAACAGGGATAGGACTGAACGAGTCGGGAACCAATTAATCTAAAAGCTTGGGAAAAACCCCAATTATCTTTCAAGCGGAAATTCACGCCATAAGAAAGTGTGCCCAGTTCAATATTTACAAAGAATATAGTAGGCAAGATATTATCATAATGTCGGATAGTCAAGCAGTCATTAAAGCACTGAGCTCTTGTGTAATCAGTTCCAAAATGATGTGGGAATGCCTAGGCAAACTCAATGAAGTAGACGAGAATAATATAGTCACCTTACTGTGGATTCCAGGACACACTGGAATAGGAGGAAATAAAATACACTTTTAGGGGCCAACCCTCAGCTCCAATGTAATATTGGAAGAAATAGGTAAAGCCGAAAAAAAGAGAAGATCAGACCATTAGAAAGATCTAGTAGGGCTTAGACAATCAATGATTCTTCTGGGTGACTACAACCTGTTGATATCAAATGAATGCATAAGTCAAAGTAAAACTGCACTAAGTGTTTTACAGGGATCCTAACGGGACATTGTCACCTGAAAAAGCACAAAATAGTGGAGAAAGAAGAAAGTAGATTATGTGAAGAAACTTCCATCCATAAACTTGCGAACTGCACAGCAATTCAGAATCCTAGTGCACAACAATCTTAGATTACTGGATAGAAGAGGGACATTTACCTAAATTGAAGCCTGCAGATATCCTAAAATTCCTCTGGGAAATAGGACTAAAGGAGCTACTAGTATCTGAGACTCTCCTCAGAAACTAAATAGAAGTAAGGGGGCACAATAGATCTTTTAGGTCTCAGTGAGTGACCCCAATATACATACATACAAAGCCAGAAAATATCGAATTTTTGGACCATCCTCCATACAGTCTCAACCTAAGTCATAACGACTTTGTTACTTTTCCCAAAATTAATAATGAACTGCCTGGTCAAAGGTTCTAGTCCCCAGAAGATGCTGTCAACCTCTTCAAAAACTTTATTTTGAATGGAAGAATTGCTTCTTGAGCTGGATCAAAAAGATGCAAAAATGAATTTGACAACGAGGAGAATACTTTGAAAAACATTATAAATGAACTGTTTTTTTCAGCTCTATATGTAAAATATAAAAAACTATCATCATATAAGACATCCCTAGAAAAAATATTTTGAAAAATTCCCCGTTATATCTAATGGCAAATAAATGTAACTCAATAGACACAAATATCGATAATTTTTGTAACAGTATGAAGTAGGTACATAAAACAGTATTTTGCCAATGTGATTTTAAAAGTCTTATTAATAATATTATCTGTTTTGTACATGTTAAGCATTCCAACTGTTTGGCGATTGAGTATTTATACCTTCTAAAACCTTTGTTTATATTCCAAAGTATACTGGTGAAAGTTTATGCTATTTTGCTAGCCATTATGACGTTCCCAATATGGATAATTTGGACGCGTACTAACGATCGCACAGTCTATGGATATTTCTTCACCTCTATCAATCCTACGCAATAGACGACAATTCAATTATTCTTTATGTGAAAGAGAATTAACATCATTTCTTGTTCCCATACCTATGTCGGTAATCGTCATGGATCTTGGCATATACATACAAAGAAAAGCCGACTTCGATCTAAAAACGTCGCCTGCGTAAGCGAATGCTCGAGAACACATGTAACCACCTTTCGGATGCAACTTTTTTGTTTCAGACTTCAATTAGTACACTCGCTGTACACCAGAACGAGTGCATGATCGAGTTTTCAATAGCTGGCCATACACGGTAGTAGAATTCCATTACTCGGCGAATATATTATTCATAAATTCGATTGAAAACAATAATAGGAGAAAATAAGTGGTAATTAAAAACAAGTCTGTCATAAACTAATTATTTTTCAGTAGTAAAATATTGAATATACCGTTTCTGGATAAAAGCCATAACTAAGGACGGTTGTCTTTTATAGTTTGCATATAGAGCTAGAAAAAAACGTACTTTTAAACACTATTGTTTTTCAAATTATTCTCCACGAAGAGAAATGCATTTTTGGATCCTTTGGAACAAATTCTGGAAGCAGTTATTCCATTCGCTATTTTTAAAGGCATTGACTGCATCTTATGGGAAATGTCGGATAGTCAAGCAGCCATTAAAGCACAGAGATCTTGTGTAATCAGTTCCAAAATGGTGTGGGATGCCTAGGCATACTCAATGAACTATACCTCATTTAAGTTGGCAATTCTATAGACCTCTGATTGGTCAGATTCCGCCCAGTTTCACACAACACTTCGTAGCATTGACATGAGCTGATAATTTATTAATTTCCATTTTTGACAATTCTGACAGATGAAATGAAATAGGACTAAAGGAGCTACTAGTCTCTGAGACGTTCCTCAGGAACTAAGTAGAAGTAAGGGGGCACAATAGATCTTTTAAGTCTCATTGAATGTCACCCCAACATACATACATCTTATTGGAACTGGAACCTTAGACACGCAGATCATTTCAAATTTTTTTACAGATAATTTGTTGATGTAAAATTTGTTGAATTGTGGCATATAAAATGTCCAATGATGCTCCAATTTTACGGCATTTGATATTTCTTGACAGGCGCCAACTATGTTGTTACATGCAACACCTGAAAGACAACCCTCGTATTAATATACTTACACAGTTAACTGAATAAAGAATAATAAGAAAAAAAACCGAAACAGGTCATTTTTTGATTTTGGTTCACTATTTTTTAATGGAATGATCTACCATACAGGGTAAATAACCTTTGTGTGATGACGGCAGCACTAGATTTTTCTATACGTATAGAAATTTTAATTCCTCACAGTTATGTTCGTGAACCAAACTTATAAACAGCGCAGAAATATGTGGCAACAAATCATTAAGACAACTGGGTAATTGGCGTACATTATTTGCTGGGAAACGTGAGAATTAGCTGTTGACAAGATTCAAATGACACGTGTGGTAAAAAGGTTATTCATTTGATCTGGAATAAATGGTTATCGTTTGGTTATTTTTTAATATTTGAAACTTGCGGCTGGACTAGTTAGTATAGAAACTGGGGTGAACATTTTGAGAATCCGTGAAAAAGAAGTTAACAAAGAACAAATTAAATATTCTGACTTTGGACTTAAAGCAAAATGAAATCTACTGAGTGCCTGAAAACCAAAAGAAAATAATAAAAGCACGTTTTGGAAAAAATACCAAAAACACCCTTGAGATCCTTGAGATACCAGAGTTGATTGGTTTTGTTTTGGGGATTTGAACTACCACGACAATTCTGGGGCCGCAGCAAGTAACTATAGTAAGTTAATTTGTGATAGGTTTTGGAGTAGTTATCAAATTAAATAGAAATAGCTGTCGTAACACTCTCAATTAATTATTAATACACCTAGACCCAAATCCTATAAATTATAAACTACTATTAGCGTAGTCAAAGTACACAAAATATCCGTAAAATGTCGCAAAAAACACGAAAAACTTGAAAATTCAAAATTGAGTATTTAAAAGGGTTGTGATTTACATGAGAAAAACTTTACGATGTTAGGCATGCGATTTTCCGGAAAATCGTCGAGTGAAAATTTTTGTTTTTGTTTTTTCGCTCTAATTGTTTAAATAATGAAAACACAGAAAAATGTTCAAATCAAAATTTGTAGCTAATACATTTATCTACAAAATTTCTCTGAATATTTTTTTTGTATCTCCATTAGTTTTTAAAATACATACGAAATTTCCATAGTAGTATTTTTGAACATTATCAATTTTCATGTTTTTAATTTTTTGATAGTAAATAAACAATGACATATAGAAAAAAAAATTTCATATGCAATAAACGGTATAAAAAGTTATAGAAGGTTTGCTGGCAGGCCTCTGATTTAAGTATTTATTGTAAATAATTGTCTATTATTTATAAAATTGGATATTTATAAAAAAACTGTATAGTCGTTTGGAAAGTAGATACTTCAAAGTGTTTAATAGTAAAGTTTCATCGAATTATATTAATTTCGAAAAAAGATATAATTGAATGAAGTCTAAAAAAAAAGTAAAATTAAGCATTTAAGAAGCATTCGTTTAAAATTCTAAATATTGATGGATTTGCTTTTATAATAATAATGTTTTATGCTCATTTGCAATGCTAAATCCAAAAGGAATTTTCGCTGGGATAAGTATTAATTAAATAGGAATTATTATAAACTGATATTACAGTCAGAAAATCTACTTTTTCAAATTTGAAAGTATTTCTATCTAAAAGTTGAGATCTTTCTTTACATTTTACATGAGTTTATTTATTTTTTTAGAACGTTATAATCCCAAAATTATTAACTTTTAAATCGAGCGGTTAATAAATTTGGCTCACGGGCCGTTCGCGCGGAACCACGAATTGAATACCACTGAAATTAATTTTATCTCGTAAACTTTTTAATTTACAGCAAAACTTTTTAGACAAAATTTGTAGATAAATGCATCAGCTACAAATTTTTATTTTGAAGTTTTTCTGTATATTTATTATTTAAACAATTAGAGCGAAAAAACAATAACAAACATTTTCACTGGACGATTTTCCGGAAAATTGCATGCCTAACATCGTAAACTTTTTCTCATGTTAAACACCACCCTTTTAAATACCCAATTTTGAATTTTCAAGTTTTTTGTATTTTTTGTCAGGTTTTATGTGTACTTTGATTAGGCTATATTCCCATTGCAAATATTATTTCATATTTTAAATGTTTTTTATTTACAATGCTTGCTTGTCACACCTTTAATTAGTATTAAATTGTCGGTAGTGTGTGGTTAACTATTTTAACTTGTCATGTAGATATCGATATAGTTTTCGACAGGTCAGAGACAATATTTTTAATTGATGGAAATGCTCTTAAGTGCTGATACGTGTTAGTTTCCAAGTAAAAGATATCAAACCAATTCTGAGAACTCAAACTATATTTTAGATCTCAAACTGGAATTCTCGTTATTGTGAACTATTACTATTTGACTTGATACCATAGTTTAATTTATTCATGCCAAGTTTAACGTTTAACTACGTCCTAGATTTCAAATTCAACGTTAAAAGTATTTTTATCCGATTTTGTCAAGAAATTACGTTTTATGGTTTTAGGTATTTGGACGAAAGACAAGGATTATCTTTTATTGAATACCAACAAATACATAAGTACTTATATTATTTAGGATGAATATTAACATTAATTGTACAGTTTGTATTATTACTTTTATGCACGACCGGGCGAAAAAGTCCAGATTATAAATATGTTTAGCGGGCGTAAAGTGTCACTTTACCGCCCGCGGACTACTTTACCGCCCCCCGGGCGGTAAAGTAAATCTCTTTTTTTTGCCGGGTAGTAAACTTAATTTTGCATCTTCTGCTGCTTTAAAAATTTCTTGAGGTGTTCCGGAAACTATTTCATCGTCACTACTATCCATTACATAAACAAAATATATAAAACTTCTTCGAAAATATACTAAGAAACTTGCAATACGTGAAGTCGACTATAAATAAAAATGGCGTCTACCTATTGTTGTCCTATTGACTTGGTTGCTATGGTAACGCGTATAGGTATATAGATTATTGTTTTATCATCTTATTAGTTTCAATAAGACTTATTTTTATTTAACTATACAAATGATTTGGTAGATTGTTATCCAGGGTGAGTTATAATAATATCGAGGTATAAAATTTATCAAACTTGAAACATTTATAATAACCTACTCACAAAAGGTGAAAAATAGAAAATAAAACATATTTATTAATAAACTATCATTAATACAGTCGTGCATAAAATTTTGTATATTTATTAATAAATGACTATTAAAACGGTCGTGCATAAAATATTGTATGTATTTCAGGCGTAAACAGCGTTTATGGACCTTACGTGTTAATAGCCCTCGCCTTGCGGCTCGGGCTCTTACTTACACGTTGCGGTCCATAAACACCTGTTTTACGCCCTTGATACATAAATAACTATTATTTACTCCAGAAGTTGAAGCATGAACTGTCAAAATATTTTGTATATATTGAAACATATCATTTCCATAGCACACATTGTTAAATAAATTGAACTGCTGTTGATTTTAGAGCAATAATATATTTATTTACAATTATCTAGTTTAATAATTTTAACGATTGCCCGAAAAATAGTGTGTATGCCATGGCCGCGAAACTTTTTAACGACCTCAAGATTATCTTGCCTCGACCACGGCCTAAGCACCGTACACTAACTACCGACAGTTAGTGTACGGTGGCCTAAGCATACAAATAACTATTTCTACAAACGTAAAAAAATTACAAGGTTTGCGCATTGACAACAATATGCGAAGTGACACTTTTTTTCGGATTCTTACGTAACCATGACACCGTGCGCGAAATACTTCGCGCACTAGGGTGCGAAGTATTTCGTACACTGCATGTAAATTAATAAGACTTTTGTATTTCAATCTTTGAAAAAATTAAGCAAAACTCCAAATTATTATTTATTTTTAAATAAATAACAATTTAATACTTTTAAAATAATGATAGAATTTTACAATAAGTTTAGTTATCATTTACAATATTAACATTAATCGTACAACCAGTACACGAACCAATATTTATTCCTAAACCAGATATTGGGGTTTTGGGTGTTGAAACACTACTAATTTTTGAGGTAGAGGTGATACCGTGTTATCCTGAAATTTTACAATCGAAAATTTTATTTGATATTTGAATATTATTATTGATAGATTCTTCGTTTGTAGAAAAAATATTGTTTGCATCTCGTGCGCGAACTACTGTGGTGGTCTCGAATAATTCAATTCCCGATCACCAAAGTAGCATTTCGCGCACTAGATAAAAAAATAACTATTTTGTACAACTGTCAAAAAAACTTGACATTTCTGCATCTCTATTGAAGCGTAAATATTTACTTTTTTCACTTCCCAAATTATTCACAAAATAAACATGAAATATTACCTTTTGAAGTACTTATTTATTTTCAAAAGAGTCAATTACTAATTGTTTATTCATCATAAAACAATTTCATTTATTGGAATAATAATTGATAGTAAAGTTTGAACAATTTTTTTTAAAGGAGCCGTCCCTTCGCCTGCACCACCTCAGCCTCTTGGGCTTATTGTGGATCCTCCTAGTGTTCTGACTACAGCCTATTCAGCAAATCCGTTCCCTGTATTAGCTCATACAGGTTCTTTACTGGTTGGTTGTAGAAGTCTTCTGGAGTCATTTGGGGTCTTCCATACAGTTTCTGCCTCCTGTGGTCCAGTGTCTCACAGTTGCATAATATGTCCAGAGCTGTTTCGGTGTCCTTTTTGCATCTTCTGCATGTAAGGTCTCCGTTATACAACCCTATTTTGTACAGGTGCTCCTTTGTGGGAAAGTGTCCCGTAAGAAGCCCCGTTATGGTGCGTAGTTTGTTCCTGCTCAGTGAGAGCAGTTCTTTCGCTACTTTTTCTGATGGTTCTTTTATGAATTTCTTCCCATGTGTTTGCCTGGGCGTATTCTCCAGTGTTTTGTGTGTTGTTCTTTTACCCACCCTTTTAACCATGACCTAGTAGAGCATCTGGGAATGCCCACAAATGGTTCGGGTCCGTTCATCAAGGTTGACGATCCTGCTCTTGCCAGTTCGTCAGCTTTTTCATTGCCAGCGATTCCTTTGTGACCTGGGACCCATTCCAGTGTTACACTGTTCCGAGTCGCCAGTCTTCTAAGTTCTTCGCCGCATTCCCATACCAGCCGAGATGTTACCTTAGAGCTCTGAAGTGCTTCAAGGGCAGCTTGACTGTCACTGTAGATCCTGATCTGCCTGTTGCTGTAGGCTCTCATGTTATTTGTCCTTGCACATGCAATATTGCATAGACCTCTGCTTGAAATACCGAGGTATATTTACCAAGCGAGACGATTCCTTCATATTTGCTCGACTTGCTGTATATACCCGCTCCGGTGCCGAGCTCATTCTTTGATCCATCTGAGTATCAGATAAGTTCATTCGCTATGCTGATTGGTGGTGCGCCCTCTTCCTCAAGCTCCTTCCGATCTTTGATGACAATCTCGAAGTTCTTGCGAAAGTGACAAATCAAAATTTATAAAAGTGGTATTTTTAGACGAAACGTGGATATTTTCAAATGGAAGTGGCACAAAATCTTGGCAAGATGAGTCTGTAAAAATCGTTAAAAGAAAAAATTTCCAGTTTTTCTTTTTATTTCTTGAAATAGTTAATCACATTAAATACCATTGTATTTTTTGGTTCTGGTAATAAAATTTAAAAAAATTGCTCTGTCCAGCTGAATCAAAAGTATCACTGAAACGCAGCAAAATGTTATCTTAATTTTCATACTCAATGTGCAAGTTACTGATCTTATTCTGATCAAAATATATGTATTTTCTTCGTAAAACATTAAAACATTAATTCTACCAAGAATTATAAATAATTGTCTTATCTTTGTTTTTAATTTAATTTTAATTGTTTATAAGGAGCTAATTTTTTTCTTTTTGAAGTTCAATAATCTTATAGATTTATTTAGTTAAACTTTGGAGTAGCATAACAGATATATATAGCAGCTACTACTGAGTTCACTATACCCAACATTCCAAACAAATATCTACATCATAATCAATCAATGGTAATGATTGCATCAAACCGAATAAAAAAAAATTCAATTCATCATTTCAAGAGCCTCGAGGTTATCAATTTGAAGAAACATTTCAATATCATTAGTTGTTATTGTTCAATTAAATAACGATGATATGCTATAAACTAAAATATTCCACTTTAAATGTCTAATCATAAAAATGCAGTTTCTAGTAAAGTTTTTATTTTGGTGTCGAGTGAATATTTCACTCTTTTTTCTTTCTGTTTTTGGCACTCGGAAATCAATGTCCTTTCAGACATTATCTATGGGTGAAATTCAAAGTCGACACTTGAGGGTCACTCATACTCAAACTCAACTTAGTTTGAGTTTAGCTAGAGGCGAGTTTTCATATCCACAGCCATTACTCAAGTAATACTTCAATTTGAGTGAAGAAAGTTTGGTATCAATATTATTATTAGGAACTTTTGGTTGCGTTTGGTAATAGTTTATCTGATATGTTGCATTGCATTCATATTCGGAATTTGTGTTTACTAACCTAGATAAACGATAAACGTAAGCATCATCATCATTATATTCTACAAAATCTATAAAATCATCCATCATACTAATTTCCTTGAAAAATTTTAAACTATAACCACTGACAAATGCATACAATCAGGATGAGTGAAATATGAGTGACCCTCAAGTGTCGACTATGAATTTCAGCCCAAGTTGAGTAAATTTAGTGTTATGAAAGTCTAAGCTTTCCTAATCGATTATATTACACTTATATAGAAGAAAAAATTAAAAGTAAAACTTCACACCCAGGGGCCGATCAGGGGACTAATAGACAGATCAGGGGGGCCTCGGATAGGAGGGATATGGGAGTATATTATTATGGGGTTCAATTGGAACAAAAACAGGATTAAGCGAACTAAAACTTCAACTCCTTACAACTAACTAATTAATAACTTATTATTATATTATTTAAATTAGGGATGTTACGACTCCGATTCCGAAAAGTCGGAGCATCCGATTGATATTTACACCTCCGATTTCGACTTCGGCTTCGACACTTTTCGGAGGTAAAGTGGCGTCGGTGACCGTGATCAGCGTAGCATGCTCCTACAGAAAAAAGGGAAAGATTGACATCGCCACTAGCTGGTCAATCTAGCAATGAAGACATTGTCCAAACGCTTTTTTTGAAATATATTGTTGAGCGATGATGATGATAAAACCACATCTAACAAACATGTAGTTTTAGAAAAATATGTTATATTGAAGAGTTTACTGAATGAGGACAATAGAGGAAATATTTTTTTTAAGTGACGATTCCCTTTTATACTGGAAAGTGAATACAAAATTTCAACCTCTGAACTCGATTGCCTGCCACTAATTGTCATGTCCACCAGGCTCCGTAGCAAGCAAACACCTTTTTAATGGTGTTGACCCAATCTACGTTCCGTTGAGAATAATATTGGACAGAGGAAAAAATGCGAAGCATTTCCTCATTAAATGCAGTTTGCTTTTTTGGAGTCGCTTCATTTGATTTAATTTGTTTTTATTTGATTGATTTTGATTTGATTTGCTCAAGATTTAAGTAAATGTGATTATTTTCATTTTCAATGCCCTGTTAAGTACATTATTTTTTGACCCGATATTAAAGAGGTTAATTAAATAATGTTTTTGCTTTTTATTATTTTATTAGACCTGCCCTTGATACATTCTCTTATGCCTTTTTCCACCTCCGACTCAGATAACCCAAATTTATAAACTCTTTTTGAAACCTGAAGCCGTATCTTTGAACGTTCGACCAAATGCTCCCACGTATTTCATGTAATGGGAGTGGATTTGTTATGTTCGAGCAGTATCTTCGAAATCTTGAATGTTCGACTTGCAAACGAATGAATTTATCAGTCGTATCAGTCCCACACGGGAGTAAGCGAATAGAGTCTTGCGCAGAACGTCAGAAAAAACAAATAAAGATCAAACATAACCTGTTGATATAGTGAGATAGAGAAATCATAGTGATCATTATACTTACTAAGTTTTTTGATAAATAATAATACTGAACAAAATGAACGCAGATGAAGCTTTTATGCATCAAATAATTGATGATTTGCAAGATGCTGAGGAAATGGCGGAAGATACGACAAGAAGGTTTTCTGATACACAAAATAGAAATAATCTTCTTCCTATCACGTGCTTTTTACATTACCCTACACTACGCTTTACCTAAAAAATGACACATAAGATCTACAACGTTGTTCGCAACTGTGTTTGGAAGATATTGCTATTTGAACTTTCGTGTACCGTTCGATTCGTGTGAATTCATTCGTACGAACAGAATCCATTCGACGTTCTCGCGAATAGTCGAACGTTCAAAGATACGGGTCCTGATTGCAGATTATTTATTTTCTTTTTAACAGTGTCCAGTGTAGGTGTTGCATTCATTTTGTATAATCTCAAAAGTTCATGCAAGCCTTCGCCCCGTAATTTTTTGTCCTTGTACAATTTTGCCTTTATTTTTCCATTGCGCCTGGGGTTCTAAATTATTGTCTAGCAAAGTTTGACAAAAAAACTTGAAGACTCAGTCAGTTTTTTCATCCACACTTTTAAAATAGAAGAAATCGATACTATCCTTAATAATTTGGCAACCTGCTCTACGTTAAACAGTGTATTTTTCGAAACACAAATATACTTAGCTTAAATTAGCATAATACTACCTTCTTCCTATTACATTCATATATGCAACTTTAGTTTTCCGCATCCCTTTAAGGCTTCCAACATAATTTAAAATAGATGTTGGTATGGGGGTATCGCAAAGTTCCTTCTTTGAATATTATTACGTGTCGTCGCTGTCAAACAGGTTAAGAATTAATTATTATAGCAAATCATGACCGTGGAAACAAAAGATTCGTGATAAGAATAACGATAAGATAGAAATCTACAGCGACATAACGTTAGTTGTTAGCGGAACAACTCTTTCTTTTGAAGAGAGATCGATAGTTAGCATACTCGATTTAAATTTTTTTATTTGAATGGTGGAATTTTTTTGTTTCTCCAACACATTGTGTGGAATACATATTGAGTAGGCTTATTACCGTCTCCTATTTCAATTATTTGATTGTTGCTTAGTTTATCTCAAAAATAAAATACTTCTGAGTTGGCCAACACCCTGTATAATATAAATAACGTAGTCATAAAGTATACATAATTATTAATCAGCATGTTTTATTAAAAAGGATAGTGTTGCTTACACTAATTATTTTGATTAAATTGATAATTTGTCATTTTAAATAGTTGCACATAGTTATTTTCAATAGGCAATGTAAGTAAATACTTTTTATGTTTTAAGTAATGTATATATAAACTAGTATAAACCAAACACATCAGCTAAAAATAACGAAAAAATCATTAAAATTATGATAAATTTCAGTACGAATGATAAGTGGACACATACAAAATTTCAGAAGACCTAATAAATCACAATCACAATAATTCAAAGAAACAAGTGGTCACACAAGTGGACAAGATTTTTTTATAGGGGTGTAGGGTAAAAATCTTTAATAGTCCGTAACAGAAAGACAAAGTGATTACCGTCACCCGATAACGCCGGCAGAGGCTTTTAAAAGCAATTCTTGGTGTTATGCTTATAAATTTTTATCAAAATAAATTGATGTTCATTCAGAAATATTCACCTGCGAGACTCTCGCGCGAGCCGCGATACCTCATGCACGAGACTCGAGACGAGACTTTTGTTGGTCTTGTCCTTGTCTGGTCCGAGTATCGTCTCGAGTCTCGTCTCGAAAACGAGACGAGACCATGCGAGACTCTCGAAAACGAGAGTCTCGTGCGAATCACTACTCTTCGGGCACTTTCCTCTGCCGTTGCCGTAGTAGTTCACGTTCGTGCCAAACTTCGCTTCTTTCAAGGGCCAAGAGTGTTACTGCCAAAATGCTCGCTGTATCTCGTAATATCGCGACCTTATGTCTGTCCACTGTTGCAAGCTGCACCCTAGATGTCCACGTCGACACCCCATACAATTGTATTGACGGCTGGTCATGGGCCTCCATGTTTGGTATAAGTCTGCTTTTTCTAGGTATTGTTTAAAGGACCATTTATTGTCTAGCCAGTCCGTGTTACTAGTTATCCGTCGCACTTATTTACTGCCAGCTGCAGGTGCCTGGTTCACAGTAGACAAGGTGACAATTGCTATTTAGAAGGAATACCTTGCTCATCGCATGGACGCTGTACTGAGAACGTCACAAGTAATATATACTATGGTCTATAACACATTTTTGCTATTTAAAAATTTTGTCAAGCTCTTTATTCCAAATTTTATTTTGTAAATATCTATATTAACATATCGCACACCTGATTCTAATTATTATTTATACGTGTCATTTCTATACTATTTTGGGACTCAATTTTTAAATTTAATTAGCGTTACCATATACAAAATTTTAACCAAAGTCAAATTTGCATAAGACATACAAATAGCTATTTTATTCAAAGTAATGTCCCACAAGTACGTCATAGTCTAGATAAAGTGTGGTTTTGTTTAAGTGAATCGTTACACAACTGATTTTAAATGCAGTATTAAATAATAAATTATGATAATAAAAAAAACTGCTTAGAACGATTTTAATAGGTAATTGGTATTCTTCGATTTTGAGGATTTTAATAATGATTTATTGTAATAATTGTTAAAAATGTTTATCTAATTTTGACATATAAAGTGACATTTTTCAAAACTGACTTCCGTTAGCAAACGTCACATTTTTCGTAACCAGTTACATAATGAAAAATATTATGTAACTGGTGATGAAAAATTAATTTTATCACCAGTTAATAAAAATAAGAGAGAAAAGAAGAAAATTTAATGTCATATAGAAAATAGCAACAACTAGAACTGAAGAGAACTACTAACAATAAGAACAACTAGAACAATTTACTTTTTATTTTATGCATTATAAATAAAGAAAAGTCTGAAATTAATGTATAAAATAAAAGTATTGTCTTGTGTAATACTGGTTGCATAACTTGTAGGAATTAAAAAGTGCTGTTTTCAAATCAGAAAAATTAATTAAACATTGTTAAAAAACACATAATATAAATTCAATTTTCTTTTTGTCAAAAGGACTCACATAAAATAAATTAAATTTTCTTTTTGTCAACATTAAATAAAATATTGTATGAAACACGTTATGAAATGTTTTGTGTAACTGGTGTCATTTTACGGGACCTAGCTCGCCCCGCAAAAATTTCACTCGTTACACAAAATGATGCATTTTATAACTGGTTATATAAATAGCTATTGTATAATTATAATTCAGGAATATATCGAAACTAATAAATACTTCCAAAATAGCATGCCTTAACGAATGAAGCAAAATTTTTCTAAATAACTTAAACCTTGATACAGAAATTACCAGACAAAAAAAGGAGTCAACCTCGGAATCTAACGGAATAACTTGAATTTTTGTATAAACCTTTATTTGGTATTACAAATGTGGTCACAAAAGTCTTATATGTCAAATTGTCAGCTTCTTTCGATATTCAAGGTCAAAGGTAGCAAAAATATTTTTTTTTCTGGAAATTATAGAGATAGACATTCTGTAAAAATTTTGTGTAAACGTTTTTTATATACGTCGAGCCATTTTTGAGATAGAGAGCGCAGAAAATGGAGCTCTTAGTAATACGTACTTTATCGCAAGGTCAATCGCGAATTCCAGTCTATTATACGGTCTTTTTACTTAGCAATTCATTAAATATTACAGCAAGCTTTGGCATTTAATTCCAGGAAGCTGCCTCCCAATAGCAGCCTCGAATAAATAGTATATTATTAAACGAGCAATTTATGATGATTATTCCATTATTCACGCAGAGTGACGTTTGCGTCCCGAGCCGTAGGCGAGGGGCGCAAGTCACTCGATTAAATAATGGCCATAAATTGCGAGTAGAATACTATATTTTGTCCACGACCCTATTAAATAAAAGTCAAGTAAATAATGCGAGTGTAGAACGGAAAGTAATAATTTGGTATTATTGACAATTCTAACGGCAAAATGAATAAATTTCTGAGTACGTCAAATTATGTGACATGGCGATACAGTGTAAAGTATCGATACACCGTACCGTTATAAATATAGTGTTTCAAAAATATAAATATAATAATAATAATTTTATTGCTTCTGAAACAATGTTACAGCAAGGTACAAATGTAATTCTATATATAAAATAAATTTTTAAATTGAAAAGGTTGATTGAATCTTAAATACCAACTACACACAAAACACTATTCATTTATGACAAATTGGCGTGATTTCAATATATTCCAAATATATTCCGCAATTTTCCTAGCTTCAAAAATTGTGATTTTATTCAAGGCATGCAGGAGTGAGTTCACATTTTCAAGGCAAGGGATATTTCGTTTCATTGTTGTGTAAATCCGACAATCAAACAGTATGTGGAAAATAGTTTCCTTTTCATGAGTATTACAAATAGTACAATCCAGTTCGGGGTCGATAATGTATCCAATACCATTTAATGTAAATTTAATTTTAAAATTGTTAGACATACGCAATTGAGCAAGAGTGCGGGTAACCTGGATGGGTAACTTTAAAGCCAGGTACGTGCTTGGTTCACAGCTGGTAGGAAAGGAAGTATACAAATACATGAAAGAATATCTAGACGCAACACTGACATCTGATTCATGTAAATAAGTATAATATTTGGACAACAAATCTTTCTTGTGCGATATAAAAGAAGGATGATTCAAATTGCTCCATATAATCAGATCACAATCAATATACATAGTGGGTCTTCAACCTTATTTTCTGGACACACTTTATACAAGTTAATTTATCAAAATAGAACAACAAAATTAAATCAAAACAACCTCCCCTAATTATAACAAAAAAGAACAAAGTATATTTATTTAATATGCACACTATTAAATAACCATTAACCACACTTTGCTAATATTATTATTCTTCCATCCCACATGGAAAGATTAATCCTCTTGAGTACACGTACCTGTATCGGTAAGAGTATATTATTTTACGATAAATATTATTAGAAACAAACATGCAAGATGGGTTCTTTATAGCCGCGGCTTCAATCGACCTAATAACTTGTTTTAAAGCTCGTGGTTTTATCTCCGTTTCACTTTTATTAGACTTGTCAATGAACATGCTAAATACAAAATAAATAAAGAGGAAAATGTCTTTCAGTGGACATGCTAGGGTAATGCTACAAATAAACACAAATCATTTTTCAGCCAGTTATTATTATTAAGTTGGGTTTGAGGGAAATATAAAAATGTATTAACGAAAAGTGTCTTAAACATCCAATAATAAATCAGGAATAACTTTTAATAACTTAAAAATACTGTATTTTTCTCCTCCCTGTATTGCAAATAACGCATTTTGACACTGTTTTGAAGGACGTAAGTAACAATTACTAAAAGGGTATCGATTTCCCTTGACGTGGTGCTAATTTATGCCATATAAAACGTGTATCTCATTTATTTATATGAATATTAATACTACACTTATTACAATTATGAACATTGCTTGGATAAATGTTTACTCGTTTTTTTTCAATTTGTATGAAATTTCTCCATCTCTAACCAAGCTTTCTGTTACTCTTGAAGTACTGCAGGAGACTATTGGCTTCGTTATATTGTATAAAATTTTATTTGCAACTTCCTTTTTATTATTGACGCTCTCCGCTATATAACTTTCCGCAATAGTTGCAGATTCGTCAATAAAGTGGCCGACGTTCTTCTAAGGGAGTGTCCAATATACTATTCTAAGTTCTCTAAAACTGCTGCACGTGGTTGTACATCTCGGTGGACTCAAACTAAACATCAGTCGTACTGGAGAGACGTGCCAAGACAGGAACACAGCAAGCTCCTGGTCAAAAAACCATCGGAGACGATGTCACGCGGTCACTGTACCCTAAGGAAGTACATGTATATGTCGTGGTCACATAGCGAAATACGTCATTTCGTGAAAATCCGAGGCAGCACATGAACCGTCGGCATATCGTGTAAAGCTGCACCAATTCACCATCTGCCGCGGCATTTCATGAAACGCCGGGTATGTTGTGTACCCAACCTTCAAACAGAATCTGCCGTGTTGCAGACTTTGGGGGTTCATGAAATGCGTTACAGACACGTCAGATAGTGTGACTAAAGTTTATTGTTGTCTGCTGATGGCGGAAGAAAACAGTGAGAAAGTAATATTCCAGCAGCACTACCTCAAGTATTATACAGCAAAACCAAACATGCGGTCGAAGTCGCTGAAGAAATTTTAAAGATATTTTTGCAATTTGGTGCACCTTCTATATTCAAAGTGATAATGGGCGCGAATTGTCAAATAGAGTTGTGGAGGAATAGGAAATCTTATGGCAGGAGTTGTGCATAGTCCATGGGAGACCTCGACATCCAAAAAGTCAGGGGAGCATCGAGCGCTTTAATCAAGATGTGGAACACATGTTGAGGACGTGGATGGCGGACAACAATGTACAAAATGGTCAATCGGATGCCATTTTGTTCAGTGGCAGAAAAATAGCATACTTCATAGAGTCCTGGGCCGATCTCAGTATAAAGCAGTTTTTGGTAACGAGCCCAAATGCGGCTTGGATTCAACAAATCTGCCACCTCACGTTATTGGAACAATTACCACGGAAGAAAAGCTAGAAGAAGTTGAGAAATTAGAAGAGGCTCAAATAGAAATTGAAGATGCTAAGGACACCGACATCCAAAGTGAATAGTGGCAATGCAAATATTGAATGCTCGACAGTTGAATTGGACTTGTCTTGTATATGAAAAGGATGTTATAGAAATATCTATAGAGGTTTCCACTTCCACCTAGAGAAAAGGCGATACACTACCTGACGTGTCTGTAACGCATTTCATGAACCCCCAACGTCTACAACACGGCAGATTCTGTTTGAAGGTTCGGTACACAACATGCCCGGCGTTTCATGAAATGTCGCGGCAGATAGTGAATTGGTGCAGTTTTACACTATATGCCGACGGTTCACGTGCTGCCTCGGATTTTCATGAAATGACGGATTTCGCTATGCGACCACGACATATACATCAGCATATATAGGAAGGAACCTATCTGTCGGGTGTGCATGGAAGAGGAGGAACAGCCTCTCATATTATCTTCCTAGGACTAGAACATCCAAGGGAGGATTTTTCTAAGAAGGAACTAGAGAAAAGACTGTTGAGCCTGATAAGAGCCTGGTCTCTTCGCATAAACGGCACAACCAAGACAACCATTTTGATATCGCATGAAGAAGAGATGATTAAAATTCGTCATGTGGGATTTTATAAAAATGTAATTTCCAACTATTTTGAAATAACAAACCTCACCGTCACTTTTAGTCATTATAAATTTTCGTGCCATTACATTTTTGGAATCAGGAATAGTAGTTATATAACAATTATGACTAGCAGTAAACTAAAAGCTGGATTTAGTATCTCTATTGCTCCATTGTTCGTTGCTCGCAGTGTTTTCCAAGTTTCTGGTGATTCATTATTCACAATTGTTCTCGAGCTTACTTGTTTATATCCTGCTGACAATAGTTATACATCCTATTACATAAAATTTTGTATCTCGATTGAATTTGCTTTTTACTTGACTGATTTTTTTCATAACCCTCGCTTTAATATTATATCTTGACTGGTCTATTATTTGGTTATTCTAGATTCTGATCTCGAAGCCCAAAGCCAAACGATCATCAGATATAATGAGTGTTTTGATTCAATGCCTTATTCATACCGAGAAAATAAATTACCTAATGTCTTAATCGGCTTTTCTTTTGTTTCTTTAGATTAAGCTTTCTCACAATTATTATCGGTCTCTTTTGTGGGTCCATAAAATTTTCTGTTTGTTACGCAACCGACATATTTTTACAATGTTACTATACAGACAGATATTTTATAAGTTTTTTTTTATTTAACATATACTGCGTCAACCACTAGGGTTTTTGGCAGTTCAGTAATTACAAAGGTAAAGGATAACAGTAAAATTACCAATTGTACATGTTTATGGTTTTTAAAAAACTCCAAGAATCGTTAATTTGGTCTCTGAGAGCTAACTGTAAGGTGTTGGCGATCCTATGTTGTTTGCGAACTGGTGACATTCTAAAATGACGTGTTTGATTTGATGAACATATTTTCATTACATTGGGCACATTGAGGTGGGTCTTCTTTACTCATTAGGAATTTGTGCGCTAGTGCTGTTTGTCCAATCCTCAATCGAGTAGCTTTAATTTGTTCAGCTCTTGAAGTCGGTAGAGAAGGGGTTTCTCTCACATTTGTCACTATTTCATGCATTTTGTTATGGATATCAAGGTTCCATTTATGTTGCCACTTATCCATAACAAAATTCTTGACTTCTTGGTCAGGTATCAATTTTATAAGTTTATTGACAAAAAATAATAGTTTTAAATACTGAAAAATAAAATTCTGTATTTATTAAACAAAGTATATGGTGTTTTGATATACAGAGCATTTCAATGAAAACTGTCCACCCCACATAATTGTGAAGGCGTCCTTGTGCTCATATGTAAACGTTATAGCTTTAACCCCCTCCCAGTGACGTAGTTAGGGGGACAAGGGCCCTGGTGCAACGTAGGTCCAGGTGCACTCAAGACTTCCAAACAATCCAATCATCAACTACAGTATTTATCGTAATATTATAACGAAATAACCGAAGTATACTCACTTTGACCACTTTCTCATAAAAACTTCTATTGTCTTAAGGGTGTTCGGATTATAATCCAGTAGTTACATTCAGTGTCGGGTGTGAATGTAGTTTCAAAGAAATATTTATAATATCTATTTCTTGGTTGAGTGATTTAGTGAATTGTTATAGGTATAGGAAATGTTATTTTTTTTTCAAAGCTGAGGTTAGAGGGCCCCCTGAGCTCCAGGCCCTATGCCATTGCCCTCTCCCCCCTATGGTTACCTCTCCCAATGTTGTGAATGGAACACCCTATACTGATTGTTTTACGGTTTTACAAACAATTTAGTGTACAAAAACAATGGGGAGTTTCCGGATGTGTATAAGATCTCAGTTAAGCAAGTGAAAAATTGAGACATGAAACTGATTGACTTTTCACTTATGAATTATACATTTTTGTAATCCTCTTTTAGAGGAGAAACCAACAATGCAATAATGTATAGAGTGGTCCATTTAAAAAATTGGGAAGGGTGACCATAGAGGGGAGGGGGTTAAAATCATAACGTCTACATATGAGCAAAAATATGTCCCCCTTTATTTGATTTTTGACGTGTTTTTTCATTTTTTTATACAAGTGACGCCTTCAGAATTACGTGGAGTTGATAGATATCATTGTATATATTTTTACATTTTTGACGAATTACAAATATTTTATTTATATAAAATCTCATATAGGAGCAACAGTGAGGCACTTATACATAAAAATGTATATGGCCAAAGCCGGTCCCAGACACTACGTGTATTTGGCAAACATTTGGTATTCAGACTTATTCGCGTAGCGTGTGGGAAGTTAACTTTGGTGAATATTCGTCCTTCGTCATTTTCCCGGCGCTGGTCGGAAACTAGCACGAAGCAAAGGACGCCGTAGTGCGGCATACTAAACTACGTGTACTACGGCACCGTGTGAGAGATCAAGCAAACATTCGTGCAAATGATAAATATTGGCCTATTCGCCAAATACACGTAGTGTCTGGGACCGGCTCAAGAAAGAACAAAATACTTCCCCTCCATAAAACACCCACTACCCTATACTCGATTGGACTTGATACACTCTCCCTGTTGTTGTATGGCTTTCTCCCTTTCACCCACAGAATGGCTATACGGAACATAATTTGTATACATCAACAAGCTATGTTATTCGCGCGACCCTTATATATACAACACACGTGTGTTTTAAAGATCGTTATTCAGCATGTAATTATCAGTGCCACATGAAAGTGCGGACAACGAGTATTCACTGTCTATGTACGCGATTCTATCGACTTGTTTTTTAAAAATGAAATAATTTTGGGAAATTTGGATATGTTAACCTTTTAGCGGACGAAAAGTATTTGTAGACAAAGAGTACGTGACTTCAAAAATAATCGATTTTTTATTCGGAAATTAGCACGAAAAATCATTTTTTTGTATGTGTTGACGAAAAAAATACTTATAATAAATACCAGTGAATTTAAGAAGTAGTTTCCCTTCCAAGAAGTCTTATGGTCGAAGGTTAATAACTGCACTTGATCTGGTGCACCCACAATATATGAAATCCTTTCGTATATTACAGTTCAAAAATTGTCACTTCTCGTCTCTGTTGTTTATTGTAACATATTTTAAATACATTAACGAATAATAATGTTAAAATAAACACAGTTATTAAATTAATACAGATCTTTCTTGATTATCTACATAATTACAGCTTCTGCTTAGTGTCTCTAGTTCTAGTTAATCTGAATAAAATATGTTCACTAATCACGCAATCACGATGCATAACGATACAGGTTTAGAAATTTCCTCTCTTTGTCTTTACTTTCAGTAGTAAGTATCTAACATGCAAATTATCGTCAATTTGGAACAGTTTCAATGGCCATTAGCTAATTGTAAGGGCAGCTTCTAGTATTAGAAAGAGACGAAGTGTTAATAGACTTGCTGTGCTCCTGCAGGCAAATTCTTTATACTTCAAGATTGCTTTATTTCATCCGAACCTGTCGTAGGATACGAGTCAGTTAAACACTTATTTAAAGCTGTATTCAGAAAACGCCAATCACAGGGTCGGACCGCATGATATTGCATTTTATTAGTGAATGCAGAATGATCAACATATTAATTTATTTTATTTTATTTATTCATTGGTAGATAATTACGAATAAAAAATTAAATTTAGTTGGAAATCGGGCTGCTGAAATTGGAAAATGTGTAGTAGGGGTGCTTTTATACTATAGTATTTAATTAAGAATTAAGAAAATACAAGGAGGCTATGCTTGAAGTTTAAATTTGACAATATACAGGATGCATAAATGTTAAAATGTTTTTACCCGATATTTGAAACACCCTGTAGGCTGTAGCAACTGCAATAGAAGGCGTTAACTGGTGCCAAAATTATCTCTGTTATTAAAGAAGTTACGTGGTTTTAAAGGAAATCCTTCAAGTGCAGTTGTCTGCAAAAATTCTTAACAAAAGGTTTGATCAGCTTGCAATGAGCACCTCTAGGGCCAACTGCAACTAACCAAATGCATTCTTTGTCTGACTAGCTTAATAACCTCCACTATTCTCGAGTTGCACCACAAGAGTAATTTGATAATAATTTTTAATTATAACGAAACCAGCCGCAAGCGAGCAATTGAGGCTGATGCAGACGTACTACAAAAGTCGCGCGTCTTTAACTCTGCTGTTGCTTTATTCTCTACCTTCAATGCTTTTTTTTCTTCTATTTCAGTACTGATTATCTGCTCTTTTTCTTTAGTGGCTGTATATTTACCGAACGATTCAACATTTTACCGGAAGTTCAGTACTGGGACTCTGCACACTATAGAATTCTACTATCGACTCTATTCACACGTCCTTTGTCGACGTTTTCTTAATAAAAACTTCAATATATTTCATAGTATTAAGTCAGAAATAAAAGAAGACTTGTCGACAGTATGCAGATGGTACACAGAGTGAGACTTTCGACTGCTGTCGACTGGAATATGTGATGCCTTTTGGCCCAATATAATAATATAATAATAAATATTTAAAATAAGAATTAAATTCCCTTGATCTTATTTCAACAAAACGTTCGGACATTTCATTATTATATAAATATAAATAAAGAGGGTTATTGTCAAGTTCAAGCGTGGTGCAAGACAAAAACAATTATATGTTTATCTGTTTTGCTCGAACTTGACCGGTTATATAAATATAGATTCAGTATTGATCAAAGGAGAAGTCGATGCGGAATACTTGAAGAAGAGTATTCTATATAGTTGAATAGTCTCCTACTAGTAATTATTAATCATTAGGGGCCATCCATAAAGTACGTCACACGTTAATGGGGAGGGAGGGTATCACCGAAGTGTGACATCGTGTGACAAGGGGCATGGGGGGGTCAATACTTTTGTGACGTCACATGTTAAAATTTAAAATACTAAAACGCAAAGTTTGGATGTGAATTAAAAATTTTAAAATGTTTATGAAATGTTGGACTTTATGTTGATTTTATTAGATTATTATTTAATAAAAATAAGTAAAAAATGAAAATAGCTGTTTTCTCTCGATTATTTTTAAATACATACATAAATTTAAAAAATGTGTGACGTCACATCAGGAGGGGGGGGGTTATAAAAATGTGACAACCTGTGACAAGGACGGGGGGAGGGGTTCAAAAGTCCTAAAATTCGTGTGACGTACTTTATGGATGGCCCCTTACGTATAAGTATGCTTTACGGCTAGGTACTTATACATAGTATTAGTTTAGTAAGTAATGTAATGTATTTAGTAAATAAATCAAACATATCCCAGTGCTATAGAAGTAGTTTAGTTTCATTCCTCTTGAGATGATCCTCCAAGTGACCCGCAACACCGCTTATTCAGAGGCCCTTCCACACCTATAATCTACCAAAGTATCCATCGACGATACATCCATTACAAATAACAGTAGTAATACTACTACAGAAAATGAGTGTGCTGAGTCCCAGGCCAGTTTTCTATATCGAATATTGCATAATAAACAGAGCATTCAATATTTTATTCTACAAAAGCAATGAACAAGATTGTTTCAAGCCAATGACCTCTTAACTAAGATAAAACAACTACGAGCTGTATGCCCTGGCGAACATTGAAGTAGAACGTTAAACGGGATGGTATGATCTACAGGATTTAACCAAGCCTTTTGGTTTGTAATTAGGGAATATGCTTTTCAGCCTGGCTTAGAGATGATGGATGGGATACATCTACCTTGCACTGATGAGGCGAAGGTAGAATTGATGGAACCTCTTTTAACCACAAACCAAAGGGGCTGGTTAAATCGTGAAGATCATACTATCGCGCTAACTTTGAAGAAAGTAGTTGTTTCTTCTTAGCTAAGCTGCCATTGGTTTGAAATAATCTTTTTCAAACTATGTAAGGTGTCGAAATAGTATTAAAATAGTATTATTTACACACTATGAAATCGGTCAACTAATAAATATTTTTCTGTTGATGAGTTTATTATTATTATTATTAATTGCCTTTATTAGTCTGTGAAAAAATACAATCAATACTTACACGATGCGAAGTCTAGCTAAAGCTACGCTACTTAACCTCATGTTTACAAAAAAAAACAAATTATACAAAGTATTAAACAAAGAGAAAAATTGCAAAAAATTTGTGTTACAAACAACAAAACAATATTCTAAAACAAACCTCAAAATTACTGTTGCTGCAGCAAATTTTTTTATAATTTTGTTTCAGGTGACTGAGAGATTTGGTTTTTAAACTCATAGAAAAGTTTAAAATACTTCTACTTTTATATAACTGACGTAAAACTAAATAAAAGTAGAAGAGTGAAAACGAAAACTACAGTCATAAATGATTCCTAAGTTTCTACAACTATTCACAGTTTTCAAGGGTTCATTTTTGATAACCATATTTACATTTTCTTTGACCACGGCTCTAGAAGTATATTGTCATCTATTTGATTATAAATAACCCACTGGTTTTATAAAATGTAATAAAACTAGATTAGATCCACTAAATATGTAATGTATGAATTCTTCAATCAAATCATTATATACGACCAATTTCATTGACACATAATCGATCATTTTTATGGTTGATCCGACCCTGAGAGCCTATATTATCCTCGAAACAGCTCACGAACGTTATCTGAGGGCACATCGAATTTGAGAGAGTTCGAGCCGAGAGGCGTCATCATCGAAACTACGAAACAAGCACTTAAAACAAAATGAAGTATGAGAAAAGAAAATTACTGCAATTATTGGTTTCGGGATCGTGGCCTCAGACCGCCCATATAACCATAGACCATACGAGAAGAGATACCACGCCAGAAATGTTCTTTCTACTCTCATATCTCAATTATTATGAGATGAAGCAAGCAAACAACGATTGAACTAGTTCGGATACGTTCGGATTTTCTCTTGCGAATGCTAAAATTATTTCAGCAACTTGATTGTTGGCAATGATTTTGTGTGCACTAGCAGGTGTCGAACAGCTACCTGTTTTTTTAATATACCTATTTAGGTATTTTTATAATTTATTTAAATTTAGCATGATTATAATTTTTTAAATACTTTTAATATTATATGGATTATCCCTTGCGACAACCAATGGGGAAGTCCACTAATTTTCAAAAACAGTATAATCGTGATCTCCATGTCTAAAAACTGATGGAATTATATATTTTTATTTGATTTATAATATGATTAACCAAAACAGGAACACAGCAAACTTCTGGTCAAAAAACCCTCAGAGAAGCTGACCAATGAAATACTAAACCTTAGCAGGGCCCAAATAAGGATAGTGACGGGTTTACTCACCGGTCACTGTACTCTAAAGAATCACATACATACAATCGGCATATATAGGGAGGAACCTATCTGTCGGTTGTGCATGGAAGAGGAGGAAACAGCCTCTAACATTATCTTTGATTGTGAAGCATTATCTCACTGGAGATATAGACTCCTGGGACTAGAATTTCCAAGAAAGGATTTCTCCAAGAAGAACCTAGTGAAAAGTTTGCTAAGTCTGTTAAGGGCTACTGGTCTCTTCACATAAACGGCACAACCAAGAGCACAAAAAGCCTTAAGGCTGAGGTGCCGAGGACATCAATCCTTTGACTGGTGTGCTGATCCAATCAATCAATATGAATAATGTATTAAATTGAATAATTATTATTTTTAACATAAAGTTTTAGGCACCATTTGTAAATGCTGTTCTTATTGGTGTAATGCTGTATGACGTTCTAGCCCCATGGACCTTAATCCGACCAATCATATATCCGCAGTGAATAAAAACCCTTCGCAGAGAGGCTCAGTTTCCAACTAATCCTAATGTTTGGGGTTAGTACGTCAAAGCACCGCCCATTTGTTTCGAAAAATTTTCAGTCTTGCTTTAATATGTTGATTTCAAAACGCCAGGAAATCTGTTTAATACGATTTTGACACATGATATTGTCTGGACACTGAACAAACATCATTATTAATTGATTGCAATATATTTGAAAGGATTTCAACTCTTAGTTGTCTTCCACATTGAAGATAATTAATACAAATATCCGCAGAAAAGCAGCATCCATCAACTATGATGGTCATATCGCGAATTACACTTAAGTCTCTTGGTTTTTTTTATGCCTTCAGCGTCTAGTTTCACGACAACCACTCAATGACTCTAGTCTTCTGTGCCAGTCTGCACAGATTCTTCACCGGTTGTATTCTTCGAGAGTTAGCCAAAACTACATAGTCTTCAGGAAAGTTCTCCGTTGTATAGCCATTAGATCATTAAATAGACTATATTAATAACCAGTTATCCTGACAGCACACGTTGCGTGGAGTAGCAGAACTAGTCTATGGACGACGAGAGAAAACCTCTCTAAAATTCAAAGACATTACAGGAGTAATGAGAACATGCCCAACGGCAGCCATGGAAGTGATTCTCAACCTCACACCACTACATACGGTGGTGGAAAGTGTTGTAAGAAGAACAAGATACAGACTAAGTAGAGGGAATCATTAAAAAAGCCACCTCCTTACTTCCTAGAAATCAGAAAACCTGGCACAGCATCTAGGAGATTATTGGATAGAAGAGGGACATTTACCCAAGCTGAAGCCTACAGATATCCCAAAATTCCTCATGGAAATAGGACTAAAAGAGCTACTGTCTCTGAGACTTTCCTGAGGATACAAGTATAAGTGAGGGGGCACAATAGATCTTTTAGGTATCAGTGAATGTTACTCCATTATACATGCATAATCCCATTTTTATTGGGTACAGTTAACGTTTCTGTCAAAAGGAAAATCAAAAGATATATGTACCTCCCCTAGTGCATTCTCTGGTGGATTATTTTCAGAGGCAAATTTTTTGGTTCGATTTGCTGAAGACCGATCGGTAGTGTAAGGACGATAGTAAACTAGACTTAGGTACTTCAATCGTAGTTCCTATGTTCGCACTTAAATGGCTTTTACTGTTAAATAATGTTAATGGAAAATTTGAAGTAGATTGGACCAAGGAATCAAGTTATCCCATAGAAACTTTGCCCCCGTTTTTCAATCCCTTAGAGGTGGAATTTCGGAAAATCCTACGTCATACAAAAAAAAAACCCTCCAAGTTGTAGGTCTCTACTATCAGCGGTTTAGGCTGTGCGTTGATCCGTCAGTCAGCCATTCAGGACAAACCGTTTTATATATATTGTAATTTCATACTTCCAAACTTCTTGTTGATTTTTACATCTTGTGTTTTTTTACACTAATTTCCTGTTAGCTACTTTTATCATTATAGTGGCCCCATTTTTAAAGCGGCAATTATTCTTATTTGGACACAAACAATGCTTGCAAAAACGAAACAAAAAATCCCCATGCTGAAGAATTTTTAACGGAATGGACACATAAATAGTGGCAGACAGTTGGCTGCTTTTCTAAAGTAAGCTGAAATCTTTAGCAATAAGAAAAAGGGCAAAGAAGAATAACCTATTAATCTTTGCCGTTTCGGCAACCAGTTATTTGCTATCTACGTAGTTATCTCGCTTTTATAAAACGTTGATAGAGTCTGGAAAGTAGTAGTATCAGATACGTTAAAATTTGATATTTTTGAAAATGATGAGATATCAAATAAGACTAATCTACATTTAATTCTAGTAAATTAAAATAATTTTTAAATGAAAATGTATTTTTAGTAAAGATTATTACAGTTTCCTGTAATATTGTCGTATTTAATAAAGCGATTTAACAACAGATGTCGAAGAATAATTATTTTTATTCTAACGCTTTATACAGTTTTGAAAAATATTTTTCAAAAACAGTGACCGTTCCACTAAGAAGCAACAACTACTTCCCGTGTTATATGCACCGACGGATATTGAATTACACTTCAAAGTCAAACTGTATAAAGCGTTAGAATAAAAATAATTATTCTTCGACATCTGTTGTGTTTTTGGAACTTTTTGTTGTAAAAGTTTTACTTTGATATTCATGTTTAACACAGATTTCGTTAGTTTGAACCGAATGATGAAATAAAACCTACCTGACGGTAAAAATAAATAGATTAACATTAAGAAACCAATACAAAGTAACATATTGAGAATGACAGGACAGAAATGATTATAATCTGATTGGAGCTTTTAAGTTTTAGGTACAATGATTAATCTGTTCGTCCTGACACAAAAATTAACTTTAATATATTCGAGCAATTTGTGAAAGTCGCTGGGTACAAATTTTTAAAATGTGTGTCGCATTTAATAACCCCTTGCCGAAAAAAGGCAAGAGAGCCGTTACAACTTTATTTACAATGCACTTCGTACCGACAAGAGAAATTAAACTGTTTTTGTAAAACAAATGAATTTCATACCACTGCCATATACAAGTTGTGTCGTGATGTGTTGTCACCAATAAGGAAATCGTTTAATTCTCATGTAAATGTTATGGATTTAAAGATTCTATAACAGAATATATACATATATACATTTTATTCATTATTGTACATTATTGTTAAACTCATGTTTTCTATTCAGTGGAAAGTTGATAAGTTCATTCATGCCGGTTTGCACAGTTAGGAATTTAAGCTTTAAGTTTTTCGCTTGTTGCACCGCTGCAGTTTGAGCATTACTTAGTAAAGAACTGCTTAACTCATTGCGTACATGGTAACACTGAAAAAATCTAGTAATTTATTAATGACTTTAAATTTTTGTATCGAGTGTCAACTGTGAACGGTTAACCTATAAATACAAAGAAAACAACAAACTTAAGAAATCAACAGAGGTTATCAAATGACCAGCGCAAGTATAAAACCAAATGGTTCTAGAAACTGATTCATGAGAGACTCGCTGTAATAACACTTGATCATTTGATCTTGTAGGATTTCTTATAAGGTTATATTTTACTTGAAAATCGTTTCGAAGCCTCATAGAGTTCTCTATCAATCCTGTAAACAACATTGCTTTGTCACTAGAAATCTTTGATAGAATGCAAATTGCTTTATGTCGTTGAAATGATCAGATCGGATGGAAACGATGTCGGGATTTCGAGAATATCTTAATCATCTTCGAAAATGTCGTTTATTGCCAGCTCCATTTTGTTAAATGTATCATGTATCACACTTCCGCCTAAGAGGCAACACATTAACCACAAAACTAACCCATATAAATGAAAGTTTATAGGACAGACCTAGAATGAATAAATGAGGTTTCAAACCCATCCACCTGAAGCGCTAGTTGCAATCGAGTTGTTGAAATGGGCGAGGCAGCTAAGGCCACAAAACAGACTCAGACTAAGCTATAGAAGTGAAAGTTCTGTGCCAAGGTATGAAAGCAGAATTTCGGCGATCGCAGTTGATGGGTTCAGAATTCTTTCATAGCGGTTTTTTTAAAAATGGAACCTGTATTTGGTACAGAAATATTTTTAATGACTAATGCCCGACTTCTCCAACCATTTCGTGAAGCTAGATAATACCTTAAACGGATTTAGGAGTTCCTAAATGCAATTTAAGTTTCACCACGTGCTAAGTAATACCTACGAGTGATAATATTGATGATATTGAAAAGTGGGGTTAATGGTCAAATAAATTTACAAAACTGTCAAATTATTCCGTTTTATCTGGCTGATCCCTTCAATTTACAGTAGCAGCATCCTTTTATTGACGTTAGATAAAAAGATGTTCAAGAATACCAGATAGGGAACACCAACTCAAATAGTTTACTGAACAAGGTAGACAAGGAACTCTCAATCAGGCTATTGGAACTGGTTAAGAGACATTTGAAGACAGTTACCGACCTGTTGACTGGACACAGCACCTTGAGGAATCATCTGCACAAAATGGGCAAAGTTAGTGAACCTATGTGCAGAAAATGTGAACTCAATGATGAAACACCTATTCACATACTCTGCTTCTGCGAGAACTTACAAGGACTCAAACAGGAGCACTTTGTTATGGAAATAATACAACCATTACAACTACTGAAAATCCCTCCAGTGGCCTACATAGAAGACACAAAGCTTATGGAATGGAAGTAGATAACATGGGAAATGGTACAAAGATTCAGTTCAACTGTTGAGCACAACCCAATCAAGTCAATGACGTTCAA
Organism: Lochmaea capreae; assembly: GCA_949126875.1. NCBI lineage: Eukaryota > Metazoa > Arthropoda > Insecta > Coleoptera > Chrysomelidae > Lochmaea > Lochmaea capreae. The sequence goes on along the minus strand of OX421406.1, from coordinate 9,394,338 downwards.
GTATACCATTTATCCATTCTAGATAGAAGCATGACTCCTTTCTCTCCCCGGTTTTGAAGGATTGGGTCCCAGAAGTGTCTCAAAAAACGCCTCAACTCAGCCAGATAAACATTCTGGTAGTCTGAAACTGCAACCAATGTAGCATCGTCGAAGAAGTCGAAAAATGGGAAAAGGTGCAGTCTATTTGAAAAATACTACAGGTCAAAGACAGGCAAAAGATTCAGAAATCTGATCTCAGAGTAATAACAGAAATTCTCACTGGATACTGCTCACTCAGCTACCATCTCTGTAAGATAGGACTAGTAAACAGTGGAACATGCAGATTATGCAGTTGCAGGGAAATTGTCCTCCAACGCCTTAAATATCTGGAACAGGTCTATTTATAGCCTGATCAGCCTACAGTCCTTGATATAAAACGGCTTTTTCAGAAGCCTATAACTCTTGGAACAAAATATGGATTTAGGGTAATCTAATGTACCTCAACACTCTTTTGAGGTTTTTTGTGGTGGATTTTAAAAAATTTTGAAAATCCGATTTTTTTATTGGGGATAAAAACAAAACTAAACTATTAAATTTAGTTAAATATGGTGCGATGTAATTTGTTTCTTTGGAATTAACTGTCTGTTATGCATAAACAAGAATCTATTTTCAGTTGAATTACTTTCTTCCAACGTTTTTCAGCCCATCTGAATTAATAGTTTCGTGAGAGGCAGAAGATAGAGGAAGCGATTAATCTATATCTCCTGCAAGGTCAATGTCTTGCTTATTACATTGACGGCATATTAAAGAAAGAAAAAAAAACGGAATTCATTGGACGTCCTAAGAAACATTTCTTTTCAAAACCTCCGAACCGAAAACTTGTTAAATTAAGTCATAAAATAAGTACCTTGAAAAAGCAAATCATGCGTAAAGTAACATTGATTATGGTTCATTCAAGAAGTATTCTAAAAAGTACCTCTTTGTACCGAAATGGATGTTACTGCAGTTGCGTATCGAAAGTGTTTTATTTAGGACAGAAGGTTACACTATTATTTCGAATAAATGAATTATGACAATGCAAAACACGAAAATGAATTTGGAAGAATTTTTTTGAAAAACAATGTAACCATCATCATCAAATTAATTATATAATTATTTTTAATTGATCTGCACGCCCATGACAAAATGAGAAGCTCTTTCTACGGCTCTGATTAATACACTTCAATGAATAATGTATTTTTTCACTATTCCATATTAGTGTCGCATAAAAATTCGTAGCTATACCAGAGAATAGAATAATTATATTTAGCTCCTTCATTGAAGCTATCGATTTAAATATTAAATTGCAGTGTAAATATTATTCTTGTTTGTTTTAAATTTAAATTTATTAATATTGGACCACTTTTTTATGAAGAATTCTTAGTTTACAGTGATATCGGGAAGCAATGGAACATACAAATTAGGACTGCTAGAATAGTTATGGTCGGATTACTATGAAATAGAAATATTGTGGGAAATAATATTTGTAAATGTATGTAAGGTACAAGGGAAATGGACTACAGTTTCCAAAGGGTACATGAATTTATTAATTTGGGAGTACTAATATCTAGCAATGCACACGAAGAACAAGAAATACAGTCAAGAATCACGAAAGGCAACAGACAATTTGGAATGCTCCAGTCACTGATGAAATCAAAATACTGTTCAAGAAAGATGAAGATAAGAATATCTAATACCATTATAAAACCCACTGTAAGATACGAAAGTGAAACATGGATTCTAACAAAAAAACAGGAAGAAAAACTGGAGCGCTGGGAGCGTAAAATTCTTAGAGCAATCTTCGGTGGAATAAAAACACCTGAAGGCTGGAGAAGGAGAACGAATGAAGAAATAGACGTATTATATGGAGAATCAAAGATAACATCAAGAATAAAAACATACAGGTTAAGGTGGTTGGGACACGTAGAAAGATTGAACAAAGAAAGAATGACAAAAATGGCTCATTACAGGACTCTTATTTGCAAAAGAAGAAGAGGGCGGCCTAGAAAAAGATGGTTTGAAAGTGTGATGTCTGATATAAATAAACTGAAAATACGAAACTGGAAACAGAAAGCTAAGAATAGAGAGGAGTGGAGAAAAATAACTGCCCTGGGTCTACAAGGCCTGTACAGCATATATATATATATTCAATGAGACAAAAAATCTATTGTGCCCCCTTTCTTCTACTTACTTCCTTTAGACTTATTTCCTGGAGGAATTTTTGAATATCTGTAGGCAAAGTGTCCCTCTTCTATCCGGTAGTCTCCTAGGTCGTGTGCCCTATGCAATCCGCGGGTATCTGTATCTGTAGAGTAGGGAGGGTGAGTGTAGGCTCACAGCACTTAGGCCACATATGACCCATTGTACATCCTCCCGAGGAGTTGTCCTCCTAGGTCATCATCCATCCTGTCCTTCTCAGGAAGGTGAACAGGTCACCAGGAGACATCTCCTTTATATCGGCAGGTGTAGGCCAAGACTCACCGAACACACACTCTCTTATCGACGATAACTCCGGACACTCGCATAGGACATGCCTGACAGTCTCATCTTCCTGTTCACACATCCTGCATAGAGATGTGTTCACTAGCCCCATAGTATGGAGGTGTTTCCTTAGTTGACAGTGGCCAGTCAGGAATCCCACTGTCAATCCGCGGGTATGTGGATACAGGTTTCTTCTTCCATTCCACAGAATCTTCATTCTTCTTGCTCCGCTATTTTCAACTCTCGTTGTCAATAAACTAGTTTTACTGCTCCTCGCAATGGTTCCATAAGTGATGATTGGTCCAGCTATGGCAGTGTATATCCAGCTCAGGAATCCTTGGGCTACAACCCAAATTTTTTCCTGCCAATTTCCTGCGCACCATTAGAGCCAATTTTGCTTTGTTTCTAATCTGCTTTTCGTGTTTGTTCCACAGAAGTTTACTGTCTAGAGTCCGACTTTTATTCAACAGTTTTTTGTAAACCTAACGAAAATCGAAATATTAGCAAGTTGCGTTACTTTATGTACACACTGTATAATTGAAAATCATCGAAATATCCAACTTAAAATAATATTTAAATCATTACCCACAAATATTTCGTAGATCACCTGTCTCAAGAAACCTTCCCTTCAAAGTAGAGTATTAAAGATTGTAGCTGTCGTACCTATGGTCTTAATGAGTTTTCTCAAAATTAAGATATAATAAAAAGGAGGCGTTACTTATTACAGTTAATTGCCAAATTCAAATTTGGAATCACTCTTCACATACACCGAAGGAACACCTAATTTATTAATAAAAAACCATCACTCTGGGAATGATTTATTAAGGAAAGTCTGATGCAGCTGCCTGGAGAAATTTAAATTATCTACATGACAGGGACGCATTAGCAAATAAGACCTATTAAAAATTATGAATAAAATACTTGCTGAAGAAATAATAAAATAAATTAAAACAACTTATTTTATCAAATTTCATCACTTATTTAGTTACTTTTGTGATAAATTTATAAACCGCTTTAAAATGCGAGCTTTCAAAGATAACTGACAGGTTTTAAAGGACTTTTCAGGAGTAGGATTATTGACTATCTGGGAAAATATCGTTCCCGAAAATGTTCCCAGGAAAGCTAGATTACTTTCACTCCTGAGAACAAAAAAAACTCATATTCTCATAAAAAATGTATGATCAGGTAAGATCAGGTGATCGTGCTGGTCACTCTATCGATCCTCGTCTGGAAATATTACATCGAGCTACTGCCGAACATAGAGTTGGTAGATGAGTGGAGTAAGGTTGTTACGGATGTGGTTTTATAGGAACCGAAATCGGAGTCGGAGTTTATAAAGTTTGGCTATCGGAGTCGGAGGTGAAGGTGGAGGTGGATGGAGGCAGAAGAAATATGTGTTAAGGGCAGGTGCAATGAAATAATACAAAGTACAAACAGTATTTATTTAACCTCTTTAATTTTAGGTCAAATATAATTAAAAAATTCAAATTAAATCTTACAGCTTGCGAAGGCTATAATGTAATTCGTATATGAAAACTAGCCAAGTCAGAACTTAGGCTTAAATATATTTATAAGTAGAAGTTATATTTTAAGTTGTTATAAATAAATTTCAGGACTGACCATTGAACTTGGCACCCATTTAGATCTCACTTCTTTTGTCGTTGAAGTCAACAACCAAGGCATATATCGTTATATTGAACTTGGCTCTCATTTCACATTTATATTTTTTTTTATAGGATCTTACATGACCAAACTCGAGAAACCACTTTTCTATATTAGTAATTGTCCTTTGGGATATAGGCGACGAATCCGGGAATTGTTCATGAAATAGGCAAGCTACTTTCATTCGCATACGAGTGTTATCTCCGTACCTAACTAACTAACTAAATTCAATAGACTGGAAATTCCATTCTTATTGTAATCGTTGAAATTGTTAACAACCATTTCAATCAAACAAAACACGCACAAAATCTTCAAATTTTTACTTTTGAGGTTGAAAAACTTTGAGGGAGCTCGTTTTCTCTTGAGTGAGGGGTGTTTGTTGTATGTATAAAACTGAAACATTTTATTGTTAGAATTTTTTACCAAATTTTTTGAAATTTCTGAAGTGGAGAGTAGGGATTTGAGACAAAAGACAAAAACAAATTTGGTATGTTCTAGTCCCGACAAAATATGTCAAGACATCTGAACAAAAAAAAATAATGGGTCAAAGCATGGAGCTGCTGAAAGAATACATAAATTGACAAAAGTTTCAAAAAGATCCATTAAACAATTATAGGTAAAACAACTCAGAAAAAGAAAGTACAGGAATCGTTAGTGCGTGTGGATAATAATGAAAAATCTTTCTGAAACCGTTTCTGCTTCTGCTTACAGATTTCTTTATCTCTCCGACAAATTGTGAAACGGTGCAAATAAATTTTACTCACAACTATAAAACGGGAACATAAATATCTAATCCAACTTACTACGAACACACGCAGGTATATAATATATTGTAATTCCCAAAAACTTTAAAGAAACAAAGGAATAAGAAATCAAACGAACGAAAACAAAGTATGATTGACACTTACGTTACAGATTTAGTTACCGACACAACGTTGCCATAGTGTGTCCGATCGTTTTGTAACGGTGCCGTCATGTCTCGTCTGGTTAAGTAGTGAATACCAACTGATACAAAACGGAGCCGTTGCCATGAATATACTATACTTACTTTTATTGATTACATTGTTCTCCTTACTTTTTATACAACTTAATACTAAAACAATTTTTTGTAGCAAACCATTATTTGTAGCTAGTTCCACCCTGGATACCGAATTTCGAATTATGATAAGTTTGAATAATCACATCACAGAAATACTAAAGTCACTAATCATTATTACCAAACGTCTATTCCACAGCCTTTTTTAATTAGTACAGCTTTGGATAAGCCGAATAAAATTGTTTGCTTGAGTTTATTTATTAATTCAGGATAAAACTGAATAGTTTTGAATAGATGATTTTTATTAATAGGCCAGGAAAATTAGCTCAAAAAACTGCCAAAATTCTTAACAGATAAACGAATTTGGAGAGGGTAGGGAAATTATTATTAATATAGGAAAAAAATTCAGGTTCTGAATGCACGTAGTCGTAGAGGTTTTGGGGTTGGAAATAGTGAGAATCCTATATTCTTCAACGAGTGAGTTTTGGAATCGTCCAAGTGAATAATAGCCATTCTACACCAGGAAAAGACTTCTACTGTCCTTTAGGCATGAACCGTGAGAAAGTCAAGTTCAACGCTGAATAAGCAGTATGTGATTTAGTAAGGTTACACCACAATAAATAACAATAATATTACATCAGTTTGAACTTGAAGTAAAATATATATGTAGTATTATATTGGTTAGGATTCATTCTTATTCAATCTTTAATTCATTCTTATTCGATACTTGGCTAATTCTTATTATGATTTAGTTGATGTTAAGTTAATAGTAATAGTATTATAATCTTTAAGTTATGTATAGTAATCAATAAATATAAGTACAGTTTCCCAGTGAACCAGAGAGTTTTATTAAACGTAAATGGGCACCCAAGACCAAGGGACGTCCACAAACCCAATGTGGTCACCCATTTAATACGGCTCTGTAGCAGAATAGCGCTGGTCAAAAAAAGCGCTGGACAAAATAGCGCTGGACATAAATAGCGCTGGATAAAATAGCGCTGGTCAAAATAGCGCTGGACAAAAACAGAGCAGGACAAAATAGCGCTGGATAAAAACAGCGAAGGACAAAAACAGCGCTCCATAAAATAGCGCCGCCAAAAGATAATTATGCTTCTTTATTTTACTACTATCTTATACATAAAAATAAACTATAGTACCGAATTAGCATAATTAGGAATAACATATTTTTAATAAATTACAGTCATAACAATAGTTTTCCTAATTCAATTCGTCAATTCAACATCGCTTCCCGACCAGCCGACAGTGATCAAAGTGTTGGTAACTGTCTATAACAATATCAGAATATAAGGAACGGAAAACAAGTAAGAACAACAATCAATATTTTTCATCATACTTCAACACATATCGCTTCCCGACCAACTGACAGATCAAAGTGTAAACAACTACTTGTCAGTGTCATATTTATTTAAAGCCTAAAAAAATGCAATTTGGCAAGTCTCAGAAAGGAGGTGATACATTATTCCACAAAGGATATAATTACCGAAATGACTAGCTACGTGAAATTGCATTTTTTTAGACTTTAAATAGATATGACACTGACAAGTAGTTGTTTACACTTTGATCTGTGTCAGTTGGTCGGGAAGCGATATGTGTTGAAGTATGATGAAAAATATTGATTGTTGTCCTTACTTGTTTCCCGTTACTTATATTCTGATATTGTTTGTTGTTGTGATGCCTTTTGGCCTAAACATTAAGTCATTAATTATTTAAAATATTATCGAATAAATTCCCTTCAGCTAATTCCAATAAACCACGAATTGTTTTATAAATAATAAATATAAAGGTTACACGTACGAGTCAATGTCAAAGCAAATAAACATTATCTAGTATCATGTATGTTTACTTATAGTGAACTTGACTCTTTGTATATATAGGTAACAATAGTATTTTAAGTATTCATTATTAATTGATTATCAATTCATTATTGATTCATTATTATTATTAAGTCATTATGATGGTCATTCATGAAAGGATGATTACAGGCAGTATCATTCATTCTAAGTAGTAATCTAAGAGTAGTCAATTAGTGTTAGTGGTTAATGTATAGTAAATATTAAATAGAACATGTCCCAGTGAAACAGGTAGTTGTTTTATTCCTGGGGGATGACCCACCAAGTGACCAGCAGCACCACCTAGTCAGAGGCCCTTCTACTATCCTACTACACCCAGTATCCTCATTACATTACACATTACATGGCGATCCTGCAAACAATTGGAGTTCTGTAACAATGGGTGGTAAAGCAACGAAACAAGCGGTCCAAGAAAATGGCGTGGTCAACAGTAATTTTATAGTACAAGAAGAGGAACTCAAAGCAGATCTGGAGGTGAAGATTCTTATCTACATTATTGTGGTTGTTTTGGTACTACAATTTGGATGGTCTATATATAAGAATCATAGAAGACAAATGAAGAGGGAGATAAGAAGAAATCTACAGCAAAGCACGCTAAATCTGTAGGATGGTGAGAATATTATTTTTTTTTGTAAACTTTAAGGGTATATTCTGTTTTGTGGCTAAATTTTTTTTTTGATAATTGATATTTCATATTTTTATTTCTATTGACAATGAATTTTAAATGTCCTCGAGTGATGGAAATGCAGTAACGTGGGATGAATTTGAGATTAGATTGAATTTAATTTTAGAAGATATACGTAGGAATAGTAAGCGTGTGTTAAAAAAGGAGGTTCCAAAAAGCTCAGATAGTCATATAGATATAATAAATAAGTTGTGTGATTCATTTAATAGTTTCTCTAAGTTAATAAATAAGAATTGGTATAAGTTAGAGGAGAATCAGCAGAGTACATGTATTTTATATTTTAACAAAATTAGAGAAAAGGTAGAGAAAGCATTTCAAGTGTTAGATTGTCAGTATGAAGTTCCGTCTCAATTAATTACGCGTAATAATTTAATTAATAATTTAATAGTATTAGAAGCAATGAGCAAAGATAAAAAGGAGAAAATGGCATTAAGTATGAATGACTTTTTCAATTTAGCTGGTAAGATATTACCAAATGAATTTAATGGGGATATAAGCAAATTGCAATCTTTTGTAGATGCTATAAGTTTGCTACAGGTTGGTGCAGCAGAGCATGAGGAGAATGCTGTACTATTTGTGAAAACTAGGCTAACTGGAAAGGCCAGGAGTCTAATCACCACCGAAAAATCGTTGGTAGAAATTATAGGAACCCTTAAAAAGGGACTAAAGGGAGATAGTGCTAGTTTAGTAGGAGCTAAATTAAGCAAATTAAGACAAAACAATAAGGATATAGTTGAGTATGCTTCAGAGATGGAGAAATTAACAGATCAGTTACAAGCCGCGTATTTGGCAGAAGGAATGCCAGTACATTTAGCAACTAAGTATACAACAGAAGCAGCAGTAAAATCACTGATCGACAACTCAGCATCAGAACGGATAAAAACCGTTATAGCAGCTGGGAATTTTACGACACCGCAAGAGGTGATGACTAAATTGGTTTCCATCAATGTGGGAAACAATCAGTCAACAGGAAGTGTTCTGCATTATAAGGCAGATAGAAATAAGTTTGTGTCAGGAAATACCTATTTTCCACAGCGAAATACCTATTTTCCTCAGCGAAGACACTCTTATGTAAATCATAATGGAGAAAATAATTTCCATAGGAAAAATAACTACGATAACAGTAGGAAATTTCACGCCAATCAAGGCAATAGGAGATTTACTGGTTACAGGGAGAAACCAGAAGAATATAGGAACAAGCCTAACAATAGGTTTAACAATGATAATAAATATAGAAATGTAAGAATGTGTGAGAGTGGAGAGACGAGAGTGGAAGATGAACAGAAAGAATTGGGGTTTTGAAAAAGAAAGGTGAAAAATCCAAAATTTTAAATAACTTGCATAATAATAATCATTACATTTATAACTTTGATTTAACTCTTTCAAACTCTGTGCAAATTAAAACTGACATATCGGATAATATAGATACTTTTATATTAGATACAGGTGCAGATATATCGTTATTAAAAATTTCAGATAATTTTCCACATCACTTAATAAAGACAACACAAATCTTAAATATTAAAGGAATAACTCAGGGAGAAATTAAAACTTTGGGTACAATAGAAACTTTTCTTTTTATTAAGGGTGTAGCATTTCAACATTGTTTTCATGTAGTAGAGGAAGAATTTCCTATACCTACGAATGGAATTCTAGGTAGGGATTTCATAAGAAATTATAATTGTATTTTAGATTATTCAGAATTAAAATTATACATAGATTGTAAATCTAGGAATACAGTAACATTAGAAATTCTTGACAATCCTGAATATGATACTTTGGCAATACCGCCTAGATGTGAAGTCTATCGGTTGGTAGAAAGTTTCAAAAACTTAAGACAAGATAAAGTTGTTGAGCAACAAGAACTATTACCAGGAATATTTATAGCAAGATCTATTATATCAAAAACTAATCCTTATGTCAGAATTTTAAACACAAATTATGAAAGCAAGTCGATAAATACAAACAATATTAAAATATTGGATTTAAATTTATTTCATGTATATGCTGTGAAGAATGAAAGTAAGAATAGGTTGAAAGAATTAAGAAAAACATTAAATTTAGAGGTACCAGAATACGTGAGGGATAAGCTAATAAATCTTTGTGAGAATTTTTCAGACATTTTTGCTTTAAAGAACGACATTTTAACGCATAATAATTTTTATGAGCAAAAGCTATTGGTAAAAGATGATACTCCAGTATATATTAAAAATTATCGCACGCCACATTCTCAATCTTCAGAACTTAATAATCAGGTCCAAAAGTTATTAGAACAAGGTATAATCGAATCTTCAATCTCAGATTATAACAGTCCAGTTTTACTTGTTCCCAAAAAGGCAATCAATGGAGAGAAGTCTTGGAGACTTTGTATAGATTTCAGGCAATTGAACAAGAAAATAGTCACAGATAAATTTCCATTACCCAGAATAGATTCGATTTTAGATCAGTTAGGGAGGTCGAAATGGTTTTCAGTCATAGATCTTATGTCAGGTTTTCATCAAATTCCCTTAGAACAATCTTCAAGGAAATATACATCTTTTAGTACAGAAAAAGGTTCTTTTCAGTATACAAGATTACCATTTGGTTTAAATATAAGTCCAAATAGTTTTTCAAGAATGATGTCCATAGCATTCTCAGGATTAACTCCAGAAAAAGCATTTCTTTATATGGATGATATAGTCGTAATAGGGATGTCAGAAAATCATCATTTAAGTAATCTCGAAAGGGTGTTTGACACATGTCGGAAATTCAACCTTAAATTAAATCCACAAAAATGTCAATTCTTCAGGCGAGAAGTAACGTATTTAGGACACAATTTGTCCAGCGAAGGGGTTCTACCCGATAAGGCAAAATATTCAGTCATTGAGAAGTATCCAGTGCCCAAAAATTCAGAAGAATCTAAAAGGTTCGTAGCATTCTGTAACTATTACAGACGTTTCATTCCAAATTTCGCTGAAATATGCATACCTCTCAATAAATTATCTAGGAAAAATGTGAAATTCGAGTGGTCGGAAGACTGCGAAAAATCATTCCAAATACTAAAATCGGCATTAATTCAGCCGCCTATTTTGAAATATCCAGATTTCAATAAAAAATTTATATTGACAACAGATGCTTCAAATATTGCGTGTTCTGCAATACTTAGCCAGGAATACGAAGGTATAGATCTACCTATAGCTTATGCATCGCGAGGTTTTAAGAAAAGTGAATTAAATAAACCTATAATTATGAAAGAATTGTTAGCTATCCATTGGGGAATTAATCATTTTAAGTGTTATTTATATGGTTCTACACATTTTATTGTGAAAACGGATCACAAGCCGTTAACACATCTTTTTTCGATGACAGACCCAACTTCGAAACTTACGAGAATTAGACTAGACCTAGAAGAATACAACTTCGAAATACAATATTTGAAAGGAAATTCAAATTATGCGGACAGTATTTCAAGGATATCCATAAATGAATTAAAAGACTTGTACATTGACAATGTTCACATTTTAGCAATAACGAGGTCAAAAACTCGTCATAATAAAGCTCAGCCTATAGGAGAAGATAAAATAGTTTCCACAGAAATAAAGGAAGATATTCGCAAGCCAGCAGTATATAAAGTACTGAATAATTTAGAGGCGCATAAATTACCAATTCTGCAATTTGAAAATAACCGTGTTTCGTTAAGGATGAACATACGGATCAAAAACAGGATGAGATTTAGCCAAGCCTTATTAAATACCGATATAGTTAACTTTGATTTAGATCAAACGTTAGTTCAGCTTGATAAGCTAGCGGTAAATAATGGTATAAAAAGGATGAAAATTTATATGAATGATATTATTTTCACACAGTGCACTATAAAAGAGTTTATGGAAAAAGGAAACAATACGTTAAAAAACGTACAAATATGTATTTGCGATATACCTAAGATGGTGGAAAAAGAAAAAGAAAAGCAACAGATTTTAGAAACTTATCATAATGATCCTTTATTTGGAGGTCATGTAGGAAATAACAGGCTATTGAAAAAATTAAGAGCGAATTTTAGATGGAAAAACATGGAAAAAGATGTAAGAAAATATATTAAGCAATGTCACAAGTGTCAGGTCAATAAAGCAAAGAATAATCACAAGGAAGAATTTGTATTAACGGATACAGCAGAAAAACCATGGGATATAACATATATAGATACGGTCGGTCCTTTTCCACAAAGTGAAAATGGTAACCGTTATTGCATCACAATGTTATGTGAATTAACGAAATATGCAGTAATAATTCCAGTTAAAAACAAAGAAGCGAACACGATAGCTCGTGGAATTTTTGAAAATTTCATACCAAATTACGGTCTAATGAAACAAATTAGGACAGATTTAGGCACAGAATATAAAAATGAAATATTCAACGCTTTAACTGAAATGTTAAATATTAGTCATAATTATTCAACAGCATATCATCATCAATCTATAGGAGGTTGTGAGAAATTACATAGAACGCTTAATGAGTATGTGAGACACTTTATAAATGAAAGTAAGGATGATTGGGATGAATGGTGTAAACTATTTGCTTATTGTTATAATACGACTCCAAGCTCTTATCATGGTTATACGCCATTTGAATTATTGTTCGGTAGACGTGTTAACTTACCCGAGAATCTAACAAACGAGATTGAGCCATGCTATAATATTGATGAATATCAGAATGAGTTAAAATATAAACTGCAGGTAGCTCATCAGAGAGCAGAGAAATATTTAACCAAACATAAACTGAGTAGACAAAGTCAAAATAGTAAGGTAGCTAATCCAGTTGATTTTAAAATAGGGGATTCAGTTTTAGTAAAGAGGGAAAATAGAACCAAATTCGAATCTCAATATATAGGTCCATTTACAGTCACAGAGGTGAGTGATGTTAACTGTAAAATTAAATTAGAATCAGGTGTGATAAAAGAAATACACAAAAACAGAATCCATCCTTATTGTAAAATGAATTAAAATATTGTAAAATTGGAAGTGCGAGTGAGTTTATAAACATTTCCGAATAATAAACAAAAGTGTTATAACAAACATTCAAAACATTGAAGTGAAAATAAATAAACAACTAAGTGATCGTAAACAATTTTTAAAGGCAATGAACATTCATTTATTTATGAATATATTATGTAATCGTAGGTTAGTGACATTATTTAATAACCATCTACCATTTATTTTTAGGATAATTGTAAATTCATTTCATTAGGGGGAAAGGAAGCTCAACGGAATTTATTCTTTTTGTAAAAGGGGAAGGTGTGATGCCTTTTGGCCTAAACATTAAGTCATTAATTATTTAAAATATTATCGAATAAATTCCCTTCAGCTAATTCCAATAAACCACGAATTGTTTTATAAATAATAAATATAAAGGTTACACGTACGAGTCAATGTCAAAGCAAATAAACATTATCTAGTATCATGTATGTTTACTTATAGTGAACTTGACTCTTTGTATATATAGGTAACAATAGTATTTTAAGTATTCATTATTAATTGATTATCAATTCATTATTGATTCATTATTATTATTAAGTCATTATGATGGTCATTCATGAAAGGATGATTACAGGCAGTATCATTCATTCTAAGTAGTAATCTAAGAGTAGTCAATTAGTGTTAGTGGTTAATGTATAGTAAATATTAAATAGAACATGTCCCAGTGAAACAGGTAGTTGTTTTATTCCTGGGGGATGACCCACCAAGTGACCAGCAGCACCACCTAGTCAGAGGCCCTTCTACTATCCTACTACACCCAGTATCCTCATTACATTACACATTACATTGTAAAGGAAGGTTGATGCTTAGCGGTGAAACTTGATTTTTCAATCACATCCTACTGTAATAGTTGATTTTGTAAGGATATTTCAACCGGCGCTATTTTATGGAGCGCTGTTTTTGTCCAGCTCTATTTTGTCCTGCGCTGTTTTTGTCCAGCGCTGTTTTTGTCCTGCGCTATATATTACCAGCGCTATGTATGTCCAGCGCTATTCTGCTACAGAGCCATTCAATACAGACTGTACTTTCTCCACGACTATGTTTGAAAAAAAAGTTTCCATCAAGAATCGAACCTCGATCGCCCACGTAAGAGTCAAGCATCTCTACCACTGAGCTATCCACCACATTTTTTAATTGAAATGTAAAGAACGTAAATATAGGTAACTTATATTTTTAATAGAAACATTTACATTTTTTATTGAAATTATCACTTTATTAGACATAATAATAGAGATAACATAAATATACGTAAATAAACATATTAAATTTTCACTGATGTCCATTTTGTTCTTTATATATACGTAAAATTGATATTATATAATTATTTTGACGTTTCAAACGACGCGCGCGAAGCGATTTACCTAGTTAGATATTTGACGTGGTAGATAAATGAAAAATCTAAAACTTTTGTATGAAAAATCGATCTTTCCGTTATAGATTTTTATGATTTCCTAACAAATGATTTTAGTATTACCAAATCTTATAGGATGTAGCTTTTTTTTCTCGAAAAGTTCAGTAGTTTTAGAGAAATTTTAAAGTGCACCAACAAATCAAGTGTAAAATTTCCGTTTGTCCCAAAAAAAAACAAATCAGACGAAAAATGTTATTACCTGATATTCAATATTACAGACTAGGAGTAAGTAATAAATTCATCATGTAAAATAAAACCTTTCGGCCCAAACTGAAAATTAATTAAGTTTTGATACAATTTTAATATAGGGTTTCAGCGCCACCAGCTGTTGGCTTCTAAAAATTCAAAATAAAACAAAAATTATAAACTGGACCAGTTCGGCGTTAAGATCAGACTATACACGGAATGTAGATAACCAGCGGGTGTTCCTAACTTCTTGGTTCAAAAGATTAAGGATAGTGTTACAGTATATTAGTATTAAGATTACTACTCGTTTTACGTTTATATATTTTTTTTAAGACACTTTATTCCCGTTCAATTCGTTTTTGCTCCTACTCAATTATTACCTTTTTTGAAAATATCTTTACGACTCAATTAACTAATTTATAAATATATTCCTTAATACTAAAAGCCGTATTTCGAATCGCTCTCTATTTTTCAAAAATTTAATTAAGTTTAATACAAGTAGCGACTTTGTACCCTAAAAACCCAACACTCGTTTTTGGTTCTGGTTATACAAACTTGTTTTATGGGTTCCATTATAATACTAAGTATTAAATTTTTAGTTTAATTATTGATTTAGCTATTTACATGTTTACACATTATTTTGAAATCCCCCCAGTCAGCTATAGTTTTACTTTTTCATTTTTTAAGCAGATTTTTCATCAGAAGGGTTCGCTTTATGGTGTATTCCCTTCCTTTGTAATGTTTTGAAATTTTACACATATTTCAAAATGGTTATTCCTACTCTACCACTCATTTTATTTAGTGAATTGTATATATATTCTTTTGTAGCAATAATGTGCTTGAAATTTCAATGACATCTTCTATTGTCAAATGTTTGTGCATACACGTCAAAAAGCGTTAAATTAAAATTTCATGTTTAACACTCTGTATCTTTCTTAATATCAACATTTTATTAAATGCAGTTTGGTTTCAATCACAATATTTTAAAGGGAAGATTGTACTGTACTTCTATGTACAATTACTTAAGAACCATCCTGTATATTTCAATTAATTAAATTAATTCAGGAGTAATTTTATTCAAAACAAGTCCCTTATTGTTTGAAAATTTTCTACGACACTGAGTTAAGAGAATGGAATCGATATCTGTATTCAATTAGTATACCTAGTTATCCAAACAAACCCTCCCAAGTTATCAAGTCATCGAGTCGATGCCGTACACTTTACAATCGCAAAAAATCTCCCAAGCATAGCCTGCAAGCAGGTACGTTTTCAAATCATCGAGTTTTTCGCCAGTGGTGTATTTAAAATAAACATCACAGGAGTTAATCCTTTGACTATTTAAGATATAGTCGGACCGCTCTTAGTTCTCCACTTTCGGATTAAAAAGTTATATCGATAAGGTATTCTCTTCGTCAGAAATTTCAGCAGTACTCAAACGTTATTTTTAATAATCAATAAGATCGAGAAAGAAATTAATTTAAAGGATTTTAATTATATCCGTGAATGGTACCTAATATATTTTATAATGTAACTTTTACCACTAATTTCGTTAATAAG
The DNA here is from genome assembly GCA_949126875.1 of Lochmaea capreae. Taxonomy (NCBI): domain Eukaryota; kingdom Metazoa; phylum Arthropoda; class Insecta; order Coleoptera; family Chrysomelidae; genus Lochmaea; species Lochmaea capreae. The sequence goes on along the minus strand of OX421406.1, from coordinate 9,378,419 downwards.
TAAATGCGTCTTATCTTTAAAAGTTTCTAATCTATGTTCTAACCATAATAGAGTTACTCTTAAGTGGGTCCTGGGGCACAAGGGCATTGAAGGAAATGAAAAGGCAAAGCTAGGGTCTGAGACTGCATTCACTGGTCCTGAACCAGTATTTGGGATATCTAAAACTGCTGCAAGTGGTTGTATATCTCGGTGGACTCAAACTAAACATCAGTCGTACTGGAGACACGTGCCAAAATGCCAAAACAGGAACACAGCAAACTCCTGGTCAAAAAACCATCGGAGACGGTGACTAATGACATACTAAACCTTAGCAGGGGCCAGATAAGGATAGTGACGGGTTTACTCACCGGTCACTGCACCCTAAGGAAGCACATGCATACAATCGGTATATATAGGGAGGAACCTATCTGTCGGTTGTGCTTGGAAGAGGAGGAAACAGCCTCTCACATTGACTTCGATTGTGAAGCATTATCTCATTGGAGATATAGACTCCTAGGACTAAAACATCCAAGGAAGGATTTCTCCAAGAAGGACCTAGTGAAAAGACTGTTGAGCCTGATAAGGGCTGAGGTGCCGAGGGCTCTAAGCCTTTGACTGGTGTGCTGAACCAATCAATCTATGTACTTACGAAGGAACACCTATACTTCGAGAACTAATTAACTTCACTTATAAAACGATTTAGAAAATAAACAATCCTAATTTGAAGAGTTGGATATTTTGGTTTTCAAAAGGCTCGGGTCACTCAAAAAAAAATGTTTTCGCTTCCTTTCGGCCATAATTATTATTTTCCAAATCTGGATCTGCTGAAACCTTTTATAAAAATAAAATATTTATATTCGTTGTCAATTAAAAACATCACGCCACTGCTTTTAGCCGTGTATATTTCGTTCAGTAAAAAAAAACTCAATAATTATGAACCTTTTGTGAAGAACCGAATCGATATAGTCATAAAGTTATTAAAGAAGATAGAGTTATTGTTGTTGGAGATGTTGCATTCTTGTTATTATGCTGTGAAACCGTAGTGTTTCTCCCTCCTTATCCGCTCCTCGTGGTATATTACCTCAATACTATACCAGGTAAACGAATTTTCAATTCATTCACGTAGTCCGGTCAAATTAGCCATAAAAATAGTGGCAAATAACAAACATTTTAGTGGAGATCTTGGGTTCGCCATTAGAAATAAAATCTCAAAAGTCACCATCGTTTTCGTGTGTGCTAAAAAATTTATTCGGGGTAAAAAGTCAAAATTTTAGGGTTTTTTTACGTTTTTTTGGAAAACGGTGAGTTTTATCAAAAAAGTACTTTTGACCAAAGTTGTAGATCTTGAAATTATTTATAAAATTTGTCGTTATTATTTTTTTTTACGAATCACCTTAAAGATTCACGTTCTATATGATATGCACACATTTCCACGCCACCTGTGAGGCAGTGTACTCTGCCAGTTTTTAACGTGGTTTCCCCGGTAGGCCTACTCCACGAATTGTTATAACGTAATTTTCAGGGTGCATGATGATATTGATATTGTTGCTGGTTTTTTGAGTTTAACTGCAATTCTGATTTCAATCTGATTCATACTCTTCAAAGTCAACTTCAACAGTCATGTCTTCTTCGATTTCTTCTTCTTCTTCCTCTTGCTGGATGTTCAAATGAAGATGCAGAATCCATTGTCTCCTCATCAAAATCACATGAATCTTCCTCTGTTGTATTCAATGGGAAATTTGAGCAAGACTGACCTTGGCAATTGGTACACGCATCAGAACACAGTAGCCCTACTTTTCTACTACAACCTTTTTGCTTTTGCAAATATAGTGTTAAAATTTAACATTTACAACACAATAATAAGACCTGTGATAATGTATGGAGCAGAAACGATGACAATGACACAAAGCGAAGATGAGGATAATAGAACGAAAAATTTTGAGAACATTTCTAGGGTCAATAAAAGTTGGCAACAATGAATACAGGCAACGTATGAATCATGAAATATTCAGAGAAATGAGCGGGGAAGAAATAGTAAAGAGAACAAAAAGGCAAAGAATAAAATGGCTCATACATGTATGGAGAGAAGGAGAGCGCGCAATCGCTTGCTCAATGTACAGGTGGTAAGAGAAGGCGAGGAAGACCCAGATCTAAGTGGCTGAGTGGCTTGAGAAGGATAGGAATCGTTAGATGGAAGGAAAAAACGAGGGATAGGATACTATGGAAAAAATAAGCGAGAAAATAATGAAATGATGGGGATTGATCCACCGCAGAAAGTGGTTCTAGAAAGCATTTATGCGGCATAACCCCTCAAGGGGTGTCTAGCCACTTTATGTATATAAATATAGTGTTAAGGAGATTTTCTGGAGCGGGTGGTAGTAAAGTTTGAATCGGTTCCAAAGTATTATCTATTAATTTCCATCCCCAGTCTTCTGGGTTCAATTCATTGCCTAGCATTGTCTGAATTTGATAGTTTATTCAATACAAGTGTTGAATAGCAGATGCCCATGTTGGAGGAAGACACGAAAGTTGTACTTGCTTCTTGTTTCGTGTATTTTGACAAAGGTTAAATATCCGTAAAATTTTTTTTTTGAGTTCCATAAACAGCAAGAAAAAAGCGAATTCCTTTCGTAATTATTGTTCAATGAAAAAATCAATTTCTGTTAATGCGCAGTCAATCATTGTCCTCGTCCAATCCATCGATTGTCATAAGTAGTGTAAAGATATTGACGAACTACTAGACTAAAATGTGCAGTACAACCATCATACATAAATCATGAATTTTGCTGTGACATTAGGTGAACGTCGTCCATAGAATCCTGTTAAACGGACAGGTAAATCTACTGGTATCAGTATTTGATTGCTGATTACTGCTATCCACAAAAACAAAATTGTCAGATGAGGCTCTTCTTTGTTGGATGTTTTGGCCTCGGCCGTAGTAGCTATTGTCCAGCAACCCTGACAAATACTTCCAACATAATTCCAGACCTTATGACGTCACGTAATCCAAGGTCAAACGAGTGTTCAAATCATCCTTATATTTGTTTAACTTTTTAATTAAGCTTTGTGACATTCATATTCGAAACAAAGCTGCGCAAGGTGAAAAAATATCAGCAATCTTTCAAATAATAGTTATTTGTATTACTAGGCATTAAATCTGCTTTTCTGCCGTGTGAAACATATAATTTTTTCTTCAAATTTGTTCCAATTCCACGCAAAATCGACTTTTTCATATTTAAATTGCGTTTCATTATCAATATCCAGCATCATTTTGAGTTTTCTTAATGTCATTGTCAATTTTAATAACCAGTTTGATTTACATTATTACTTGGAAGGTTGCCTAGCAACGAACTTTTTCTGCCTAGGCAGTAAAAGTGGACTTTTTCTGCCTAGGCATTAAAAGTACAACTTCTAAGCCTGCCAAGTGTCATTAAAAGGCCGCTTTTAATGTCATTTGGAGAAAAACATATTTATATGTTTTGAGGTGTAAGCATCAACTGAAAACGCCCATTGTAACTTTTTTGTTATTGCTTTTATATTTATAATAAAACAACAAAACTTTGAATGTAATAAAACACTTTTCAATTTCTTTTGCAGGTAAGCTCTATCGATCATTCTGGCTGTTGGTGATGAGTTCTGTTGCGTTCGTAAGTAATTTTTTTATTAGGCCTAGTATAGTGTTATTTTTGATTGATATATTTTTGTTTGTAAGATTGTTAAGAAGATTCACCATGTAAGTACTTCCTAATAGCGTGTTGTGTCCCGAGTACCATCGGTCTTAAATCGCTAGTCGAGATCATTAGTTCTGTCATCGAGCGCACGTACCGCCGCGCCGCGCGGATAACTCTTCTTCTTCTTATCTTCTTTCACGGCCATCTTTAACTTGCCCCTGGCAGTTTGCAATCTCCACGGCTCAATCATCCACGCGGTCTCATTTCTTCTTTCTGCTTCGCGATTGTCTTTTATTATATTGTCGGTTCGAGAATAAGACATTCTGTGCTGAGATTGGTCTAGCGGTATGGGTGGTCGGTTATATCTGCGTCTCACTCTTCTTTGAGTACTTCCCCACTGCCTGAACGGCCTGTTCGGTACCACCGATTCAGTATCATCTCGGCTTCTTAACGAAATGTGTTTTGTCGCGCGAATTTTCAGTAGGTAGTTTGTTGCTAGATATTGTGATGACGATCTTCGACTTGTTTACAACATGTGAAACGCGACGCCTCGCATACGTCGTGATAATTGACAAGTGACGTTGTGATAAACAATTGTTAAGAAAATACTGTGCGTTCTTCACCAGTTACAATTCAATTATGAATGATAATACTTAAGTGCGATTTATATTGTTTATAAACTATTTTAAGTTTTTGAAATGACTTTTAAATCAGATATAGTTGATTGAAATGTAGGATTAACAGTACCAAAAAGTGCAATTTTTTTTCTGTGATATTTAGTTTTAAAGTAATACTAGTCATAAATATACCTGAATTTTTTTCCACCTCAAGGAAGAATTACTAATTAGTTTTAAAACAGCTTAAAACTGGAGTTCGTACGTGGGTAAGTCAATAGTTTCTAAGAATGTGGAGTTTAGTTCGAAATATATCCGCTTAAACCTATCCTTTTCGTTAACTTTTTGGGAATTCAAAAGTACAATCAATAATATTTTGAAGTTTAAGACTGCAAAAAATGTTTTAAGGTCCATTCACAGTAGATCATATCCATGGTAAAATGTGGAATAATAGTTATTTATGCAAAAAGTAAGTGTTTATTGCACGCGGCGTGAAATTGTCCAACGAGGTCGTTAGGCCGAGCTGCACGTTGTATACAATATTTTTTCTACGTTCATGCAAAAACCAAAAAATGTCTTATTTAGGTTGCTCTAAACGGACTAAGAATGGCGTAGATTTGAATGTTTATGTTTGCCATGATGACAAAACGCTAAGTAAATTGTCAGATGTGTACAGAAAATTGTTTATTGTACTGGAGCAATGATGAACTAGTTTTTCCACTAAATAGAGTTCAATAAAGTTTTGTTTTTTGCATGAACGTAGAAAACATATTTTATTGTTTGACATTCTATCAATGTCATAGTCTACTACGAATGGGATCCAGTGAAGTGCACGCTCCAGGAACGGTTTTATTGGGATAGCGGTTTTTTGCTTATTTCGAATGTTGTTAATAAAACGCGATTGGTGTTTTTTTTGCGATATGATTATTTTTGTTTTAAATATGTCTAAATCAGTTTTGTGATGTTGTTTTTTGAAAAGTGTATCGATTAAGAACAATTCCAATGATAAATCATATGAAAACCTGGATAAAAACTTATGATACTATCCTGATAACGCAGGTAGGTAATTGATTATTGGAAATTGGTAACCAAATTTGACTTCATTCGGCTGAAATACTAGCTACACATTTATTCGCATTTATTAGCACTTTCTTTGATTTTTCGTCTTTTATTATTGGGCACTTCCAATATTATGTGCGCCGAATCCCATCGAATATGATGCCCCCCTTCCAAGCATGTTTACAAATACCTGACTTAAAGAGCTTTAATATACTTTTTGTGGCCATTTATTCGGATTTTCAATGTTCTAGATGTTTCACCTAAATACAATTTGTTATATTCACAGGATATCTGATATAATATATGCAGTTTTTTTCATTTTTCGGTTTAGTTTTTGTTAATATATAGATCTCAACGTATTGTTAGATTAAAAGCTAGTTCGAATAATGAATTGATTACAATTCTTAATTCTTTCTGATAAACCCTCAACAAACGGTATTGTTAAGCTTTTAAAAATCATGTTAGCTGAATTATAAATATTATTGTTCTTATTATTATGTATTATTAACAATGAGCCATTCTTTATAGTCCTAATTTCTTTTATTATAAATTCTGTTAAATTGTTATTTAAAACTGATTTTAGTAAAGTTTTTTCCTTTGTGAATCCATATCATCATTAGATCAAATGATTTTGGCCCTACCGTATAATGATTTTACTATCACTTTTTATACACTTGAAGCATGATTGGATTCAAAATTCGAATACAACGAAATTAGGAATATTAGAGAATGGCAATCACAATCACGCTACCGAAACGGAAAATATAAAAAAGATTGTGGTTTGAATTCCCAAAAAAAAATAATGAATACACCACAAGGAACATACAGAAGACACTTAAACCTATAGTTTGTAACTTATAAATATCAACCCACGTGACTTCTGTCATAACTGGTCTATGTTGCCAAGCTCTTGAAAAAGTATGGGAATCTAGTAAATGTCAAATGAAGTTATCAAATATTCTTCTTTTTATTTGGCTATAGGTTAGGTTTAGTTTTTGATAGTTACTGTATGTAAACAAACTTGAACTTATTTCATTATTAAACATTTATTTGTATATTAAAAGTACAGCGCTAAGTAAGAAATTATTATTTTAAAACCTATTGAATTATTTCTGGGCCTAAAAAGGTATGTATGAAATAGTTGGAAATTTCAAGATTCATTTTAATAAAAACAAACTCGTATTGTGGTTTATTTTTCTTGGAAATCCACTGTGTGGATGTGTGTCATATTTTAGGAAACTATGATTAGGAACATTCTACATTAAATAATTGTTCTTCCTCCAATTGCAGCAGTAACATTTCTAAAGTGACATGGATTATCTGTAAATAAATTGTGCAAATATAATTGCTAAGTATTATGAATAGTGTAAGAGAATACAATAAATACAGTTGATTGAGTATAATATTAAACTCATACTTATTTGTTGCTTACATGCTGTAAATAGTTAGGAATAGACGAATAGCAAATACATCAACTATTGCAGTGTTAAAAAGTTTCATTTATACGTTAACTTTGAGAACTCATCACTGCTTGTGAAAATTTACTCACAGTTTTTCGCAGTTTTTTTATAACAAGGAGATGAAATAATCGAAAAATTGAATGATCAATATTAAACTGTCACAACATAACCTTAAAAATGTCAAGACGTCAACTGTACCAGATAAACCATTTTCATCGCGGCAACAGCGCGCATTTTTGCCAACATATAAAGTTTTTAGGACGACTGATGTTAGTTTGAGTTTAATAATTAAGTAACCCACGAGTTGTATTACATATGAAATCAATTACGAAACCTTTCTTTAAGCATATGTTCATATTTTTTGATAACATGGGACCTATAAATTTCAATATTTATTAAGATTAAGGCTGTAAAACATACTGATTGACAGCAGCAAAAGAATGACATAATACAAGCGAACGTCTCTTTTTTGGCACTTTGATCACGTGGGTTGATATTTATAAGTTACGAACTATAATTGTGTAGGCCCGATAATCTTTGAAAAGCAATAAGTAAATGATTACCGGGAGAAATTAAATATAGTTATAAATTTCATGTGCTACCAGATTTATTATTTAATTTTCATATAATATCATTAACGACCTCTTAAAAACGGGTTTCTTCAAAGCAATCTTGATAATTCTGGTAAAATGCTTTGCATCTAGATTATTACCTTCAATAATCATGTGTCCGGAGGCTTCATAATATGACTAAATTCTTCAATTTAATTTGAAAAAGTGATTTATTTAAAGCTTAAGCAGACGTTTACTGAAACCATTTGCGATATGGTGTTTCCAGTGAGTACACAACAATTTTACTCATTGATTCATTATTTATAATAAATTGCAATTAAAATTTATTTATGCCAATTAATTTAATGTGCCCTATGTACCAGATTTAATTAATTATGACGTGCAGACAATAGTCAGATAATGAAATAAAAATAATAATATATTTTTTATCTTTTCTATATTGTAAACAACGCATTTTGAAGGACGTAAATAACAATTACCAAAAAGGTATCGATTGCCCCTGACGACGGGCTGTAAGTCAACTTACTACCCTTGGGTGGTAATAATTTATGCCCTATAAAACGTGTACCTATCTTATTTGTTTATATGAATATCAATAGTACAATTATTACAACTATAAACATTATTTACAAAATTAGTATAAATGTTTTCTCTTTTTTTCTCAATTTGTATGAAATGTTCAGACTCTATAACTTCTCCATCTCTTAATTCACCTTTTTTCATTCGGGCCGAGATGGGAAACTCATGTTCGAATGGGCCATATCCCATGACCCAAACAGTGTTGGAATCATACCAAGGGATGCCTACCAACCAAACCCACCTCAAAACTCGCCGCTACTCCCGCCTCGGAATCACTACACTAGCATACATCGAGACGGGCGGCGGTCCCTCACACACACACTCCGTCATGTTCTCCTTTCTATCACTCCTACCTCTCAGGTCATATTAATTCCCTCTCTCCCTCCAATCATTCTCTCCACTACGCCACTTACCTCCATCCATTCCTCCTAACCCCTCAACATTATCTCCACCATGTTCTCCCAATACACCGCCTCCCCTAGTTTCTTCTCCAATGTTTTCAGTTCGTCCTTGTTTTTCCAGCATCTAAACACATGCCCCACATCATCCTCCACTTCACACCTCTCGCACACTCCAGTCTCTCTTTTCCCAATCTTGTGGAGGTACCCTATTCTCGACCCATGCCCAGTGAGCACCTGTGTCAAGAAGTAGTTTACCTCCCCAAATTTTCGGTCCTCTTTTTAAAAATGCTCGAAGTTTAGGATACTTGGAAGTGCCTATGTTTTTCTTTATGAAAGGGGTGAACTTCAGCATGGAATGTTCACACCATAGGCTTGAAGGAGACTTTAACACAGCAAGTACACCAAAAGCACGGTTTCTGAGACTGCAGTAGCAGTCTTTATTTGGCACCATTTCTTGAAGTATTGATACATTGCTTCATACCTCTTCCTTGATTTTTCGGGCTGCAGCGATGGACAAGCGATGTTTGCTGATTCTTCTATATCCATTTGGATGTTACACAAATCAATAATTTCAATTTCTCTTAAGTTTTGATAATAAACTGTCAGCTTGACGTTGTTGATAAAATAACACGCTATAGAAATCGGTCAAAGCTGTCCATAATTTCATGCGAAAAGTATCGAATTAAATTAGTAAAAATCCAAGAATAAATTTTGCGGGGAGGAGAAAACATCTTATATACTTCACGGGATGTAAGTATATTTAATAGCCTCGGACTTTATTGCTAGCACTCGCTGTCGCTCGTGCGCAAAATCGTTCTCGACTAGTAAATGTTACTTACATCCCTTATAGTATAAATAACCATAGTCAGTCCTTTACTTATTAATCATTTTTTGTTGGAAACCGATAGATTTATAACCATACTAGATCAAAATTAGTAAATTTGATTTCTACTAGTTCCCACACGTAATTTTTCAAAATATTTAAAAGGTAATTCAAACAAATGGCTTTAAAATTACGAGAAAATTTTCACCTCTAGAAAACACATAACTTTCTTGAGTTTCGTCGTGACTGTTCAGATTGGAAGAATTCATGTGAACGAAATTGCAGTGGCGACTCAATCAAGAAGTCCCACACATTTAAAATCAAAATATTTAGAATTACATCTTTTACATTAAAGGCGGGTTTATCAATGCTGGGTTAAATGTTGTAGCTAAGCCACAACTGTATAGAAAAGGGATACTGCAGACATCCTAAAAATTCTACGGGAAATAGGTCTAAAGGAGCTACTAGTCTCTGAAACTTCCCTCGGGAACTAAGTAGAAGTAAGGAGGCACTATATATATTTTAGGTCTCAGTGAATGTCACCCCAATATACATACAAACATCCCTACAAAATGTACTTGTTTCTTTCTTAGAACAAAAGTCGTTGTTAGACGAAAAAAATACTCTTAACATCGACAACTTTATTATTGGTAAATTTGAACTATTTCCCTTGATAAAATCTTGTTCCGTAACTAACTCGATAAAACAATAGCCTATGAAGAAAAAATATCACATTAACGATGCAAAATCAGCAAATACAATGGAATTTTGAACGATATACCAAATGTCAAACGATGTTTACGAAAGCGTGACGTAACGAGCTTCTGATGGGGTAAAATGGCGACTGTATCCTATATAAGTGATTGGTCATGCATATTACATAAAATAATGGTACAAAATATATAACTAAAATTAGTTGATGCTTTAAAAATAAAAGGTTGTTATATAATGTATAATTGCTTACGATTCCTCTTGAAAACTTCCACTAATCCGCCGCTGAAAGGGCACCGAAGCTAAATGATGATGAAGTCACTAAATCCGGTTCTCCTCCAAAGGTATAATATAGTCGTTCATCATGGTAAGCTCCCTCCGCCCTCCTGATACTCGATCTCGCCTCTCGGGACTTTTATTTAAATTTATAATTATTTCTTTCTTAAGAACTTGAGTAGCTACAGGTGTTTTTGAAAACGTGTAAAACTTTGACCCAAGTTTATTAAAATAAATATGAAAAGATTATTGCAGTGTGGTGGATAATCAATTTTATCGCCCATCTCTATATGTCACATTATTTGACGTACTCCAGAAATTTATTAATTTTGACGTTAGAATTGTCAATAATACCAAATTATCACTTTCCGTTCTACACTCGCCTTATTTAATAAAGAAATCAAGGATCGTGGACAAAGTATAGTATTCTACTCGCAATTTATGGCCATTATTCACTCGGGTGACTTGCGCCCCTCGCCTACGGATCGGGACGCAAACGTCACCCTGCGTGAATAATGGCTATCATAAATTGCTAGTTTAATAATATACTATTGATCCTTCCGCATTTTTAATTCGTTTTATTAGTTGTTTGTGGCAAAAAATAGTAATATTAACGACAGACGTTTGACTTTATCATCTTTACTACAAATAACAAACCAGTAGTCCAACAACGATGCAAGCTTTAAAGCCGCGTATCCATTACGCGCAGCCGCTGCACGAGGCATTTTTGTCGATTTTCTGTCACGCATAGAAGGAAATTCAGTGACATTGCCGCGTGCAATGGATACGTAGCTTAAAGGTGAGAGGCGCAAGTAACCCGAGTGAATAATGGCTATCATAAATTGCTCGTTTAATAATATACTATTGATCCTTCCGCATTTTCAATTCGTTTTATTAGTTGTTTGTGGCAAAAAAATAGTTTTATTAATGACAGACGTTTGAGTTTATCATCTTTACTACAAATAACAAACCAGTAGTCCCACAACGATGCAAGATTTAAAGCCGCGTATTCATTACGCGCGGCGCTGCACGAGGCATTTTTGTCGATTTTCTGTCACGCATCGAAGGAAATTCAGTGACATTGCCGCGCGCAATGGATACGTAGCTTAAGACCAATTACAGTTCCCAGTAAAACATTGAATTAGATGTAATCGACAAAATTATCAAAATAATCAAATACTATTTCAACACTTTACGTAGATTGAAACTTATTTTTCAAACCAATGAAAAATGTTATTTCTATTCCGAAGCGGTGAGACATTTTTAAATAAGACATAAATATAAGAACCATTAACTAAAATGCCACGTACATTTCATTCATTCTCAACAGACTTCTGAGAATTCAGTTTTCTAAAATCCCTGGAAACATTCATGAATAGGTTATAGGTATTCTTTATTGCTCAGCTTCTCTTTTATTCAATGTCATACACCCAAACTAAGACAGGCGGATCCTTTTGTAAACAGGAAGCATTTATACCTGCAGTTTTTTGAAGATTTTCGGGTACCTTAAACTCATCGAAAGAATTTTTAAAGAACCAGTACAAAATAAAATGGTACATGTATAATGTTATTCAAATACCTGAGCAGGTGAATAATACGTTTGAGTCAATTAGTGTTCCGAAACAAGTTCTTGTTCAATTAGGAGAAAAATATTTTAGATATCGTGATGTGACGGTTATAGCAATTTTCGACATTTGTTTTAAAGAACCACTTGGACGAAACACAAGGTGTTGATTGCTGTAAAACATTTTTGTCGCTAGAACATCTAATATTTATCTTTTGATCAGGAATTACTCTACACCAGCAGTTTTTAAATTTACTTATTTAAGTGGTATATTTATATTTATTAACATGTGAGGATAACAATAAAAAAAATTGCTCCACGATGTTGGTACGCATAAGCTTTATCCAAAAAAACGATAAAAGTACGAACGATATGCAAAAGGTTGACGTCACACGTTTGTGATCGTTGTTTTAGATAAGATGGCGGATTGTGATATTTTGTGTATATATATTTTTATTAAAATAAATACGGGGTTGGGCAAAGTATGGAAACAAATAAATATCTTTTAAATGAAAAGAACGATATTTATGAAAATTTGCAAGTAAGTGCAATAGAACAAAATGCATCTGATGTTCATTTTTTTGTTAATAATATACTTCCGGTTTATCCGGAAATGCCATCAATTTCTTTAATTTAAATGGGACACCCTATATATTTTTACAGATTTTTAAAGAGCTTGTTATTTTCAATTCATACATACTGAGTTTAGTGTAAAAAAATTTGTAAAAACGAGGAATATAGCACTTTAATCAACCTCCTTTGAGTTTTTTGCATTAGAGCAAAAAACTATTTAGATAAACTAATTGATGTTGTTTGTATGCATAGTAATAAATAAACGAGTACTGTTTAGTACGTCTTTGTTCTCCAAGTGTCAAATTCTAATTGACGGAAATAAATTTTACAATTTAGAATGGTTCAATTAAGTGAAAAAGAGCGTATTGAAATTTTAATGATGATCGGTTATGGTGATCGTGCTAGAAGTCATGAAGAAGTGTGTCATATTTTTAATAATTTGCATCCGGAGAGAAATTCTATAATACGCTCAACAGTAACTAAAACATTACAACGTTTTAATACAACTGGGATGGTAAAAAATTTGCTAAAACCTGGAAGACCGCGGACTGCAACGAACGAAACTGTGAAACAAAATATTGCAATCGATTTAGAAGAATCATCTCAAACTTCCACCACAAATTTGCCACTAAACCATGGTACAGTCGACGTTCTGTAGGAAAGATATTAAAAAGTGAAAAGTATCAACCGTATAAGGTACAGTTGGTTCAAGAATTGTCAGATGATTATTTTGACCGACGGTTGGAATTTTGCGAATGGCTAATGGACATCTGTAATGTCGCCGACAATTTTGCTTCTAACATAGTTTTTTCGGATGATGCAACTTTTTGTTTAAATGGAACAGTTAATCGACATAACTCAAGGTATTGGTCAAATGAGAATCCTCATTGGATTCATGAAGCACATATCCAGCATCCACAGGAGTTAAATGTTTGGATGGGAATTGTCGAAAATAGGCTTATAGGCCCAATTTTTATCGACGAAAACTTGAATGGTGACAAGTATTTGGATCTACTAAATAACGAATTTATTTCTGCACTTCAACAGAATGAGCAATTACCACAAAATGTTTGGTTTCAACAAGATGGAGCACCTCTCCGCTATGATAGACGGGTTAGGGATTTTCTGGATGCGAATTTTCCAAATCGATGGATTGGACGTAGAGGATTCATAGAATGGCCTGCTCGTTCTCCGGATCTTAGCCCGTAAGATTTTTTTCTTTGGGGTTATCTAAAATCACGTATTTACATTAGACGACCAACAAACTGACAGGAATTGAGACAAATAATTATTGATGAATGTGAACTAATACGTGGAGAAGTCTTAGAAAGAGTGACTCAAGAATTTGTTAATAGGATGGCAAGTAAACGGCGAGCATTTTGAACATTTGAAGTAATTGTGTTTCTCATTATTCTAAAATAATGAAATGTACACGTATTGTACAACTAACAGTGAGTTATTCCTCGTTTTTACAAAAATTTTCACACTAAACTAAGTATGTATGAATTCAAAATAACAAGCTCCTTCAAAACCTGTAAAAATATATAGGGTCTCTCATTCAAATTAAAGAAGTTAATGGCATTTCCGGTTAAACCGGAAGTATATTATTAACAAAAAAATGTACATCAGATGCATTTTGTTTCATTACACTTACCTGCAAATTTTCATAAATATCGTTCTTTTCGTTTAAAAGATATTTACTTGGTTCCATATTTTATCTCAACTCCGTATAATCACAGTTGTACATAGTAAAAATAAGTGATTGTTTCAGAATCTTTGTAATCTATACAATTATTTCAAATGTTTATTTCAGTATTTCTCAGTGACTGTCATCATTCTTATTATAGAGGTTTGGCACTACTGAAATGCGCTCTTAAGATATTTACGCAAATAATAAATAACAGATTGATAACTTATTGTGATCAAAACTTTTTACTCCCGGAAAGTCATTCAGGCTTTAGATCTGGATATGGATTGATAATGTTTATGTACTTAACTCAATTATCCATCTACCCATAAGAAATCTTACAAAATCTTTACAAAATTTGTGGCAGAGACGGTTAAACAAAAATGACAAATGAACATATATCAAAAACAACAATACTCTGTCCAACTTGACAGGTAGTGAAATTAATTTAAAATGTCAGGTTGGATTAATAATTTTTTTCTAATTAATTTGAGAAATTTTCTTACCGAATACGCAGGCTTAAATTATTTCCGGAAATTGTCTTTCGGGCACGAATATTCTAAGAAAGTTTTCATAATATTCGTGCTCTCAAGAAAATTTCCGGAAATAATTTGAGCTCTTGTGATATTATAAGTGACAATCTTATAATATTTCCAAATTTTGTTGTTTAATATTGTAAGCATTGAGCTGTGCCAAATAGATATTTACGTTATAAGTGTCTTAAAGATTCATATTACGATATGAGATGGAACATTTGTCAAACGAGGCCTTTAGGCCGAGTTTAATAACCCATCTATTATCGTAATATGAATTTACGATACAAATATTGTACAATATTTTACCTACCATCAATAATTCGAAATATCCACTCAAAGATAGATAACAATCTTCGTCTACTAGAAACATGCAACAATCAATCTTGTAAGACTTTGCTTTGTAAGGTATTTATTGTTGTTATCATGCGAATTGTCAAAATAGAACGCGTCAATATAAAGCCATATTGGTATTGAACAGTTTAAAAGGAAAAAATGTGCTCTTAATATTTCAAAAAAATTAATCAAAACTCATCATCACGAAGACATAAAAATCATGATATAAAAAGCTTCAACATTGATTATCAAATCATTACCATATTGCGACCATTGACGTTTATAGCAAAGATAAATTATCATCCAATTAATATTTTCAAAAGACATTTATATTCGAATTCTCGGGTTGTGTGTCTAAAAAATATTTTTATCCTCACAACGGTGTTAAAACGAAATTTATAGACCGATGGACACGTAGACGTTTTTATTCGTGTTGTCAGATATAGACAAATAATACACCAGCCTAGGACCGTACTTGATTATAAAATACACTTTAATCTCGAAATTTCAAAATAAAAGAAAATATAATTCTATAACTCTTTTTTAACAATGACAATTAACAGTTTCAAACAATGTAAGAACAGCTTGCACATGGTAAATTAATGTTTACAGCTGAAAATATTCGAAATTCCTTCAAACCCAGGATTTCCCAAAACACAGTATGACACCGCAAACATTATCAACGAATGGTTTGACCAGATTGCAAACCCTGTTCTCAATCCTATTGAGTATATGTGCATAACTCTTAGTTCTTAGAGTTAAAAAAATATGTATTTAAAATTCAAACGACGACCTTCAAATTACTAGTTTTCAGAGTTCTATATGCCAGTGGCATTGTCCGACTAGCCCGACCGTTTCCCGATAGTTTTATGAATGAGTTGCGGACTCTATTTGCAGTATTACTCTTAGATCCAGCTAAGTTTTTATAGCATTATTATTGAAGAAGTATTAATAATAAATACTTGAAAAAAATGGATAATGAATTGTTTTATGTAACAAGTGTATTGTTCTGTTTTGAAGTTATATCGGAATCAACGCCATGTAACATTATTTATAACTGATCCGGCCCTGTTCTGTAGGTTAGGTTTAGAAGGGAGAAGTATTTATATGATAGGACGGAACGGTTACTAGATTTTAAGATTAAGATTTGAATAATTAGAAATTTAAGAGAAATATGCTCAGTGGGAGGACTATGTTTTGTATTAATTAAAAATAATATGTACCCACAGTACAAAGCGTGGTAATAATTTTTAAGGCATGTTGTAATCAACTTGACTTATTTATAATAGCTTATTTATTAACGGAAACCGGTTTTTAATTCAATCACGAGGCAAATAAGACATTCGAAATATAATTAAACCTTAAAATGCAAACTAAATTTAAATGTTATTAAATAGACGATTGTATAAATAAAAATGGTACACCATGTAAAATAAATATTTAAATAAGAACCGTTAACTTTTAAAATATGTGGAGTAAACCGTTTAGATCTACACTGCACGGCAAAATCAACCGGGCAGGAAATATTATGTTCAAATTCAAGTTTTAGATAAATTTTAATAATTTTTTATCAAGACGTGGACATTTTTATTAGTAGAAAAGAGTTCGCAAAAAGTTCGAATGGATATGTAGCACAAAAATTTGTATTTTACGCTTATCTTCTGAACATCCTGTGGAAAAATTTAATATCGTTTTGAAGCCCAATCTTTTTTGAACAATTTGTTTTTTGTTTTATCCCGATATCTGCATTATT
The DNA here is from genome assembly GCA_949126875.1 of Lochmaea capreae. Taxonomy (NCBI): domain Eukaryota; kingdom Metazoa; phylum Arthropoda; class Insecta; order Coleoptera; family Chrysomelidae; genus Lochmaea; species Lochmaea capreae. The sequence goes on along the minus strand of OX421406.1, from coordinate 9,361,828 downwards.
GAAGGAAAAACTCACGTTTAAAGAAAATAATGTTATAGATGAAGGATTATTCGAAAGCGCTTTTACTTTGAATATGTTCATGGTACCATAGTTTCACCCTTAGAAAAATACTGCAAATAGAGTCCGCAAATCATTAATAAAACTATCCGAAAAGGCGGCTAACATTCTATCGCCATATATATGTTTTCATCAATGACTTTCAAGGAGTGGGGAGAAACTGTCGGACTAGTCGGAAAATGTGTTCTTAAAACGCCAATTGCATATAAAACTGTTTCCGACAGTTTTTTCCATTAGCACAGGCAATGACGAACGAGTGACAGCAGATACCCAAGACCCGGTTGCTTCTTCAATTGAATATAAGAACTGTTATTCAGGCTCGTGGGGACAATACTCAATTTGAAAAAGAATGCCGATATATAGTTTGTAACTTATAAATATCAACCCACGTGACTTCTGTCATAACTGGACTATGTTGCCAAGCTCTTGAAATAGTATGAGAATCTAGTAAATGTCAAATATTCTTCTTTTCATTTGGCTATAGGTTAGGTTTAGTTTTTGATAGTTACTATATGTGAACAAACTTGAACTTATTTCGTTATAAAACATTTATTTGTATGTTAAAAGTACAGCGCTAAGTAAGAAATTATTATTTTAAAACCTATTGAATTATTTCTGGGCCTAAAAAGGTATGTATGAAATAGTTGGAAATTTCAAGATTCATTTTAATAAAAACTAATTCATATTGTGGTTTATTTTTCTTGTAAATCCACTGTGTGGATGTGTGTCATATTTTAGGAAACTACCTAGGAACATTCTACATTAAATAATTGTTCTTCCTCCAATTGCAGCAGTAACATTTCTAAAGAGACATGGATTATCTGTAAATAAATTGTGCAAATATAATTGTTAAGTATTATGAATAGTGTAAGAGAATACAATAAATACATGCTGTAAATAGTCAGGAATAGACGAATAGCAAATACATCAACTATTGCAGTGTTATTAAGTTTCATTTATACGTTAACTTTGACCACTCATCACTGCTTGTGAAAATTTACTCACAGTTTTTTATAACAAGCAGATTAAATAGTAGAAAAATTGATTGATCAATATTGAATTATCACAACATAACCCTAATAATGCCAAGACGTCAACTGAATCAGATAAACCATTTTAATCGCGGCAACAGCGCGCATTTTGCCAACATATAAAGTTTTTAGTACGACTGATGTTAGTTTGAGTTTAATAATTAAGTAACCCACGAGTTGTTTTACATATGAAATCAATTACGAAACCTTTCTTTAAGCATATATTCATATTTTTTTATAACATCCGACCTATAAATTTCAATATTTATTAGGATTAAGGCTGTAAAACTTACTGATTTACAGCAGCAAAAGAATGACATAATACAAGCGAACGTCTCTTTTTTGGCACTTTGATCACGTGGGTTGATATTTATAAGTTACGAACTATAGGGATGAATAAAAAACAAATTGTTCGGAAAAGATTGGGCTTAAAAACTTCGTACAAATAAACATCAGTTTATTACCTATAACATTCCAACGAATTTTTTTACTAGAAATAAATAGTGCAGTAGAGTTGGCGCTCCAGTCGCACCACCTGCCGACAAAAGATTACAGCATTACTGAAATCCCCTGTTCGATAGGATCTTACACGTAGAAGACCTTTTCGTGCAGACCAGTGTTGTTTATCTTGCTGGTAACCGAGAACTGTACACTCTTATTTAAGATATCACCTGAAAGGACATTATTCTTATGTTCGCATTGTTTTCTTGGCACTTTCGAGAACATGCATGAATATTGCGCATAATGATCTCAATGCAAGCTAAACAATATTGTGTTGGTGTTTACAGGGTGGAACGTATCATGAGATTTTACTTCGAAGTTTACATGAGCTAATCAAACACGTAAATATCTGCAGCATAATATTAAATGACAATAAATTATCAAAAGTCTACCAGTAGATAGTCAAAGAGAGTATCTCTATAAGTATAGGGAAATCAATGTGTTAGAGAGAGATAGAGAAAAGGTGGCATACTTGTCACCTATCACATGTCAAATGTCACGTCAAACGTCACTTCACGAGTCACGTGACACGTGGCAGGTGACATGAGGCATCTAATGAGTGACATTTCACAGGGGACATTTGACAGGTGATTTCCCTATACCTCTTTCTCTAACACATTGATTTCCCAATACCTATAGTGGTACTCATCATCATCATCAGTTTGTTAATTGTATTGTCTTCTAATTTAGATCTAATTTTCGAACAAATTAACCCTGCTGAGAAAATAGTACCTATATTCCATTACGAGTCCAGAAAATTGGCAAAGTAAGCAAACGTAAAAGAATAACAATTTTACACTTTCGTGCAGAACATGGATTGATTCCAAATGCACTGTGGCTGTCTGCTAAAAATATCAAGGACTCATCTTTGTGCTATCATGATGATACGACGTCCAATACGTTAAATATACCTCCATAGTAATGGAAAGAGATAGTTATCATAGTCGACAATTAAGTAAATTATAACTAGATGTTCTTTCTCTACCATATTTGTAGCAAAATATTTTTGCCCTCATCCAGTTTATTACATCTTCCTATTCCTGCTAATGTACTAATCCCTCTGGAGTTGGAATATTCTTCGAAGTCATAGACTTTTATGTCCTTGTGATAGTCAACATCTTTACTGCCAACATAAATTATTAGGATTGATCTATTTCCTATTGCAGTTAAATATCTATCCAAAAATTCTTGCCGAGCACTAATAATATTCTAGTCAATGCACATTTTATTAACGATGTAACCTTCGTTGATTTTTGATCAATGTCTCTTCATTAATATAGAATTGCAGCCGTTTTTTCATATCCAAAATTCAATATATAGTTTGATTATATTTAGAAATAACCGCATATTCTTTTATCAATGTTAACAGCAAGAATAATAAAAATGTAAAATCATAACGAACGGATGCTTTTAAAATGTTTGTTCCATAAGTTGACTGTATCACCCTAATTATAAGGTATACTGCTGATATGTTACAATTACTTACTTGAGGTTAAAATGAAATTAATTGTTCAATGAATGTTCCAACGCTTATGAATGCACATTAATTCTCGTAGTGTCAACAATGGTTAACAAAACAATTGAAATCGTGTTTCCACCTACGCACCTAGTCCCCAACAATTTATATAGAGTGAGTGTATACAAGGCATTGTTCTATTTTTTTACCAAAAAGAACTTATTGTTTAAGACTTAAAGGAGAAGTAAAGTATTATAAAGTTACTTGGTGAATGATTTCTTAAGATACCATTGAAATGTGTTAAGCTGAAATTTGTATGAAATAATTAGTGATCAAGAAAACCCTTTAGTTTTTTGCTTCTGTTGCTTTAATTTTACGAAATTTCTGTTTTATAAACGGTTATTTCATGTATGTCTGTATGATGGGGTGACATTTACTGAAACCTAAAAGACCTATTGTGCCTCCTTACTCCTACTCAGTTTCTGAAAGGAACGTCTCAGAGACTAGTAGCTCCTTTAGTCTTATTTCCCTGAGGAATTTTAGGATATCTGCAGGCTTCAACTTGGGTAAATGTCCCTCTTCTATCCAGTAATCTTCTAGGTGCTGTGTCCTAGGATTTTGAATTGCGGTGCAATTCGCAAGTATGTGGATGGAGGTTTCTTCTTCCATGCCACAGAATCTACATTCTTCTTCCTCCACTATTTTGTCGCGTTAGGATCCCTGTAAAAACTCTTAGTGCAGTTTTACTTTGACTTATGCATTCATTTTATCTCAACGCCTTGTAGCCACCCATCAGAATTTTTGATTGTCTAAGCCCTACTAGATCTTTCCAATGGTCAGATCTTCTCTTTTCTTCGGCTTTGCCTATTTCTTCCAATATTACATTGGGGCTGATACCGCAAAAGGGTTCCATCCATATAGTCCATCTGCTGTTTCATTTCCTTCTATTCCAGTGTGTCCTGGAATCCACAGTAAGGTTACTATATTGTTCTCGCCTAGTTATTGAGTTTGCCTAGGCAACGGTTATTTCATAAACACATTTATTCATAGATGTTTTTAGGAGGTGCATAATATAAGTCTATGGAACTACCCAAAAAAGGTCAGAGGACTGTTTGTATTTTCGGTTGGTTTGTTCCATAACTGATTTCGTAAAAACTATACATAGTTATACCTAATTAAACTCTTAAATCAAATAACTAATTGCCTTATTTATGAGATATTCTGAATTTACTATTTCAGTATTAATAGCAGGTATGATCCTAATAAATAATGCCGCAAGTAAAGTAAGTCTTAGGTAACGTTATAAATATGTTGTGGTTGAGATTAATCAAAAGTCAAAATATCTTGTTTATCGGTGCAAAAACCTCATTACTCAGCGTTCAAGCCCATTCCACAGATTGATTATTTACACAGCGTTAAGTGGATGATTTTATAAATTGCGATGATTTGCTTGAAATAGATTGTCAGGACTATTGAACGAAATAATGAACGTTTGTCAATGGACCAATAAAATGTATTTCAATGTCATGGTTAATGTACTTTTCACTCCGGTATTAGAAAAGTTGTTAGTCAATGTGGTTACACAATATTAGAAGAAAATAAATGATTTATTTATAAATTGAATTTAAATTCCATTTCACTGCATATATAAGAAATAAAATTATTCAGATGTGTGCTCACGTGTAACAGACATGGTTGTGGTATCAGAATATCAGATGGAATCTAGTATCTTCAGTACAGCTTGAATGCCAGTGAAGATGGCAACTGAATGACTGCTCTTTTCTGCCTTTTTATTTCTTCAAAGCAGTGGTGAATTGGTATCACTTCCGCTTGTTTAGTCTTCTGAAGATGAGTGTTCTATGAAAGCCTTTGAAGAAACTCCTAGGCAAAGGTACTTTGTACGAAATCAGCTGGAACAACCCACACACTTATAAATACTTGCATAAATCTATAGAAATCAAAAAAATCTTAAAGTGGACATTTGAATTTTCTTATAATTAATGTTTTTAAAAGCTTGTAACTAAGCGATTGTGAATAAAATAGTATACATATCACGCGGGACGGATCATTCCATCCACGGCTTTTAGCCTGGGCTGTAATGATCTACTTCCCCGCTAGGTATGTAATATACCATTTTTTAAGGGCGTTCGACATTATCTCGGCCTCCCGATTTTATTTATCTTTAGTAGCGAGAGAAGTGACTTCTAGTTAGTATATTGTATTCATTTTTTTAATCTTTAGTATAATCAGTATAAATGAAAAATCACTAGCATCAGGAATTTTGTTCAACAAATCTAACATCAAGGATATTTACTTCTAGCAATATCTTGAAATATCTGCTCTGCTGGTATCTCAAGAATAAGAAATCGAACACCCACTTGGAATGCAAATTAATTCAACCAAGTTCATCCAGGTTAAATTGAAGTAAATTTTGTTACTGTAAGCGCTCTAACATTGACATAAACTAGTGTTGATGTAAACAGAACACGACGATATCATCTACAAAACTTTCATGTGGCCTTATTTACGACGACAACTAGATCGTTCGAGATTCAGTTGTATAATTTTATAGTGGCAACTGCAATTCTTGGTATGCCCACACCATCATTTGAACAAACTTACTATCGTGTGCTATGTAAACGACCTTCTAACAGATCTAATAAAACTGGTAATAAGATTTTTTTTAAATCAATAACAACTCGAAACAAAAGCACTATGCGGTTTTTACTTGGTTTTCGGAGAATATCAACCTTCGGTCGCGATTGAGCTGAAATTTACACCGTTTTGATTTTAAATTATATTATATTATTTTTTGTAATTTTCTGATCGTTGCATAGTTTTTCCATGTTTTTGTTTTTGTCTTCATTTGGTTTTTAATCTCGTCTCTTTTTAATAGTTTTATCACACAATCACCTACAGTTGGTTCGGTGGATCTTTTCCCATGCGTCATCATTCATATGCAAACGCAATACATCAATACATTCAGTAACACGTAGGTCGTAGATTGATGGTTTAATTAGAATGTGACTAAAATGACGGTGAACGTTAGTTATTATTGTATTGAAGCTGGTGTAATAATATTTACTTACCACAATAATTCGAACACTCAGGTATAAGTTAGTCGTTATAACAACTGTTTTTGAAATAAATTTATAAACAAAGGGCAAAAAAATGAACAAAAATGTAGAATAAAAATGTAAACAAAGTCTTTCGTCTGTCAATGTACAAATTCAAGTTTAAACCACAGAACTTCTGTTGTGTGGGTTACACCTATCGCCGACATTCATCATATGGCTATCTCTGTTTGTTATATTACGTTGTAATGGAACAAACGGTTTCATTTCTAGGGTTTAGATTCTGTGAGTAGAAACGAGACGTACTATAAAAAGTAGTATGTGAATAATTTCATACATGGGAAAAGATTCACCGAACCAACTGTACACGATACTCTCACCGTTTTCAACACGCTTGGTTTAGATTCACTTGTATGTATGTATGTTTATAACCGACCCCTTTGGACTCGATTTTGACTCACTTTAAACGAATAGATTTAATTCAAACTTTGTACACTCGTCAAGCACCGAAGACAATACAATATGGTAATAAATCTTCGGAACTCGAGAATCTCAAAATTAAAGCTGTCAAGTAAAAAATCATATTGAATGGGTAGGTACCATTAACTTTGAAATCCAAGTACTTCAGAAACTTTCTTTGTACATTTTCAATACAGGATATTTTGACGATGTAACCATGCACTGGAACAATATTCAGATTTAGATCTAATGTAAGAAAATTACAATAGTTTCTAAGAGAATAGATTGGTGAATATTTACTTCTGATACCTTTAAGTGAATATAGTCCAATAAATAAAGGCCAAAAAACCCGTCAACCTGGGCATCTGGTCCGGCGGGAAATTTTTTTAATTTGCAGGTATCCATAGGTACATTAAATTCCCAAAATATCAGGTACCTGGAGTTTGTGGAAGAGTGGGAAAATGGCTCTGGAGTTCCCGAAAATCCGTTTTCCGGTGATATCTGCCGAAATATGACCCAAAGACAATTTTTGTTCAGACAAAAAATGAAGAGCAATTTATTACCTACAAAAGTTGTCCTTATGATTTTTTTCGCTACCCCACTACTTTTTGCAAAAACGGCGGTTCAAAATTCATCGTTTTCCGAAACTTAAAATCCGGCGCTTCCCTATCAAAATCTGGGATGAGGGGCCTGCAAATAATCCAATTTCTATGGTTAGGGCTTCAAGTATCAATTGTAGATGGCGCCACCATACTTTTTCGCACTCGCGGAATGATCAAGGCCATTAATGGTAGTCATGAAAATGCTCTTTTTCTTAACAACTCTCGGGGTCAGAACCACTATCACTTCCCCCAAAAATGAGCCCTTGGCCTACTTTAATGGTGTACCCAAATGATTACATGCGAACGGGATGGAAAATGGACGCTATTTTTCTACATAAACAGATAATATTAACCCAATTATTAACTTTACTTAATCCACAATAAATGAATTGTCTTTCTTGAGCTTTGAGTACAAAAATAAAACCTTACCCTGTGCTGCAAAAAAAAAGAAACTGAAAAAACTTTAATATCTTCCCGATTTTTGTCTCAATAATAGTAATGATAATAATAACAATAATAATAAGACAATAATAGCTTTGATTTCACTTTCTGAACTTGACTAATAAATTTATTGTAAAAAAAATCAAGGATACACAATTCCTTAATGTAAAGATATAGGTTGTTGACAAACAAAGGAGCAGAAAGCATCCATGCGTGCACGCACTGTATCAAACGCGTCGACCACACTATACATGGGTGGCACGTGGCGGCGTGCGCGGAAAATTAATAAATGAGACGTAAATTATATCAACTTTAGATAATAAATTCTTTTCCGTGCGTTCACTAAAATAATTGATATATACACCAAAGGAAAGGTCAGAATGTTACCTTTCATCGGGTACAATCCTTGACCGGACAAAATTTCACCGTGAGGAGAAAAAAATGTCCTTTTTTCAGTGGGCTGAAGATTTTCCGGAAAACTCGGGAATTTAGACAGAAAATAAATGGTGGTATTGGCAAGGGGACAATCTAACCTTTTGTATACTATACTTTAAAACCAGATTTCATCATTAATTATCAAGAAATTGCCGATAAACTGGAGCGTTTGCAAAAACTCCGAAAATCCATAAAAATGGCCCTTGGAAAAACACGTTGTTTATAAAAAAACCCAGGAATTAATAAGTGAATTTTTTTGGAATCTATTAAGCACCTTTACTCAGAAGAATTCGGGAAAATTAATCAAAATGAAAAAAATATGAACATATTTATGGGAGGGCTGAAAAATCAGGCAAAAACGAACTTTGGCCGGGTTTTTCACTAATCCAGGGAAATAAATTAGGGGAGGAAAAGACACGATATTATAGCCACAGGTTCCTTATTTCATCTGCACTTTGAATCATGAAAAAAAATTCGTTTTAACGGGAGTTATTAAAAAATGTGTAATTTGCTTTGAGGCGTCATGCTCTCAGAGCGTACTTTCTTGATGCCGGGCAGGAGCTGGACTTGGGGCTGCGTTCAGGACCGTTTATCTCGAAAACTATCAATTTTTTTACAAAAATAATAAGGATCATTTTTGTAGATAATGAAGTGGCATATTTACGGAAATATAAGCGAAAATACCAAATTTTTGGGCCCAATGGGCCATTTTCCCACCTTTCCACAAATTCCAGGTACCTGACATTTTGGGGCGTCAATGTCCTATGAATACCTGCAAATTACAAACAAAAAAAATTCCGCTGGACCAGATGCCCAGGTTGACACCTTCGTTTACTGGACTAATATGCTCAATAAACCTTAGGTTGGAATCAAAAACAACACCCAGATCATTCAAAGCATGAAAATTTAATATAACACTTCCTTCTTCTGAAATATTCAGTACTACATTTAGATACATTCAGGGATAAATTGTTGCAAACACCAGTTTATTAACATTATTTTGCCGCCTCTGTAAATTTTTAAATCATCTGCATAATACAGGTATAATAATTAGTATCTATAGTTTGTTACAAATCATTCATAAATATTGAAAAATAAACAAAACTGTAGGACGTAAATTATTCACAAAGTCAACAATAATTCAAAAAACTGTAAAATAGCTGTTCGTACATTTCAGATTCTTTTGAGGGTTCTATTTTAACTTTTTGAAAGTTGAAAGTCACTCATTGTAACAAGATAGATAGTCTTAGGTACCTGAATTTCTAACAACATAATATGATTTAGATCCTTTCTAGGTAGAAATGTTCTGACAGTATGAAAGAATTTTAGTACTTTTCCAGCAAGCAATGAAATGAAATAGAAGGAAGGTCATTATACAGAAAAATGTTTGACAGTTCTAACAACCAATCAAATGTTGTATTTTTGTGTCATATGAAACAATTTCAGCAAATGCAATTATCAATTACTATGACAATACTATTGAATTTGACAGCTTCATTCCAAATACATTTCAAAAAGCACGTTTTGGCAATGCGAATGTACAAAGTATAAATGCTCTAATCAAAGAAAAAAGAAATACAACCTACAGTCACAAATAATCTAAACCTCTCTAGGATCCTATGCAACCGTATTTCAGGCGGAAATTTACGCCATTGTTTCATGTGTGGAGAGATTGGAGCAGGCCAATCTCATACATAGAACAATAAAAATTTTCTCGGACAGCCAAGCGGCTTTGAAAGCACTTAGCTCTAACCGTGTAACGTCGAAATTGGTATTAGACTGCCAAAAAAGACTCTCCTCAATAGGAGAACTCAATAAAGTATTGCTGGTCTGGATCCCTGGCCATTCTGGCATGGAAGGAAACGAGAAGGCAGACTCTCTTGCAAGGGAGGGTGCCGCACGTGTGTCTATCGGACCAGAACCTACAATTGGCAACGCAATTAGTTTTGCCAAACAAACACTGAATACCTGGACGGCAAGAAGAGCATTAGACTTCTGGCATAATTTACCAGGATTGGTTCATTCAAAGGCTTTCATACATCCTTCGAAGAATGTCTCCAAACAAATGTTAGACTTTAGCAGGCATGACCTACGCTGTCTAACAGGCCTTTTAACAGGCCACTGTCATCTGAATCATCATATGCTAAAACTTGTACTGTCGGAAGATCCGACCTGCCGTCTTTGTCTGGAAGATGATGAAACAGCAGAGCATATAATTTGTGCCTGCTCCGCCGCGGCTCGAATCAGGTATCTGATGTTTGGCAGGGATGCTCTCTGGCCCTCGGACCTGAAATATCATTCACCAAATAAGCTAATCGGCTTTGTTAAGAAGCTGAATTTGTTTGGTGAAATCTGAATAGGTGTGAGCCACAATAGACTCTTGCGAGTCGCAGTGGAGGGCCTTATAGACCCACTCACCATAAACCTAACCTAACCTAACAGTCACAAATAGGTATATTTGGGCAATATTTATGGAATTTTGTTCCCAACGAGAATATGAATTAAATGAACATAGAAGCTAAGAAGAATTGGCGTTGATACTAAAAGATTGAGTGGTTAATATGAGAAAGAAAGACGGAACCGAATTTAAAGAAGCAACGGTGGTGACAACGTGGATTACGTTTGGTCAATTTCTTCGTGTGGAATTAAAGAAATGGGAAGCTCATAATCTTCGTTTAATGCTTCGTCTATTGAAACACTCAATTCAGCCTGAAAATTGGAAAAACCCAAAGTTTCAATAATATCAAATTATTTTAATTTCATCTTTACCTCTTTCGTGAATTTTTCGAGAAGTCGACGTTTGTCTAGCTGAAGACTATCCACTTCCTCAGCTTGATGGGCGCTTCGTATCCCGGATATTTCCAGTAAAGCAAGATGGGCGTCTTTTTCGCTGATCGCAGCCTCTAAAGTTTCATGTCTAAAAATAGTAACGTTCAGTTAATATCTCAGAATAATATAGTGGAATTCACATTCAGTTGGCAGTCTTAGAGAGATAAAGCAGTACCTTTCTATAAGATTCGATGTAGAGAAGAAAGTATGCTTCTAGAAAACTGAGCTTTCGCGAACAATATTGGGTGTATGAAAAGGTCATTTATTTTGAAAATTTCTACATTTACGATAAATACGAAATTTCGTTATGATTGACCCATGTAACAATATAGTATTTAAACTAGCCCGTGATGCCCACGATGCAATCAGGAAGAAACTATAAGCATATCCATGTAAACGTAAGTCCAGTTCAGTTTCGTTAAATTTGTCTGAAGTTGACAAAATGATATTGCTGTGGGATGAAAATACTCCTGAAGATCTTATGCGTAATTTTTACCATATTGCTGCCGTAGAAACTGATTTCAAAACGAGGCGACAATATTACCTCATCACGAATGTTCTTTGAACCAAAACTGGAGAAATGAAGCTGACAAATGGTATGATAATGTGCCTGTTGGAAGAAATACAAAAAATGGATGGACTAAATTTGCTGCTGAAGCAATTGGCTTGAATGTAAAGGACAAATCAGTCGAATAGATCAACTGCTGTTAGCGAATTGGGTAAAAAGTGGTGTAGAAGAACAACAATTGTTGAAAATTACTGGTCGTAGCAATCAGAATTCTATAAAACTATACTTAAATCTCGATTAAGAACACAACAACATGAGTGGTAACAGATCTTCTATAGTAGAGAACAGCAAAAAATGTAATATTACGTTAGATTTCAATAACTGTACGTTCACTAGCTGTAGTTTTAATAAATAAATTCTCGTTTCTCAGCCTTCCTTCAGCTTCGGGCTATTACCAAGGAACGAGCTTTCGATTGTCATAAAATGATCTCGTTTATTATCAATGTCCTAGGGATATTAATACATTTGTCCCATTGACGTATATGTCAAATTGACAAAATACTAATTGAAGCTCAAATCAAACTCTATAATTTTAAGCAATAATTATTTAAAAATTACCACATATACATAATTCACACTCATTAACGGTTATTTCTGGTCAAATATTCCATTTAATCTAAATATAACTGACTATAAACTATACCAATAGCTGGTTTGGACAGGTAGGACTAAACATCACCCCCCACCAAAAAACGATCTTAATATCCTTCACTAAGAAAAGAAAACAACCTCAAAACTTGATGGAAAACAGGTTATTGAATGGAGAAAATTGTGTAAAAAACGCGAAAAGGAGATAACACGCAAAGCAAAAATGGCTCTAATAGTGAGCTGGGGAACATTAGGCTTGTAACCCAAGGATCCAGAAGTACCTACCAATAATCTTTTATGGAGCCATTGCAGTAGAACTAGGCTATTTACGACGAGAGACAACCTCTCCAGGAGTGATTTTAAACTCCACGCCACTACATATAGTGGTGCAGAAAGAACAAGATACAGACTTAACAGAGAGGGAATCGTTGAAAAAATCCCATCCTCGCAATTTAGTAAAACTTTTCCCAGGAACTTAGTAGAAGATAGGGGCACAATAGATCTTTTAGGTTTCATTTACTCCATACTCCATAAGTATATACAGCTTTGCCTTTAATGTAGATCCTTATTTACTAATTTTAGCAAGTTCAGTGGGTGGATTCTATAACTGACAGGCGAAAAATCGCTATCGTTTTCTGACGCTTTGAATGTAATCCGTATTCTATAAACAAGTTCGGTAAGTCTTAAAGTCGAACGTGGTAGACGAAGTCAAAGCGAAAGCGCGGAATTTTCGCTCGCGTTGGTATTCGCTTTAAACTTTGTGAGGTTATAATATATTAGTTTATTCTGTTTTCTTCTCGTTTTCTTCTTTTTTAAAAGCGCGAGGATGGCCCTGTACAGTATTGCGAGGTTCAACATATTTCGGGTGCAGTCGTGTATGTACTCGAAAGCATAACGATAGCAAAGCATGGATAAACAAACCGTTTATAGAATAGTTTCTACAATCGCTTTCGTTTCGTAAGGCTTCGCTACCGCAATTTCAGAGAAAATTAAAGAATTTACCTACAGTACCTACTCATAAGATCAATCATAACAAAGAACCTCACCTTTTGTAACACAATTATAAATTATGTCACTGCAATCTTAGTTTGGATATATTTGGAAGATGACGTGTCCAATTTACCGCTTTTAACAATTGTCCAGCTAATATACAAACCTTATTCTAAAACCCAAAAAATTATTATACATAGAAGAAAACTTTTAGACCACAAGTATTTAATGATATAAATATAATTAGAAGCTCGTGCAATAAACTGAACCTATTATGTCAGCTCGAAGTTGGTTTTGAACTGCCTTAATGAACTAAGGGAAAGCAGCAGAGTCTCTTTGCTGTGGATACCATGCTGTTGAACAACGCAGCCGTCACTCTGTATTTTGGACCTGAACCATTTTACGAAATCTGTCCTAATGCCTTCAGGAACTAAAAAGAAAGAAATTAAAAGGCAGGACTGAACCAGTAAAAGATATCTCTCGGGAAATTCAACTGAAAGAGATCTAACAGGGCACTGTAAACTTAATAAAAACCTGTCCAACGTTAAGCTAAGTGATCTTTGTGATAGAATATACCGTATCTTACTGAAAATGCTTTTCCACTGGGATTACCCGTAAGTATAAATCCCCTCTTTTAAAGACTGTATCAGATCCAGCACTTCATAGATGGAAAAGGTTTGGTGGTGAGCTTTAACAAGTACAGAAAAGGGTATAACATACCTATTAATTCATGCATTCATTCAAATTGAACCTAATGATTTTGAAAACAAATTACAATTAATCATTACTTCCCTAATGCATCTTTATTCTTGAAAATGTATTATTGATTTTCTTTTTCTACTAGGAATAATGTGGCTCTCATTTTTATTTACAAAACTTTCTAATTGTAGATATTGACCGTTACCGATCAGGTAAAACCACCCTTACTGTTAGGTTTTCTAAAACTTCATAATATCTTGGAATTTATCTTTATTTTTTTTCTTCCTATTACATAAACAGGTCTCATCCTACCGACCAGCAGAGTATTTATTCAATTTCTTATACCTACTACTGATGCGTCTCAAGCTGTTAATTGTGTGGGGTTTTAAAAATACTGTCGTAACTTTTATGGACGTATAAAAGCTAAATCCAGACTACATTATCAGGTGTGTCGTGAAACAGTTAACCAAATAAAAAAGTAGAAAGGTTTATCTACTAAAAACTCGGAGTATTTAACTGGCTAAGTGGCAAGACCGTCGCATAAAACACCTATCGGGTTGTATTCAAATCACCGATGGTTCAGGGTCGGAATCGAAATAGTTATATTATAACAGAGTTTTTGTACAGTTGCTAAATGGTTATAAAATCTATAATTTTCGCTTCTAGGACTCTGTGTAGATCAATTCTTCACTTTTTCAAACTTTGCTTTGAAATATTTCATCACTTCTTTATCTATACTCTCCTGAAGTTACACGGTACGCACTCTTCAGAACCCGTATTTTTGAATTTTTGAGAGAGAAACTTCCTCGGGAAGTGGCCATGTGGTTCGCCTCAAAATGGTGATTGTTATATTCTTGAAAATGTGATTGTGAAATGAACGTTTTCGGAATTTTAAATTCCCCGCTTCTTACCCAAGAGAAAACGAACTTCCGCAAGTGATTCTAACCTTGAAAGACAAAACTTGAGTTCTGCTGGTTTTGTTGATGTTTTGAATACAGGGCAATGCTGTTCCCTGTTATTGTCTTCTACCAGATACTTTCCAGCAATAAAGATTTTTGTTCACGAGTTAAAGTAAAATCATTTCCTGAAACCGTCTCCGAGAACGCTTCCTTTTCCTATAGTCAAGGATATTTTCAAAGTATTAACAATATTGCTAACTCGGATCTTGGGCAGGTACTTTCGAGGGTACAATTTTCTGCATTTTTTGTCTGTCATAATTATTTTGCTAGACTTTTATGTCAGTCTATAGACGAACAATAAGCTAGAAACAACTCAAAAAAATGGGACATTGAAATTTTGGAAAATGGGGATTTGAGGGAATGATTTAAAAAAACAAGCACAAATAACACACTAGGCCAAACAAAATGAAAAGACATGGGAGCAATATTGGATCAAAAGTAAGATAACATAAGAAAAACCACTTAAGATGTACTAGAAAAAGTATAGAGCACGATCCCAAAATATTATCGATAAACGAACCGGACACAAGCAGAAGAAAATCAGCAAATAGAAAAAGTACAAAAGTGAAATAGCCCAGAAAAAAAAGAAATACTGGAAGAAGCGGGAAAACTAAAAGATGAAAAGCTTCTGCGAAAGACGAAATAGAGGTAGAGCATTGGCACTGACGTAATCATACCGATATATAAGGAAGAAGATAAGGAAAATTGTTAAAAATATAGACCCGTAACATTACTAAATGCCGCTTTGTGCAAAAATATTCTTGAGGACTACCAAAACGGTTTTAGACTGAAAATAACTAACTGTAAGAACAATTCTAGGACCAGTGCTTGAAGGAGAAAATGTAATAGGATAGATAATTAAACAGAGACTTC
Source organism: Lochmaea capreae (assembly GCA_949126875.1). Classification (NCBI taxonomy): domain Eukaryota; kingdom Metazoa; phylum Arthropoda; class Insecta; order Coleoptera; family Chrysomelidae; genus Lochmaea; species Lochmaea capreae. Next base: position 9,346,266 of record OX421406.1, on the reverse strand, counting down.
AATAGGAGAAAATAAATATGAACTAAAAGGTACTTGTATAAATTGGCACTTATTCACCATGACAATTTCCTGAACGGTGCCCCATTTGTTGCTGCTTGGAAAAGCTGCTATACAGCCATTCCGGCCCACTGTCAATTTTTCTCTAGGACGTGTAAATTTTCAATTAAACTTATTTATATACAGAGCCATGGCAAAAAAACAACTTCCCATTAATATTTTCTGTAGGAAGAGGTGATTCGGAAAATTAGTAGGTCCGTACTCAGACGAACTATATCTTATAATAGAAACTTTGTTTCTGTCTTCTCTAAATTAGATTGAAGCTAAGGTTTACAATTCATTTCTTCCTTGCAATTTACAGTTGTATTAAAAAAAGGGTACAACGTGTAAAAATGGCCTGGATTTTGAGGTTATCAAATGTCAAAGGACGTCAAAGGTTATCAAAACAGGGCCTACGTCTATGAGTTCCATTGTCCAAAATGTTTAGTAAACAAAATCCATCCCTGGTTGTGAATATATTCGCTGACACTGGTGCCATGGCTAGGCTATTAAGTGTGGGCTGCTTTTAATGCAGTTGTTTTGAAACAAAGAACACAAAAAGTTTTTACAGCCCTTTTCATTATCATCGACGATTGTATAATTTGACAATTTGTTTATGAGATGAATGTCTCGACTGAAATTGAATTGCTTTTAAATAAATATGAAGATGTCTCATATGTCCCGAACACGACTAGATTGGTACATCTTCCATTCCATTTTAACCGTATATACTTCTAAATCTATGAGTTGACAGTTGACTACTCTTAGCTTTTTATTTTGGTTTCGTTGATTCGTCTTAGAGTGTAATTATCTTTGTGTACTTACTATACTATGTTTTAGAGGTTGTAGAGGAAATTACTATTTCTGTGTAGTCTACTTCTACATGTAAAATGTGTAAAATGGCTGCACTTAATGAATGTGTGTTCTGATCTAACTCTTTTGTTGCTCAGGCTGTTTTGCAACATAACTAACCCCTTTTTTGCTTCCTCCATTATCAAGATGTTTAGTGGGGAAGGCTAAATAAGTTTTTGTCTCCTACCAATCACATGAACACCAAAAATAGGGCGGAAAGTATTGTTTAGCAGCCCAAGGGCGGAAAATTCTTAACGCCACGTTTTTTGAAGCTTTTCACCATCTGTCACTTGAGTACTTACATGTTTCACGTGAATTTTTTAATTAAACGCCAGTGTATGTCAAAGTTTTTTGTTATACTTTTCTATTTCCGTGCAGTCTACTTCCATGCACAAGTTTTGATATGTAAAATGGCTGCAGAGGACACTTCTGTCCTCCTCCACCACACTATTGATCCATAAATGATCATTGGCCTTATCACAGTTGTGTAAAGCCAGTGAACCACCTCAGGTCGTATTCCCCAGGTTTTGTCCATAACTCTTTTGCATTGCCAGAAAAGCCTAGTCGCCCTAGTGGTAATTTTTTCAGGGTGTGTCTTCCAAATCAGTTTGGAATCAAGGGTCTCCGAACATCAGTATTCTACCCAGCGCGATAACTCTTCTATTCGTGACAGTTTTTTTTTTTGATCAACTGAAAGGTCTTCTTTAAGGCACCATTCCTCCACAATTCGTGTTGCTTCTTGTAGGACATTCATAACCACCTGGGAATTTCCCATTGGTGATAATCACGATGTCGTACGCAAAGCCCTGCGTCCATGTGCCTTGATCATTCAACCTGAAGATCAAGTCATCCACAATTAGTTTCCATAAAAGTGCTGAAAGTACTCCATCTTGGAGACATCCTTTAGTTGTCCTAACGGTGTAGGTTGTATCATGCATATGTGCTGTTATTCTCATATGCTCGAGCATGGATCCTATCCATTTGCATGTGGTGCTGTTAATCCCTATTTTTTTAAGGGATCTGTTTATTGATAACATCGATGCGATGTCAAAAGCACCGTCGATGTCTAGAAATGCTGCAATGGCTACTTCTTTATTACGATGTCCTTAATGGATGTGTGTCCTGATCTAACTGTTTTGTTGCTCAGGCTGTTTTACAACCTAAATAACCCCATCCTTGATGCTTCCCCCATTATCAAGAGGCTTTGTGGGGAAGACTAAATAAGGCTTATAACCTTGCTGTTTGCTGGTTCTCATGCTCCTTGCAATACTGAGACAGGCAAGTCTTTGCGTCCTGTTTCATCCTTGAACTCTTCGTTCGTATTTCTATCATTAACGTGGTCCCTAATGTTTGCTACTTTTTCCATTTGTTTGGTCCATGTTAACCTCGAGTTCATCATTACCCTGAGATATTTAACATCCATCACCATTGGAATCTCTGTGCATTGAAGGGATAATATGCCGCTCTTAGTTTATCACTTTCAGGTTAGGAAGTTATCGCGATAAGGTGTTGCGTTCGTCGGAAATTTCAGCAATACTCGAACGTTATTTTTATCTAGCTTGTAGCAGAAAACACCTAAAATTGTCTATATATCCTTCAGCGACATTGATAGACTTCCAGCAACCGTGTCTCTTTAAATCTGTGATATTTCCTCCATTATCAGCAAACAACGTCGCTGAAGTTCGACGAAGGCAATGGCCTGTTTCATTTTCAGGATTGGGTAGCTTCAAGAATTCTGCAATCCTAAGTCCTACATTTCCAAAACTGTGGATACCAACAGGTTGAATTGAACATTTTCCTTTTTTGTAATATACAAATAATCTGTTGTGTGGAGTATGGGTTGGACGTAAAGATAAATATTGCCTATACAATACCAAATTTTCTTGCCCAGTTAGTTCTTCTCGTCTACACGCACCGGCTAATCCAATAATTGTAGCTACCTGAAAGTAAAAATAAACTACCTTGATACTTTTTTCGTGATTTTTTGTTAATATTACCTTTAGCATTAGGTAGGTTTCATTGTCTGCTTCCCTAATAAATGTGTTGATGTACTCGCTGCTGAAGACTTCTGATTTCTTTATAACCAAAGTTTCCCCTTTTAAGAAATGCGATAACCTTCGGGAACGTGGCTATGTTTACATATTTCTTCACTAAAATGGTACTTTTCAGCATAGAGAACATGCTCCACAGGGTAGAGGATTTAACAATTTCTGATTTTTGTGCCAAATAAGCCAAAATTACGTCCTCTGTAATAGTTTTGCATTTCTTTTTATCCTTCCATTTCGTGAACAAATTAAAAACGGTTTCGTAGCTAAACTTTGGCTTTGTAGGTAATAATTGTGCTGTAAAAGCAGCTGCGGCATTGGAAATTTTGTCAGGCACATCTTCAAATTCGTTTTCACTAATGTTTTTCATTATTTATTGCAATAAACGCGGCCCAAAATCATGGAAACCTTTAAATGGCAACGTATTAAAGTGCTACTTTCTCAGAGAAAAAGTCCGGGAAGTGGGTACTTTCCGGACGGTTGCCGAAAAATAATTTATTTCCACCCTACACAGTTCACCGTGTAGGGAACTTTTTTAATAACTTTTGAAAACGTATAAAAGGTTTGGTGACCGGATTTTTTTATGTGTATCGTGCTATTGAGTTTAATTGTTTTTTACATCGCTAGTCAATATAACTAATTTATATTCAAAATTAATAATTTTCTCGATTTCACTAGCAAATGAATAAAACCGTAAAGGTAATAACTTTTTTCTTCAGAAATCGAAAATAAAAATTAGCAGAGCTTAAAATGAATCTCATGTGTTAAATTCACTCATGAATATTTAATTCGAAGATTGCAAACTTGGATTAGGCGCATTCACGACGCTGAACATTCTGATCGTTGCCAATTACTCGAAGCACTTAGTTGCAGTAAGGATACATGTACTATGTAGTAATATGATCTACCGAGAAATTAAAAATTCAAATTACATGCGAAATTATCTTTCGGCAACTTTTGCTAACAACAGACGAAAGTAAAACGAATTTTTGCAATTAAATTTACATGATTAATAAGAATATAAATGGTAAAAGGCCGGTAAATATTGTTTAATTTAATATTATAAGGATCGTTAGAACATAGTGATATTCTTTTTTAAGAGTTGTACATTGAAAATTTGAAAAAAAAGAGTTAAATTGATCCTCTCAAAAAATTAATCATACGCATATCATCTATAAATGTTCATCGTACGCTCATGGTAAACAGAACTTTTTTTATCAATTAACGAATCCCTGAATGTTATAGAACGCCTATGATATGGAAATTTTTATAAATAAATTGATCCCTCATACAAATGTTATCGTGCACCAATGAGAGAACGAATTTTTTTAAATAAATTAACCCTTGATAAAAATGTTTTTCGTACGCCTATGGTAAATGGAAGTTTTCACGAATAAACTAATTTCGTGCGCCCATTATATTAAAATTTTACAAATAGATTCTTTATAGACATTTAATTGTACACCCATGGTCAAAGTTGTTCCCTTTTAAGAATATAAACTATCTAATAACTTTCATCACCAATTAGTTGTTTCTTCAAAATTAATCCCTTTTGAGAATAGAAACTATCCAATTACTTTCATCAGCAATTAGTTGTTTTTTCAAAATTAATCTCTTTTAAGAATAGAAACTAACCTATAACTTTCATCAGCAATAAGTTGTTTTTCCAAAATTAATCCCTTTTAAGAATAGAAACTATCCTATAACTTTCATCAGCACTAATTTGTATCTTCAAAATTAATCCCTTCTAAGAATACAAACTATCCTATAACTTTTATCAGCACTAAGTTGTTTTTTCAAAATTAATCCCTTTTAGGAATAGAAACAATCCAATAACTTTCATCAGCAATAAGTTGTTTCTTCAAAATTCATCCCTTTTAAGAATACAAACTATCCTATAACTTTTATCAGCACTAAGTTGTTTTTTCAAAATTAATCCCTTTTAAGAATGGAAACTATCCAATAACTTTCATCAGCAATAAGTTGTTTCTTCAAAATTCATCCTTTTTAAGAATAGAAACTATCCTATAACTTTTATCAGCAATAAGTTGTTTCTTCAAAATTCATCCCTTTTAAGAATACAAACTATCCTATAACTTTTATCAGCACTAAGTTGTTTTTTCAAAATTAATCCCTTTTAAGAATGGAAACTATCCAATAACTTTCATCAGCAATAAGTTGTTTCTTCAAAATTCATCCTTTTTAAGAATAGAAACTATCCTATAACTTTTATCAGCAATAAGTTGTTTCTTCAAAATTCATCCCTTTTAAGAATACAAACTATCCTATAACTTTTATCAGCACTAAGTTGTTTTTTCAAAATTAATCCCTTTTAAGAATGGAAACTATCCAATAACTTTCATCAGCAATAAGTTGTTTCTTCAAAATTCATCCTTTTTAAGAATAGAAACTATCCTATAAGTTTTATCAGCACTAAGTTGTTTTTTCAGAATTAATCCCTTTTAAGAATAGAAACTATCCTATAACTTTTATCAGCACTAAGTTGTTTTTTCAAAATCAATCCCTTTTAAGAATAGAAACTATCCTATAACTTTCATGAGCATAAAGTTGTTTTTAAAAATAAATCCCTTTTAAGAATAGAAACCAGCCAATAACTTTCATCAGCACTAAGTTGTTTCTTCAAAATTAATCCCTTTTAAGAATAGAAACTATCCTATAACTTTCATCAGCACTAAGTTGTTTTTTCAAAATTAATCTCTTTTAGGAATAGAAACTATCCTATAACTTTCATGAGCAATAAGTTGTTTAAAGTTTTATCGCATTCGGTACGGCATCGCATAAAATACGAACATACAAGAATATCGAATTTAATAGTTGTTTTTATCCCGATTAAAAAAATTATCTTTTAAAAAATTCTTAAAATCAGATTTTAACGTCACTAGTATAAGCTGAAGGTAGTCACATATTTTGACATGGAATGAAATAATTATGAAGAAGAAAAGAAGAAATTTAGGTTAGAGTGACAGTGAGTAGTTTGCATTTGCTTGTATTTTCATCTTGGTTTAAATATTCAATTAGTTCAAGTTTAAGCTTTATACCATTTGTTAATAAAATGCTTCAAATTCAAATTGAACAAAGTAAACAACAGAATGATAAATATCAGATGTCAACATTTTTGTCCTGACATCCCAATGAAGGAGAAAGAAGATGAAGCTAAAACATGGAACAGCAAAGGAACACTATCGACAACTTCACATTTATTTGCATTATAAGTTGTATAATTTTAGTATATTTTTGTTTCCGGTTTTTTTCTGTTAATCTAAAGACTACACTTTTGAATATCCCATTGGTCACTTATTAATATTACCTAATAAAACATGGGATCAAAATTTTAAGTTGAACACCCTATTCAGTATTATGTTATTGATAATAACTAAATCTTTCGTACTCTTGAATGAATAGTGTAATGAAAATTACCGTTGGTTCATGAGGAATAAATACAATTATATAACAATCAATTACAACTAAACGTTTCAATTTCGAATCATTTCTTTGTCACCATCCTCGAAAATACCTCAGTAGCAATAATAAAACGTGCAGAATCTAAGTAACCTTGGAACATTGCGACCTTAAATTGAACGTGGAAGAACGCCACCAGTTTTCGCGATAAGCCTTATTAACACCTACTGTCACGTGAACTTACAGAAATAATCTAACGCCAAGGTGGGTCGCCCCGACTTAATTGGCATAGTCAAGTAGCCCATATCTGATGAGAAAACGCGGACTCGAGAATATTTAAACTGAAATAAACGCAGTGCTGGAACTTAAGTACTATCTTATTCTTACCTATATAATTGAATTTGCGTAATAATAGTGCACCACAAAAATTGGGGACGTTCATATATATATTGAATTTATGTTTAAAAATTATCAACCAAGGTTTTGTCTTTCATGTTTACAGTAAAAGTCACGAATGTTTCCAAACAAATCAAATCAATAAGACAGTTTTCACCAGAGGCGCATCATTGTTTGAGGGTTTGGCAGGTATTTCTGCAGATCTAATTATGAAAGGAATTAAATAAGATCCAAATTTAACATATCGTAGTTGGACTACCGATAAACCGTATTCACGAAGGTGCAGCTACTCTTTTGGTATACTACGCAGTGTTGTCATGATTTTCACAAAGTATTTAATGCTAACTTCGTTACTGTTTAATAATCGTACATAAATATAGATTCTTGGTGACCTGTGATTTGGATAGCAAAGAAAAATGGCTTAGGGCCATTTGCAACACCTTCAGTTAAAACTTAAGTGACACTTAAATCGCTAAAGGGAAACTTAACTCTGCACCAAACGATAAGTGTCACTTATCTGCCAGTAAGTTTCCCTTAATTTAAGTGGTAGTTAGACCGGCCCTCAAAGGTATTTAAGTGACACTTAACCTAACATTTTTGGATAACGCAAGCGAAAAACTGAGTTAAAGAAAGAGGTAATAAAGCGAAGTCTTTGTAAGAGAATCCAACCACTACATATTGATGTATCTTTTTTGTTGAAAGCAGGTTTCGTTGTTTCTAGTGCCATTTATAATCGTATTCCAATTCAGAGAATCTACTTATAATTTATAATGATAAAGAAACACGGGAAACTATAAACTAACCTAACTTTAAATTTAGATTGACAAATTCTACATGCGACAAGCGACACTAAAAAAGACATGGCCAGTGCTAATACAAGAATGGAAAAATAGCTATAAAATCCCAACGATGCCACATCTTCTTTATTTTAAGTGTTACTCAGTTAAACCAGGTCAAAATCTGAATGGTGCAAAAGAACATAAATATAAGTGGCCCTTATAGTTAAGTGATACTTTACTAAGTATCAGTTTCAGGGATAGATGGTGCAAATGGGCCTTATTAGTTTTATAAAATTGCTTGCAAAAATAACGATTGGCATTGGCTAATGAACATTATTTATAGATGAGTTTCCCTACAGACACCACTGAAACTGACCAATTACTACTCAATCTCAGAATCTTTAGTGCCTTATTTTACATGTTGAGGTTATTTTGTACGATTTAGAGTTCAGTTTAGAGTTCAACTATATCTTTTCGTAAAATAATGAATGGTTAAGCTGTTTAAATCGAGATTTTGGCGATAACATCAGTGAATAGTAGTCATGAATAAGCACTGGTAGTGATTGAACGTGATAGATAAAGTGATTGAACTAAACTGTTTTTGATTCTTTTTAGCTGCTAGAATATTATTTGGGTTACTTATTGATAATTGGTAAAATATTATATAACAACAAATGTTAACAAATCATCACAAATGTATCAAGAAAATATATTTATAAGATTAAATAAGTTAAACACACTGACAAATGTCGATATTATTAATATAGTCTCATCAAAATTTAAAACAATTTTACGTTCCGTAAACTGATTTTTATACATGGGTGACGTAACTTTCATAATGCCCTTTACTCTGTAGTTTTTCGTAACCTTCAGAAATCAATTTTAGATAATTAGCACCCTTCCGGATCTTTATTTCCAATATTTGGTGTCACAACGTAGAGCAAAAGCGAAGACATCGTCATATCCACCCTGTAACTTCGTTGTGCATAAAGTTAGAAGCCTGAATGTTCAGTGATTAAGAGGGCATAATATAACTATAGTAAAAGTCACGAATGTTTCTCGTTACATCATAACTCATAAACATCCAAATCAAATCAATCAGACAGTTTTCACCAGCGGCGCATCATTGTTAAAGGGTTCAGCATGTATTTCTGGTGATCCTAAGTATGAGAGGAAATAAATGAAAATCAAATTTGCAAATTAGACTACAATTTGCAATTCTACAAATAAATTGTAGAAAAACCTCTTCAATGACATTTAACGGCAGAAGCGGTCCGCCATTAGCCAATTCCTTTTGGAAATATTCATGTAATTTTCTAATACACTCACGCTTACTTTCGTCCAAACGTTTACCAGGCATTTTATCGAAAAATATCACAATAAATGTAAATGAATATCACCTGTTTAGAGTAATGACAATGACGACGAACTTCAATGGTGACAGAATGATTTCCGCATAAAGTAACGTTTCGCTTTTTTTAAGTAATATCGTTGTCACAACACAAGACAGAGTGACAAACCTATAAAGACGTAATAGCGTAGCTTAATTCAGGCACAAAAGACATAATATGTTCCTTTCCATTTGTATTACCTGGACATACGCAGTCAGTGAAATCCACATAAAATTGGAGTGTCTTCGATACATTCAGGGAAATATGACGTAACGGGAAACATTCGTAACTTTTACTGTAAGTATATTCCCAAATTAGATCCAATTTGAATTTTTTATTGGCCTTCCTAAGATCCACCAAGAACGAATATGGGTAAATGTGCCAAGACTTGTATGAAAAATAATAGTTAATAATTACTTAATCCTATGAAAAAAAATGGTGGAGGTTGTATTTTGAAACATATAAAAATATGAGATTACGTGATAAAGCTCTCAGCAATTATTAATCTATAATCGTTACTCTGTCACTTAAAATTGACTTCGGAACTTGTTGCCTCACGAATTTTCTACTTCCAAGTGTCTAATGCATATCAATTGTTTAAAGGATGATGAATGAATTTAAAATCAGTAACGGATTAGCATTGCGTCATCTAAAGGTGCTCTCATTTGTCAACTGTGTCGATATGTATCTGTTTTATGTAGATTTGTTATTTTTGAGTTGGGTAAACTTATCTCTAGCTGTATATCTAACTTGCGTGGTGAAATAGATGCTGAAATCTCAAATGGTGATGTGGTGTAGTAAATTGTTACTAGAAACGTAGATTGTAAATAAATACTTCTTTAAATAAATTAACAAAACAAGAAAATAATGTAGACCATAATATCAGATAAATATCATCTGACGAAAAACCCCTCTATCAATGGCTTTTTTTTGTAAGTTACCAAATAATGGAGTTACTCCGACCAAAAGAAAATTTGCTCTTAAATTTTATCTAATTTTTGTTAATAACCTTGTAATTTTTGAGTCTACGAATGAAAGTAACAGAATTAAAATTAAATTTAAACAAAAAATATTATTACAAATTTTCTGCGCGACCCGATATAGAGTAAAAACCGTTCGCATCTCTTTTTAAGGCGGACTCCCACTACTCGTGTACTTGGCAAGTACGCCAATATTTGTATATTTGGCAAGTACACCAAGTGTTGAACTCAATTTGACAAGTATGGCGCTCCCACTTCTCCTGTATTTGGCAAGTGCGCCAATACTTGTGTATTCGGCAAGTACAGCAGATTTTGTCGCCTCGTGGTTTTTATTTAGTGTTTAATTTGTTTCGATTATGGATAGTCGCGTTGTCGCTGCAGCAGCGTTTGTAGTATTGAGTGGCTGCTATATGAGAAGAATTAACGCTCGTCAAGCTCAGAAGACAAAAAGAAAAAGAAGATGGTGGATGACTTCTTTGAACAGAGAAATTCAAAAACGACTTCTTGAGACCACTCCATTTTGAAAAACCTCTAGAGGAATAAGCACCACGCACACGTGAAGGAAGTCATACAACAAAAGCAGACCAGAAATTAAATGCGGCCGGCCGTCAAGTAGTGGGAACGCATCGACAAGTACGTACTTGTCAAATATGAAAATAATTGAAATCGCTTTGACTCGCGGCATTTTTACCGACAACCGACGGGACTTCGCCAGCGGCCAATAATTGTACAAGATCGACACATGTAAAATCGGAACATCATTGGTCATTTCAAAGACCATAATTCAAACAAATTTTGAAGAATTATCTGTGAAAATATTCGGCTTTTCCAAAAATTAAGAATAAACTGCGTGGTCAAAGGATCCAGTCGCCAGAAGATGCTGTATTTTGAATGTACCAACAAGCGAGTGGAATAACTGCTTCCAGAATAGGTCAAAAGGAACCAAAAATTTTAAAAGTACTTGTTACTTATAAATTGGGAAAATTAATTTATGGGGTTACTTGTACTGGCTAGATTAGATTAGAAATGGAGTGGCTCTTTGTTCTATCCCACTGCGACCTTTGCAGATCTATTGTGGTCCTCCCTATTTTTAGAGCTCAATATCTAGCTGTATTCTTTTTGTTAGACTTATTAGCCTGGATACCGCCTCCCTTACGTAGCTCTCTGGTTTTTCTTCTCCGAATAGGTGAAACCGCACCCTTACTAGGCCTTCGCACTCACAGAGTATATGCTCCGCGGTTTCGTCTTTTTCCTGGCAAATCCTACATAGGCTGTCATCTGCTAGGCAAATTGTGTGTATATGCTTCCTCAGCCTACAATGTCCGGTCAGCATTCCCACGATCATCCTCGTCGTTTCTCGACTTTGACATAGTAGGTCGCGTGACAGTTTGGCAGAAAGGCTTTTAAGGAATAGCCATTGTCCTGGGGTTTTATGCCACCAGAGCAACCCCTGGTTGTTTATCCATTGGTGGAATGCTCTGATCCTTAGTGAGGTTTTTTGCAATTCCACAGGAAGGTTCTGGCCCTATCATGACTTCAGTCGATCCCTGCTTGTACTGGGAGTACTGGAAGTACCGTAGAAGTGGGTGACTTGACACACTTTTGAAATTCAATCAATATCATGAACCAAAAATTATAGGATTATGCCATTTAAAAAAAGAGGCAAAAAAAAACCTTGTTTCTCAACCCTGTTGAGTGATTTGAAAATGTAATGAAAAATCAGTGTAAGTAGCAAGTAAAACTGTCCCATAGGTGACGACATAAAATTTAAAGTATAATTCCATTATTCAGAGTAACAAAATTTTTTGAGACCATTTAGTTCGAAAAGAAACGTTTATTCGAATATAATACAAAAACAAAACTTACAAATCAAGAGATTCTAAAAAAGGTAACATGATAATAATCCTTTAGCCTAAACTGAAATTAAAATATGAAATTTTCGATATAATGTCGATTTTGATATCCCGGTATATGTTGAAGCTTCCGCCATTGACCATCTTTTACGTATATTTGCTAAGGCTTCTTCTAGTTCATCTTTCCCAATTCGTGGTATTGCCGCTTCCCTAATACTTATTATATTATATTTATTTGGCATTTTCTCAAGTCACCCAAAATCTGTAACAAAAGAGGTTCAGAACTCTTTAATAAGACAATAAACTAAAATATATTACATGAATTTTGCTCATACGAATACCCTAATTATATAGCATATAAAAAACATGGTTTTCTTACCTTTTATTCAGAATTTTGTACAGGTCAAGCAAAAAACCTACGAGTAAGTTTTTGCAGCGGGAAACATAATTTCATTATCGTACAGGACTTTAGAAATTCTTTTGATGTTTCAACTTCTTCCTTATAGATGGCAACAATAATTTAAAAAATAATTCAGTGCTGAGTCAAGTCACCCCAACGTTCTCAAGTCACCCACTTCTACGGTACTTATAACAACTCTGTACCACAGTATGGGTATCAAATCAAATGAAAGGGCTTGCTGAGGAGGACACGAAAACTAATACAACGTCACATTAAATCCAAAATATGGGAAAGGGTCAAATTGTTAGAAGGTCTAATTATTGAAGAATTAGACTGTACTAAATCAACAGGCAAACAACCATGTAACGAGAACACGCAACAGACTTGGAAACATTCCCAATCATAACTAAAAAATAAATTTATCGTAAAAAAACTTTTTAAAAACGACTTTTTTTTAATTGCCCTACAAAGAAGAAAATAAACTTTAAATTAAATCAAACCAATCAATTCATTACATGAGTATTACACAATTTATTAAATGATATAAAAGCTTGTCGGGAGATTCGCATATTTTATAGGAAACATTTTCTTTCACAATTATAATAAGTAATAAATAACTTTATTAATAATAAATTTTGGAAAATACAAATATTTTTTGGAAAAGAAAATAAAGTATTATTACAATATAAATTGAAACACGGGGTTGTTTTAAACCTTGTTTAACTAAATCACAAGCACTTTGGTACAAAAGCACATACGGAAACAAACCAAAAACCATCCAGTTATAGAAATAAATAATTTTTCTCGTTCTACTGTTACTGGCCTGTCTTTGGTAATGTCGTTGCCCTCTCTTAATCAAGGACAGACTCTCCAATTGAGAAATAAATGAGTCAATCAAAGGCATTAGTGTTTTTGAATGGTAGATTTTCTAAACTACGAAGCACATGTGTTCGTTCTTAGATTCGTTAAGGAGTACCAATATTTTATTTTATGTTCGTTTTGACGATTGTAAATGGTTCATGAAAAAAGAAATAGATAGTTGACTGCTACTTAAAATAGAGTCACTGATGGAGTCATAATATTCAATAATAAATAATGTTTATTTCATTATAATTAACGTTGACATCTGCCACGGTATATAACGCTGTCATTTTGATAATAAAGAAACGTGATTTCGTACATTCTCAAGTATTTTTAGAACGTCGATTCCATTAAAATACCAGTAACGCGTAAACGAAGCCACTAGATATTATATAGTTCGAGAAATACCCCAATCCATTTTTCCTTCCTTTATTATTTACATATAAAATGCATGAGACAAAAAGTTACTATACTTGGCACGTCGTAAATTAATATTAATTGACATTAATCGTTATAGTTATTTATATTATAAGGGATGTATGTAACATTTCTTAGTCGAGACTAGCAAATATACTTACATCCCGTGCTGTATATAAGACACATTTTAATGGTGATTTTATATTCCCCATATGAACCTCAATACGAACTAGGAGCATGTACAGCTCTTCATGACTCACCTTGTATATTACCAACAATTAATATAAATAGTGTTCAATACTTTATGTATTGGTTTTGTATTAATTCAACCTATTTTTTTGTTTTACAGTGTCAGTGGCAGTCCTGGAGGCGGTTTACTTCTTGGAAGGGAGCTGCATCCAGCGTATCGGTTACCTCCACACATGGAGTACCTGTATTCACTCCAACATTCCTCTAGTAGCTCCATTCACGGTAAGAAACAATTTGCATCGTTATTATAATGTTTGTATATAGTGTTAACGTAAATAGAGAACAGTACAGGCAGTCATCACCGAAAACGTCCGATTGTTTGGCAACTGATCCCTTATTTAAGTCTCAGAGGCGTCCAGTAAACATAGTTTTTAGACGAAAGCTTTTTCTTGCTTCGTTTGTTGTTGGGGGCCTATGCGCATCAAGAGCTCCGCCGGCGGAATTCTGAATTTAAAATTAGAAGTTTATATGACATATTTAGAAATCCGCCGGAAACGTCATAATTTACGCAAGCGCGGCGGAGTTATTCACTAATAATATATGCTTTCTGTCTCCCAACGGCGGACATTTCATGTTTCATGATTAAATTCCGTTCAACGGCGGATGAAAGTTTATTTTTGTAAGAATTCCGTCCGCAATTTGGATAGTATTATTTTATTTTATTTTTAAGGGGAAGGGTGAATGAAATGATTATATTTCCTTCCCCTTCTTTGAATACACAATGTAAGGATATCATCATATAAATGTATTTTTCTACTATCACTATCGAAAGTCATCTTTTGTGCCTTTAAAAGCAACTGCAAAGTTGATGTTTTCCGCAAGCTGTCATAATTTGACATTATTGGCGCTCTTAAGCAGAAAGTAACTTTGAAGCACACCTAATTTTCCGCGAGCTGTCATAATTTGACATTATTGACGCTCTTAAGCAGAAAGTAACTTTGAAGCACGCCTAATTTTCCGCGAGCTGTCATAATTTGACATTATTGGTGCTCTTAAGCAGAAACTAACTTTGAAGCACGCCTAATTTTCCGCGAGCTGTCATAATTTGACATTATTGGCGCACTTAAGCAGAAAGTAACTTTGAAGCACGCCTAATTTTCCGCGAGCTGTCATAATTTGACATTATTGGCGCTCTTAAGCAGAAAGTAACTTTGGCGCACGCCTAATTTTATTCATAGATAAAAGAGAGCTAGTAGTTAATTTTAGTGTGATAGTAGAAACAATCTTGTGTGTATTTAGAGCAGAAAGTCTTTTGGTAGTTTCGACAGATTCCGCAACTTTCTGTCTCGACTACCAAAGTACTACTTTCTGCTCTTGATATACAAATAGCTATAATAATTCCATTTATTATCTTTGATTTGTCAGTCTGTCAGCAAATGGAACTCGGGACTCGGACGGAATTTTTGAAAAATTAAACTTTAGTCCACCGTTAGACGAAATTTAGGTATCAAATGTCGGCTGTCAGCCGCTGGGGCCTGTATGTAATCTAAAGTTCCGCCTCTCTTACGCAAGTTATAGCACTTTCGGCGGATTTCTGTATATTTGTTATAAACTTCCGCCTCAAGGCCGGCGGACTTCTAGTCACACTGATTATTCTCCGTTTAATAATTTTGTGACGATATATTTTTAGTTTGACTTTTATGTGGATATTTTGAGAATTTAAAGAGTAGTTAATTAAAAATGGTATGCGACACTGTAACGAACACATAAATTGATGATATGACTGTACTGTTAATGCGTTCAAAATGTACGTGTTGGTACTTCGAAAATTGATTTTGAGGAGATTGTCCAAGAAAACTATTGAACATACAAGGGTAGCGCGAATCCTTGTGATGGTTGCGCGGGGCTTTATCTACGAATTGTCCACTTGAAGCGATAATGTGATGTGATACTGAGGGAGGGTGCCTGGATTGGAATTACAGGTGTCAGGCTCGCCAGGAGATAGACATAGTCACAATCGTTAGGTCCATCACTTTAGGTACCCCGGTATCGAGGAGCGGAGCAGGATTGACTGATTGATTGGTTCAACACCACCAGTCAGAGGCTTACAGTCTTCGGCTCCTCAGCCTTTGGGCTTTTCGTGCTCTTGGTCTTTGGTTCAGTCTTTTCACTAGGTCCTTCTTGAAGAAATCCTCCCTTGAATGTTCTAGTCCTAGGAGTCTATATCTCCAATGAGATAATGCTTCACAATCGAAGATAATGTGAGAGGCTGTTTCCTCCTCTTCGTGCACAACCGACAGATAGGTTCTTCCCTATATGCCGATTGTATGCATGTGCTACCTCAGGGTACACTGACCGGTGAGTAAACCCGTCACTATCCGCCCATCCGGAGCAGGATGGGCGAATGTAAGATGCAGTCATAGTAATTGGTATCTTCTAACCGTCCGTAGCGCAGGTTACGTAAGGGTTTTGTGGCCGAGGTTGTCCCGGATTCGTATCCTTTTGATGGTCTCGCTTTTTCAATTTTCAGTTTATATAGTAGTCATCTTCGATGGTAACTTTTAATATCTATTGATATGAATCGTCAACTTTTATTTAAATAAATGAAAAAATTATAATTATAAGTTTATTTATTACACCACGGGGTCACTAAATCTTTTTTGTCCGAATGAAAGGAAACAAAAGGCAACAGACACATGCTCCAGACTACATGCAGTCCATTTAAATATATTTATAGCGGTTTTAATGATTTATTTTTGCGTGAGACGTGTTTGTTTTCATTGCTATATACCCAAACGACAGGTTTATTTATGAACATCCAGTGTTTATTTTCTCTGCGTCTTCGTTTCTTATGTTAATGTTAGTCTCTGGGATGACGGACAATGTAAAAGGATACAAAGTCTTGTACATCTTTTGAAGATTTGTGCAACTAACTATCTATCTACCGATTAATTGTTGAATCAATAAGAAGTTTTTTCAAGAGTACATTTTTTTGTTTTTGTTAATTTTTTTTTGGGATATCGTACTACAATATTTTTTATATTATTAATTTAGCTACCGTAATCAAGAATAATTAAGCTTTTTAAAAATTCCGGCCCCTATCTGACACTACGAAAACATTCGACAACTATAGACATTAAGGTTTTGAAGTTTAAGACTGCAAACAATTTTTTTAGGGTCTATTCACAGTAGATCATGTCGTTGGTAAAATGTAAAATAAAATATTTTATTGTATGGCATTCTAACAATATTATAGTCTACTATACCTTGTTTTTAACCTTTTAAGAAACCTTAATCACACCACTAAAAGTTACTAGATTGGAAGTGTGTTTCGCAAGGGTCGTGTTCAGACTTTTTGAACTAGAATACCTAATAGACGTTGTCCTTTCCTAATCAGTTTTTGGGTCGAAGAATACGAAAATCATGTACACGTTTAGATAGGAGGAATATCTGCCGATTATCCAGGCAAGCATAGTATTTTTTAGAATACCTGTGCCAGAAAACATCCGTATGCAAAATTTCATCAAAAATTTGTCCTTGGATTTTTGTCGAAACTTTGAACTTTACATGGATTTTCTATGTTATCAATTAAATCCAAAAAATCTTCATCATCAGTTAATTCTCCTAAAAATATTAAAATGATGTCAACAAAATGAAGGATCAAGCTTGAACCACCTTTGAACCGACAAGGTATCAGCGTTCAACTGATCTTGTTTATGAACTGTCGATCAACAGTGAACGAGGTTTGTACAATTTTGTCATTAAACCACAGTCAACATTGAACTGTTGGTGAACTTAAAATGTACAACTGGCCCTTAGTTGTCAATAATGACAAATTCAAAGTAAAATTTTGACGTTTCAATGTAAACAAGGTATTATCGATGAGGAAGCAGTTTTATCAGTATAATACCGAATGATTGGCTAGAATAATGTATTGCTATTGGTTGAAACCACCAAAATGTCAGATTTTGACAAGTGAAAAAAATAATCAGAATAAGCGCCGTCGCTACAAAGAGCAGCACTACAGTCTCTTTGTTTGTAGAACTAGGGGATCGCTAGAGTTTGGTTACTTGTAAAGGGGCTGCGACTTTAATAAGATTCAGAAACAAGTTCAAAGGATAGGATTTCTGGCATATATTTGATTGTGACATACTTTTTTTAGTCAATTATCATACATTTTTTTCTTGGAATATTTTAATTGATTGTCAATGTAAATTGGCGATAATCCACCAGACTTACGAATGCGCATTCTCCATTTTTAACCTCAACATTAGGTTGCAAACTGTAACAATAATATCATAATTGAAAATTTTACAAACAATAACGATTTCTAACGCTTCTATGTTGAATATTTTACTTATATTGCGAAAATTACTGATTAACAACAAACATTTTTAGATAAATTAATTATGAACCATTTATTTTTAATATTTTACGTAGACTGGAACTTTGTCGTTTCACATTATTAACATGCTACATTTATTTAAAATATTACCCTTCTACGAAAACTTCTCCACTAATTAACCACTGACTTCCTACGGGACAAATGTGGATGTGGACGCAAGGAGAAGGAAATAAAAAAGGAAAAAACGATAGTGGAGCTGTCGACAAAACAGTATGTTCTTGATGTTGACGAATTAACATAAGAAATGAGATAATTTAAGCTTACTGAGAATTATTAATCGAGTGTAGTTGTTAGATGGTTCGTAAATAATATGTCATGTTTATGGACCGTGGTGTCGTTGTTAGCTGCTACAGCCGCCCAAATGAACTAAGAATATGAATTATGTTATTTTTGTTAATGGTAACACAACTTCCGAGAAAAGTCTTAGACAGTTTATAAATACCAGGAAATATTTTTTTTATCCACGAAACTACACACAAAAAGCTTGTTAAGTTGTATACAGGATGTCCTTTATCCAAAATTCCCCCCAATGGAGCTACAGTAGTCGCCAATTATTTAGATGTACGAGGATATATTGAAAAATTCTTAGCCTACTATAGAACCAAAGAAAATTTCAATGTCAAAATATTTTATTACCCAACTTATTCTCCTCTTAATTGGATACATTTATTACAGCAAACCTGCAACGTCTTTAGACCTTTAAAAAAATGTTTCTTCTTGCTCTGCAAACCAGACCTCCACAGCTTTTAGAAGAAAATTTACGACCTTTTAAACTTTTTTTCAGTTGAGGAAAGAGATGATAGTCGGACGGAGCCAAATCTTGTGAATAAGGGGGGTGTACTAGTAATTCAAACCCTAATTCACGAATTTTTTGCATGTCAACATGAGATTTGTGTGCAGGGGCATTGTCTTGCAAAAACAAAACACCTTTGGATAACTTTCCGCGAATTTTCTCTTTAATTTTTTCCCGTAGAGTGGTCAGTAATGTCGAATAGTAATCTCCAGTTACTATTCTACCCTTATCCAAAAAATCAATCATGATTACTCCATGGCAATCCCAAAAAACTGAAGCAAGAACTTTTCCAGCATATTTTTGGACACGAAACTTCTTAGGTCTTAGTGTCGCCATTTCATCGATTGTTGCTTTGTTTCTGGATCGTAGAAATGTACCCAAGTCTCATCCATAGTAACAATTCGGTTTAACAAGTCTACATCGTTTTCAAATCGAGCACAGATCGAACGCGATGCTTCTACTCTTGCACGCTTTTCGTCAACATTCAAACATTTAGGGATCCATTTTGCAGCAATTTTTCTCATGTCCAAATTAACGTGAACTATATATGATGAACGCGTTCGTATGAAATAGTCAGTGCTTCAGATATCCGTTTTAGCCCAATTCGACGGTCTGATAAAATCATGTCATGAACTGCATCGATATTTTCGGAGACTGACACAGAAACTGGCCTTCCCGATCGGTCATCATCTTCAATGGAATATTTACCTCTTTTGAAGCTTGCAGTCCAATTTTTCACGGTCGCATACGAAGGACATTGATCACCAAGGGTATTAAGCATATCTTCGTAAATTTGCTTACCTCTTAACCCTTTTAAATACAGGTACTAGATGATGGCTCGATACTCCAATTTTTCGATTTTCACAATTTCGGTGGACATCTTTTTTCTTTTAATTTATTGCGTAACTCTGGTTTACTTTTTTGACGTCAAACTTCTAATAAGTTATTATTCGTTGCTATATGGTAACGCAATATTTTGTTTATGCATGGAACTGGTCTGGGCTAACTAGCTATCAATACATTCTCCTACTAAAATGAACCTACGGAGATTATTACTCCGCCCTACCGACAACCATTCATCAGATTAATGAAATATGATCGACAGTGGCGCCGATTCAAATCGTTGCTTAGATTTGTTTCTACTTTGATCACACATCTTGCACGCTACTGAGTGATTTACACCAGTTGGGTGTTTGCTAGAATATGCTTAACCAATAGTTGTCGATATGAAACAATCGATGGCACGACATTATTTTGGAGCAGTTTTAAATATTTATCTCCATTCAAGTTGCCATCTATTAAAAAGGGACCTAGGATATGATTTCTAAAAATTCATGCCCAAACATTTACTTTTTCAGGATATTGCGAAAGTTCTCTCATCCAGTGAGGACTCTCATTAGACCAATAGCGGCAATTTTGACGATTAACATGACCGTGAAGTGTCAATGTGCTCTTATCAGAAAACAAAACATCTTCTAATTGGATCACATCGTTATCTAACATTGCCATCATTTGTTAACAAAAATACGTTCTATCGAAATCGACTATCGCTAATTTATAGCATGGATTTCAGGTTTTTCAAAATTTAATTTCTAAAGTATTAACGTAAATAATTTATTGTCCTCATATTATTTCATATGAATTTTCGTGGCTTGAACAACTATATTAAAATCACAATTTTAATCGGTAATATCTATACAGACGATCAATCGAATGTATTTTTGCATTTTATGAAACCAATTATTTTTTTACGAATATTTTAATGAACCTAATCATCTTAAAATTCGCAGCATTCCAAAAAGACATATAGGATTAAGTAACATCGGTAAAGATAACGCGTGAAACGAAGAAAATCGTTAATACGAACGAAAAAATCCACACGCTGTTATACACATAAAAATTTTTATATTTATGAGTTTATCGGTAAAACGGGTTCATCATAAACGTCGGCATGTCATTTTTATAGCCTTTCAATTCGATATTTTAATATATAATAAAACGAATGAAATTATCAGAGGTGGACTAAAATTCAATCATGATTTCATCGTTAAACTCGTTGGTGTTTGTCAAGTGTGCCTCATGATAAAAGTGTCCTCTGCAGTGAATATATTAACTGCTATACAAAGACAGGCTCTTCTTGGCATTACCGGGGCTATGAACAGCACGGGGACGGCATCAATGAAAGCCGGAGGCAATGATGGCATTCTTAAGCTGAAATCGGGAGACTTATGGTCACCCAGGTAATTCTGGAGAAATCGTCTGGTTCACCGATGTTTCCAAAACAAACCATGGCACTGAGGCTGGTATAAAAGGACCTAAAAAGAGAATGATCTTTAGCCTTGGCCGATATACGACTGTGTTTCGAGCAGAGACGATTGCCGCTATAGCCTGTATTGATGACAACATTAGAAGAGGATACACCGGACAAAAGATAAAAATATTCACTGACAGTTAGGCTCTGCTTTAAGTTATCAGTAATACAACCAGTAGGTCTAGACTGGTAAAAAACTGTAAAGAATCCCTCAACTGGCTGGCAAGAGACAACAAAGTGTCTCTAATATAGGTGCCGGCAGATGATGGGATTGCAGGTAATAAAATGGCTGACCAGTTAGCTAAAAAAGGTTCTAAAGGATACTTCATAGGACCGGACCCGGGAACTGGCTAGATAGGTAATACCAACTAAAATGGAGGTCGACAGAAGGGCACCTCCATACAAAGAGTTTACTGAACAAGGAACTCTCAACCAGGCTATTGATACTGAGTAAGAGACATTTGAAGACAGTTACCGGCCTGGTAACTGGACACTGCACCCTGAAGAAACATCTGCACAAAATGGGCAAAGTTAGTGAACCTATTTGCAGGAAATGTGAACTCTATCATACTCTGCTTCTGCGAGAACTTACATGGACTCAGACGGAAGCACTTTGAAGAGGAAATAATACAACCATTACAACAGGAGAGGCAGATATCGTCCCCTTAGTGCAACAAGTAGATAACTTCAAATTCATAGTTTTGAGCTACAACTCGGTATCTCAAGATGTCTACTTATTATAGAATGTTCATATTGAGAGTTAACTGTTTTTGGTCACTCCTAAAACACGTCTGGCTGATTGTACAAGATATCTAGTTGTTGCATTAAAAAGAGCATGGAAAATAGGTCAGATTTAACTGGATAACTCAAAATGCATAAATTTCGAGTTATCTACTTGTTGCACTAAGGGGGCGATATACTCCAACAGCCAAGCGGCTATAAAAGCATTCAGCTCCAAGTAGATTAATTCCAAACTTGTTTCGGATTGCTTGGAAACCCTATAAGAGCTGGGCAATCAAAACCACACATTGTCCTGAGCCGTTTAGATCACAAGGACAATTATTCTCTATAAGAAGCAAAATGTGATAGGTATAGCAAAAAACAGATGACATTTTATGGATAAAATGCGAGAATAATGAAATAATGCGCCAAGAACCATCACGAAAATGCATGGAGTACTAAGCCATAATAGGCGAACAACCAGGATTTTGGTTGGGCTCCTAACAGGGCCCTGTAGACGGGTACCAGTCAGTTCCTCGCATCTACCTGAGTTAATCCCTTTTCGAACGGAGGGTAGGATTAAGACAGGTCTGCAGTTCCTCACAGTCTGCAGTTCCTCACAGTCTGCAGTTCCTCACACTATTGTTTTATTTATTTATATATTTCTTCCGCTATGTTCCTAACATTAGGGAAAATGTATCTATGCATTCGTGAGTTTTCGAAAAATTGAATTGTGTAATTGACAGATTATTATAATAATTTTCAATAATAACCCAACCAAAACCACCCTACCTTACCCCCTACCCTAATCCGAATCGAAAAATTGAATTGTGTAATTGACAGATTATTATGATAATTTTCAATAATAACCCAACCAAAACCACCCTACCTTACCCCCTACCCTAATCCAAATCGAAAAATTCTTCGTATTTTTAGTCAATTTTTGAAAAAAACAATAAGAAAATAAAAATAAAAATATCTGTCATTGTGGACCTTGCTACCTGATACTTAATCCCTTACCCTTCGTATGCTGCGAGGAACTGAACACAAATTTTGTACCTACCTGTTAATGTGCGAGGAACTAGATAACTCCGCTGTAGACTTAACAAAGACATGAACAACACAATAGGAAGAAAAGAGATACCTGAATTATAATAAAATTCAAATATTTCCCAAGATTTTTAGTCAGGCTGGAGAAAAATGTCACCAGGGACCTTCCGCTTCAGCTATTCAAATTTTGCACGTTGAACAACAATGAAAATTTTAGATGTACAGTGGTTAGTTGCTTGTGATCGTTATTATTGAAACGTTATGAACGATAAAAACGTTTCTCTCTGTGGTACCAATTTCTCCGACCCAACAAGTGCATCTTAGTTTCAGCAAAAAATATGGCTGGGAAACATATTTGCTACACCGAGGAACAACGTTCAGAAAACAGAATATCTAAAATACAATATTCCAAAATTCTAAGTGCTTTTCGTCGGTCCGGTTTAGAGATACTCGATGAGTGAATCATCTACCTTGTACTGATAATGGCACAACTACGCCGAAATTGGTCTGCAAGTGATGTGATCCAGAAACCAAATACAATCAAAAGGCTGACCACTCTAATGAACATTGTTGTTTCTGGCTTTAAAGAATTTCAAGAACCCTTTGGTTTATAAATAAACAAAATATTAAAAAGAACACATTTTATTTAATAAATAAAACATTAAACTAAATTTAATACCTGGCTTTTATATTACAGATGTAAAAGTTGACTACGGAATAAAAACTCGTTTTTATAGTACGTTATTAGTTACAGGACTAGTACGGTAAAGTGATACCTACCGCACGCTTGTAGATAATAGTTATTTATGCAACAAGTGTGTAAAGTAACCTTTTTTTGACGAATGGGGCCCAATATTCCTGAAAGTAATGATATTAGAATCATGTAACAAGCAAGCGTTGCGCTCATTGTTGATTTATTTTGCGAACTGTCAATTTTGACGCGTTCACTTCAGTTTAGTAGGTATAATTGTATCGACATGAGTTCCGACTATGAAAGTGTGGATTCTGATGCTGCAAATAACGCAATACAATACCTAGTACCCGCTAAATCCCGCAGTAGATACGAAAAACTGCAAACTGTCAACTTTGACACGTTCATTCCAATTAATTTTACTTTACCGCACTAATGCGGTAAAGTATCTCATTACGAAACTCTTATCGGTATCGTATTGTTTGATATTACATATTGGTAGTAGGTAAAACTCTTTACGCACTCGAAAGTGTGTCTAAAGCACGTATTCTACGCACGGTAATAGAAAAATAACTATTATTTTCGTGACTTAACTAGACATTTCAGGCCAACTTCGATCCTGGTGCAATCTTTTTTCATTTCGGTATTTTAATGTATAATAAAATGAGTATGAAAAAGCGCGTTCTCTCAGCTTGCTTCCAAACATGGTTGTTATTGCCATAAAATAAAGTCT
Source organism: Lochmaea capreae (assembly GCA_949126875.1). Taxonomy (NCBI): domain Eukaryota; kingdom Metazoa; phylum Arthropoda; class Insecta; order Coleoptera; family Chrysomelidae; genus Lochmaea; species Lochmaea capreae. The sequence continues at coordinate 9,321,944 of OX421406.1, read as the reverse complement.
TTATTGATTTAGTTGGCTCAATATCCAATTATTCTGAATAATTCCAATAAATTTTTAATATTAAGTATCAGGGAAGAGGTAAAATGTAACGACGAGCTGCGTCTATAATAATTAACAAGTTTCAATGGATTAACTTTCTATAATGTATACGAAATGCATTATAGTACCTACGGTCATATACGTGCAGCTGGATGATAAATCAATCAGTTGACTAAATTCCATAAGCGTACTTTAAATAAATTTTTGTATCCAATTGTGTCAAAATATTACGTTTTATGGTTCAGATATTCGGACGAAAAGGTAAATAATTCATTGTATCCTTTTTTTTGTGGTGAAAATTCTCCTTATGAACACCTTCCACTTGCGGTAGGTAGTGTGGGGCTCGCAGCCCGCGTTGTTCAGAACGCACACCCACTAAAAACACCACAAGATCTCCCTGTATTATCCTCAGAAGTATCCCTCTGCACCCGCAGGAGTGGCCTAACCTTCGCATTCACCCCCGCTCTTTCACCCCACACTTCTGTGCCGCCTTTGACATGTGTGTTTTGAAGGATAATTGGCTATCCAACCACACCCCTAAATATTTCACAGACTCCTCCATACGAATTATTTTCCTTCCCTTCACCTTCACCACAACTTCCCTCGTCTTGCTTTGTCCCTTCACTAGCAGCCCCACCGTCTTATCTTCCGCCACTTCCAGTCCGCACCGCTCCATCTTCTCCACAATCTTCCTGCACATCCTCCCCGCCTTTCTTTCTATCTACGCCTCTCCCTTTGCCGTACATACCAGACATACATCAACCGCATATACCGTAATCTCACATCCCTCTTCACATACTATCCCACAAACCTCATCAAACACACATTTAAAGAGCGTCGGTACCAGAACCGAGCCCAGTTCAATTCTGGTCTGTTTTTGACATCATTCACTTTTCGTCCGCCAACACTTTACTTTTCGTCCGCTGTGGTTACTATGGTTACCTGTAACAATAACTGGTGTTAATAACATCGTTAGTGAAAATTAGTGTTCATAATAATCAAGAATGGATAGTAATAGCGATATGGATATCAGTAACACTCCTCCGGAGCTGCGGGAATTGGCAGCTACGACCACGCTGGATTTACTCCCTCAGAAATCACGGTTTATATATGAAAAACAATACATCACGTTAAAGGTCGACGAAAAAAATGTAATATGCGCCTCGGCGAAGAACTGTCTATTGTCTCGCCTGCTTGCTAGCCTCGGCTATCAACTTGCGGACTCGAATATAATAGACAGTTTTTCGTCCTTGGTATATAAATAACTATTTTCGGACTATTTGGGTTACCAACCTCGGCTTTGCCTCGTCCGATAATCTCCATCATCGACCGAAAAACTTAACATAATATTGAAGTAAAAATTTGTATTAATTAAACTGCTCTACAAAAGTTATGGAAGTTCATTTCGGAAAATGTGTTTCAACAAGTTACGTTTTTTGGTCCACGGTTTAGGACCAAGTGTTTGAATTGAATGTTTTTCCTATTGTGTAAGCGTTTGTTTCCTCTTCTGCGCAATAAGTTTGCAGTTTTTAACAACAAAAACAACAATTTGAGGTTGTGTATATTTTTTATTTAATTAAAAATGTCCGTTTAAAAAGAGGAAATAGCAGCATGAAACAAATTTTAAATCACAGTTTATTGAAAATACAAAAGAAAACAAATTGCCTTGAACAATCCAGGCATATAAGCATTCAATATATTACAGACAAAACCTTGGTCCAATTACAATAGCACAATATCGTATCGTAGGTAATCGTTTGTTCGAAAAGATAATGCCTAATAGTATGATTATTTTACAACTGAAATGTTTGGTTGGTAAATTGATATTTAGTTGTGACATTGCATTGCAAATAAACTTTCCTCTAATTCAGTCAGTTTATAGTATCGTCATATTGTTTAGTGTAAAAATAATACAAAAATTTCAAAGGAAAAATCACCTTTGTTACTCATCAGTTAAATAATAATTATTGGTACCCATTTAATTTTTGTAATATTCCTAGCTAGATCCGACTCTGTATAGGAATACCTGGCACCAATCTAACCATAACAATGCAGAGCCTGAATAAATAAATAGCTGTCAAATTAGAAACATCTCTGAATAATTTTAAGTATCTAAAGATTAAGGGACTTGGAATTTTCATAGAAAGAGAAAGATCAAAGAAACTTTCTTTGACCACTTCACAAAGTTCGTGGTAGTTTACAATCAACCATAAAAATGCACCAGAGAATAGAAAGAAGACTTTTACGACAAAGTTTGTGAACACATGCATGAACTGCTGTGTGCATCTGGTTCGGTAGTATAAATCTATTTTGGTTCATATTTTCTCAATGGTCTGCGTTTAGTTGTAGTTTTATTTCTGGTACATCTCAGTCACTTTACGAACAGCACAAATATATCATAATACATTAGCATTATATGTATACCGATTGTCCTCATGGATAGATTGTAGCATAATAAATTATTGTGTTTAATTAATAGTATACATATACAGTGCTATTCAAAAGTCCTCTCCCCCCCTCGTATCTTTTGAACGGATACACTTACATTAATAAAATTTGGATCGTGAAAATAAAGTGTTGTAAACTTCTCTACGAATGGTAACAGGTGACGTAATAGTAATAGATGACGTCACAGTGCCACTCTGGCCAATAATTTCAAATAGGACCTTGTGGCAAGTGATATCTCGTTTGAAAGGCATTGACATTGGCTACACAGCCATATTAATTTTGTTTGGGTTTAAACTAATTTTGACGGATAAATTAAATAAATACCAAAATTATTATTTTACATTTAAATATTGAAGATTTTTCAGTCCGCCTTTGGTTATTTGTCAAAAAAATTGACGTTTTTAATTTAATAGTATTTGTTGCTTTGCAAAGTTTTTCTAAATAGCTTAAATATTTAGTTTTATTATTGTTTAACGAGACGTTTAAGAGCAAAATGGTACGTACTCAGGCCGACAAAGTAGCAGCTATCTTAATAATTGGTGAATCTGGAAATGATCTCCATGAAGCGGAACGTTTATTTAATGAGAGATACCCAGATCGCCCTATCTCGAGAACTTATTTGAGGTAGCTTCTTCACAAGTTTGAAGCAACAGGTAGTGTTCAAGATGCCAAACGATCTGGTCGACCAACATTTAGTGATGATAAAAGAATTGATATAGTTGCTGAAATGTTAGTAAACCCTACTTCCTCTTCAACTAAAGTTGCGTCTATCTATGAAGTAAGTAAAAGTACAGTACAGTGTTGGCTAAAAATAAATTTCATCCATACAAGTTAAAAATGGTGCACCACCTTTCGGATGACGACCCCGACAGAAGACTCGAATTCTGTGAATAAAATAAAATGATGAAAATAAAATTAGTCAAAACCTACATTACACAAAAACAATTTGTTTTAGTGACGAAAGTACTTTTTGCCTCAATGGAAATGTGAATACACAAAATGTAAGGTATTGGAGTGACACAAATCCTCACACCTTTCGTGAACAACATACCCAATTTCCAGAAAAAGTCAATGTTTGGGCAGGTATTTTGGGAAACCACATAGTTGGTCCTGTTTTCCTAAATTCAAATTTAAGCGGTGAAGTGTATCTGGAGATGTTACAAAATGCAATTAAGCTGTTAATTCTTGAAATTCTGGTAGATAATCCAGATGAATTCGGCGGAAATAACATTTCAACAAGATGGCGCTCCTGCACATTATTATGGTGCAGTAAGACGTTACCTGGATGAAGAATATCGAGGTAGATGGATCGGCCGGCGAGGTCCTATAGAATGGCCACCTCGGTCACCAGATCTGACAATGTTAATGCCTTTCAAACGAGATATCACTTGCCATAAGGTCCTATTTAAAATTATTGGCCAGAGTGGCACTGTGACGTCATCTATTATTATTCCGTCACCTGTTACCATTCGTAGAGAAGTTTACAACACTTTATTTTCACACTCCAAATTTTATTAATGTAAGTGTAGCCGTTCAAAAGATACGAGGGGGGGAGGGGACTTTTGAATAGCACTGTATATATAATATATAAATTGTACTGTTCATCTCTAGTCATGTAATAACTCTGATTATATTTTGTGGTTTTTTGAAAATAAGTATTTTTCTCTACACAAAAAATGTTTTTCTTCATTCACGGGGAAAGTAGCCAAAAACACAAACTATTTAGGTATTTCTTACTAAAGTGAACTCTTTTATACATTGCCAAACTTTCAGATTATAAACTAAATCTAAAATATCACAAAAATTCAAGAAAAGAGTTAAGTAGATATCATAATGAATTTATGACATTAACTTAAACTGTATAAGGCATTTCTATGAATCGGTTTTAAAATTTAAAATCGAACAATCGATAACGCATCCAGACACGTTGCAAAATATCACGTCAAAAAGTTAGGTTAGGCAATTGCGATAAAAGTAAGCGTCGCTTGGCGTCTGTTCTTCATATAAAGGGCCTACGAAGAATTTCTTTTGTAATAAGTTTCAGCTCTTGCAGTTGAAAAACGACAAAGATATGAATTTTCAAAAAAATGACTAACTTTCCAGTTTTTCCTGATTTTCTCGGTTCCTAATTATTATCCGATTAACTCGCTCGACCCCTCATTTTGTTCGTATTTTAATTATCTACAATTTATCTATACATACCATTCATATTGCTTTTGTACTCTTTACGTTATATGAACAAAACTATAAAAAAGAACGTTTTTTTCGTTTTAAATGTTTATAACAAACAACTGAACATTTGAGTGTCCAAAACATGCCAAATTTGTTCTGAAATTTATCTTTGCGTAATGCGTGGTATGAAAGTTTCAAAATTTTGGGTTGGGTTGGCGGACCGAGGTCGCCAATTGTTGATAAACTACAAAGATAGAGAATGCGGCATTTGAAAAACCTTTTTTTTTATGAAGTTCGTAAAAACATTATAAAACAGTTTTATTTCATTCCAGGTGGCGCCCATGCGTTCGTTAAAAACATAAGCAACATTTACATGGGTCAATTACACAAAGAATTTTCATACACGTTTAACGTATATACAAATACCTTAGGGCATAAATGCATTTATTGCTCCACGACTAAACACGTAACGTTATGTTTAACACTCGTTAACGCTTAGAAGCCGGATGTGAGATTATTTTCTGTGTTCGTTGTTCGTACGCCTGCATTGCTTTCCTTTTTTAATGGCACGATCTATAAAACAATCACAGGCTTCTTTTATTTTCCTTCTCCTTTTCTGCGGCTTCTAGTGCCTGGTTTGTCCCGCATGCTCGAGTTACAGGCCCATGATTGTTTCACTAAATCTACCGGATATCTCCATTTAGAAAATTTTTCTGACAACACATCAAGATCGTGAGATTAGGAAACGTGTAGATAACATCGCTTTTGATAGGATCAATCGTTGGTTGTTAATGCACTGTCTGTTACCTTCGTCAAACTCTATTTATTTGGATAAATAATCATTTTGAGAATAATGAAATCAGTATATCTGAAAACCGTGGAACACAACAATGTTTATAGAAAACAAATTAAAAAATATATTCTTTAAAAGCGATATCCGAAAGAAGTTACATCAAAAATTTGTTTCCGAAGCGAGGTGTTAACATTAACTTATACGCATGCGTGGCCAGGATTATGTACCGAGTAGGCGATTCTGGCCCTCTTTGGTACCCCACCCTGGATTTCGTTTCGAAAAAAAATGACGTCAACTAGCTTACTTTGGTGCCCTTTTTGGTATGTCAAATCACATACCGAGATCTGCAGCACGGTTCCTGAGATTAAGCGATTTTGGTCCGCTCTGGTTGGTAGGGACTTTGGTTAACCAATTGGTAGGTCCTACATCACCGGTATGACGTAAAGTACCATTTAAAGGCGAAATCGTTTGGTTCTCAGCTGGTACAGCTAATTAATGAAATTGACATTTATGTATTCCATTCCATTATTAATAGACAAAAAAACAGACAAAACTTGAAGAGTTTTAGAATATTGGCCAAAAATACAATTCGTTCCAACGACTTTTTATTTATTTACAAATAAAAGGCAAGACAAAAACTACTTTAGACGAAGGATAGAAAGCTACCTATCTCAGTAACCGTGCTGCAGATCTAGGTGTGTGATTTGACAGACCAAAAAGGGTATCAAAGCGGGCCGAAACTGCCTATTCAGATTGGTAGCTTTCTATCCTTGTCTAAAGTAGTTTCTTTTAATAAACAAAGTCGTTGGAACGAATTGTATTTTTGGTATTTCCCAATCTAGTTTTGAAAATTACCATCAACTTTTGAATGAATTGCTGCTGTTATGTTTACATAAATAATGCTCAAATGTTTGATTGAATCCAAGTCTGTAGTACTTGAAATACTTCGTACAGAAGCAAACAAAGAACTCCTTTTCATTTCCCCAACCTAACTCAAAACAGTTAATTTATAAACCACCTATACCAAATGAGAACCAAACGATTTCGTCTGTAAATGGTACTTTAGGTACGTCATACCGGTTAACCATTTGGTTAACCAAAGTCCCTACCAACCAAAACGTACCAAAATCGTCTAATGTGTGCTGGAAGCTGTTACACTTCTAAGAAGTAAGCTAAATGCAGGAGTGTCTTTAAATATAGGTATCGTTCCTTCAATATAGTTCTTGTTAGGGTTCCGTACCCAAAGGGTAAAAAATTGACACTATTACTAAGACTCCGCTGTCGGTCCGTCTGCCTGTCTGTCACCAGGTTGTATCTCATGAACCGTGATAGTTAGACAGTTGAAATTTTCACAGATGAGGTATTTCTGTATCAACAAATACTAAAAACAGAATAAAATAAATATTTAAGGGGCTCCCATACAACAAACGTGATTTTTTTGCTTGGTATTGATAACGGCAACAGGTAGACGCTTGAAAAAGTCACAGAATATTGAGTTGTATTATTAACTTCAAAAATAAAAAATTAAATTGAAATAAAATTAATATTTAAGGGGAGCTCCCATACATCGTGCACGAGTCCGACTCGCACTTTTCCGGGTTTTTTTTAAACAGCCATCAATCTTGTAGATAATAACTGTGGATTTATAAATGTTGTTCGCTGCTCGCCGTGTTCCAAGTTAAGTAATATCAACTTATTGGTGTTTTCTATAAACAGTTTACCCGGCAATTGCTTATAGTACCAATAGATGTTCGTATCTTATGCTCATGCTGCCAAAGCTCATCAATATAACAGGATGTCATTCACTAAGAAGTGAGAGCTCCTAGGAGAGTAAACTCTTATAAAGTGTGTATTGCAAATTTCGAAAAAGAGCTTCACTCTGCTAGGAGCTCACACTTCTCAGTGAATAGACATCCAGTAGTTAATTTGATTGACGCGCCTCTATTGAATGTAGTTTGATATTATTGACAGATATCAAGTCACTTGGCGCTAACTGGTTTTAACCTGTAAAACACTGAAGAACGAAAAGTGCTTCCAATAAATAAACATCGATAATACCAATCCAAACATTGGAAATGTATGTTGGAATCGTGCTACAACTATGGCATACAAATGTACCCCATTACCCTTATTGTTAATATGAAAATTCATAATGGCATGTCTTGAGAAGTCATAAAAACAATAAAATTAGAATAAGCGGAAGAGTACGGCTCACTAAGCTGTCGGAGATATGAACGGAAAATTAGTTGATGACTATTTGTTAATGATCCATGTATCGATCTCTATTTTTAGAACGATGAAAGCTTGGCAGTCAACCTCAAGACTATTATATTGGAAACATATGCACTTACTAGAGATAGGAACATATTTGTAAAAACAATTCTCAAAAATTACATTATTACACATATTTTATTTGATAAATTTGTCGGTAAAAGTACCAAAAAACAGTAGAACATTCACTTTCTAGTTAGTTTAGTTTCATTTTATCGGGAAATCTGAACTTCAGAAACACGCACAGGTGATTCCAAAAAACCCTTACCAGACTTCATTTCCTGGCAAGTTGGTCCACTTCTTCGTTCCCCAGGACCAGAACAACCGTATTGATTGCACCCTGTTTGGTTTATGAATAATATAGTATTCTAAACCAGTTTTCAATTGCAACTGTTGGAGTACAGTGCTGTTATTGCAGCCTGACTGCTTTTATATTTATTGATCTGTTGGCGAAAATTTCCTCTTGAAAGACTGTTGCTTGCTGTCCCAGACTCTCAACAAGTTCAGTCTTTGCTCGGCTGCACCATGTGGCGGATCTAGTTTGGACATCAATTTTGGATCCGTCTGTAAACCAGCACATGTACGCCACAAGAAAGGAGGATTGATCCCTCCTCCATCACATATACATTCATCTGTACCTTTATAATGAATAACTTTCACCAAAGAAATATTTTTAAGACATCATTTGAAACTATGTTAATATTTTTTGTTGCAGGGCTAGGACTAGGTTCTGAATATTTAAATGCAAGAGGTCTTACAGATGTCCACCCTGCATCTACTTTAGGAAGTACTGAATTTCCATTTAGTATAGATGGTAAGTGAAAGAACATAATATATTACTGCTATTTGTAGTTGGATAATAATGCTATTTTTATATTTAAAGGTTCCAGGTTGAACAGTCCCCGACCGGGCAGTATAAGAGCATCACGTAAGCGCGCCTTATCGTCTTCTCCATACTCAGATTCGTTTGATATTAATTCGATGATAAGGTTTTCTCCCAATTCCCTAGCCTCTATAGTCAATGGATCAAGGTCATCGAGTGCAAGTGGCTCATATGGACATCTATCGGCCGGAGCGATAAGCCCAGCTTTGGGAATGCATCCAATGCATCTTCAACAACTTCAGGCACACTTAATGCGCAGCTCAGGGTCGTTGCTACCTTTACCTCCAGCTGCGCCTCCTCCTCATCCCATGTACTCTTTGGGACATCATCCCCTACACGTAACTCACAACATTAAGACTGATGTAAGTAATTTAATATACATTTCCATTTAACCATACGAACTTCTGTGTATCGAATGAATAGAAAATTTTTGTTTATTATAAATTGTAATTTTCAGATTTTAAATGACAGAAAAAAGTCTGAAACTAGTACAATAACACAACTTGACATCGATTCAACGACATCAAGAAAATCCAAAGTGAAAAAAGAACCATCCCCCAATTTCTGCGGACAAGAGGGACAAAGTGATCCTACTGATCTCAAAGATGAACCAGGAGACTTCATAGAAACAAACTGTCATTGGAAAGAGTGTTCAACGGAATTTGGAACGCAAGAAGAATTAGTGAAAGTAAGTAATGCTTTTAAGGAAAATAAACTATTTGCAAATGACACTCCTTGAAATATACAGATTGCTAAAAAGTTGAATAGGTCATACGATTCACACAAGTATGACAAGGATCGTATAAACAGCACTATCTGAAAGAGAAAGACAAGAATTGTTCTATGTGTGAAACTCACAATTTTTATCAGTCCCTTCTACCAAAATACAACGATTAAAAGTAAAAAGGACAATGAGCATACGTGCACACCTGTTTTGGTAGAGGGGACTGATCTAATTGTGAGTTTTACACATCGGATAATTCTTGTCTCTCTCTTTCAAATATTATCCTTGTGTAAATCGTATGACCCATTAAACTTTTTAGCAATCTGTATTTTGGAGAGAATTTTTTTTAAGTAGGTATCTATGGAAATGCTTTACTTGAATCATTCAGTGATTTATATACTAATTGTGGCCCTAAATACAATAAAAAGTATATTATTAAACTAGCAATTTATGATAGCCATTATCCAAGCAGAGTGACGTTTGCGTCCCGAGCTGTACGCGAGGGGCGCAAGTCACCCGAGTGAATAATGGCCATAAATTGCGAGTAGAATACTATACTTTGTCTACGACCCTTGATTTCTTTATTAAATAAGGCGAGCGTAGAACGGAAAGTAATACTTTGGTATTATTGACAATTCTAACGTCAAAATTAATAAATTTCAGGAGTACCTACGTCAAATGTGACATATAGAGATGGGCGATACTGTGTAAAGTCTCGATACACCGTACCGTTATGAATATATTGTTTTAAAAATATCAATATTAAAAAATGCCGTTATGAAAAGTATCAATACTAAAAATTTCGATATTTTATCGATACGATATATTTCAGAAACAAATTTCCTAAACAAAATACGCAAATTTAATAGTTTATTTCATACCGTACCCCCATCTCTAGTCTCCTATGTACCGATATTTTGTGAGTGTTGAGTTGTCATGGCATGTTATTTAAATGCAGAAGCGTGAATTATGAGTTCATAATTCACTCTAGTAGATATATGGGTACCATATATACCTTTTGTTAGGAGGTAAAATATTGACTTATTATTAAGTGGTCGTGGACAAACTTATTATTGTACATCATTAACACTTATTGAGGGAATGATAAAAATATCGACTGTCTTCTTTTCAGCACATCAACAATGATCACATACATGCGAACAAGAAATCTTTTGTATGTCGATGGGAGGGTTGTTCAAGAGCAGAAAAGCCCTTTAAAGCACAATACATGTTGGTTGTACACATGAGGAGGCATACCGGAGAAAAACCTCATAAATGCACGGTAAGGTTTTGGAATAATTTTGTTTTTATTTATGAATTATTCCATGTACTTGATCAACTAATTATACATATAAAGATAAAGTACGAATCAACTATACTTATTTGTTTATTTTTATAGTTTGAAGGATGTGCCAAAGCTTATTCGAGACTGGAGAACCTGAAAACTCATCTACGGTCTCACACTGGTGAAAAACCATACACCTGTGAATATCCCGGGTGTGCTAAAGCCTTTAGTAACGCCTCTGATAGAGCCAAACATCAAAATCGTACACATAGTAATGAGGTGAGTGTGAAACTGATAATTATTGATAATAATTTGGAAAACTATAGCTATGAAATAAAACGATCAAAATTGCACTGCTTCTTGTCGCACTCAGGCTGGTCGTTTTTAAACTAATAACTGAATAAAAAAAGATTTTCCTCCCTTTTAATTCCTTTACGATACCTAAATATTATCCAACACTTCGATCATTAAACAGACTAAATGAATAAACCACACTTTGTTTACAACCAACATCTAAATTTATTCTTTCATTCAAAAACAAGGATAGAAGTACACAGAGCAAAGGTTACTGATTCCAATAACAGTGCCGTGATGTATGAATGAATTTTAGTTGCCGTCGATATTAAATTATAAACATGTATACAGTAAAAATCACGAATATTTCCCGTTACGTCATACGAATGTATCAAAGGCACTCTAATTTTATGCGGATATCGCTGACCGCGTATGTCCAATTAAAACAAATGCAAAGGTATATACAGTAGAAACGGTGGAGCTTTACCATCACGTGACTGTTACTATACGTATTTACGTATACGTAAATACGTATAGTAACGTATAGTAACGTATATATGTATACGTATATACGTATAGTACTGTATACGTAAATACGTATAGTACGTATAGTAACGTATATATGTATACGTATAGTAGTGTATAGTACGTATAGTAACGTATATACGTATACGTATATACGTATGGTAACAGTCACGTGATGGTAAACCTCCACCGTTTCTACTGTATGTCTTCTGTGCCTGAATTAAGCTACGTCATTATATCTTTATCGGTTTGTCACTCTGTCTAGTGTTGTGACCATAGAGATACTACAGATAGAAGCAACAAGCCATAGGTCGCTGTGTAAGTGGAAATGTTCGTATAAGAGAGAGATAGAAAGTCAGAGGCACGTCTCTCCAACTTAAATATACTCGTACTACGTAACTTTGCTAATATAGACACGATAGCCACAAAGCTAACGTGTCGGCTTCGAAATGTCGGGCTCTTTCTCTCTCGCCGGAGTTCAGACGGACATTTCCACTTGTGGCTATCGTCTCTAGATTAGCAAAATTACGTAGTACGGGTATTTAAGTTGGATACCCTTGGGGGCGCACCATTAGAGAGAGACAACCTGTACCTCTGACTTTCTATCTCTCTCTTATATGCCGACGGGTTCCAAGCTGGCTTATTGCCTCTATCTGTAGTATCTCTATGGTTGTGATAACGATTGGACTTAAAAAGCGAAACGTCACTTTATGCGGAAATCATTCTGTCACCATTGAAGTTCGTCGTCATTGTCATTACTTTAAACAGGTGAAAATCATTTACATTTATTGTGATATTTTTCGACAAAATGCCTGGTAAACGTTTGGACGAAAGTAAACGTGAGTGTATTAGAAAATTACATGAATATTTCCAAAAAGAATTGGCGGACCATTTCTGCCGTTAAATGCCATTCAAGAGGTGAGTTCTGTAACAATTTATTTGTAGAATATAAATTGTAGTCTAACGATATAGGTTAAATTTGGTTAGTATTTATTTCCTCTCATAATTATATCACCAGAAATACATGCCGAACTCTCTAACAATGATGCGCCTCTGGTGAAAACTGTCTTGATTGATTGATTTTATTCGGATGCTTATGAGTTATGACGTAACGAGAAAGATTCGTGACTTTTACTAGAGCGCTGTAGACATAGGTATTCTCGTCCGACATTTTGGTGCCTTGTTGTACGTTGACGTTGGTTCAAATCAAAAAATTTTCAACACAATATGTCAACTTGACACATCACAAAGCAATAAAATTCAGGAACCGAAATGGCGGATGAGAATACACATCTCTTTTACTAAGGCACTAAAGAGATGAGTATTCTCATCCGCCATTTTGGTTCCTGAATTTTATTGTTTTGACATGCGTTGAAAAATGTTTGCTATTGAACAGAACATTTTATTTTACCAACTTTCCTTCAGACTATTAACACCAGAAAATTGAGAAAGTGCAACGAATGGATGCTGGCCACGTCTCTGAGTAGAAATACCGAATCTCATGTCAAATACTTGACCAACACAGCGACGTCAACGTACAACAAGATACAACAGCGCTCTACCTTTACTATAGTCACACATTGTTTACCGAGTTGTTTACTTTCAGTTAATAATATAAACTTTTATTCTTTTAAAAATTGGTATATATACGACACTGGGAATTTCAAAAGTGTAAAACTGTAGAACTGTTCATATCTTTTTCAATTTTTAAAACTCCAGTTTAGAACCCAAAGATCATTTAATGATCTTCGATATTTATTTTGTTTAGTTCTCCATTAGACATAATTGAACACTACCAAGAAACATATATAATTATTTTTGTAATTAAGTCTAACATGCTAGTAAATTAAAGACATAATTGAACATTAGAGACAAGATATAATTACTTTTTTATCTTGGTTAAGTCTAGCATACCTATCAGTTTTCGCGGACTTCAATTAGGTTACCCAAACTGCAAATGCTGTCAACTAGTCATAATTGGTATATTTAAATTGTTTAACTTGATGATTATTGGCGCTCTTTATTCTTATTTAAATAAATGTTGTTTCTGCTGCTTGTTAGTTGGATATTTTGTAAGTAAAAATAAATGCAAAGTAGTGTAGGTACGAGGATGTATTGATATATAGTTAGCCTAGACCAGTTCCATGCATAAACAAAATATTGCGTAACCATAGCAACGAACAATAACTTATTAGAAGTGTCAGTGTGAAGTTTGACGTCAAAAAAGTAAACCAGAGTTACGCAATAAATTAAAAGAAAAAAGATGTCCACCGAAATTGTGAAAATCGAAAAATTGGAGTATCGAGCCATCATCAAGTACCTGTATTTAAAAAGGTTAAGAGGTAACCAGATTTACGAAGATATGCTTAATACCCTTGGTGATCAATGTACTTCGTATGCGACCGTGAAAAATTGGACTGCAAGCTTCAAAAGAGGTAAATTTTCCATTGAAGATGATGACCGATCGGGAAGGCCAGTTTCTGTGTCAGTCCCCGAAAAAATCGATGCAGTTCATGACATGATTTTATCAGACCGTCTAATTGGGCTAAAACGGATATCTGAAGCACTGAATATTTCATACGAACGCGTTCATCATATAGTTCACGTCAATTTGGACATGAGAAAAATTGCTGCAAAATGGATCCCCAAATGTTTGAATGTTGACCAAAAGCGTGCAATGGTAGAAGCATCACCTTCGATCTGTGCTCGATTTGAAAACGATGTAGCCTTCTTAAACCGAATTGTTACTATGGATGAGACTTGGGTACATTTCTACGATCCAGAAACAAAGCAACAATCGATGGAATGGCATCACTCTGGTTCTCCAAGACCTAAGAAGTTTCGTGTCCAAAAATCTGCTGGAAAAGTTCTTGCTTCAGTTGTTTGGGATTGCCATGGAGTAATCATGATTGATTTTTTGGATAAGGGTAGAACAATAACTGGAGATTACTATTCGACATTACTGACCACTCTACGGGAAAAAATTAAAGAGAAAAGACGCGGAAAGCTATCCAAAGGTGTTTTGTTTTTGCAGGACAACGCCCCTGCACACAAATCTCATGTTGCCATGCAAAAAATTCGTGATTTAGGGTTTGACCCCCTTATTCACCAGATTTGGCTCCGTCCGACTATCATCTCTTTGTTCAACTGAAAAAAAGTTTAAAAGATCGTAAATTTTCTTTCAACGAGGAGGTAGTAAAAGCTGTGGAGGTCTGGTTTGCAGAGCAAGAAGAAACATTTTTTTTTGAAAGGTCTAAAGACGTTGCAGGTTCGCTGTAATAAATGTACCCAATTAAGAGGAGAATATGTTGGTTAATAAAATATTTTGACATTGAAATTTTGTTTGGTTCTATAGTAGGCTAATAATTTTTCAATATATCCTCATATCTAAGAACTATATAAACTAGATAATCTTAAGCAATATTTTATAACTTCAAGTGAAGAGTAAAATTTATTTTATTTTCGATAGAAACCATATGTATGCAAAGCTCCAGGATGTACAAAACGGTATACCGACCCAAGTTCTCTTAGAAAACACGTCAAGACGGTACATGGAGCAGAATTTTATGCCAGTAAAAAACACAAGGGATCCGAACAAAGTCCTGATGATGGTCCAGCTGGTTTAGATTCCAGTCCAAGGAGCGAGGACATGCAAAGTCATAAAACAACCAGTCTTAGCAGCCCAAGCATCAAATCTGAATCTGATGTTAATTCTCCTGGTCAACAACAAGGAAGTCCTCTCGGTACGACACAGCTCGCAGGTAATATTCTGCTTATTTCTCTTACTTACTTTGAACAATTTTTGATCCAGAATTTCTCTCTGACGATGTTAATTTAAATATTATATGATTAAACAAAAAATGTATTTAAAAATTATATTTTTCAGGACTTGGTGGTTTCAACGACGACTTAACGAGTGACATCGGAGGAACATTAGGAGCTTCTGACGATATACCTTGGGCGTATGAAGCAGAAGACTTAGAAATAGACGAACTTCCTGTTGTACTAAGGGCAATGGTGGGCTTGGGAAGTGAAAGAGGTGGAGTAACGGTTGCAGAAAGAACACCAAGAGTTAGAATGAAACATCTAGCCAAAGGAAAGCCGTCGACTATACCTTCAACAAATAATCAAAGAAAAAATATTGCTGATCTAAATAGACGAATAACTGATCTTAAAATGGAAGGTAAATAATCATGTATTCAACTTAACAAAAAACTTAAGTGTAATTTTAGTCGCAAAATATATTGTAAATCTTATTTAAAATTCGTTTTAGGTACAACTGGGCCTCCGCAAAATAAAACTCAACTTACCGATCTTCAGCAAAGACTACAGCCTTCTGGTAATACACAAGCTCAAATCCGCAGAGATAGTAACTCAACTGTCAGTTCTTACTATGGAAGCATGAGAAGTGCTGATATGAGTAGAAAAAGTAGTGTTGCTTCACAAGCATCTAGTTTGCGTCCTGGTATAGCGCCTGGATCTTTTTACGATCCTATATCAGCAGGTAGTTCAAGAAGATCAAGTCAGTTGTCGACAGCTACGACAGGTGGCACTTGCATACCTCCACCACCACCTTCTCATCTTTTAGCTGGACAATTACAAAAACTACAGAATTCTCCTTGCAGTAATACCAGCAGCAATTTAGTACTACAGGTAAATGATTCAATACATTACAAATCAACAAAGACTGTATCCATTTTTTTTTATTTCAGACCCAGAATGCGTCACTTCAACAAACAGCAATCCAACAAACTTGGTTGTCTTCTAATCTATCTAATATCCAATCGACAACAACTAGTACAGATGCTCGGAGAATGTCAGAACCATGTCATACTTTGACAGACCGAAAGAGTCCACCACCTCGTCCAGCATCTGTATCCCTATCACCTCTAAAAGACACTGCAAACTCTTCGGAATTACATCCTAATCAAGCAGTAGTACTAGATGAAGTTGGAGAAGGAGAAATGGTTGAAAATAAACTCGTAATACCAGATGAAATGGTTAGATATTTGAACCAAGTAGCTGATAATCAAAACGTAATGAGTTGGTCAGATGCAAATCAAAAACCTTTAGAAAATCCTTCACAAATGATACCGTCATTACCTTCACCTCAGAATATGTCACCATCTACTATCAGTCAAATTTTACCTTCACCAGGTAGTTTAAATCAAATCATTCATTCACCTTCCAGTAATTTGAACCAAATGATATCATCACCTTCTAATAATCAAATGGTAAATTCTCCCCCATCTAATCATAACCAAATGATGCCTTCTCCTGCACCCAGTAATGTCAATCAAATGATGCATTCACCTGCAGCTAACAACATAAATCAGATGATGCCTTCACCAGCAGCCAATAACATAAATCAAAATATGCATTCACCGGCAGCTAATAACATGAGTCAGATGATGCCTTCACCTGCAGGTAATAACATGAGTCAGATGATGCCTTCACCTGCAGCTAATAACATGAATCAGATGATACCTTCCCCTGTAGCTAATAACATGAATCAGATGATGCCTTCACCGGCAGCTACTAATATTAGCCAAATGTTGTCGTCATCTGCTCGTACTCAAATGATCCATTCTCCGCCTACAAATATAGCACAAATGGCACCTTCTCCTTCAGCAAACAATGTAAAACAGATGATGTCATCGCCTGCTAGTAATAATATGAATCAGATGATGTCTTCTCCAAATGGAAATATGAATCTTATGAATAGTAACTATCCAGCTTCAAACTATGGCTTACAGAGCAATATGATGCAGCAAGGTAACATTCCTATAAGGTGCCATTCTCAAATGATGAATATGAACTGCTTCAGTAGGCCTATAAATCACGTCACATGTTACCCAATTCAACACTGGGATGGTTGTGGGTGTCAACAAAATATACCACAAGATAATCACATGTGCCGACAAATAAATGTTCAAAATAGTTATATGGGTAATAATTCAAATCATTACTGTAACGGTCATTACAGTCAAAACCATCCGAATCATTATAATTGCAACAACTTCCAATCAAATTACAACTGCATGCCCAACATGTCAGAACCAATGTCATCACCTGCAATAGCTACTTCGGCACCATCTGAAGTTATGAATCAACCTCAACAAGCACAAATGACCAGACCCTGTTCACATTATTCGCAAAACTGCTACCCAACTCCATCGTATCCTAATCAGTGCATTTCTAATTCACACAACTGCTCGAATTGTAAAAAATCGGGCTTTAATCAATGTTGTAATCAAAATAATGAAATACAGTGTAACGATGTTAGTCAATCACAAATGTCACCAGGTATTTCGAACGGCGGCACCACAATGCTCGGAATGCGTCAAGACGCTTATCAAAGAACTTTGGAATACGTTCAAAACTGTCAGTCGTGGGTGAACAATTCAGATACGGTTAGTAGTAGCACACATCCGCTAAATATTGGCGAAAAACCTAATTCAAATATGGTCGTTAATGATATGACTTCCTCTCTTAGCTCTCTGTTAGAAGAAAATAGGTTTTTACAAATGATCCAATAGTATATAAGAAACATATTTAGCATCTGGTTACAAAAATATGTAGTGTTGTTGGAAAGTTTGCAGAAATAAACACACTTTAATAAGATTGATATGACAATCTCACAAAAGCAATAATTTTCTTATAAGATAATCTGTATGTTGAGGCCAAATTCTAAATTCAATTCCAATCTAAATAGAGTTTGAATTGTTTGCTAAAAACACTGATTGATATATACATATATTTTTGTATCTAGACCCTTGTTTAATTAAGAGCAATTAGAGTAAAAGCCTAAACTACTTAGGTTTGAGGTGAGTGGGTCTATTCGTCCCTCTGCTACGAGTTTATTGTAGCTAAATTTTACATATCTGTTTTTCGTCTTTTAAGGATTGGTTTGTTATATAATTTATTCTGAGGAATTGTTGAATGGTTCATTGTGATTGCCGCAAACCAAATTTATTCTCAGAAATTTTGTCCAAACAAATACCAGAAGGAAGGATAATCATTAGTCTATAAGGCGTCATATTTTTGAAATATTTACCCGATTCAAGTTCTAAGACAATGTCAACTATTACAAAATATGTTTGAGGAGTTAGAATAGTATTAATAGTTATTCAACAAATACCGTATCAATAAGGGCTATTAACAAACAAATTTGAGTATTTTTCCTAATGCTGTTGATTTTACCTGTGTAACTCATATAAAGTAACTGCAAACTGAGATAGTACCTAAGACTTCAAAGATATTCAGCAAATTAGTTGGCATTTTCTGAAAACATTTTTTAAACTTTATAAATTGAATTTTAATGTAAAAAATAATATGCTGTACAGTTTATAATTTCAAAACACGCCAAGCCTTATAGGTAAGAGAATGCAGATGTGTAAATTGGGTAGATAAAGACTTCATGCTATTATTCTCTCCAAAATATTTGTAGAAGTAATTTTCCAATGGATACTTATGTGGTCTTTTGTAAATATTCAACTAGAAATTACTATGTAAGTACCAAGTTTTCATATTTCGCAATCTAGGCAATATAAATACCAATCAAATGAGAAGACTTTTAAATTCCGATATGAAAATTTCATCAAATTCAAAAAGCGGCATAGAGTTTAAAGAAATTGTCAGTAAGAATGAATGCTACCATTTTTTTAAAATAACTTTTTATATATTACCTATATTTAGATTATGTAGGATGATTTCAAACCAAACGCATCTCATAACTGTCTTAATTTCACCAAATAGTAAAAGATCAAGTCTAACCATCGGTCGCGTTCATCCCAACAAAGTTGATCAGGTAGCGATTTTTAGAGTGATCCATCGTTTCTTGATTCTTCTGAACGTGCTTATCTTGATATAACACCATAACCTAATTTTATTTGATGCATGCATGCAGTCATGACTTCAATTATTCATTCATGTTCGATTTCAATTCAGTTTAAAAGTTGCTACTGGTGTTCATTATTTTTAAGATGCAAATATCTTCAAACCAAAATATGTTATGTTATTTTATATGTTTATTAACGTAATATTTCTCATAAATGACAGTTAATGCATCATTGATCGGTAGAGTAGAGTATTTCAATTCTGTTGAAAAAAATGGCGTCTGCTACCACAGCGCTGAACCTGATCAGTTGACAAAGCACGCGTTCAGCAAGACATTGCTGATCACTCTAGCAGCGCTACGTTGGGATGAACGCGACCATCATTAGGTATTTTCATAGAGATAATACACATAGAGTAGGCATAGGGGCTCGTGTAAGCGTATTCGTCCACCCATTAGAAAGAGATGAACAACCAGGTTGGTATTGCTTTCTTTTTTCTAATAGCGCATACATTCTTAAAAGGTTAGTAGTGTTACAGTCTTCGCGCATGTGCATCACGCGATGTTAGAGAGGGACAGCATCACCAAAAGAATTCGCTATCTTTTTTATTGCGTGGACGCTTCCGACTAGGTTGCCTACTCTATGGGTATTTTACCCATACCTGCATTTAAAATAAATTTTCATCTCTATAAACATTAGTTCTAATTAAGATATTATTTGATTTAAAAAAAAATAATAAAATATGTTAAAATAATATACTTTTGGAGAGGATAAGTAGTCAGCCCGATTCAAGGAATATGTTAGGCTGTACAAATATATTGTATGAAATGTATATTGTGATATGTAAATTAATTTTGCAATATTAAATTTTTATAAAGGCTTTAAAGTTTTGTGAATAATTAAAATATAATCTTAGAATATTATTTTATCCTTTTTTGTATTATTTATGTTTTGTAAAGGGGTCTGTCTAATGATGATCTCAATATTTTTGTGTGGGGCCACATACTGCCATATTTGTACATCTTATATATTAATATTGATTGTAAATATATAATTTTATATTTTATTTTGTAATTGCAATGGAGATATATTTAATAAAGATTATGCTTAATATTTGTTCCAATATTCATTTTTGTAACTACAATGTACAATATAGTAACAAATAAGTGTGAGAATCTCACAATATAAAATCAAAAATGCAAGCAATAGACCGGAGATCCGCTTGCACAAGATTTATAGAGATAGGAAAATCTGTGCATAAATTTGCATTGGGGATTCACACAAAAGTGGCGCCATCTATCAAAAAACGTGTAAACTAACAAAAATTAGTTCGAAGGAATTCCCATAGATGGCGCTGTTTTTTGTGATTCACAGAAAAAGTGGCGCCCTCTATCGGAATACCCGTGAACTAACAAAAATTAGTTCGAAGGTGCTCCGACAGAGGGCGCCACCTTTTCTGTGAATCCCAAAAAACGAGCGCCATCTATCGAAATACCTTAGAACTAATTATTCTTAGTTCACACATACTCCAATAGAGGGCGCCACTTTTTCGGTGAATCTCATAAAAACAGTGCCATCTATCGGAATTCCTTCGAACTAATTTTTGTTAGTTCAGACGTTTTTTGACAGATGGCGCCACTTTTTCTGTGAATCCCAAAAAACCAGCGCCATCTATTGGAATTCCTTCGAACTAATTTTTGTTAGTTCAGACGTTTTTTGATAGATGGCGCCACTTTTTCTGTGAATCCCAAAAGAATAGCGCCATCTATAGGATTACCTTCGAACTAATTTTTGTTAGTTCACAGGTTTTCCGACCGATGGCGCCACTTTCTCTGTGAATCCCAAAAAAACAGCGCCATCTATCGGAATATCTTCGAACTAATTTTTCTTAGTTCACACATATTCCAATAGAGGGCGCCACTTTTTATGTGAATCCTATAAAAACAGTGACATCTATCGGAATTCCTTCGAACTAATTTTTGTTAGTTCAGACGTTTTTTATAGATGGCGCCACTTTTTCTGCGAATCCCAAAAAACCAGCGCCATCTATCGGATACCTTCGAACTAAGTTTTGTTAGTTCATGCGTTTTTTGATAGATGGCGAAACTTTTTCTGTGAATCCTAAAAGAATAGCGCCATCTATTGGATTACCTTCGAACTAATTTTTGTTGGTTCACAGGTATTCCGACAGATGGCGCCACTTTTTCTGTGAGTCCCAAAAACCAACGCCCTCTATCAGAATACCCTCGAACTAATTTTCGTTAGCTCGTCGGTTTTTTTATAAATGACGCCACTTTCTGTGAATCCCAAAAAAACTAGCGCCATCTATCGGAATACCTGCTAACTAGTGGGACCACAGCATGACCCATTCTTTTATCTATATCAAAGTCGACTAGTATCGTTCGTTGAAGAGTGGAAAGAGGAGGTAATGGAATAATAAAACAAGCTAGTTTTCCATATTTAATTGAAAAGAAACACAAAGAAATGCAGTGGCCAAATGGCAACGAGGGGGGAAAACCATGACGCTGGAACGGCTGCGTTAAATACCCCACTACCACAAAGGTTCATTAGTTTCGTGGTAATATTTAGAATATGCATAGTTGTGTAAACTTACAGTCGATCTTTATTAAACACGTAATAATAAACTTTGGAAAATGTGTTGTTTTCTTTTCCTGAAAAACGAGCAAATATTCAAATTATTTCAACCAGCTGCAGTAGGTTCATTTGAATTACTTGAATTTATAAATAAGGACCAAGGACTATTACTGAATCAGATAATAGTTTAGCTTGGAGGAGCTTCAATTGCTTATTGTACATCTGCGAATAAACTCCACTTACTCTACAATCCCCTGCTGGTCCAATAATAATGGTATTCTAGTTACTGAAGCAACTGTATTGATAACTTGCAGATAATCATATATCTAAAATAGAAAAAAAATATTTATAATTAAAACAAAGAAATTATGTTCTAAGGAGAAATAGCCAATTGGCTTTTTTACAGCTAATAATTTCACCTTATTTCTTCCTTCAATAATACCTATCATAACATCATGATGAACAATTTTCACAAAATGATTGAAGGGTGTGAATGATTATCAACTGCTTTCGTAATATTATATATTATTGTAGTTGTTATAGAAAAATACTATCAAAATAATACATTTATTTTGGATCGAGTGTCATTCCGGAACGATATTATTAATAATGTTACAAACAGATTCATTCACAAAGATATTATTTAATATAAATACATATGTACAAAAATAGTAAAAGATAAGCGGCTTTTTTCTCTGTGAAGACGCCACTCCGTGTTCAACTTCAAATTTTGACCCCATGTTTTATTAGGTAATATTATTAAGTGACAAATGGGATATTCAAAAATAAAATTATTTTAAATCTAGTCTTTAGATTAACAGAAAATAATGAAAACAAAAATTTACTAAAATATGCAACTTACAATGCAGATACGTCACTAGTTTAAATGTGAAGTCGATAGTCTTTCTTTGCTGTTCCAAGTTTCAACTTCTTTCTCCTTCATTCGGATGTTTGAGCTTGTTCAGGACAAAAATGTTGATATATCACTCTGTTATTTACCTTGTTCAATTGAAATTTGAAGCATTTTATCAATAAAAGGCTTAAATCAAAAATTTTAACCAAGATAAAACCACAACAACTCATTGTCACTCTAACCTAAACGTCTTCTTTTCTTCATCAATTTGTGTAACTAGTTTCTCTTATTATTTTGTTTCATTTCGAAATATGTAACTAACTTCAACTTATACTAGTGACGTCAAAATCTAAAAGGCATATGTTGAGAGATTTTTAAAATAGAATTTTTTAAATGGAGATAAAAACAAAACAACACTATTAAATTTGATAAGATAAGGTGCGACGTAATTTGTTCCCTTAGAAGTAATGATCTGCTAATCATTAAGAAGAATCTATTTTTAGTTGAACACCCTATTGTAGATCATAGATTAATAGGACAAGATAGAGAGGTCAATCAATACAAATATTGTTCAATGCTGACATTTTCTATACCTTGTTTTTAAACTAGGAGGAGCATTTTCGGAAACCTCAACCACACCACTAAAAGTTACTAGATTGGGACTGTGTTCCGAAAGGGTCGTGTTCAGACTTTTAGAACTAAATGAAAATTACGTGAAATATGTATTGCACTGCTCGCTGTTGTCGTGGCCAATGAGGGATCAAGGTATGTCTAAATATCGAATGATGATTGGCCACAGGTCATTGCAAAAGTAGTAACCAAATGTCACATTATTGTGAAAAGATGTAAGGCTATAATAAGTAGTTTATGTAAAATGTTTTAAGAATTTGAGGATTAATGAGAATATAGAAATTAATGCAATTGTATAATTACATTTTTTTTTAACAATTATTGAGGCTTTGGTGTTGCAAAACTAAAAGTGAACAGAAGTTTTGTTATCAAAAATACCATAATATAGTACTGCAATGTATGTAAAACTTGATGTGAAACTTATATTATTAATAAGAAAAAAGAAGCATGGATTTTTTTCATGAAAGGAAATAAATAATAAAAATAGCAAATACCTTGAGTAAAATATAATATTTTGTTAAAAATAAATAATAAACAACAAACGTGGTAGTAGTGATTGAACTAATGACTGTTGTTATATAAAGAAACACAAAACTGACAAATGTCAGTGTCAGTGGTATCAAAAGAGCTGTGTGAAACTGGTTGGAATCTGACCAATCACTAGGCAGCAGAAATGCCAACTTAAATTCAAATCGCTCCTCTTAGTTTAAAAACAAGGTATAGAAAGTTACCTCTCTAATAGGTATGCAACTAAACATGCAATAATGCCTGTTCAGTTGCATGGTCACTGTTAATTATGCACATTTCCGAACTCTGTGTACCTTATTTTCAAAGCTAGGATGACTACAGGAAAAAAGTAATCGACTACTGATTATGACTAAATTGCTAGACAAGTAATCAACTACTAATTACAATTACATTCCGCCTAGGAGCATCTGTAGTAGAAACAAACGAAAACATTCGCTTCCCCGGAGCAAATGAGGGAAGACAAGTGTTGTATTTGATGAATTTTTTTTAAACTGGGTAATCACTTAACATCTGCAATTATTTCTTCTTATTGTCCAAATACTTCATGGAGCTCAATTTTCTCCATTAGTTGGGATTGACAGTTGCCTTTACATCCTGGATCCTGAATATACTTTGTTCTTGGCAAATCACCTCCAAGAAATTGTCGCCGAATCCTTCTTCCAGTGATCTCTCAATTCCTTCATCGGTTGATTTAGATTCAATATCCATTACTGATTTTATTATTAGTTTTTTTATCTACTTTTATATCAGATTAATTGCACTCTAACCATCTAGTCTTAAGATTTGGGCAAAGGGCAGATGCTATTGAATGATCCATTTCAAAATATATGTAGGACTGAAATCTCGTGATTAATCCTTCTGCAATTGCCTGCAAGATACTTCAAATCTTCTGATTGCAATTTTGTTACTGCACTAGAAAACGATCACAAAATGCAGGAACGCTAGGCACTGAGATTTATCATACAAACACACATGAAAATAGGCGTGAAACAAGAATTACAATTACAATCAATTGATTGCAAATTACTGATTACTTCTGAAAAACGTAATCAATCAATTACTTCCCAGAGCATACAATTTACAGAAAAATGCAAATTAACATAATTTTGACAAGTCAAGTTGAAAATATTGTGTATGTACACATAATAGAAGTGACATTCATTGAGGAAGCAAATCTAGAAAATACCAAGATTGACTTGAAGATGAATCATCCTATATCTGTAACCAAAAATAAAACACAAACCTTTTATTTTAAATTGAATAGAAACATATTTGGCAAAAATTCAAATCACAAAATTATATTCTACAGAGATATATTTTTCAATAAGCAACCTCGATACGCTGTTTAAGTGAGGTTATGGTAATATTAGAATATTCATAATAATTGCATATAGGTAGGTACTTACAGTCCTGCATTTTTTAAAATGTGCAGTAACTTCATTTTCATTTCACATTAATAAGCTTTGAAAAATGTGTTTTCTTTTCCAGAAAAAGAGCAAACAAAGTTTAAAACGATTTCAACTAGCAGCAGTATATTCATTTGAACTACTTGAATTTATAAATAAGACTTACCAAGGACTATGACTGAATCAGATGATAGTTGAACCTGGAGTAGCTTCAATTGCTTATTGTACATCTGAATAAAAACTCCATCTACTCTACAACACCCTACTGGTCCAATAAAAATGGTACTCTAGTTATTGAAGCAACTGTATTGGCGACAACTTGTAGACAATCATATATCTAAAATAGAAAAAATAATTTACAATGTAATTTGGTTCTTTTGTATTGATTTAATGATCCTTTTTATTACAAATTGCCAGATATAGCTATTTACCTGATTACTGTTTCCTGTAACAATTGTCATATTTAAGTAAATCCTATTATCAATAGAAATCAAAATAAAAAGAATAAAACTATTAAAACGCGTTACAAATTTGAAAATTACATTTCAAAGGGTAGTCCATTCACTAAGTTACAACATCTACTTCTCGGGCTGTATGTCCCGCAGACAAAGAATTACACTTCCAAGTTAAAGGGGGTTGGTATATATTATAAACCAGAATGGTTGGTTCTATATTGAATATATACCAACCACGTTTAGCTTGGGAGTGTAATTCATTGTCGGCGGGGCATACTCTACTTATTGAAGCAGCACTGTATCTATGGAAAACTTGTAGACAATCATATATCTAAAATAGAATAAAATATTGACAATTACTACAAAGAAATCATTTAGGAAAGAAGGGCAGTCAATGGGCTTTTCTAAAAGCTTATAATTTCAATCATAAAATAAATATAGTTTAGCAGACCTTATTTCTTCCTTTGATGCTATCTATCATAACATCATGATAACAAATTTTTACAAAATGATTGAAGGGTGTGAATGACTATTAACTGCTTCAGTAATATTGTAATATTATATAGTGTAGTTTTTATAGAAGAACTAAAAGCTATCAAATTAATATATTAACGACAATTTCAACTTACGTATCTGTTTTTCTACCGCCTCTGGATCAAGTGTAATTCCCGAACGATAATATTAATAGTGTTACAAAAATTTAATTCACGGAAAAATTCTTTGCACAAAAATAGTAAAAGATAAGCGGCTTTTTTCTCTGTGAAGATGCCACCATGCCACGCCATTTCAAATGATTTAAAATCGATTATGTGATAATGACCACAGATAACATACTTAATAATGACCATAGATAACGATGACAATCATAGATTTACAATTTCCAGAAATGTAAATCATAGAATACGATAAGTCAGAGATCAATCTTCTAGAATATAACCTCCTAATAGGTATGCAACTAAACATGTATTAATGCCTGTTCAGTTGCATATAGTTGTAATACAGAGTGTTCAAATGAAATTATACTAGGTTATACAATGATTGATTTTATTTTAGAATTATGGAAAGATACAACGTAGTAAGGGTTGGAACTATTTATTTGTTGGAGCAGTTTAATGCACGATCTTTCAAGAAACAAATAAAATTCAATCATTGGAGGAAGAAGAAAGAACAAAAAGACCTATTTTAGATTTAGCCAAGATATATTTTGGAAACATGCAACTGACAAAGTTGAAGCACAAAATTATATTTCTAACATGAGATGTATTTTTCATTATAAACAAACTCTATTCACTTTAGGTCCATTGTTATTTCTACTTCCGGGTAATGTTTGATTAACAATAATAAGTATGTATTACTTTTTTAAATCAAACTGTTTCCAAATAATTCCACTTTAATGAAAAAATATATATGAAAATTCTAAATTATTTTGATAATTATTTCGATATGCAAAATATCATCGTCAGAATGGCAGAAGTAAATTCAATAATTATGTATACTTACAGTCAAATCTTATTATTACATACAGTTCCTCCATTGCATTGTCCTAATATTTTCATATTCCAACAAAATAAACAGATTAACATGCTATTGTTGTTTTTCCTTCACTTTCCTGAAAAACACAAATTTTAAACTATTAGGATAAGTGTTGCATTCATCTGAAGTAGGTACTACTTAAATAAAACTTACTGAGCTCACCAAATCAAATAGCGAGTTTCTCTCATCAGCAAAACAATTCCTGTTTGATAAAACCAAAATTCCTAATGTTTTATATAAAAAGAACGCAACTAGTATTGACAATGTTTAGAGTTAGAAAAAAAAACATCGACAATTTCTAGTGTTCACTGTCAATTATGCTCTTTTCCAAACCCAATCTACCTTATTGTGCATACAATTTACAGAAAAATTTAAATCAACATAATCAGAAGCTTCCAATTTTTAATGGTCGTAACTAATTATATTATTTCCCATTTTCGTGTAATTTAGAGACGCGTCAAGTACAAATTATTGCATATGTAGAACCATACAAGTAATAGATGTGAAACTTCTTGAAAAAAAATCCTTGCGAACAAAAAGACCTTGATTGACACTATAAAGTATAACAAAGAAATTAGGCAAAGACCTTTTATTTTATTTTTAATTGAAACAGATGTAAGAAATATTCAAGTGACAAAGTTATATTCTGATATAAGATGAATTTTTCAATATACAACCTATATTCACTCAAGTTAGGATGAGATAATAGAACATACATAATAATTGCATATACTTACTTACAATCAAACATTTTCAAAACACATAATTCCTCCGTTATTGTTTTGAAATGTATCCCAATAATAAACTTTGAAAAATGTGTTATAGTTGTCTGTTCCAACACAAACACTAACAAATATTAAAATTATTTCAACTATATAGAACTTATACTTGAATTTATAAATAAGACTTATCAAGTAATAGGGCTAAATCAGATAATAGTTAAGTCGGGAGGAGCTTCAATTGCTTATTGTACAACTGCATATAAACTCCATCTACTCTAAAACACCCTACTTGCCCAATAAAAGTGATACTCTAGTTGTTGACGAAACTTGGAGAAATAGAAAAAAAATATTCAGAATTACTACAAAGAAAACGTGGTGGAAATACAAAATAGCCAATTGGCTTTTCCAAAAGCCTATAATTTTAATAGTAAATAAAAATAGTTTTTACAGACCTTATTTCTTCCTTTGATGCTATATATTATACAATTTTCTCAGAACGATTAAAAGATGTGAACTAATATATTGTAGTTTTTATGGATTAATAAAAAGGTGTCAACCATAGATATAATAACTTAACATGGATGCGCCTTAGAAAGAGACATCATGGGACCAGAGCAACCAGACAAAGACAGATATAGAGGAGTGGCAAAAAGAGCGTGAAACATAGGTGAAAGAATTGTGAATTGTGAGTTTTGGATTATTTTGTACTCCTTAAATGATAAATTAATATCGCAAATTCAAAATATATTCGTGTGTACATTATATTGAATATAAAATGGTGAAATCTTTATTTATTTATTTATGTTTAGAAAATAAATAATTACGTTTGCAAAATTTATTTTAATCCATTCCCAAGCCAAACTTCCTAATAAACTATAGATAGACAAAATTAATTTCAATTTTGTATGTATTTTCCATTGCTGGCTCGCGCTTTTTGCCACCCTTCTATCTCCATCTCTCTCACACTGCTAGTGCGACACACGATAATATGAGCTGAATAGTGACAAGGCGCATCCATGTTAAGTTATTATATCTATGGTGTCAACATAAACGTCTATTTCAACACACGTATCTGTTTTTTTATGGTTTTTTTTAATATTATTTCTCTATGTTTTTTTTAACAACTCGGACCATAGATAACCTACTCTCAGGATGTAAATGTAAATCATAGAACACTACGATAAGATGGAGAGGTCAATCAATACAAATATTGTTCGATGCTGCTGTCTGCTGCCATTTAATTATATCATACTAGTCATAGTCAACTTTCAAAAGATATGCCAACAAAGCCCAATCTTTTTACACATACACATCAGGATCTTTTGGAGCAGACCTGTCCAATTTGTTAACTTTCTATATAATTCAAATCAATAATGTGTCCAATTTGTTATATTTGAAATCGTTGTCTTTATCTATGTTGGTACATCTATGGTTGGTACCCATTAAAAAAAGAAGTGAAAGACAAGAATAACGACCACTAACGACCGTTAGATTTGACTTTGACAATTGCCTTTTTTTAAAATTTTATTTATTGTTGAAGTTACCTATGATTGCTGCTGTTATTTTAACTACCTTTAACTTACATGTACCTTACTTATTATTGTAGCTTTGTAGTACATATATTCCAGTATTCTCTGTGATTGTAGTGAGGTTTTTTTATGGTTATCGAGAAA
Source organism: Lochmaea capreae (assembly GCA_949126875.1). Classification (NCBI taxonomy): domain Eukaryota; kingdom Metazoa; phylum Arthropoda; class Insecta; order Coleoptera; family Chrysomelidae; genus Lochmaea; species Lochmaea capreae. The sequence continues at coordinate 9,292,277 of OX421406.1, read as the reverse complement.
ATGGAAACTCACAAAGACAAAAAGTTTCAATTCCCCGAAAGAATGTATGGTAAATGAGGTTATTATTATATATTATATTAGTTTATAGGTGATGTTGTGTTACCCTGTATTGTGTTTATTTATTTTTAGTAGTTTTACTGAAAAATATATCTACCAATTTCAGAGGTTGATCCAGTTACTGGCAAACTTATGGCTCTTCCGCTTTTTGTAAAACCAAATACAGATAAACAGCAAGGTAAAGTGAATTATGTAGACTAATCGTTGTTTTGTACAACCAAGAAAAAAAATGAACCAATTAATGTAACGTGCTTTATTAAGAACAATTTTTGTTGTGTAGGAAACTAGAAGTTGTTAGTTCTGTTAGACCAGTGTCCATCTTGACACATATCTTCTAAAAGCTTGTGCTAAACAGATTTTTCATTTTTCTGGTGAGTTTTCTATATTTGTAATTTTATTCAGACACAACAAGATTCAATGATAAAAGATATCACATCACTTTAATTTGCTCATATCAGTTTTCTATTACTCAATCTTATATAAGATCATTTCAATAACATATTCGTCTGTGATGCTAACCTGTATGTTTTTTTTTGGAGTATTTGTTATCTAGGAAGCAACATTTATGTATCAGGCTATATTCCCCAACAGACAATGAATTACACTTCTAAGTTAAATGGTTGGTTATATCTTGCACGTTTAACTTGGAAGTATCTGTTATCAATATGACTAGAATCACCACATTGCTTTCTTGGTTCTAAACTCCTCTTCAAATAAATCCTATACCACCAACTTTATCCCTAGCTACTGAAATAATAATTAAACTCATGTTATCAAACCCAAAAACGCTAGTTGTTCATTTTTTTCCCTTATACTCATGAGTTCCTCCATACTATTATAGCATTTAATCACAGTATTGAATTTTAATTGTTTTTTAGAAGTCCCCAAAATTTCCAATCTGCCATCAAAAACTAAAGAACCACTAAAACCATTAGATTTCAAGAAACTATTTGCAGGTAAATTATGAGGTTTTAAAATAATTTAATTTAATAATAATACCCAAACTATGTTTAAACAAATTGACTCATTAATAGTATTGAGTGTCATACTGTTATGGGATTGTATTATTTTTAGATAACTAGCTTTGCCATTTCAATACCCTTGTGCCCTGGACCTACTTGAGAGTTACTCTATTATGGTTTTACAGGGTTAAGAGTTTTTATAGGCACACCCAGACAAGTCTAGCTATGAACTGAGGAGTTATTGACATGAATGGGTTGTCTGGAAGTAATTCTCACTTAGTTTGGGAATAAAGACGATTCGGGCTCTTTTCCAAGCAGTTAGAATGTATCCAGTTGCCAGTGATGCTCTGAAGAGTTTACAAAGTACTGGAGATACATGCATTTGCCCCTGCTGCAGTGCACTAAGATTATACTATCTGTTCCAGGAGCTTTGTATGGCTCAACTGAGTTCAATTTGCACAGGGTTATTACTTTATTAGCAGCAATCCAATCCTGTTTCCTGGCACGAGCTAGGGGACTTAGAGGTCTGATGGATAGCTCTGTTCCTGTCTCTATGGAATCTGGTAGAATATGCAGGGTCTTGTTACCAGTTTCCGTGTATAATCCACTGGGTTTTAAAATATTGCCTATAGGCTTGGTAGGATCTTTGGCAAGGATTATCTACAGTTGAGCCGTTTCTGAGGTTGTTTCCACGTCACCACAGAATTTCCTCCAGGGCTCCCGTTTTGCCTTTCTGATCGGTTTGAACTTTCCTGTTCTTTTCACATTGTTAAACAGTTTGTGAGTTCTTGATTTTACAATGAAATAAAACAATATTTGTTTAAATCTTCATTATATTTGAACTTATGTTCAACTTAAGCTTGTGATGCGTTTTTAGCCAAGATTTAATCACAGTATTGAATTTTAATTGTTTTTTAGAGAACACAAACGTCTCCAGTCTGCGATCGGAAACTAAAGGTCCACTAGAACCATTAGATTTCAAGAAATTAATCACAGGTAAATTATTACTTTTTAAAATAATTTGAATGATTTCTTTTGTATTGTCCGAACTAAGGAAATTGTAATTATCCAATAATATTTGAGAATTGATCTAATAATACCAACACTCCATTAAAATAAATTGACTGATTAAAAGTATTGACTGTAACAGCTGTAATTAAATTCTATTATTTTTAGAAAACTCAAAAATTACCAGACAGTCTTCACAAACTAAGCGTCGACCGGAGTCGAAAATTGAATCTCACAATATGACCAAAAAGTTGAAATTCACTGAAAACATGTTTGGTAAATGAGATTATTATTATATATTACATTAGTTACGAGGTGATGTGTTACCCAGTTTTGTATTTATTTATTTATTTTTAGTACAGTTTTACTGAAAAATATATTTACCATTTTCAAAAGTTGATCCAGTTACTGGCAAATTAATTGCTCTTCCACTTTTTTTTGTCAAACAAAATACAGACAAGTTAATTATGTAGACAAAACAGTTAGTTTTGTACAAACACCTAAACTCAGTTTAATGATACCTGATGTAATTGATTGATAATAAATACATCAATCTGTCACAGTCTAAACACCAGTTATCATTAAACTGAGTTCAAGTGTTTTATACAACATGCCATTAGAACAATATTTGTTGTGAAGGAAACTAGAAGTTTTTAGTTGTGTCCATATTGAAACATTTCATTTAAAACCTCAGGCTAAACAGATTTTTCTTTTTTCTAGTGAATTTTCTATAATAGTAATTTTATCCAGTGCACAACATGGTTCAAAGATATCACATTGCTTAGTTTGCTCTTATCTGTTTTCTCTTACTTAATCTTATATAAGATCCTTTATATAACATATTTGCCTGTGATGCTAACTTGTATGTTTTTGAGAACTGTATTTGTTATCAAAACTAGAATCTAGAATCACCCCGTTGCTTTCTTGGTCCTAGTTAATCACCTGTCCCTGTCATCCTATAGGACCTTCATCATTAGACTGAAATAATATTATACTCTTGTTGTTAAACCAAAAATCGCCAGCTGTTAATTTTTTTTTCATTATACCCACTTCCTTCAAATTATTATAGCATTTAATTGCAATATTGAATTGTTTTTTAGAAACTAAAGGTCCGCTAAAACCACTAGACTTCAAGAAACTATTTGCAGGTAAATTATTCTGTTTTAAAATTATTTCTGTTATATTGTTCAAACAGAGGAACTGGTCATAAGAGTATTGAGTATCATACTGTTATGAAAGTGTATTCTTTTTAGATAACTCAAAACTGTCCAGTCAACAAATTAAACGCCAAACAGAGTCATCCAATTTCAATTCAGACAAATTATAATTTTATATGAAAATTATGTATATGATAATAAATTTATATTTACAAAAAATATATCAATAAACTCCACACTATACTGGAATTACGGAAGTGGCAGGCAGTATTTTTATAAATTTTGGTTTGTAATGGTTAGTGGTATGACTGATCTTATGATGGTATTAACATTGTTATCAGATCTTCCATTTGTCTGGAAATATAATACACTGTACCCTCCCAAACGGATCATTCTATATCTTTTTCCATTTTCAAAACCCTTAAGAATTATTGAATATTTTTCGTGTAATGTTCCCCAAGTGCTACAATTTCGAAAAAAAAAAAGTAATAGTATGATAGCCAATTACACACGTTTGAATGTTCAGTCTGCGATCGGACAACAAAAGGTCCACTAAGGCCTGGTTCTATCACCTCTGGTCAAAAGTGAGAGTTTGTCAACGACTGGTCAGGTGTTTACCTTAAGGTTGGGAAAAAATGTGTTCTATCATCATGTGTCAGCTACTTTTGACTAGTGGTTACTTAAAATCGATAGTTTTCGTAAATGTACTATCCGTTATGAAAATATTGTAAAAAATTTGACTTTTCCGCCTAAAAATTGCAGATAAAAGTTTGGTTATATGTCATATACACAAAGCACCTCGTTTTGTTAGATTGTTTTTATGCATAATGAAAGACAAAGTAAAACACGATGAAAAGAACAAAAAATAAAAAAAAGAAAAGAAAAAAGTAGGGGAAAACTTTTTAAAATCCCGAAATTGATGCTCTCTTGGTATTTACCAAAAAATATTATAAAATAGTTGAAAAAAAAGCAAAAATGCTGTAACATGGAAGGCAAAGCAGCAATGTTGGGACAAAATTACCAATAAGCTAAACATTTATGGCAGAAGGTCAGCCACACCATAAAATTTGCAGAAGAAATCTCACAAAAAGCTGATCGTCACTGAGAATTTCATAGTTATTTATCCTTTTTTGGATTAATTTTGGTCTCTGACTCATCTGAGCCATCAAGTCCGGGATCAATCATTATTTCTATTATGATACTAAATAGGATCTATATCAAGCGCTAACGTCTTTTATTTACAAATAAAATGCTTGTAATATAAATGTAGATGTGCTGTGACAAAAACTACTATTTATTTACAATTGTCAAGATTGTAAAGTCAAATGTCACCAAAATTAAATAATTAACCAGTGGTTACAGTCTCAACAGGAACTCAAAGTACCTGTTACTTTATCCTTTGGTCAAATAACTAGCCTATGGTTACAAAGAAGCAAACGGTCATAGAATAGCAAACCTCTTGTCAGATCTTATTAACCATAACTAGAATTCTTAACCAGAGGTGGTATAACCGGCCCTAAAACCATTATTAATTATTCAATATTTTTTGAAAATTTTGCTAATAATAGTACATTTAAATAAATTGACTCATTAAAAATATTGACTGTAATTAAATTCCATTATTTTTAGATAACTCAAAAATTACCAGACATTCTTCACAAATTAATCGTCGATCAGAGGCGGATTTTAGGTATACACTTTCAGGTAAATAAGATTTTATATCAAAATTCTGTGTATAAGTTTCAGCTAAGATGTTAACCATGGTTTATACATTATACAAAATATACAGTATAAATATCCAATACTTTGTTGTCCACATGATGTTTTTCAAAAAGGGGATAGCTCTTAGACTTACCTTTCAAATTATTTCCTTGGTGTACTCAAATTTCGTTCAAGGAGTTTTTATTTTTTCTTTTCTTGTTTATTTTTACTGTAACTTTGCCGCATGTATTTATTTAAAGACACTGTACCGGAATTCTTGCTATATTGATTTGTGTCAATTAGAAGTAATAAAGATATTATTATGTTTTACACGTTTTATATAAGTAAAATGTGTTGACCTCAAAATCTAGTATTGTCTTGTTATCCAGTTTGACCTAAATAGTTTATCAAAGTCCTATAATTCATGAATTTCGATCTTGATGAGTATTTAATATCCAACTAATTAGAATAATTTATAGATTCCAATGAAGCCTCATCTAAAATAAGAAAACTTGATACCACTCCACATTCAGCTAGAAGATTATTTCAACCAAAGAAATACCAAAATACCAGATTATCCCGAAGCAGAAATAGTACATCCATGGCAATTATGTCAAAAATGGTATGTAATTGAAAAAAATTAATTTCGACAATATTGTAGCACGATAATTACCTTTTTACCATCTTTGCCACATCAATTTCTGAAAATTTACCTTCTTTGTGAAGAAAAAAAAGGAGATAAAACTGGGCAACTCTCCTGATCTGATACCAAATCTGGTCAAATTATTGCAAATATTGTTGCCTGATTCTGAAAAAACTATTAAACTAAATCCAAAATTACAAATATATATACAGGGTGCAATTAAAAATTATTACGTATTTCTATTTGTTTAATAGATAAAGCCTGATGAAATTAGTCTGGTCAATATTATTTAACCCTTATGTGGCTGAAGGTGGTACCCGGGTACTTTTAAGACGTACAAATTGAATTTTTGGACAAGTCCAATCAAGTCGAGCTTCTAGGACATCTTCAAGTAGATCATTTTGTATACAATTTGAACCCGATTTTTTTGCCTCAAAACAAATTTAGAACAGTCCTCGCGGACGGTGTTACCAGGGTACCACTGAATAATTAATACGAAAAAACAGTAAAAAAGGCAATACTTGGAATATATGTTATTGTATTCATTGCAATATTCACAAAATATCGAATGTTTCATTTATCCTTGCAATTCAAGGCCAATGTACTGTTTGACCCGTGTGCTGGAGACATACAGGATTCTTACAAATGGTGCACATCTTGCGAGTTTTTCTTTTCAGTTTATCGTCACCGCGATAACACATTTTGTATATACAGTGTGACCCATTTTGTTTGGAAGCACCCCTATAAAATCCGCATTTTTCAACCGATTTTGATTTAGTCTTTTTTGTTAGATTCAGTATCAAAAACAGAATTTGAGCACAAATTTTCATATCATAATAGCTATTTTCAAGGCCATCTACGTTAATTTTTCTTTGCCAAAAAAGACGAAAGTATATTAGGCATTTTTTTTTCTCAAATATGACTACACCACTGGATTCAGAATCATCACAAATGTAAACTATCAAAATTTTATAAAAAAAGTTTTATTAACAACAAAGTTATCACTACATGAATTTGGAAAAAGTTGTTTTTTAATTAATTTTTTACTAAGAATGTAGGCAAATTTTAAAAATGGCAACATGGTAGACAAAGACTAGGACTCAAACATATTGCACTGTAACAATTCGAAGCCGATACCTTAACCCGTTCTGGAGTTATAGCTTCTGAGAGTAATGTAAAATTGTGCTGATGTGACGAAAATACAAATTAACACCAAATAATACATTTTGATTATTAAACTACTTAATAATAATTGAATTCTACATTTTTGTAGCCTCGACTAAACCTCCGTTAATTTCCACACATTTCTCGTATCGTTTGCGACTATGTCTTAGCGCTATTTCATTTCATGTGGCGTTATTCCATCACACGCCTGTCGTATTCTGTCACACAGTTCTGCTCTATTCCTTGGACGTGTCTTATACACTTTTTGTGTCAAAAGACCCCACAGATAAGAATCCAATATAGTTGAATCGAGCGATCTAGGAGGCCATTCCATTAACTCGCTACCGCGACCTATCCAACCATTTGGAAATTTTTCATTAAGCCACTGCCTGACAATCCTAGAATAGTGTACAGGACAACCATCTAACTGAAATATAAATTATTTTTTTCTGCTAGTGGCAGTTCGTCAATCACTGCTGATAACTCACCTTCCAAGAATTCCATGAAGTTATTGGCATTCATGTTACCCTCAAAAAAGAATGGACCTATTATCCTGTCTTTTAAAATTTCGGCTTCGAATTTTTACAGTGCAATATGTTTGAGTCCTAGTTTTTGTTTACCATGTTGCCATTTTTAAAATGTGCCTACATTCTTAGTAAAAAATTAATTAAAAAACAACTTTTTCCAAATTCATGTGGTGATAACTTTGTTGTTAATAAAACTTTTTTTATAAAATTTTGATAGTTTACATTTGTGATGATTCTGAATGCAGTGGTGTAGTCCTATTTGAGAAAAAAAAATGCCTAATATACTTTCGTCTTTTTTGGCAAAGAAAAATTAACGTAGAGGGCCTTGAAAGTAGCTATTATGGTATGAAAATTTGTGCTCAAATTCTGTTTTTGATACTGAATCTAACAAAAAAGACTAAATCAAAATCGGTTGAAAAATGCGGATTTTATAGGGGTGCTTCCAAACAAAATGGGTCACACTGTATATATATTTCACTGAAATGCGTCCAGAAGAATCTATCAGGCACAGGATTATGAGGCACTTTCAAGGAAACGCTTTCAATGACATTTTTCGTGAATCGACTTCGCAATACAATGGTATTTTCACTTCGTTGGGTCACGGCAGGCAAACACAAATCACGAGCTGGGTCTTTCATGAAGTTTCGCCTTTTATTAGTGCTCTGGTAGCTAGTGGGATTGTTTTCCGTGTAAATTACATAGGCAGCCAGAGCTGCTACATCTAATATAGGCCACCGATTTGTTCGCCTTTTGCATGTGTATGCTCTCTAGTAAATCAAAACACGCATTAGACTTGGTCACCAGGCGACGTCACCGGTTACTATATGAGTAGCCATCGTCGACACCAGTAAAGTCACCAGGAGTGAGGCCAACCCCCAAAGGAGGATTTTGACATTCTCGTGTAGTTGAAAAACTTGTTTTCGTCATCTAAAAGTTCATCAAAAAGGATATAAAACAATCCTTTTGTTTCTCTTAAAGATAATATCGAATGCACGTGCATTTTCCATGACCGTCTCCTCCTTTTCCTTAACAAAAGAGCAAGAAGTAGCATTTCTTCATATTTTCCGACATTACGTCCGCTCACTACACTGGCATCAAACAATCTGAACTTGCAGAACACAAAAATACCGTGGCGACGCAACAGCGGTCTGTGTGTAATAGGTGCCATTTTATTCAATAGCCAGCGACAATTCTTGGTCACCAGTGGTGACTCGTCTGGTCACGGGTAGAGTCACTGGTCAGTTACCAAACGCTGGTGACCATAATGTAATAAGCGTCATAAGAACTAGTGTCCACCAACTAGTCAGGTCACCGGTGTAGTCGCCTGGTGACCAAGTCTATTAGGGCCCTAAATGCGAAATGACTAGTTGTTACGGTAGGCTTGCGCAGTCACACACATATTATGCGATACTTATCACGACTCACTTCCGTAAATGCACAGTGGTACTCGGGTACTGTTTTGAAGATAATAATTTCAATCTATAATTTTTTGTTTTAGATAAAATCAACAAAATCATCACCTTTATTAAATTTGGAAGAAGTTGAACAAACCCTTCTAAACAACAGATCTACTTTAAGAAATTATCCATTCAAGTCTCCGGACATGCCCTCATTTAAATTCACTAAATTGAGTAATTCTCAAAGTAAATCAAAAAAATTGCAAGTACCTCAGGTGATATTCGAAGAATCCGAAACCTTCACAGATCAATTGGATAATGAGGCTATGGAAGAAGAAGGAGGCGAACCAAGAACTCCGGATTCCACTCAGGAATTTAATAATCTTGAGCAATTGTGTAAAGATTCCCCAGTTACGAATATGTGTAATTTAATGCAAAAAACTATGATAGACAGTGTAAAACGAAAAAATGGAAATTTAGCTTCCAATTCAGATTTTGTTAAACATATAGACACATTAATAAGGGAAGAAAAAATTAGACATAAAGAATTAATACAACAACAAGAAATTAAACATCAACAATATATGTCTTTGTTAAATACATTTCGCGATTTTATAGAAACCGAGAAAGAAAATAAATCTATCAAAACCAACAGAAGATCTGAAAGATTACTAAAAAAGAGTCCTATGATAGAAAAAGAAAAACTTTTAACGTCTCCAGCTATTCTTAAAAGCGGTGATTTGCGAAAAAATACACTGAAAAAAAATTTTGCGGCCAAAAGCATCGATTATCAAATAGTTAGTAGTTCTTCACGAGCACAAAAAGCCATGGAATTATACAATTCACTTACATCACGCAGTGAATTTTTAGATACACCAAAATCTGACAGAAAGAACTTGAGTGCGAGACTTCAGGACCAGTGCTTTCTTTTACAGGACACTCCAGTACACAAATGATATCACAAGATACAGGAGAGAAGACAACGACCGATATTTTATTTAAATTGGAGTTGGATTTAACATTTTTTACATTAATTTTATTTAAAATATATATATTTTGAAGATTTTGTAGTACTTATTTTTTAATATATCAATTACATAAATCGCGCTCAGATTTTGGCGCTATAAAATTTATTATACAAGAATGACGAAGCACTATTTTGTTAATTTACCTTCAGTCTGTGAGGAAGAATCAAAACGCTCGTAAGATAGTGTAAAGTGTGTTCAGTGTCTGGTATCGCCAACAGTTAGTAAATTCCCAACTTAGTTTCAATTTTTAATAACTTAATAGGACTGGAAGTAACACAGTGTTGTATAGTTGAAGGTGTTGTTAAATTAAACAAAATTCTGAAAGAAACCTATGGTGAGAATTCTCGCGTGTAATGCGAATGGTGTAAACGATTTTTTGAAGGCTGAGAGCACCAAAGATGACCAACGTCCACGTCGACCTGTCTCTGTTTCAACCCAAGAAACAGTGACCAAAATCAATGATATTGTCGCGGAAATCGTCGTATGAGCATTCGCACAATTGCCGAGACTGTAAACACCGATACAGGATCTGCCAGACATCAACGGCATCGTGATGACCGAATGGGTACCGACAGGTCAAACGGTATTCGTCTAATTTAGCACCCAGCGATTTCTTCCCGTTTCCAAAAATCAAGTCTGCCTTAAAAGTAACCCGATTCGAGTCGATGGAATAGGTGAAGCTAAAACTGGGGAAGCGCCTTACCAAAAAATACTTGCAGCATTGCTTTCTTTGGCCAATGGACCAAACTAATAAAACGGTGTGTGGCGAGGGACTGGAAGACCTCGTACAGTCTCCATGGATGTGACACTGACAGTAGAAAACAGATGATGCCATCATATAAAAGTATAGTATCATTTTGCGTGCTCGTATATCTATGTATAGGTCACCGATCTCTCGCCGCTTTCCAGCTCTAAGTCATTTTCGCCGATGATCCCTAGCGTTTTTGGCCGACTTCGCATCACTCGATTTCAAATCCAAAATATACTTTTTGCTGCTCTATATTTACACTTTTCAAAACCGTTTTCAAATTTAAAATCGGACAATCGACCACTCCAAAAAAAAATTACAATTGCAATTGCGATAAAAGTAAGCGTTGCTTGGCGTCTGTTCTTCGCGCATATAAAGGGCCTACCATAGACAAAATAAAAGAGACGGATTGAAGTATAGGCGATATAAGGCATAGCGTTTCTGCTCAACTGACCCGCGCATCGAGTCGCTGCGGTCGCGCGAACTACAAGACATCTTACACAAGCAGAATAGAATAAAATTGTTAAAATATTATAAATTACATTACACTCCAACATTTTGCCTTTAATGTTGATACATATTATAAAATACCATTGTATATTAACTTTTAAGTCATTAAAAATGAAAATATACAAAATCAATCATACATTGGTTGGTGTGAATCTGACTTCTGTTTGTCAAAATCAAAGTGAAAGTGTCAAAAATTAGTAATGGATGACGAGGCTTGTGTATATCACAGATAACATACTTGTGTATATTACTATATTATCTTTGTGATGAGGTGAGTTGGATTTAAGATTAGTTTAGTTTTAAATTCATTCAGGATTTTAGTTCTAATAAAGTAAATAAATGTAAGTGACTATTTTTGTAGGAATCAAAAGATTTATTAAGCCGAGTCGAGTCAGTGCATGTCCTGCTCAATAAATCATGAACCAAATTTTACACAGTAAACATTGAGAATATACTATAAAAATAACGTTTTTATCGCTAAATACATTTAAAAATATATTACCCTTAGTATAGTTTTCTACCTACAATAATAAAACTCCAAGGAGAACGACGAATGAAATAAATTTGAACTCGGTTAAAATGAAATTATAATTTCTTGGGTCCTTTCTGTGATTTTACTGGATCAGAATTCTTCGTACTTTGTTAAGTCACATGTCAGTACTTGGCTAACTAAACAATCGGCAGGCTGAAACAATAAATTTTAATTTTTAGTAACTAATGGCCGTATGCACCGTTTATAGTAATAAAACCGTTCAACTAAACTGGTTTAAATAGTTAAAGGCACTTAATGGTGTGCACCAAACGAAGTTTAGTTGATCCTGAAAGAAATTTGACAACGTGGAAAAATTTAGGAACTTTTTTGTGTGAAAAACGTTCGTTGGAAACAATGATCAACGTTATTTGAGTTTTGAGTATAGTGTTTCTAATGTGAATGTAACGACAATAAAATAAAGCAATGTAGTCAGATTTATTTTCTAAAATTGTCAGGATAACTATACAAATAATGTTCCGCTTACTTCAGTAAACCGTTAGTTCGTGATGTTCTTAGAAAGCTAGTTTGGAAATATTTTAAAAAAATATATGAATTTATTAGTAAGCATTAAAATAAGCAGCTTGAAATTGCAGGAAAAAGAAAAATTAATTAAAACCACTTTATGTATGATACTATTTTTAAGAAAATTTTGAATAACTGGCAACGTAGCAGCAGGTGGATTGGAAATCGAATAGTCAAACTCCAGTAATTGGCAAAATATAACGAAATAACTAGTCAGTTATTAACGCGGTCCACTGTTTCATAAAAAATTTTAACGACCTAAAGAAGTTGGGGTTACTTAGCATTAATGTCATCCAGGGGCGTGTGCGCATTGTGTTGTAGAGAAATATTATTAATATAATATCTATTTGTTGGTTGAGTGAGTTTATATATATTAAATTATAAATTTTATTTGTTTTGTATGCAGGTTAATTTTAATCTACTACATTAAATTCAATGAAAAACATTATTTCACGATATTCGAATTTGTAAAAAAAAATTATATGCACGCCATATGGCGGCATTTCTCATCAATGCGATTAAAAATATGGGTCATTACATTCACATTAGAATAACTATACTCTCGTTACGCATGTGATAGTTGTTATTTTAATTCCGAATTACATGTGTTTCTTTGATAAAACGTGCAACAGTTTGAATAATTAGAAACAACAACTATTTCTTGACAATCACTCTATTAAATCTAACCAACCGTTTATGAGACATTGACATAAGTTACCCAAGTGTCAAGAAGAACAGTTTAAAGTTCCTACAATATTGGTAAACTGGTTTAACTTCCATAGTGCATACCAACTCAAAATTATACACTAGTTTAATGCTTAAACGATTATGTGAACGGTGTACACGGCCCCATTAATTGTAGTGTCTGGTCAGAATCTCCAAAGGCCGATTAACATGAAGCAACACAACCTGCGATGCAAGACGCAAGATTTCAAGTTTAGACCCAGCTGATCAATTTCTGCAATTCGATGCAATTGCAATTTTATCGGTTTGGTGCAAGGCGCAATTCTAGGGAGAAATCTGGTTCCTTTTGTGTTACCAACTCACAAAGAATTGCCTGAGAGGGGAAATCCGGAACCGATTTATGGAATCACAAAGAACACCCATACAATTGGAGTGTGTAACACCCTGTTTATCAAATAATTCGTTAGTCATTAAACATTCAAAGATATGTTGGTCAAGGACCAGTAGAGTCAGCATTTAGATACAAAACACTTTTAACAATATTTAATATAAATATTAAATATTGTGTTAAAAGCGCTGGATAAACAAATATATAGAAGCTTTGGTTAGGTCGAGTAAGTGGACTACGAGTGGAGAAAATAAGAACTAAGAAGACACGAAGTTTCTGTAATGGAAGTAGATGTGTTGTTTAGCACTACACTACCATAAAGACGTTTCAAAGTTTAGTGATGATAAAATGAATATAAAATTCAACATTTCTTTAAATTTTGGTAAAACACAAGTAGGTATCATACATCTACAACAAGACTTGTACAATATATTTAGATCTTACCTTAATTTCTGGACAAATTCCAATTAATGCATCAGCATGCGAATAAAACTCCTCCTTTAAAGAAATAACAATCGTTTGTAGTGATTCAGTTTTTTCTCTAATATATCTTGCAACTTTGCTGATATTAGTGTTATCCAAGGCAGCGTCAACTTCGTCCAATACAAAAAATGGTGCGGGCTGATAACTGTGAATGGCGAAAAGTAAAGCGAGTGCCGCAACCGTTTTTTCCCCTCCTGACAAATTGGACATTGGCTGGAAACGTTTTCCGGGAGCGACACAGTTGTAATTTATCCCATCTAGATAAGGTTCCTCGGGATTTTCAGCACCTGTCGAGTAAACGAACAACTATTAAGCCTAGTCAAAAGAGATACAGCAAAGTGAACCTTCTGGTTATTATTTATGATGTGATATTATATCAATGTTACTTACCTAAAAAGGCTTGTGCAGATTGATTCTGAGCCAAGGCTTTGTAGATATTGTCGATTTCATTGGAAACATGATCGAAACATCTAGTAAACCGTTCATATCTTTGTTGTTTAATTCTTTCAAAAGCAGCCTTAGATTTTTTATTCTGTTTTCTCAAATTTTCAAATTCTTCGTTTGTCGATTGCAGTTTACCACAAGCCAATTGTAATTTCTCAATTGCTTTCATGTTTGGTGCTTGAATTTTCGTAAGAGTATCTTGCAATTGATGTATAGATCGCAGAAGTTTGTCGGCTTGTTTTTTGATCTCGTCTTTTTCTTCGAGATCTTTAAGGTTCTCATTCATGCTGCTATAGTCGATTTTAATTCTGAAAAAAACAAAAATTGTGGATTTGTTAATACGTTTGGTAGAATTTATGTTTTTCCTATGTCTGATTACTTCTGGGTGACTACAACCTGCTAAGATCAAATGAATGCCTAAGTCAGAGTAAAACTACACTAGGGGTTTTAACAGGGATCCTAACGGGATACTGTCGCCTTAATGGGCACTTGAAAATAGGTAGAATGTAGATTTTGTGGCATGGAAGAAGATACCTCCATCCACATACTTGCGAACTGCACAGCAATACAGAATCCCGGGGGTTGTATTCTTGACTGAGAGAGTGAAGATTCCCGAGAGAACGGTAGCTACACTGTAGACCAAGTAAAATAAAGACAAAATATGTGTTTTCTTGGAAAACTCTAGTCCCTCAGTTAAGAATACAGCTCCAGGGTACATTTATGAGATTACTGGATTGAAGAGGGACATATAGCTAAGTTAAAGGTTACAGATATCCTCCGGGAAATAGGTCGTCTATAGGAGCTATTAGTCTCAGTGAATGACACCCCAATATGCATACATAAATACGTCTGATTTTCAAAAAGAATTGGAATAGATAGCATGACATCCAAGAGGATATCAGAACTGCTCACCACTAGAGTAGCAAATACCAAGTCGAGTAAAGTCATCGCCTCTGTCTACACAGCTAGAGGATGGAGGACCAGCATCCTTGTTAATGTGAAGTCTGATGGTAGACGAATTTCTGTGTGAATTGACTGACCTGCTGAGGAGATGCCAGGAGAAATTTTGAGAATAACCTTTACTGACATCATATAAAAGGGATTCAACTATATACGATCTTGTTATTTTATTTTAAAATAGTTTGGTTGTAGAATTCATTTTACCTACTTCTACTTATCTCTAAATGTTATGACGGAAAGAAAACATATTTATAGAAATGGTATGTAGGACATTTTCTTACCTAGCCTCTTTTTCGTGTTGTTGGGCACTGCTACTTGTATCAGCTCCCGAAGAAGATTGAGACGGATCGGCAGCAGCAATGTCTTCCATATTTCCTACTATCATAGGTATAGCTATATCGTCCATCTAATAAATAGCAGAAGAAACGTTCAATATACAACTTATTTGACTCTTAATCTCTAATTTGTTTATTATAAACTAATGGATGTTTCTTAAATGAGTCTAAATTTGAATTATTGAAATGAACACTTCTTAAGTTTGCGTTGCGTGATCTTTGGTTTAAACAAAACTCATGGGTTGGTAAGGTAACTGTCACTATTATCGTGTTACCTGGCATCGTGACCAACACAACTGTCAATCACCGTCATGCTGTAGTAAGTTAAGTTAGGCGAAATGTTCAATTTGTATATACTGTTAATTGTTTAATTTGCAGTTTATTGAAGTGAAAACTTCTTTAGCCTAGTTGTGCGATTTTTGGTAGCTCATCTGTCACCGTTATCGCGTTACCTGCTACCGTCACCAACAAATCCTTGGAGACTATAATATAAGGAGATCGAACTCCATGTTTAAATCCAATACCAAAAAGATATGTAGGTCGATTCTGTGTTTTTCGTAATAGCTTACGAATCTGTAGCTAACGAAAGTTCTGTAAATGGGATTTTA
This sequence comes from Lochmaea capreae, assembly GCA_949126875.1. Lineage (NCBI taxonomy): Eukaryota > Metazoa > Arthropoda > Insecta > Coleoptera > Chrysomelidae > Lochmaea > Lochmaea capreae. Next base: position 9,276,419 of record OX421406.1, on the reverse strand, counting down.
CAGAATCTGTAACTTTGCGATTCTGTGATGTTGTCTGTAACTCACTGAATTACAGATAGACATTTGAACTACTGTACGTCAAATTTCGATACTTCTAACCTATAACTTTAACCAAATAACCAGAGACAACCTCAAACTGTACAAAAATATTCCATGTCCAACGACAGCAGTCAATACACACGTAAATATTTACCAAATCTGTAACTATTTTAAAGATTCCTGTAAGATACAGTTGTACGCAGAATAGCAATTCCCCTGTAAAGTTACATATTATCTTACAGACGTGCACAGAATAGACCCAATGATTGCAGAACAATAACAGCCAATCATAAGCCTTGCCTTCATGGTGTTTTATAGACCATTCCAGAATGACGTAACTGACAGGTCGGCCAAATTGTGCTGGAAGACTCATGTCACATTCTATTCAGTTTTCATTGTTTACTGGTAAAGAACGGATAATAGTGACTGTAATTAGTAAGAAGTTATTCAAATTATCTAGTGTCATCGTTTTGTAAAGTTGATAAGTGTGGAATACGGAGAGCAAGAGATAAGGTTTTTTTCTATTTCCGGCTGTTTTAACCAAGCAAGGTAACTATTTAATTGGACTCTCTCTGCACCTGAATCTGTTGATCTTGAATCGCCGAAATATCACGCAATATAAAATGTATGTGTACTAGATAATTATAATAACAAATAAGTGTCATAATTTTTTTCAGTAGACCTACTGAAAAATTAATAGAGTTGGCAGCCCTGACACAAGTTTCAACTGTCAGACCATTCCAGAAAGACAACACTGACACGTCGGCTATATTGTTCTGGGTCTTCATGTCATATTCTATTTAGTTTTCATTGCTTACTGGTAAACAACGGATGATAAACTTTAATTTACAATTAGTTCTAAAATAACTACTCTCTTGATTGCTTTTTTGGTCGTCTGGCATTTTAATTATATTCAGAGACTGCTTACTGACTGCGCCATGTGTTATTTGTAAAGTTTTCATTATTTAAATAAAATATATATTACATAGATAAAATCTGTCTGACAACCAACTGACTTACACCACATGTCAAAACACACAAACTTCAACTACAACTGATAGGGAGACCCAGCACAATATAGCCGACCTGTCAGTGTCAGGTGTTCTGGAATGGTCTATAGAACTGTATTTTTGGAAACGGTATGCAATCAAAATTCTTTCGTATATTCTCTTTTGAAAACAAATCAGTACGATTGCAATGGTATGTGGAATCTCTTTTCTAACTGATAAAGCGAACATTATAAAAATATACCCCCGATTTCCAGTTCTAAATGTAACAAAACAATTGCTCACCTTACACTGCATGAGAATAGTATGTCGTTCACTTTTCTTCCCTTCAATTTTACCTTCCAAAGATACAACAAATTTTTGTGCAGCTTGTACATCTTTGGCAACGGTTCCAACTTCTCTTCTAGCCTTTCCGACTTCATCATCAGCGGCTTCTACTTCTTGTTTCTTATTCAATCTGGATGCTTTTAGTTGCTCCACTTGCTGCAAATCCTTATCGATTTCGTCTCGGTGCTTCGCTTCTTGTTTCTTACACGTTTCTAGTTTTTCTTCTTCATCGTTGACAGTGCGTTCCCAACGGCTTACATTATCTAAAATTTAATCAATTAACATTCAAGAACAGGTAAAAAGAGATTTATTTTTTGCATAAAAATAAAAAAAATGTTATTGTTAAACTTACTTTGTGTATCCCTGCTTTTTTCGAAATCCAAATTACTAGAAATTCTATTAATTTGTTTCTCAAATTCTAATCGCTTCTTCTTTCTTTCTTCTTGTGCTCTTAATTCTCGATCTTCATATTGCCTGATATTTTTAACGCCAATTTCTCGGCAAAAATCAGAGAAAACAACGTCTTCGACGCTATTCATTTTCAATTTGATTTCTTCTATTTGCTGTTCTCGAGTATGCATCGATTTTTCGATTGCTTCGACTTGCGGACAATATTTTTTCATTTCCTCATTGAGATGCGTCAATTCTCTGTCTACCAAACTTATTTGTTTTTTCTAAAAAGAACTCATATTTTTTAAAAAGGCCAAAAACAAAATGTTAGGTCATATGTTTGTGCATGTTTGAGAATATTTCTTTTTTCTCAAGCTGCAAATTTTTCATGCTTTCTAGCAAATTGACGCTGTCTATATTCCACCTTAGGTAGACTAACTGACAGATGAGGAAAATTTTGCAAATCATAGACAGAATATTAACATAGCAGGGAATTAAATGTATAACTGTTCAGGCGATTAAGATAGGGAATATGATTATAAAGATTTGACGCCCAGCGTCAACAATTTTAAAATAAACTGCAGAAAGTCTCGAACCGTCTTTTATAGAACTTTTATAGAACTGGACAATTCATGCATTTATGATTTACACATACCATATCAACAAAAATCAACTAGAATTAAAACAAAATTTTAAGGATCTAGAAGTTATATTTGATTGCAAGATGAAGTTTAATATCTATATTGAAGATATTGCATCACGATCAGCTAAAATGTTGGGTTTTTTCAACAAACAGTGTCTGAATTTTGTTGTAGAAACAATTCATTCAAACTTTTATACTTTGCTTTAGTTAGGACAATCCTAGACTATGGAACTACAATTTGGAGTCCAAATAGTCTAACTAGTATCGAGCATACAGGAAAAAATCAAACCAGGTTCCTACGAATGTATGCTTTTAAATCGAGAATAAGGATGACATTCTATGTTTAATTAACATTTCTACTCTTGCACATAGACGCATGTAAAGTGATCTATGTCTTTTCTATATTTTAATGGTTCTGTGCAGTGTCCCAAATTCTTGAAATTATTGATCTCAATGTCAATGATGGGAGAACAGGTAGCATGAAACTTTTTAAAACACCATATCATCATATTTTTTTTTAATGATCCTATTACAAGGATGTTGAGGTATGCAAATGAATACAATTTACAATTGAATCTTCTCAATCCTTCTATTTCTGTTTGGTTTTATAATTATGAAAGTGTTCATTACGTTGGTTCATTTGTAATAGAAGTCCATATAATAGCCTTTTTGGTTTGCGTCATTGATTGTTAATGTCCTTCTAACACATTACGTTGGAAGAAATGGAAAAAAAAGACAGGTCTGTAATTAATCCTAATCAAAATATCACAATAATGAACTGTTTAAACGTATTACAAACGTTAACCCTAATCTTTGACAGAAAAATTTGATTGGTTGATGTTTAGCTTACGTGCAAGCGCGACCTATCAATCGAGCGAATTTATATCGTTCAAAATACGATGCAAACGTTCCCTTCGTATCGGCAATGTGTTTTTCTAATGTCCCACTGACAGTTCTCGTCAGGTCTGTACTTTGTTGTTTACGATCAATTATTGTTTATGAAAAGTGAATATTAATCTTATTGTTGGCAATTTATTTATTTAAATAATACAAAAATATGCCTAGATACACGGAAAAAGAGCAGCATCTTATTTTCAATACACCACCTGTACATATTTTAATGAACATCAAATACATGAGGTCAATAAAAACATCAATGAGACAGTGGCCTCATTTAAACAAATAAAACAATGAAATTCACTAACAATAAGAATTATAAGTGAAGAATACCTTTTACCATAAAACTTAAGAATAAAATAGAGTCCCATACGGTGCAGACTTAATGTAAAATTATTTTAATATGTAAATTGAATATATAATTTGTTTTATTTTGCAGTGTTTTCATATCCCAAGTATTATTAATTTTATAGCCTTTTCGAATTTGGCTGAATACGATCCTGATCATTTTATTTATCAAATGTAAAGTTAGCTATATGTCAAAATAGCAAATAAAATAAACGACATACCCAAAACCCGGATATACGTCACAAATGATGACGCACACCAAGAAGGTTATTATATGAACTCGTATTGTTTATTTATTTATTTTTTATATAAAAATAGATATTTCCGTAAATAAATAAATCTAAATCAATAAATAAATAAAAGAACACTTACCGTGCTATCCATGTCAGTTTTAGCATATCTTAGACGATTTTCAAGTCCACGAATTTGAGAATCCACCGTATTTAACTCAGATTCTTTGCGGGACTTTTTCATAGATTCACGCAACTCTTCGGTTAATTTTTCCTGAAAATATATTTTTTATTAAACGTAACAATGAAATCAGTAATAAATACAATGGTTTACGAACAAAAGATATAAAAGTCTATCAAAGGATCGTAAATATCAAAATAGAAATAATTTTTCAAGAAATAATCATTCTATGGTGAACTTTTACTTTTACAACGAACAATAATATTTTATCAAGTCAGCAACAAAACTTTTAGGTTGTGAATTTGAGTTGTTGGGTGCTTCTGTTACACGATATAAGAAAACAATTCTTCCCTATTTTGAATTTGTATACAGTAGGTTCGTCTGAAACAGAATTTAAATGGAATAAAACATTTCTTACCTTTTGAGCTTTCAACTGTGCCATATGTTTTTCATCCCATCGCTTAGCTTTTCTAGCAAGATCTAAGCTTCCCCCAGATATAATACCCGATTTCTGATAGTAAGTACCATCTAAAGCAACAGCGTCTAATCTTCCTCCTAGTTCATAAGCAACTTTCATAGCATCTTCTGGCGATTCGCAAACAAGGGCATTGTTAGTGGCGAACATTACTGCCTTGGTGATAGCTTGGGGTTCGAATTGAAGTACATCGTAAATTAATTTCACACCTAAAAGGAAAAATACAAGGTTTTAAAATTTCTGGTGCAAATATAGAATCCTCCTCAAACCCAAACTTCGAATGGTAATAAAAATAGTTATTTTCTTTGGCGTACTTTCCTATATTTAAAAAAACAACCTTACAAATGGACCAAATTTAAAGTCTATTCCAGAATAGAGCAGTTTCCATTAAAGACGCAATAAACTCTTGTGAGTCACAGTGGAGATCCTAATACAGTTGCTTAACCGAAACCTAACCTAATTGTTTGTTAATTTAAATAATAGAATTCAATATAATATCTTACCTCTGGGTTCAGTGATGTTTCTCAACCTTTCTTTAATAGGTTTTGTTTGGAGGTAATCCAAAGGAAGAAAAGTCTCTGGTTCCAACATTTGTTCTTTCAAATATTTTATGCATTGTCTACCGGTATGTTCTGTATCTACTACGATTGCATCCATATATTTGCCCAAGTTTTTGGTGATAGCAACATTGTAACGTTTGTGAATTGGATGACACATGTTAAGCATTCGGTCATACTGAAACATTAAAAATATTTAAGAAGACAATTTTTGGGTTGGTTAAGACTAGTAATGTTTGGTTTGGTTTAGTTTCTGATTCGGTGGTGGTTGAATAAGCCTGGTCTTTTCTCATAATCAATCAATCGAAGCAACCACTAGGGAGGTCAAAAAGTTGCAAAAACAACTGGAAAACACATCGGAATGAAGTACTCTTCAGTAGTATTGAAAGAATTAAGAAGGCCACAGTAAATGTCAATACTTTCAGAGACTTTTATTGTCATAAGTGTGAAATAATTATAAAACATTTGCATTTGTGTAAGGTTTCTCCTAAGGAGCGATGTATTATTTATAAAAAACTAACAAACTAAGAATAAGCTCATTCTTGGATGGGATTTAAGCACTCTAAAGTTTTGGGATGAAGCACTAACCCCAACCCTATAGGTGAGTTACTGTTAAATTCATTATAGAGACATTGACAACTGCTTAACCACTTTAATACTACCACTGTAAACAGGAACTCAAAGAAAAACAAACTCTAGTAGGAGATTTCCCCAGCACCTCTCTAGAAAGATCAGTATCCTGGTAAATTGAGGAAGCATCAATGAGAAATAAATAACCCCATTACAGAACATAACATTCAATTAAATTTAATAAAAACATTTTTTTGAATATGAAAACAATAAGAAGCGAAAATATATTATGTATATGTTATACTTACCACGCCAGGATAGTTACTTTTGAACCTTTCTACAATTTCTTCCTTTTTCTTTCTTTTTGCATCTTCATGTTTATCTGTTCTAGCATCACCAAGTTGCTCCACTACATCTTCCAACTGATTTTGGATTTCGTGAACTCGGTCTTTAGAAAAACCAACATCTGACTGTAAATCTTCTCTGAGTTGTTTTTGGTCTTGTAAGGCTTGTTCCATGGATCTGAAATAAAAATATACCACAATGAAATACAAATGAGGTGTTAAGATTAATAAAAATATTATGTTTCTAATTGGTGGTGGACAAAATCTTAATGGGGAATCAAATATTTTTAATATAATGGAAGATTTGAACGGTTCGCTATTTATGCTGTGACATACATTACCTACATGAGGGTTGACATAGCACCACAATTATTTTTTTTTAATTGTGATCAAGTATAGGATATGTTTATTTTATATTGCTTTTATATTGAATGAGTTACAAACTTTTTACGAGGCGTTGTAACTGTTCTGTTTGTGTAGTATGATATTGACATTATTTTAACTTGAAAAATTGAGGAGTGGAACAAAAAATATAACTAATAAATATTAAAATTCAGTTTCACACCGTCTGTTTGTAATTCCACAGAGCAAGGGTTAAAACTAACTAAACTTAACTAAAATAGTATTTTATGCAACGATCATGTAATGATAGCCATTAAGACACGAGCATGTTGTAGGATACGAAACGAGCCGCAGGCGAGTTTCGTATATAATATGCGAGTGTATTAATGGCCATTACATGAAAGTTGCATACAATATTTTTTCTACTCTGATTAATAAGAATTATTTAATTAATAATTATCATTTATTATAAAAAACAAGAGCAATGAAAGGAACTTCAACAAATAAATTTTACAAATTGTACAACAAATAAATTTAAAACTTTTGAACATAATAATATTAATTCTTTAATCTTCTTTGTGCATGTATAAATTATTGATTGTACAATTTGTAAAATTTATTTGGGGGGCTGATCCTGTTCGGATGGTTGCTGAACTGGAGGGCATGTTAAAGTTTGTTTCATTCCTATTTTCAATTGAATTAAAAATTTTATTCGATACATTTATTTTATTTTGGAAACTTTCTTCAATATAACCCTCTGCAACCGTAGTGGATTTCCAACCACCGTGTCTTTTTAAGGTGGTAATATCACCGCCGCCATCTACCAATACAGTTGCAGATGTTCTACGAAAGCAGTGTCCCGTATATAAATTGGGATTGGGAAGCCCTAAAAAGGTGACAATTTGCTTGCCCAAGTTTCCAAATTTGTTTATTCCAATGTTTTGTACTGTACATTTTCCATTTTGGTAATTTAAAAAGAAAAGTTGAGAAGGACAGTTTGTTGGTCGAAGATTGATATATTTTTTGCAAATATTTGCCGGTAATTGTAAATGTCAACCAGGCCATGGCTATATTAAATATTGTGCGAATGTCGCTTTCCTATTGGCTTAAAAATCTGTATCATAATGAAAATTTGTATCATAATGAATATCATTATGATACAGATTTTAGTCTTTTAATAAGTATATTATAAAACAGGAGTAGAAAAAAATATTTACACAATGCTTTTATCTCATTATAGTATTGAATCGTCAAGTTGATATAAACTGTAAACAAAAACAGTCTTATATATTATAGACTTTGGCAGTTCTTCAAAATTCAAATTCTAATGGCTATTAGTTCATAAAACATCTAACCAGAAATTTGCTAACTTCATCTTTAGTTAAATGACTTATTTGTAGTGAAAGTGACAAACATTTAGGAATCCTCCTCCCAAAATATGCTGTTTAACAACATTTTTGCAAAGTAATCCAAATATACTTTAATAAAATAGGTCAATATGTATGTCAGTGTGTATAGTAAATATTCAAAATTTGAAGTTTGTGTGTCGGCTAGAATTATTTAAAAATGTTAATGATCTGTGAAGGTGTGTATCTCATGAACTTTAGAGACAGTGAAGACACCAAATGAAGTATCGATGATTTATTGGTACATGACTATAATAAATACGTTATTAAATAATATTTGCTTCCCCATTTTTTGATACTTTTAAATTTAATACTTAAGAAATCAAAATAAGCATCTTTAGTTTTCCCTGGAAAACTTTGGAACATAGAGAGTTACTTGTTTTATCTTAAAATGTTATTAAATATGTAATAATTACTTACCTTATATGTTCAGCTAACTTTTCTATTCTTTTTTCCATCTCTTCTTTTTCGTGCAATTTTTGCCTGTGTTTATTTTCTGCATCTGTCCTGCTTCTAGACACATTATCCAAACGATCTTGATCAGCCTTTTGTTCTCTATTAACTGAATCTAATTCTTGCATGTATCTGGCTGACCTCTTCGCTGCTTCTTCTTTAAGGCGATGGTATTCCCTTACCTGAAAAAATTAATAGAACCAAGAGTGAAGGTGTTTAATAAGCAAACATAACATTGACATGTGTCTTATAGGTCAAAATACTTTATCACCATTATTCAGTTACACAAATATCAAACTAAAATCACTGAAAATTAACATTATATATTCTGTATTTTGTTTAAACTACCCAGAAAATATATAATAACTTATTCTAGCCGGAATGTGGCTTGGTTTAATGATAACTGATGTTTAGACAGTGTATTTATTATACATCAATTACATCAGTCTGAACCTCAGTTATCATTAAAGCAAGTTTGGGTGTTTGATATAATGTGCCGTTAGATATTGAAGGTAAAATTATTCCGTTGAAGTTAACTTGATTATTGAAACCCTCATAAGATAGAGTAAAGTGTTATTTACTATATTAAGTACCAGTTTTATAATATTTACCTGAGCATCTTCCAGATGAACATCTCTCCCTTGACTCTGAGATTCTCCAGCAATTTGAGTTTCATATTCTTCTTTTTTCTTTTCAACAGTTGCCAACTCATCTTCTAACTTTTTTATGTCATCCATATGAGCATCGTGGGCCTTTCTAGCCTGATCCAGAGTCTTAATTGCACCATCCAGTTTTTTTTGCATGTGCGAAACTCGTTCTTTAGCTTTGATAAATTGCGGTTTCTTTTTAGAAATCTCTACTTCGACTTCTCTTATATCTTGTTCGATTTTTGCGAGTTCCCTGTTGCATTTGCCGTGTTCTTTTTTCTTTTCCTTCAGATTATCTTCTAACTTCTCCTTTTTCTTTTCTATCTTATCTACTTCTTTTTGTTTAGATTTGAGGTCTTGTTCGAAATTTTTCATTTCGCGTTCATTGTGAAAAAGTCGAAACAGTTGGTGTTCAATCAATTTGTCATTCTGTCAAACAAAACAGGTAAAAATTTATGTTTTACTACAAAAAATTTAAAAGGTAAAACAAAACAGATAGCGAGATTATTAGAGAAATGACACATTTAGAAATTGCTTTCTACAAAAACAGCAATTACAAGCTCTAAACAATCTAAAAATAATGAGAATGTATCTAGAAAGTAAGTGCTACTTTTTACCAAGTCATCTTTTAGTCGGGCATATTTATCAGCTTCTTCTTTTTCTAGTCTTGCTTCTTTTTTCTCCGCATTAATTCCTTTCTTTTTCTGATAAGCAAAATTTAGTTCCTCCTGTGCTTTTTGCATTTCATGTTGACATTTAGAATATTCTTCTTTGAGAGCTCCAGAGCTTTAACATTAATATATTTTTTATACCTCATCTCTTTTATATAATTGCATTAAATAACATTTAAACAATCACAAATTTGCTACCAAAGCATCGTAGAATGTATAGTTACCTATATACAAAAATCACAATATGATTTTCATGAAACTAGATATTTATTAATATCTATAAACTATAAAAGCACATAGATCACCAAAAGAACTTGTAGGGTTTTTACAAAAACAAAAAATAGGATAGTTGCATTATGCAACTGCATTAAACAAATATTTATTTATGTTAAAATCTTACTCACCCACTAATTTCTTCAAATAAAGCAGTCATTTCTTTGGGATTTTTCATAGCTACTGATTCTACCGCACCTTGGAATACCAAAAAGTTCTTGGCTTTAACATTGATTTTCAATTTTTCTAGTTCAGTAAGGTACTCATTTGAAGAAACAACCTGAAAATTATTATATCACAATATTTTATAATATCGAAGGCACACTATAGCTCTTTAAATTTTAAAAGAGCCCTAAATGTTCAGCCAGATCTGCATTTTTGTATTTAGGTATCACTAATAGAAGATTTGGGCAGCTTTGGGACTAATACTGAGCCTTACTAACCATTTCATTAATTTATAAGTCAGAAAATTAACCTTAAATTTTATAATAGCAATAGTGTTAAAATGTTTTTATCCTACATGTACCTATTGTAATTTGTAGTAAATTTATATTTATAGGTATTTGTTCTATGTGCAGGCCTAAACAATATTATAATGACTTATCTAATATTGTTCTGATTTGCACAAAATTACATCCATACTAGCTTCTACCTGCAGGTTCACTCTAGTAGTATTGTAATAACATTTTAACATGATTTACTTTAGTTGACAATAGAGATTATGTTTAAATTGTAAAAGTTTTTTAAAGAAAAGTAATTCAAATAGGTACTTACACTACTATTGATCCTATACTCTGAAGATGAGCCTTGAACTGATCTCTGAAAAGTCATTTCTTTTCCATCAACATCAAATACAGCACATACAGAAGCACTAAAAAAATGCAGATTATAAGGATTATTATTTTTGTTTTTAAATTGCAATATTTTAGTAAGATACTGAAATATGCTGTTTAGGAGGTAGTAACAGAATTAGGTATTTATGTAACAAGTACAAGAAAGTGGCAGCTTGTACAACTTATTTTCTCTGCACCATTTATTTACGTTTACTATTCAAATCCCACTCACCTTCTGGATACAGGTCTACTGATTGCTGCTCCATGAATCAAATCACTTAACCTTTTTACTCTCAAGCTTTGTGTTTTTTCACCCATGACAAAACTGATAGCATCCATAAAATTTGATTTTCCTAAAAATAATATTAGGCATATGTGAATTTAGGAGTTCTTAGGATTTGGACAATTATATTCAGAAGTAGATGACTATAAAATACGAGTTTTTGGACTTGTCCATTTAGTTCCAACAAATGAAGAGTTTCATAGTGTTTAATGTAAAGGGAGTTGTCTTTTACCAACATATTTAGCTAGCATAAATGATTATTTAGAGTGAAATCTTCAAATACATTTGTTTTAATACTCGAAGTTGAGTACATCTAAATCTAAGCTAAATAATATCTTCTGTATGTTTCCTGTGGTGTAATCATTATTTTTATTAAATTATTTTGGAAAATTAAATAAAAATTATAATATTCAGCATAGTAGGTACCTGATCCATTTGGGCCTATAACAGCATTAAATGATTTTAGAGGACCGATTACTTTACGTCCTTTATAGGACTTGAAATTTTCCACTTCAATATGCTTCAATCTCGCTGCCATATTATTGAGCGATAAAAATTGGTGAAAAAATAATTCAAATTCTCTTCAACAATCACAATCAAGTTTTGCAAACACAACAAATATGGCGGATACTGGCGGCGAAATTTTCAAATAGACAAATGACAGTTTATAGTTGATTGGATCAAGACTGTGATCAAGACCATAGATATATTATCTTTGATTAACCATAAAAATAAACTAGAAACGTGTCTTTCTGGTAGACAATGGTAAGACCATAGACACAGAGTACATGTACTCTGTGCCATAGATAAGAGAAGTGGGTAAGACACAGACAGCTCACCATAGATTACCTATAAAAAATTGCCAAATCACTAAAGTTTAAAACTGGTTGTGGAAATGGAATTATTTAAATTACCTTGGAATACACCTTAAATTTGAAAAACTAAATTGAAATTTGAAGGATACAGACAATCAAATAATAATAAATATGTACACAAATTTATCAGTACTTATTATTTAGTACCAAAGGAGCATATTATCTTTATAATATAACAATTGGGTTTTAATCCTATTTAGTGTAAACACGTATTATAACACATACAGTAATACTAACTGTTGAAATATACAATCAAAATTAACCTTTGAGACTTCGGTTCCATGTTTTTCATTTCTGTTGAAGACGAGATTGCTTACTAATTAAAACTGCAAAAAAATGGTTTTATCAAAGCCCGTTGTAAATGTGTTGAGTTTTTATTTTGGACAATTGTTTGAACATCCTATAAGAACTAAATCTATTACTTGGTAAGTATAAAATCATTTCTACAGGAGATACTAATGACATAGTTCATTTTTTATAATTTTATTTTAGTTCAATAATAGTTACTGCTGGAAATTATGCATCACAAAAGTTATCTGGTGAAAAAGCATTGAACTATCACAGCCTTTTTGCTTATGGATTATATGGGTAAGTACCAGTTGTGTATTTGGTTTCCCTCTTGCTACTCCAAGTATATATTTGACAAAAAACTTTCCTAATAATTCTGTGAATGATTTGACATTATTATTTGCAGTTTTAAAATTCAAAATATATAGTTTTTTCAGTGTTTTATGTTTTTATACATAAATAATGTTGATTTATCACTATGACTCTCAAAGAATATATAATATAAATATTCAAAAGCTCGGAATAAATTCTTACAAGAGCATTGATGGTACTATTACCAAAACCCCTCAAAATTCCTTACCTACTATATATTTGGTTTTTTTTTAAGAAAGATATATACCTATATTTTAATGAATTTACTTGAAATAGATAATTATCTTTTAACTTTTTAACACCACATACAAGTATGTACAATACTTCTGTGGATGTCTAGATGTTTATTCAATTTTATTTGTATTTCATCACTGTATTTGTTAAATTTATGAATAAACGTTATTATTATTATATATTTGAATACAAATTTTTCAATTCTCATATTCTCTTTATTTTCAGATTAATCTTTGGTGGTACAATTCCTCACTACTTTTACAATTTCCTAGAAAGTGCAGTGTCTGAAGAAGCTTCATTTGCTGTAATTAAAAAGCTTCTAGTAGAAAGACTAATCTATTCTCCTCTGTATCAAGCTTTTACACTTTACGTTTTAGCAAGATTAGAAGGAAAGGATCATAAAACAGCTATGAAACAGTTGATGGGCTTATATTGGTTGGTTCTTAGCAGTAGTTGGAAATATTTAACAATTATACATTTGATTAACCTCAGTGTTGTACCACCTGTGGTAAGTAATCGTTTTTCCTTAAAATAATTTCATTTGAATCTAAAAATTGCATCTTATTTCTGAAACAATGATATGACACATCTCACGACTTTAAATATAGGAGGAAAATATATGAAAAATCCAAATTAATTTAGTTAATATTTGTCATAATAACTAAATTTTTCAAGCAAATGCCAACCAAATATTTTTTAAATAGGTACCCATAAATATTGTATTTATTTATTTTTTTAATGCAGAAAAAGGATTTTCTAATGTAAATTTTTTTTCAGATGAGAGTATTCGTCACCAACTTAATGGGATTTTTCTGGACTATATATTTAGCAAATAAAAGAAGACAGCAACAAGCAAAAAGCAACAAATCAAAGTAGATTTTGTTTTTAAGGGTTCTGGTTCATTTTAACAGTTTGTTTATTTTGTTCATTTTATTAAATAAATGGTTTTAAAAAATAGCTATCAATTCAGTCAAGTAAAGGTAATAAACCTTTTTTTAATCATCAGACAGTAGATTAGGTTACTAAATGATCTAATCCACTGTGATCTTTTCTGATCTATTGTAATCCCCAAATCTATATTACATGTTCATGCAGTTTCCTACTCTAGGTCACAGTCCCATTATCATATCTCCTATGGCTTTGAGAGTTTTCATATCTTTGCATATTAGGTCTGAGGTAAATTTTAACTAATGACATCTAATGAACTCTGTCCTGGTGAGATTTCCCTCCATTCTAAACATTTTTTGTGCCACTCACTTTCTTGTGGCCATATTTTTACTTGAAGGTATAATAAAACATAGTATCATTAATAAGAAACTGGCTTAAACATGTATATAAGTGTATCGGAATGACATTCACTGAGACCTAAAAGATCTATTGTGCCCCCTTTTCTTCTACTTCCTTCCCGAGGAGTCTAGGAGACTAGTAATTCATTCAGTCCAATATCCTGGTGAAATTTTGGGATATCTGCAGGCTTCATGTTTAGCCGAGTGTCCCTCTGCTATTCAGCAGTCTCTTTATAGGTATTGTGTTCTAAGATTCTGTATTGCTATGCATTCCCCAAACATTCTTCCTGCTTCACTATTTTGAGCTTAAATATTTTCAAATTTGTGAAATTAAATGGAATTGTGCTTTATCCATGTGCTAGCCACAGCTATATAACTGCTGGTCATAGAATACTCTACTGGAGTGGACTATTATTTCTCTATGGAGGGTTGTCTCAGATGACACAAAGCGTTAAGAGGCAATGCGCTGTGTGCGCTCTCGCCAAAAAAGCTAAAATGTACTAAAAGACCCTGTAGAATGTGTATTTTCATTTTATTTTTTGAAACTTGATAGGTACTTACTCAATACATAAAATTGTATAAACAGAAATAGAAATTATTTCAAGATTTGCTTTAAATTTGAAAAATAAGTGATTTTTCCTTCAAACGCATTTTTCTCCCTTATTAGTTGAGATAATACGTTCAAAATTTCAGGGTTTATATGAACCATTACAGTGAAGAGACGATGCATATTATTTTTTGAAAAAAAAATGTCCATGTTGTGAAATTTGAATTAAATTTTGTTAATATTTTATCAGTGCAGTTATAAATATGCATCGTCTCTGAAGCTACACACTAGTAATATACTGTCAAAATTTGAAATCATTATGTTGATTAATTAATGAGAAAAATGTGTTTGAATTTGCGTAAAAATTTGAATTTTAATGGTACGATCTGAAGCGACATCTCACGGAGTACAGTCCGTTGCAAATCACTGACCGTTTGTACAGAGTAACTGGAGTTATCATTACTTACGTTCTGAATCATTACTTCATTCCACGAAATAGTGGACCAGCTGTAAACCAACAAGTTTGTTTAATACATGCCTTACAGTACGTAAGAGGAGAACTAGCTCGAGAGTCTTCTAGATACTACATCGGTATTTCGTTAAAGGAAAACAATATCTATTGTGGTATTACACAATGCCTATTTTCGAATAGTGTGTATTGGATATTATGATAGTGTGGGTATACAGAACTGTTATATTTTAGATACATTTTTCGGGTCAGAAATCCTATCAAATGAAGTGTGAAGCAGCGACCATTTCTTATAATTGTAGAGAAAACTACATTGTGGCGTTGATTGAGGAGTTTCCTCAATCAACGATTGTGGTTTGGAAGCCAACAATATTGTTGACAAGTTTGTGAAAAGGAAGGGTTTAAAGAGAAAAATAGAACTGATATATTATGAAAAAAAAAAACTAAACGAATGAATGAAAAATTGAAAAGATCTGGACCAGATGAAGACTATGGAGCTGTAGAAGAGGTTTCAACTGTAGAAGAAGCGGAAAGTAGGAAGAATAAAATAGAAATTTCCCTGAAAAAGAATTCAGAAGAAATAAAAAATATAGAGCTTACGACTAGAGGACAAAGCACTAATCATAAGTGGCTAGAGGAGAGGATGTGCAGGTTAACTGCTTCTACCTTCGGTCAAATTTGTAAAAGGAGAACGGCGAATCCGTGTGCATTGGCCAAAAGATTGATAACGACCCCTTCACAGGAAATAAAAACACCAAATACGGATTGGATCATAAACCAGTAGCTATTGAAACATTCCAAAAAATAACAAATTTAAAAGTTGAGAATTGTGGATTGTTCGTTGAACATGATGATGAGTTTTTCCTGGGTGTTAGTCCTGATGGAACCATAGGTAATGATTCGATAATAGGAATAAAATGTCCCGCAGTTCTGCAACACATAAACGTTGAAGAGGGAATTGCCAACAAAAAAAATAAAGTACCTCCAAGTAGATGAAAATGGTGAAATCACATTAAAACAAAATCATAACTACTATTATTAAATCTAAGGGCTACTCCACATAACTCAACGACAATTTTGTTATTTTTTGGTTTGGAGTCCAATAAATGTTCATATTCAGAAAATCTAAAGAGATGATAATTTCTGGGAGAAAAAAATTAAAATTGAACTAAAGGAATTTTTAATACCTTCTACATACCAGAAATGATAAAACGACCTACTTAATAGGTAGGTACGTATGATTTAATTTCACATAAACCAACAAAAATTATGGATGTTCTTTCTCAAATGGAGTAAAACTTGAGTTTCCTATATTATCTATTTTGTT
The DNA here is from genome assembly GCA_949126875.1 of Lochmaea capreae. NCBI lineage: Eukaryota > Metazoa > Arthropoda > Insecta > Coleoptera > Chrysomelidae > Lochmaea > Lochmaea capreae. Next base: position 9,260,105 of record OX421406.1, on the reverse strand, counting down.
TTTAATTGTTTCAAAATATTATTCAGCTGGATCGTTCTGTAGTAGAGCCAGATACTTTTCGAGGTACTATTTCAATGGACCAAAAATAATTGATGGCATTGATACATCTATCTACATGGAACAAAAATCAAATATTTGGGTGTAATTAATTGATCCGTAGTTTAAATGGAATTGACAAACTTCATATAAAGTAAACAAAATTTGGGGAGGTGGTGGGGTTTAGGGGATCGATCCCAGCTCCCCTAAAATTTTAAATACGTCATTTTTGTTTTGGAAGATGCTCAATTCATAAGAAAGAAACTGGTAAATTTTCATTAAAATAAGTATGTCAAACAGCTGTCGAAAAGATCAATTTGTCTTTAGTAAATTCAAAGGACTGTAATTTTTTGTATGCACATATGTACTAAGGTAAGTTAGGTTCAATCGAGTTATTTTTCAGCTCCAGAATAAGTGGTTTAATTTATGACCTACATTTTTGTTACACCCTGTTTACTGGATTGAGGCAACTGTTCTCGTGTGTTGTAGCATTACATTTTATGTCAATTAACCTCCGAATTCAGTATTAAACCACCACTCTAATACACGACAAAGACAAAATTACGTCTTTCCACTAATGCTAAAACCAGTAACCTACTCAAAGATAGTATTTCTACTATGTACAGTATACCAAATGATATAAAAAAATAACGTGTATACTTATATACAATGAAAACTGGAAGAATATATTGAAAATAACCTATGTATAATTGTCTATAAAAATATTTTAATACCAAGCTAAATAAGTATATTTCAAATTTATATGATTTCATATTAAATTACTATTTTCAATACTATATTTATTTATTATGTATTGTAGTACTTGTATATATTTTACATTTTTTCGAAAAAAAGCGTTTGTTGGCTTATCGAGTATCATTGTATCATTTATTTTTTTTATATTCTAGTAAACTTTTATTATTATGGTTATGTATGCATTTATTTATATCTTTAAAATTTGTATCTGCTTTTTTTGTATTTGTGTTAATGAATAAAAAAACTATTATTACTACTCAATCATATTTTCTACTTTTATATTCTATTTTATTTAGTCTTAATTGACTCTTAAATTACAAGTCAAATGAGAAGTGGGCACTCAAATCAATATTATTATAATTTTCAATTTGGATACGTTATGACAATAATGGCTACTATTTTTTCATATAATATCAATATAACGTAAACAATTTAATAATAAAATAGTCATTTAGCCTCCGTACTACTGCAACGAACTAGAGTCGCTTACAAAATAGCAAAATATCCCTTTAACATTATTTCTGAAAATGCAAATGTTATCGCCTACTCGTCTAACCCTTCTGAAATAAGTTGTCCATCTTAGCAATCAAGACGTATGAGCGATGTTCGATATCTCTATTGATGTGGCCTACTGAATAGTACATGCTGCGTTCTACATTGTATTTTATAGTAATTCAAACAAGTTTAGTTGAAGGTAATTTCGACAATAAATGGAATAATACAGTTGGCTAATTGCAGTACATAAATCTTCGCTTTAAACTTACATTTTGCACAGAGTGTACTGACTGACTCTCACCTTGTTTAACGCTTGGATTTTAATCAGAGTCTGTCCTCCTCCAAATTTAGAAGCTTTCCAATCTTACGCGGGTAAATCAGAGCGCATTGGCTCTTAAATACGGCGATGTATTTCAAGATTGTATTGATAAAGCATGCGCCGTATGGCTGGTAGGGTTATAAAAACTTCATGTGGAATACAAATTAGTTGACATTTTTTCGAGAATGGGAAGGAAAAATGTGAATATCGCAAGATTTGTGATGTATTCCCTTTGCCTTCTCGAACAATATCAATTAATTTGTATTCCACGTGAAGTAACCAATACAATCTTTTGGAATACATCGCTGTATTTAATGCTTCGTGTCAAGATGGAGTGGACTTGTGCACACTTCATGTTAATGTCAGCGATGTGCAAGTTTAATTCTGTTATTTTGGCGACATCTAGGAACTTTTGCGTGAACTGGATACTAGTTTATTGGATAGAAAACACGTTAATCCATAGATGGCACCAAAATATGAATTTTCTTCATTTATGGACTTGTGACGGATTCATATGATGAGGACGACATGCAAGATAAAATGAAGACCAAAATTGAACTTGACATTTTACATTATCTCGAAATCGAGAGAAACAATATCTCAATACTAGACTACCCTTCTATTAAAAAAAAAATTATACAACACCTGCTTATACCTTAAATATGGTAGATATACTCCTCGTCGCCAAGTTTCGACAGATGTCAATTTTAAATAGTTAATACAAATAAAATAGGTCTGTAAAACATTTGGTGTTTCTACAGGGCTAACCAAAATTATGTACTTATTTCTACAGGGCTAACTGGAAATAAAATATCGTGTTTTTTGGTAAAAGGTTCAAAAAAAATAATACATACTTACCTATAACAGCGCTACATGCATTGCTTTAACGGTGAAGTAAAAACGCAATACATATCGTTACTGGGTCAATGAAAATCCACATTGGATGGAATAGTACCCTTATACCACACAATATCCTGAAAAGATGAATGTTTGGACCGGCATTATAAACAGTCATATTTTTTTGAAGTACATATACTAAAAGTCACGAATCTTTCTCGTTACGTCATAACTCATATGCATCCGAATCAAATAAATAAGACAGTTTTCACCAGCGGCGCATCATTGTTAGAGAGTTCGTCATGTATTTCTGGTGATCTAATTATAAAAGGAAATAAATAAAAACCAAATTTAACATATCCATAGTTACACTACAATTTGTAATTCTACAAATAAATTGTTACAAAACTTACCTCTTGAATGTCATTTAACTGCAGAAGTGGTCCGCCATTAGCCAATTCCTTTTGGAAATATTTTCTAAGACACTTATGTTTACTTTCGTTCAAACGTTTACCAGGCATTTTGTCGAAAAATATCACAATAAATGTAAATGAACTTTACCTGTTTAAAGTAATGACAATGGTGACAGCTAGAATATGATTTCCGCATAAGTGACGTTTCGCTTTTTAAGTTCAATCGTTGTCACAACACAAGACATAATGACAAACCGATAAAGACGTAATGGCGTAGCTCAATTCAGGCACAAAAGACATACGTATGTACCTTTCCATTAGTTTTAATTCGACATACGCGGCCAGCGATATCCACATAAAATTAGAGTGTCTGATACATTCAGGGAAGTATGATGTAACGGGAAAGATTCATGATTTTTACTGTAATCTTAACTGTAGATAGACATTCTTCAGGATAAAATCTGTTGCTACAGCTGAATCAGCTATTTCCAAATAAACATTATTTCTGGTTCCAACAAGATATGGCGCCCCACACAATGCCGTTGGTGTACGAATCTACTTAAATAACGTCATTTTATCTAGTAGGTGGATAGGGAAAAAGGATCTATCGAATGGCCTGAAAGATCTCCGGACTTGGGTACTTTAGACTTTTACTATATGTCACAACGGAGATTGCAGAAATTATCTTCGAAAACCTAGGAAAGAATTATACATAACCGATATTATTGCATCATTGCTGAAGGTCGTCAGTTTCTTCATTATAATGATTCCAACGTAGTAAATAATTACATACGCCAACACCGATGACGCAATGTCGATTACATATGTATATCGTATGATATGGCCCTTCCTTGAAAAATTGAATCGACTTATTTTAGGATTTTTTTTCAAATACGTCTGTTTCCAGACATCTGCATCATACTGTACGTTACATTACTGAAATTATTTATTAAAATTATATAGGTACTTCATTTACTTTTTTATGTATGCTAATTTTTATCACAAAATGCCTTATTTTAATACACTTTTGCAGTCATTGTTTATTAATAATTACATAATTAAATCAGAGAGTCCCAAGATACGTCAAACTTTTCGACAACTGTGAAGTAAAAAATACAAACTACATCATAGAAGTCCAGAATATTAAATGTAAAATTCACATTGACACAAAGTTCTGCCAAAGTGAAATACTCTGTAAAGGTAGTGTTATTGTTGATTATTGACCCAATTGCTTCACTAAAAAATATATTACAATGGTGAGTACGCTTAAAATATTTTATATTCAAATGAAGAGATTGGATTTTGGATAAATTTTACATTTCAGGGTTAAGCTCTAATGGGTTAACAACTGTAACGACCGGTATGATAGAATTACTAGGTATACAGTGCGTCCATAAATAAACAATAATATGAAAAAAATCCCAAAATTACTCGATTTTTAATTTACTATTTTTGTTGTTCATCACAATTTATTATTTACAAAATAATTGATGAAGAAAAAACGTACACTAACAAAAACAAACAAAAATGTACAGTAAATATTCGAATTGTTCTCCATTGGACACTAAACAGTGTTTTAACCTTGTAAAATTTGTCTTTAACATTTTTTAATCTAGAGGGTATCACGAATATTGTCAGGTCTGTTGGTGTTTACTTCAGATTTTTAATAACCACTTAAAAATAGGTCTACTGGGGTAAGTTCTGGTGATCTAGCAGGCCATTCCATTGTTCCTCTCTTCTTCCAATCCATCGACCTGGAATATTATTCTTTCAAAGAACAGCCGCATATAGTTATAGCGAAAGGTCGCCGGGCGCCTTCCTATTGAAACCATATTCTGGTGAATAGATACAATGTTAAAATATCAAACAACTTTTGCATTTTTGTCCACCCTGTAAAGTTTGTTCAAAACCAACGACATAAATTCATGAATTCACTGAAAAATGTATATTTTGACAAGACATTAAGATATGCTTTATCTTCGTTTATCATTGCAGAATATTTATTGCCATTTTCTATGTTTTTACTGAAGGATTGTGTGTATTTTAGCCTAGAATTTATACGTGCTGTGTTCCATCTTGTGGAGTTAAATTAAAAATCGATGAATTTTTCTACTTTCCAACAAATCCGGATATACGGCGTACTTGGATCGCCGCCATTCCAGATTTATATTCTGCCATAGGCCACAAATCGGTCATTTGCAAAATACATTTTGGTTTGCAAGGAGAATTGGGATTTCACGGTAAAATAAAATTATATTATATATTACAAAATAGTCTAAGCTAAAAACTATAACTAGGAATGTAATACATTTTATTACCAAAACAATAATATGATCCTTAAAATTCAATTCGATCGAATATCGTTTTAAGTAGTTATAGTAATATTTTATGTTAAAACTGGTAAACTATTTCATATACGACAATATTACAGGAAACTGTAATAAGATTTATTTCATACCCAATTACTACTTTGCTTAGAAAAATGAAAATATCTCAAAAACTATAATAACTTTAGGTATGGTAAATGCTTGATAAAAATAGAAGTATACTGAGTATAGTAATAGTACTTTTCAAAAATGATATAAAATACAGGGTGATCCATTTAAAATTACTGAGAAAATAATGCCCTTTGAGTTTTGACTCACCATGTATTTGATTTAATGAATATTTGCAAAATAATTTGTTTGTAAATTTTGATAATCATAAAAAATATTGGGCTTGAATGGATTATTATTCTTTTCCTCCTATCCAATTATACATGGCGTTGAATTTGTTACCATTTTGACAGAAAATTGGTTATAACTTTTGAAGTACCTCGTACAACCTCATATTGTTCTAATAGCAAAGTGAAGCAGATTTTATTTTTAAAGTTCCATTTTAAAAATTGGGTGGGGTGACCATAAGATGGTTAAAGTTAGAACGTCTATATGATTTTTGACGTGTTTTTTCATTTTTCCATAAAAGTGACGCCTTCAGAATTATGTGGGGAGGATAATTTTCATTGAAATGAGCTGTATAATATTTTATAGCCGATTGCAAGAATTTTAGTTATTATATACTGAATTTAAATTGAAATTACTAGAAATTATAATATAGAAAGCGGAAGTTCGGTATAAACTAGTTCTAAATATCCTACTTTACACTCGTCTAACACTTAATTACTACTATAAATTGTTCACAGAATTGAATCCACCTCATATTTTCCCATCTTTGGTTCCAAAACGTTTGTATTTTCCAAAATACATGTTTATGTTACCTGCTAGAGATCTTGCACCTGAAACTTTTGCAGATTGTGAAGATATGAATCTTACGGATTTTATTCTCGATTTTTGTTTCTTAAAACCGAGATATAAACAAAAACTGGGACTTTTAATGCGACAATGGCAGGTAAGTTTTTTAATATAGATGAGTAGTTTGTCCAAAATCAATCGCAGAATAAGTTAAAGCACCTGTTATTCTCCATTCCGATTCTTATGCAACTGATGTTGGATAATCTTTACCACTTTGACAGATAGTAACAGTGTTAGAATATCAGTAAGCAATACTGTATGAAATTTTGTTTTGCGAGCTGACACATCCCATTGTTTTGACTCTCATACAGGGCGCTAGTTCCATGGTTCGTAACCAGTAGTTTTGGTAAATATGTAGAACCAAGTCTGTAACTCAATACTGGTCCACATTTTTTTGTAACACTTAGCATAAATAATGGTGGAGGAAGCAATAAAACTATTAAAAAACGTACCATAAAGGTACGATTCCAAACGCAGCTGCAGCAATCGATTGCAAATGCAATTATGGCTTTTTGTTACTTCATACCAGAACGGTTTGTCGCTGCAGTTGTCTTCGGAATCGTACTTCAACAAATAATGCAGATATCACAGTATATAGGTGATTAGACGGTTAGGTTACTTCTGCTTGTCGGTTTTTTAAATTTTCAACTGCAACCTTGGTTCTATATAATTACCGTGGTTTTTACCTTAACTGAAACAGAAAATCAAAGACAATTTTAAAAAATCAACAGAAAACATCATTGTACCAACAAAACATGAGAAAATAGTGAAAAATTATGTCAACTTCAAACTAAAGGTACGTCCATCCTTAAAAGAATATAATCTGAAGCAGATAGTCAAAGATAAGATTAAAAAAATTCAACATAAAACATAATTGGAACCTATAATAAAACATAAGAAAATAGTGAAAATTAAATTTCAACTACAAAATGAAGAATTTCGGAAACAGAAAATCGAAGAAGCCTAAAAAAAAACATTGAACCTGTAAAATAAAGAAAATTGGTTAAAAAAATTATATTCCAACTTCAAACTGAAGGTACATTGATCCTTAAAAGAATTTCTGGAACAGATAATCGAAGAAAATTTAAAAAGTTCATCATGAAACATCATTGCAACCTATAAAACATAAGAAAATGGTAAAAAATTATATTTCAACTTTAAAATGAAGAATCTCTGAAACTGTAAAATATGAGAAAATTGTTGAAAATATTATATTCCAACTTCAAACTGAAGGCATATCCATCCTTAAAAGAATTTCTGAAACAGAAAACGAAAGAAAATTTTAAAAATGTATCATGAAATGTCATTGGAACCTATGAAATATAAGAAAATAGTAAATAATTATAGTCCTACTCCAAAATGAAGGTAAGTCCATCCTTGGAAAAACTTCTGTAACAGAAATAAGAACAAAATTTAAAATATTCATCATAAAACATCATTCAGCTTATAAAACATAAATAATTAGTGAAACAATATATTTCAACTACAAACTGAAGAATTTCTGGCACAGAAAATCGAAAAAGAATAAAAAACAGACACTGAACATCACAGAACCTATAAAATATAAGAAAATTGTTAAAAAAATTATATTCAAACATGAAACTGAAGGTACATCCATCCTTGGACTAATTTCTGAAACAGAAAATCAAAGAAAGTTCAAAAAAATCATTACGAAACATCATTGGAACCTCTGAAACATAAGAAAATAGTGAAAAAGTATATTTCAACTACAAAAACTGAAAAATTTCTGAAACAGAAAATCGAAAAAGATTAAAAAAAGACACTGAACATCACAGAACCTATAAACTATAAGAAAATTGTTAAAAAAATTATATTCCAACTTCAGACTGAAGGTACATCCACCCTTGGAGTAATTTCTGAAACAGAAAATCAAAGAAAATTCAAAAAAATCATTACGAAACATCATTGGAACTTCTGAAACATAAGAAAATAGTGAAACATTTTATTTCAACTACAAACTGAAGAATTTCTAAAACAGAAAATCGAATAAGATTGAAAAAAGACAATGAACATCACTGAACCTATAAAATATAAGAAAATTGTTAAAAAAATCATATTCAAACGTGAAACTGGAGGTACATCCATCCTTGGAGTAATTTCTGAAACAGAAAATCAAAGCAAATTCTAAAAAATCATTACGAAATATCATTGGAACCTCTGAAACATAAGAAAATAGTGAAAAAGTATATTTCAACTACAAAAACTGAAAAATTTCTGAAACAGAAAATCGAAAAAGATTAAAAAAAGACACTGAACATCACAGAACCTATAAACTATAAGAAAATTGTTAAAAAAATTATATTCCAACTTCAGACTGAAGGTACATCCACCCTTGGAGTAATTTCTGAAACAGAAAATCAAAGAAAATTCAAAAAAATCATTACGAAACATCATTGGAACTTCTGAAACATAAGAAAATAGTGAAACATTTTATTTCAACTACAAACTGAAGAATTTCTAAAACAGAAAATCGAATAAGATTGAAAAAAGACAATGAACATCACTGAACCTATAAAATATAGGAAAATAGTTAAAAAAATTATACCTATTCAAACATGAAACTGAAGGTACATCCATCCTTGGAGTAATTTCTGAAACAGAAAATCAAAGAAAGTTCAAAAAAAAATCATCACGAAACATCATTGGAACCTCTGAAACATAAGAAAATAGTGAAACATTATATTTCAACTACAAACTGAACAAATTCTGAAACAGAAAATCGAAAAAGATTAAAAAAAGACACTAAACATCACAGAACCTATAAAATATAAGAAAATTGTTAAAAAAATGATATTCCAACTTCAGACTGAAGGTACATCTATCCTTGGAGTAATTTCTGAAACAGAAAATCAAAGCAAATTCTAAAAAATCATTACGAAATATCATTGGAACCTCTGAAACATAAGAAAATAGTGAAAAATTATATTTCAACTACAAACTGAAGAATTTCTGAAACAGAAAATCGAAAAAGATTAAAAAAAGACACTGAACATCACTGAACCTATAAAATATAAGAAAATTATTAAAAAAAATATATTCAAACATGAAACTGGAGGTACATCCATCCTTGGAGTAATTTCTGAAACAGAAAATCAAAGCAAATTCTAAAAAATCATTACGAAATATCATTGGAACCTCTGAAACATAAGAAAATAGTGAAAAATTATATTTCAACTACAAACTGAAGAATTTCTGAAACAGAAAATCGAAAAAGATTAAAAAAAGACACTGAACATCACTGAACCTATAAAATATAAGAAAATTATTAAAAAAAATATATTCAAACATGAAACTGGAGGTACATCCATCCTTGGAGTAATTTCTGAAACAGAAAATCAAAGAAAGTTCAAAAAAATCATTACGAATCATCATTGGAACCTCTGAAACATAAGAAAATAGTGAAAAATTATATTTCAACTACAAACTGAACAAATTCCGAAACAGAAAATCGAAAAAGATTAAAAAAAGACACTAAACATCACAGAACCTATAAAATATAGGAAAATAGTTAAAAAAATTATACCTATTCAAACATGAAACTGAAGGTACATCCATCCTTGGAGTAATTTCTGAAACAGAAAATCAAAGAAAGTTCAAAAAAAAATCATCACGAAACATCATTGGAACCTCTGAAACATAAGAAAATAGTGAAACATTATATTTCAACTACAAACTGAACAAATTCTGAAACAGAAAATCGAAAAAGATTAAAAAAAGACACTAAACATCACAGAACCTATAAAATATAAGAAAATTGTTAAAAAAATGATATTCCAACTTCAGACTGAAGGTACATCTATCCTTGGAGTAATTTCTGAAACAGAAAATCAAAGCAAATTCTAAAAAATCATTACGAAATATCATTGGAACCTCTGAAACATAAGAAAATAGTGAAAAATTATATTTCAACTACAAACTGAAGAATTTCTGAAACAGAAAATCAAAGCAAATTCTAAAAAATCATTACGAAATATCATTGGAACCTCTGAAACATAAGAAAATAGTGAAAAATTATATTTCAACTACAAACTGAAGAATTTCTGAAACAGAAAATCGAAAAAGATTAAAAAAAGACACTGAACATCACTGAACCTATAAAATATAAGAAAATTATTAAAAAAAATATATTCAAACATGAAACTGGAGGTACATCCATCCTTGGAGTAATTTCTGAAACAGAAAATCAAAGAAAATTCAAAAAAATCATTACGAAACATCATTGGAACCTCTGAAACATAAGAAAATAGTGAAAAATTATATTTCAACTACAAAAACTGAAGAATTTATGAAACAGAAAATCGAAAAAGATTAAAAAAAGACACTGAACATCACTGAACCTATGAAATATAAGAAAATTGTTAAAAAAATTATATTCCAACTCCAGACTGAAGGTACATCCATCCTTGGAGTAATTTCTGAAACAGAAAATCAAAGAAAATTCAAAAAAATCATTACGAAACATCATTGGAACCTCTGAAACATAAGAAAATAGTGAAAAATTATATTTCAACTACAAAAACTGAAGAATTTATGAAACAGAAAATCGAAAAAGATTAAAAAAAGACACTGAACATCACTGAACCTATGAAATATAAGAAAATTGTTAAAAAAATTATATTCCAACTCCAGACTGAAGGTACATCCATCCTTGGAGTAATTTCTGAAACAGAAAATCAAAGAAAATTCAAAAAAATCATTACGAAACATCATTGGAACCTCTGAAACATAAGAAAATAGTGAAAAATTATATTTCAACTACAAAAACTGAAGAATTTATGAAACAGAAAATCGAAAAAGATTAAAAAAAGACACTGAACATCACTGGAACCTATAAAATAAAAGAAAATTGTTAAAAAAATTACATTCCAACTCCATACTGAAGGTACATCCATCCTTGGAGTAATTTCTGAAACAGAAAATCAAAGAGAATTCAAAAAATATTACGAAACAGCATTGGAACCTCTGAAACATAAGAAAATAGTGAAAAATTATATTTCAACTACAAAAACTGAAGAATTTATGAAACAGAAAATCGAAAAAGATTAAAAAAAGACACTGAACATCACTGAACCTATGAAATATAAGAAAATTGTTAAAAAAATTATATTCCAACTCCAGACTGAAGGTACATCCATCCTTGGAGTAATTTCTGAAACAGAAAATCAAAGAAAATTCAAAAAAATCATTACGAAACATCATTGGAACCTCTGAAACATAAGAAAATAGTGAAAAATTATATTTCAACTACAAAAACTGAAGAATTTATGAAACAGAAAATCGAAAAAGATTAAAAAAAGACACTGAACATCACAGAACCTGTAAAATATAAGAAAATTGTTAAAAAAATTATATTCCAACTTCAGACTGAAGGTACATCTATCCTTGGAGTAATTTCTGAAACAGAAAATAAAAGAAAATTCAAAAAAATCATTACGAAACATCATTGGAACCTCTGAAACATAAGAAAATAGTGAAAAATGATATTTCAACTACAAAAACTGAAGAATTTCTGAAACAGAAAATCGAAAAAGATTTTAAAAAATACATTGAACATCATTGAACCTATAAAATATACAAACAGAAAATCGAAAAAGATACAGAAAATCAAAGAAAATATAAAAAATTCATCATGAAACATTATTGGAACCTATAAAACATGCAAAAATATGTAAGATAAAATTATATTCCATCTGCAAACTGAAGGTTCTACATCCATCCTTAAAGGATTTCTGAAATAGAAAATCAAAGAACAATCACCCTGTGAATTGGATAAAAAATTTAAAATATCATTTCAAAATTTACAATAACAACCAAACTTTCCTATAATTAAAAAAAATGAAAGTATAATTCAAACCTTTTAAGCGATTTTAAATTCAAATAAACATTTCATGCTATTATTTTATGTTCATGTGTCAATAAAAACAGCTGTAAAAAACTACTTGTAGGTATGTGGTGCAAAAAAAATTATGAAAACAGTATCGTACTTCAAGTTTAACATTCTAATAAATTTAAATTTTGTCAATTTGACTTTCATCCATTCCAATTTTGTAAATCGGACTTCCATTTCCTACAAAATGGATGTGTCGAGTCATTACGTTATATAAGTAAAATTAGTCATAGTTAGAATGTTGTAGAAATATATATGTACCGGCCATCTTTGTAAAAGATCTTTTTTGGTATAAATTTCAGTTTCAGTCCAAATGGAAAAATTTGATAAAAGAATATAAACTTACCATATCGATTACCAGGAAATTTGGAATAAGTTTAATTGAAATAATCTTAGTAAATTGTATTTTTTAACGACATAATAATTTTTTTTTTTTGAGATACTATGTATTCATTCAAAAATGGCTTTAAATCGAAAATTAAATTTATCGAAATTGGCCATTTTCTAGTCACAGGTGCATATTTAATCTAATTAAAAACCAATCGTAACCTTAAAAAACTTTTATAAAAAGCAGTCACCTGTTTGTACAATAACCAAAAAGAATATAAATATTATCACTGAATTTTATGTGTAATATTTTTGCTAAAACTGAATAACGTTCTAAGCAATCTGGAAATCAAATACGCAATTTCTAACAATGTCAAATTATTTGTTTTATAAAAACTTTAAAAATTGCCAGTATACACCAGTAAATAGGAGAAAAGCTTACCACATATATCCACATCTTTCCAATATTTCCACACCTTTCCAATATATCCACACCTTTTCAATATATCCACACCTTTCCAATATATCCACTTGTCGACCGTTACAACCATAATGTTACAATACGACACGACACGACACGACGAGGTCACAAAGTTGAACTACAAATATAAAATGTAGAACACTATTGTATTTTAATTTTACCAAATTATTAAACTTAAATACACGAATATCACTAGATTGTTCTCAATGGTGCCAATTCTAAAATATTATTAAATTTATGCAGAGGCGTAACTTAATGCCCGCAGTTGCGGGTGGCCCCATAGTTTTGAAGGCTCCGGTGGCCCCGATGACCCCAGGGGCAAGCTCAGTGATAAAGTACTTAACCAAAGACTCGTTCTTTTACAGACTAAACCATCAATATTTTAAATTTAATTTACTTTTAATTAGGTACCTACCTACCATATTTGCAAAGGCATATATATGTTTATTTATCTTAATAATCAATATATAGATATGTGTTATGTTATATTTTTCTACTTTTGTTTATTTTTGCCAATACATGAATGTACTTAAATATATTCCTCGTCTTGTGATATTTATTATTTTTATTATGTGTTTGGAATTTAGTTTCCTATATGTTCCTTATTTTTTGTTCCATTTTCTAAATAATATACTTATATATGTCTTTTGGGTTCTTATTTTCAAACAACTTTAAAAACGCAGTTCCATTTTACTACCCCTTATTTGAAAGTGCATATATACGATTTATTTGTTCGTTTATATCAGGGGTCTCCAAACTATTTTACCTAAGGGCCAGGTAGTAAATATCTGAAGGCAAAAGGGCCAACAAACTGCCACCCCTTTCCACGACAGAGGCTGGGGGTGCTCCTTTGGATTTTTTTATGTAGGTGTAAAATATTGAGTTTCAGTAAAATTCATACTTAAATTTTTTTAATTTTTGTATTATTTATTGTTACCAACTTTTTCACTGTTAAAAATTTAATGTGTAAAATGTTAGGAAATTTCAAATAAACATTGTAAAGGAAATTTATTTATTCAAATATAGCAAAATTAAGTTTCACTTAAACAAAATTTAGAATATTTTTTTTACATCAAGAGCGGGCCGGTCCAAAACCTCTGGAGGACCGTAGTTTGGAGACCCCTGGTTTATATGAAGGACCCAGCTAAAATCCTTGCGGGGGGGCCCGGATTAGAAGTTACGCTACTGGATTTATGTTGCTAACTCTGGATAAATATTGTTAATTTTATAGTATATTTCACACGATCGGATTTTTTTTTGTTGGTAAATACATTGTTACCATATGAGTAGGGTGTAAATACAATTCTAGTGCCGTAAGTAAGTTACTTACGGTCCTCGTGCCCTTTTATAAATAAAAATCTGGGATTTTTGCAAAAACTTTATTCAAAATTAAAAAATAACGTAAAACCACAAAGCAAAATATCAAAATAAACAAAAAACATTGTTTATGTTGGCATAGGATAATACGTCTCTTTACTCTTCTAGTATATTCATTGTTCGGAGGTAGCACCCAAGGAATGCATCCAAGTAAATATACGGTAACCATATATTAATTGTTCTAGTTTCGTGACAATTCTAATGTCCATTGTAGCGTTGATTATCCAGTTTGGACTTTGGGGAAAAGTCTTATTGTACTCTTTCACATAAAACTCGATGATGAAAACGGCTTTCATCCGAAATAATGAAGCCTACGTATGTCATGGGCTATCGGTCTGTAATACTAAACAATGCAATAGACCATTCCAGAATGAAGTCACTGATAGGTCGGCCATATTGTACTATTTAGTTTTCATTCTTTCCAGGTAATGAACAGCTGGTCGCTAGACTTTCATTAACAAGATATTCGGGAGGGTTCCGAAGGACATTTTCCATTTCGGATCCTTACAGACTGAATTATGTTCGTTGTGAAGAGTGCTACAAAGTGCTAAGCTAGCTAGCAGGTGCGTAACATGTCGATCCAGTAATTGCAAATATTTTACATTAACAATTAGTTATTTAGTTAAATCGAGAGGTCATTGGATAATGAATACGGAAAAACGTATGTCCTACAAAAAAAATAGTCTAATCAACCCTGTCCTCCACATCCAGTGTTAAAATAACGAAATGTTTAAAAAATGTATCATAACAGGCTATTTCTTTTCTGGAGCTTAAACATTTTTTGTATAATTTAATTGTCCTACAAATCGATTCGGAGTTGGTGATTTGGTCCCCAAAGATGAGGTGACGAAATTTCAAAAGGTAATTTGGTCCCCATGGCTGACAAGTATAAATTCCATACAAGTAATTTCGTACCCGCAATCAAGTAGGTACATGTATAAACATGAAAATAGTTTAAAGGTTTTAATTTGAACTCTATGGCAATCACATAAATAATTTTTACAAAAATGGAAATTTCAAAATTTTACACTTAAATGAAATACATGTTAAAAAATGAGTTCTATCTATTTCAGAGTCTTTGTATTTTTCTATAAGGTTTTCAATACAAATGAAGACTTTGCAACTTGATATAAGTTTCGATTTGGAATTCATTTAAGGTTAGGTTTAACGTTGAAATGTCCGCAACATGGCAGTGTTCGGATGAAGTTTTAATCACGAATATTGCACTTACCACTAGTGTATAGACACCGACCTTACATTTTCTGTTGGTACATTTACAACATAATATTTTAATTTGGAGGCGAAATCGCGAAATTAACAGTCGGATTATCGAAATGTTTGAGTTCTAACGGATTAACACAGGTAGCGGGGACCAAATCGCCCTTCCCCAATCGATTAGTCCGTTTTCTCAGTCCTACACTCGGAAAATTGAAAAACCTTGGAAAATTCTGTCATTGCATATAGCAAGAGAAGTAGTTGTTGCTTCTTAGTGAACGGTCTTCTCTTTGGAATGTAATTTTCAAAAACATTGTAAGGAGTTATAATAGTATGATACTTGACATCTATCAAGGCAGTTATATACCTCAATGGCAAATAATGAAAAACAATTTTTTTGTAACATTTTTAGTAGGACTAGCCATACAGACTAATTTTTTTGTAGGACAATATTTTACTAGGGCAACAAATATACCAATACACCGTGTGTTACGTTTGTCCTACAGTCGATTTAACTAAATAACTAATTGTTAATGTAAAATATTTTGCAACCACTGGATCGACATGTTTCGCACCTTAGATACCTTAGCGACTAAAATTGAGAATTCTGGTAAATAGAAAAGTTGTAGGACTCGTCGCAACCAAGCCATTTACAAAAATTCAGTCTGTTAGCATCCGAAATCGAAAATACCCTTGGGAACCGTTCCTATATCTAAAATATCTTTGTTTTGTAGTATTGTTGAGAGATAAGGTATAATCTTTTTCGATTTCCGGCTGTTTTAACGAAGCGATGTACTGACTCCACTACAAGCTATATTTTTACTAAAATACTTTACAGAACATGCGAAAACACACAAGGTTCAACTCCAACTAATCGATTCGCTTGCCCTCCAGCACAATTTGGCCGACCTGTCTAAGACACGTGTTCTGGGATGGTCTATTAGTGACTTAAAATTTTCAGGTTATTTCTTCTCCAAATACAGTTACTTTTTACCAAATGAGACAGGAAGCAATAGCGAAAATAAAGTGTAGCATTCGAATTAACGCACAACTGCAAGTAGAAATCATCCTCGGTGGCAGGAAGATGGATCCTTTAGATTTAACTTGGGTTCTTCCTCCATACTCAACAATTACCAGATGGTCACAATTAAAAATGCTGCTCTATGAATTCGGTTTCTGCAATGGAACAAAAGTTAGAGAAGTTCAATCGAATATTTCAAACTACTAAAAACAAACTGATATTAATTTTATTATAATAACATGTTAAATTGCTTATATATAAGACGATTAAAATTACTGCCAATATTTTAACATCAAAATATATTCTTCCTTAAAATTGAATTCTGAAGTTTCATTTCTAGGAAGTTGACATCAACAACCTGCATTTCATACGATTTAATTTCAAAGTCCCGTGATAATTTGTAGTGGGTAGGGCTGTGGAGTTGTTGTTGTAGAGTGGACAGGTCACTAGGAGGCCAATACTCACCGAACACACACTCTCTTATTGACGATATCTCCGGGCACTCGCATAAGACATGCCTGAAAGATTCATATTCCTGTTCACACATCCTGCATAGAGGTGTGTCCACTAGCTCCATAGTATGGAGGTGTTTCCTTAATTGACAGTGGCTAGTCAGAAATCCTGCCGTTAAACGTAGGTTTTTTCTGGAGTACGCCAAATATTTTGTCGGCTCCAGCTTCTCAGGGTGATCCTGGCAAGACTGCATCCCCTGATTTCATCCCATCTCTTTAGAGATTGAGCATGGGTGTAACGTTTAGCTAGTTCCGCAATTGTCGAATTCGTCAGGCCGTAGGTGTAGCCGGGTCCAAGAATTCTTAGACCAGCCGCTTCCCTAGCAAAAGAATCAGCAATGTGGTTACCTTTGCTCCTGTCGTGCTCCTTAACCCACCTCAGGATAATATTGTTATCTACCGAGGCGTTAGCTAAATCTCGACGGCTGTGAGTTTTACGTATGACACATGATAAAAGTAGATTAATGTAAATGTTAACACTTAATTTTTCAAAAATTGAATCTACGTTTATCATGTTATAGGACATAAGATCTTTTACAATTTTTTGTACGAAAGAGGTATCAGCTAAAAGATTCCAATTTCGAGTTCCCTATCTTGTTCTTGCAAGGTGCGTCGTAAGCTCCAGCGGAGTTTATTCGAGAATTTAGGAAAATGATCGGTGGTCAATGTTTTCGATTAGATATATTCCATCTGGAAAACATTTGATATTAATTGTGTCCTAACTTCCCCGGATTACATATCACAA
Organism: Lochmaea capreae; assembly: GCA_949126875.1. Classification (NCBI taxonomy): domain Eukaryota; kingdom Metazoa; phylum Arthropoda; class Insecta; order Coleoptera; family Chrysomelidae; genus Lochmaea; species Lochmaea capreae. Next base: position 9,242,373 of record OX421406.1, on the reverse strand, counting down.
GCTAAATCAAACTGTTTACTATATTAAAATTGAGGTAATGACCTTTTTGTAGAGCTGCATTACATAATTAGTGCACTCCAACAGGTGTCGGGAGACAAACATACCAGAGCACCTGATGAAGTACAATAGACATGTAACAATCCTGCTTCAGATCCTTGATATTATATTCACCAGAAATAAACAGAGTAAATGCTTATTAATTTCAGATATTAAGAATTAAACAATCCAAATTGCTTACCAACATGATATACAGGGTGTCATACAAAAACTATTCCTAATTTTCAAAAATGACAGAGGGCACTTGAATAAGCATTTTTTTTATTAATAAACTAGTGTCCGAAAATTTCTCGTTGTCAAGATAATTTTTAAAAAACAATTACATCAGGAAAAAGTAGTTACTTACTAAATTGAAGCATTTAAGTTAAGAAACAACACTGGACGTTCAGGAATATCATGAAACTCCAAAATAATTCGAGCTACTAACTCTTCTTCTGTATCAACAGGTGTCGCATAAACCAGTGATTTAATATGACCCAAGTACAAAAATCAACTGGAGTCATATCTGGTGAACGTGCGGGCCAAGAAATCGGCCCTTAGATAATTTCGACAATTTAATCCAAAGTGTGCTGGCGCACAATATTTCTTCGAATATTAAGTGAGACATATTCAAGCAATTCTGGTAGAGTATGTTCCAGAAAAATCCAATACACGTGACCATCTAACCGTACAGACAGTAAATATGGTCCCATTACAAGATTGTCAACAATCCCAGCCCAAATATTAACAGAAAACTTTCACTGATGATGTAACCTGTGAATGGCGTGACGATTTTCTTCACTCCAAATGGGACTATTGCCCCGTCTGTCAATAATACACTCCTAGGAAATCTTGGTTCGTCGTTAATTTTATTCAAGTACCATTCGGCAAATTTAAATATGTTGGGATAATCTTCGAGAGAAAGTACTACAATGGCCAAGCACATTTGTAGTAACGGTTATGAACACCTTTTCACCTTTCAAAACACCTGGAGCAGATGGGATTTTCCCAGCATTGCTCCAGCAAGAACAAGACGAAATTCTACCACATTTGGTTAGAATTAGTCGAAGTAGCTTGGAACTGGGTTATATACCAGAAGCATGGAGAAGGGCAATAGTAACCTTCATTCCAAAAGCTGGAAAAAGGGACACAACAAACCCCAAATCCTTCAGACCACGGGACACGGGCACCTTAAAAAGCTCAAAATAGTGGAGGAAGAAGATTGTAGATTTTGTGGAATGGAAGAAGAAACCTCCATCCACATACTTGCGAACTGCACAGTATTTCAGAATCCTAGGGCACAGTATCTGGGAGACTACTGGATAGAAGAGGGACAGTTACCTAAGTTGAGGCCTGCAGATATCCTAAAATTCCTCCGGGAAATAGGACTAAAGTAAGGGGGCACAATAGATCTTTTAGGTCTCAGTGAATGTTACCCCAAAATACATACATACATACATGACACACGTGAAATGACAAGTACGAAAATAGTTTTATTTTTTTTCAAAGATTGCTAGATTCAATTTTATTTTATCTCGATATTGAAGAATTTCCAGACACTAGTTTATGAATAAAAAATGTTTATCAATTTGTTATTAGAAGGAATCGAATATGTCGAAATAATAATATGGTTAATGATGTTAGAATTGAGTTCATTTCCTAAAAATTTAGTCTCTGGTATATAAAATGATCATAAAAAGTAAAAATAGATTGTAGTATACGAATAATTAATTTTATCATAAAAATAATGTAAAATTACACAGATGATCAATTCTTGCCGATACCAAGGCCAAAATAAATAATTTCTAAAATTTTCTCCAATAGCAATTATTAGTCAGAAATACATATTCTACCACAAGTTATGTATTTATAACCGCTATATAATGTTTTGAGATACATACAACAGAATTTACATTTAAATTTGGTTAATAATAATTTGTCCAAAAGCTTAAACACATGTTCGTCGATATGTCGATCAAAGGTAACAGTCGTCAAGGGAGACCGTTGCTTTAGTTTATGATTTTGGACAACCTTTACCAAAATAAACAACATTTTATAAAAAAATATATTTTTTCGAGACAGTGGTACAATTAGGAGTAAAAATTATTAAAATTGATAAAAATAAACAAGTAATTAAGATACCTATTCATTCATTCATTCGAATGGGTTGTGCTCAGCAGCCCAGGAACTGTAATTATCTAATTTTTTTGCTTCTGATGGGAATTGAACCACAAAAAGTTTGGAAGAAAATGTTTCCAACCCCATTAGGACCCTTTTTTTCATGTCAGGCACTACGTTCATTGAACTGAATCTTTATACCCTTTCCCGTATTATCTACATCCACTCCAGAAGCTTTGTGTCTTATTTGTAGGCCACTAGTTTGACTGAAGGGATTTTCAGTAGTTGTAATTGTTGTATTATTTCCTCTCCAGTGTTTCGGTCCGAGTCCATGTAAGTTCTCGCAGAAGCAGCGTATGTGAGTAGGTGTCATCATGGAGATCACATTTCCTGCACATAGGTTCACTAACTTTGCCCGTTTTGTGCAGATGTTTTCTCAGGGTGCAGTGTCCAGTTACCATGTCGGTAACTGTCTTCAAATGTCTCTTACCCAGTTTCAATATCCTGGTTGACAGTTCCTTGTCTACCTTGTTTAGTAAACTTTTTGTATGGACTTGTGCCGACCTCCATTTGAGTTGGTGTTTCCTATCTAGCCAATTCCCGATTTTCCCTCTTATGCAATTTTTTGTGATTCCACAAAACGGTTCCGGACCTATGAAGTCTCTTTTAGAACCTTTTTTAGCTAACAAGGTATATGTCATTTCAAGATATTCCATGATCTTAACATACACTTATATCATAAAACAGAATCTAACAATGGAGATTAGTTATCAGAGTATATTGAGCATCTTTTTAATACTTTTCAATTACTACTAAAATTTAATTTGATAATTTTGACAACTATGTTAAGTCCAATGGGATTATTCATATGTGGTGTTATGATAAGATTTAATTAAGTGCTTTGCGTAATATGAATTATCGGGATGTTTATTTTTAAAGCAACAAAGATGTTGACTACATCTTAATACAAGAGTATTTTGTGTTTCTCCGATATAAAATTGTGCCCAGCAATTATGTATTAATACCATTTACTTTCCACATCCGCGTTCAATGGGCATACGATCAATCGTTCGGTTTTTTCGAAATTTCGATCCCCTCCTCCCAACTTGTCCATGTTCGTTCATTATCTGACTGTGTTTTTAATCTTTGCGTTTGCATCGATGTGTTTGAAGTACCTTAAAAAATCTAGAGATGGGTACAGCCAACCATATGCATATCAAGTAATTTGGTCGGTAAAATACTAAATCACTTTTGTGCGCAGTCGGTATTACTGTAAATGTTACTTTCTTACGTTAATAGCGTATAACGGTGTTGAACTTTGCAATGAAAATTAGAGTTATCACATAGCAAAAGTTGTGACGTTACATTCTTCTTTTTTTAAAATTTGACGTTTGATTTTCATCACATTCCACTAAATTAAACACGCTGGATGTTATTAGTGCGCATGCTTATATGTCAAAATAACGGTGGCATTTCAGAGTTGGTTAATAATCTTGTTAACTTCCTTGACAATGGTGTTGACAAAAATTTCACATGCCGTTTCGCGCGCTACTTCAGGTACCTGACTAGAAAATAATACAGCCGAGGCACCGAGGTAACGCTCGTAACAGCAAGTAGTTCCTTCATTTCTACTTGATCTTCATAAGCTGTATGGAATGTCCAAAATCAACTTACCCGTGTATTAAACAATCCACTCTCGAATCGTTCAGTGAAATGTTGTTCAAGAACATGCCCAAACCTAAGAAAAAAAAACTACATATATTATGATATTAACACAATTTTTATTTGAAATAAATTTATGTATTTTGTTTTGACGCAAAAATCTAAAATATGAACCAATAGCGAATAGACCGTTTTAACGAAAGACATCTTGTGGTTGCTGCGATCGTTGTCTATAGCTAACTGTAATTTTAAAACGAAACTCTAACTAAACTTCCATATTTATATTCTCTCGACAAGTCCCTAGAAAAAGAGAAGAAATATACTAATTTTAGGTACACCTGTCCAAGCTCCAAGTTACAGTTATGTTAAAATTACAGTTAGCTTCTATTAAAACTCTTATAAAACCGATAGGTGGACAACGGTCGCTGCAACTACAAGATGTCTTCCGTCAAAACGGTCTATTCTATTGTATTTTCGGACATCGATTAAATAATTACTTGACAGTTATTCTTTTTTAAAGATACAATCAACAACTTCTACAAAACACTTCCGATTCAAACAAACAAGGCATTATTCTAGTAAAAAATGTATTTTCAACGTTATGAATAAATACCTTTATAATCTACAGTACAAATACATATTTTTTTAATGTTATATAATCAAAAAATGATAGAAAACGGAATAAGCACTGTCTACAGAAGTAAAAACACAAATAAATGAATCTCTTTCAAAAACTTTATCGAATCCCTGTGATAAATGGAAGCAAATACGACAAACACGTGTTTAGATTTAGCTTCTGACTTCTGCTATAGTATAGATGTTGGACAAACTTTAACAGATAAGCAGAATCGTCCTTTTTAAACAAACTGGATTCAATTTTATCCTACTAGTATATTTCGAAAATTATTAATCGTATTTTGTCGCCCTTCCATCCAAGTTCGCAGGGAAATACATGAAGTACCTATTATACCTTTTGGATTAGTTTTCACCTGTAGTATTTTCATTGCCTCCTTCTAAGTTCCGAACTGGATTTATTTTCCTAGCGTATTCATTGTAGGTAGTACTTGTAACACAAACCATTTTTATAAGTTTTCAAAAAGATGCCCCTATCTCTCTTACGAACGTCGTTTGAAGTAAACACCGACAAATTCGAAGAATTTCGACTGGCGAATGCGATCGCGTCTGTTCTAGAACAGATGGTGCCTAGAGCCTTCCAGTAAGAACGGTGGTTTATGAATACGACGGGCATAGGGGTTTCAGAAAACCTCCAGAATTCAGAAAGACTATTTTATATATAAGAGTTTTTGAAAGCGAACCGACGAAAGGTTTTAGTAATCAGACAGTAAGTGAAATAGTGAATTATTGAAGGCCGCTAAACATGGTGTAACACAACGTGCAAGAAATTGCAAGGTCATTATAATGAAACTTGCATGCTGTTTGACATCATGCAATAATATTTCATTGCAACATTGCTGCCTACTCAAACAATAGTAGAAATAAAAAATTGTATAACCTCAAACAATAACTTATTGAAACATAATAATATATAAAGTTTATTATTATTTAAAGTGAATCACTGTCGATTATCAAATCACAAATGACAAAACATCAGTTGCCACAATCAGCTGATAGGTATCATTCGATTGAAAATAGATTTCGCGCCTTGCATGTAATAGAAATGGCACCAGACCGATAAAATTGCAGTTGCAGAAACTGATCAGCTGTGTCTCAACTGCACATGCTTTCGATCAAGGAATCTTGCGTGTTGCATTGCATTGCACGTTGTATTGCAGGATATCAAGCGGCCTTTATGATAAATATTGTGATTTGTTGTATAAATTAGAATCATTATACCGGGTGTAGTTAAATTAGTAGTTATAATATACGGTGTGTATTATTCTACAGGTGCAATAGTAGTTAGTGTTTGTAAATAAATTAAGATGAGAACAAAGTATTTTTGAGGTAGTATTCCATAGTTTCAAAGGAACGGTGCTTTCTTTGTAATCTTTAACATCCATTTTTCGAATATTGCTCGCCCAGTATATTTGCTAGGTACTCTTCTATAGCTTGACTCTAAATTGTTCTTTCCCTCATTACAAAAAGCAATTGTCCCCAGATGTAAGCTTTGGACATTTTTGTTTATGTAGATTTGATTTTAACAAATGTATATAATCAAAATGAATCACTTAATTAAGATGACACGAATGTATGAAAAGTACATTGCAAAATAAATGTTCACATGGTTTGAGGTTATCATCAGACAATAATCAACATGCAAGTGAGATCTGAAGATCTAAAGATAATATAATTATAAGAGTCGAATCTTAGTATAAACAGGAATTTTATCAGATAATGTTTATTCCAATATAATAATTTGATGATGACACTACAATGATTAAGTTAAGTGAGCTGATCAAAGGAAAAAGACGGCAAGAGCAATGAACACATGTTTTAGCAATTTTAAATACGCGATTCAAAACAATTTTAAATAATGTACAAATATCGAATCTATTTTATATTATTTATAATGTATTTTATGAGAACTGAATGAACTAAATTCAAGTAGTATCTGAATCTAGAGCAACAGGCGAGCACATCGGGTAGATAAATCGGAGACACACCACAATCCCTGCAACTGGAAAAAAGGAAAGTGCTGATTAACATTGTTGTTAACAGTTCAGTTAGATCATCTCATCTTCTCCGAGGGAAATTAGAATTTAAGACACGATGACACAAGTGCACTATCAGTTCTGTCAATTGAAGCGAAAATAACAGCTTGGTATTACATCTTGTAAAATTCAGAGGCTAAAAGCCGATAAATTCGACTGAAAGACATTGCAAAGCATTGATATAGCTGACGTCTAAATTTGAACACGTGTCTTCGACATTGTCGACTTTTTCCATTGATATTTTTCACCCATGTGAATATTTTTAATTTTGTTTATACAAATTTATTGAATATTAAATGGCATTATTAATTTATACTGAATATAATAACTATTGATCTCTAAATATTTCCAAATAATCTACATACTATAAAAATTGACATTATGAATTGGGAAAACACGTCAATGTCAACGATAAATAATGTAAATAACACAAGGTTGTGAGACCAAGGTGTTGAAATAAAATAATTACACGTGGTGGGTCCATCGTGGATACCGGCTATCGCCAAGTATTTTGTTACAATTTAATGATATGGGTAAAATTTCCAAATTTTATCATATTTATCTAATAAAATGTTCATTTACTTTTAATATCGATTGGGAAAAAACTAGGTCAAGAATTATAATTTAGAAAATTGGTAAAGTCTGTTCATACCTACATAGTTAAGTGACTTAACGGATTTTTCAAGGGTATCCATAGATATACAATAAAATAATTTTTATGAATAGGTTTTCGTAGATTAAAAACAGGTAAATTACCCTCCGTATTAAATAAGTTTGGCCATTTTCCCCATTAAAGATAATGGTCGATTTTAGTAAGGAACAACATATTATGTGTTAAATACTGTATAGGTATACAGTGTTTCTAAGTTCATGCGACAAAATTCAGGAGGTGATTGCTCGTATGAAATTAAGATGGGTTTTTCCTATAACAAAATTTCCTCAACCCACCCCTTTCCGGGATATCACCCTTAAAAGGTGGTGACTAAAATGTCAGTTAATCTATTCCAAGATTTACGATCTGAATATATGAAAAATTGAAAGAACTATTTAAGAATGGACCAGGAAACGTTCAAGTGTATCGTTTCGAAATTAGATCCATTAATATCCCGCAGAGAACCCATTTAAGGTTCCGAAGGATTGATGAACGCCTTATGGTTACCCTTCGAGTGCTAAAATACAACAGTCGTATGGCATAGTATACTTTTTCAGCTAAAAGGACAAAATACGCGACAATCCTATTGGAATTTTTCTCACAGAACTTATTTTATATATACGTCCAGTCTTTTATTCCCGTTTTTATAATAGGGATGCTGATGGTTGTATTAATATCATTAATATTAACGAATTCATAATTGTTCGACGAATCGCCATATTGTTTCGGAACTGTAAAATCTTTCATCAAATATAATAGCTTGTTTGCGATGGGTGAACCGCTGACCAAAAGTTGTACACTAAAATACCATATTTGACAAATAATACCGAAATTACCAACTTAAAATACCAAAAATTACCAAAAAATACCAACATTAACCCAAATATTACCCAATATATACAGCATTATATCCACAGAGTCTTCAGAATGGACCACTATGTCATTGTTAGAAACATTGTGTTGTACGCTCGGTTGTAGCTTAGCCTAATCAGCTTCAAACTTATCGTCTAGCTCATCTTGAAAATCGCTTATTGTCTAAGGCGGATTTTCAGCTGGAAGTTTGATATCTAGTGTGTATGCAGCTACTTTACTGCAGATTATTCCTAACGAAGCCGAGTCCCCTATAAACGTCATTTATTGCATTTTCAATAATAAAATCAAGGTCAAAATTTAGCAGTTCTTCCTCAAGTTCCCCATTCGACACAAATAACTTTTGTTCAGCCTTTTTTGTTTCCCTGGGAAACACAAATGTCTCTTGGAGATCAGTTAGGACACTATTTAAGTAAGTACATAAGAAATTCTATCAATGCGTGATATGAAATCTCTAATAGAAAAATTTATTTTAGTCGAAAATGTAGACGTCATTGATCTAGCAGCTCAAAACAAAGACTCGCAGGGTTGGCTGCTAAAAAGCCAAGGTATAAGAAGGTTAACATTGAGATTTTTATCTGTCTGAAATATTCAGATTAATTTTAGCAACATGTCAGTTAATTTCAATGCAAGTGTCCTTTTCAATTATAGATGTTAGTGCGCACGCGCATATTAAATAATTATCCTTAAAGTTTTGCGATAATACCACAAAATTCCTATAAAAATACCAGTAATACCAAACAAAACACCAAATATTACCAAATGATACCAAGTTTTTTAGAAAAATACCAAAATATTTCCAAAATTACCATCAGCGGTTCACCCCTCGCTTGTTTGTTATAAGAGAAATATTTTATAAAGTGAACTGTCAAATATTTCATAAAAGATCTTTGACATTTTTTGTGAAATTTAATATTGTTATTTTTTTAACAGTGTAGATGACTGATGCTTTAGCAGCCGTTAATACTGAAAGTTTGTTATGATGATCAGAGTACTCAGAAGTTTTACTAAATTTTCCATGACGCGTATAGAAAATAGAACATATTTAACGATCCAATATTCCATTAACTTATTAAAAAGCCCATAAAGTATGTGGGTAGCAGCTATAAACCGATATGACCTTCACTAAAATTCATTATTTTTTTAAGGGAGAAACAACGTAAGAGTATTATTTAAAATCGCTTATTATATGTTATTTTTTTATAATTTTTGTTTATATTAATCAGGATATTTAGGTTTAGGTATTGCTGATTTTCAATATCCAATAAAAACTACAAATTAGTTAAATATTACTTCATTTTTCTATAAATTACAAAATTGGTTCTATAAATCCGAATATAAATAGATTCCACTGAAGTAAGACCGTGAAAAACAAGCACTCAAAAGTTTAGACAAAACGAGATACAAAAAGTCCCAGTAAAGCGTAAAGGTAGTAGGTCAACATGTCTGATACAAAATTAATTAAAAAATTAAATATTATGAATGTTCTTTTGAATATATTTAGTAGGCCAGTGCAATTGATCATAAGCCGAATTTTCAGAGTGTTAGACATTATACATTATTCATATTTCAAATAGCGACATTTTGTATGATCCAAATCGCTTATCGGTGCATTTGACACTCTTTACTCACCAAGAATATAAATATCAATTGTCTCAATTACTGTTATTGATTTGATTCAATTCCAATAATTTTCCATTAGAAATATACACAACAAATTGCAAAAACTAAATGTTTTCAATAACATTTTCGGTAATCGAAATGTATCAAGCTATTGCCGCTGTAAAAATATTATAAATAAAATTTACAGAACATAAGTCTGGCAATTGAGTTCCATCAAATTAGTTCAGAAATAATTTAAAATGAAATGCTTAAAAAACTACTATATATACTCCATTCCAAGATATTTCGATTCAACTTGGATTCATGAGAAAAACCCACAGCAGGTAATCGTTATTCCTATAACAATAGCACAGTATCCTATTAGTTCCTTCGAAAAGATAATGCCCAAAAGCCTAATAGTATAATAATCTTACAACTGAAATGTTTACCTGGTAAAGTAATATTAATTTAGTTTTAGTATCTAAATTTTTCCTGCTATGGAATTGTTACCGTTTGTGAGGGATTTATAAACTTTTAGATACGAAATAAATTCAGAAACTACTTAAAAGAGTATTTACTTTTATTCCATTAGAATATTTTGGATCAAATCCTGCCTTCGTTTTGAATAAGTATTCATGATAATGACTCTTTTCGTCTTTGTTTGGCCGTCCCATATAAGTAGCTACTCAGGGCATCATTTTGAGTGAAATTATCAAGCCGATGGACAGATAAAAATGAATGGACCCTTATGGGGGCGTTAGAGTATAGGGGAATAAGTTATGAGGTGGCAAAATGGCTGTAGCCGTTGCGAAAAAAAAGTACTCTAACCCCAATTTATAGATGGTTCTACTTTATAAAATAGTTTCTACCCGGGAAAATGGGTTTTTTTGTTTTTAAATACCATTTGACTAGTCGAATAGCATTTGCCTACGACCACTTTAGGCAAATGGAAGTTTAAATTCTGATAATACAAAATTATAAATAATAATTGAATTCGTAATAATATAATTCATTTATTTCGGCAAAGATTACTAGAACCGCACTTACTACTACATATTATGTTTTGCCTTGAAACATACACAACCATTTACCTACGACATACCTACATACATTAGATTATTCTAATTGAAAAAAATTAAATAGGTGTGCTCCTAATAGTGAGAGTCGTTGTGATGTTTATTTTGAAAGTTTCAAGAAACGAAGTGATAATACCTATAAAACATTCAAGAGTCTGTCCAGAAATCAATTGCAAAAGCTTGAACTCGTGTTTATCACCCTTTTATTGTAAGTTTAACACCTCGTTAGAAAGTAAGTATCTAATTTGTATACAAATAATTATTAGTAATTAGTAAAAGAAAGAAGCATAGGATGTTTTACATCTAATACGACTGTGAAAATGGTTAATGGATGTCATTTTATTTACGATAATCAATTATCTGTGCTTTAAAGGTGATAAAAATCCGATTTTAAATGAAGGTCCAATAGACCATCAAAATTTTATTCAGTGAAAAGCATAATTTTATTATACTTGAATTTAAAAAGCATTGAATAATTTATTATTTTTAAATAACCTCTTACTTATTGTAAAATATTAAAGGCGAATTTCCACTAAACGGACAAACGCACAATAAAACTAAGTCAATTTCGACAAAACATTTTGAAAACTTTCTGTCGCCAATAACTGTTCTCAAAGACGCAGGCGGAAAGATCAAACGGTTTCGGTGTAAACGGTCAGCCAGCGACTGACGATCCTTCTGATTTATTGTTTTAGGTTCGTTTCAGAAAGGACCGATGATGATGATGATGATGATTGGTCGCCACCGAAAAAGTTGCTTATACATTTTTTATGCGACATGAGGTGCGTTCTTTTTGACAGAGATCTCAGGTAATCTCAGCTCACATCGGTAATGTGCACCTTCTTCCTCAGTCACTCACATCGAAGAGAGCAGAGATTTTTTTCTCCCTCTTCACCGACGCTATGCGGGAATTTCAGTTAGACTTGAGTCGAAAATAAAGTAGAGAGGATGCAGAAATATTTAAACACATAATCTAATTTTTTGTTTTGAGTGAATTTTATCTAAGGGATTATAGAAAGAATTACTTGATTAGATGCTGATACAAGTCTGGATTATATTTTAAATCTTTTTTTGAATTTAATTTTGATACGTCGTCAAATCGCGCGTTTCAATTGAGTGTGTCTTTCTGTTTGGTATTTACTCACATCACTTTATCTCGGACCACATTAATAGAAGTGAGCTGAGATCTCAGTCAAAAAGAACGCACCTAATGAATCAGTTGGATCGTCAGTCCTGATCATCGGTTCTCTTTGAAACGGGTACTGACGATAAAAATAGCTTAAACCATCAAAATATTGAAAATTATGATATATTACTTTTGTAAATGCTATCTCATATTTAATACTGCTTCAATTACACGACATTGATATCAATATCATGTTTTTGAATGTATTATTAATTTTTTTGAAACGATTTACATACTTAGTGGTTTCAAATAGTTGCTTTTATAGTTAGGTACTTTTAATTGTACTATTTTCCGATAATGAGTAGAAATAGTGAAGTAAAAAAGTTAAAAATACTTGTACACTTGCTGATAAGTCTATAACATATAAGATTACAAAAAAAAATTATGCCATTTTTTATATTTCATTAGGCATCTAAAGACATCTAAAATAGCTAAATTTCAACTTTTTAATCCTATAGGATACTCTTCAATTTTAAAAATATTAATTTAAGACTTCAAATCATTTATTGGTATAGTTTATGAAGTCCGTGTGAAGTCCAAAAAAGAAATCAAAGAATCGCTGAATACCTACACTAACATTAGTAAACTATAGAAATGATACATACATACAATTTTCCACTAAATTAAAATTGTAGTTTCTGACTCGGAATTAACAAAATATGAGCGCTAGGTGATATCCATAAATAAATAGATCCAATTTTTGGAATTTCTTTTTAAATTACCATAAAACTTGAGAAAACAGCCAAAGAAAATACCTACATAAAAATTTTGTTTTAAAGTTTCATTGAGCTACTTTTTCTGTAGATTAATAGATACCAAAAAAAATTGAAATATAAATAGTAATAAATAATGTTAGTTGTATTCCTGGGTTTTCACAAATTTTAATAAACGTCTTACCTGCGACAAACAGAGAAACTATGAGCACACTGTATAATCCATTTTTATGAAAAAGGCACTTCCCTAGAAATATATATAATATTTCACAACATTGTGGACAAGTTACTAAAATTTGCAAACACATAGCGAGCACTACTGGGCACCTGCCGGTACAACTGGAATACATAAAAGAATGTCTTGAAGGACTTTATGATAGCCAAAAAAAAAGAGTCCAAGGTAACGTGACGTCATCACAAAATCCGAATTTCTACCATTATTCACTTATATCTAGTTCTAACACAATATCCTATGCTTCTGGCGTTGACAAAACTTAAATAAGAACACAATAGCACTCAATTTGATTCAATTAACAAAGAAAAGACTTGATTGTAATATCTCCCCGATTTAATGCGACAATACAGTACACACTACACCGCACTGAAGGCACATCCGCTTCTGCCGGCTTCTGATAGTCGTATGAGTTGATAACTGACCACGACGACACGACCAAAGTGAAGAATCTCGTAAACCGACTGGAAATCCAACGACCTGTCCAATGAGACAGCGACTAGGCACGGAAATCACCGAGACATACCGAACGACTATAGGCGACAGATACGGCTCCAATATTACAGATATTACCGGATTTATTGGAGTATATAGAATTTTTTTGCTAACATAACATAATATTTACTTATAAATTAAGTTATTTTTTTGTTATTTTCATAGTGTTTTATTATATTTTCCCCTGACTACAATAGATCTGAATAGATCGTAGTGGAATTGGCCGATTAACCACCTCATCAAATCTAGGTATCTGTATCGTTCCCTATCCCATAATATTGCATTTAATAACATTTTAGGGTAAAAAAAAGAGTTAGAAGAAAATTCCAATTCCAATTTTCCGCTGCTGCCTGGTTCTAGATAATTACCGAAATTAAGAACCAAAATAGGTAAATGTTAAGAGTTTAATGTGAGTTCCTACTTATCTTGTTTTACGGCTCAAAAGCAATAGAAGGAACTGGGATAGGAGTGTTCGACCCCAAGAACCTTTCAAGCGGAAATTCACGCCATAAGAAAGTGTGCCCAGTTCAATATTGACAAAGGATATAGAAGGCAAAGGATTATCATAATGTCTGATAGTCAAGCAGCCATTAAAGCTCTGAGGTCCTGTGGATTCCAGGACACACTGAAATAGAAGGAAATGAAATAGCAGATGGACGAGCAAAGAGGGGGATTGAAAGACCCTTTTGGGGGCCGGAACCCTTTTGCGGAATCAGCTCCAATGTAATATTCGAAGAAATAGGCAAAGCCGAAGTAAAGAGAAGATCTGACCATTGGAAAGATCTAGTAGGGCTTAGACAATCAAAGATTCTGATGGGTGGCTACAGCCCGTTGAGATCAAATGAAAGCATAAGTCAAAGAAAAACTGCACTAAGACTTTCAACAGGGATCCTAACAGAACATTGCCACCTGAACGGGCACCTGAAAAAGCTAAAAATAGTGGAGGAAGAAAAATGTAGATTCTGTGGCATGGAAAAAGAAACCTCCATCCACATACTTGCGAATTGCACCGCAATTCAAAATCCTAGAACACAGCACCTAGAAGATTATTGGATAGAAGAGGGACATTTACCCAAGTTAAAGCCTGCGGATATCCTAAAATTCCTCCAGGAAATAGGTCTAAAGGAGCTACTTGTTTCTGAGACGTTCCTCGGGAACTAAGTAGAAGTAAGGGGGCACAATAGATCTTTTAGCTGTCCGTGAATGTCACCCCATTATACATACATAGACATACATACTTATCTTGTTTTGTCAAACGAATATTACTAAATATGATACAGATTAGATCTTTATTAACTCACTGATAATTATTGTAAATAATTAATCAAAATATGTAAACTAATAATTAATCTTAATTTGGACATTCACTGATCGAAAAATTTTAGTTTGGAATGAAAACATTTTAGCAGAGTCTAGAATTGTTCGCGAATACATCTCTGTTCTATAGGTTGGTGTAAAGCGGGTTTATGTCTGGGTCCTTCACCCAACTTAACCGCTACTCGTCGTCCTTGTCGCTCATATTGGATCGGTATTGGATTTCTCTTTCTGTTCGTCTGCAAAATTTGTTGTAGAAGTGCATCGTGGAACGTCTGCATTCTCATTCTCCTCCTGTCTTGGCATTTGGGAACCGTCTCTTCGGAAAGTTCGGCGCGCAGGGTTGCCAGAACAAAAGGAAAATTTTTATTTATCTTTTCGGATTAAACAAATAATATTTATCGCAAATAATGATTGTGTAGCTATAACAAAATAGATTTGTTGAAGTTACCCACAATAACTGAAATCTATTAAAAAAGTACGTGCAGTTTTCAATGCAAAAAGACCCATGAGGGAGTAGAGCTCAAATGTTGAACACCCTGTATATTCCAATACATTAAACGTGCATGTTAATTTCCTATTACTAACAACAATTTAATCATTTAACGTGTGATTATTGCATTTCCAATTGTTAATCTTATCAAACCGATTCATATTTTTGAAAAGGAACACTGCCTAATAACGTGGATCTGAATCATTGAAGAAAATGAATCGTGCAAGTCATTGGAAAGTGTACAAAAATAAATGTATTCAGACAATTTTACACTGAATCATATTCATACGCCGAAACGATATTTACGAATCATTCGTCATGGGAAAACTTTCTATTTAACATTGCCTATAAACTTCAGCAGGATGTAATGAAATAATAAATTATCAAGATTTAATGAAAATGTTTTGAAAATAAATAGAAAAACTATATGGAACATGTAGTATATATTAAGGTGGAAAATTCTTATAAGACGGTTGTTTATAATTTGCATATAGAGCTAGAAAAAAAACAGTAGATAACTAGAAAAAAAGATATCCAGGATATCCCCCATAGTTTGCTGTGTTCCTGTTTTGACACGTCTGATGTTTAGTTTGAATCCACCGAGATGTACAGCCACGCGCAGCATTCCAAATACTGGTTCAGACCCTAGCTTTGCTAGGCTAGGGTGTCTGCCGTTTCGTTGCCTACAATACCCTTGTGCCCCAGGACCCACCTAAGAGTGACTCTATTATTAGACTGCATGCATCCAATCCATCCCAGTTTATAATATGGTTGGTTGTCGTTAATTGTGGCCAACATGTTATCACCTCTCATTTCAAGAAGCGAGTTTGTGATAACATCTGTGATTCTGGAATTACTATGGGTGATGGTTTTTTTGTGCCAATTTCCATTGCATTCCAGCCTGTAAGCAGGGTAAGAGGTGAAAGGTTGAAAATGGCTTCCATTGCCGTAGTCGGGCTGCTTCTCATCGCACCCGTTACGCACGGACAGGCCTCTAAAGTTTTCATAGCTCCCGTTCGGCTTTTGTTTGATCTGTTTTTGGCTCCATAGGAGACCATCGGTCTCACCACAGTTGTGTACAATCCGTGGATTTAATCACCTTGTGTTTCCTATCGCCCGTTTGGCAACCATTATAGAATTATACTCAGATACTTGACCTCCTGGATTAAACACAGCTGCGTGTTGAAGAGGCTTGGTAGTTTTAGTCTCTAAAGCTTCCTTTTTCTAGTAAAAGGAAGGAGCGCAGTTATTGCAGGAATCACCCTTAGGCATTCCCTTCTACACCATACCAGTACAAGTATTGTCCTGTTCAATTCCTCCAGGATATCGTCTATGACGAGGTCCCACATCAAAGGTGACAAGACTCCTCCATATGGGCATCCTTTTATTATCGACACTTCCATGGAATCTCCAAATAAGGTTGTCGTTGCTGTCCTGTTGAAAAGTATGTTTTTCATCCACCGACATGTGGTGTCGTCTGCCCTACGCCTTGCAACAGCAGCTATCATGGAATCAAAGGAGGTGTGGTCGAACGCTCCTTCTATATCAAAAAATGCTCCGAGACCTATTTCTTGATTTCTTAGGGCAGCCTCAATTTTCGACACCAGTTGATGTAAGGCAGGATTTTCCTGAATGATAGGCGTGTTGGTTGTAATGAAGTGGCCTTTCAATGAGAAAGTTTTCCCTAACATGCCCATCAATAAGTTTCTCCAACATGAAAGAAGACAGAATTATTGGCCTGAATGACTTTGCCTGGAAATAATCCTCTACTTGGTTTGTGAATAAAGACGATTCTGGCTCTTTTCCAAGCAGTTGGAATGTATCCAGTTGCTAGCGATGCTCTGAAGAGTTTACAAAGTACATGAAATATATATATTTGCCCCTGCTGCAGATGCGCTTGGGTTATACATTTGCTCCAGGCGCTTTGTATGAGCCAACAGAGTTAATAGCCCAGTTCAATTTGCACTGGGTTATTAGTTTGTTAGCCGCACTCCAATCTTCTTTCCTCGCACGAGCTGGGGTAGTTGTATGACGAATAGCTCCGTTCTTGTCTCTACGGAATCTGGAAGTTGTGCCTGCAGTAGAATCTGCAGTTTCCGTGTATGATCCATTGGATTTTAAAATATTTCGCAAGGATTTTCTGTCGAGCTATTTCAGAGGTTGTTTCCACACCACCACATACTTTCCTCTAATGACTCTCTTTTTGGCTTCCTGATCTGTTTGTTGTAAGCAGTCAGAGTGGAGTAGTCCTTCCCTGTCCTTTTCGCAGTGTTAATTTATTCCTAGAGGAACGGATTACCTCAAAGCAGTTGTTGTGATAAGAGGGTTCGATGGCCTCGCGAAGTTGTTCGGTGGCAAGCTCTATATCATCACTGTTTTTTTATTTTATTTTGACCTTCCCTAGAAGATATTCAAAGTCATTACTGTGTTTCTTCATTTCGGAGATTTCCATACAGATGTACCGATGATCCGAAAGTGACGGCCCTTTAGACACATGGCAGTGAGTTAGCTTATATCAGTAGACGCCAAGGTTACGTCAATTATCTCCTTATGAGTTTTTGTCACAAAATATCCCCGATTCACTATTACTAAATCATTAGAAATCATAAAATCTAATAGGTACTCACCTCTTGAGTCACTGCTTCTTCACGCAATGTGGTGCGAATTGGCATCCATCCCAATTAGAGTGACCAGCAGCTCCAGTTCATAGGACGGTGAGTCAAATGGCAGATATACTGAGGCTATTATGATTTTCTTCCAGTTTCCTGCCATCTGCATTTTCAGTCTCAAGACTACTTGGTCACTAAAACAAAAGTCATGCATTTTGAATGCTTGTATTTCATTCCTCACAAAAATACAAGTTCTGGGATTTCCTGCAGAGGAGTAGTAACTTATATTTGGCTTCCCCAAGTCCTCTCACATGCCCTCCAAAAATGTAGGGTTATTGAATGAGGGCTATGTCGGTCTTACCTTGGACGATGTAGTGCATTAGTGCTGGTTTCAGAGCGAACTCTCTTACCCTGCACTTTTTCACCAGGACAAGATGGTGCTGACGACGTTGCAGCTGAGGAAGTTTGACTAGATCTGGCTTTTACTTCCTCGATCTCACGTTTTCATCGTTGCGCTCCCGAAAAACGGGTTTGTTTAGGTTAACACTCCCTAATCAGGTGGTCAGGAGATCTTCTGATGGGCTTTTATGCCCTCCAGAAGTTTTTCCCTGCTTCCTCTGTATCTTGGAGTTTCACCTCCAGACTGACCTTTGGAGGATAAGTTTTTTGAAGGTGAGGTTATTTCTACCTCGACCTCCATAGGTTTACTTATTGTGTCCATATGAGTCCCACGAGCAGCTAGGGAAGAATGGACACCTACAACAGAGCCGCGCATGTTGTAGGAAGGCTACATACAAGAAAGTTTCGCCTGGTTCCCTCAGGTTAGTCGCTAGAGCTCGGGAAATGCTGGGTCCGGCTTCACGGTTTAGAGGGCCACGTAGTTAACTCAAGGGCTAATAAGAACTTCCCCCCATTGTACCCCCGACCTTTCATCACTTAGGCGCTCACCATACCGTAGGATTAGGTAGTTTTTATGGTGGTAGTCACCACTCGGTCCAGGCAGTGAAGCCAAGACCCCTTAGTACCGCATACCCTTCAACAATGTTAATTTTGACTCTTAATATTTGTTGACAGGCGCCAACTAAGTTGTTATATGCAACAATTAAAAGACATGAGAACTAATGTTGAATCCTTCATAATAAATTTAGATGAAGATGGTGATAGTAACACAGTACTAAATTCAGCGTAGGTAAAAAAGATAAGATCCAAAAATTAATTACGTGTCGTAGGACGGTTTTTTTTTATATTGTAGTATTTTAATGTCAAGCTTACACTGTACAATTTCAACAAAAAAGATTATCGGGCCTACACAATGAGCCTCAAGTGGATAGGTTATTTATTATATATTTTGAAGTATACTATACTCGTAAAAATATGATTCTATTCAAGTATATATCGAGCGATAGATACCCTTGGTAAGTATGCGTACATTCAAATAAATTAATTGCGCATGTACAAATTAAATTCGTGAAAAGGCAGATAAGACAATATGAAGCATAGCCGGTAGACGCCAACGTCGTCAACACTGCCAATAGCAGCAACCAAGTCCAAGTAGCAAGTAGCAACCGTCCGGTTAGCCAGAAGCAGCCGTAAGTACGGCAAATGAGATCAAAATCCGTTGTGACGTCATTCCGCCCCCATTCGACTGACAGTTGCTAAGCGAAGGAGGCCTGACCCGAATGGATGGAATGGGCATCGCAGTAAGCCAAGGTCGTATGAATGTCTTCGGTTCGACTGCCTGTTAGAGGTGGGCGGATTAAAAACTTGTGTTGAAACGATTTTACGATATTTAGAAGAAAGTTATTACAAAGAAACAATTAAATTGAATGGAATGTGGGAAATATTCCAAATTTAAATTCGGTAGGAGAATCTAATTTTATTGTTTCTAAATATTTATAATAAAAATGGTATTAGAAAAAAATTTGGTCAGAGATAAAATGGTAAGGTCAGCACGTCGAGTTGTTAAAAAAGTGCACGAATTTAATAACATAGATTTATTAATTAACGGTTGAAACCTCAATTGAAAAAATATTAGATGACTGTAAGACGCAGTCGCGTTTAAATGGTAACTTATAATATTCTACCGAACAGAACATTGATGGGTAGGAACCGCCTTAGCGTAATGGCTTGTGTCCTGGGTTCGAGTCCCGCTTGTTTCGCTTTTCAATTTTCAGAATATTAGAATATCAGAAGTGGGATTAGATCTATAAAATGTCCACATGAGGCCATAATGTGATCTGATAGATATGGGGGGTGACTGGAATCGGCGTGCAGGCGTCAGGCTCGCCAGGAGAGCGAGATAAACGTAGGCAGGCAACAAGAAGGAATGGGATCCGAATACTATTACCAGACTTGGAAAGAATGGTACACAGACGGCTCAAAAGCAATAGAAGGAACTGGGATAGGAGTGTACGGGTCAGGAACCAAAGCTTGGGAAAAACCTTAAGTATCTTTCAAGCGGAAATTCACGCCATAAGAAAGTGTGCCCAGTTCAACATTGACCAAGGATATAGAAGGCAAAAGATTATCATAATGTCGGATAGTCAAGCAGCCATTAAAGCACTGAGTTCTTGTGTAATTAGTTCCAAAATGGTGTGGGAATGCCTAGACATACTCAATGAACTAGGCGAGAAGAATATAGTAACCAAAGCCGAAGAAAAAAGAAGATCTTACCATTGGAAAGATCTAGTATGGCTTGGACAATCAAAGATTCTGATGGGTGGCTACAAACCTTTGAGATCAAGTGAATGCATAAGTCAAAGGAAAACTGCACTAAAAGATTCTAACGGGACATTGTCGCCTGAATAGGTATCTGAAAAAGCTCATAATAGTGAGGAAGATTTTGTGGCGTGGAAGAAGAAACCTCCATCCACATACTTGCGAATTGTACAGCAATTCAGAATCCTAGGACACAGCATCTAGGATATTATTGGATAGAATAGGAACATTTACCTAAGTTGAAGCCTGCAGATATCCTAAAATTCCTCAGGGAAATAGGACCAAAGGAGCTACTAGTCTCTGAGACGTTCCTCAGAAACTAAGTAGAAGTAAGGGGACACAGATCGGGCACTAGAGTGAATTATGAACTCATAATTCACGCTTCTGCATTTAAATAACATGCCATGACAACTCAACACTCACAAAATTTCGGTACATAGGTGACATAGAGACTAGTATTTTTAAAACAATATATACAATATAACGGTACGGTGTATCGATACTTTAAACAGAATCGCCCATATCTATATGTCACATTTGACGTACTCCTGAAATTTGTTAATTTTGACGTTAGAATTGTCAATAATACCAACTTATTACTTTCCGTTCTACACTCGCCTCATTACAGAAATCAAGGGTCGTGGACAAAGTATAGTATTCTACTCGCAATTTATGGCCATTGTTTACTCGGGTGACCCTGCGTGAATAATGGCTTTCATAAATAATAATATACTATTATTCGTTACTTTATAGACGCACTGTAATGTGAACTTTATCGCTGGCAATCAACGTGCACATTATGGGTATTTTTAATTTTCTTGTACACACTACCATTCAGTTTATTTCAGTATAGATTAATTAAATAAAAACATGTAAGTAATTTAGTTTATACGACACCCACTCGTACATCACATGTTGTTTTTTGTTCGATTTATGGCATATTTACTACATGATTTAGCATTCGACGGTTATGATGACAATTAACATTCTTCGAATTGTTTAGAGAAAAAGTTGATTTTAGTGTGTGAGTAATGTTCTCAAGAAATGAATAATCGTAAGAGAATACAGTGACGTTAGAAATGAGTCAGGCAGGTTTTGAATGCTCTGGGAGATTAGAACACGTTCCAGTTGCATGATTTCTTCTTTCATACCGGTGCCGTTCAAAATCTTTGGTGATATTTAAATACAAATAAACAATTTGGAATTAGGGGATGTGTTTTGCTTTGAAATTTTAATAGTTTGTTTGAGTATGTATGTACGAGGGTTTCTTTTACGTTTAGTAAATGGAAAGGACCCCACACTAATCTGATGGAAAACTGGTTTCGGTGAAAATCGCTGCTGAAATGTCAATGTGATGTAGCTATGACATCCTGAACAAAAGTTACCATCGCGCCATCTCTGAATGCCGGCGTTTGGATTTTACAGGGGGTCAAAGTTTGATATTTTGACGATTTTTAAAAAAATCCGGAATTTCATTTTCATCCTATCGATCTCAATTTTTATAATGGAAGTGTACAATATGTGCCTAAAAAAGTGTAAATAACAAAAGTTTCTAGAAAAAAAACTGGAGGGTATACAGAGGGTTAAACTTTGTTTTTGGTTATTTTTATCCAACTTATCGTTTTCCTCCAGATCCATATATGCAATTGATGTTACATGAGAGGGCGATCATATTTTGAATTTGAACCAACCAACCAACTTTAAATATTTAGAATATTTTAGATACTGGGCGATCAAAAATATATTTTCAATTTCGGAAAAATGTATCTCTTTATATAATCAGCTTCCACCAATATATTTAGCTGATTTTTTTAAATTATGTAGCTAATATATATAAAAATGAGTCAACGTCTGTGCTCATTAATCTGAATCCAAATAAAGTTGCGGCGATGGTCCAAAAAATATGGAGAAAGGATAATTTTGAAATGATTTCTATAATCATCCGTGAATTTTTTTTATTTTCTGACATAATGTAAAAAAGTAAAAAAGTTCCACATTGCCTACCTCGTGAATGCCGCGGCTTGAATTATACAGGGGTTTGAAGTATAGTATTTCATTGATTTCTCGTATAAATAATGATTCCTTTGTAACGGAATACTAATAAATATTTTTTTGGACGATTTGCAACCTTTATTTATTCAAGAATTCTCATTTCAGATATTTTGTCATTGAAATGTTTCGAAGTTTGCCTAGGAAACAATATTATTTTCATCAAAAGTTCGATAAAAATTACCAAAAACAAAGTTTAACCCTCTGTATACCCGCCAGTTTTGATTCTAGAAACTTTTGACATTTGCACTTTTTGATGCACGTATTATGGACTGTTCCATTATAAAAATTCAGATCGATACGATGAAAATGAAATTCCGGATTTTTTGAAAAATCTTAAAAATATCAAACTTTGACTCCCTGTAGGGAAAGGCGTCCGAAGCAGTTCTTAAGCACATGACGTGTCCGACTGTTCACCTTAATTGTCACGTACCCGAGATGTTTTCATATTTCTCACCAAAAAAACCTCGACCAATCCACTTTGACTTTTCCAATTGAGTAGGAGTTTAGTTCTAAATAAGTATTTTGTTTTAAATATTATTATATAATTTAGTTCTTATATATCTTTCTTTCATTTATTGCCCCCCTTTCTTCTAAAATCTACGTTACAGTTATTCCACTCGATTGTTGGTACATTCAAAATAGAGTTTTTAAATGCGTTGACTCCATCTTCTGGTGTCTGGAAGGAACCTTTGACAACGCAGTTGTCTTGGTGGAGGATAATTCGTCGTTGAGTGTTGATTTTTCGAAACTCAGCAATTACCTATGTATCAGCAGTAACAGTTCCTTGCAAACACCGATAAGTTTAATCGGTTATGGTTTTCTTGGAACACCCAAACAGCCGACTGACGTTTATCCAGGATTCATCACCACTGCCAATACTGTATATTTATCTTTTGAGTTCCCTGCATTAAACCGGTTTAGAGTTTTTTTATACCAATTGCTTCCTGTTCTTCAGTTAACAGATTGCGGTATCCAACGAGAAACTAATTTTTCTACTGTTAATTCTTCATGTAATTTTTTTTTGAATTGTGGTCTTACGTTTTCCTGGGTAACCGCCGTTGCTGGTGGATCTATTCTTGGATCGTCGCTCTTATTAATCTGTTCACTTTCAACGCCATACC
The DNA here is from genome assembly GCA_949126875.1 of Lochmaea capreae. Classification (NCBI taxonomy): domain Eukaryota; kingdom Metazoa; phylum Arthropoda; class Insecta; order Coleoptera; family Chrysomelidae; genus Lochmaea; species Lochmaea capreae. The sequence continues at coordinate 9,218,755 of OX421406.1, read as the reverse complement.
AACGAGAAGTTTTCGACTGACGTGGTGCTTCATTGCCGAAAGAAAGAAACCAGCTCGGCAAGGCATTATAGTTGAAACAACTGTCTTCGAAAATTGTAGAGAATTATTGGGCGAAAATTTTCTGGGCTCTATTCCATTTTTCAACTTTAAAATTTAACCAAACATGACAGATCTTTTTGACAGGTGCCAACTATGTATACAACCCTCGGATCAAAATAAAAATATAGTGTAAAAATAAAATGTAGATAGTTTTTTATTTCCTTGTATAAATTATTTTTTTTTTACTTTTTTCTGATTTTAATGTTTCTATTATCACGTCTTGGGAATGTTATAGACGCGTATGTGATTATTTTTTTCCAATTTCTCTTTTTTTTTGTATATTTTTGCCATCTATAAATATAAAATTAATGAATCTGATCTTAACCCGTTTATATGTAATAAATTTAATATAGGACTTTCGCTTATTTTATATTGATCAAACATATTACTGGAGCCAAAAATGTTGTAAATCTCCCAATATTTTTTCCCTAAACTGTGCCTCAAGTCGGTCTTTGTATCGATTTTTATAGGGGCTGATGACCTCTTACCGGTAATTAACCTCATTTTTTGGTTTCTGCTCACTTGGATACGACCTTGAATTTAAAAATGAACACGACAAAAATGATACACTAAGTTCTCAAATATACATACAGTTCAATGACTTAATAGCAACCTTTTTTAGGCCCGCTTAGTTCCGGGCTTGCAATTGCGAAGTAAGTAAGTAATGGGATATTATACATCGACATTGAACCCATAATATTATTAATATGTATTTTATTAAATCTAGCATTTTTGTTGGAAAACTTAAAATTGTTTGGATACCGACATGATAGAACAAGTACCACTATAAAAACATGCATACAATCGGCATATACGGGGTTGGGATGAAGTATGGAACCTAGTAAATATCTTTTAAACGAAAAAAACGATATTTATTAAAATTATTTATTAAAAAAGTGAGTTTTTTGCATTAGAGCAAAAAACTATTTAGATAAACTAATTGATGTTGTCTGTATGCATAGTAATAAATAAACGAGTACGTCTTTTGTTCTCCAAGTGTCAAATTCTAATTGACGGAAATAAATTTTACAATTTAGAATGGTTCAATTAAGTGAAAAAGAGCGTATTGAAATTTTAATGATGATCAGTTATGGTGATCGTGTTAGAACTCATGAAGAAGTGTCATATTTTTAATAATTTGCATCCGTAACTAAACATTACAACGTTTTAATACAACTGGAATGGTAAACAATTTGCTAAAACCTGGAAGACCGCGGACTGCAACGAACGAAACTGTTAAACAAAATATTGCAATCGATTTAGAAGAATCACATCAATATGTCACAGTCTAAACATCAGTTATAATTAAACTGAGTTTAGGTGTTCGATACAACGCGCCCTAAGCATATCAACTGAATTCTTAGACTTATTCATGGAAACTGTAAAAGAATCTTATAAAACTTCCAAACCAAACTTAAATTTTGAAAATATCTGGGAATGGCGGTGCAATGCTGTGCAGAAGAGTTGATGAGACTGGAGGTGGATAACCAAAGAATCCTACTCTGACAGCCAAGCGGCACTAAAGGCGATAAGCTCATATCGGACAACGTCAAATCTGGTGTGGAAGTGTCGCAAGGCCCTCAACAGACTAGGTAGTCATAATAGAGTGACCCTAGCCTGGGTACCAGGTCACCAAGGAATAAAAGGCAATGAAAAGGCCGATGAATTAGCCAAGCAGGGAGCGACTGAGGTCATGATAGGGCCAGAACTTTCCTGTGGAATTGTAAAAAACCTCACTAAGGAGAGCAACCACCAATGGATAAACAATCAGGCGCTGTGCTGGTGGCATAAAACCACAGGAAAAAGGCACGCTAAACTATTCCTTAAAGGCACTTCGGCCAAACTGTCACGCGACCTACTATATCAAAGTCGAGAAACGGACATTGTAAGCTGAGGAAGCATATGCACACAATTGGCCTAGCAGATGACAACCTATGTAGGTTTTGCCAGGAAGAAGACGAAACCGCGGAGCACATACTTTGTGAGTGCGAAGGCCTAATAAGGGTACGGTTTCACCTATTCGGAGAAGAAAAACCGAGGGCAGAGAGCTATGCACGGAAGGCGGTAACCAGGCTAATAAGTCTAACAAAAAGAATAAAGCTAGATATCGAGCTCTAAGGATAGGGAGGACCACAATAGATCTGCAAAGGTCGCAGTGGGATAAGTATTTTATTTTATCTACCTCTTGGAACGTATAATCTCCAATCCTAATATGCCTGTACTCAGACTTGTTTTTGCATCTCAATAGGTTGGTTTTATCCGCATTTAATTTAAGACTATTTTTTTTCCTTCTTTCACTATTTCTTGTAGCATTTCTTCCGTAATTTTTCTATTTTTTGTTACTAGTGCAACATCATCAGCGTATGCTATTATTTGACCTCCCTTTGTTCTCAAGTTTTGAAAAATTATATTCTCAACATTCTGATGATTCCTCGTAAAAATTTAAATATGGACATCGTCATTCGGATAACAACCACTTACGTCACTGACCATTTATATATATTTGTAAATTAGGTATTAAAAATTTGAATAGCTCTAGTTTTAGAATTATCTGACTGAGTAGACTAATTATTACGAGTTATTTTTAGACACATTAATGGTTGATAATATATAATCCACTATTATACATGGCATTGTGTGGTCACATATCTCATTCGGGTTCCTCACAGGATATTGTAACGTAGCGGAAATAAAAGTAATATAACGACATAATGATAATTTTGGCTCAAGTTTCGTTTAGCCGAAATCAGTTACATAGAATATCTGTTTATAGGATGATTGTATACAAGAAAGCTAGCACTACATAATTTGATTTTTGCCGCGGAAATTCTTAGTTTCTGAGAAAACTCGAATTTTCGATTTTTCTACTATCAACTAAAATTCGAAACTTTACGGTGTTTTTAATAGTTTTTTCGTTATAGAATGACGTAAAAACATTTAATACAACGATGTGAACTAATTTTTATTCGAAAATGTATTTTTATCACAATCATTTTCATTGATTTTTCCGGGTTTAGAAGTGCCGAAATGTGATAGGAAAATAAAAATTACATATTTTTGTTTGATTAATAATTTGCTATAACTTTTCTATATGACTTTTTCCGTGGAAATTTATCATAAGGGCGGTGTAATAGAAAATCTTCAATATTTCGAAGTTTATTTCCATAGTATTTTCAACTTTTTTACATACTTTCGGGATCGTGGAGTTACGTAGGGTGCTGGGTGGGGAATATTATATATGTGCGGTTTTTTGCATTTATTGGAGATTTTGACCATTTTACTGCGCCTTATAATTCATAGAAAAACAAATTTCGTTTGAACGAAAATGTGAACAAGATGATTTAACTCAACTGAATATAGAATATTAAATTCACATAATTATATGTACAATGTATACATAGAGTTCATACAATAGCCTTTTTGGTGTGCGTCATCGATTGTTAATACCCTTCTAACACATTACGGTGAAAGAAATGGAAAAAAAGGCAGGTCTGTGATTAATCCTATTCAAAATATCACAATAATGAACGTATTACAAACGTTAACCCTAATCTTTGACAGAAAAATTTGATTGGTTGATGTTTAGTTTACGTGCAAGCGCGACCTATCAATCGGGCGAATTTATATCGTTCAAAATTCTATGTAGACGTTCCCTTAGTAGGTTACGTCTTTTTCTAATGTCCCACTGACAGTTCTCGTCAGGTCTGTACTTTGTTGTTCATGATTATTTATGGAGAGTGAATATTAATATTATTGTTAGCATTTTATTTCTTAAATAATACAAAAATATGCCTAGATACACGGAAAAAGAGCAGCATCTTATTTTGAAAGGTATCAAATATTTTCAATTAGAAAAAGAAGCTGGTAAACCATTGATACCTTTAACTTCAGTGCACCAAGTAAGTATTTTTTATATAACAATAAGTGAAATTAATATAAATCAAGTTAATCCTATTTCATTAGGATTGTTTAAATATTTTATTTTTATCTATTGTGTTTCAGCGCGTTTCAGATGCATTGGGAATATCCTTGCCGACTGTAGCAAATTTGGCAAAAAATGGCATTCACAGTGATTCAGAGTATACCACTAAAATGAGTAAGTCTGTCAAAATGTCGAAGGGTCCCACAATCCGAGAGAAACACGAGCATGCCATTAGGACGCGTATATACAGAATGTTTAGTGAAGGTATGTAGAAAAATGTTTTCTATGCATCTGACATTTTTAATTAGTCCGATGAGTGAACCATTTTTACACACTTTTATTTAACTTCACTTCTCTGTTTGTCTACATCAAATCTTACAATCCACTTTTTGAGTGAGTATGAGTGGTGTGTAAGTAAAATATTCGAGAGCTCATATTAAATGTTTGTTTAAAACTAGTAGTCACATTTTATAGATTGCGCCACCTACTTTAATCATAGTGAGAAAGAGTGAATGAGACATTAAAAAAAATTATTATTCACTTTTTAGTGCATTTCCTAATAAAAGTGTGTAATTAAAAAAGTGTTTTTGTATTTTTTATTCATTAATATTGTTTGTTTACTTATTTATTTTAGGTGAACATGTAACTCTACATTCACTGAATAAAAAACTCATCGATCTGGATGGAATCGACATGTCTGTTAGTTCAATGGCTAATGTTTTAAGGGAACTAAAATTCAGATGGCTAAATTGCAGTATTTCCAATAGAAACTATCTTATGGAACAACCACATGTAGCTCACAAAAGATTACATTTTCTGAGAGAATTCAAGAACAATGAGAGTTCTCCTTACCCTCTTCAGCATGTTTTTTTTGGAGGAGACCTGGATTTTTAGTAAAGGTAGTTTTCGCAAAAGTTGGCAAGATGGTAGCACTAAGGCAGTAAGGAAGACAAGTGGTAAAGGTGTACGGTATACATTATTTTACAAGCAGGTTCTGAGAATGGTTTTGTCGAAAATTGTAGTTTGATTTTCAAAAGTTGGAGTAAATCTGGAGACTATCATGATTCGATGAATTCGAATAACTTAAAAAATTGTTTGAACAACAGCTCCTGCCGAATTTAAAAGAACCTTCTTTAATAATAATGGACAATGCATCTTACCATTCAAGTTTAGTTGAGAAAATCCCTAATTCATCTTGGACTAAGCAATATTTAATTAGTTGGTTACAAGAAAGGTGTATACCTTTTCCAGCATCTAGCATGAAAGATGAAATTATGAAAATTGTGAAGAAACATATACTGGATAAAGAATACAAGTATGTAATTTATTGTAGGAGATAAGGCTCAACAGTGTTAATGTAAGCGATGCTAAGGGCGCGTTGTATCTCACACCTAAACTCGGTTTAATTATAACTGATGTTTAGACTGATGTAATTAATGATAATAAATAAATCAATACGTCACAGTCTAAACATCAGTTATAATTAAACCGAGTTTAGGTGTGAGATACAACACACCATAAGATAACCTCTGTTGACCGTGTAACTGCAGCAACAATAATAAATGTTTGGCAAGAGGCAATTGAGCAGGTATGAACAAATAAGTTTACATTTCTGCCGTACTGCCAGTATTTTGATTTTTTTTTGGGAGTCCTGAAGACTGTATTTTAATTATATTTATATTATTGTAGGTTACACCAGAAAAATGGAAAAAATATGTTAGGCATACCCAAAACATTATAGAGGAATATTGGGAAACAGCAAAAATTATTGACGCTAGTGATACTTTGCCTGTAATTGTTGACTTGAATGAGTCGGAATGTGAATCAGATTGGGACTTATGGGAAGATGACTGCGAAAATTGAACTTTCATAATCCTCTTCTTTTTAATTTTTTATTAATTGGTTGGTTTCTTGACTATTTACTATGTTTATGTTTGTTTTTTACTGAACGTGTAACTGAAGATAGAATACCTACTCTAGTTAGTGTTTGGAAAGAAGCTATTCAACGGCAGAGCAAGTGGTCGTAGCTTCAAAAAGCTATAGAATAATATCTATTTTGTTAAATATTCAATATATCCGAGGTGCTTTAGGAGCTTTTGACAACACTCCTGAGACTCTCCTCAGAAACTAAGTAGAAGTAAGGGGGCCCAATAGATCTTTTAGGTCTCAGTGAATGTCAAAATACATATATACATAAATTTTCAATACACCACCTGTACATATTTTAATGAAGATCAAGTACATGAGGTCAGTAAAGACATCAATAAGACAGTGGCCACATTTAGACAAATAAAAAAATGAAATTCACTAACAATAAGATTTATAAGTGAAGAATACCTTTTTCCATAAAACTTTAGAATAAAATAGGGTTCCATATGGTGCAGACTTAATTGAACAGGCTGTATAATTCTTTTGCAGGACTATATTTGCTAATGAAAAGTTATTTTAATATGTAAATTGAATATACAATTTGTTTTATTTTGCAGTGTTTTCATATCCCAAGTATTATTAATTTCATATCATTTTCGAATATGGCTGAATACGATCCTGATCATCTTATTTTTCAAATTTAAGGTTAGCTAAATGTCAATATAGCAAATATAATAAGCGACATGCCGAAAACCCGGATATACGTCACAAACGATGACGCACACCAAAAAGGCTATTGTAAGAACTCTACCTACCTTTTATACTTCATCAGGATTGTCGTTTTTATGCTTTATTGACAATTTTTTTTAAATTTTCGCATTTATTGACCATAGCGATATTGATAAGAATAGATAGATAAAATAACATTAATTTTTCATGTATCTCATTTCGTTACTTCTAAACCGCATTTAAAAAATGACAAAAAAAAATGTTTTTCTCTTTTAACAAATTTCGGCTAAACGAAACTTGACTCTAAAAGTAATATAACCACATAATGAAAACTTTCATCATTAAGAGCCATTTCGGACGTGATATGTCAGTTAGGCCAAAAACTCAGGTAGTTCCTAATCCTAAGATTCAGTTGTGCCTAGACGGGGTTGGTAAATTGCGCACAGCGGTCAGTTTGTAGCCAGGTATACCCAAAATGTTTCTTCTTCATAGGTAAATTGCGCACAAGTGACCCTAAAGAGGGTCTAGGTAAATGGCATACAACTTTCTACCGATTATACGAATTTTAAAAGTCACCAGAGATTCAAAGGATTATCCCCTAATGACTTTACGATAACAATTTGAGGCGTTGGTACATAGATCAGTTTAGTTTTTGCATTCGTGTTAGTAAGTTCGTCCGATTTATAAAATGGAACAAATGCTGAGTGAAAAGAACAAAACGCTAATAATAATAGAAGGAGCTAAATTTCGCAAAGGAAGAATCCTTGTTTCTGGCAAAACTCATTGGCGTTGCACAAATACAAATTGCAAAGCCAAATTCTATACCACTAATGAGAAGGATATCATCGACAGGGATCTCATCCATAATCATGATATAGATTCCGCAAAACTGTGTCGTGAAAAAATCAGTAACAGCCTAAAAAGGAAAGCTGAAGAAGAAATATCAGTTACACCATTGAAAGTGATACATAAGGAGATAAAAGGTAAGAAATGTCAATGTGCTTAGGCATAATTGAGGTTAATATATTCTTATATTGTTCAGAAACCCCCGAAGTTCTTCAAGAACTTACATTAGTGGACATAGGATACATACGGAAGAACTTATACAATGCGCGTCGAGCATATTTGCCTCCGTTGCCGAAAAGCGTGCAGGACGTTCAAGAAGCATTAGACTCGATGTCTATTAAAACGATACAAGAAGAACGTTTTTTAATAATAAACGATCGAGAAAATAACATTGTAATATTTTCATGCTTCACAAATTTAAATTTTTTGTGTTCTGTAGAAGTAATTTACGTAGACGGCACATTTCAATATTGTCCAAAGTTTTTTTACCAATTGTTCAGTCTACACGGATTTAAAAATGGACAGTATGTACCAGCGGTTTTTGCATTACTTCCATCTAAAGCCACTTCTACTTATGTTAAACTGTTTTCAACAATTCAGATGGAATGTTCAAAAAATTTGGGAAACTTCTTGGCCACTGTGCGCAATTTACTTCGCCCGACAAAACTGCATCCGTCCACACCAGAGTTGACAGAAATGTTGTCGATCAGTCTAATCAACATGTCTGAAGAATATGTCATAGTTGCTTGTGCATATATTATTATCGCGACAAGAAAAAGAAAAGCTGTTCGCAAAAGAAGATTTTGGGTTCGACCAAGTCTTCAAAGTAGAACTAGATACAACGCCAGTAATTTGATAGAAGATTTTAAAAAAGATGACGTCAACATATTGAGCCTTGAATACAGGTGTAACGGTGGTTTTAGAAATTTCTTTCGAATGTCGGAAACTGAATTTGAATATTTATTACAAAAAATCGGACCAAAAATTTATAAAGAAGACACCAATTTATAGACTTGCCATTCCCATAACGGAGCGTCTTGCTGTACGTTGCGATTTTTATCACTCACTTATGTATCTTTTCAAAATTTCAAAACGGTACTCAATTTGTCGAATGTCGAACATTGAAAACACGCCCACACACTAAAGTCGATAGACTGCTCTTTCATGTTTACCGACAATCGATGGAAAACAATTCGACATGTCGATCGATTTATTTTGTCGATCGACACCGTCGATTGCAACGTACACACTGTCGACTCGGTGAGGACGCAACTTTAGAAGATGAAATTAACGTCATTGAAAGTAAGATTAATCATAATCATCAACATGACAAAACAATAAATAAACAGAGTGTAAGTAAAAGCCTAAAAGAAAAGCTATAGATGATCCAATGGAATGTTTGAAATAATGCCTAATGATGAACGCGTAATTATTATTTTTAACCTGTTCCGAAATTGGACCAACAGACCTATAAGGATTATATTGACCCATTTTCCTATAGGGATACTTTTAAATGTTACCACTCAAGTTCACACCACTACATATTGTGATGCAAAGAGTTGCAGAAAGAACAAAATCCCATCAAAAACATAAATGTGAATTGAGAGCCAAAGTCAATATTATGATATATGACTTGGTTGTTGACTTCAACGACAAAAAAAGTGATATCTAAATGGGTACCAAGTTCAATGGTCAGTCCTGAATTTTATTTATAGCAACATAAAATATTTTATAACAACTTAAAATATTATTTATTCTTATAACTTAAGATAATATATTAAAGCCTAAGGTCCGACTTGACTAGTTCGAATATACCATTTTCTATATTTTCTTGTACCTTTGAAACGTTCGATTCATTGGAAACTGTCTAGATAGGAAACACCAACTCAAATGGAGGTCGACACAAGGGCACCTCCAAACAAAGAGTTTACTCAACAAGGTAGACAAGCAATAATCTGCACTGATAGCAGACAAGCTCTACTGGCCTTGAGCAGACAACGTGTTACATCAGGGCTACTATTAGAGTGCCATCGAGATTTAGCTAACGCCTCGGTAGATAACAATATTATCCTGAGGTTGGTTAAGGGGCACGACAGAAGCAAAGGTAGCCGCATTGCTGATTCTTTAGCCAGGGAAGCGGCTGGACTAAGAATTCTTGGACACCTACGGCCTGACGAATTCGACAATTGCGGAACTAGCTAAACGTTACACCAATGCTCAATCTCTAAAGAGATGGGATGAAATCAAGGGATGCAGTCTTGCCAGCATCACCCTGGGCGACCCTGGGAACCTGGAATCGAAAAAATATTTGGCGTTGACCAGGAAAAACCTACGTTTAACGGTAGGATTTCTGACATTAAGGAAACACTTCCATACAATGGGGATAGTGGACACTCCTCTATGCAGGATGTGTGAAAAGGAAGATGAATCTGTCAAGCATTTCTTATGCGAGTGCCCGGAGTTATCGCCAATAAGAGAGTGTGTGTGTTCGGTGAGTCTTGGCCTACACCTGTAGATATAAAGGAGATGTCTTCTAGTGACCTGTCCACTTTCCTGGAAAGGACAGGATGGACGATGACCTAGGAAGACAACTCCTCGGGAGGATGTACAATGGGTCACGTGTGACTCTACAGATACAGAAGGTAGACAAGGAACTCTCAACCAGGCTATTGAAACTGAGTAAGAGTCATTTGAAGACAGTTACCGACCTGGAGACTGTACACTGCACCCTGGAGTTAGTGATTCTATGTGCAGAAAAAGTGAAGTCTATGATGAAACACCTACTCACATACTCTGCTTCTGCGAGAACTTACATGGACTCAGACGGAAGCAATTTGGAGAGGAAATAATACAACCATTACAACTACTGAAAATCCCTCCAGTCAAACTAGTGGCCTACATAGAAGACACAAAGCTTCTGGAATGGAAGTAGATATTATAGGAAAGGGTACAAAGATTCAGTTCAAGTTACTGGGCTGCTGAGCACAACCCAATCGAATGAATGTATGAATTGCCCATTCAGTATCCGGAATTTTTTTTACGAGTTTTCTGTTTATACTTAATTTGGCTAAGTCGGGGAAGCTAACTGTAATAACTACTAAAAATATTATCAACTTTTAATTTAAACTAATGCCTACACCATACCGACGTATTAAAAGAATTATTGTAATAATAATATAACCACAAATACTCCAAGTATTTTTCAAGAAAATCTAGGTTTGTTCCAACACACAAATTGTAATCGTTCCTGAATCGTTATCGATATCGTTCTTAGGGATTTGTTACGCAGTCGCCAAGTGTTTACCGTTCTAATAACGATTCTAAAATATATCATGGTTGGAATGGTTTGGTTACTGATTCGAATCATAAATCTGGAACGTATCAAACATAACCATACTTTTATTTTTATATGGTACATGTTGTTAACAAATCAAGGCAACCAACCTAACTAGATATGGTTATATGTACTACGCAAGTCAGTTCTCTTGATACCTGCTTTCAGTCAACTATCGAAATCATCGTTCTTGAACCGGTTCCATAACGATGCCAAATCGGGTTGGAACAAAACAATTATCGTTCGCTAAACGGTTCTCTCGTGGTTGGAACGCATTTTTGCTAATTCACATGCGCGTCACCGTTCCAAGAACGGTTTCTTGATGTGTTGGAACAAACCTTCTATGAATTTTAAATCATAAATCGCAACCTTATAAGTCAGGTATCGAGAGACAACCGGACAGCAAGACGGCGCTCACGCTTATGAGGGATTTATAAACTTATATTACAAAATACAAAATTCTTAAGACGAGTCAACGAAATATTGTGGAACGTTCTTTAACTAAGAATCATCTTGGCGGAACTTCCTATACAATTTAAAAAATGTTATTAATTGGTAAATGACCACTAAGTAACATTATTATAAAAATTGAATAAATTTTTGTACGTCCGTTGTCTTATGACTACAAAAAGAACCGGATATTCATTTCCTATTTTGTTCATACGTTTAGTAAATGAATTCGTTTTGTTTCCACGTAATTCTATTGACGTCAAATCCTACGAAATCATAAAACCCACAACTAACCAGATTCTGATAACATAGACGTCTTTTGTTTACAGAGATGTGTCACCGTTTCGATAATGTTATTTGTGAGCGGTTAATAGCATGCAAACATCTTAATAAAAAATTGAAATTGTCGAGGTTATTATCAGTTAGAATAAATTCTTAATAAACAATGTATAATTAAACGCACAAAACTAAAGTACTGTGAATTCTGTAGAAATAAATTATTTTCATCTAGAGACAGTTGTTAAATAGCGCGCAATGTGCGCGATTCAAGAAAAAACTTCCTATGCCTAAACTAAGTGATAGAAGTAAAAGTATCTAATAGATCTGATTGGGTTTCATCTGACACAATTTGAGTTGTTTTCTGCTAAAAATAACGTTTGAGTACTGCTGAAATTTCCAACGAATACAACACCTTATCGCTACAACGTTCTAATCCGAAAGTGGTAACCTAAGAGCGGCCTTACGATAATCTACTGTACGCAAAATATAAAAGAAAGAGACTTTAGTGTTGAAATCTATTTATAGCTTTCTAATGAATATTACTACGATGGTACCTACATACGATCAATATAATGATTAATTAGAAAATTTTCATTACTGAATTAAAATTGATCTATAGACAACCCAATTAACTTTCTCCACGAACATTATTTATCATTTAGTCCTTTGTGTATAAAACCCATTCTGTTATAAAAAGTCTGATGTTGTTTGTGTAGTTTTTCTCCGATTGAGATTGTAATATGTCTATCGACCTGTCACACTAGCCACTTCCAATTATAGTTCTATGATCTCAAATTCTCCTACTCTCACCGCTAAGACAATTGACATATATTATGTCAACGGCCGATTCCATTTTGAGAGCCTTGTCCCTTTCCGCTACCGACCGTCTAATAGACCTACCTCATCGTATCTCAAATTTTTCAAGTTTTGCCTTCAATTGTTGTGGTAAGCACAGCTGTTAGGATACCGTTGCACAGCTAGAATACCGTTATCTAACCACTAGGATACACCTAGGCATATCTAGCATCAATTTCGACAAGATATCATCAGTTTCCAAATAAGCTAAGTACCTATCTATAAAGTGCAGGTCTCATTTTGTCCTGTTTTCATCTTCCTTTTAAGGCAGAATAAAGTTAATATTTTGAATTTATTTTTTTAATTTCTTATCTACCCGGCTGTAAGAGCTGTAGGGGATCGTGTCCGGGTTTATGTAAGTTTCTAACATTTTTATCATCAACTTTCTTAATATTGCTTTTTAACTTTCAATTAAATTCTACAAGGTGTTTCTACCTTTCTCGCCTTAAGGTGCGTTTTCACCAAAAAAGCGAACATTCGTGTATATTTGCTCGACATATTGATATCTCGTCCACACCTGAGCGAATATGTTCAAGTTCGGAGTTGATCCATCTACTTTGTGCGAGCAGTGCGAGCGTGGTAAATATGAATGACCATGAAAAATTATTGTTATCTAGTGCTGATCTTTTTAATTTCTGCACTGTCCCTAACTCGTCGGCTAATTCTCTCCAAGCATCTTCTTTATTATTTCTATTTTTGTAAAATGGGTCCGAAGAATTCCATAAAACCGGCCGAATGCGATAGCCGTCTATCAATTGCAACACACTATCATTAGACCATTCCATTTTAAATTTGGGTCACTAAAAATACCTACAAATAACCGAATTAATATTTAATTTAAAATGTAAATAACAATTTTCCACCTGGTGGCCCGGCCCAGCAAAGCGCAAGCGATCGATGTGCGAGCGCTTTTGAAGATTAAAATCCCGTCCACACTGAACGAGCACGAACAAGTATTTTCTTTGATGTACCGCCTTCCTCTCGATCTTTTTCGAACGCGAACAAGCAAACGTTCGCTCGCCCGCTAGCTCGTACTCATTAGAAAATTATTGATGCTTGCTCGCTCTTGTTCGCTCGTGCTCGCTTTTTTGGTGAATATGCACCTTTAGATAGATTAATTTAAATTAATTTTCTTTCGTCGATGTCTAAAAAGGTAGTGGCGCCCTAAGTTCTTATAGTCTGTCAACCCTCTGGCATACCTAGTGTAACACTAACATGGAGTCGATCCACCCTTGAGAAAGTCTCTAGCCGGGATCTGTCTCGAGAGGAGAGAGCAGCGTTACAACATTAAACGTCATAGATCATGGAAGTAACACTAGGCTAACTTTACTGTACACACTATTATTGTCGGAACCTGCACGGCATAATATGTTAGGCAAATATTGTTTATGGAGAACGCCGCGTGCAAAGGTCGTCGCTTGCCGAGACGTTGCCCTCATAGTGTGAATTAAACCTCGTAAAATTCCTAAAATTCAACGATAAAGATATTTTGCTTTGCCAGTGCTTTGCACGATTTGATGTAAGAGGGACCTTGTATAATTTCAATTCAACTATGTATATTTTCTAATCATAAATGCAAATTGATGTTATTTATAGGTAACGGTTTACTCCCACCTTTATTGTTTGTATTGTAACCATACACACCAATTTGTGACGTACAAGTCATGCGAATCGAGCGTCATTCGATCTTTTGGTTAGCAACCGCTATCACTTTTTAATGTTTCATTTCTGACGATTACGGTATGACGTATCGCTATTATTAAATTGTTTATCCTGTTTTTCCAAACATATCTTATGTACAATAAACAAGCGGATCCTAGTAAAGCGGCGAAGGAATTTAGCAGAGAAGTATTTTGTGACTAAAAGAGATTAAATGAGAACAATAATTATTATACGTGATGAAATATGTAAAAAAAATGCTGCTATAGACGCACTTTTCATACAATAGCAGATTCTAAAAAGAAAAACAATAAAATTTTTCACTTTGACAATTATTTTTCTTATAAAATACTGACTGGTACCTAGGTTTTGAATTTTTTATAATTTACTTTGTGTCAAGCCCCCGGAAAAAAGTTGAAATAAAATAAATACGGTATTTTTTGGAAATTACGCAAAAACCGTTGGAGTTGCAGAAAAAAGTTTCAAACGAAAATTGTAGAGCTTTAAATTTTACACCAAAATGGTCGTTATCATTTTTTCCTCAAATTACATTAGGGTGGCTAAAAGTTGAGGGTGGTTTTTTAAACTTTAAAAAATTATATATATATAAATTAGCACTACAGGCCTTGTAGGCCCCTGGCTTCTATTTTTTTCACTACTTGCTTCCATTTCTGACGGTCCTTTGCTTTTCCTCTCCAATCATATATTCCCACTTTTTCTATGTCACTCCTTACTTCCTCCATCCATCTTTTCCTGGGTCGCCCCCTTCTCTTTGTAACTCCTTCTCCTTCAGACAATACCTTTTTTACTATTCTTTGATCTGGTAGTCGGGTTATATGTCCTAACCATCTGGCTCTTTGGGCTCTGACTTGGTTTGTAATTGTAGGTTTTCCATACATGTCCCTTATTTCTTTGTTTGTTCGTCTTCGCCACATATCTTCTACTTTTATTCCTCCATAAATTTTTCTAAGGACTTTCCTCTCCCAAATTTCCAACTTTTTCTCTGATTGCATAGTCATTGTCCATGTTTCTGATGCATAAAGTACTACAGGTTTTATAATAGTTTCATACACTCGAATTTTAGCTGCTCTTGAAACGTTTTTTTCTCGTAATAATCTACTCAGGGATCCGACAGCCCTATTCCCTTTTATTATTCTTTTATCTATTTCTTTTTCTTCCTGAGCTTTGTTCGTTACTATCACCCCTAAATATTCAAACTCCTTTACTTCTTCAAACATATAATTCTTTTGTGCAGTCTTAAATGTGATTCTATTGTTTTTGTCTGTATCCTTTGATTGCATTACCATATATTTTGTTTTTTCCTCGTTTATTATAAGTCCATATTTTCCAGCTTCTACTAGTCTCCTGAATATATTTTCCAACTGGCTCTTAGTTCTTGCTAACAAAACCAAAATTATAACTCGTATAAAAATTGGATTATTTACAATTTTTTTTTTGTAATTACTTAACACACCGTGAACCTTCATTTCAGAGGAAAAAAATATTTTTCAAATTTGTTTTTAACAACTTTGTTAAAAACAAATTAAAAAAATAATATTTTTCAGCTTTTTGATATTTTTTTCAGCCTTTCTCTGTGAGGTTGAAACATAGTCACATCTCCAAAGTAAATGATTTAAAAAATTCAACACCTCCACTCAAAATTATAATTTAATGAGCTTTTTTTCTTTTACTACTAGTACATTATCTACATCTTTATTATCTTTATTCGTTCAACAAATTTTTTTAAATTATTTTATTTATATTTACTGTGGAATTTATTGTCAAACAACTTTTTTCGTTATAATATAAACTAAAATGGATAATTATTATTTCACTTATACTTGATCCCACTGCCAATATCTTTAAATGTTCCATTACCTGCACCAATATACCAGAAACGTCGTCTCCGCGTCGATTCAGCAAAAGCATGCATATTAGCGAATGCGGGATTTTTTATAATTTTGGCAACATCGATCGTCCTCGTCGCATCCAATCCATGGCATTGCGACATGTTTCGCGAGACTGAAGTCAGATTCACATAGCACTAAAACCGATGATAAAAGACAGGGAAAATTGATTTGAAATGCTAACGTACCTTTTGGTACGCGCCGATACGCAAATAGTGTAAACGAGGAAAACACAAAACAGGCAGTGGTCGTGTAAAGTTGAAACAGGTAAGAAAAATATTTACGGTACATGCTGAAATGTTTGGAGATCTACAATTCTTTGTTTAGGTAAAAATTGAAGTATACTTTTAAGATTTACATCCATTTTATCATTTAAGGAAACTGTAATACGCAGGCTGTAATGGTAGCTTATTTTATGTTTGTTCCAACTGGCAGAGTATGAATTGTTCAGGAATTGTATTGAGTACTGTACTAGAACTACATAAAAGAGCAAACTCGAATTAGGGATGGTTCTTGAACTAACACGTTAACATTTTTGACGATATGCGCTTGCCAGTTCCGCCAATTCTAGGGCCAAGCAAAGTGTCATTCTATTATTTATAGGTTTGTTCCAACACATCAAGAAACCGTTCTTGGAACGGTGACGCGCATGTGAAATAGCAAAAATGCGTTCCAACCACGAGAGAACCGTTTAGCGAACGATAATTTTTTTGTTCCAACCCGATTTGGTATCGTTATGGAACCGTTCCAAGAATGATGATTTCGATACTTCACTGAAAGCAGGTATCAAGGGAACTGACTTGCGCAGTACACATATCCATATCTAGTTAGGTTTATTTGCCTTGATTTGTTGTTTTTGTATTTGTTGAATTTTGTGGGAACGAACTTACTTATGTTTGTTTGCGCTATCTGTTATAAATAAACAGTTTTTTACTTAACAACATGTACTATATAAACTTAAAAGTAGGGTTATGTTTGATACGTTCCAGTGATTTATGTCGAGTCAATAACCAAACCGTTCCAACCATGATTTATTTTGGAATCGTTATTAGAACGGTAAACACTTGGAGCCTTCGTAACAAACCCCTAAGAACGATACCGATAACGATTCAGGAACGATTACAATTTGTCTGTTGGAACAAACCTATTATCACTAGATTATCACCACCTTCCAGTTGGTACAGTTTTTGTACCGTCCCAAGAACGATACATAATCAGTTGGAGAAATGAAACAGGGATTTTAAGCATTGTATCAGAACTGCTTTTGTACTAGTCGACCAATATCAAGCTTCAGCAGATTAAAAACACGATTATTACAATCGTTCATTTGGACACCTACAACATATCGTACAATTCCCACCACTCCGTAGTCTCAACTGTGGGCGGTACTTAATAAGCGTCAGACAGTCAGTAAACAGTAGTTGATATCGAAATACTGTTCAAGCCCATAACTATTCGAAATAAAATAAATTCGTAGAGAAATCAGATTGTACAACCTTCAGGAAAAAATTTTATCGTGGTACTTTGGAGGTCACTCACAAGATCAGCGGATTTGTCCCCGAATGATTTATTTTTATGGGTTTTTTAAAAAAATTAAATTTATCGGCACAATTTTGAACGGGCCTTAAAATTTGATAGAATTAAGGGCGAAAATTGTCCAGCATTGTGTAAACATTACACCGAATCAGCTCAGAGATACAAGATTATCTTTGTTCAATAAATTCGGTTTTTGTTTGGCTCAACAAGGAGGACTATTAATAATCCGGTTCCACAGAAATCTCAAAAAATTTATACGAAATCTTATACTGATTTTTTAGTTTGGTGTAACAATAAAAAAGTCAAGAATCACACCGAAAAAGTTCTAATAGCATATTTTTCGAAAAGGAAATTATCTACTTTATGGTGACATTATTCAATGTTAAAATCGATGATAAATTTAAATATGAACATTGACATAAGTAAATATAGTAAACTTATTACCTTCCTAAAGCTGCAATCAGAACACCACAACCCAAAAAAATCTAAAATATTCACAAGAGAACAGATTTTTGAATTTATTAGTGCACCAGACAACGAATTTCTTATGATGAAGGTAAGCAACTGAATAATGATATGGCAACACTATAATTCATTTATTCACATAAAAACAATACTTCAAAATATAAAAATAGGTTAGTTGTAAACATTTGTGTAGGCACGATGTGTTTGTCATGTATAATTTTTAATTTGGTATTCAATCAGTTCAATGTTACAATGTGTTAAAAAGAGAAATAATAAGGTCTCAGTGGCGCCATCTCACATTAATTAGAATTCGTTGTGTATATGTTAGGATCAAACACCGATTTCAGCTAATGGTCTAAAAATACGCCCAAAACGCGTTCTGGCCCTCAGCATATTGCCAAAATCCGAAATTACGCTTTCCGGCCGCTTAATGTAGACCAGAACGCATTCGGGACCTTTTGCGATTGCCAGAACGCGTCTAACTCACAATTAAACCGTCCAAAAACCGATTTTGTGCATGTCTCAGCTTGCAAACGATACATACTTAAAACATCTACTTGTTTTTACACGAACTATTGTTATGACACTTGCTGTTACATAGTACCCTTACCCTTATTTTTACAAGCTTTTGCTACCTTTACCTCTGTAAGTAAGGGTAAGGGTACTATGTAACAGCAAGTAGATGTTTTAAGTATGTCACCAGAATTATACGTAGACGAAAAACAAAATTCCTTCAGACTAACTTGGGAAAGTCAATACACATTCTGGCAATTGCAAAGGCTCCAGAACGCGTTCTGGTCTACACTAAACGACCGGAAAACGATATTTCTGACATTGGCAATATGCTGAGGGCCAGAACGCGTTTTGGGCGTATTTTTCGACCATTGGCCGATATCGGTGTTTGATCCTAACATATATATTTGTCTATAGAAAATTTATTTTCATGTTTTTTAACCTCTTCAGAGCACATTTTTTTATTTTGTCTTCATGTGGTCGTAGATAAAGTTTTGTATGACACTTTTACGTGAAGTACTTTTGCGCACTTGTATCGTAAATAACTATTTTTGTATGTATGTTTGTAGCAGATTCCTTCGGACTCTATTTTGACCCAATTTAAAGAAACAGATTAATTCGAAATTTTGCACACTCGTCAAGAACCGATGACAATACATTATAGTAGTGAAATATAGGGTGTTCCATTTAAAAAAAAAAACATAACTTTGATGTAGATCGAGTTTGAAGAAAACTAAAAAAAAAACACTTCTTATAGTAAATCGAACTAAAAAGTAAAAAATAATTCTTAATTTAAAAATAAAATGATTAACAAGAAAATTAATGTCGGTATGGTAATAGCGTGGGGTGGGTGCTCGATATCAATTGTTATAATTTCTTGCTAATTTTATTCCGAAATCCAGAGTTAGTGTATAAATGTAGTACAAAGCACCACACGCTTTTATATACATATATAACAGCTCTACAGGCCATGGAGGCCTAAGGCTTGATTGTCAAGAAAACGTTGTATTATGTGTAAAATTTTAATATAAAAATTGCAAAGCGCTTTCGGCTTTTACGCCATCATCAGTGCGATACTCGTCAAGTATATATACAAGAGTCCAAAAAATAAATCGACAACACAATGTTTTCTTGACTCTCTAGTCATGTGTACTCAGCTATAAGGATTTTCACCTAAGGCTTGATTGGCTATTTTCCTCCATTCTCTTTTATGTTTTGCCATCTCTTCACATCTGTGTATGTTCAACAGCTCTAGGTCCTTTTCTACTGCTTCTATCTACTTCTTTTTTGGTCTTCCTCTCTTTCTTTTACATCCAGTTCCTCTTCTAAGTACTTCTTTTGTTGCTCTGCTATTTGCAAGTCTCTCTATATGCCCTAAGTATCTTATACGTTGCGACCTTACTACCTCCGATATCGGAGGGCTTTCATATAACTCCATGAGCTCCTCATTTGTTCTTCTGATCCAGATATCTCCTACTTTTCTTCCCTCATATATTCTTCTGAGTATTTTTCTCTCCCAGTAATTTCTCTTCTTTTTTATTCATGATCCACAGGTCTTATGATCGTTTGATAAATTCTTTTTGTTTAAATGCCTTCAATAGTGCCCCTGCGCTCCTGCTGCCTTTCGTTATTCTTGAATTAATTTCTTCTGACTCATCATTTCTGTTATTGATATTAATTTCTAGGTAGCTTATTTCGTTTGTATACTCAATAGTATACTCTTTATTGTCTAAAGTACTCCGGAAAGTCAGTTCTCTATCCAGTTGTTCATTACCTGTTCTCATTATCATATATTTTGTTTTATGTTCATTTAACTGGAGACCCTTTTTTCTCGCACTATTTTCCAGACGTTTTAAAAATTCGATTTTACCGCAACGAAATTAATTTTCCCGTTTATCATTTTATTTTTAGATTAAGAATTATATTTTACTTCTTAGTTCGATTACCTATAAGGCGTGTTTTTTAAACTAAAATCAATTTTTTTTATTAAATTTTTTTCGACATACAATTGCATAAATGTATCTCTTTTAATAGCCTAAAATGTAGTACCAAATGTAACACGTCTTTGCAAAATTCTAATGTAAATACACATGAACCATCGAATGGCATATTTCGTTGTTCCTAGAGAAGCCATTAGTCATTTTCAGAAGGGTAAGATTGGTTGTATTGTCCAAAAACGTACCTGACCAGGTAGTTCGTCATTTCTCGGTAGACCAACAAATTCTTACCCATAAATAAAAAGAAACAAGAATGTTAACCATTTGGTTTTAAAGACAGCTGCGAATATTTGACAAAAGATAGTTGGTTTGGGGAATTGTTACAGGACGAAAATAATCTTTTTCAAAGAAATTTATGAAATAGATAAATGTTATTAGAAGAGAGTGGTTGAACGTGTTTCAATGCGACTAGAAAAGGTTGTTTCGAGATATGATCGGAAGATTAAAATTTGGTTTGTGCCTTGTGGCAACTTCCGTTTACATTTTTATTTTTTTTTATCACCTATTAAAGTGAAGTTTATGCATGTCTACACTGAAAATTTAAAAAATTCAAAACTATATAAATAGTACCTCAAGATAGGTACCATAATACAACAATTAGAGTTGGAAGGAAATACATAAAAAGTAAAAATCAATCAACAAGTTTTTTAACAAATATTCAAGTCCTGGCCTGATGTATAAAGAGAGTACGTTAGTATCAGTCACACGTGGAACGACCTCCAAAATCCAAACAACATCTCCTAATTCGGTATATGGAAAACAAATCTGAGGTCATAAGACGTGATGATGATATAAAAAGTAAGTACCTACAAAGACATTTTAAACATAAAAACAGCCAATCATCATGCCGTAACCACAGCAATTTGTGGAAATCTTTTAATACAACATGTTTCACATAGTGTTATCGACCAGCGTATTCTAATTAATACAAATTTTTATAAATTTATAGATAAACATACTAAACAGTACAGTTAAAAATCTTATACTTAAGGCAATATAATTATCTATCTTGCGGCATTGGATGACATAACCTTAAATTTTCGTGTAGTCAATACTTTATATAACAACGAATATAGACGTCGTTGGTATTAAGCATAGAATAACTATCAAATAAGTTTAATAAATTAAACATTCTTACCATTAGCTGCAGGACCATATAGATTTTGAGAAATCATTTATTACAATATTTCACTATGCACTTATCTTTTCATACGGCAATCGAAACTTGGGCGATAGAACAGGAGGAAACAGATTTTCAATAAATTTGTAAGGCGTTAGAGAAGCGCGTTTCCAGTGAAGTCGATATTTAGGAACATATTAGTGCAGATTATTATTAAGTAAAAACTGCTTTGACCACGCTGATAAATTTTTGATGGAAGGTATGGGCTGCTGGCATAACCGATACCGCTCAAATGGAAAGTGAGGTTAAATTTATGTTCTTCTTTTTCCTTTATTGGGTAATATACCAGGGGATACTTTGCCCAGCTTATACAGGTGTCATAATCGAAAATCTTTAAATGGGATCACTTGAACTAAAACTTGTCTAACTGAACAGCAACTTTCCATGTTAGTGAGTAAGTAATATACAACAGAAAGGTGAAAAGTTTAATTTGTGTAGGTATACTGTGTATTGTTTAAATTAAAATTTATTGAAGTGAAAATTTCTTTGGTGGCTGATTTTTGGTACGGCCAAATTTATGGTTTGGTCATCGCCTAACCATCACGCGTATCATAGGCGTACGATTTAATTTCTAAAATTTCGATCTACCATGGGCGTGTAAGATAAAATTTTATAAGAGAAAAATGTATTAGCGACAATTCCTATCATGAGCGTACGATGAATGTTCTTAAGGGATCTATTTAAACAAAATTATATCGAGGAATAAGTAAGATTACATTTTTAAAATGGGTTAATCTGTAACAAGATAACTGTATCTTGAAAAATTAAACGTGGGTAAAATTTGGCAATATTTTATTAACCTACACCATTTTAAAGCACCATAAACCGCTATAGATTGATTATTCATCACTCCCATCTCTATTCGGAGCACATGGTTTCAAAATTCCGCACTACTCTCAACCAGTATCTTCAACTTTTCTTAACACAAAATAATCTCCAACAACGTATGTCGTGGTTTAGAACCACGCCCGTAGAAGGCAGACATTCGTAGTGTTGCCAAATGCGTCAAATTATCCTTAAATTATAATATACATAATTATACGAAATAGTATATTTAACGAACTTTAAATGGTATTTTCATAGTATTAAAGGCATTTGAGTGGGAAGCGAGTATATAAGAGTATACGACTGGTTTAAGTGTATTTTTGTGATGTCCCGGTAAGTTCCAGTTGTCTCGGAACGCCGGTAGGTAGAATTTTATAAGGGTCGAGTTCGGGTTCTTTCCAGAAAATGGTCGAGCTGTCTCCCATTATTGATACTTTATTTGAGGAGGATTAGTTGCCAGAAGTCTGTTAACGTGTAATGTTCCTTTCCCTCACAATTAATTAATAACTAGTTCTTGAAAAGTTATTTACGTTTTTTGACTTCTTCAAATTTAAACATATTTTTCATTAATTTGGAACGTTGGAATTGAAAAAATTATACCTGAATCAAATGCGAGACAATTCGGGACATCACCCTTTTCGAAAACAAGGGGCCAATTCTTGAATTTGTATGAATTAATTCACATGTGAAAATACGAAGATTTTCATGTGTTTCCCTATTTTGTATTCTTGAACTTTCACACACGAACTATTTCATAAGTTTTGGAGACGAATTGATTCACGTGGTATACCTGTATCATGTGAATATTTTCTTTTATTCTAGGTTATGTATACCTATTGTTTATGAACCTCTTATAACGACAATTTTTGGACGAACAGAAAGGTGAAGACTTCGTAAAAAGAATAAAAGTACAACGAGTTAAATGGGTAGAGCACGTATGGAGAGAAGGATCTAAATCAGTAACCTACAGTATCTTGCTGAGGAACCCAGGAGGACGGAGGAGATGCGTCAAAGTGGCAAAATGAAGAGGAGGTGGACCTCAACAGAGCAGGAGTAGCAAACTGGAAAGAAAAAACAAAAAATAGGAAATTATGGAGGGACATAAGTGAAAGAATTTAAGTGTACAACGGGGACTGATTCACCCCAATTAAGCGGATCTAGAAAGCATACGCGGCGTAACCCCACACGGGGTGTCAAGCCATTATATTATATATAACGAAATTGTTTGATTAGTATAAGTACAAATTAAAAAGTACAACCACGAATCATTAAGAAAATATTAGGAATAATTTATTGAACGTTGGAAAAATATATATAGAATACTGCAGCATCAAGTGCTAAAATTTAGAAGAAGCAGAAGAATCCCAGATAACACATGAACATACAATGGATGTCCAATGGATATCCACATTGGACATAAGGGATATTCATAGGATATCCGTTCAAGTCCAGAAGGATTTCCTATGGACATCCATTGGATATCCATTTGGATATGGACATGATAAATAAACCATGGACATCTCATGGATGAATAATGGACGTCTATCATTCAAATAAATCTTCACGTCCAGTAGTGAATGAGAATTGAAGGTCCAGTAAATGTCCCCAAACGAATATCCATTGTACTAGTGGTAAATGGACATCCATTGGATGTCCATTCTGTGTCCATGTCCATATGGACCAATCGTGGATATTATAAGGATATCCATGGGATATCCTGTGTTTACTGGGATCCGCTCAACAGGGACAACATTTTCTGAGAGATATAAGTGAAGCTTTATTAATAAAAAACATCCGATTAACAAAACAACTAGCAAGAAATTATTTTAATTCAAATGCTGGATAATTTTTTAGTTGCCCCTTCAAGAACTTTAGCGCAATCTAAAGAAACAAAAGTAAATCCATATTAGCATAGCTTTATGTATACCATTATATATTTTTTCATTAGGTATTAATTTCTCTACACCTTTTGCCCCTGGAAGTTACTAAAGTAGTATTGGTGGCAATATTTAATGTGCGGGAGTCAGTCAGGCCAGTGTTAGAAGAAGCATCAATGAAGTTATGACACTTATTTCATTATTTTTATTCACATGTGAAATCGGTTCACCGAAAATTCACAGTCTACACAAGAATAGCAAATCTGGTTCACGTGTGAATTTTACAAGGTGAATTGTTTCACTGACGAAATAATTCATGCATTTTCAAGAATTGACACTCAGGTAATAACGGTTTGGGAGACAACTCGATCCCGACCGATATCCATATTGATCTAGCAAATATCAGTCGAGTGTCGTGTATTGGATACGAGTTTAAATGCGAGTTACATACACTATTATTTCGACTCCCATTTTTCAATTTCGTTAGACGTAAACAAATTTTAAAAACAAGTTTTCTTTAGAAAACATTTTAGTAGGTAAATTCAATCACAAAATTTTGTTAATCTAATCTGGTCGTTTAGAATATGTAAAATATGTTAATCTAAAAATTTAATCCTTTGAATCATCGATTTAATTTATAAATGTTTATAACATATTTGGTAAACCCACTCAATTTTGTATTTCTGTTTTGGGACGGAAGCATGTGGGTTTTAATTCGTACTATCACCTCCAACTTTCAAACTTTGGCAACAGTGTCTGACGACAGTAACGGTCGCGATGACATGCGAAAAGTTTTAATGCCGGCAAACTAAAGGTAAACCGGTAAGTTCTGAAAATCATTCAACTCTAGAACCAATTTATGATAATATTCTTGATAATCATAATGATATTTTCATTTGCAGAATTGTTTTATACTTAAATTCAAAGGAATATGTATGATAAAAATGTAACTAGAATTAATTGATCATAGATTTTTCAAAATTGTAAAATATATACAGAGCATTTAAATGAAAACTATCCACCCCACATAATTCTGAAGGCGCCACTTTTACGAAAAAATGAAAAACACAAGTTAAAAATCATATAAAGGGGGACGTCTTTTTGCTCATATGTATTCGCATAACTTCAACCCTCTCCCTCCTATGGTCACCCCTCACAACTTTTTAAACGGAACACCCTATACATTATTGCATTATTGGATTCTCCTCTACAAGAGGATTGCAAAAATGTATAGTGAAAAGTCAATCAGTTGAGAGTTAGGTAGGTACGGATAATTCCAATTTACATTTTAATTCGTAACAAATCAGCAAAACAACACTAAATTATTTTATAATGTGCTCAAATTGACTTCCATTGGTTTCCATACAATCAAGCCTCAAATGACTTTCGAACATTACGTAACATTTCTTAGTGTGGATTTATGCAGACACATTTAACAATTATCAATTAGCATTTAACAATTAACATTTATCAATTATAAGTTGAACTACTCATTTCACTATGACTCCATTTATGCACACAATTAACAATTATCATTTATCATTTAACAATTGCGAAGTTGGCCAACTTTTAACTTCTTAAATTAATTGTACCGAATTTTCATCTAGTGCGCAACTAGTACGCAGATCCTGAAGTTAAACTCAATTTTTTCATAGAAAAGTGTTTGATAGGTTATATTGTGTGTTTGTTTGTTTTGTTTATTTTTAATTTTCAAGTTGTATGATGATGCTACTCTTATCGACATGACTCTCTTATGGACATGAAAATGTAGGGTTAATGGTTATTGTAATGTTAAAACCTTTGATATTTTGTCGCAAAGGTTTGCCAATAAAACCCAATTTTAGTCTTTCACAGTTTTATTGACAAGTATATTCAAAACTGACAAATCATAAAAAAATCAACATCAAGTCAGTAAAAGTAAAAATCATTAAAAGTGGAACAATTTCACATTCTCCCCCCCGCTAGAGAATTTATTATTCCTCTAGTTCTAATTTACAAATTTTCGTAACCGGACGCTTATATTCGGAGGTTGAAGTCTTAACATTGACTACTCGTATGCGGCCATCCTGTCCTGGATAAGTAGCCGATATTCTGCCCAACTTCCAATTATACCTGGGTGCTTGATCGTCTACCAAGACCACCACGTCGCCAACAGATATAAGTTTGTTGTCATTTTTCCATTTATTTCGTTTCGACAATGTTGGTAGATATTCTCTGATCCATCGATTCCAAAATGAATCTGCTAGCATGCGCGATATCTTCCATTCTCTTCTCAAGGCATCCGCTCCTGGGTCTATCGGAACTAAATCACCTTCCCCATTGGATGAACCAATCAAGAAGTGGTTTGGAGTGAGCGATTCATTATCTAAAGGATCGGTTGATACCCTCGTCAAAGGTCTAGAATTGATAATTTTCTCCGCTTCAGCAAAGAAAGTTTGCAAAGTTTCATCCCTTAAAGACTGATCATGAAGGACTTTACCAATAACTTTTTTCACTGAACCAATTAATCTCTCCCAGGCTCCTCCCATGTGAGGCGCAGACGGTGGAATAAATTTAAATGTGATGCCACGAGAGGTCATTGAATCGACTATAACAGACTGATCTACTTCTTTAAGAGCTTGGGTAATTTCTTTTGCAGCTCCTCTAAGATTCGTGCCATTGTCACAGTAAATCACATGAGGCTGGCCCCTTCTTGCCGACATTCTCACTATTGCCTGGATAGTCGAATCGCTGTTAAGAGTGTGCGCAATTTCAAGATGGATAGCTCTTATGGCAAGACAAGTGAACAAAACACCCCATCTTTTCTCCCTTCTTCTTCCAACCTTTACCATAATAGGACCAAAATAGTCCATTCCTATATTAACAAATGGTCTAATTTCTCTCTTCACTCTTTCTTCTGGTAATTGGCCCATTAGGGGAGGTGAGGGTTTGCTCCTTTCGATTTTGCATTTCAAGCATTTCGTAAACACAGATTTCACTGCAGCTCGATTGTTAATCACCCAATATTTCTGCCTGAGTTCATTTATTACCAATTCCACTCCTCGATGATGAAATTTTTCATGGTAATAATGGATCAACAGCCTCGTGAACTCATGTTTCGGACTCAAAATTGCTGGATGTCGTGTTTCTTCTCCCAAACAGGTAGCAAATTTTGTTCTTCCACCGAGTACCATAATACCTTCTTTTAACTCTGGACATAGACTAGCAATTCGACTGTGCCCACTCAAATATTTGCCGCTCGACAGAAGACGAAGCTCTTTTGAAAAACTCTCTTGTTGTGAATGTTTTATCCAAACCTTTTCTGCTTTCACTAGCTCTTCTGTCGTTAAATTCGGTAAAGCCCGTTTTTTATTTTTTAAAATATCCAAAAATCTTAAACACCAAGCCGTAGAGCGAATCAATCTAATCCACTTTGAAAATCTTCTTATGTCTGGCAAGCATTTTGCATAATTTTTAATAATTAAACATGTACCGAACCTTTTTTGCTTCATTTCAACGTCTGATTCTTCTTCGAGTGGGTTTTCTTCTTCTCTAGGCCAAAATTCTTCAGATTCTCTAAGAAAACGAGGTCCTGAAAACCATTCTTCTGAAATAATGTTTTCGCCCACAACTTTTGATCGTGTTGCTTCGTCTGCAATATTGTATTCGGTTGGGATCCAACGCCAATTTTTAACCTGTGTTCTCTCTTGTATTTCTCCAATTCTGTGGGATACGAAAGGTTTATAGTTTCTTCCATCCGCCCGAATCCAATTTAAAACACATTTGGAGTCTGACCAGAAAAATGTTTCATGAATGTGGATTTCAAGTTCTTTTTTTATTGTTTGAGATAGTCGACTTGCCATAACTGCTGCTTGAAGCTCAAGTCTTGGAATGGAGAGAGGTTTGAGAGGAGCTACTCTGGTTTTGGCCGAGACAAGACAAACATGGATTTCATTTTCTCCTACAATGCGGAGAAAGGTTGCTGACGCGAATGCTTTCTCGCTGCTATCGCAAAAGGTGTGGATTTCTATTTTCAATGCGGAAGGTATCAAATAGCTGTAGCATCTAGGAATTTGAATTTCACGAATTTTATCTACATCTCTCAACCATTTCTTCCAAACAGACAACAATTCTTGTGGTAACTCTTCATCCCATTCAATTCCTGATCTCCAGATGTCCTGCATGAGTATTTTGCCTCTTACTGTGAAGGTAGATATTATACCAAGTGGATCAAATACAGACATTAAAGCTCTCAAGACTACTCTTTTCGTAGGTTGTTTTTCCATTGGTCTCAACTTTCCGAGCTCGAAGGAGAATGTATCGCTTTCTGGATTCCACCAGAGGCCTAATATTCGATGTAAAGACGTTTCGTCTATATTTTTTGTAGCTGTCAGAACCATATCTTTTGCTAATTTCTCACGAATCAACTGTGAGTTAGTCATCCAGTTTACCACTTCGTATCCAGCCAATTTTTGAACTCTGCAGATTTCTAGAATAGTACGTAAGGATTCATCCTCGGTATCTTTCGAGTCTAAGTAATCATCGACGTAGAAGTTCTTGACAATTGCTGATTCGATGTCTGGGGTGGCGAATTTGTTGGCATTGATATTTTTCACGAATTGAGCACATACAGGGGAACATGTCGCTCCAAAGGTCATTACCAGCATTTCGTATATATCAGGAGGCTTGTCATATTCCAAATTTCTCCAGAGAAATCGCTGAGCACATCTGTCCTCTTCGCGTATTCCAACTTGATGAAACATCTCTCTGATATCTCCGCAGAATCCAAAGCGTCTCTGACGAAATCTCCACAAAATAGCTACCAAGGATTGTAGCAAATCAGGGCCGGATAGTAGAACATCATTCAGACTCACGTCATGTGACTTCGCAGCTGCATCGAAAACCAGTCTTATCTTATTCGGTTTATTTGGATTTTCCACTGCAAAGTGAGGAAGATACCAAATGCGAGTACTTTCATTATTTTCTGCTTCCTCCAGGGTCAGTTTTCTTATGTAACCTTTTTCTTCATACTCTTCAATTTTTTTACAGTACTCTTTCGCGAATTTTTGGTTTGAACGGCATTTCCTTTCTACACATTTTAATCTTTGAAATGCTTGATGTTTACTTTCTGGTAAACGTATATCAGTGCTTCTCCATAACAGACCGATTTCATAATTTTTACCAGTGTACTTCAATGATTGATGCATCATGTCTAGTGCTCTTGAACTCTCATGGGATAGCTGGTCGGGTGTTAAAAGTGTACCAAATGTTTCTGTAGAGAACGATTTCTCGATCAATTTCTGCAGTTCTGTTTCAGAATTTTCTAGTTCACATATGTGTAGAGTATGGGCTTTAAAAGATTTATTGTGGCCATTAGGACTTGGCCCATGTAAAGCCCAACCCAATTTGCACTTACTCGCAACCGGAAGATGCTCGGGTCCAATACGTATCTGTCTTGCAACTATCAGATGGATATTATCCTGGCCAATGAGAATGACTGGTTTTTCATCAACTATATCTTCTATCGGAACACCCTTTAGATGCGAATATCTTTTCCAATCTGCCATCGTGACATTTTGATATGGAAGTGACATGTTTGTGACAGTACGGACTCCTTTCAAAGTGAACATTTTATTGTCGTCTGCTTTCGAAATGTTTATATCTAGCCGCATGGAATCTTCTTGTAATGTTATATTTTCGCTGGTCCATTGCAAGCAAAGAGATTCCTTGACACCATGTACGCCTACCTTTCGAGCGACTTCTGCATCTAACAAGGTCACTGTAGAAGCTTCGTCACATAAAGCAAGAACAGATACTTCACCATTTGGTCCATACAGTCGTATTCGGATAACTCGCAATAAAATCTTAGTGGTAGGATTGTTTACTGTACATACCATATCACAATTATCTCCATTTCTAATAATTGTTTCATCGCTAGGTTCGAGTTGTTTGTGTAGCATGGAGTGATCGTATAACTTGCACCCGTTTTTCCCACAAACTTTTTTCTTTCTACATTTAAACTTTTGATGGTTTTTATAGAGACAAGAAAAACACAATTTCTTCTCTGTTACAGTTCTCCACCTCTTATCTAAGTCATCCGATTCCATTTGAGGACACACATTTCCGTCATGTTCTTTTTCGCAGTAATGGCACAACCTGTTTCTTATCTCTGTGGTGTTACATACTCTCTCATTCTTCTTTGGATGGATATGACTGGTGAACTTTGGCTGGTTTGTTCCGCATAAGTTACGAGGTGTACTAATAAAACACGCCGAGCTTGCTATCTCTTCTAACCACAAGGAAAAATCTTCCAAATTGACATCGCCCTTACGGACTTTCACTTTTTCTCCCCAAGAAAGTTTCATCATATCAGGAATCTTTCCCAAAAGTTCTCTTAGCAGTTGGGGATTTTCAAGGTGGCGTTTACTCCCCAAACTCTTCATAATAGAAACCATATTGTTCACCTCAGTAGAATAGAAGATGAGTTTCTCCAAATTACTATCCCTAATAAACGGAACATTACGTATTCGATCAATCATGGTATCTATGATGTATTCAGGCCTCCCAAATCGGTTCTCGAGGGTATGAATCACTAGATCTACATTATCTGCGGTCAACAACATTCCAGCAACAGCCGATTTAGCATCTCCTTTGAGGTACCTCTGTAGCTTTAACATTATCTCTTCATTGCTATACTCGCACATGGTACAGAGGTTTTTAAATGATTTGTGAAACAAAGGCCAATCTTGGGGGTTGCCGTCAAAATGTGGAAAATCTCTGTCTAAAGCTTTTCGTATTTGAAATTTATCGGTCTTCTTCACGAGCTGGTCAGATTGAGAGTGGTTTAATGTCGTAGATGGTGATGGAACTGATTTGAGTACGTTAGAAATGGTTTCGCATAGCATTCTGATGTCTTCAGTTACTTCCCTTTTTGTATGTGGTTCACGAGATGTTACCGATGACGCTTCCTCGTGTATTTCCACATCGTTATCAGGTTTATCATCTCTTTCAGATACTGGATCTTCAGCAAAAGAAATATTGTTTACCCATTTGGTAACCGCAGATCTACGTTCTTGTTCTTCTTTGGTCTTGCTTCTCATAGAAACACTGCGTTTTCCAGACTGATGGGCACAGCTACATTCGCTATTTTCTTTTACTTCCAACTCAGCTTCTTGAAGTTGTTCCTCTAAATTTAGAATACGTAAACTATTTTCTATCTCTTTCTGCTGCAATTTCAAACTCTTCTGCTCTAATTCTTGTCTTCGTCTTTCTGTTTCTAGAGCTAATTTTTTCTTTTCAAATTTTAAACTGCTGTGGTTGGAATAACCAGTCTTTTTGGAAATAATCGATTTCGTACCGTCATGTCTCGAAGTGGTTGCTTCCAGATCGCCTTCAGCTAATTTATTTGCAGGATTACCAAAGTTTTTTGTCCATACGTAATCTGATGACAGATTGGGGTTCAATCCTGCATTTTCTCTTTGGGATGTACGTTTCTCCATATCGTGATCACGTCGGGGTCACCAATGTTAAAACCTTTGATATTTTGTCGCAAAGGTTTGCCAATAAAACCCAATTTTAGTCTTTCACAGTTTTATTGACAAGTATATTCAAAACTGACAAATCATAAAAAAATCAACATCAAGTCAGTAAAAGTAAAAATCATTAAAAGTGGAACAATTTCACATGTAAATAACTGGAATCTCGGGCTCGTGCGCATGCTTACTATTTTCTCCTAATTTATAATTGTGTCTGCATAAACGATGGCAGTTTTACTAATTGTTAATTGATAAATGTTAATTGTTAAATGCTAATTGATAATTGTTAAATGTGTCTGCATAAATCCACACTTATTTGTCGAAATTCTTGAATAATTCACTGACGTAAATCATCTATAGATGGTGGTTGAATGGCATAAATTTTGGTTTTTAGATATCCCCATAAAAAAGTCTAGGGGGGCTAAATCGGGTGACATAGGTGGCCATTCCAATATTGGGTTATCCTCCGAACAGGGAATGACTCATTTAATAACCGTCTTACATCAAGAGCGTAATGTGTGTGTAATCTTATTGAAACGCTAGCAAAGCTTCTGTCATGGTATCATCATTTTCTAGTATTCGTGTTATTTTGAGATCAACAGCTTCTCTGAGTAATTGGAGATAAGACTTTCGCTCAATAATGCAACAAATAGCTGGCACTATATATTTTACGTCAACTATACACTTTTGTTTTAATCGCTATAATAAATATTGTTAGTACAACCAACTTCGGCTCCCATTTATTCTGTTCACTATAAGCATATTGAAAGCGTCTGTAGGCGTCGTGACGTACAACGCCTACGCTTCCAACTAGGTCGATATACTTTTTATCTATGGCTATTGTGAATTTCATCATTTTGTTTTGATTACATTCTATTACTCATGGACGTTTATATTGTTGGTGGTGTTAGTGTATTCTAGCTGAAAAAGAATTACCTGAATGTAACGAATTCCTACTTAAAATTCATCTAAATTACTTACATCTTAATTATTCAAGAGATCTAAGTAATTCATAGTAAGTATACTTGTTAGACTCCGTTTCACGTAAGAAGAACCCATCTGAAGTTGCAGTCGTATGCGAGAACTTGCCCAAATCAGCTGGTCTTCGGAAACAACTCGACTCCTCCTCTTGTTACATCATCCAATTTTCAATGCTTCTGATACAACCTCAGTAGTTTGTCAAATTTAGTAGATATATATTTGTTTATATATTTTCATTTTAGTTATGTACTGTTTTAGATATTTTTGCTTTTTGTAACTATTTGAATCAGAATTACTCGCACTTTGACACAGTGAACAACATAGTTTTCTGAATTATTCCGAGTTTCTAATGTTTTCCTAAGAACATCAAACATTAACTTCACTGGCGCAGTCAGTAGGATTTTTTCAAGAAAAGAAGAGCCTTTTCTCCATTTTAATCGTTAATTAGGAAAATCAAGTGAATTGCAAGCAAATTAGTGTTAGTGTTAGTGTTAGGTTCATGTTGTAGGTGTAAAGCCACGTAGATAACGCAGCGTTGCTAGTGTAAAGCCACGACGCGACGCAGATTTCTCGGAAGATTTAAGTGAAAAGTCACTTGTTTCTATTGCACTTGGCTCCATGCAGACACTCGACGACGAGTCTCTAATGTTTTCTTAAGAACATCAAACATTAACTTCACTGGCGCAGTCAGTAGGATTTTTCCAAGAAAAGAAGAGCCTTTTCTCGATTTTAATCGTTAATTGGGAAAATCAAGTGAATTACAAGCAAATTAGTGAACGGTTCATGTTGTAGGTGTAAAGCCACGTAGATACCGCAGCGTTGCTAGTGTAAAGCCACGATGCGACGCAGAAGATTTCTCGGAATATTTAAGTGAAAAGTCACTTGTTTTTATTACCCTTAGCTCCACGCAGCCCACTTCAGTGTAACGCTACTAAAATTTGAGTATAGGTAAAAAGCATCACCAAAGAGAAAGAGCAGCTGGGTACCTGTAAACAATCCAAGTGAATTTCGACCGGAAGAACGAACTGTTTACACAATTGGCACTAATATTGGTTTGTTTATATTATCGCTCTTATTAATATTCATATTTCATATTACTTCGTTGTAGCAAAGATTTTATAATGTAAGTTTAAATTCAACCTTGCAGAATATTATTTTCACCCTGACAACAATTGGCTTCCTTAAATAATTGATAACAGTATGTGCAGCAATAATTAATGGTTTTTGAACCTTTGTTTATAACATCTTCTCTATACAGAAGTTACGAATAGTAGCGATTTTATGTTTGTATAATTCTGTCAAGTCACGAGATAAAGTTTTTGTCGTACATATCTACTTTCTACAGATTGTGTAGCGATAAAAACATTACAGTTTACATTAAAAATGGATTTCTCTGTATAATTAACTGTTTCGAGAGCAGACTTTAGACCCACACTCTTCTCCATCATGACGACCTCATAAAATTCTTTTCGCGTGGGTTCTCGACCTCTCGGAATGTTCTCAACATATATGACTATATCATAAATTGCGCGAAAAACTTAATTCCAATGAATCACTCACCATCTTTGTTTGTTGGAAGTGCATTTTTGTCTAGACTGTGGGGGCGATTTATACCGATTATTGTGAATAACAAAAATAACCTGAGACTGCATATGATTAATTCATTATATTACTTGTTTCACATAAAACTGTCACATTTATGATTGTTTTATTCAAATGAACAGTTGTATTGTTCTGAGGACTTTTCGAGTTTTTTATTTTATAGATGTTTTATGTTTCAACGATTTTGTAACACCAAAATGGGCACATAAATTTGTTGACGACGCTTTTTATAATTAGCCTTAATGGTAAAGAACGTTTCACAATATTTCGTTGCATCTGGCCTTAAGGATTTAGTAATAAAAGTCTATAAATGCCTCATTATCTGGTAAACAATAACAGATCCGTAGACGGTAAAATTTAGATACTAAAACATAAATTAAATTTATTTTGTATAAGAAAGTATCACTAAACGATACGACTCCATTATCGCTAGCCTCTTATAGCCCTAATAACACAGAAACATCCCAAAAATATTCCAGAAACATCCTTCTGGGACAATAGAAACATATTATAACAACATCCCCATTTACCTCGAACAATTTTTCGCCTACCAAAAAATAGGAAAATATAACGAAAAACTAACGTTTCTTTAGAAAATTCATATGAAACGTCAAAGTAATCAAGTGGCAGATGGTGAAAAACTTCAAAAATCGTGGCGTTATGAATTTTCCGCCAATTGGCTGCTTATATAGTGATAATGTATAGGCACTTAATTAATTTATAGCCACTTGCACCGTCATTATAACAGTGGTTTAAAATTTAACTATTAGTTAATTTTGAATTTTGGCTTGCATCGCGATTTAAGCCACGGTTAAACTCTTCTAAACCACTGTTAAACTAAGCCACTGATTTTGGAGGCTTAAATCGTATATAAACCACAGTAGTATGAATTCTAACCTAAAAAACACAATAAACAGATGTGTCTAACCTCAAAAAAGTACTCTGTGCGCTAGTATTCCGAGTTAGTTACTAAAAAATTGATTTTTGGGAAGACGACATATTCCTTGAGGATGATAGGGATATATTGGATATAATTGATATGGGTTTTCCACGAAGAGTATATGATAGAGCCAACCACTTCCACAACATGGATAATCTCACCTTTTTCAAGAGATTTCGTCTCTTGAAACCAACCGTTCTTGGCATATTAGAAAGAATTGAGGAGGACCTGGAGTTTCCTCATGATTTGTAATAAGTTCACCAAACCAGAACAATAATTTTACAAAACCTAGGTTTTGGTCACCCGTTTCGCGCTGAAAACATTATTTCTGATGATACGTTTGTATACAGGGATGTCATAAATGTATTCTTGTTTCAGAAAAATGGATGAAAGAATATCGGTAGAATCGTTTCAGAATTACATTGAGGAAATTGTAGCGATTTCCGATAAAATATGCGATGGCTGGAAATTGATTTCAGTTGAACAGGTATGTTTTATTTAAAATAACTCATTATATTTATGTACTTTCTCAGTGGAGTAGCGTGAGTTTCGCAGACTGGGGCCGACCGTAGATTCACCTCTTCTTTTTTTAATTCTAAATTAGTTTAAAGTTTGAATATTTTATTCAATGGACCTAATGTACATCGTATTTAAAGTCGAGATCAACTACCATTGCTTTGAACAAAACTTTTGGGTTCGCGTCACCGACATGTTAACGTGATTTGTTGCGCCCCGACTACCATGGGCGTCCGTTATTTTTTTGTGAAAATTTAATTTTATTATAAGCGTACGACATAATTTGATTTTAAATTTGGGTTTCGACTACCATGGGCGCCAGTAAAAATTTTTATGAGGGGCTATTTTATCCGTAAAAATTAGGTTCTATCTAGACGTGTCATGAAATATTTATTTGCGTATCTAGATTTTTTTATTGATTGTCAGATAATACAAGTAACTGAAAAAATGAAACATCCCCCTTCTCAGTATCAACTTCTGTAATATAGAATAGATCTTGAAATTATAGCTCGTGTTATTAAAGTCCGATATTAAAAATGAATAATTTAACAAAAATCTGGGTACTTTACCAAAACCAAGCTTATGTGCAAATAATACTTTTAGTCTTTGTTACAGGGAACAGAAAATAACAAGTTCATCCTGAAAAAGCAGACAATTATATTAACACGTCGAGAAGATTCTGAAACAAAATTAATAGCAAATTTTGAGTTTCACATTGCATTTAGTATAAGTTATGGAGTGCCTATACTATGTTTTAATATATGGAAACAAAGTAAGTCTATGTGTTAGTAAGTATTACATTAAACATTTATATCAAATCAACGTGATGTTCAAGTAGATTCAAATTGGTATAGATGGACAAAAACGCAAAAGTTGTTTGTTATTTTGACAGTGTACCTATCTACTAAGAGATATGCACATAACTTCATTAATTGCACCCAGATAGTTAGCGTATCTCTCAATCTACAATAAGCAGGAAATACATAGAATTAGGACACTTTAGGGATGTCCTGTCAGCGGGTATTTTGTCCCGCCATTCCCGGCGATACAAAATACGTTTGCGGGCATACACGACCATACTGGGGAGGCTTGGGGAGTGTAGTTCCTACACAAACACGTATAGCTATGTCCACTTAATATTCGTCACTTGTGAGCATCTGTATTAGGTAAATACAATTCACTTTAATAGTTCCTACTGGTATTCATCCATTTTTAAAATACAAATGTCTAAAATATCTTCAAACCAAAATAGGTTATGTCATTTTATATGTTTATTAACATAATATTTGGCGTAATTGACAGTTAATACATCATTGATTAGTTTTTTTCCCGGGCCCGTCTGACAAGTCTCCGATAACACTGCAGCCTAATGGCTTTCTCATAGCACCCAGTCCAGCACCTTTGTCCCCTGCACCAGTTTGTACAGGTTCTTAGCTGGGTGTTTGCTATATAATTCAGCGTTTCCTTGCGGTTGCCCAAATAATAACTGTCTTTTGCGATCAAGAGACTTGTATGTAGACTGCATGTAAGGTCTCCGTTGTATAATTTTGACCAGTCATGAACCTTGTTATGATTCTCAGCTGCTTTCTGCACAGTGTTAGCAAATCCGCTGTACGTTTCAGGCATGGTTCTTTTATAAAAGTTTTCCCATGCATTTGCCTTGGGACGTTTACTCAGAAGTTTTTATGTTGCTCTCTCATCCAGGTCTTTACAGATCCTCGTACTTCAGTTTTCGGTATACCGAGAATCTGTCCTGGTTCAAGCTGCGTTTCCTCTGACCATCTTTTTGGAAGTTCGTCAGCTTTTTCACTGCCCTCGATACCCAGGTCAGCTTGACATTATTCCGTTCGGCTAACGTCTTCAGTTATCCCATACTAGTCTAGAGGTCACTTTCTGGCTTGAGATTGCCTCAAGTGCCGCCTGACTATCTGACGTGATATGGATCTGCTTGCCTTCGGCAGCTCTCCTGTTGTTTTCTCTATATACCTCTGCCTGAAATACAGATCATTAATTGGTAGAATAGCGTATTTCAGTTCTGATGAAAAAAATTGCGACTACTACCACAGCGCTCACATCTGATCAGTTGACAAGACACGCGCTCAGACCACGTTGGGATGAACGCGACAATTAGATTTTTAGAAAAGAATCGAATATCGAATGTGACCTTTTCTTGCCAAAATTACCTTATTTCATCTACATGGCATCAAACTAAAAAGGTTCGGAAAGAAAGGATACTTTTCTGAATGATTCCGA
The DNA here is from genome assembly GCA_949126875.1 of Lochmaea capreae. Classification (NCBI taxonomy): domain Eukaryota; kingdom Metazoa; phylum Arthropoda; class Insecta; order Coleoptera; family Chrysomelidae; genus Lochmaea; species Lochmaea capreae. The sequence continues at coordinate 9,180,607 of OX421406.1, read as the reverse complement.
GTTCCTAATTTTTTCCTACCAACATCTAACATTAACTTGGTAAAAACTTTACTGAAATACGTTTTGGTTTTCTAATAAATTTTTATTTTCAATTTCAATCTTTTACTGCCCTTTATTCGGAAACTCTGCCGTTTAAGTGTTAAACAAATAATGTTACCCCACATTTTCATTCTGAAAATTTTTACAGACGGTTCAATGATTACATTGGAAGAATATTGGCAGTACAACACCAAATTTAATGACAATAGTATGTATGAGACTGTTACGCAGATGGTAGGTACAAGAATAGTTTCATTAGAGTTATTGTAACTAAAATTATATTTATAGGACCATCCTGTTCTTAACCAACCTATATTTACGTTACATCCTTGTAAAACTCAAGAAATTTTGGAACCGTTAATGGGAAAAAGGTAAACTACACTATAAACCTTTTTTACAGTAACTGAAAAATGAATTAAATAAAAAAACACACGAGCCAATTGGAGTATATATATTAGTCTGTTCATACTTATTCCAAATTATCCATAAAAATGTCATATGGCAGCACCTATGATTATTTGAACACTTCCACGTTACCAATGGAAAAGCGACATTGGACAAAATGGTTATGCCGACATGTTAGCAAAAGTTATTATGCCGGTGTTACAAAAAAAAGTTGTTCACCAGTTTATGAGCGGTTTAAAAAACACTGACAAACTATTTTTAATGTCATGGAATCTTTTAAAAAGAAATAAAGGTGACTAACTTTTGCTATAGTTCTGATTAATATTGTAATATCTTTTAGTAAGAATCCAGTAATTTCATGGTTAAGTGTCGTGGGCCCTTTTGTCCAGTTAGAATTACTTGAAGATTATATTCGAAGCTGCTAGAGTCAAACGAATCAAGAAACTTATGTTCTACTAAATAACTACAAATTGAAATAGGCACTTAGGCACCTATTTGTAATAAACGTAAATATCATAATTAAGATTATATTTTTATTGAATCCCCCCCTATATCGCTAGACATTTGAACACCTGCATATGTCGACACTATGATACCGCTACTATGATAATGCCGCCGCCTATGATACCGCCGACGCCTATGAGACCTATTGAGATACCGCGCCTTCTAAATATTCCGGCGCGAGAGTGAATTGGATAAAATAATTACCGTAGGAAAATTTTATGAAATATAATATATGAGAATCTGATATTGTATATGAAGGTAATAGATTAGATATGAAACTACACTATACTTATATTTTTGTTTATTTTAATAGCTATTTGTGTATCAAGAGCAGAAAGTAGTACTTTGGTAGTCGAGACAGAAATCTGTCGAAACTACCAAAAGACTTTCTGCTCTAAATACACACAAGATTTTTTCTATGATCACACCAAAATTAACTACTACCTCTCTTTTATCTATAAATAAAATTAGGCGTGCGCCAAAATTACTTTCTGCTTAAGAGCGCCAATAATGTCAAATTATGACAGCTCGCTGAAAACATCAACTTTGCAGTTGCTTTTCAAGGCACAAAAGACGACTTTCGATAGTGATCGTAGAAAAAATAATTTATTCGGTTATTTTATCTGTGTGAGACGTCAAAGGTCGAATCATCCTGTTTCGTCTCTAAATATTTTGCGCTTCAAGCAGCAGCTTCTAGGCTAAGATAATCTCCACTATAAATAAGACTGCTCTCAAGTCACTAGCGTTTGGGTCCTTTTTCATTATTCGCAAAAGACTGCTCCCAAGTCACTACCGTTTGAGTCCTTTTCCATTATTCAGAAAACTTTTCCACAAGAGATACTGTACTGTATGTCCAAAAACTTTTCGATAACCGCATTATGCGGCAAACCCTATTTGGTATAACAACGCTGAACACACGTATACTTGTTAGTAAAATTAGTTTGCACTTATTATAGTTTTCCTTTATTTTTCGTGGTACGAAAAATACAGTGTGCAATACGTGCGCAAATGCTAATTTCTCACGAGTCTCGTGCCGCAATTCACACTTTTGCGCACTTTTACACAATTACTATTAAATGTTTTAGACTGATAACGAAAATTTACATAAACGTTGCTTACACTGCGAGTACTTTTATTATTTATTTTTCTCTTAAAGAATTTCTTGTAAAACTTAATCAAAACGCCGATGTTATCATAAGAAGACTGTATTCGCTGGTAATTAACCGTCATGGTATTAGGCTCCCTCGCTATTTAATTAATTATTAAAATAAAACCAGTGGCTATAGACTAAATTATTATTCTTAATTGTATAAAATGTTAAGTTGGCGGAAACGAGCTTCGTTTATAGTTATTTACATTGGCCGTTACAGACGAATCTAGTATCACTTAAATAATGACTTGGCTATTGTTAAAATACATGCGTTACAACAATTTAGAAGGTCGAATAAATATTATATTTTATGTTTACCCTATTCATATACTGGTATAGTTGACGTAAAAGGTATAGTGCGAACTTAAAGTTGCCGGCTTTTTGTTTTACTCTAAGTCTAAGAGTATACCGTCATAGCCCAGTCAATATCATAATTATTTAAAATGCTTACTTAGTTCACGATAAATTCCTTTAACGTTATAATTTCAACTAAAAATCGTTAATAGTTATTTAATAAACTAGTTTGTTAATGAAGGCGATTAATAAACGAAACTGTTTAATAGTTAGACAATGGTTTGACTAAACTATAACTATTTTTGAGAGATAGTTGCAGGTGTTCTCTTTAGTCGGTGGTCTGACATCAAGAAAGTATGTGTGTTTTTGTGTGGAAATTGTAAGTATACAAAGAGAGCTGTCAAAATTTCTTGATATTCTATTCATTAGTTCGTGAGTTATTGTGCTAAGAGTGACGCAACTTTTAATATTCATTTTGAAAAGTGAAATACAATCGACACTGAATATCATATAGATATAGAGTTATTGGAGCGTTTGAAGGCCGAATTTGCAAAGAAACGTCCGCATACGGTAAAGAAAAAAATGTTGTTTCATCAAACCAACGCACCGTGTCACAAGTCAATCAAAACAATGGCAAAACTACAAGAATTGAACTTCGAATTACTCAAACATCCACCGTATTCGCCTGATTTGGCTCCCAGCGACCACTGGCTGTTCGCAGACCTAAAAAAATGCTCGCCGATAAGAAATTTCGCTCGAATGAAGAGGTTATCGCCGACACTGAGGTCTATTTTGAGGCAAAAGATAAATCGTGCTACAAAAGTGGTATTGAAATGTTAGAGCGGCGCTGGAATGATTGCGTTGGTCTTGATGGAAATTACGTTAATAAATAAAACTAATTTTGAACTAAAAAAAACACATTTTTCCTTTGTTAGCCCCGGGACTCTTCAGCCCATGTGTTATGTGCTTATTCTACGGACTTTACTTTAATTTAGAGTTGTACTTCATTTGCGACGTTCAGTTTCTGTTAAATTGAGTGGAAGAGAAAAACAGTTATTAATTATTAATAACTATAAATTTAATATTGTTATCAAAAGGTCCTGAAAAGTGGTGAGAGGCGATGGATGAAAGTTACAAAACATATACAACAACATTTTCATGATGCAGTTATGCAGGACTTGAATTGTTAATCCTTACTGCAAACGAAAAGCTGTAGAGGTCCGAAAAATATGCGAAGATTACTAATAGAAACCAGGTAAACTGAAAATGTCGGGAACCAAAGTACACAAAAAAATTAAGTATACCTAAAATATTGGGAACCAAATTAGCTGTACCCAGTTTTCACTACCTCACAATAAATAAAAAAATAATTGGACGTTAATAATCTACCATATTAGAAATAATTGGATATAAAATATAAATTTATACAAAAATAACAATATCCGTTAATACGTTTCAGACAGGATGTCGATTCTGTTCCAGCTTAAATAGTTGAACTCATTAAAATCTAATTAATGTAAAGTATGTGAAAAAAAATAATTGCAGAGGGTTTTATACTACATTCGCTGAGATTAGAGATGTAATATAATAGTTATTTATGTACCAAGGGCGAAAAACTGTCTATTATAGTCGAGTCTGCAAGTTGATAGCCGAGGCTAGAAAGCCGGCGAGACAATAGACAGTTCTTCGCCGAGGCGCATATTACATTTTTTTCGTCGACCTTGAACGTGTTGTATTGTTTTTCATATATAAAACGTGATTTCTGGAGAAGTAAATCCAATGTGGCCGTAGCTGCCAATTCCCGTAGCTCCGGAGGAGTGTTACTGATATCCATATCCCTATCACTATCCATTCTTTATTATTATGAACACTAATATTCACACCACGGAAAAGTAAAAAAGTCGTAAAGACTTAGATCGGGACTGTGTAGAGGATGGTCCAGCAATTCGATCTTTCTGTGTGGGAACTTGCATTTTCTTGGTTACAAACATGCTTTGGAAGAGGGGCATAACATTCAATGGGATTCGACAAAAATAATATTGAAAGAGCCCAATAATAAAAGACGAAAAATCAAAGAAAGTGCTTTAATACAACTAAATTCAGATAAATGTGTAGCTAGTATTTCAGCCGAATGTAGTCAAATTTGGTTACCAATGTTAGAAAGAGAAATTTCCAATAATCAATTACCTGCGTTATCAGGATAGCATCATAAGTTTTTATCCAGGTTTTCTTATGATTTATCTTTGGAATGGTCGTTAATCGATACACACTTCAATACACAAAATCACCAAACTGAGTTATACATATTTTGAAAACAAAAATAATCATACACAAAAAAGTAACAACAAACGCGTTTTTATTAACAAAATTTCCAAAATAAGCGAAAAAAAGCGCTATTCCAATAAAAACTGTTCCTAGTGGACTACATATCATTGGAATGTCATAAAATAAAATATTTTATTTCACATTTTACCAGAGGTGTGATCTACTATGAATGGACCTTAATAAAATTTGACAACTAAGTTTTGCAGTCTTAAACTTCAAAATATTATTGATTGTCTAGTTGTCAAATTTTTTCGTTGTGTCAGATAGGGACCAAAAAATTATTTGTATACTAGTTAATCTTGACAACGGTAGCTGGAACGCTACCGAAACGTCGAAATAAAAAATAAAAAACATTGTTGTGGTTTGATTCAAAAAAAATAAAAAAAAAGAATTTTTATATTTTACAATTCGTACAAACCCCAATTTTACAAAAAGAAAACCCAAACATTCTTAGGTAAATTAGTAAAAACAGCACCACACCTACAACATTACATCAAAGCTAATTTAGTTATCATTAAAATACTTATTTATTGTCGTCTTAAAACATTATGTTGACATACGAAATTGAATTCATTGAAAACACTTCGAAAGATAACTACTAATGCACTGTGGTGTCTGGCCAACAAACCGCCACAAAAGGATTTGGGAATTTCCAAATTATTTGAGGCAGAATACAGAATACCTACCAGTCAGATTACGTTAAAACAGACAGTTGCCGGTGGACAAAGCCCGAGTCGTCTGTATCAAAAATATTTGTAGTATACGTATTTAAAAATTATAATCTAAAAACGTAAAAAGTATATAAAATAGACAACAAAAATTTTACCAGAAAAACACAATTTTCAAAGGATAAAGGATCATGAAAAAACGATAAACAAGAACTAACAAAATAGCTCCTGGACACAATTTTTCTAGTCAATCCTAGAAAAATACTATTAACGTTTAGTTGTTATCACATTTAGGCCCGGTTGTCCAATTGCAGCTTAGTCAAGGCTCAAGTGTGAACTCAGGTTCAGCGTCAGATTGCTGTTGTACAAAGTAAGCTTACGGTTGAGCTTGATTTAAACCTTAAGCTTAGTAAAGCCTTCAAGAGGCAGGTTTAATGTAAGCTTAATTAAGCACGGACTATAAATCATATTCCGTGGCTTGAATGTAAATAAACTGTATGCAAACATAACCTACACTTAATTTATTTTCAAATTAAAAGTTTATCAAAGTTAAATTTGGATATTTTAACCCATGATGAGGATTTTTTGGAACTTTCGAAATCGTACAACACCCGAGAAGACCTCGGGTATATAGAGAGCGTATAAATCACTTTGAATGTTGGAGGAATCATGAGTTTATTCAAAGATTTCGTCTTTCTAAAGAAACCGTTCGCTTTGTGACAGATTGTATATCAGAGGAAATTTCTTGCAAAACTAATAGTTACGAAAAATCCCCCCAAATGCCAAATTAGTTAGCTGACATCTTCATTTGACAAACATATTTTGACCAATTTACTTAATACGCATACGTCAGTTCGAAATCAGTTCTACCAACACTTGCAAACATAGGTTTAATAGAGCTGCTACTGAACCTTGTTTGTACAACAGGTTTAGGGTTGAGTTAAGCTTATATTTTAAGCCCAGCTCAGCTGAGTTCAATTTTAAGCCTCAAATGTACAACCGGGCCTTACTCAGTTTTTATTTTATTTTCCATGTTCACAAAAAACTTTTTTGTATAACTACCATTAAAAGTGACATTTTTAATGCCTGTCAAACGTGTTAAAAGAAGACGTTTACAAAGTAGCGTGTTGAAAGCAAAATACTTTTAACACTAGTGTTAAAAGAGAAATAATTATTTTTTTTAACCAAAGAGAAGTAAACGAGACATACTGATTCAATTTTTAATGGAACTTTCAATATTATAATAGTATTGTAATGTAGTATTAACATTAATAGTACGATTCGAACAACTGCTGATATTAGGTTTGTTCGTAGAGCGGTCACAAACGGTTTGAAACTGGACGACTCACGCGCAGTGATTAAAAACTGTTCACAGAGAAGCTCTGCGCATGAGTCGTCCAGTTTCCAACCGTTTGTGAATGCTCGACGAACAAACCTATAAATACGTTGCATTTTTGAACTAGTCGAGTTCCTAATTACATCAGCATTAGCAGCCAGTTCATGAAATGAAGTGCAATTTGCCTAAAATCGGTTTATGCCTCATTATGCGAGATGATTATTAAACACCAGCAAGAACTTTGAACAATTTAACTCACAAAATAAAATGTTATTTTTAACACTAATATCATAAATAGCTATTATCGATGTCAAACTGCCGACAAAATTAACGCATCGGCAACGGTGCCAAAGCATCAGCACCGCAACAGTTTTGCGCATTCCAAGAAATTACGACCGGTGGCGTAGCGATGGAGATGGCGGTGAGAATTGCATGACTCTGACACTGGTACCGGACGGCCGCGACCTTGAATCCTTTGCTATTTATAATATATTCAGTATTTTTTGAAAGAGCGCTGGCCGATACCATAGGTACCATGTGTTTGTTACCAACCGGAATAAAATTTTATTCACACCAGTGAACTGGTTGGTTGGTTCGATGGTTGCTGGCTGCTCTGCTTCGGTAAGGAATGCGTTGGGGGTCGTAAGAATGCTAATGACATGCATATTTTCTAATGACTATCAAATACGAGGGGAAAAATGATAAATTTGCAAAAAGTCTTTGTGTTGTATGACAAATTTTCCATTTAAATTTTAATCTCTCACTTTCGTACAAATTGTCATTGTCATTTTGAACTATTTAAATAAAATTATATAGTTTGTAACTTATAAATGTCGTCTCACGTGACTTCTGTCATAACAGGACTATGTTGCCAAGCTCTTGAAATAGTATGAGAATCTAGTAAATGTCAAATGAAGTTATCAACTATTCTTTTTATTTGGTTAGGTTAGGTTTTGATAGTTACTGTATGCAAACAAACTTAAAGTTATTTCAGTATAAAACTTTTATTTGTATGATAAAAGTACAGCACTGAGTAAGAAATTCTTATTTTAAAACCTATTGAATTATTTCTGGGCCTCAAAAGGTATGTATGAAATAGTTTTATTTGTATGTTTATAGGCACCACAAGACTTAATTATTCAGGAATTATGAAACTATTTAATATGTATGTATTTGGAATAGTATCAAGGAAAAAAGATGTAATGTAGCAATAATGTGTTCTAAAATGTTTTATCAACATTGAATATTCATGATCTAATATGATTTTTAGGTTACAATAGCAACTACCTACAAGTTGCATTCTAGAATGTTGTCACTACAATATGAAAGAGTGATGTATGGTTTACATACATCCTATAAATAAAAAAGTTCCAATAGCCTAGATCACTTTTGTAAGGTAGGCAATTTTGTTTTATATTTTTGTGAAATACATCTTGAGAACTTTGTAGAGAAGCTGGGATGTGAATAAAGCTTTAGAGTCTAGTTCATTTTCAACAAGGAAAATCATCCTGAAATGTATGATCATTGATTACAGCAAACGAAAATTATGCAGTAAGCACCAATACAGCTCAGAAAAGAAGAACAAATCCATTCTATTATTATTGACTCAATTGTAGCACTGAAATCGATACACATTATAATAATTATCAGTATATTGGTAAATTATTTATCATTCCGTCATTTTCTAATCAATCCAAACATATTTACTCTTTTGTTTTAGCTCGTTAACATCTACTGCAACTGAGAGTGCTGCTAATGAAGCGATTGATCAAATGAGACCTTTGAATTCAATCAAAACTATTAAATTAATTATTTGTAGTTAGTTATAAAACTTTGTGGTATACACATTTTGATTACCTTTAGAAAATTCTTCATGAATTACTTGTTTTGAATAGGTATAGTTAAAATAAAATAATAAATAATGCCACCCCATTCTTATGAAATTGTTTTATTGAAAAGAAACATTGCAAATTCATCAATTAGTCACACCAGCATGATTGTAATACTATTTTTTTCAATAAGATGAAACAATAATTGCCAAATAGAACTTGGTATTTCAAAATTCTGAGGTTTACAGACAAACCAATTCTTGGCAGCAACTTCTAGAATAAATCTCTTTGCTTTGCCTGGCAGTACGCTGTATTAACTCAATAGAATTTAAAAAAATCGTAGGGAGGAACACATAATGCTTTGTGACTATAATGTTCTGTTAAATCCACAATGTATTTTGCTGCGGATTTGTTGCTCAAAAAAACATTTATTGAAAGGGCAGTATACAAATAAAACATTCATATCTTTTCAAGTATATATATAATTATTTTTGTAAGAATAAACCAACATTTATTGACTATTAGGTATAATTTCATGTAAGATTTTCAAATGTATTAAATTGGTTGTATTGTATTCTGAATTCTGACATATAATTTGGTATATCGCTGATCAAATATAGTTTGTATCTACTTACTAGGCTACAATATGGATAAACTCAGCTTCACCATTTGTTGATTGAACTGTATATTATGTGTCATTAACCTATTATCAAAAAGCAATGATTCAGGTTCAGGAAGTCAATGGTAGTGGTTTTCGAACCACTTGAAAACATGTTCTTCATTCATTTTCCCCTGGGTAATAACTCAATTGAGATTCATATGAAAATATACTTTATTCTCCATCAATACAACCATCTTCATTCTCAGCATGAAGTACAAAATATCTAGAATAAAAACAATTTTGTAAGCCAAAATTTTACATACATTATTGTAACATACCTTTTGACATAAACAGCACATTTTGGAAAATTCAAGATTCTTTAATAAAAACATTCACATTGTGGTTTATTTTTCACAGAGTGGATCTGTGGATGTGTGTCATATTTTAGGAAACTTACTTACTTACATAGGAACATTCTTCATTAAATAATTGTTCTTCCTCCAATTGCTGCAGTAACATTTCTAAAGTGACATGGATTAATTACCTGTAAATAAATTGTGCAAATATAATTGCTAAGTATTATGGATAGTGTAACAGAATACAATAAATACAGTTGATTGAGTATATTAAACTCATACTTACTTGCTCCATTCATGCTGTAAATATAGTCAGGAATAGCCGAGTAGCAAATACATCAACAAACTATTGCAGTGTTATTGAGTTTCATTTATATTTTAACTTTGACAACTCATCACTGTTTGTAAAAATTTACTCACAGTGTTTTATAACAAGCAGATAAAATAATCGAAAGATTGAATGATCAATATTAAATTGTCACAACATAACCCTAAAAATGTCAAGACGTCAACTGAACCAGATAAACCATTTTAATCGCGGCAACAGCGCGCATTTTTGCCAACATATAAAGTTTTTAGTACGACTGATGTTAGTTTGAGTTTAATAATTAAGTAACCCACTAGTTCTATTACATATGAAATCAATTACGAAACTTTTCTTTAAGCATATATTTATATTTTTCTATACCATGCGACGGACAAATTTCAATATTTATTGAGTTTATAGCAGCAAAACAAAGTGATTGACAGTGGATTGACAGCAGCAAAAGAATGACATAATACAAGCGAACGTCTCTTTTTTGGCACTTTGATCACGTGAGACGACATTTATAAGTTACAAACTATATGTTATAATATTAATTAAATAGATTTAATACGTACCAATGCATATAGCCCGAATAATTGTTACTGATATAATACTTGGGCCGGGTAGGTACTTACTAGGGAACTGCAACTGCAACAGTTGCTGTAACAAACCTTATTTCTTCCCAAGTGTAATGTCAGTTAACGAGATCTTGGAATAATTTCCACTATCTTTTGAAATTGAGGACATGCTAGGTTATTAGCCCTGCAAAAAGAAAATAAATCGCCCAAAAAACAAAAAAATATTTTCAATTAAAAAACGGTGTTTCGGAATTCGGTCCGCTGTCGAAGCAGGTAGATTTCATGTGGGTATTAAAGGTGGTTTGGTAGGGGTAGGTTTGGTTGGGTTATTATTGAAAATTATTATAATTTATTCTTCAAAAATTGACTAGAAATACGAAGGTGGTTTGGTAGGGGTAGGTTTGGTTGGGTTATTATTGAAAATTATTATAATCATTCTACAAAAAAATTGACTAAAAATACGAAAGTGGTTTGGTAGGGGTAGGTTTGGTTGGGTTATTATTTCACGTACTGTTTTTATTTTTGACGATACGCATTTAGCGTAAATTTTTAAACATGCCAGTACAACAACAATAAGTGTGTAGTGTTGGTCCTAAGCCCAAAAAAATGTGAAGGAAAATAAAAGTCAAATTAAACAAATAGTAGGTACATGGGACCCAATTCCGAAATCGCATTTTCGCTGGTGTGACCACACTTCGAATTTAATCCGTTACAGGTAGTCCCTTCCGCAGGTAGCGGGACCGAATTCCGGTGCGTCCTTAAAAAATGTACTCCTTTATTTCGGCCCACAGTGTGTATATTTGTACGGTGGTAGAGGCGAATAGAATAGATAGGTGTGTACTGTGTAGTTTGAAAATTGATTGGAATTATATAAATGTGTTAGGTAAAAAGGACTTTTCCCTGAAAGCGAAATATTGGGAACTGTAATATTAAATTTTTAATCAAATTACTGCCACTATATCTACTTCGACTTGGACGAATCCAAAATATTTTCTTACATTTTTGCCACCTCCATTATGTCATCTTTGACTTCGCTCATTTTTCACAAGCTACCTTCTAGTAAAAACGTGATGCCAGGCAGCTGATCTTCCGCTTTGAAAATTGTGACTGAAAACTCTTGTTTTGGTCCTCTGCTTTGGAGCCGTCTGCATGCTAGGATGCTTCAGCTTTTATGGGTACACCTTCCTTATCTGGTATAGTTATTTGAAACTTATTAATAAAAGCCACAATAGAATCTTGCCTAATAGACAACAAACCTGACTTATCCTATAGGTTGAGATTTGTATCTTGATCTCCCTACTTTTAAAACTCAATGATAATGGTCCTTCAGTCCTTATTTTATTAACAATTAACATTGAGAAATTAAGAAACCATTTTACTGTATTTTTATCACATCTTAAATACATGCCACCTAAGTGTTGTAACATTAACAAATATTTTTTTTAAATATTACTTTCATATTAATAATAAACAATTTGACATATTTAAAAACTATTGTATCAATGTTGGATCTACAAACAATCAGCAAATTTATATTGGCAACTATAATAAAAAAGTGAAACTATAGAACGGAAATGCCAAAAGAGTGTTTTAGGTCAGCGCCAGATACTAATTTTATATGAACCGGATATTGACGCATTCCTACTCTTAGACGTTAGGCATTTCCGTTTGGATTCGTCACTTGGCCTCTGTTTCTTAAAATAACCAGTTTCGAATTGGTCTGACTGTGCTAATGGTTATTACTCTTTACCCATAGGAGTCCCTCAGTATCTTACAATGCCAACTTAAACTAAAAATTAAAGGAATGAAACCTATTTTTGACACTTTTCTGTTTAAAAATAATTTTACTAATCAAATTTAAATACAGTATGATCAATTTTTACTCCGGAGTTTTATAACTCCGTTGGGAGATACAAAAAAAGCTTCTTAGACAAATTGAATTTTCACATTTCTGATATACAGGATGTTCCTTACTAAAAAAAAGACGTATCTAAAAAAGACGCCGGTTTTAAACGTAAACTATACCAGGAAAAATTCTAGGCTAACAAACTAGCATAATATCGAAAGCCACTCGTAAATACTGTCATATCTAAACATTCAAAGATTTGCATAATTTGACCTGGCATCCTTTGTTTTTATTTGTTGAAATACCTTCGTTGTTTTTGTTATCGAGCACGAAATTATCCGACATAGATAAATTATTTGTCTAGACAAAATAAAAACAGATTGAATGATGCTTCGATTTTAATGAGATATACAGGGAGTCTTTGTTTTACAACATTGGTTTTGCAATGAAAACCGTCTTAAATACTAAATAAATTTGTTTATTTACAAGACTGGGTTGTACCAACAGAGTTCAACATCAGCTCAAGGCCAAGCTGATAATCCAAGATTACCAATAACTTATCGAGATAGGGATTTTAAGAAATGGAATGATAAGAATTTTAAAAACAGATTTCAAATGTCAAAACAATCTGTTCAGGTTTCTGTAATGCTTCTGTAAATGGATCATTTTAAATTGTTTATCTGGTTCACAATTATTACATACACTGACGACGCACCACGTGTTTTTTGAAAATCGACAACTAAATAAAATGAAATGAAGTTAGCCGCTGTGGCTTGTAATGTTTGCCAACCAATAAATTAAACTATAGTCGATTTTAGGCGAACACAATCGTTCTAACCGCGGTTAATATTTTTTGACATACTTTTAGCCCTTTATCAACCAAGAAGTGTCACCATCGTAGCCCGGCTAAATAACTACTAATAATATCATAACATTTAAGTGAATAACCAGGATATACAATATACAACATTTACAAAAACGAATTGCGGTATTTAAACAGCTCGAGAAAAGAGTAATTAGCGCGGTCAAAAATGTCAAAAGTAGTGACGTCTTAATAATCACATCGACTAAATGCAATTGATATTTACCGATTTACTCGAATTCACTGTCGGTTCTGGCCGTAGTTTTTGCTAGATGGAACGTGGAAACCAAAACTAAAGAGAAACGCGGTTTTTTCAGAAACTACGCCGAAACCAAAAGTTCGGTCGGATACTAGATTTTGTTTTTACGTTTTAAGGATTAAAATACGTTAATGCGAAATTATCCATTTGCGAATACAGTAAAATTCACGAATGTTTTTCGTTACGTCATACTTCCCTGAATGTATCAAAGACACTCTAATTTTATGTGCATATCACTGACCGCGTATGTCCAATTAAAACAAATGGAAAGGTAAAGTTCTTCCAAAGTTAATGTGATGACCCATATTTTTAATCCCTTTGAAGGAAAAAGCCGCCCAATGGCGTGCATATAATTTTTTTATAAATTCGAATATTGTGAAATAATGTTAATCTACTATATTTGAATGAAAAAAATTAACCTGCATAAAAAAATCATAAAATTTGTAATACAATAATAAAGCGCTTTCCTCTAGAACACGGAGTATCTAAAGAACAGTTTTTTGTATCGTCAACCCAACCATATTTTAAAGGTGGGTGTATATCCTCATACAGTTTTAATTATAATATAATTACCATTACTACTATTTTCTTACATATTAAGTTAAAATGTATTTTATTTTATATATTTATTCATGTAATAAAACCGTAAGGATTGTTTGAATAACAAATAAATGAATAAACACTTGACAACATCATGCGTATCAAACCAAGTTTCGTCTAAATAAATTATAGTTCTATTTTAATCACGGTACCCTTTTATTTTGCACAAATACTCCTGTCTGAGTTCAGCGATACGCCGAGATTCCATTATTACCATTCGATTATCTAACTTATTATATTTAAATCCACAATTCAATAATCCCGCGCATTATCTTGGACTGTTGTTTCAAATGGTCTCCAAAATGCCATTCTAATTAATTATATTATAAAACTTACCCTAACGTCTACGAACAAATGAATATTATATTAATATCAATTCACTGACGCGACCTAACCACTACACCATCAAAAAGGTTTTATATTAATGATACCTTTCTACACTAGATCACCTACACTTTCCTATAAATACCTGTAACAATTCACTAAACTCACTCAACCAAGAAATGGATATTATATTAAATATTTCTTTAAAACAAAATTCACACCCGACACTGAATGATACTAATGGATTATAAGCCGAATCACAACACAACCCCCCCGAACACCCTCAAGACCGTAGAATTTTTTTTGCCAAAAACGTCAAACGGAGTATACTTCGGTTATTTCGTTATATTACGATGAATACTGCAGTTGACGATTGGTTGTTTCGAAGTCTTGACTGCACGTGCAGCTACGTTGCCAACTCTTCAAAATTTTCTTAAATATAGTAACATATAAAAAGTCGTTTTAATTAATTTTTCTTTTTTCAATAATTTCAAGCGACTTATTTTAATGTTTACTAATAAATTTACATTATGTATTTTTTTAAAAATATTTCCAAACTAGCTTTCTTATAACATCACGAACTAACAGTTTACTGAAGTAAGAGGAACATTTGTGTAGCGACCCTAACAATTTTAGAAAATATATCTGACAACATTGCTTTATTTTATGGTCATCACACTGACTTTAGTTAGAGTATACATACGTTTTTATCGGTTTGTCACTCTGTCTTGTGTTGTGACAACGATTGTACTTAAAAAGTGAAACGTCACTTTATGTGGAAATCATTCTGTCGCCAGTTCGTCATCATTGTCATTACTTTAAATAGACAAAGTTCATTTACATTTATTGTGATATTTTTCGACAAAATGCCTGGTAAACGATTGGACGAAAGTAAACGCGAGTGTATTAGAAAATTACATGAATATTTCCAAAAGGAATTGGCTAATGGCGGCCCAGACACCCGGTATATATAGTCAACGTTACAGCATACTACTATTTTTAGTGTTAATGCAAATCAGTTCTTTATTTTAAATTCACACAAAATATATAATTACCGTACTATATAATAATTGAGAGATAACAAAATTAGTAGCAAAATATGTCTATCAACCGAAGAATTTGCTGAATTAATACCGCCAGACACAATTTACACCTGCTTTTCCACCTGTTGATGCAAAAACGAAAATTGTAAATGAAATTGGCAACACTTAGAGTGCTGATATCAATCAAACTTTGCAAAAAAAAAATTGTCTGAACGCTGGCAGCTGTGACTCAGCTAAATAAACGTGATAAAAATTATATAAAAAGATTATTAAAATTTTTGATAATATAGTCCAGTCAAAATAGACATAAATAATTGTTGAGATAAGATAAAAACACCACTGTGATGAATTTGCAAAGACAACGTTTATGGACTGTGTTTACGGTATACATGCAAAGCCGGTCTACTGCTAAAGCCGGTCCCAGACACTGCGTGTATTTGGCGAATAGGCCAATATTTATCATTTGCACGAATGTTTGCTTGATCTCCCACACGGTGCCGTAGTATAGCAAAGGTACACGTAGTTTACTTCGCCAAACTACGGCGTCCTTTACTTCGTCCTAGTTTCCGACCAGCGCCGGGAAAATGACGAAGGACGAATATTTGCCAAAGTTAACTTCCCACACGCTACGCGAATAAGTCCGAATACCAAATGTTTGCCAAATACACGTAGTGTCTGGGACCGGCTTAACGCGAAACTTAAAAACGAATACGTTAGATTATGCTCCCTTTACCCACTACTACTAGACAAGTGAGATAGCGATATTGATTGTTTCATATCGTCGGCTATCGGTTAAGCATATTCAAGCAAACTCCCAACCACAGATAACATACTTACTCCCAACCAGTGTAAAACAGTAGCGTGCAAGCTGTAGTCGTGCTCACTGGGCATGGGTCAGAGTAGGGTACCTCCACAAAATTGGGAAAAGAGAGACTGGAGTGTGCGAGGGGTGTGAAGTGGAGGAGGATGCGGGGCATGTGTTTAGATGCAGGAAGAACGAGGAGGTGATGAATAAATTGGAGAAGGAACTAGGGGAGGCGGTGTATTGGGAGAACATGGTGGATATAATGTTGAGGGAGCAGGCTCCCAGCCAGTGTAAAACAGTAGCGTGCAAGCTGTAGTCGTGCTCACTGGGCATGGGTCGAGATTAGGGTACCTCCACAAGATTGGGAAAAGAGAGACTGGAGTGTGCGAGAGGTGTGAAGTGGAGGATGATGTGGGGAGTAGAAGGGCTGTTTAACTGTGGGGCGTGTGTTTAGATGCTGGAAAAACGAGGAGGTGCTGACGAAATTGGAGAAGGAACTAGGGGAGGCGGTGTATTGGGAGAACATGGTGGAGATAATGTCGAGGGTAGAGGAGGATGGATGGAGGTGTGTGGCGTAGTGGAGTGAATGAATAGGGGGAGAGAAGGAATTGATATGGCATGGGAGGTAGGAGTGATAGAAGGGAGAAGATTACGGAGTGTGTGTGAGGGACCGCCGCCCGTGTCGAAGTATGCTAGGGTAGTGATTCTGAGGCTGGAGTAACGGCGAGTTTTGAGGTGGGTTTGGTTGGTAGGCATCCCTTGGGATGAGTCCAACACTGTCTGGGTCATAGATATGGCACATTCGAACATGAGTTCTCTCTCTCGGCCCGAAAAAAAAGCTGTAGTCGTGCTAAAAGTTTATGTTTGATCAAAGTAGAATCGAACGTAAGCACAAACTTATTATACTTTTTATAAGACCGCGCAACTCCAGGTGACACCAGATAAGAATCAACATTTTTACACCAATCATTTTTGTTTAATAAAATTACGTTGAAGAAACTAAATAAAGTATATATAGTATTTTTAATCACAACTGAAGACAATCTGCTAATAATAGTTCATGCTGGAGGTGCAATAGGGTTTATTAAGGACAACCTATTATTAGTTAAATCAGGAAGCAAGTCTGGAGATTATCACGAGTACATGAACTGTATGTTAAAAGTATATTTTTTCTCGTACCTTCGCTAAGAAAATAGATAATGAGAAGCAATTTTTACTATTTTTTTGTAATTCCATCCTCTTTCAACAAAACTATTGTCTAATCACCGCCATCTATCGACCGTTAAAACCAGTGGAATGAATTTATTAACCGTTGAAGTCCCTTTCAAATGATACTAAGTTTGTCAAAGTCCATAAAGCAGAACAGTTATATTGAATCAGCTTTCCCAGTCACCCCTGCCAGTTATTTTACAAGATAGAGGAAAAAGTAGTGGAGCAAGCTTACGTAATATTTAAATTTTGTGGTACTATAACGGTACACTGGTTACCTCTCATAATCAGACACCCGGTATGATAATAACTAATGAACGACTTGAACCGACCCACTGCCTATCATGATTTATTCGTTTTCCGGTCGGGCGGAGTCTTAATCTCCCTAGTTCTACTAACCTCAAAAAAAAACGAGTAAAATTTTTAGTCAACAAAGCAGTTACTTAAATCTTTATTCATTATGTTCTTTTATAAATATTTAACTACTATATTTTCATATTTTACAAATTCCTGGTAATTTTCAAGACTTTTAATTCAAACAGACGCTGGTTGTGGCGGCGTCCACCTTAGACATTCAGGATCCACTTCCTTCAACAAAGATCCTCTTTTATTCACCCTATCCATGTACTCCTCCAAAACGTCCTTTTTGTTTAGAATTATATGTTTGCCCTTCCAATACTTCATCATACCTAAGGCTTGTAATGTGGAAACTATGTCGTATGAATGAATCGCCATTTCTTGACTAATGTCCTTTACCGAAAGCGTTGTTCCAGCTCTTGAACAAAGGTATCCCAGAAGAACATCTTTCCAGTAGGATCGATACGAGATTAGACCCAGATCACTCAGGGGTTTTTCGGGTGATCCTATTTTACCTTCGACTCGAGTTAATAGGTAACCTGAAACAGAAAGAAAAATATTGTATTTCTACAGTATACAGCGTGCAAGGTTTGCTGGCCAAATCAAATGGGTGGTTCAGAAGATAGAAAAATTTTCGTTAGCCAGATTTTTTGCAGGACAGTGTAGATTCCCAATTAGATGCAGCACAATTAGACACTATAAACAGTTATATACCGACACGCATATGCAGGGTGTTTTAAAATGACACTTCCAATGCCAGTGGCATAAGAAATGGGAGGGGGAAGGTGACATATTCTTCCAAATGTACACCACTGGATCAATAATTGAAACATGTTTTTCCATCAAAATATAACCTTTTACATTTAAAAACAACCTGCCAAATGTCAAACCAATATATTCATCCATTTTAAAGTTATCAAATTAAAACATTAAATTTTTCATAACTTCAACACCCTGTATTTCGAAAAGTAAATAGGCAGGACCATTCAATCCTTATATCATTTTGTTCAATTTTACGAGAGGTATTTACGTGCAAACGTTGTAAGTGTAATTTGAAAACACCCTGTATAAACAATAATAAATACAGGTAAACTGGTATCTCGTGACAAGGCGGAGCTTCCAGTACGCAGCGAGAGAACGTATTCGGCAAATATCGAGCTGCCCACTGCATCCCCTTTTAAATTTGTTACGGCGCATCGTCACCTCATTTCACGAGATACCGGTTGGAGTGTAGTACTTGCGTTGTCTTTTATATTTTGCATGTAGAGCTAGGAAAAAACAGTAGATACTTAACACTATTGTTTTTCAAATTATTCTCCAAGAACAGGATTGCATTTTTGCATCTTTTGGAACCAATTCTGGAAGTAACTATTCCTCTGGTTAGTTGGTACATTCAAAAGAGAGTTTTTGAAGGCGCTGACTACATCTTCTGAGGACTGGAATCTTTGACCACGCAGTTCATTCTTAATGTTTGGAAAAGTAAAAAAGTCGTTAGCACTTAGATCGGGACTGTATGAGGGTGGTCCAACAATTCGATGTTTTCTTGCTTTAAAAAAGCTCAATTGTTTTTCAGGCTCTGTGGGAACTTGGATTATCTTGGTGGAGGATAATTTTAAAAATTCAGTTTAGGTACAGCTTTAAGCCAAGCGATCTGAAACTTGGGTGTTAAGTTAACTAAACATGACAGTTAATTTTGACATTTGATATTTGTTGACAGGCGCCAACTATGTTGTTATATAGGTACAACACTTGAAATAATGTGATGTCCTAGGGGAGGCGGAATATTGCCTCTTATTAGTGACATTCACATGCTTACTAAAATTCCAACATTGCTCGACGATTCCAATTTTACATGTTTTGAAATGTCAATCACACAGCATGAATCAAAAATATTAATAGTAACTTTTACAATGATGAATTTACGTGAAACGTCAAAGCAATCATGTGACAGATGGTGAAAAACTACAAAATCGTGGCGTTAAGAATTTTCCGCCCTATTTTTGATGTCCATTGATTGGTTTTCCGGTAAGGTAGGCCAGGAGTGGATCCAGCGAGGAGTAAAATGATTGGCGATCGCCCCCCCCGAGCTTGGAAATTTTCAATATTTTTAAATGAATATTCCTCTTCCGAATTTCGATTTTCTTTCATAATTAAAATTAATTGGTTTTTTCATGATTTTTTGTATATTTATGTATGTATGTGTATAGGGATATTCTATTACAAAGTAATTAAAAAATTGTACATCTACACTGTGGGCCGAAATAAAGGAGTACATTTTTTAATTGGAAATATTTTTTTTGTTTTTTGGGTTTTATGGGCGATTTATTTTCTTTTTGCAGGGATAATAACCTAACATGTCCTCAACATGACTGTGAATTTGAAAGCAAAAGCAATGTACAGGATCGAACTTATAAAAAAAATTATATAACAGTGAATTTGAGCTCGTTGCAAATGAAAACTGTCTTATCTAAAATTGTACTGATATGCTTTTTCGGTAGATAAACTATCCAGAACACTTCAGTAAAAAGGAAATTTCCCGAAATTACCGGATTCGCGAAATACCATTTTTTATTAAAAAAACAAAAAAAATATTTTCAATTAAAAAATGTACTCCTTTATTTCGGCCCACAGTGTAGATCCGCCCCTGAGGAAGGCGAAAACATTATAAATCCAACCACAAACCCATCATGTTACTGAATACATTGTTGTGTGTGTCAAAGGCAAATAAACAAATTGTACCATTAAAAATCATATAAAAGAAGAATATATAATGACGAAATATTAGTGTCAAAACTGTAAACGTCAAATTTTAACTGTAAAAGTCAAATTTTAGTTCTTTTCAATACTAAATTCAAGATTTTAAATCCAGTATCAAAATTTGCGTTCTCCCTGTTTTATATAATTAAAATGAACAAAAAATAAAACCGAAGTGAAAATATGAAAAAAATATTGTTGAATAAAAGAAGAATCTATTTGTTCCAGAGGTATTCCAGTAATGTGGATATGTAATCCATATATATTAACTTACGTTTGTAAACCCTGTAGAACTTGGGGTTGGAGAATATGGCAAAGGTAAAATTATCATTATTATTTTACCCTAATATCCATTTCTAGGATTCATATGTTATTTGCTGTCTGTATATTTTATTTGAATTTCAAATTGATGAATTTACTTAGCATGTTTCTACATTATCAATATAATCTCAATGCTGATAGATAACAGTCACCTGATGATGAGTTTATTTACACTTTCACATAAAGCAAATGATTCCCTTTTTCACAGTCTAACCAAGGAACGGTTCGTCAAAGTTGAGTTCTATTGTGCTCAAATTAAAATAGCTTTAACACAATTATTCATCAACTCTATAAGTTCATTCATATTTCAAAAAAAGTTCAATAAAATTAAAAGTTAGATCACAATGTTATAATTTATACTAACAAGGTAACTAGTTTCGGTAACCAATTACCATTATCAGGATTTCAAGAAATTAAAGTGTTAGATACTTAATCTGAAGATGCCGCAATAATAAAATAAAATAAATTTGATAGAATGAAACAATTTTATCTAATTTTGAAATATAAAGTGACATTTTTCAAAACTGACTTCAGTTAGCAAACGTCACATTTTTCGTAACCAGTTACATAATGAAAAATATTACGTAACTGGTGATGAAAAATTAATTTTATCACCAGTTAATAAAAACAAGAGAGAAAAGAAGAAAGTTTAATGTCATATTATAGAAAAATAACAACAACTAGAACTGAAGAGAACTACTATATAACAATAAGAACAACTAGAACAATTTACTTTTTATTTTATGCATTATTAGCTATTTTCGATTTTAATTTAATATTAATGGTAAAATAATAAATAAAAGTCTGAAATTAATGTATAAAATAAAAGTATTGTCTTGTGTAATATTGGTTGCATAACTTGTAGGAATCAAAAAGTTCTGTTTTCAAATCAGAAAAATTAATTAAAAATTGTTAAAAAACACAGAATAAATTAAATTTTCTTTTTGTCAAAATTAGATAAAATCTTGTATAAAACACGTTATGAAATGCTTTTTTGTGTAACTCGTGTCATTTTACGGGACCTCGCTCGCAAAAATTTCACTCGTTACACAAAATGATGCATTTCATAACTGGTTACATAAATAGCTATTGGACAAATCTAAAAACTGTTTTGATGTTAAAAGTTGTAAATTAATAATAAACTTGATTTTGACGCTTTTGCAAGCATTTAAACAAGTAGTAAAGTGGCTGAATCGTCCGAAATAAACTGAGAACTCAGACCACCTAGCCAAATTACTTTGAAAATCCTATCTCTAGTTTCAGGGATCGATATCGACCACTTTGGGAACTCCTGGTGTGAGCCAAACATTTTACAAACAAATACTAAAAGAGAAAATAAATTCAAAATACACATGTACATATTATGTACATCTAGTTTTCATTTTTGTTTTTGGTGGTATTCCCAAATCCTCTGCAGTTAGTTCGGTCGCTGACTCGTGGGTACCGGGGCACAAGGGCATTGTAGGAAATGAAAAGGCAGACATCCTAGCAAGGCTAGAGTTTGATACTGCATTCAATGGATTACAACATCCAAGGGAAGATGTCTCCAAGAAGGACCTAGTGAAAAGACTGTTGAGCCTGATAAGGGCTACTGGTCTCTTCACATAAACGGCACAACCAAGAGCACAAAAAGCAGAAAGGCTGGAGTGCGGAGGGCTCTAAGTCTCTGACTGGTGGTGCTGAACCAATCATTCAATCCATACATATACCTTTATACCCTTTCAACCTATACCAGTTGACTATAGTCTTACTTAATGCTTGATATTGTTTTTTTTTAGATACAGAATTCAGTACCGGTTTGGACTATTATCAAGACGTAAACATTTTATTTCTAATTCAAACATAAATTATAGTTTTAACTGTAATTGTCAACTACGAGTGAAGAGCGTAGACTCATCAAAAAAAGATCATAAAAGAATAAAACGCAAACCTAAATCGAAGTTTAAATCAAAAATCAAACAAAGTTTTCAACCTAAACTTGATACCATCCCAGAACTGCATTCGGAACTGGGTACTGAATCCGATCTCGATTTCACTTCCACGAAAAAAACTAAAAACAAGTTTCTTTCTAACAAATTAATTAGGAAAAAAATTAAAAACAAATTTCCAGTAACTAAATCCACACTTCCATTGGACCCAAAAATCCCAGCGGCGTTGGTTAAACCTAATAAAAACGGAAAGATATTCGCAACTCAAGATCCAGAATTTGAAAATCCCAAAAGATTATCCGACTTAACCAAGTTAAACATATATACATCTCCAAATATAAAAACCTGTACTGAGGTTACTAGAGCTGACCAAGAAACAACTACAGAATTTGTTACCACTATAGAGATGCCTAAAAGCGATAATTCAAAAATAACAACACCGAGCAATTCGTATAGTTTTCTTTATGATCCTGTTAATGTTGAAACTTTGAACAATCCTAATTATGTAAATGATTCGGGAACAGCATATTGTAAAACAGTGAATTATGAAAGTACAAACTCTTATAGAACTAATGGATCGTTAAGTTTAAAACAAACGCAGTTAATTTCTGGTTCAGATGACTCTAAAAAATATATACGATTCTCTAAGACGAATGCATCAAGACCCAGCACTAGTCATGGAGTTAGTAATAAGATTCCCCCTCAATTAGATCTTCAAATATCCAAGATTGTACCCCAACCAAGACCAAAACCAACCCCACGAGAAAAATATAATAAAGACGAACATAAAACTAAAGCAGATGATAATAGATATAAATACGGACAGTATTGCAGATTAGATAAACACGAAACTACTGCTAAAGTAGACAAACGTATTAAATTATTGGAAGAAAAAGTATTTGACGAAATGACTCCAACGAAACTCGAACAAAATAATAAAATTAAAAATGATTTTCGAGATATTTCAAAACACCTTTACAATGTACCTACTTCTGCTATCAAATCAGAATTGATTAGAAACAATGATAATCTTACAAATTCTCCACCTGAGCTTAATTATGAAACGTTTAGACTTCCAGAATCACACCACAACAACATGGTGTATGTGCTCCCAATAAGGAACTTTCCAGAAGCGGAAAGAAATATGCAAGTTGTTATTTTACATTTGGATCCTATAGCATCAAGATATCTGAAACCGAATGAAAAAGAAAGTTTGGTAGATAGTGTACAACCTGAACAGGATGAATCCTGGAAAAAATATATAAGTGAAACTAAGCCTTGTAGAAAAAAGCTTGAAGAATTCACACGATCTACATTTCCAAAGCCAAAATCCAGATCAGAAAATATTTCCAAGTCAAGAAAAACAAATATAGAAACTGCTAGCGATGTAGGAGTGAAACATAAATACAATCGTAAACAAAATGATACTTGCACGGGAAGTAAGAAAAGGAAAATGGAAGATGAACCAATTCAAACAGAAATTTCGATTTATTCTACGGAAGCTCAAAATTCAATACTTTATAAATATCCTGAAGAATTTTACAAAAATATTGATGTTAGTAAATATACCAGTAATTTTAGGACCGGAAATGTAGGATTGTGTCATTATCCTTCATTTGAAACATTTACAATTGAAACGGATAAAGATAACATCGTAAATACTTCTCTAGACTTTTCTTGCCAAACTAGAGTGTGTCATAAAGAAGAAGTTACTCAAACAGGAGAGTCTTTATACAGCACAAGGATATATGAAAATAAATTGAACAAATCAAATATTGAAAAACATTCTAAAGCTTGTAATACAATTATTGCTCGTGAAAGCAGCAACTTTAGTAGCCAAACATATGAAAACGATATATACAATAAATCCAAATCACTGGATAATTGCAATACATTAAATATGGAAGCCTCCTTGCTTAAGCCTCAAATATATCAATATTCCGGTGATAATTGTCCAAACGAATTAAAAAATTTCATATACGCAAAATATCTCAATTTGGATCAATCCAGTGCAACTCCTACCAATAATAAAATTGTGTTTCAACCTGAAGAAACTAATACTGATATCTCTTGTTCTGATCAAGAGGATTCAATGCTGACTGGTAGAAAAAATGGAAAAAAAATTAGAAATCCTGCTCGTAGAAAATCTTTGAATACGATTACTAAAACTGAGCCTAGATTGGATGTTAACACCTATAACCTGAGAAAGAGTATGAATGTAATAGGTGAATTAGATACGCCTGCAAAAAATTTTAAATTATTATTAAAAGAAAATGCTTATTCAAATATTCAGACAATTTTATCAGGATCTGTTCTTGAAATTAAGAAACAATCTTTTGATAAAGATACTTCCACGAAGTGGGCTGCACAAGACGAAGCTTTGCAAACAAATATAAGCGACAAAAGTATATACCAAGTACTTCAAAATGAAGACAGCGATAAGTCCGCCCAAACTTTAGATTACTTCACAATTATCAACAGGGAATCTCAAGTTCATCCCAATCCTATGTATATGGTCTACTATGAAAGTAACGTGTATCAAAATAATAAGAAACAAGGGTGGGTCCAGACTGATCTTAACTGTTTATGTAACGAACCAAAATTTCAAGAATCTTTTGTAAAATGTCCTTATTTATCCTCCTATCATGATGAATTGAATCAAACAACTATTTCGGAAGAAGCCGTCGACTATTCGAAAAACGAAAATGGAGATTATTTAGTAGCTAAATATGTTATTGCCGAAGATCAATCTTCCCAAACTATTAGTAGATCATGTTGTGATTGTTTTACTCAAGAAACATCGCCTTTTTACGGTGTAGAAGAACGTTTCGTGCAAAATAAAATATGCCAATATAATGAACCAATACATAAAACAATTGAATATAATAAAAATGAATGTAGATATTTCAAAACGTATAAATCGGGTATTACCAAAGCTGCATCTACATCTGTATCATCTACTTTTTTACAACCTGAAAATACGAATTTATACAAAAAGAGCAAAATTGAAAAATTAGCTTCCTCCGCATCATCCACATGTTGTAACACTCACTTATTTAACCAAGATATAACTTACAAACCATGTATAAAAGCTACATCTACTTCTTCATCATGCATATGTTTTTGTGATGATAGCGCTCCTTTTTCTGCAGATGATGGTAGTTATAAATTAGACAATCAAAGAATAGATGCTTCGACGAAATCCTCTACGTTTTCACACTGGGGTACTTCGAATAATTTAAAGATTGCACCTACGGGTATGTCGCCAAAATTTTCCGATTCAAGCAGTGCAAATAAACAGAATACAGAAACACCATCTACATTTAAAAAGGCCGAAACTTCAAAAATTGCGGCTACGTCTATATCATCTATATTTTCTCATTCTGGTAATACAAATTTATCACATAACTTAGATATTACAAAAGTCACAGCTACATCTACATCTACAACATTTTCTAAAGCGGGCAGTTCCAAAACTTGTCAATGCAATTTATTAGAAAAGGATGTGTTTGAAAAATCTAATACTGTTTATACGTGTTGTTCTTGTTCTAAGTGTTCTATACAAGAATCAGAATTAACTAAAACCATGAAAATGAAAAGCGTTAGCACCAATGAACCGCTGTTTCAGATATGTATTAATAATAAGAAAGAGAACCAGAAAGTTTGTTTCAATGCAATACCATTGGAACAAAATATTTCTTCAATAACTTCAAAACGGTCAGAGGAAGAGATGAACATTCAGGAATTAAATTCAAAGAAAAGGAACAAAAGAAATAGAACATGTCACGAGCTTGTTCAAACAGATATACCCAACTATGGAACCTTTGTTCAAATGCATGAAATGGGCAACTATGATGCAAAGCAATTAGATAAAGCTTGTAATTGTATTGAGCAAACGGAAGATTGTATGACTAGTGAACATTTTAAATTAAGTCCAACAAAAATTATTACCAACAACCACATCTGTCAATGTTCTAAGTTGCCGAAACAACAGTTTTACACCCGGCACAAAATTCTTCAGCTCAACATTTGCGATTATGAGTTGGGAGTTGAAAACAATCAGGAGTTTAATGAGGAAGGTGAATATCAGATAGTTGTAAATTCTCTTCAAGATTTGCAAAATTATTCCGAATATAGGAAAGGTAGTGCAAGAATTACGCAAAATACAATATTTCAATTGGATAATTTAAATGTAGAGAATAATGTTAAAAGAATCTGTGTTCAAAAAAGCGTCACCAATAAAAGAGCCAAAAGTGTGTAGTAGATCTAAATCTATTGTCGTAAAAGGTGAATCAATATTTTACGCACAAAATTTAAACGAATAGAAGTTGTTGATCTGTTGATGTTAATATATTTCTTATAGAAGTTCCATCAACCAATAGATTGAATGAAACTTGTAATACATGGTGTGTATTGTTCTGCTGTAAAATTGTATTGTAATTATCGATTTAATATATTTAATGGTGAAATTATTTGTAGTTTTTATACAGTGCGTCTATAAAGTAACGCATATATTTATATCTACATAAAATCTGTACAACTTACATATCTTCCATTTTGTTTAATGTTTATCACTCTGAAAGCTTGGGAAAAACCCCAAGTATCTTTCAAGCGGAAATTCACGCCATAAGAAAGTGTGCCCAGTTCACTATTGATAAAGAGTATAAAAGGCAAAAGATTATCATAGTCTTGCAGCGATTAAAGCACTGAGATCCAAAATGGTGTGGGAATGTCTAAGCATACTCAATGAACTAGGCGAGAACAATATAGTAACCTTACTGTGGATTCCAGGACACAATGAAGTAGAAGGAAATGAAATAGCAGATGGACTATCAAAGAGGGGGACTGAAAGACCCTTTTGGGGGCCGGAGCCCTTTTGCGGAATCAGCTCCAATGTAATATTGGAAGAAATGGGCAAAGCCGAAGTAAAGAGAAGATCTAACCATTGGACATATGTAGTAGGGCTTGGACAATCAAAGATTCTGATGGCTGACTACAACCCGCTGAGATCAAATGAAACGTATGCTTTCAAAGTAAAACTGCACGAAGAATTTTAACAGGGACATTGCCGCCTGAACGGGCACCTGAAAAAGCTCAAAATAGTGGAGGAAGAAAAATGTAGATTCTGTGGCATGGGAAGAAGAAACCTCCATCCACATACTTGCGAATTGCAAAGCAATCCAGAATCCTAGGGCACAGCACCTAGGAGATTATTGGATAGAAGAGGGACATTTACCCAAGTTGAAGCCTGCAGATATCCTAAAATTCCTCAGGGAATTAGGAAGAAGCTACTAGTCTCTGAGACGTTCCTCAGGACCTAAGTAGAAGTAAGTGGGTACAATAGATCTTTTAGGTCTCAGCTAATGTCACCCCATCATATATACGAGGATATATTGAAAAATTCTTAGCCTGCTATAGAACCTAACAAAATTTCAATGTCAAAATATTTTATTACTAAACATATTCTCCTCTTAATTGGATACATTTATTACAGCGAACCTGCAACGTCTCTAGACCTTTAAAAAAAAATGATTCTTCTTGCTCTGCAAACCAGACCTTTTATTACCTCCTCGTTGGAAGAAAATTTACGATCTTTTAAACGTTTTTTCAATTGAGGAAAGAGACGATAGTCGGACGGTGCCAAATCTGGTGAATAAGGGGAGTGTTCTAGTAAGTCAAACCCTAAATCATGAATTTTTTGCATGGCAGCATCAGATTTGTGTGCAGGGGCGTTGTCCTGCAAAAACAAAACACATTTGGATAGCTTTCCGCGTCTTTTCTCTTTAATTTTTTCCCATAGAGTGGTCAGTAATGTCGAATAGTAATCTCCAGTTATTGTTCTACCCTTATCCAAAAAATCAATCGTGATTACTCCATGGCAATCACAAAAAACTGAAGCAAGAACATTTCCAGCAGATTTTGGACACGAAACTTCTTAGGTCTTGGAGAACCAGAGTGTCGCCATTCCATCGATTGTTGCTTTGTTTCTGGATCGTAGAAATGTACCCAAGTCTCATCCATAGTAACAATTCGGTTTAAGAAGTCTACATCGTTTTCAAATCGAGCACAGACCGAACGCGATGCTTCTACCCTTGCACGCTTTTGGTCAACATTCAAACATTTGGGGATCCATTTTGCAGCAATTTTTCTCAAGTCCAAATTGACGTGAACTATATGATGAAATATTCAGTGCTTCAGATATCCGTTTTAGCCCAATTCGACGGTCTGATAAAATCATGTCATGAACTGCATCGATATTTTCGGAGACTGACACAGAAACTGGCCTTCCCGATCGGTCATCATCTTCAATGGAAAATTTACCTCTTTTGAAGCTTGCAGTCCAATTTTTCACGGTCGCATACGAAGGACATTGATCACCAAGGGTATTTAGCATATCTTCGTAAATCTGCTTACTTCTTAACCCTTTTAAATACAGGTACTTGATGATGGCTCGATACTCCAATTTTTCGATTTTCACAATTTCGGTGGACATCTTTTTTCTTTTAATTTAATGCGTACCTCTGGTTTACCTTTTTGACGTCAAACTTGATGGAACTGGTCTAGTTTAACTAGATATCAATACATCCTCGTACATATTGTTTAATGTTAAATAAATATTTTAGAGCAAAGAATTGCATACAGTGTTTCTAAATTCATGCGAAAAAATGAGGAGGAGAAAGACAACTCTATAAAATTATGAAGCATCTTTCCTATGAGAAAATTTCCTCAGCATAGCCCCATCCGAGATATCACCCCTAGAAGGTGCTGGATAAAATTATGTTTTTATTTTCTTTCTCAAATTTAAGTGAAGAAGGAAACTTGAAATTTTCGGAGGAGTCGCATTGTTCACAGATCAAAAAACAATTGAGTTTTCAAAGCAAGAAAACATTAAACTGTTGGACCATCCCCCATACAGTGTCGACCTAATAATTCGTTTCAATAAACTTGTTCAACTTCAACATAAATGCCAAAATGTAATGTATCTACCGTCTAAATGCCTTTCTTGGTCAGATATGCTCCTTTCAAAAACCGTAACTTTTGCGTGCCATTAAGGATAAAGCCGTCGGTCGACTTGGTGGCGGCAACAGAGATTGCACGCGTTTTGCTGCAAAGAGGGGGAGTGAAAAGAGCGAGAGGAGTGACTGTTGACCTCGGCGGGTCGATAGCCGACGTCTGGCGTCGTACTAGAGTCGTGGCGACGGACGGGGCGTCGCCTCCGCCGTCGTCAATGAATATGACGTCAAGATAGACGCCACGCCCAGTGTTAGCCAGCTTTGTAGCGATATTGTGAGATTATGCAGATTGTCTAGGTACCGAAATATTCAAGATAAATTCAAAGCTTGGATTTCAATAATCGATTTTCAATAAAAACCTTATATAACTATATATTTATCATCATACTACTCCGCTAAAACCAGTCATTTGGTGCAGATGATGAGAGCTATTAGTTTCATTGAGACGGATTCTTCGTAGACATGGAGTAACTGGAAACGTGAAATAAATACCTAGAAGTGGACGACCACTACCGCACTAGCTCGTTATCTGACTCTGACTGACTTACTCTGACTCTGTTGGATGTTTCTATAGTCTATTTCGGAAAGGTATAGGGTAATAAAATGGGGAATTCCGTCCAGTTCGGCTCAAATTCGGTGTCGGCAATAGGCGTAGGTCTTGAAATAGTATTGTTTGTAATATTAAAATTTCAAGTAATTGCGTAAGAGAATTAGGAAAAGTATGTTTTCTGGCCTGAAGTGTCAATATCGAGATATTATGTAGGGATTACTTAGGTAGTAGATTATACAGTTACGTTTTGCGTTTAACAGGTACCGTTTAAGCTTCTATTAGTGCCTCTGCCTAATTCCAACCCTATTTCAGATTCGGCTTAACTATGCTCCGCAATTTTTAGACCTTTATAGGTATATATTTGTTTAGTTAAGCCGTAAATAGTGTTCACAGTATTATAAGATTAGTAATAAAATGGTGACATTTACACCAACGGAAAGGTGTTCCAATAATTCTCCACTATCAGTGAATGAAAAACTTATTATTTTAAATGTACACAATAGCATAAAATACGATTACCCGAAATTTACTGTACAAGAAACTGTCGACCGATGTTCCCGAATGACTGGAGTTGGAAAGTCCTCCGTTTTTAA
This sequence comes from Lochmaea capreae, assembly GCA_949126875.1. Lineage (NCBI taxonomy): Eukaryota > Metazoa > Arthropoda > Insecta > Coleoptera > Chrysomelidae > Lochmaea > Lochmaea capreae. The sequence continues at coordinate 9,149,751 of OX421406.1, read as the reverse complement.
ATTATTGCGGGGGAGAAAGACAGCAGGCCAAGTGGAGCCTCCCAAGAAAAGTCCAGGCAGACCAGTAAAAGTCCTTGATGAAAACACCAAAAGTGTAATTCGAAGAAAAGTTCATATTATCCTTATCGTACTTATGTAAATCGTATGATCTATTTAAGTTTTTCGCAATCGTATAATCGAACAGTTTTGTTCGTTAGTATTTCTAAAGGTTCAACAAAAAATCGAATAGATCGTCTTGGATAGTATTTTTTTCGGTTTTATGTCGGCACACTCCAACAACTTTCTAAAATATAAGGCTTACCACTATGTTGAGCCAAAAAAGTTGTTTTTTATTCATTCATTCATTAAATAATTATATTTTAATGTAAACTTCAATGTTTTGTTAGTTTTTAGTGATCTCATATAAAAAGATTTTAACCGCTGTTGAGTCAGTGAACACACGCCCACTTCTTTTGGTAGAGGGGACTGAGCGAAGAATAAACTTTTCTCACTCTTTCAAGTAGTGTTGTTCATATTGTCCTTGTCGTACTTGTGTAAATCGTATGACAAGCTAAGCTTCTTCGCAATCTGTATGTTATAGTCACTATTTTGAAAATACAACACCTAATAGATTTTTTACATTATGGGATTTTTCATATTAAAAATAGCGTATTTGTCATTACAAACAATCAGCAAAGAAAATCATGGAATAAACCTTCTTTAATTTCGAACAGAAATGAACAGAAGTTGCTCAGTTGATTATAAAGAGTAGGGCAGGTATTAACTTTTTGGGTATGTACCTACTTATCAGTACCACTCGTTGTGCCCTCCTGTAGAGGCAATTGGCGCAAGTCGACCCTGGGATTTTAGTTACCTGAGCTGGCTCCGGCGTAAAATGACTATGAAATTATTAAAATAATTATCAATCGGCACATTCGGTCTCTGTCCGATATTTCATGCCAGCTTTTTCAATTAAACAATTTTGAATGCATTACGGCATAATTTACCGCTAAGTTTATCCTTTTTTAAACAAACTAGATAATGATGAAAGCGCCGAGCTACTAAATTAAACAAAAAAAAATCTAATTCGTTCCGACCTTTTGCCAGTCCTTTTTCTCTCTCATTTTCGCTAGATATTATTTCTCTTAGTACTCCCCAAAGTGTGGATATTCAGTGAACGAGTTGTTTGCTTTTGGGATTTTTTTCCTTTTATTAAGAATTTTGCCTGGTAATCTCGTCTAGACAGGAGATAAAGGACTGTTACGACTTCTTTCTAATGATACGATGATATTAAAATAAAACAAGTCTCGTCTCAACAGCTCTTTTTATTATGAAAATTTAGTAATGATAAATTAGAAGGATGCTCGAAAAAAGATTTAAAAATTATCTGGAAAATAAAATCTTCTTTAGATATATATGTATGTGACTGAACTTCTCCTAAACGGCTGGACCGATTTTGGTGAAATTTTTTGTGTGTATTCAAGAGGATTAGAGAATGGTTTAGATCCACAACAGGCATGATGATTTTGGAAATAGTGTGGCTAGAGTTTTGCCGGCGGAATTATGAATTTGAAATTAGAATTCTGCCGAAAATGTCATAATTTACGCAAGCGCAGCGGAGTTATTCACTAATAATATATGCCCAACAGCGAATTAAAGTTTATTTTTGTAAGAATTCCGTTGGACATTTGAATAGTATTCATTTTTTTAAGGGGAAGGGTGAATGCAATGATTATATTTCCTTCTCCTTCTTTAATTACACAATGTGTGGATTTCATATTATATAAATGTGTTTATAATTACATTTATTTTCTTGGGTTTGTAAGTATGACAGCAAATGGAACTCGGGACTCGGACGGAATTCTTGAAAAAATAAACTAAAGTCCGCCGTTAGATGGAAATGTCAGCCGTCCGCCGCGCTTGTTCAAGTTATAGCATTTTCGGCGGATTTCGGTATAAGCTTCCGCCTCAAGGCGGAACTCTAATTGTTTCGCCGGCCACCTTAAGGCGGAATTCTAATTTTAAATTCATCATTCCTCCGGCGGACCTTCAGTCACACTATTTTGAAAAACTGCTCCACGATGTTTGTACTTATAAGCTATATCAAAAAAAGTTGTTTCTTGAAAAAATAAGGGTTGTAAAGAAGAAATTTACGTCCAGGATTATGCTCACGGAGCTTCTGTATGGATAATATCCCGTTACTGATGAAGAGCAAATACACCAAAACCAATCTAGTATTGATCTTGTCGCTTCTAATTACAAACCAGAATGGTTGGTTATATCGTGCTGATATCCCAACTCCGTTAAGGGGTACAATAGGAGCAAAGGTAACCGCATTGCTGATTCTTTAGCCAGGGAAGCGGCTGGACTAAGAATTCTTGGACACCTACGGCCTGACGAATTCGACAATTGCGGAACTAGCTAAACGTTACACCCATGCTCAATCTCAAGAGATGGGATGAAATCAAGAGATGCAGTCTTGCCAGGATAACCCTGGGCGACCCTGGGAGGCTGAAGTCGAAAAATATTTGGCGATGACCAGGAAAATCTACGCTTAACGGTAGTATTTCTGACTGGCCACTGTCAATTAAGGAAACACCTTCATACAATGGGGCTAGTGGACACACTTCTATGCAGGATGTGTGAACAGGAAGATGAATCTTTCAGGCATGTCTTATGCTAGTGCCCGGAGTTATCGTCAATAGGAGAGTGTGTATTCGGTGAGTCTTGGCCTACACCTGCCAATATAAAGGAGATGTCTCCTAGCGACCTGTCCACCTTCCTGGAAAGGACAGGATGGACGATGACCTAGGAAGACAACTCCTCGGGAGGATGTACAAATGCGTCACATGTGGCCCAAGTGCTGCGGGCCTAGCTCTACTCTACAGATACAGATATCCCAACCCCGTTTATATTAGAAGGAAATTCAATGTATGTCGTGGCATATAGCCAGAGAAGTAGTTGTTGCTTCTTAGTGAACGGTCTGCTATTTGAAAAGTATTTTATAAAAACTTTGTAATGCGTTATTAAAAATATTTAACTATTATTATCTTTGACATCTATAAGATAATTGTATAAATCCATCCGTATTGTTTAGGTAGATCTGTCTACGAAAAAACGGTTAAAGGATATATTATTTTATTGCCGACCTCCAATCCATTTTAGTAGAAGTATACATTTTGATATCCGTTCCTTATGATATCATCCTTGTGAAGGTTCAATGCGTCATGAATGAATGATTGTCGTTGATATCACGTACGATTCGTTTTTGCTAAATACAAATAGACGACGACCTTCCTATTGGCATTAAAAGTAATCGTAAATGTATGCCAATTTTAGAATTTTTTTTATTTCAAGAATATAAATAAACTTCATTGTACGGAAATAGTGGGAAGATATTGTGAAAGTTTACACACTCAAAACCAGGAAGTTTTAAAACTGGATCGATAATCGATAGTGCAATTTCATTCCAATCCTAACCCGGACCCTCGAAAATTATTCGATTCGAAAAGGATTCTAAAAATATGTTAAACACTTACAGGGCTAGAACTAAGTTTGTTCGATGCTTTAATACACTATTTATCATTTTTCAACCTTTTCTGACTTATTTCATCCCTTATACAGCATTCCTGTCAATATAAAATTTAATGACTTTTTAATACATTATTCATAATGAATTGGAATCTTTTACCGTATCTTCTATAAGTTCTTGTGGCATTACTTATTATTTTTGGAATCAAACCACAATAATGTTTTATTTTTATTTTTTTTATTTCGACGTTTCGGTAGCGTTCCAGCTACCGTTGTCAAGATTAACTATTTATAGTATAAAAATAATTTTTTGGTCCCTATCTGACACAACGAAAAAATTTGACAACTAGACAATCAATAATATTTTGAAGTTTAAGACTACAAAACTTTGTTGTCAAATTTTATTAAGGTCCATTCATAGTAGATCACACCTCTGGTAAAATGAGAAATAAAATATTTTATTTTATGATATTCTAACGATATGTAGTCCACTAGAAATGGAATCCAGTGAAGTGCACGTTTCAGGAACGGTTTTTTATTGGGATAGCGCTTTTTTTCGGTTATTTTGGAAATTTTGTTAATAAAAACGCGTTTGTTGTTACTTTTTTGTGTATGATTATTTTTGTTTTCAAAATATGTATAACTCAGTTTGGTGATTTTGTGTATTGAAGTGTGTATCGATTAACAACCATTCCAAAGATAAATCATAAGAAAACCTGGATAAAAACTTATGATGCTATCCTGATAATGCAGGTAATTGATAACTACATCAAAACTAACCAAATAATGGCTTTTGTTGAACTTTAAATCTGATAGTTTTTCTAAAAAATGATTACTATTTTTGATGTATGAATCTGTCTGTCCTGCGAGGGGTTCAATGATTTTTAATATATGATATTATTAAACAGTACATACCGGCATCTAGCATTCTGTTATGAAATGTGGATCAATTTTTGGCTGCATCTCGTTTAATTTTTAAGCAAATGGGTTGCTCAATAGCTCAATCGAATATTTGGAAGTCATTATTACAAATAAAGGAGACGAAGAAAGGGAAATAGAAAAAAGATTAACAAAAGGCAGTAAAGCAGCAGGATTGGTATCAAAGATGTTAAACTCAAAAGACATATCACGAACAGCTAAAATAAGAATGTACCAAACAATAATAAGACCGTCAGTTACCTATTCTTGTGGAACCTGGACAATGAACAAAAAAGAGCAGAGTAAACTAGAGATATGGGAATATGTAAAATGCTTAGAAAGATTTATGGTGGAATTGAAGAAGAGGGAATGTACAGAAGAAGAGCAAACAGAGAAATATCAGAATTATATAAGCACACAAGTATAACATATATAATTAATTAACATATAGGTAGAATGACAGAAGATAGATGGGTAAAACGAGTGCTAATAGGTGGAAAAGATCGTAAAAAGAGAAAAGGAAGACCAAGGAAAACATGGTTGGAGGAGGTTAGGAGAGACCTGAGAACAGTGGGAGTAAGGGACTGGCAAAACGAGACGTGGAACAGAGAAAAATGGAAAGATAGAGTGAAAGATAACGAAGCCGAGGGCCAGATAGGCCTGTAGTGCTGATATACAGGGTGAGTCACGAGGAACTGTACATACTTCTACAATAAGTAGAGGCACCTTAGGGTTTACAGGGCCGGATTCAAAAATCTGGCATATCTGGTTCATCTCAATAATTCACCCTGTAAATCAATTCAAATTATTATTATTTAGTATTTACCATACTGGAGCACAGTGTGTGTCGTTTCTGTTTATTTTAAAGATTTCTTTTTAATAACTAAACATTATTATACAGTAAGATATTTCCTGATTGCCAATTTTAAATTTGACTCTAAAAGGAATCTTTGATTGGAAATGTGAGGTAAGTGTAACAAAAAATTCAAATACCCAGGTCTAGGTGAAGTGTTGAATATGAAGCAGTCCCACACATTTTCACGAAGACGGTCCTGGATTTTTTAAATTCTGAATATGTCAGTTAGTTCCCAGACACTATTACACACTTTCTCCAAAAAATGAGACAAATCGACTTGGTCATTGAAAAGATATGACGAAACATTGTTTTGGTGAAAATCCATAATTCACCCTGTATATTAATAATCAAAACAAGAAGACATTTTTTAATGGTCATTTGATAATCCCCTAAGGTGCCTCTACTTATTGTAGAAGTATGTACAGTTCCTCGTGACTCGTGACTCGTGACTCACCCTTGGTGAATTTTCAAGCTACTGAAAATTTAAAAAAAAGGAATATACTAACTGTCCCTGAGTTGTGTTTTACTGATTGAACACTATAAATGATATATAGCATGCTAAAAATAGTGAATAATAAATGTCTAGTTGCGTGATCCTAACTACTGAAACAAAGTTAATTTACATATTTTTGTTTTACTTGTCGGAATAATCTACTAAAGGGGTGAATGTAATCAATATTTTACAAAAACCTGCTTTCGTGAAAAATAAAATAGGATAATTATTCTAAGAATTTTTAAAAAACATTTGGTAGCAAAAAAAAGGTTTTTCTTATTGCCAACGTCCAAAAAATTAAAAAGTCCTATATTACTGAATAGAGAATTGAAAACCCTTTAAAATGCGCTATCTTTTTTCATTTAAAAATATTTTAGTGGTGAAAAATGTGATTTAAAAAGTTATTAGTTTCATATGTTAAAATTGACCTGTTGAATTTATTCCTTACTATAGAACCTCACTGTATAGAATTTATAATAATTCTAATAATGTTCCATAATCTCCAGGGATCACATTATTCGACCCGCATCACGGCAACTACCGGCGTCGACATCAACCATCCCTGTGTTTTGAGCCAGTTCCATGACCCGGCTAGACTGAAAATGGAATGGGGTGTGAGCTAGTCTGTATCCGATCCCTTTTCGCAACTACGTCTGTCGGAGTCTGTCTGCCCTGCCCATCCCCATCCGTTCTGTTGGTTAGGGGAGACCCGTACTTTTTTTCCTCTGCTTTCCAAAGGTTTAGAGATGGAAAACATTCGGTATTTTAACTGTTGATTATAAGATTTTTACATGTTAACGTCTAATGATTACCTGGATAATATATAGTTTGGCAAGTTTATCTGAAGCCGTGAAAGGAATGCAGTCGAAAACATTCGATATTGCCACGTTTAACAATGAAAAAGCTAAAGTTCTAAGTATGTAGTGATAATAATTAGAAAATGGACATTTTATTATTAACAATATGATTAAACGTTAATTCTTTAATGTGCTTGTTTCCTTGGATTTTGTCTAAACATTATTTTTTCAATTTATGAATATTAAGGCCCGGTTGTAAATGCATAGATCAACTGTGGTTCTGCGTTGAACCGAGTTTAATTGCAAATTTTTGTTGTAAGTACGTCAGTCACTACTGATCTGTGGTTCAAATAGAAGTTTACGTGAACGGTCCTCGAAGAGCGTTCAAAGGCGGTTAAAGAGGATTTTGGCATTTGACGTTGAGTTGAAGGTTGAGGTTGAATATCTGATAATTCATTATTTCAATCAAAATGAACGAATTATTAGAAGAATTAAACGACGATGAAGATTTTTTACAAATTTTGAATGGTTTTTTACATCCTAGAAGACCGCAAACCTTTAGAAATAGACCCAGTCATTTTGAAATATGGTCTGATATTGAATTTAAATGTAGATTTCGATTAGAAAAACGAACTGTGAGATTTGTAATAGATCAGATCTCAAATATATACATATAGTTCCAATCCAAATAAACGAAAATGAAACGAAATATCATAAGTAACAACACATCACACCATATACGTTACGTATAAATAAGGTAAGGATATACGGGATATACGCGCCAATCAACAGTGTCATCTGTCAGTCAACGATCAAGTTTGGCATGGAACATTAAAATTTCAGATGAAAAGCGTAGTTCAGTGCAACCAACGTGACCTGAACGGCGTTCAACCAAACTAATGTTGATCTTGCACTCTACAACGAAAACCAAAATGAACTCGGTTCAAAGTTGACTGGAAGTTCGGTTAAACTAACGTTCACCTGTGACATCTACAACGGGCCCTAAAAGATGAACACTTTTCCAAATTTGTTATGGGCTTCTTCAAGCTCTGGCAGCGTTTTGCGAAAACCTTTCACGCCATCCGAACTAACTCAATTGGTGAAATTTATCGAAAGGCCTTCGTTGCTTAGCGACCAGCTGACTTCCTATTGGCAAGCGCGTGCGTGTGTTTTTGCCTCTCATTTTGTCAATTGACTGACATTGATTATCCAGTGGCGTTGGTATTGTCAGTGTCAGATTTTGAACTATTTCTAATCCATATTGAATTCAAGTACGATTCTTAACATCATTTGTTTTTAACAAATACCGTGTTTTGAAAAATACCTTACCTTTAAAGCAAAGCAAAAATTATTATATAATAATATTATTATACAATAATAATGATTATTTTCAATACTTTTATAAAAATAGGTACGTTACGCCATTGGTACGTTTATGACAGATATCCGCCATGTTTCCTCGCCCCTTACCGATGCCGCGTAGCTTCAGATGAACTTGCCAAACTATAGCTACCAGGATGATAATTAGAGGAATTTGTTCTAAAAAAATGATCCCAGATTTTGTCGTTTGGTAAGTCTTTTGGGAGGACTTCAAAAACAGATTTCAGACATGAGAACTCCGTATAAAGACTGTCAACGTCAATCGCATCTTCAATTTTTAACAAAATCAGATAGTAACTGCCATGTTAATTTGAAGCTCGCACGCTCCCTCCTCAGTCCTCCGTCACCGGCGGTGAGTCGCCGCTCCCCGGACGTACCCAACTCAACTCGGTACTGCGGGCACACAGTTTCCGGGATTATAATGCACGATTAGTGGACATTGAACAACAAACAAAATTTCTGGACAATCCCGGATTTCCCGGACATCTGGCAACCCTAGTGTACGCCTAGGATCTGATAAACCCTTTTCATTTAAGTGAAACTTGACATTACATTAAAAATTCTATACAATAATCAAAAGTTATACTGAAAATGTTGGTTGAATAAAGTCAATTAACATGCAAACAAAACAATAAACGGATGACTAGACATATAGGGGATGCCCGTCTTTAAACAGCTTTGCTGTAGAAAAATAGAGTTGGGACAACGTATTATTAACACCCTCAAGTGACTCCTTTATTATTTTACAACTCCATTCTACAAAAGATAAATAAGAGAGAGTAATAAAAATGCAAATTTGGATAAATTTTGTACTGAGTGATCAATCACGTTTTCTTCTCTTTTAAAAATTTTCTAATGTACCTCAGGTGAAAATCCTTTATTTTTATACTTCACCCTGTTCGATAAACTATTCTCATAGGCGCCGCAATTGGTGGAAACTTACATTTCAAGTACCGTGGTATATAGGTATTAGTAAAGAAAATGATGTATGCCTAAGCCATGCAAATATAGTTTGTAACTTATAAATATCAACCCACGTGACTTCTGTCATAACTGGACTATGTTGCCAAGCTCTTGTATGAGAATCTAGTAAATGTCAAATGAAGTTATCAAATATTCTTCTTTTTATTTGGCTATAGGTTAGGTTTAGTTTTTGATAGTTACTGTATATAAACAAACTTGAACTTATTTCTGTATAAAACTTTTATATGTATGTTAAAAGTACAGCACTAAGCAAGAAATTATTATTTTAAAACATATTGAGCCTAAAAAGGTATGTATGAAATAGTTGGAAAATTCAAGATTCATTTTAATAAAAACAAATTCATATTGTGGTTTATTTTTCTTGGAAATCCACTGTGTGTCATATTTTAGGAACCTATGATTAGGAACATTCTACATTAAATAATTGTTCTTCCTCCAATTGCAGCAGTAACATTTCTAAAGTGACATGGATTATCTGTAAATAAATTGTGCAAATATAATTGCTAAGTATTATGAATAGTGTAACAGAATACAATAAATACAGTTGATTGAGTATAATATTAAACTCATACTTACTTGCTTCATACATGCTGTAAATAGTCAGGAATAGATGAATAGTAAATACATCAACTATTGCAGTGTTATTAAGTTTCATTTATACGTTAACTTTGACAACTCATCACTGCTTGTGAAAATTTACTCAGTTTTTAGCAGTTTTTTTATAACAAGTAGATGAAATAATTCAAAAATTGAATGATCAATATTAAACTGTCACAACATAACCCTAAAAATCTCAAGACGTCAACTGAATCAGATTAACAATTTTAATCGCGGCAACAGCGCGCATTTTTGCCAACATATAAAGTTTTTAGTACGACTGATGTTAGTTTGAGTTTAATAATTAAGTAACCCACGAGTTGCATTACATATGAAATCAATTACGAAACCTTTCTTTAAGCATATATTCATATTTTTTTGATAACATGCGACATATAAATTTCAATATTTATTAGGATTAAGGCTGTAAAACATACTGATTGACAGCAGCAAAAGAATGACATAATACAAGCGAACGTCTCTTTTTTGGCACTTTGATTACGTGGGTTGATATTTATAAGTTACGAACTATATATATATATATATAATATATATTGTGAAGAATGTGATGAGGGGCCTGTTGATGATGAGATTACAGATTAGAATAATTATGCACCGGAAACGATTATAATGGCATTATTTGCATACCTACGTATTATAGTGCAAAAACAGAACACGCATAATAAACAATTTCTCTATAAGGTTAAAATATAACACATAATTTTAACTGCTGTCTTTTTTCCTATTTTTTTTTTAATTTAAATGTTGGCAAAACACCTACGCCAATGGTATGTTCGAAAAAATGGGGTTTTCATCGTTTTATTACTCTCTCTTCTTTATAAATACACTATAGAGATAAAAATTAAGGGTACATTTAATTTGGTTTCCATATTAAGAAGTGTTAGAAAAAATGAGTAATTCGGTTCTCAATATTTTAAGTATACATAATTTGTATGTGTAACTAATTTGGTTTCCGATATTTTCAGTTTGCCAGGTCCCTATCAGTAATTTGGTTAGATATGGAATATTTCCATCAAAAATGTATATATTAATTTCCATAATTTCCTCCTGCAAATGTCATTTGTGCAACCGGTCCAGTAATATATTGCCATGTTATAGTCGTTACAGAAAAAAATAATTATATTGTAAAAATTCATGTTAAAAAAACATTTGAACAGTTGAAATTATTTATATTATAAATTATTTAAAAATTAAAAATCAAGCGACAGTTATTCGGATGGTGGTTAATTTTGACAGAACGGGAAAAGAAAAGAATAGAGTAAAATAATTTAAAAGCAAAATTTGAGCTTTGTATTTAGATTTGGAAAGCAAAAAAAACAAGTTAATGACATTTTGAAAAAATCAGATGTGAATACTGAACAAGTGAAAAACAATATTGAAAAATTACAATTAAAAAAAAACGTAGGGGAGCAAAATTTTAGATAGGAAGTAAAAATTCTGGTGTGGAAGTGTTTTTTTGCTTGGTAACAATTTTTTTAGTATGTAGTTTTTTTGTATTGATTTTAGTTATTTTAGTTTATTTCTTTTTCTATTCTTTAATGATTTTATTTAACTAAGTCCCCTCCAAGTTCATTGAAAAGTCTAACTAAAGTCAGTGTGATGACCATAAAATAAAGCAATGTTGTCAGATATATTTTCTGAAATAGTTGGGCTCACTATACAAATGTTTCCCATTACTTCAGTAAACTGTTAGCTCGTGAGCAGAGCAGAAAGCTAGTTTGGAAATATTTAAAAAAAAATACATAATATAAATTTATTAGTAAGCATTAAAAAAAGTCGCTCGAAATTTCTGTAAAAAGAGAAATTAATTAAAACAACTTTTTGTATGCCTACTATATTTAAGAAAATTTTGTATATCTGGCAACGCATTGTAGGTGTTCAGCGTTATACAAACATCAAGTACATTATTGTTTATATTATAATGGAGTAACGGGTCACTTACTAAGGCGGACTAACTATAACTAAAAAGAATTAAACTCCGAGGGCGGTCTGCGATATTAGAGAGATATTAGTATTGTGTGTCGATTCAGGGGCGTGTGTGAATTTTGTTTTAAAGAAATATTTAAAATAATAGTAGTAAATATCTAGTATCTATTTCTTGGTCGAGTGAGTTTAGTGAATTGATATCAATATAATATTTATTTGTTCGTGGACTTGAGTGAATTGATATCAATATAATATTTATTATTTGTTCGTGGAGTTGAATTGATATCAATTTAATATTTATTTGTACGTTAGGGTGAGTTTTATGATCATAATTTATTTGTAATTAATTAGAATATAATTTGGGAGATACGACAGTCCAAGATGATGCGCGAGTATCTAATAATTTGGCGCCACAAACAAATGCAAATGACTTAGCAATAAATGATACCGATGATAGGGCCGAATTTAAGAACAAAGATTTACATGTTCAGTGCCAACGCCTTGTTTTAAATATGTACGCGTGTTTGAAAAAAGAAAATTCTGAAATTTCTGATAATGCGGTTATCGCGAGAATTCACGAATTAACGTTAATCGAGTTTACAACGATTTATAAAGTAATAGTACCAAGTTTAAAACTGATTTGTGATAAATTGCGGGATATTCCTGAATATACTTATCAATGTTTTATTGAATTGTGGATTCAAATATAAGAAGTTAGATAATCGAATGGTGATAATGGAATCTCGGAGTATCGTTGAACTAAGACAGGAGTATTTGCGCAAAATAAACGGGTATCGTGATTCAAATAGAACCAGGTATAATTCATTTAGACGAAACTTGGTTTGATACGCATGATGTTGTCAAGTATGGTTGGGTTGACGATACTAAAAACTGTTCTTTAGATACTCCGTGTTCTAGAGGAAAACGTGTTAATATTGTATTACAAATTTTATGAATTTTGTATGCAGGCTGATTTTTTTCATTCAAATTGATATAGTAGATTAACATTATTTCACAATATTTGAATTTATAAAAAATTTACATGCACGCCATTTTTCCTTCAAGGGGATTAAAAATATGGTTCATCACACTGACTTTAGTTAGACTTTACTAAACTAAATTTTTATTGTATACAAAAATGAACAATCAATTCTAATGTAGATACATTTCATAAAACTTCCCCCATCCTTCAACTTTCATCACCTTCATTGAAAGAGTAACCACTTTATAAAACAATGGTAACCACCCTCTAGTCTGCTAGGAACGTTGGGGTTGCTACTATCGCGACGAATCATGAATTCATGATAATGAATAATAGAACTTTACAAAATGCGTGACGCGGCCCTACGCAACAAGAACGCAGGTGGATATGGTCGTCGCTCTTTGACAGTGTTGTCAAACGTACAGCGCAAATATTAATACAAATAATTTTTTATATAAACACACGATTCACAGTATACGAGGGTTGCATATAACAATATAGTTGGCGCCTGTCAACAAATTTTAAATCTCAAAAGTTAATTTAACGCTTTCGCAGGTAGTTGTCTCAACAAGAATCTTTCTGGTTTCAGCAATGAAGCAACACATCACCAAGTCAGTGAAAGTTCCCACACATCCCGAAAAATAATTGAGTGTTTAAACAAAGAAAACATCGAATTGTTGGAATATCCTCCATACAGTCCCGATCTGCCTACTAACGACTTTTTTACTTTTCCAAATATTAAGAATGAACTGCGTGGTCAAAGATTCCAGTCCACATATCTTTGGACTCGATTTTGACCCACTTCGAAGGAACAGATTAATTCGAAATATTTCACAATACTCAAGGACCGTTGACAATACAGTATAGTAATAAAATATAGGGTGTTATTAAATCTTGAACTTATTGTATAAAAAAATTCATGAGGTTTTGCTTGAAACGTTCTACTAGAGCTAATGCACTAACTCGCGCAGTGGCTTAGTTGGTTGAAGCGCCTGACTGACTATAAATGTAGCTATTACCTTAATGTCATTAATTAATTTTACTCTTAAATTAGAATGATTTCTTAATTTTTAGTTCGATTACCTATAAAGCGTGTTTTTTAGTTTTTTTAAACTATAATTTATTGGTGAAATAATACAAAAATATTTCAAGAAACTGGCAGACATTAATGGCATTGTTTTTTTTTGGGAAATTTATAAAGTTGAATAAAATAAAAGAGGGTGGCCGTCTAGCCGATGCCCGCAGTCGTTACGACTGTTCAGCAACCCCTCGATTATTGGGGTAGGTCGGTAGAAGTTAGAGGAAGACAGAAACAATTCAACCAGACCTACAACCCAGACAGATCCATATGTACGGTACGTAATGTCAGGGACGGAATTAAATTTTCTGTCAGATATACTGAAATATATAGATTGAAGTTATCAATTTTGCGATGTCAGTATCACGTTAACACGTGTTTTAGCTTCTGCATTAGATTTTGGAGAAGCTTTACCTACTACTACTACTAGTTTCATGAATTTTTAAAAATATATGATATCCCTGCATAAGCATAAATTTATTTTTCCAGCTCTGTACAAAAAAAATATTAAAGAAACTATATAAGTACTTACTGAAATCAATGAGGAGTCGTCCATAACCCTGTCTTTGATAGGGAGGCAACGTAAGAATACAGGATACGTTGTAGTTCAAAAACGAATTTTTTTCCTGTAAAAAATAATAATCGTTATAATAAATTAGTGCCCCTGGTATAATTTAATTAAATATAGATGAAATAGCGTCAGCAATTACTTAATTAATACTGGATAATAATAATATTGGATATACAGATACATGCAATGAGAAACGGAACAGGGATTTAATGTATTCTCCGATCTAAATAGTCCACCAACAAAAAATGTCTTTAAATTTACTTCAGTAAATATCAAGTATTTAGCTGGACAGCTGGATTCAGAACTACTGTAAGAAATCCCGCCTCTTCTCCTTCCAATATTTGTTAGTTATATTGTGGTTATGTGCGATTTAGTATTCAAGTATCTTTTGATTTCTTTTGGCCATAACGACTTCCAACATAAAAATGAATTCGTAAATAAAACAAAATAAGATTCTTTAAATTAATACAAATTGAAAATGTATGTATGTAGAATCTCATACAGGAGAAACAGTGAGCACTTGTACATAAAATTCAGTATGTCCAAGAGAGAACAAAATACATCCCCTCCATGAAACACCCACCACTCTAGACACGATTGGTCTCGATACACTCTCCGGAGAGGGGAATGCGACAGTGTCTCTCTGTTGTTCTATAGCTTTTTCTCTTTAACTCACAGAATCGCAAGACGGAACATAATTATTTGCCGAATCTGTTTATAGTTTTGCTTAGGATGACATGTTACATTACATTTACAACTAGAATTATAACTTGAACTCCATTATATTAAGCCGGTCCCAGACACTACGTGTATTTGGCAAACATTTGGTATTCGGACTTATTCGCGTAGCGTGTGGGAAGTTAAGTTTGGCAAATATTCGTCCTTCGTCATTTTCCCGGCGCTGGTCGGAAACTAGCACGAAGTAAAGGACACCGTAGTTCGACGAAGTAAACACGTGTACCATAGACAAAATAAAAGAAACGGATTGAAGTATAGGCGATATAAGGCGTTTCTGCTCAACTGACCCGCGCATCGAGTCGCTGCGGTCGCGCGAACTACAAGACTTCTTACACAAGCGGAATAGAATAAAATCGTTTAAAATATCATAAATTACATTATACTTCAACATTTCGGCTTTAATGTTGATAAATATTATAAAATATCCTTGTATACTAACTTTTAAGTCATTAAAAATGAAAATATACAAAATCAATCATATATTGGTTGGTGTGAATTTGACTTCTGTTTGTCAAAGTCAAAGTGAAAGTGTCAAAAATTAGTAATGGATGTGGATGATGAGGTGAGTAGGATTTAGGATTAGTTTATTTTTAAGTTCATTCAGGATTTTAGTTCTAGTAAAGGAAATAAATGTAAGTGAACCTTTAAAATGTCATCACCAGGTATAATTCGTCATAGTTGTATATTTTTGGCCACTTCGCAATTTGGAGTTTGAGAATAAAATATTTTTCAAACCTCCAAAGGGAACAGTTGTACAAAATTTTAGAACTTCCTG
The DNA here is from genome assembly GCA_949126875.1 of Lochmaea capreae. Taxonomy (NCBI): domain Eukaryota; kingdom Metazoa; phylum Arthropoda; class Insecta; order Coleoptera; family Chrysomelidae; genus Lochmaea; species Lochmaea capreae. The sequence continues at coordinate 9,134,125 of OX421406.1, read as the reverse complement.
ATACATCCAAAGATCAAAGGTTGTGTGAAGATCATTTCGATAATCAAGCATTTACAAGTACCTAATTGAACATAATAATAATACCCAAGCTTTTGAAAATACTGTATTGCCTGTAAAACGAAAGCGTATTTTATTCTGACAATAATGTTGGTAAGAGGTGTAGCAAACAAAAATAATTATTTTTTCTTTGCAACTTAATGTACTGCGTTTAATTTTTTTGGTTTCAGACCTGTTCCTGTCTTCATGGAAATGGATAATTTATCTAGTTTCTAATTCCTTTTTATAAAAATATTTGTTTTTTTGTCAATTATTTTAAAATAATGTGCAATTTGATGTGATATTGGATTAACTTTCTTAAATATAATGTAATTTTAGTAGAGCAGTTTAATAAAAATTTTAAAAGTGTGTTGATTTCTTATTTATCTAAATTGTGTCTTGAAATTGTTTAATTATAATCATTTCATTAGAAAAAATTATGTATAATGTTATTTTTTTAAATAAAATAATTATATAATAAACAGTTTTTAGACAAATTGTAAAATTCACCTTCCCATAATCGAGACTAACAAATTTAAATATCCCGCCTTTAAAAATTAGTTCCGACAACTTTTCCTGGTGCGCTTCGATCAACGTGATGCCAACTGTTAATACAGGATCGACAACTCTCATTATATATATTATTATTTCTCTATGACGTGTACCTTTGCTATACTACGGCACCGTGTGGGAGATCAAGCAAACATTCGTGCAAATGACAAATATTGGCCTATTCGCCAAATACACGTAGTGTCTGGGACCGGCTTTAGGGAAATCTTTTAGACACCAAAACTAATTTTTACTTTGTATTTTTTACTGTTTGGACCCTTACTTTGTGGAATCTACTCATATATTAATCTTATAAATGAACCTGTTTCAAATTAATTCCACTACTTGGCGAAATAACATCTACAAGTATGATAAAAATCGACAAGCGATTAAATGATTTAATTTTGGCGAAAATACATGTCCCCAAAAATTCCGCACCACTGGATGTTTTGCATAAAAAGGATCAAAATATTTTTTGCCAACACTGCATCTTTGTTATTGTCTAATTTATGAATGTTACTTCTAAAAAAAACTTTAAAAGACCGTCAAGAAAATAAATTATATATCCTGCGATGTAGTTCTGAGAAATACCGAAATGTTTCAGACAACAAAACAAGCTTATAAACAAAATTAACAACTGGAATTTCTATGGCCAACGTTCCCACAGAAATAAAAAAAAAATCATGAATGAAACCAAAGTAGCAACCAAAGGGAATAACTTGGTTTCGTCGGTATTTATTTGCGAGCTACGGGGTTAAATCAAATTTTACAGAAATGCGAACTGTTAAAATCATTCATTAAACCAAGGATTCAATAAACTAAGGATTGATGTGATGAAACTAATTCGGAACTGTACTGCGTATGCGCCGTGGCAATTTAGTGTTCGAGCGCCTATTTTTGAGAACTAGTAGTTACGCTGGACTACTGATTCGATGTTCCAGCAATTTATCAACATACAATAGAACCGTTCTAGAACAGTTCGATCAGTTCTTGCTCTTCAGCAGGTAATTCAAATTCTCTCTTATTTCACTGGCCCTTATCAGGCTCAACAGTCTTTTCACTAGGTCCTTCTTGGAGAAATCCTCACTTGGATGTTCTGGTCCTAGGAGTCTATATCTCCAATGAGATAATGCTTCACAATCCAAAATAATGTGAGAGGCTGTTTCCTCCTCTTCTATGCACAACCGACAGATAGGCTCCTCCCTATACATATAATAACTGCTCCAACCTGTTCATCTCATTATTGTAGGACTTTTTTTTGCAACTTGTAGGTATTCATGTGTAGATTACTCTCTGAAAATATGTCCTCCGCGGGATTTGCGGAAGGGGCTGGAAAATAGCCCATGATCCCGAAAATTCAGTTTTTGGCCGATATCTCCCGAAATATGCTACTTAGAGAAGTGAGGTTTTGCTACAAATGAAGTACAGTTCATTACCTACAAAAATGGTCCCCATCATTTTTGTCCCTGGATCAAAATTTCTTGCAAAAATTTTCCGGAAAACTAAAAAAACTTAGCCAAAAATTTTAAAAACCATCGAAAAGAGGACAGGACATTTTCAGCTTTCCAATGGTGTGCATTGAAGACCGATATTGCCAATCATTGTTTATCAATTTGCGGTAGACCCGAGAATTTTCAGAAAACTACGGAAATAAAAAAAAACGTTCCAAGAAAAACATGTTGTTTATAAAAATACACAAAAATTATTTAATCATTCTTTCGGAATACATTCACCACCTATCAAAGTCCCATTATCCAAAAGGTTTCGGTAAAACTACGCTTAATTTAAAAAATATGAACGGATTGATAAGGGCGGTCAAATATTCAGGAAAAATAAAGTTTGGCCAGTTTTTTCAATATTCCTGGAAAATAAAAAAAACGAAAAAGTTACACGATGTTATAGGTACAGGTCCCTCCTTTCATATGCACTTTGAATCATTTTACTCAAGTTATGGGCCAATTTGCCCGCCCTCCCATGCCTACATTCACGGAGCGTGCTCCCGGAGACGCCGCGCAGCAGCTCGAAATCCAAGGTACGCTTGGGCCCGTTTATCTCGAAAACGGTTAAACTTTTGACAAAAATGATAAGGATCATTTTTGTAGATAATAAACTGCTCTTCTTTCCTAGCAAAACCCCACTTCTCTAAGTGGCATATTGGGATTATTGGCCATTTTTCAGCCCTTTCCGCAAATTTCGCGGAGGACATATTTTCAGAGAGTAATCTACCCGTGAATACCTACAAGTTGCAAAAAAAGTATACTTATCTGGCCCCTGCTAAGGTTTAGTATTTCATTAGTCAGCGTATCCGAGGGTTTCTTGACCAAGAGTTTGCTGTGTTTCTGTTTTGGCACGTGTCTCCAGTACGACTGATGTTTAGTTTGAGTCCACCAAGATGTACAACCACGTGCAGCAGTTTTGGATATCCCAAATACTGGTTCTGTACCAGTGAACGCAGACTCAGACCCTAGCTTTGCTAGGATGTCTGCCTTTTCATTTCCTACAATGCCCTTGTGCCCCGGGACCCACTTAAGAGTAACTCTATTATGGTTAGCCAGGGTTAATAGTTTTTGTAGACAGTCCCAAACCAGTCTAGATCTGGTCTGGGGACATGCTAAAGATTTTAGTGCTACCTGACTATCAGTGAGTATAAGGATCTTTTGGCCTCTTTACCCCCTTTCAATATTCAATTGCAAGCACATGTCGATAGCGTAGATTTCTGCCTGGAATACAGATGCAAGATTCCCCAACGATGAGTGGATATTGCACCTGGATCTAGCACCAATGTCAGTCTTAGATCCGTCTGTGTACAACACGAACGTTCCTTTCTGATTGCATGCTTCCAGCCCATCCCAGTTTAGCTGAATATGATTGTCGTTAAAATAATTCCAAACTAATTCGACTTATTATTTGAGTGACAAGTCTAGACAAGAAAGACCGGTTTATGAGCTCTCTAAATCATCCAGAACGCATCGTGGCCGTTTGAGCATTGTCTACGACGCGTCGTAGTCACAAAGAACGCGAAAAATTGTCATTTCGGTATTTGGTCATTTGGCACTGTCCACAACGCGTTGCGCCCGTTTTTTTCGCTCGATTTTTGGGCATAAAATATATCTATTTAATAAACTACCTGAAGTAACGTCGCTGCCACGTTACTTTCACTCAGCAAACTCCTCTTTTTATTGTTTGCCGATTTGGATAAGCAGGTAAAAAATACAAATACAAAATTTAAAAAAATAGTATATTACACACCGAGGTGGGAAGTAATTCATTCCTGTCGTGAGATCAGTGTGTAATGTCACACTTCCCAACCTTCAATGACGTTAGTAATGACAGCATTACATATATGGTTGTAAATAAAATATATAATTACAAGTTTACAATAGAACTTTAAATATTGTCCTACCTGTTTTATGAGTGATTTTATTGCTAATTAACATTTTATCACACAGGTCCTAAATATATAGACTTCTGTAATGAATGAAGTTTAGGAAGTTGTATTACCATCATGATAATTTTAGTAAACTGGTGAATGAACCCGACAAAACAATTTTCCTTGCCAACTGTGTATTTTTTATAGTTTCTATACTCACACAAAATACGTAAAATAATAAAACAGCTGGCACAAATTCCCAGACGATGATGATGAGCTGAATAAAAAAACGAAAAGCTTCAAACCAAAATGTTTTGGTTATTTAGTAGATAATAATAAATTTAAGATCAAATATATTACAAAAATATGTCAGTCGAATAAATGATGATATGTTTATACTGGCTCGCTTTGAAAATTGTGAACTACGCATTCTTGATAGTTTTTACTGATCAACAGTTTTACAGCATGCAATTTATATTGTGATTTTTTCTGTTTTCAAAGCTTTTACTTGTAAATTTGTAAAATACATATAACCTAGATATTAATGCACCACTAAAAAGTTGTAACAACTTCAAGAGTTCATCCATATCTCCAATGTGGTTAGATACCAAAAAAAGGTTCAATAGTAGCAAGTTGAGTGTTCCTACAGGAACAAATTATACATATTGTGGTTTGACTTTTAGTTTCATTGAACCTTTTTTTTTTGTAACAATTTCATCGCCTCATCGATAAGACTATCACAAAAATGTATACACCAGAAAAGACTATGAGTATAGATGTGAGTAAAATTAGTTTGCACCGTTTCACAATTTGTCGGCGAGATAAAGAAATCTGTAAGTAGAAGCAGAGCCGGTTTCAGACAAATTTTTCATTATTGCAGGATTCCAACGCACTAGCGATTTCTGTACTGTCTTTTTCCGATGAATAGCAGTTTTACCGAATATTTCCCTCATGTGTAAAAAATCCCATGAGAGGAGTGCAATTATCGATTGATTACAGCGGTAACTGCTCTGTAGAAACCGAAAGAGCACTGCGATAATTGCATTGTTTACGTATTATATCCACGGTAATCCCATTGTGAACCCATGATAATTAAAAATAAAATCAGTTTGACAAGTAAAGTCAAAAAATATTTTTAAAAATGTCTCGTTTCGGATGTGATTCATTGGGAATTATAGAAAATAAAATGATGGAAAGTATTTTTGGGTCTTTTTATTTTGTTTGTACCTAACAGCATGTTTTAAAATGGATATTTTGTATTAAAAAAAAGAAATAGGAATATAAGGCATTTTTTCTTGAAATACTGTTTTGAAACAGTTTCGAACTGTTTTAAAACGGTCCATTTTCTTGGTCGGTTAATGACGTCAGGAATAAAACTGTTTGTCAACATTTGAAACGTTCTCCAAGACCGTTTTAAGCTGTCAGCAGTGTCACTACTGTCATTTTTGAAATTGTTTGTTGTTTTTATACAAAACAAATAGAATTTCCGTTTTTAATTTATTCACTTATATAGCACCGGTTTGTTTAATTTTTTGTGTTTTGCAATGGAATAAATGGTGAAAATCACTTTGGGTGAATATGAAATAACACTGGATAAATCCACCGCTCTTCATTTAGAGAATTCTAAGATTGAACTAGACAATTTTTTTATTATTAAATTAAATATTATTGCCGATTTTAGATCCTGATTTTGCTCAAAAATGTTATGCTCAACTTCAACAAGTTCTAGAAAATAATAACATTGTAATATCGAAGCTATACAAACGTCAACAAAGCGAAACTGGCCTGGCAGATGACATATAGATACTGATCACGTGACGTTTTAAAACGTCTTATTTTTGCGATCGCCACTTACCATTACGTCACGACGAAACTGTGTCAAAACGGTCTTTGAAACTGTTTCGTCAAGAAAAAATGCCTTTATATTTAAACCAATATTTGTATTCGGGAAATATTCCCCCGAATTACACTCGTGCATCAAAATAACCAGATAATTTTGCATTTGAGCGTGTTAGTCTTGGAAAAACTACACCTTCGGTGTCGGGCTCTTTCTCCAAAATATGAAAATGAACTTATGCAGTTTTTAGACGCTGTCATGCAAAATTATTGGTAATTTTGATGCACTTGTGCAATTCCTTCCGATACTGTAATAATGGATTTTTTTGAAACTCTTGTCAATTATGTATTCAATTATGTATCCTGTAAATATTTTGTAACATTTTTTGCGTAGATTGCGACTAGAACATACCAAATTTCATTGTCTATTGTCTCAAATCACTACTCTTCACTTACAGAAATTTCAAACCTTAGGTATAAAATTTTAACAATAAAATATTCATGCTTTATACATACAACAATCAATCAACTTATTATATTCACTGCGACATTTTAGCATCTGAGGAATCAAGTAGAATAAATAAATACATTTTGACATTGTTTATATTGGCATAGAATAATACGTCTGTTTGCTCTTCTAGTAGATATGTTCATTGTTCGGAGCCTATAACAATATCTTCCTCTTCGAATGGTCGCCAGAAAGCCATAATTTTGATTATTACTAACAAAACAGTTTTAGTTAATAAAACAAAATCTCAATCATAGCAAAATCTAAGAACACAATGTCTTGTAAATAACAGAAATGAACGAAACCCTTCCTGGGACGTTCAAAGTCAATGTGGACTACCCATTCAAGTAAATTTTGCACAGATTAATTGGAAGATACATTGCACCAATGAGAATCAAAGATTTGCTTGTGGGTAGGTTAAGATTCGAAGTGATATATGGCTTTTTTATCTTTTCGGCTTTTTGCCCTACAATGAAATTCAGTTAAAAAGACTAGCCCTATTTCCCTGACTATACAACTTCCTTGTCCACTTTATTTCTTCAAATCGATTATTTTTGGTGGAATCAACGTTTCAATAACAAACCAATAATTTTAATGTGTTCAATCTTGAAACATTAAAAAAATTTAACTTTAAAAACTCATTTATCTAAGTGCCTCAATTACGAACCGAAGAATGAAAACATTAACAATTTAAAGTCGTGAGCATTCATCATTATTTATCTAATCTAAAAAAAAAACATAAAACTAGTTTTTTATGTTTTAACATACTTCAAATTCTAGGAACAATGCCAAGGTATTGGGTCTAGTAACAAGAAGATATTTTATAAATATCTTAATCCATATTATTAATTCTACGTCAAGTCTGTCAAATACATCTATTGAAGAAGTAATTTTTTCTACCCTCAAAAATTCCGTTTCTTCAAGTGTTTCATTTACCATATTTAAATATTTGTTAAATGTTTTGCAGTGTACTTTAGTGAGCTGAAATCCCAAGCCATTTATTAGAAGAAAGTATTTTTGGTAGGTAAAATATTGAAGCCAATTCCCAACAAACTTCATCTCCCATACAGTCCCGACCTAATTCCTAATGACTTTTACAAAAATTAAGAATGAACTGCGTGGTGAAAGGTTCCAGTCCCCAGAAGATGCAGTCAACGCCTTCAAAAACAAACAAACAAAGGCCACATTAACCCATGTGAAGGGAATGCTAAGAGTGCGATAACAGCGACATCTCCACAACTAACCACAAACCAAATTCTATATTGACAAAAAACTATCTCGGTTTTGCAGTTATTTACTTAATTACAGTTTCCTGTAGCAATTGTGGCATGTTATGATTATTTCAAAAATCGACCTAGCCAAGATTTTTTCTAATTATATGAAAATAGATAAACTAAGAGGGGGGGTAACACTAATCCCAGCGCACTGTATACACTGTATACAGGTTGGCTGGACGAAAACGAAACACAGCCATTATCAGGATATGTGTCAACGTTTTAAAATAAAAACGCGCACGAAGTATGGAACTTTATTTTAATTTAATTATTCTGTGTCCATCTCTTGCCATTATCAATATCGAGCAAAAAAAATCATGTTTTCTGTATGGAAGCCCCCCTTAAATATTAATTTTATTTTAATTTAATTATTTATTTTTAAAGTGAATATATAACTAAAAATTTTGTAAAAAAAAATCACGTTTGTTGTATGGGAGCCCCCTTGGAAGAAGAATCCTTCATCCACATACTTGCGAACTGCACAGCAATTCAGAATCCTAGGGCACAGCACCTGGGAGACTACTTGATAGAAGAGGGACAGTTACCTAAGTTGAAGCCTGCAGATATCCTAAAATTCCTCGGGGAAATAGGACTAAAGGAGCTACTAGTCTCTGAGACTTTCCTCAGGAACTAAGTAGAAGTAAGGGGGCACAATGGATCTTTTAGGTCTCAGTGAATGTTACCCCAAAATACATACATACATACATACATGGGAGTCCCCTTAAATATTTAATTTATTCTGTTTTTAGTATTTGATCTTCGTGGAGAATATTTTGAGAACCACTAGTGTTTTGAAGTTATCTACTGTTTTTTTCTAGCTCTATAAGCAAAATATAAAAGACAACTCTCGTATAACCTACAGGAAATTTAAAATTTGTATTTATATCCTCCGAAGAAATATACAATAAAATATGTATTTCATCAGCATCCTTTATAAGCCCGTATCTTAAAACCTAACAAAGTTACAGAAAAATTATTTTAAGTACTTCTCTAATTTACAGCTACTTATTAACGGAAAACTCTGTATTACAATGTTACTAAGCGTTTTTTTTTTAATTCAAACTCTGCATCAATTTTTTTTTACCCAGTATACACATTTTTCTTATTAGTTAACGTTTTTTTCTTTATTCAACTCGGGACTTTTAATTAGATTGCCAATAAAAAAAATATATTTAATGACTAAATACTGTTAGCTTTCACCGTATAACAAGCACACTAACACGAAATTAACAATCCTCATTTTCAATCGACTCGAAAAAAAAAACTACAAACACTTAAACTAACATCTTGCAATAAAGTAATTGTCTTTTATGCGTTTGAATGTTTATTTGACGACAGAGGCGTAGAAATAAAAGGAAACCGAGACCTTTAACTGTCACTGACATATCCGGTTATAAATTAGTTTCCTGTGAGCCAAAATTAGACTTACTTTATTATACAAGTTGTACTTTTTCCAGACATTTTCAGAATTGAAAACGTCATTCAATTTTGCTAATTATTCGATGTATTCTATGAACTGGAATTTATAAGCTAATAAAAAAACATTTATAACGAAGCTAGATCTGTACCGAACAGACTAAGACTAAGTTAACAACACACAAGCCAAACGCATAGTGACCAGTACCTAATATGACCTATCGAAAGCTTATATAGGAGATAAAACTGGATGACTTAATGGAGAAATCCATTGTCCCAACAGTCACAAACTATAGCTCTAATAATAAGATTCAGAAAAGGTAAACTAGAAGAAAGGTGTACCTACACCGTCTGAGGTAACCTGGTATAGTTGACGTAAAAGATATAGTGCCAGTTATTCTATATTGTATTTGTATTTTGACCCATCAGTTCATCTTTTCTTAACAGTATCGTATGTATCATACCGAGTTTCGTCCAAATAGACAATTGCTATACTTGCTTACAATTTCCACACAAAAACACACACACTTTCTTGATGTCAGACCACCGACTAAAGAGAACACCTGCAACCAGCCCTCAAAAGTAGTTATAGTTCAGTCAAACTAAAGTTGTAGGAGTTAAAGAAAGGATAGCTATTCTAATAACCGTATATCTGTGACGAAGATTTAAAGAGACGTGGCTGTTCCAATATCAAACGGAGCTCCAATATGACCATTTACATAAGAAACTGTGGCGAAATGTTTTTAGATTATCACAGTTTTCTGTAAAATTGTCGAATTTAGTAAAGCGCGAAACCAATATAGATATGGAATAATAGTTTTATACTATTAACGCCTTTCAAAGTTTTGAAAATATTTTCAAAAACGTGACCATTCACTTAGAAGAAACAACTACTTCTCGGGGCTATATTCCCCGACAGACATTGAAGTTAAACGGGATCTTGTAGATCACACCGACAGAATAAATTTTAATAATTATCGAAGAAAACATTAAAACCAAAGAAGTATCAACTGACAATATTTTAACAAATAAAAGATTACAGCGCAATAGTAAAATATACCTGGATATGATAGATTTGAAGGACTTTACATTTTTTTTACATATTCACTTTATCCTCTTTGTGTACACTCGATAATATTTAAAAGCACATGCTGGGATTCCATTACGATTTGTCGTTTAATAATTTTTTGATATTTAAAACCAATTTTAACTAATATTCTTCTTAGGTGAGTATTTTTATAGGAAAACCGGGGTAGGTAGTGATTGATCTTCCTCTATTTGATATATTTTTCTTCTCAATGAATTCTAGTCAGTTTCATCAACAGTTCTGAATATACTAGAATCTCTTCGCCATTTTCTGTGACGATGGGTATTTTTGTCTTATTACTTATTTAGCATCAGGATGTAAATGTTTTTTTTGTGAAGGTGTCAATACAAAATTTCCTATTATCAGTAGTCACATCGGGATACAACAAAAAATCATTCTACAATAAACCAAATAGATACCAATGTAACTATTTCGAAAACTAAAACTAACTTTACAAAAGTATAGCTACTTAACAGGTATAAATTCATAGGTTTTAAAAAGGATTTGTTACAAAACAATGCATTAATACGGAATTTTAAGGACATTGACAAAAATATTAGAGAGTGTTTAATTGGAACTAAAGTGCAAAAAGAATATTATACGGAATTTTGAATATTTGCTTTTATTTATCTCAAGGCTTCTAAAAGATTTAGGTTATACATGTAAAATTACAAAATTTGAATCGAAAGTGTGTTAGTTTGCTAATGATTTGAATGTGTATGTATGTATGTATACGGTGTTGGGATAAAGTATGGAACCAAGTAAATATCTTTTAAACGAAAAGAACGATATTTATGAAAATTTGCAGGTAAGTGCAATGGAACAAAATGCATCTGATGTACATTTGTTTGTTAATAATATACTTCCGGTTTAATCGGAAATGACATTAACTTCTTTAATTTAAATGGGACACCCTATATATTTTTACAGATTTTGAAAGAGCTTGTTATTTTGAATTCATACATACTGAGTTTAGTGTAAAAAAATTTGTAAAAACGAGGCATAACTCACTGTTAGTTGTACAATAGGTGTACAATTCATTATTTTAGAATAATGAGAAACAAAATTACTTCAAATGTTCAAAATGCTCGTCGTTTACTAGCTGACAATATGCCATCCTATTAACAAATTCTTGAGTCACTCTTTCCAAGACTTCTCCACGTATTAGTTGACATTCATCAATAATTCTTTGTCTCAATTCTTGTAAGTTTGTTGGTCGTCTAACGTAAACACGTGATTTTAGATAACCCCAAAGAAAAAAATTTAACGGGCCAAGATTCGGAGAACGAGCAGGCCAGTCTATGAATCCGCTACGTCCAATCCATCGATTTGGAAAATTCGTATCCAGAAAATCTCTAGCCCGTCTATCATAGTTGGGCGGTGCTCCATCTTGTTGAAACCAAACATTTTGTGGTAATTGCCCATTCTGTTGAAGTGCAGGAATAAATTCGTTATTTAGTAGATCCAAATACTTGTCACCATTCAAGTTTTCGTCGATAAAAATTGGGCCTATAAGCCTATTTTCGTTAATTCCCATCCAAACATTTAACTTCTATGGATGCTGGGTATGTGCTTCATGAATCCAATGAGGATTCTCATTTGACCAATACCTTGAGGTATGGCGATTAACTGTTCCATTTAAACAAAAAGGTGCCTCATCGGAAAAAACTAAGTTAGAAGCAAAATTGTCGTCGACATTACAGATGTCCATTAGCCGTTCGCAAAATTCCAGCCGTCGGTCAAAATCACCGTCTGACAATTCTTGAACCAAATGTACCTTATACGGATGATACTTTTCACTTTTTAATATCTGAAAAATTTGTGGTGGAAGTTTGAGGTGATTCTTCTAAATCGATTGCAATATTTTGTTTAACAGTTTCGTTCGTTGCAGTCCGCGGTCTTCCAGGTTTTAGCAAATTGTTTACCATTCCAGTTGTATTAAAACGTTGTAATGTTTTAATTACTGTTGAGCGTATTATAGAATTTCTCTCCGGATGCAAATTATTAAAAATATAACACACTTCATCATGACTTCTAGCACGATCACCATAACCGATCATCATTAAAATTTCAATACGCTCTTTTTCACTTAATTGAACCATTCTAAATTGTAAAATTTATTTCCATCAATTAGAATTTGACACTTGGAGAACAAAGACGTACTAAACAGTACTCGTTTATTTATTACTATGCATACAAACAACATCAATTAGTTTATCTAAATAGTTTTTTGCTCTAATGCAAAAAACTCAAAGGAGGTTGATTAAAGTGCTATATTTCTCGTTTTTACAAATTTGTTTACACTAAACTCAGTATGTATGAATTCAAAATAACAAGCTCTTTCAAAATCTGTAAAAATATATAGGGTGTCCCATTTAAATTAAAGAAGTTGATGGCATTACCGGTTAAACCGGAAGTATATTATTAACAAAAAAATGTACATCAGATGCATTTTGTTCCATTGCACTTACCTGCAAATGTTCATAAATATCGTTCTTTTCGTTTAAAAGATATTTACTTGATTCCATACTTTATCCCAACCCCGTATATACAATTTCACTGAGACCTAAAAGATCTATTGTGCCCCCTTACTTCTACTTCACCGCCTATGATTCACTAAAAACTACTGTAAGAACTAAGATTTACGAAGAAAATGTTGGAAATGACAAATACGTCGGTTTAAGAGTCCATCAAGACCTTATTTGATTCCACGAGAAAATAGTTAGTCTCTTACGAGGCATTATCCTGTACAATTAATTTATTGCTAACTGTTTTATTATATATTTATGGGAAACATTGTTGTTTAGGAAGGTAGGATGCGTCTCTGGAGTCCACATAATGAATTTATTTTTATTAGTTGCGAGTTGTTTTTATAAGAACTATTTGAAATTGTTATACGATGTTATAAGTTTGGAGTAAAATACACAAACGGAATTTATTTAATTTATTAACTTTTGTTTGATCAATTTTTATGTAATTATATATTAATTTTATTATTTATTTAATTTTAAATGTTAATTTACTATAAAAATTATTGTCTCAGGATTCTGGGTTCAATATTCATTATTTTTTTTATTCAATTAATTTTCAAATATTTATTTCAACAATTCAATTAAACATTACAAACTAACTTTATAAATTGATTATTATCCTTATTATTTTTCTTTTTTTTTTAAAGAATTGAATTATATTCCAAATACTTAAATAAAATTTCTCATTTCTATTTAATATTAAATCTTCTTTTTTATTCCGGTGTAAACTTTATGACAAATTTGGGTAGTAAGTTGTATGATAAAAATAAATTAAAACATTTTTGACGTTTCGAAGTAAATGAAAAAAAAATATTTGTCGTTTCGTGTTTATTTAGGGTTATAGAAGCATCTTTTTGTATATTTGTGGCTGTTGAGACGGTTTTCTAGATTTAGTTTAACCCATTGATTCCCAAAGTGGTCCAGTGCGAAAGTCAAACCATATCAAATTATACCATATCCAAGTTCTACTACAATTTTATGTGACTTGGCATCACTGCATCAATGGCAACGGCTGATTCGGATGTCTCGACGCCAAAAGGGTCAACGTCCTCAGCCCTAGACGCCAGCACGATCAGGTGCAGGGGGCCCATTCCATCGGAGTTCTATGCGTGTGGGAGGAGACTCTCCACAGTCTCCTCCAATTTTAAATGAATCTCTTTCCACGTGGAGTACTTCGTATAAGTGTAATGGAGACAATTGGAGTAAGGTATCTTTTATCCACGCACTATATAGAAAAGTTCCATTATCTTTTGTATTATGAAAAGTGCAAGGAAATAAGAAAAAACTTACAATGTAATGTTAGCGATGTTAATAAAATGCAGTATTGCAGAAACTGCGATTGGGGATTTAAGAGGAGATATGGAGATAAAATGGTATATTATGTGTTACAAGAATACGAATAAGTCAAATGAAAACAATCTCGATACAATGTTTAAAGTAGAATAGTTTGTTTGTGGAGAAATCTAAAAGGAGTCGGCAAAAATGAAGTGATTCAATTTTTGAACGAAAAGAGTAAATTAAAAACGATATAATAGAAATTACAAAAATATCAATTATTAATTTAACACGGAAACGGTATCTGCAGTTTCTACTGCAGGCTTCGTAGCGAAAGCAACGGAACACTTCGTCAGTCATCCAACTGAGAAAAGAGAACTTGAGTTTACCTAACAAAGTAATAACTCACAGCAAATTCAACTGAGCTATTGACCTAATTGAGCCATACAATGCTCTTGGATTGGACCTTGTAACAGGTAAATAGTTTCCACAGGCAATTGGTAATAGTGTCCTGGGAATCAAGAAATAGCACTTTGGGACGGGGACGGAATCATTGGAAGCCCTTATTGCAGTTCCTCCTTTGGAACTTTTTGTAATCGGGGTACTTATGCGCACATGTTCGAGAAGGACATACTGATACATCTGGAACAATACTATAGATGAACCCATATTTCACGTGAGTTTTGATAGCATGACATCGGAGAACATATTCACTGAGTGAGTGAACATCATCATCCCATCTAAGGAAAAGGTGATGCACCGTAGTAATTATGGAGAAATCATCTAGTTCACCGATGGTTTCAAAACAAACTATGGCACTTGGGCTGGTATAAGTAGACTTAGAAAGAGAATATTCTTCAGCCTTGGTTGATATACCTACGTCTGCGTTTCTAGCAGAGACAATTTCTGCTATAGCCTCAGAAGAGGATATACTAGACAACAAATTAAAATATTCATGGATATTCAGGCTCTGCTTAAAGCTATTATCCAACAACTAGGTCTAGACTGGTAAAAAACTGTAACAGCTGGGCTGTTGAAACTGGATAAGAGACATGTGAAGACAGTTACCGACCTGATGACTAGGCACTGCATTCTCTGTACAAAATGGACAAAGTTAGTGAACCTAATTGCGGAAAATGTAAACTCTATGATGAAACAACTACTCACACACTCTGCTTCTGCGATAACTTACATGGACTCAGACGGAAACACTTTGGAGAGGAAATAATACAACCATTACAACTACTGAAAATTCCTCCAGTCAAATTAGTGGCCTTCATAGAAGACACAAAGCTTTTGGAATGGAATGGATAACATGGGAAATATTACAAAGATTCAGTTAAGCCAGGAGCCCAATTCTTGACATCAAATGGCGGTGGATGAAAAATCTGCTTTTCAACAGGTCAGTAACGTCAACTCCATGGAGGTATCGATACGAGTATTTCATTCACCGCTGCTATGGAAGAATTTAGCCAGAAAAATTTTAAATTCTTACGTTCTGAAATTCATGTATGACAAATAAAATATTAATACATTTATAATAAATATTAATAATAGAACATATCTGCAGAGTAATTTCTATCATCTCCGCAGGATACGGATTCGATAGGTGAAAAAAATTATCGTTTTTAAACTTTGTTTTATTTATTATTTTATTTATTTAAATAAAGCATTACATACATAAAATGGCAACATTGTAATAAAGATGTCGCACTGCAGCCACTCTATGCTATTTTTGGGCTCACAATGCATTTTTCGGCGATAGACCAGTCGCGTGAGCACTAGTTCAAAAAATGTATTTATATATGCGTTAGTGCTATTTAGTTTAAACTTCCGTGTTAATTTTAAAAAAATAAATAATTTGATTATAATGAAACACAGGAACATTTTTAATGACGTTTACATGTCACAGAACTATCTGGGAGAGACAGTTAATTCTACTCGGACACATCTGGAAAATATCATTACCAGGACAACAACTTTTCTGAGGACTGAAGTGTCTTTTGCAGTAAACAAGTTAACTGTAATCCAAAGACAAGCTCTCTTTGGTATCAATGGAAGCCCTTATTGGCCTTCCTCCTCTGGAACTTTTTGTAATGATTTCGATCCTTTACTTTTTACACATATACTCAAATACCTTTCTCAACCAGCAATTTATAAGCTAAATACTCTTAATATCGTCCTGCTCCGCTCCTCGCCCTAGAGTGCTGGATGTGACGGTTCTGCTTACACCTATCTTTCCTGCTCGTTCTTGAGCTTGATGCCTTGCCTGCCTACGTTTATTTCGCTTTCCTGGCAAGCCTGACGCCTGCACGCCCATTCCAGTCATCTCCAGCACTATCACATCACATCCCATCAGTTAGAAAGCACTTACGTAACCCTTACGTAACACTACGGACTGTTCTGTTTGGTATCGTAAGCTACCAATAACCGCGACTGCTTCTTACATTCTTCCATCCTGTTCCGCTCCTCGTCCTAGAGTGCTGGATGTGAGGGTTCTGCTTACACCTATCTCTCCTGCTCGTTCGTGAGCTTGATACCTTGCCTGCCTACGTTTATCTCGCTCTCCTAACAAGCCTGACGCCTGCACGCCCATTCCAGTCATCCCCAGCACTATCACATCACATTATGGCATCATGTGGATATTTCGTTGACCAAATCCCACTTCTGATTATATAAGCTAAATATTCTTAACCAATTCATTCATTCGGTTGGGTTGTGCTCATCAGCCCAGGCAATTGAACTGAATCTTTATACCATTTCTCATGTTATCTACTTCCATTCCAGAAGCTTTGTGTCTTCTATGAACGCCACTAGTATGACTGAAGGGATTTTCTGTAGTTGTAATGGTTGTATAGTTTCCTCTCCAAAGTGCTTCCGTCTGACTCCATGTAAATTCTCGCAGAAGCAGAGTATGTGAGTAGGTGTTTCATCATGAAGATCACATTTCCTGCACAAAAAGTTCCAAAGGAGGGAGCCCAATGAGGGCCTCTATTGATGCCGTCCCCGTGCTGTTCATTGCCCTGGTAATACCAAGGACGGCTTGTCTTTGAATTGCAGTTAATGTATTCACTGCAGAGGACACTTCTGTCCTCCTCCACCAAACTATCCATAGGTGATCGTAGGCCTTATTACAGTTGTGTAAAGCCAGTGAACCACCTCAGGTCGTATTCCCCAGGTTTTGCCCATAACTCTTCTGCATTGCCAGAAAAGCCTAGTCGCCCTAGTAGTAATTTTTTCCAGGTGTGTCTTCCAATTCAGTTTGGAATCTCTAGGGTCACTCCCAGATATTTAACTTCTTTGGATATTTCTAGCTCTTCTCCGAATACAGTATTCTACCCAGCGGAATAACTCTTCTATTCGTGAAAGCAACTAGTTTGGTTTTTCTTGGATTTACTGAAAGGTCCTCTTTAAGGCACCATTCCTCCACAATTCGTAGTTCTTCTTGTAGGACATTCATAACCACCTCTGGTAATAATCACTATGTCGTCCGCAAAACCGTTCAACCTGAAGATCAAGTCATCCACAATCAGGTTCCATAAAAGTCTACTCCACCTTGAGGACATCCTTTACCTTCCTTAACCAGTTAGAAAGCACTTACGTAACCCTTCGCGCTACATACGGTTCCTACCCATTAATGTTCTGTTCGGTATTATAAGCTACCAATATCCGCGACTTCATCTTACAAATTATTACCGATAATTTTGTGTTTATGATTTTGGTTTAATTATTCAGAATTCTAACCTCGAAAGATATTTTATTTACACAGTAAATATGGTATTCTGATCTGATCTGCTTTGATATGATGACTCACGTACTTCTTATTCTATAATGTTATGCAACAAAAAAACTGAATGCGTCACCAAATATTCGGTCTATCTGCTAGTTGTTGCAAACCGGATTTTCTTCAGTATGCAGTGTAATTTCAAGTATTTCCGATGATTTCATAGCAGACTAATGACCGACTAAAATAGACCAGTCAATAATACTACAAATGCACTACTCTACAAAACGATATTGCAATGAAACATACTAATAACTTGAAAAATACCTAAAATCAGAAAGAGAGTGGATTATAATGTCGAGACCAGTAATGTTTATGTAAAATTCAATTGCAAAAATATGATTTTGATATATTTGCGATCCAAAGCCTTTATTGGAACTTTCTGTAAGGGCGGAGGCAATGATGGCAAATCTTAGGCTGAAATCGGGAGACTTATGGTCACCGAACAATATTCGAGAAGGACACACTGATATAACTGGGACAATACTAGATGAACCCATATTTCACATGACGTAACAAGACGTAACATATTTGATTGTAAAAAAAATGAGATACAGTTAGAAGTATTACAATATCTCAATGATTTAAGAAAAAATATTACGATGCTAGATAGACCCATTGATGAGAAAAGTGTTTTTTAAATATAATACGGCACTTCCCTCTTCTGGACCCGTTGAGAGATTATTCTCATTCGCAACAATTGTCAACGCTCCCAGAAGGCATACGCTGTCTGGCAGCAATTTTGAAAAACTTGTTATGAAAAGTAACAATATAAAATTTTTGTAAATTATAACTATATCTTGCAAATCATGCGTCATTACTTTCTGTCCGCTTAATGAAAAGTAAAAAATATTAATAATTTTACACCAAATATTTTTTTACATTAGTAATCAACCCTTTTCAAAAAAAGTATTTCAAGGATATAAAATTTAAAAAATTGGATTTAAGCAGTAGCTTAAACAATTGATTCCATGACAAAAAAGTATCAGATACTTTTTGACGAGAGTTGATGTATGTACCTGGACCCTAGACCTAGATACGTACAAGAATTTTTGTATTTTTGTTTCGTTCTAATCAATAAAACTTTTAAAAGTTCACATTTTATTATTAACTTCCCTGCTTTCTAGGATTTTATCTTTTTTCTTTCAGTTAAGGAGACCTAAGATAGTATAGAAAACAATAAACGGTTTATCCAACCCTCCCTTAAGATATCTTTAACTTTCAGGAATCCTTCAGAGAGTCGCTGCAATCGTCTGTTAATTTAACAGTTTGAATTATACCTATTTCATGGCCAAAAACAGATCAGAAGAAAGCTGAATTGGAGCTGTCAAAACTTCAGAGGCTTGCCTGTCTGCGCATAAGAGGTTCCATGAGAAGCAGCCCGACTGCGGCAATGGAAGCAATTCTCAATCTTCCGCCTCTTGCTCTGCATGTTAAGGCGGAAGCGAGGATGGCTGCATACAGACTGGAATGCAATGGGAACTGGCATGAAAGAACCAACACCAACTGTCACTCCAGAATCACAGAAGTTATCACAAACTCACTCCTTAGAATGAGAAGTGACAACATGTTGGCAAGATGTAACGACACCCAACCATACCAAATCCAGCTAAACTGGGACGGGTTGGAAGCATGCAGTCAGGAAGGAACGTTGATGTGGTACACTGACGGATCAAAGACTGACATTGGAACAGGTGCTGGAGTCCATGGTACTAGACCCAGGTGCAATTTTCATGCACCGTTGGGGAATCTTGCTTCTGTATTCCAGGCAGAAATCTACGCTATCGATATGTGTTTGCAACTGAATATTGAAAGAGGGTACAGGGGTCAAAAGATCCTAATACTCTCTGATAGTCAGGCAGCATTAAAAGCTTTAGCATGTCCTCAGATCAGATCTAGACTGGTCTGGGATTGTCTACAGAAACTTAAAACCCTGGCTAACCATAATAGAGTTACTCTTAAGTGGGTCCCAGGGCATAAGGGCATTGTAGGAAATGAAAAGGCAGACAACCTAGCAAAGCTGGGGTCTGAGACAGCATTCACTGGTCCTGAATCAGTATTTGGGATATCCAAAACTGCTGCACGTGGTTTTATATCTCGGTGGACTCAAACTAAACACCAGTCGTACTGGAGACACGTGCCAAAACAGGAACACAGCAAACTCCTGGTTAAAAAACCCTCGGAGAAGCTGACCAACGAAATACTAAACCTTAGCAGGGCCCAAATAAGGATAGTGACGGATTTACTCACCGGTCACTGTGTTCTAAGGAAGCACATGCATACAATCGGCATATATAGGGAGGAACCTATCTGTCGGTTGTGCATGGAAGAGGAGGAAACAGCCTCTCACATTATCTTTGATTGTGAAGCACTATCTCACTGGAGATATAGACTCCTAGGACTAGAATTTCCAAGGGAGGATTTCTCCAAGAAGAACCTAGTGAAAAGTCTGCTGAGCCTGATAAGGGCTGCTGGTCTCTTCACATAAACGGCACAACCAAGAGCACAAAAAGCCTTAAGGCTGAGGTGCCGAGGACATCAATCCTTTGACTGGTGTGCTGATCCAATCAATCAATCAATCATACCTATTTCAAAATTTTATTCCTACCGATTGGTTCCTCCATTTTATCATAATTTGTTGTTTTATCCGCAACGTAATTATAAAAGTAATTGATAATTCCTTTTTTAATGTAATTGTAATTAAATCAATATAATTCCTATTTTTATGACATGTACTTTGTAATTGTAATTAATTCCATTTTTGGAAAAGTACTTTGTAATTGTAATTATTTTTAAAGTACATGTAATTACCCAGCACTGGTGAACACCATCATTCCATCTAGGGAAGAGGTGATGCACCCAGGTAATTCTGGAGAAATCATCTGGTTCACTGAAGGTTCCAAAACAAACCGTGGCACTGGGGCTGGTATTAAAGAACCTAGAAAGAGAATGATCTTTAGCCTTGGCCGATATACGACTGTGTTTCAAGCAGAGGCGATTGCCGCTATAGCCTGTATTGATGAAAACATCAGAAGAGGTGAAGAGGATACGCCGGACAAAAGATAAAAATATTCACTGACAGCCAGGCTCTGCTTAGCTATCAGCAACCCACTGGTAAAAAACTGTAAAGAATCCCTCAACAGGCTGGCAAGAGACAACAAAGTGTCTCTAATATAGGTGCCGGCACATAAGGAGATTGCAAGTAACGAAATGGCTAACCAGTTAGCTAAAGAAGGCTCTAAAGGAGTTCATAGGTCCGGAACTGTTTTGTGGAATCACAAAAAGATTACATAAGAGGGGAAATCGGGAACTGGCTAGATAGGGAACACCAACTCAAATGGAGGTCGACACAAGGACTCCTCCATACAAAGAGTTTACTGAACAAGGTAGACAAGGAACTCTCAACCAGGCTATTGAAACTGGGTAAGAGACAATTGAAGACCGATGCCGGCCTAACCTAACCTACGTGCAGGAAATGTGAACTCAATGATGAAACACCTACTCACATAAACTGCTTCTGCGAGAGCTTACATGGACTCAGACGGAAACACTTTGGAGAAGAAATAATACAACCATTACAACTACTGAAAATCCCTCCAGTCAAACTAGTGGCATACATAGAAGACACAAAGCTTTTGGAATGGAAGTAGATAACATGGGAAATGGTACAAAGATTCAGTTAAAGTGCCTGGTCTGTTGAGCATAACCCAATCGAATGAATTAATGAATTACTGTTTGTATTGATTAACTTATTAATAAAAATATTTTTTGTAACTGCTAGACATAAAAAAAATTGTTTTTAAATATTTTGAGAATAGAAAACAATTTTTTGTAAGTATTTCCTGGTCTAAAGCCTTTCACTTGACTCATCCGACCTGCCCCAAGTAAAATCTTTGCGAACCGCTAATCAATGACTTTTTTTCAAATCTGGTTCATGTAAGGTGAATCATGAACAGGGTTATTATGAGTGACTCAATGGGAAATCTAATTAACAGGGGAGTCTAAATTTCACGGTATCCTGTCTAGTTGGAATTAGATAAACTACAGACAATTTGATTATAATTTTTAACGTTATTTGTATTTGTTATTAACTAATCATTAATAGGTGCAGGGTTTTTCATTATAAATTACCCACAGCTTATTATCGTTACTATTGCGTATAAAAAAAAATTTCAAATAAAAGTTAAGTGGTTTCAACTGTTTTTTTGTTAAAATGCTATCAAATGTACAGTAGCGTGCAGATTTCAGAGGATACAAAAAAATAATATTTTTTTTAACTGGGATACCTAGTATATTTTTACATTTTTATAATCTTTTCGACGAGCTGATTTCAACGATGATATAAAATCACATTTTTTTTCTTATTTTTTTGGGAATTAAACCACAAAACATGAAGAAGAATCTTCAAAAAACTGCATATATCAGATATCTTGTGAATGCGACAAATTCTATTTAAGTGAAAGATCTAGATCATTGAAAGTCCGAATAAATGAACATAAAAAGTATATCAAAGATAGGAAGCAAACATGCTTGGGAAGAGGGGCATAAAATTCAATGGGATTCGACAAAAATAATATTGAAAGAGCCCAATAATAAAAGACGAAAAATCAAAGAAAGTGCTTTAATACAACTAAATTCAGATAATTGTGTAGCTAGTATTTCAGCCGAATGTAGTCAAATTTGGTTACCAATGTTAGAAAGAGAAATTTCCAATAATCAATTACCTGCGTTATCAGGATAGCATCATAAGTTTTTATCCAGGTTTTCTTATGATTTATCTTTGGAATGGTTGTTAATCGATACACACTTCAATACACAAGATCACCAAACTGAGTTATACATATTGTGAAAACAAAAATAATCATACACAAAAAAGTAACAACAATCGCGTTTTTATTAACAAAATTTCCAAAATAAGCGAAAAAAAGCGCTATCCCTATAAAAACCGTTCCTGCAACGTGCACTTCACTGGATTTCATTTCTAGTGGACTACATATCGTTAGAATGTCATAAAATAAAATATTTTATTTCACATTTTACCAGAGGTGTGATCTACTATGAATGGACCTTAATAAAATTTGACAACAAAGTTTTGTGGTCTTAAACAAAATATTATTGATTGTCTAGTTGTCAAATTTTTTCGTTGTGTCAGATAGGGACCAAAAAATTATTTCTATACTAGTTAATCTTGACAACGGTAGCTGGAACGCTACCGAAACGTCGAAATAAAAAATAAAAAACATTATTGTTGTTTGATTCCCAAAAAAAATAAGAAAAAAGAATAAGTCATGCCACAAGGAACTTACAGAAGATATAAAATCACATTTTTGGAAATGAAATCTCATCTCATTATTTTTTAATAAAAGAATCGGATTTTTCAGGTTTATTATCCAGATTAGACACACACAAGTGTGATACATCGTTGAAATCAGCCCGATGAGTATAAATTATTTTGTATCCCCTGAAATCTGCACGCTACTATTATACATTTGATAACATTTTAACAAAAATAAGCACATAACTTTAATTTGAAAACTGTTTTTTCAATATCTAATAACGATTATAAGGGATGGGAAATTTATAATGAATAACCCTGTACATTTCTTATAACTCGATGTACCAAGTAAAGACTAGAACATGTTGTACATAGCCTTTTAACATCGTATTTTGAAATAATTTTCTAATAACGCACGTTTTTATCGGCCCCCGTACCAAAACTAAAGCAATGAAGGTGTTCAATCGTGCGACCCTTGTATATACGTTGCAGGTGTTTTTCAGCGACCGTATTTTCGGTATGTCTTTATAAGCGCGTCATGAAAGCGACGACGACGAGTGAACCTACTATTCGTTGTTTATGTAAGGTGGTATTATTGATATATTACTCATCTCGTAAAATATCGCTTTCTGAACTTGTTAAGTAATAGTTATTTACGTAACTAGTTATGAAAGAGCGATAAACAAGTGTAATATTTGCCAAAACGAGCGCCAGCGAGCTAAATAATAAATCTGTTCCTTAGGTCGCAATGATAATAGGGATTGTGGGAGCCTGCAGGAAGGCTGAACTGACATTCCTACGAGAAGGAGACGTATTTGATGAAGGCACCTGTTTTTAAATTACAATTCCAGAAAGCAGAACACACGTTATTCGCGAATTTGTGGTCATTGCTGGAAATATTGCTGACCTCAAAAAGTATAGAAATATTAGACCTCCTGTGGTAAAGCACGACAGATTTTTGTGCGATATTATAATGGAAAATGTGGCATACAACCCGTGGGCATAAATACCATTGGAAAATTAGTAGCAAAGATTGCTCAGTACCTGGGTCTACCTAATGTTAAAGGATACACAGGACATTGTTTCAGACGCTCGTCAGCGTCTCTCCTGACAGAATCAGGAGCGGACATTCTGAAAATAAAGCAACACGGAGGATGGAAATCCAACAGTGTAGCCGAATTACTGATTTCCACTGTACGACAATAGTGCCAAATTTTGCATTTATTTATACAAAAATTTCATGAAAATATCGTCATTGTAACACATCTAAAAATCTAATTTATTAGTGTTCTAAAAAAAATTGCACCAATCCGAAAACCAATTAAGTGATGTAGAGGTTATTTATCAGAATTATAAAATTATGGATGCTTATATTCTTGGAAGGTTAATGTAAATAACTAAAGAACGACCGTAATTTTAAGCCATTCTGTCGAAACCCCGACCGCACGATGTCGTAAATAAAAGAAATAGTCATGACTACAAAACAAGGAGTAACCCACAATTAAGCACCACATTGTATACTGACTTAACCATCTGTCAATAATTAAATATCCAAGCAAGCAAGAAGTTTTGAACAGATTTAAAAATGTTTTTTTTGATTTGACTACTGATGTTTTGAAATATGTGTGGCGTTAATTTATTGGTAAAGTTTGTCCCAATGGAGTTGATAGCACGAATCGGGGGTTAGGGACATAAAATAATTGTAAACCATAGGCGCGACGGATATTTAAATCTAACGGCCGTTTTCATAACAAATGCTTAAAGTTCACTTTAGCTAAAGTGACTTTATCACTTAAGGTTGAATGATTTTCATAACCTTTCTGTTGTTTCTTTAAGTAAAGTGTGATTTTACGTGTAATAACCCAACCAAACCTACCCCTACCAAACCACCTTCGTATTTTTAGTCAATTTTTGAAGAATAAATTATAATAATTTTCAATAATAATCCAACCAAACCTACCCCTACCAAACCACCTTCGTATTTTATTAAGATAAGAGTTATTTTATGACTCGACCTACCTGCACTTCTTAGCGGCGAAAATACATGTCGGATTATCTACCCTTCTTGGTCAGACAGGTAAAGAAGGATGGTTACCGCCTAAATTACACCCGTCGTCTTCAATGCGGTCAAGCATTATCGTCTATCCGCACACTCATATTACCAGCAACACCGCACATAGACAATGACTAGTAGCAAGTAGCAAAGAATACATCAGCTTAACAAGAAGCGAAGCCCGACGCAATCTCTTTGATGTTTTGGTAACACAAATTTATGACCTTGAGAGACCACGTTGACAGATAAATACACTGAGAAAATGACCAAATTTTCAAATAACGACGATATCATTGGTCCACCGGGTAGTCTGTGTTAATAAATTGTAACTTGAGATTCGAACATCTGACTTTTATTTCCTCACCTATTCGGTAGTCTTAGGGTGTGGGAAAACTGGTATAGGTAGTTGTTAGGAGGCAAGGTTACCTGGCACCCATTTCTTTAAATTTGTCTTCGACCATCGGACCCTCCCGACTCCGCGAGAGCTAGAGGCAACGCCTAAAAGCGTAAAGCGACCAAAGTTTTAATTTTGCAATTCGTTTGAACGAGTGGTTGCATATTTTTAATCTATACCGATGTGTCCCGGTATAGATTTGTCAAATTAATAACTTTGCCGTCCGCCCACTCCATTTGAAAGCACGTGCTAACTGTCAGACAGTGAATCACAACTAAAGCTGCGAAAGGCCAGTGATTGGCACGTCCCCACTCTCCGTTCTCCGTTCCGTTGAAGGAGACCGACACCAGCGGTTTTCATTGGCACACGGCTGGCTTATTGGCACCTGTCAACGTTCGCGTCTACATCGAATCGGCTTTGCCAATTGGCAAACAGCGGCATAGTGTGGACGGGCCTTAATATAAACGCACTTTTGTATAAAGAAATATCGAATGGAAAATTTCACATGGATGCGCACACAACACATTCGTGGTACTATTTTTATAATTATCCCGTTATAATAATTAAATAATTCACGTCGGTATATGACTTGAAAAATAAAAATTCGGAAATATATCTTCCCAAGCCCAAATAAATAATAGAATAACTAAATAAATTAAAAACATTAGTTTCAAATATTATTTTACCAACCAAACATTTCAGTTGTAAAATAATCATACTATTAGGCATTATCTTTTCGCTTTTCAAAGAAACGAATACGATACTGTGCTATTGTTATCGGATTAACTACGACCTGCTGTTTTGGGTTTTGGTATTAAATCAATAATGTTGGCATACGCGAAGGCTACACCAATAACAAGAAGCGAAACTTCGCATAACACCGTAAAAGCTGTAAGCATTCATTATGATTCTCAGTGTATGTCACTTTCTTGTTGTTGTGTGTATTCTTTGGCATAAGTCAAAACGAAATATCTTGGAACGAAGTATAATCAAAACAGTTAATAATTATAAATCCTTATATAAAGCGAGGTATCTCTTACAAAAAACCACAAGCTCAGTAATTTTTAATTACTAACTTCACTAATTGCTGAATATATGGTAGCTGGAAATAAATCTAATTAACTCATTAGTACTGAATAATTTTAGAAACATAAATATGTAATTGTAATAAAAAAAATATATATATTTTATAACTACCAAATTAAGCCGAGAAATCATTAACAACAGGAAGACGAAAGGATTCGATTGTCCTATGCAAACAGTGGCGGATTAACGTAGGGGCTAGCCGGGGTTTAAGCTCGGGGGCCCCGAGATACAGAAAAAATGTTATGGTAAAGAAACACTAGAGAAAAAATATAGAACTTTAATTTTTTTTATTTAAATTAATGTATCTCATTTTGCCGCGGAAATGCGCTGTTGCCATTTTTTGAATGCGGTTTAGAAGTAACGAAATGAGATACATGAAAAATTAATGTTATTTTATATTGCAAACTTATTTTTAAGCACCGATACGAAAATGAAAACTATGCAGTGATCCTCTTCCGCCCTTATGATAAATTAAGTCGTATAGAAAAGTTATAGCAAATTATTAATCAAACAAAAATACAGGGTGATTGATTAGTGTGATAAAGTTCAGTGCCTCCTTTATCCTTTGAGATATCATTTTGAAAATTTGGGGGTTTATGGCCATCATCAGTCTCCACATTTTAAAATTATTTACAATCTTACAGGGTGTTCCAGAATGCTGCGCCATATCAAAGTTACATTTTTTTAAATGAAACACCCTATATTTGATCGCATATTTGGAATCAGCTTGACCTCCTCATCACAATAATATAGGATTGTGATGTGTTCTACGGGGTATTTAAAAAGTTATAACCAATTTTCCATAAAAATCGTAACAAGTTCAATACCCTGTACATTGTAAAAGAAATTCAAGAATGAAATTCTGTTGCGGCCAAAGTGTTCGAATAGTAGTAAAAATTCTGGAAAATTATTTATTTCGTTAATATTCATTGAATCTAATACAGGGTGAATCAAAATACGAATACATTATTTTCTCCGTTTTTTCAAATGGATCACCCTGTATTTTATGAGAGTATCGAAAAGTACTATCAACATATTTATTTTTTTATTAAGCATTCCCTATACCTAGAATTGTTAGTCCTTGAGATATTTTGATTTTCTATGCAAAACATTGTTTATATCTAATTATTTAATAATTAATTGTGAGTTGGGTGTGATTGATTTGTCAAAAACTGATATTTGACAATAACATGATATGACAGAAGGTACATTATTGTTTTTTTTATTTAGCGGTTTGGTACATTTTTTGGTGTTTTGAAGAATTTGAACTAGGGCAAAAATGAATTTCACTAGTGAGGAAATGAATCTGGATATTGGGAAAATGCAATAAATACGCCTTACTATCAGCAAGAAAATACCCATGAACGTTTCCCTGAAAGGCGGCAACCTACAAAACAAAAACTTCTGTGACAGAAGAAAATGAAATTAATGTTTTGCTGGCAGTTACTGAAAACCCACACACAAGTGTAAGGAGCCACGTTTCATAAAAATGGTTGTGTTAATAGGCACATCTTTCACTATTATTCATAAACTAATCCATATCACATAGTGACACACAGTCAAACTAGATGGTCGTTAAATGTGTGGGGAGGTACTGTTGGTGAACATGTAGTAGGACCATATTTTTTTGATATAATCAATGTTTTGCATAGAAAAATCAAAATATCTCATGAACTAAAAATTTTAGGTATAGGGAATGCTATATAAAAAAAGAAGTATGTTGGTAGTACTTTTCGATTCTCACATAAAATATCCATTTGAAAAACCCGAGAAAATAATGTATTCTTATTTTGATTCACCCTGTATGAGAGTCAATGAATATTAACGAAATAAATAATTTTCCAGGATTTTTACTACTATTCGAATGCTTTGGCCGCAACAGATTTTTATTCTTGAATTTCTCTTACATTGTACAGGGTATTGAACTTGTTACGATTTTTATGGAAAATTGGTTATATCTTTTTAAATACTCCGTAGAACACATCACAACCCTATATTATTGTAATGGGGAGGTCAAACTGATTCCAAATATGCGATAAAATATAGGGTGTTTCATTTAAAAAAATGTAACTTTGATAGGGCACAGAATTCTGGAACACCCTCTAAGATTGTAAATAATTTAAAAATGTGGAGACTGATGATGGCTATAACCCCTCAAATTTTCAAATTTATATCTCAAAGGACAAAGGAGGCACTGAACTTTATCACACTAATCAATCACCCTGTATGTAATTTTTATCTTCCTATCACATTTCGGCACTTCTAAACCCGGAAAAATCAATGAAAATTATTGTGATAAAAATACATTTTCGAATAAAAATTAGTTCACATCGTTATATTAAATGTTTTTACGTCATTCTATAACGAAAAAACTATTAAAAACATCGTAAACTTTCGAATTTTAGTTAATAGTAGAAAAATTGAAAATTCCAGTTTTCTCATAAACGAAGAATTTCCGCGGCAAAAATCAAATTATGTAGTGCTAGCTTTCTTGTATAGAATCATCCTATAAACCGGTATTCCATGTAACTGATTTCGGCTAAACGAAACTTCAGCCTCATTTTCTATTGTTAATAAAGTTTTTGTAATACTTTTTCTTATTTGAGATTTTTCTCCACCCTTAAGTGGACCCCCGCTCGAGTTAAATCCGCCACTGTATGCAAGAATAAGATCAAGAACATAATAGAAATAGATAAATAATTAATCGAGTTACTGTACCGTAAATAAATTATTGACTTCTATTACGGATGGGTAATACCCAATGTTTGGTCAAGTTCATAGCTCTCTAGCCGGACTTAGCAATGATAGATTTGTTTTCATACTAGCTACCAGGGGCGTATCATGTTTATTAAAAATTATACGCACATTAGTACAAGTAGGTATAGGGTGTATCAGGACACCGTACTTCAAGTAAAATTATTTTCGTAGATTTTGCAGAATTTGTTTTTTTTTTTAATTTAATTACACCATCTAGCGATGGATCTACAACAATTTCCAGGTTTTGTTTACCATCGATATATTACTTACGCCGGTTCTGGTTAAAAGGGATGCACAATCAAAAGAGCCTTGTCCCTTTCTTCGTACGTCTCCGTGTCACCGACACAAGACGCGATGTACCTCATCCCTATGTGTCTCGTCTTCCAGACGTACGTATCCCATCCTTCGGGAACGATCCACCACCCTCCGTGTATCCCGCATCCTATTTCGCCTGCTGCAGCCCCCAACTCTCGTGCCTTTTGTGACTGTCTAGACAGCTCTTGGAAGGTCGCGATGAACTGATTTATTTTTAAGCATTTAACCCGCCTTGTACGATAAGTCAAGTTGGAAACTATTATGGAATATTTATTTGAGGGTTGTTCTTATAAAGACAATTTAACTATCAAGTTTTATTTGATAGTTACTAAATTAGTTTAATGGAAGAGGATCGGCCTCAAAATATCTGACGATGTAACTATAGAATAAGTATCTACCGTTAAGGTTCAACATTATCTTTTATTAACAAATTTATTTTCCACACAAAATATAACCGTTCAATTACGAAGAAACAACTACTTCTCGGACTATACGCCGCGACGGACATGGAAGTACACTTCTAAGTTAAACGGGACTAGGTGGGTTTTATAAAATTCTATGAATTGAACTTAAAGAAACACCAATTTCTACAGCAATGGTTCGGATGGACACATGGGGATTAACTGCTACATAATATGCTAAAACATTCACCACATTCTGTTCGGTCTGTATTGGTTTGTTGTATGCACGTATTTTGGGGTAACATTCACTGAGACCTAAAAGATCTATCGTGCCCCCTTACTTCTACTTAGTTTCTGAGCAGAGTCTCAGAGACTAGTAGCTCCTTTAGTCCTATTTCCCGGAGGAATTTTAGGATATCTGCAGGCTTCAACTTAGGTAAATGTCCCTCTTCTGTCTCCCTCCTCAATCAACGCTAGTAGTCTCCCAGGTACTGTGTCCTAGGATTCTGAATTGCTGTGCAGTTCGCAAGTATGTGGATGGAGGTTTCTTCTTCCATTCCACAAAATCTACAATCTTCTTCCTCCACACAATGTCCCGTTAGGATTCCTGTTAAAACTCTTAGTGCAGTTTTACTTTGACTTATGTATTCATTTGATCTCAACAGGTTGTAGTCACCCAGAAGAATCTTAGATTGCCTAAGCCCTACTAGATCTTTCCAATGATCATCAGATCTTCTCTTTTCTTCGGCTTTACCTATTTCTTCCAATATTACATTGGAGCTGATTCCGCAAAAGGGTTCTATTGGTTTGTTATAATTACTATGCTTTGAGTTTGGAAATGAACCTTGCCTTGCCTTGCCTTCTCTTCAACCATAGCAAAAGTCACATGAGAAGGGGTTATTCTTTCGGGAAAACGCTCTTGGTATAAGCTTGCTTGAGCATTTCGAGAGTTTTTCCTACACTCACCATAGATTAGCAACATATCTACATATTCATTCGGTGTGAATAGGAATAGCATTTTAACTTCGGAGTTTTCACACTATGTATTGTTTTAAAACGGTACTAGGGATGAGTATTTAGAAGGTGACCACAATCAATGTGAGGTAGAATTCCAACGCCTACTCTTTCTTTAGCTTTTATAAAAACTAGTTAAAAAGTAAAAATAGGCATATCTGAAGGGAATCCGGACATGATAATTGCAGCATTTAAACGATTACTGGTTATTGTTGCAAATAAACAATAAATTGAAAACTTGGTATAATTATACACTTGAGTACCCTCATTTACCAGGATTGGTTCATTCAAAGGCTTTCATACATCCTTCGAAGAATGTCTCCAAACAAATGTTAGACTATAGCAGGCATGGCCTACGTTGTCTAACAGGCCACTGTCATCTGAATCATCATATGTTAAAATTTGGACTGACGGAAGATCCGACCTGCCGTCTTTGTCTTGAATATGATGAAACAGCAGAGCATATAATGTGTGCCTGCCCCGCAGCGGCTCGAATCAGGTATCTGATGTTTGGCAGGGTCTCTCTCTCGCCCTCGGACCTGAAATATCATTCACCAAATAAACTAAACGCTTTGTTAAGAAGCTGAATTTGTTTGGTGAAATCTGAATAGGTGTGAGCCACGATAGACCGTTGAATTTTTTTCATTGCGATGACGTCCCTGCTCATATGATGACGTCACAGATACCCTGTATACCTCAGATGAAATTACTGTAGGTCGTAAAAAGATTACCCAATTTTCAAATGAACCTATTCGTTAGTTCCTAAGTTACAGCCTGCAAAAAAATCTGTATATAGAAGATATAACCAACCATTCTGGTTTGCAATTAGAATCATCACTTGTATACCGTTTTCGGCGTATTTGCGCCACATCAGTACAAGGTAGATATTCTCCGGGAGCTTTGAAAGCATAATCCCCGACCAAAGACGACACTGAAACCACAATCAGTACATATCCACAAATAAAGAAAATGTTAAAGTCGTGACATCCTCACCTCCAACCGCAAACAAAAATTCTAGATTGAGTGAATTACTGCTTCCTGTATACTACTAAATACGATAATTCACAGGAATCTGTAATTAAGCAAACTTATATATAATACCCTATTTCTACGTTCTCCCGTCCTAAAAAACTTTCCGAATCAATACAATTCATAACAGTTAGTTTCTCTCACACATTTTGCGCAAGTCCCGACTCTTATACCTTAATCGAATTAAAAACGTAGGCTGTCTCTTTTTGTTTTCTTTACCGCCCCTAATTTTCGGTTGCAAATTTTGTAAAAAAGTTTTCCTTTGTAACGCGGCATAATATTTTTTTTCTAAAAGCCGGCATAATAACTTTCTAATGCCGTTTTTCGTTTGATGTTAGATGAAGATGATTAAATAAACAATGCTATCTATAACATTCGATGTTTTTCACCTCGCTCCCAACTTTATTTTCGACTAATCAGAATTTTCCATTTTTCCAATATCCACTGACAACACTAATGTTTTTCAAAGTATTCTCCACGAAGAGAAATGCATTTTTGCATCCTTTGGAACTTGCATTGTCTTGGAGGAGGATCATTTGTTGTTGGGGGGTTGGTGTTTCGAAACTCAGCAATTACTTCCGGCAAACAAATCGATATGTACTAATCAGCAGTAGAGTCCGACCACAATAACTTTGGGACACCACGTGGTCGTGGGTGTGGCATATCAGTCAGTGGCGTTACTGACTTGCATATGAAAATGTAATTTATTGTTAGGAATTTGTTTCAAATATGGTTTTGGATACCTGTAGAAAATTACATAGTCGTATCACGCGCTTTTTGAAGGTAGGCGACGGGATTAAAGCTTTGTCCTTTTTTGAATTCGTTAACTAATTAGCAAGGAAGAAAACAATTTACCTAATCTAAAGTTAATATATTCCAAACCTAAACACTTTCACAAACGTATATAACATGTTGAAATAAGAAAAACTTCAGGCCCTTCAAGATTCAATTGTCTATAAGGACATTTAATTATATTTTGAAAAATAGGCCACAAGAGGATGACACTTGTGTGTGTAAAGCTGCGTCCTCACCGAGTCGACATTGTCGATCAACAAGTCGACAAAACTGCATCCGTCCACACCAGAGTTGGCAGAAATGATGTCGATCAGACTAATCAACATGTCTGACGAAGATTCATTAGCAATTTCCATAAGGGCATCGTGCCTCATGTTTCTGTTTTTATAATTATTAGTTTTGGAATCCCATAGATTTGATTTTAATAAAAGATATGACTTTGTCTTGTTCATGAAAACAATTCGACATGTCGATTGCAACGTACACAACAAGTCGACACTGTCGATCGACAGTGTCGACTAGGTGAGAACGCAGCTTGAGGTTGTGATATTGACTGCGGATCCTTACGGTTCCATTATCCTAACCAATTCAACACTTAACATTGTACAACAGTATGCGTTAAAAATTATATTTTTATTGACGTTTGTAGAAAAAAAATTATTTTGAATTAATTTGACTGGACTAGCGATGGTTGTGTGATTTGCAAAAGTTGCAGAAGTATGCCGGTGGGTTTGAATGTTGCTCCACGATTGTTCCAAGAAAAACAGAGGCCAGCGGCCAATGGCGTCAGCAGCAGGCAGCGGTCGACCGTATCGATTTTTTTTAATGGACAACGGTTCGATCGTTTTTAATTAAGAACTAAACGATGGAAGTTGATGGTAAAAGGGAAATGAGGTGGATATGTTTTCTAGAACAATCAACAGCTTCTACGTATTCACAGGTCGAAATTCGAGATTTACCGCGTCACAACGAACGATTTCCGATACCGATATATTAATTTCGTCGCTTTTAACAAGTCCATAACAAAAAACTTGAATAATTATGCAAAGAAGATTGGAAAAAAAACGAACGTAAACATTCATAAAAACTCTTGTTTCTAATCTTACATGATTTGAAAGTTAAAGTTGGGTTTTTATGTTTATTTTATGTATAAAGTAATAATTAACTGAATAATTACATCTGGCAACCTATATAATTTACAGCCCTTTGTCTGTCTGTCTGAGTGCGATAAACTCAATAACCACTGATCTGATTTTCGTACGTATAGTAGTGAGTAAAATTAGTTTGCACCGTTTCACAATTTGTCGGCGAGATAAAGAAATTTGTAAACAGAAGCAGAACCGGTTTCAGACAAATTTTTCATTATTGCAGGATCCCAACGCACTAGCAATTTTTGTACTCTCTTTTCATGACGATGAAGTTAGCCGCGACATTCTAGCCACGTTTGGAAAAAAATCTTTGATAAAAAAGTTTTTCGCAGTCTGGCGGGGTCGGGCATGATTTTTTTCACTTATAATTGCACAAGTGGTTTGTATTTTATCGGGTAAATTTGGGTTGTTTAATGAGAAACTGTTTCCTAGCGATTAGACGAGAATAACTGTCAACTATTAAAAACACGACACCGAAGGTGGAGTGTTTTTAGGTTGACAGTTATTCGATTCAAATTGCTAAAGGAAACAGTTTAGAATTTGAACAACACAAATTTACCCAATATCAATACAAACCTCGAGTGTAATTCGGCAGGACAATTTAATGAATGAGAAATTTGGAAACATATCAATGCAAACTTTATTTATGAAACATTAAAAATAAACACATTTTTATTTTAATGTACAATTATTAAAAACGCAGTTATTGAAATTCATACTAGGAACAGTGATATCGCTGCGGGTGCCACAGCTAATCGTTTCTGTAGTAGATGTTGAAGTTTTTTCATTTTCCAAACGAATTGATTGAATAATGCTTGAATGATACTTTTTGTCAACTTATAAGTATGGTTTTATTGATGATGAATTGCTGTGTCCTGTTATTTTTATTAGAGCTTGTTCTTCAATACCGCTTTTACTTAATTCGCTAACTGCTGCCGCTCGATTTGAGTGATTTGTGATTTTGACACGTTTGACATCTAAACCAATGCGTTGTGCTGAGCGTTTAGTCCATTTGGAAATTTCATTAATTCCAATCGGCAAATTCTTGTACCAACCTTTAGAATTTTTCTTTTCCCAAAAGGGATTTGGTGTAAGAAATACTCTGTCCGAAGTTATAAAAGTGTTTCGTTTTTCCATTAACTTTTTGAATAAACGTATTGGCCAAATATCTTCGTCGCCAATATTAGGCGTGATCCATTTGCTGTCACATAATTTATTGTTGCCGCCTTTGTCTCGTTTTCGAAAATAGAGGATTATACTGGATACGTCCAGTTTCTTTTCCATTATTTTCAATTTGATACGAAATAAGTGGTTTTGCAGTAAGCTGCTTCTCCTCCGTGCCAAGCTAGTTCAAACGCCAAAATGTGATATAATTTCTTCTGGCCATTGCAAATACTTCAGATTTATTAAGAGCTGATGCACTACATTTTCTCTTTTCGGGTTGTGCTTGTGGGATTTTACGTTTAGCATTACGTGCAGCTCGTGATGAATTAAACTGAACATCGGTGAAAGGGTTGAATACAATATTAAATTCGTTATAATATTTACTTTGTAGCATTTTAGCGGTGGTCCAAATTGTTTTAACTACCGCTTCTTTGTAGTATTCTCCATTACTTTTTCGCATATTAAATGCCCAATCTTGCAATATTACATTCAATTTCTCGATGGAAGTATCTGGCTCAAATGTGTATCTTTTTGCATCGCGAAACGTAGAAAATTGTCGCCAGATTGATGATTTCGTCGCAACTGTATTAGTAGGCACACAGGTATTAACAATTTGACTAATTTCGGCTCACTTTTTGCACTTGTTGCATAAATAACTATTAATTGTTGAATGTTTTTATGATGTATCAAAATTTTTAAACAAATGATTTTAATTTAACTGTTTTAATAAGTAAGTCGTATTTGATGTAATATCCTCTTTTCTGTTTGACCTGTCCTATATCATGTACTATGATCAAAAAGGATGAGTAAAGTATTATTATTATTATTATTGTTTATCAAATATCCCTAATCCCAAATAAAAGCAAGAAATTGTAGGTTAGATTTTTTCCTTTTTATTAGTAAATTCTGTCGGCAATAAATTAATATGAAACACCCACAACAAGTTATTAACGTTGCTTGCCAATTCTCGGTAATAACAGTATTTTCTATATAAACTGACCGACAAAAAAATCCGGTCACATAAATGTTTACATATTTTCAAAAATTATCCCACCCATTTGATTTTTTTGTGAATTGTAGATCAATTTTTCTATAGCGATACTATGCCAAAAATTTTGATGTAGAGTTAAATTTGAAAATAAATGTCAAGATGATTTTTACCCGAAATTTGAAACGCCCTATAGAATGCAGCAATTATAGTTCGTAACTTATAAATATCGTCTCACGAGATCAAAGTGTCAAAAAAGAGACGTTCGCTTGTATTATGTTATTCTTTTGCTGCTATCAATCAGTATGTTTTACAGCCTTAATCCTAATAAATATTGAAATTTATAGGTCGCATGTTATCAAAAAATATGAATATATGCTTAAAGAAAGGTTTCGTAATTGATTTCATATGTAATACAACTCGTGGGTTACTTAATTATTAAACTCAAACTAACATCAGTCGTACTAAAAACTTTATATGTTGGCAAAAATGCGCGCTGTTGCCGCGATTAAAATGGTTTATCTGATTCAGTTGACGTCTTGACATTTTTAGGGTTATGTTGTGACAGTTTAATATTGATCATTCAATTTTTCGATTATTTCATCTCCTTGTTATTAAAATCTGTTAAAAACTGAGTAAATTTTCACAAGCAGTGATCAGTTGTCAAAGTTAACGTATAAATGAAACTTAATAACACTGCAATAGTTGATGTACTTACTATTCATCTATTCCTGACTATTTACAGCGTGTATGAAGCAAGTAAGTATGAGTTTAATATTATACTCAATCAACTGTATTTATTGTATTCTGTTACACTATTCATAATACTTTGCAATTATATTTGCACAATTTATTTACAGATAATCCATGTCACTTTAGAAATGTTACTGCTGCAATTGGAGGAAGAACAATTATTTAATGTAGAATGTTCCTAATCATAGTTTCCTAAAATATGACACACAGTGGATTTCCAAGAAAAATAAACCACAATATGAATTTGTTTTTATTAAAATGAATCTTGAATTTTCCAACTATTTCATACATACCTTTTTAGGCTCAATAGGTTTTAAAATAATAATTTCTTACTTAGTACTTACTTTTAACATACAAATAAAAGTTTTATACAGAAATAAGTTCAAGTTTGTTTATATACAGTAACTATCAAAAACTAAACCTAACCTATAGCCAAATAAAAAGAAGAATATTTGATAACTTCATTTGACATTTACTAGATTCTCATACTATTTCAAGAGCTTGGCAACATAGTCCAGTTATGACAGAAGTCACGTGGGTTGATATTTATAAGTTATTCTAAAAGAATGGTTTGGCTAGCTTACAGCCCTGATCTAAATCCGATTGAGCATCTCTGGTACCAACTGCAGAGACAGGATCTTCGAAAAAAATCATCAAATTTAAACTAGTTGTACAAGAGATAACCAATTATGAAAATGTTCAAGATTTTTTTTGACGGTCAGTATAGATTTGTTTGTGTGGTTAATATCATGCGATTGTCGAGTGGGTATTTTTCCGCTAAAAACGTCGAGACGAACTGCCCAATCGATTCTTGTAATAAAGTTAACTCCATTTCATTTTCTTGGTATGAAATGGACACAGAAACAGCAAAAACGTTAAGTCAGCTAAGTGTGTCTTACCACGAATCTCCATGCTAATGCTGCTATGATAAAAATACGAGGTCAGTTCAAATACTCGGAAGACTATAAAAATTTGTATGATTTAATTTACAGCATTTTTTAATCTGTTTTTACCGTGTGAAAAATATACTCATTTGTATGTATAATACTGAAATTGATATTTATCATTTTGTATTAATAAACTAATAATTCAGTGATTTTTTTTTATTCAAAATCTCCTAATGTTTTAGGTTAGACCTGCATATTATTTTCTAAGGTTTCTCAACATTTTCCTAAGGATAAATCTTAATTAAATGCCCTGTATATTTTCTATACCCAAAGAAGTGTTCGGAAACGATATAATGAACATAAATTTAAAGACCTCGAAAAGCATAATTAGCGTAGTCAAGTCCACAAAATATCCGTAAAATGCCGCAAAAA
The DNA here is from genome assembly GCA_949126875.1 of Lochmaea capreae. Lineage (NCBI taxonomy): Eukaryota > Metazoa > Arthropoda > Insecta > Coleoptera > Chrysomelidae > Lochmaea > Lochmaea capreae. Next base: position 9,095,968 of record OX421406.1, on the reverse strand, counting down.
ACACAAAAAACTTGAAAATTCAAAATTGAGTATTTAAAAGGGATGTGATTAACATGAGAAAAACTTTACGACGCTAGGCATGCGATTTTCCGGAAAAAGTTCGAGTGAAAATTTTTGTTTTTGTTTTTTCACTCTAATTGTTTAAATAATAAAAACACAGAAAAATGTTCAAATCAAAAATTGTAGCTAATACATTTATCTACAAAATTTGTCAAAACATTTTTTTTGTATCTGCATTAGTTTTTAAAATATATACGAAATTTCCATAGTAGTATTTTTGAATATCATCAATTTTCATGTTTTTAATTTTACGATAGTAAATAAACAATGACATTTAGAAAAAATATTTTCATATGAAATGTGTTCTAAAATGGGGTACCTACGAATACATTGGAAATTTTTTTTTTTTTAATTTTTTAATGTATTATTTTTCACGCTCTCTCACCTGCTTTTTCACCTTTATTTGTGCTCCCTTCTCTTTCTTACCTGAGCCATAGATGTGTTCTCTTATATCGCGATCACTTCTAAATAGGTTCATTATAAAGTTCACAAACTTTTAGATAATATCATAATGGGTATAAAAAGTTATAGAAGGTTTGCTTACAGACCTCTGATTTAAGTATTTATTTTAAATAATTGTCTATTATTAAAAAAATTTGATATATATAGAAAAACTTGTATAGTAGTTTCGAAAGTAGATGCTTCAAAGTGTTTAGTATAGTAAAGTTTCATTGAATTATATTAATTTCGAAAAAAGTATAAAAAAGTAAAATTAAGCATGCAAAAAAAACAGATTTTTAAGAACCATTCGTTTAAAATTCTAAATATTGATGGCTTTGCTTTAATAATAATTATGTTTTATGCTCATTTGCAATGCTAAATCCAAAAGGAATTTTCGCTGGGATAAGTATTAATTAAATAGGAATTACAATAAACTGATATTGCAGTCAGAAAATCTACTTTTTCAAATTTGAAAGTATTTCTATCTAAAAGTTGAGATCTTTCTTTACATTTTACATTAGTTTATTTATTTTTTCAGAATGTTATAAGCCCAAAATAGGGAACTTGCCCATTTTTTTTTTATTCTACTAAAATGTGTGTTTATATATAAAAACACATTATACCAAATATCAGTCCTTAAATCGCAATACTTATTTCACAATAAATAATTAAAGTTGGAATCGCCACCGGGTGTATTCAAACGAAGAAAAATGCGCGGCAGCGGCTGTGACGTCACACCGCACCTCGCGCATCGGTAACCGCAGAAACAGCCATTTGAAGCATTATTGATTTTTTATCGAATTCGAATCGTTAGCGTCAGTTTCTCGGTTTTCAAGTGTTGTTTGAATTGTCGGTTCACAATCGCCTGACTCGAAAAGTGCGGTCTGACGTCACAACCAATGGCAGCGCGTTTTAAGAGCAGTTCAAATTATTCAAATTTTAACCCTTTATTTCTCAGGTAATTTAATCGTTATTGGAATTTTTCTTTTTCTATGAAGTTCCTTATGATAATATCTTACGATTTTAATTGTTTTTAAATGATTTTATTTTTTTGGCAAGTTCCCTATTATCAACTTTTAAGTAGAGCGGTTAATAAATTTGGCGCGTAACCACGAAAAATATTTCAGACAACATTTGTAGATAAATGCATCAGCTACAAATTTTGATTTGGAAGGTTTTCTGTATATTTATTATTTAAACAATTAGAGCGAAAAAAAAAAAATTGATTCGACGATTTTCCGGAAAATCGCATGCCTAACATCGTAAAGTTTTTCTCATGTTAAACGCAACCCTTTTAAATACCCAATTTTGAATTTTCAAGTTTTTTGTATTTTTTGTGAGGTTTTATGTGTAGTCTGACTAGGCTAAATGCATTATATGCACTAGGCTTGTTCAACTGAAACCCATCTTTGGTCAGGTTAGCCTTGGAAACAATTGTAATCATTCAACTGACCTTTTCCAACATTAGTAGTGTATGCAAACGTCACACTGATCTGTTTATTTCGTTTATATTTGACAGCGATTTTAAGTATTGTGACTTTGAAATGGCGTTTGTTGTTAACAATCCGTCCAAATGTGATAAGCGTGCGGTCATTCAATTTTTGTGTGCTGAAGGTGTGCAACCGTTGCAAATTTATACGCGAATGCAAGCAGTGTATGGAAACGCATGTTTTGCATATCCAACTATGAAGGAATGGTGTCGAAAATTTAAGAATGGAGAAGAGAGGACGAATGATAAGCCACGACCAGGTGCATTGATTACTGCATCAACAGATAGGAATGTGGCATGTGTGGAAGGCCTGATGAGAGAAAATCGTCGAATTTCAATCAGAGCAATTTCAGAAAATGTTGGTGTGAGTATAGGATCTGTCCATAGTATCGTACACAAACTAGGTTACAGCAAAGTTTGTGCGCAATGGGTTCCTCGTCTTTTGTCTGAGGACCAAAAAAGCTTGCGAATGGGCTTGTCTCTGCAACACCTCACGGAATACAGTCAAAATGGTAATGACTTTCTCTCGTCAATAGTTGCTGGCGATGAATCTTGGTGTCATTATTTTGAAGCATCCAGTAAGCTGTCATCGATGCAATGGAAACACGCAAATTCTCCGCCACCAAAGAAGTTTAAAGTTCAACCTTCTGCAGGCAAGGTGATGTTGACATTTTTTTTCGACCATGAAGGACCCTTGCTGATAGAGTTTACAGAACCTAGAGTGCATATCAAATCAAACCTGTATAATGAAACTTTGAACAAGCTCCATCAAGCAATAAGAAGAAAACGTCCAGGGAAGCTTTCACGTTTTGTTATTCTGCTTCACGATAATGCTCGGCCTCATGTTGCCAACGTAGTGAAAGAAAATCTGCAACGAAAGAAATGGAGGATATTAGAGCATCCACCCTATAGTCCCGATTTATCGCCTTGCGATTTTCACATCTTTGGGCCACTAAAAAAGGCGTTAAAAGGTAACCGTTTTCAGTCGGACGCAGAAGTACAAAACGCTATGAAAGAATTCTTCCAGCAGCAGCCACAAGAATTCTATAAGCAGGGTATACATATACATCGGTTGGTGAAACAGTGGGATATGGGCCTCAATTGTAGTGGTAGTTATTTGTAACTGTACTTGTCAATAAATTTTTCCTGGACCAAAGATGGGTTTCAATTGAACTATCTTGTAATAATAAAAATTATTTTCAATTAAGTTTTATTTTGAGTTAAAAATTAAAATATCGACAATTGACGGACAGCCTGGTTACAATCAGACAAATCTTTAAAATAACTCAGTTATTGTAAGGATTCTAGTACATAAGTTATATTTTTATTTTATTAAGAGACCTCGTATAATTTAATTATAGTACTTTTTATGTCGTCTCACATTAATGAGCAAATAGATAATTAATCGTTAATTTATTGGGTAATTAAGCCACAATATTTTTTGTATTTCTATTTCAACGTTTCGGTAGCGTTATAAAAATAGAAAATATTTCCCAATAAATTAACGATAAAGTCGTTTCATAAATTATTATGCTTTGTATTTGGAACTATTTAATTTTTTTCAGTTTACGCACACGATCGTCGTAATGAAGTTTTTATAAAAACTTCTGATGATCCAATTAGTTTTTTGAAACCGGTCCAGGTGATAAATCTTATTTGTATGAGCGAAATTTTAGTTTGAGAAAAATTAGAAAATCGTATACATTATTTATATAACTAATTAAGAGTGAGTCGGTTAAAACGCGCCAAAGGAATTAATCAAATTGTTGACAGAAAACATTTAAATTTTTTTTTCTCTATTATAAGAAACATTTTTCGATATGATACAGATGTTTCTGAGTAAGTTCTGGATTGAATGCACTGTTTAAACAATTAATAAAAAATACAGGTCAGTATTTAAACAAAAAAAGTTGAAGGTAGCCCTAGTAAGGAATAAACGTTAAATACAAACTTTGATAACGGAAAATTCAGTCAAATTAAAAACCAATTCAAAAGTGTGAAAAACATTTCTTAATATTTCCCAAAAATGCAGATGAAAACCAAAAATTGGGGTGTTAAACTTAACAAAAATATGATGTTTTCTCTATGTTAATAGTTAGTGGTGGACAAAATCATAATGGGAATCGATTATTTTTAATATTTTTATTCTCACAAGGTTTTTATGCCGATTTAAAAATTCAACTTTTGGACGATTTAAATAATCCGCCATTCATAATGTGACGTATGCTCACTAGAACAGAAGTTAGCTACATAAGGGTTGACATAGGACCACAATTCTGATGTGATGAAGTACTTATAGGTTATACTTATGTCATATTGCTGTTATAGTGACTTAGGAATTGTTTTTTTTTCCTCCCATCATCGAGTGTTGAGTATAATTTGTCCATGTCACTTTCAAACTAAAAATCAAACATACACACACGTATACAATTACTTACATAAAAATGATCTTCACAGAAATAATAATTAGTTTTAGTCTGTTTATATTTGCTTCTAGCAGCCTCAAACCAAAATTTCTTTTAACTGTTACTGCAGGCACAGTTACAAACTTTTTATCAGGTATTGTAACTGTTGTGCTCGTGCAGTATGATACAAAACAAGATTTATACGATATTGACATTATTCCAACATAAAAAATTGTGGAGAAAAACTAACTAAACTCAACCAAAAAAGTATTGACTCAATTTTTTTATAATACTGAAACGTCAAGCTTCAATAAAATGTAAACAAAAGCAAAACACTCGAATATATTATAGACTTTGACAGTTCTTCAAACTTCAAATTCGAATGGCCTTTTTGTAACTGGTTATTAGTTCATAAAACATCTAATTCAGAAATATTTAGTGAAGTGACGTACCTGTAGTGAAAGTTGCAAACATTTAGGAATTCTTAATTTCCAGTTTTCTCCTAAAATATTCGGTTTAAAAAATTTGTAAATTAATTTTTGCAAAGTAGTACCAGCAAACTTTAATAAAATACCAAAAGCCGGATATCGGTTTAACACCCCAACTATTCTTAGAAATATTTCTGGAACCGTCTCTTCTAAATTACTTCTGAATATAATCAAGTTCTTTCCCATTTAACCGATTTCAAAACTGTAATGGTTTACAAGATACCAATAAAGATTATTGGAATAGGGGACAACCTTTATAAAAATATAAATCTAATTTGTATTTTTGTAAAGAATTTTAAAAAGTATCAATTTCCTTATTACTAATACTCAGACCGTTACTAAAAAAAATTAATTTTCTTTCTCTTATGCTTATGCCTTCTCAGGCGTCGGTTTGGAGTTCTTCCTGTACCCATTTTTTCCATTCTTTTCTGTCCCTGGCCAATGCCTTCATCTCTCCCAATGTTTTTCCTTTGTACTTTCCAATTTCTTCAATCTGTTCTATCTATTTCCTCCTGGGTCTTCCTCTTTGTCTTTTTCTTGATATTCCCATTTCCATGACTTTTCTCGCAATTCTATCTTACTTCATTCTTACTAGGTGACCAAACCATTTTAATTGTTTCTTTTTAATCTTTTATATGGCTGGCTGGCAATTTTGGCAACATTAGAGCAGATTACTTCGCTAAAAAAGCGATCTTGAAAGGTGCAGAAACCAATTGGTTATATAGAACAGATCTAACAGCAGCATGCAGACAGTGTCTAAAGCAAAACTGGGATATTGAATGGTATACCTTCTGTAATCGAAGCAATAACCTTTATACTAAAATCCATCCTACTTTACCAATTGCGTCTTTTGCTGCTAGAAGTCACCCCAATAGAAACATCTACACCAAGTTCGTCAGATGTATTTTCAATCATGCCACCGTAAATGCGCACCTATACAGATTTAAACTAAGTGAAACGGAATTATGTGACTGCGACGGCAATATTGATGACATCAATCACTGGATGTTTGGCTGTTTACATAATGACAATGCAGTTAAGTATATGACAGAATCCCTCGCAAAAGAACGGATTCCGTTCCCTCAGAATCAAGCTAGCGTTCTGTATCTCTCTCGTCGTAATCCTAGGCTAAACCAAATAATATGGGAGTTTTTAAAAAGGACTAAAAGAAGAATTTAGCATCGGATGTCTGTGTCAGTGTATATCATGTGTATATCTGTTCAGTCTTGTTCCTCGTGTCTATCCCTATGTTATATATTTTACCTTCTTTCCGTTGTCCGTTTTGTGTGTTGTAAAGTCGCTATGAAAGGCACCTTAGCGTGAAAAATAACCCTGTATAATCCTGTTGTTAGCTTCCATAACTAAGTAATTATCATTAAAGTTGATTAGGGCCTTGAATGGAGAATACTTGCCTGTCAATGCAGTGTTTAGAATATATATCTTCTATAAGTTCCTTGTGGCATTACTTGTTATTTTTTCTTATTTTCTTGGGAATCAAACCACAATAATGTTTTTTTATTTTTTTATTTCAACGTTTCGGTAGCGTTCCAGCTACCGTTGTCAAGATTAACTAATAATGAATGAATTAAAATTTTTGGTCCCTATCTGACACAACGAAAAAAATTTGACAACTAGACAATCAATAATATTTTGAAGTTTAAGACTACAAAACTTTGTTGTCAAATTTTATTAAGGTCCATTCATAGTAGATCACACCTCTGGTAAAATGAGAAATAAAATATTTTTTCTACTACCGTGTGTAAAGTACGTACTTTAGACACATTTTCGAGTGCGCAAAACTTTATTTTACGCACTAGTGCGTAAAGAGTTTTACTTTACGCACTAGTGCGTAAAGAAAAAATTCCAATATGTATGTAGTTATAGATATCTAGTCTTATAAAAATATAGGTATAATAAACGGATATTAAATCTAAGTTTTTTTCATAAATTGGAGATAGAAACCTATAGAATTCGGTAAAGTAACCTAATAATTATTGTTAAATAATTATTGAGTACTGGAAATAATACGGTAAATAGGCATAAGTTGGCGGTGAGTGACTGACATTTCTTTGTGAATTGAATCTGACATTTAAAATTTAAATTGAGATCTTCCGACCATACCTAGGGTAAGCAATTGTATTTTATATTTAAGAATTGAATATTTTTAGAAAACTATGATGTTATTTTAGATTATTATAAAAATAAAGATGGATTCCTCTGACGATCTCTCAGATTACTTGGCAAATACACCACCAAATAGATGTGGCACGGAATATTCATATTATTAATAATTGAATTCGTTTGTTGTTTATATTTTGATTATAATTTCCAAATCATTTATAATATATCTTATTAGAAATTGATAATAGCGTTAAAGATTCTTCTATAGAAAAATTTAACTTACTTTACGCACTAGTGCGTAAAGTATGTTTCTTTACGCACTAGTGCGTAAAGAAAATTACTATTAAACTTTTGTATTTTGATTAAATATTCGCTAGTAGAAAAAATATTGTATGCAATTCGTGTGTAAAGACCTTTTTTTCGACTCATGTGATTGTCGCATTCGCCTGCGGCTCATGCGACAATATTCACATTCGTCAAAAAAAAGGCTACTTTACACACTAGTTACATAAATAACTATTATTTCATGACATTCTAACGATATGTAGTCCACTAGAAATGGAATCCAGTGAAGTGCACGTTCCAGGAACGGTTTTTATTGGGATAGCGCTTTTTTCTTGCTTATTTTGGAAATTTTGTTAATATAAACGCGTTTGTTGTTACTTTTTTGTGTATGATTATTTTGTTTTCAAAATATGTATAACTCAGTTTGGTGATTTTGTGTATTGAAGTGTGTATCGATTAACAACCATTCCAAAGATAAATCATAAGAAAACCTGGATAAAAACTTATGATGCTATCCTGATAACGCAGGTAATTGATTATTGGAAATTTCTCTTTCTAACATTGGTAACCAAATTTGACTACATTCGGCTGAAATACTAGCTACACATTTATCTGAATTTAGTTGTATTAAAGCACTTTCTTTGATTTTTCGTCTTTTATTATTGTTCTCTTTCAATATTATTTTTGTCGAATCCCATTGAATTTTATGCCCCTCTTCCCAAGCATGTTTGCAAATACCTGACTTAAAGAACTCCCTATCTTTGATATACTTTTTATGTTCATTTATTCGGACTTTCAATGGTCTAGATGTTTCACCTAAATAGAATTTGTCGCATTCACAAGATATCTGATATATGCAGTTTTTTGAAGATTGTTCTTCATTTTTTGGCTTCGTTTTTGTTAGAATAGATCTCAACGTATTGCTAGATTTGAAGCTAGTTCGAATATTGAATTGATTACCAATTTTCTTTATTCTTTCTGATAAACCCTTAACATACGGTATTGTCAAGTTTTTAAAAATCATGTTAGCTGAATTATTAATATTATTGTTATTGTTATGGGGTATTAACAATGAGCCCTTCTCTATATTCTTAATTTCTTTATTCACAAATTCTGCCGGGTAATTATTGGCATTTAAAACATTTTTCAGCAAAGTTTTCTCCTTTGTGAATTGATTATCATTAGAACAAATAATTTTGGCCCTATCGTATAAAGATTTTACTATTCCTTTTTTAACGCTTATAGAATGATTTGAATCAAAATTCAAATACCTATTAGTGTGTGTTGGCTTACGGTAAACACTTGTTTCATACCCTGTAGGTGTTTTATTAATAAGAACATCTAAAAATGGTAAAAAATTGTTATTTTCAATTTCAATTTCAAATTTGATGGATTTTTCTCCTTCATTTATGTTTGTTAAAAAATCATTCAGAGATACTAAGTCGTAAGGCCATATTGCAAAAATGTCGTCTACATATCTCCACCAGACAATTGGTTTTAATTTTTGATTATTTACTATTTTGGTTTCAAAATGTTCCATGTAAATATTCGATAGAATTGGTGAGAGGCAAGAGCCCATGGCAAAACCAAAATGCTGTTCATAAAAATCATTATTGAATTGAAAATATGTTTTAGTTATACATAATTTTAATAATTCTATTATTGCTGTTACGCTCAATTTGGTCCTTTCTGTAAGGGTCTGATCAATTTCTAATTTTGATTTGACAAGTTCTATTGTTTTCTGTACCGGTACATTTGTGAAGAGACTAACTACATCAAAACTGACCAAATAATGGCTTTTGTTGAACTTTAAATCTGATAGTTTTTCTAAAAAATGATTACTATTTTTGATGTATGAATCTGTCTGTCCTGCGAGGGGTTCAATGATTTTTAATATATGATTTGATAGTTTGCTGCATGGGGAATTAATAGTGCTACAAATTGGTCGTAATGGTATGTTTTGTTTATGAATTTTTGGTAGACCATAAAAATGTGGTGGTTTACTGTATTTAGGTGTTAACATTGTTCTTTCACGGCTAGCAAGTTCGTTCTTGAACTTGAAAAGTGTCTTATAAATTTTGTACAACCTAAGTACCATAGCTAACCTACTATGCTGATTATTTTAACAAACAGTGCAACAGTACAATAAATTCGTGGCTGAATGGATCAAGCTGTCCAAGTTTTCTGTATTTATTGTCATTTTCATATTTTCTATTTCTCTTGCCAATAAGTTGATTAGTTTCTGCATTTTATTTTTTCATTTTGCCATGAGTACAATATCGTCTGCATATAGTAGATTACTTAATCTGACCGGCACCATGTTTCTGTACCCTATTATAATGTCCAGATTTCCTTTCAATAGTGGGCTTAAGCTATCACCTTGTTTTAACCCTTTTTTCATTAAAAACTTCTCCGATCTTTGACCTCTCCTTTTACTTTAACAGTCTCGTATGTGCTTTTAATTATATCGGTACTTCTAAGTCTTCCAATATCTCCCAAATTTTTTCTTTTTCTACTATGTCAAAAGCTGCCTTCAAGTCTATAAATATTACATACATTTCTTTTGATCCCTTATTAGAATGTTATTGTAACCTATCATAAAAGGAAATTTTTACAATTGAATTTACCCCTTTTAAAAATGTTACCGTACGGATATGATAGGTTATCAGCTCCCAAATTTCATAGATGTTCATGCAAATAGTTTTCCAGATATGGGACTGCCAAAGCTTGATGGGACACCCAATATATATATATAAAAGTGGGGAAAGATTATATCATATTTTTAGGACCACATATAATACCAATAAAAACTGTAATGGGATCATAAATTATTTTGTCCTACAGGTGATATAATTTTCAACACTCTTTATATGTAATAGATGTAAATAAAACTGATTATAATAACAATCAACATCCGGTTGAACAAATCTAATAGCACCGATATCAATATCGTTTTTGCAAGATAGTGATTAATAGTTATTTTCCGTAGGCTGTGCGTTTCTGAGGTATATTAATCTACGGAAAACAGTTCTTTAATGAACCCTATTAATGAACGATTTTCTAATAATAAACGATTTTGGTATAGGCAACCAAACATACAATAATATTATAATAAAGAGATCGGTAAAACTGACTTCTAGTTTTCGACTTACCTATCGTTTTTATTATATTATTTAATTCTACATCGCCCAAAATTCGAAATTTAATCAAATGAACAGTAAACCTGAAATGATAGTAATCAATAATGATAAGTACAGTTTCCCAGTGAACCAGAGAGTTTTATAAAAAATAAATGGGCACCCAGGACCAAGGGACGTCCACACACCCAATGTGGACACCCATTTAATACAAAGGGCAATCTATAATATTCTCTACAAAAAGAAAAACTAAAGAAAAATGTATTTAAATGTATAAGTATAAACACATACTATAGAAATTATATTGAAAGTAAAATGGGGTGTTAAACTTAACAAAAATATGATGTTTCATCGATATAGTTTGAGGTGGACAAAATAATAATGGGGGTACAATTATTTTTGAAATTTTTATTCTCACTAGGTTTTTATGTCGATTTGAGTTTGTACCTAAAACTCGGGAGATGATAGCAGGGTTAATAATAATGATACTACTTCATATAAAATGTATGCCTTACTTCCTTCTAACGAGGTATAAACCTCTAAAGAAATTTAAAAAATTTTAAAATCATTCAACTACTTATTGGAAAAGACGCAAAATTTGACCATTTATAAACAATATAAAAGCAGCGTTATAATCAAATAAACCGTTTAACTAATAAGCAACCTACAATTTTCAGCTTTAAAAGCCTATAATTCGTTAAACGTAAGGGACACATTTTATATTATTTTTAGCCCCTCTAGCATCTCCCAATTTTGTTGGTACGAGCTTCTGGGACACCCTGTATATTCCAGTGAAAATTTCCTTCAGAAATTCGAAAATCCACGGAAGCATGTCTTAACTTGGAACCCTCATAGTTATCACTTGCGAAAAATTAAATGCATATACCACCAGTGGCCCATACGAGGCCCCTTTTGTTAACACCGTCGTCGTCTACCGTCCCCCAAATTGATCCCCTCGCCTTCATCCATCGCCGGACATTACCAATTCGCAAATATTTCGAAAAGTTCGACGACCGGTCGACGGCGACGCGTGTGCCGAAATCATGCGGTTTTTTTCTGCATTCATCACCACTCTGTGACGACGTATATATATCGTGATCGAAACCAGAGTCGGACTAATAAGCAAGTTGAAATTAGATTAAAGTAAATAATTAAATGAAGATTATCGACAGCTACAAGTACCAAGTAAAAATTGGTATTTCAGTAGTAACAATTAATGAAAATTCATTTTGTATTATCGCCTAGTTGAAAATATTTTATAAACCTCTTGATAAACTCTTACATAAAATTAATTGATCAGTATCACAAATAACATTTGCATCGTCAGGAGCAAATTATAGAAACTGATATAAATAAACAAGTAACTAAGAAACCTTATTTTGAGTATATTACCCAGGATAGGACACATAGATATTTCGTGATTCAAGATACATTGGGAAAGGGCCTAACTTTAACTGTAGATGGGGAACACTTTGGTGCTTCCAAAAACCTATATTTAATGTGTGTTCTGCACTTTATAACCGAGATACAGGGTGTTTTATAAATTTATCGTATTTCTTTCGTGTATAAATTATAAGTTTGACGATCAATTTTTGGTAGTAAAATTGTCTGCGGAAAAATAAAAAGGAAATAAGTAGATTCGATTCTTTATACTCTTTCCAATTATAAAGAGCAATTTTAAAAAAATCTAAATACAGGGTGTTGTTTTTAGGAAAGACGAGTTTTGAAATTTTTTTGTTAAGCCGGACCTGTATTATCTTTTTGGAGATGCTTTTGATGGAGTTTCTAGGTAATGGTTATTACGTGTACCAAATTTCAAAATAATATACAGCGTAACTCGGAAGTTATATATATATAGGTTTTTGGAAACACCAAAGTGATCCCCATCTACAGGTAAAGTTAGGCCCTTTCCCAATGAAACACCCTGTATTAGAAATATAGGTAGTAAGAATAAACTATTTAAAAGACAATCTAATAATGGAGAATGTAGAGTATCTACCTTTCATCTGTTAGAATATATTGAATATATATTTTTTAATTCCGATGGTTCTAATAAATTAAGTCTGTGAGAATTTTGACAAATATGTAAGAATTCAATGTTATTTTACAGATTGCGAAAAACTTTAATAGGTAATACGGCTTACACAAGTACGACAAGGATAATATGAACAACACTATTTGAAAGAGAGAGACAAGAATAGTTATACATGTGAAACTCATCTACCAAAAAGGATGGGCGTGTGTGTTGTGTTCGTTGCCCTTTTTACGTTTAACCGTTGTGTTCTTGTCTCTCTTTTTCAAGTAGTACTGTTCGTATGATCCTTGTCGTACTTGTGTGCATCGTATGACCTAATGAATTTTTTCGCAATCTGTATATTGGTGAAGCGCAAAAAAATCTTCTAATAATACAAAGTGAACATTAGGGTGGGTTAAAAAAATCAACTATTGTTTTTTACAACTAATCCCGAAAAATGGGTTGCTAGACACCTTAAAAAATTCTCACCAAATATAAGCTCTTAATTTTAATAGGAAGATTCCCACAATCGCATTTTTTATTTTTTTCTCAGTCCAATAGAAAAAAATTCATACCTCATCATTAATTGATTGTACAGAAAAATTATTTGAAAAATTTTGTAGGAAATTTAATGCTCTACAAAAAAAGTATCTTATATTTTTTCCGTAAACCTTACCATTTGAATGATATTGAAGATTTAAGTTTGATTATTTTAAATCAAATGTCATTTTTTGTTATGAATTTTATAACTCAACAAGAAATGGCTATTATAAAGTGCGCAATAGAAATTTTTGTAGGAAATTAACTGCTCTAAAAAAATGGTATCTTATGTTTTGGCGATTAAATGAAAATTGAGATAAAGAACTTTTTTATAACTAATTGGACATTTTTTTTCTCAAAGTGAAACAAATCATAATATATTTATAATGGAAACTTTGCTTCTTTTATTAATAAATAATTAACTAAGCGATAAATAATGTACAATTTATTTTTTTAAATGTAGATAAAGATACTTACACATAAAAAAGAAACTTGAAAAACATTTTGAAGTGTCTCAGTTGATAAAAAATAAAATTCGTGTAAATTTTCTCAAAACTTATAAATTAAATAGAAGCACATATTAGTCGTTACTTCACTTACGCGTGGCGTGACATTTGTCGCTTAAGCGGTGACAGGTGACGGTTACGCCATCAACCCATACGTTTAACCCCTACCAAAACGCAACAGAAAAGTTTGAATCGTTTGAATGTAGAAAATGTATCACATTTGTAATTCCTGTATCTTTTTGATTGTCCCTTGTCGTTTACAGAGAACTACAATATTCACATTAATAAAAAAATGTCACTAGTTGCATACTAAGTTATTTATGGTAAAAGTATTGCAAACTGTTGAAGTTGTCATGGTCAAATAAATTCATAACCAGGAATTATCTGTCTTTTCAAAAGTATCATCATTTTTTATCAGAAAAATATTTTCATCAAACTATTAATATAGGCAATTGTCCATACATCAACGAAGAAATGACATAATGTGGAAAGTGACATTACTATAGTACTTTGTCAAAGCAATTTAGTAGTATAGTCAACCGTTGTGGCGTTAGCTCTTTCTGTCAAAATTCATTTGTTATCTGAAATTACAACTTAAGCTGTATATAAATTTATTCATTATAGTAATGTCATTGCTAAATGTATCTGGCTCAATCAAATTTATACCACAGTAAAAATTAATCAAAATCCATCATCATCTGATACCGATATGGAAAATAAATTGCCGTATATTGCAGAAAGGGCTAGTTGTGCCACTTACCTGTCATTTCAAAAGCAAAATACGAAAAGCAATGCTTTTAATTTGTTGGTGAAAAAATTTTTTTATCTTTGAAAAGCGCGGTTGTAGAAAAAGTATTGTGTACAAACTTATGCGCCCGTGGGAAAAGTATAACTTTTTTTATATCAACACTAAAAAAAAATCACTAACCTTGCTGAAGTACCCAACAGTATGGCATCCCTCATTATCCACCATTGTCATCACATAGAATAAAAAAGGTTCAACATCATAATACAATGTCTTATGATCCAAAAAAAATTTTGCAAGAAGGCACAAATTTTGACAATATTGTTTATATCGTTTACCGTCCACTTCCCACACCGAAATTTTGTCTTTACGATAAACTTCTTCGCCCGGAGGATGGCGCCACACACACTTAACAATATGACGTTGTAAGATTGTATACGATTTCATATATCGTAAACAAAATTCACAAATGTACAGTTTTGGAAGACGAGCATAATCCTCAGGGTATGGGCTTTGATACCATACTTCCATTTCGAACTTTCCCATTTCTATATATTTAGTACCTGTAAAAGGTAAAATTTTGTAAAGTAAAATCTATTGCAAACTTATTGTATATAAAAACGACAACTACCTTATCATATTTTTAGCATTATTCAATTTTTTTTATCAATTTATTACCTTTAGAACTAGGAAGATTTTTCAAATCCTCTTCTATCATATCACTCGCGATAGCCTGAGCATCTTGGAACAACTTCAAGTCATACTCCGAAACAAAATTCGTCACATCTGGTTCTTTAGTTTTGTCGACACAAGGTTTTATATCGTCCATAGGTTCAAGTTTGAATTTTGCTCGCATATCCCTTACTTTTTGTAAGAACTGTCTCTGTTCCGAACTGGCGTGCGGTCTTGGAGTTTTTTTGTGAAATTCCAAAGCTTTTTTTCTCGATTCTTCCCGTTTTTTTCTTTCCTCGAGAATCTGCAACAAAGCTTTACAATTTAAAGAAGAAAAAATTAATCAGAATAGTATCAACTGTATACACAGTATGAGAAGGGAACTCTGGTCAGATGGAAGTTTAACTTTATAAAATATTACTGAAAACATGTTACTTATGCTATCTGATGTATGTAGACCATCTAAAGATGTTTTTACGAAAACTAATTCTCGTAAGATAGTTGACAAATGTGTTCTGGAAGTATATAAATGATGGTCTATGTTCGTATGCAAGAGACTGAAAGACGGTATTAGCTAAAGCTTCTTACAGAAACCATGAAATGAATCTGGGCACAGTCAGAATTTACTAAATATTTTTAAGATAATCTTTTAATAAAGTTGTACAAGAGACCTAATAATTACGACACAACTGATAAATATACAAATGGTTATATGATTTAAGTCAGTTTACAGACATTAAAATTACTTACCTCTTTACATTTTTCTGGTGTTAAATTGTGATATCTTGGGCAAGCTTCCAAAGTAAAATGTTTTTCATATTTGCCGCTTAAATGTCCAATGCTGTCACAACATTCAAGAGGACAAGTCCTTTCTTCTTCTTCAACTGGAGATTCACTATTTTTGTGTTTACCTTCTCCTTTCTTCTTAGTTTTTCCTTTTCCTACCACAGGTGCTTTTTTAACAGGAGACCTAGATAAGGATCTTTTAGTACTCTCAGTATCTGAGTCACTATCAGAATAAACATTCTTCCCAGTAGGTTTTGATTTTCTTACACTTGCTGATCTGGTCAGTTTCTTAGGAGCTTTAGTTTTTCCAGGACTGTCATTTTCTGAGTCTGTATTTGCATTCTCTTTATGAACTACTGATGGTTTTTTTACAGGTTTCTTTATTACTTTTCTATTATTTGCTGAGGATTCGGCACTACTTTCACTTTCTGAGCTACTACTTCCAGTATGTGATGCTGTGGATGCTGAACTTGCTGATGATTCTATAATGGATATAATTAATTGACATAGATATTACCTACATAAAATTATCAAATTCATTCACATTTATAAAATTAAAACATTATACAAGTTTTATATAAGTAGTCTTAATAAATAAGAAACATTATAAAATGCATTTTCTAATAAAAATATATAAAGTAGGTATAGTGTAAGCATTAGATATAGTGATGCCCTAAATTCGTCCATGGGACACTTCTTTGTTGTATGACCAGTTAAATTTGTTCTCGCTTTACATAGACTAAATCTTACTTTTTTTGTATAAAATTGAATTTAAATCAGAAGTTTCTACTTCCTTACCAATAGTCTCTTTAGGTTTATGTTTTTCTTCTCTCTTTTCATTTCTGACTTTTTCTACTGTTCTAGCTTTAGCTCTAGGTTCAGGTTTTACTTTTGATTGGTGAACATCTTTGTGAGTCTTTTCTTTTGTTGAGTCAGATTCAGAACTATTTTCTGGAGAAAAGATGCTTTTTTTCTTGTTAACCTCAACATTGTTCTTTGCTGCAACTTTTTGAGCTCGTATTTTTGGTGGCTCCTTACCTAAATAGATATTTATAAATGAGAGAAGTTTACATTAAATAATTATTGCTGGCAGTGAATTTAATATTACACTAATTACTTCTAATTGAATGTTACCTCTTATTGGCACTTGCTTCTGCTCTGGTTTAGGTTTTACTGCAGATGATTTTCCTGCTAGTTTTGCTAAAGGTTTTGGCGGTGAAGCAGTAGATTTGGGAGTAATTGTGGCACTACTTTTTGGTTTTACATTACTTTTCTTTTTTGAAGGCTGTTTTTTAATATCCTCATCTTCATCTGTTGAATACAACTTTGATATTTTATTTGTTTTTGGAGCTGGAACTTTTGGGGTTGGAACTTTTTTTGGTGCAGGTTTTGTATCTGAAGCTTTGCTTGCAGAAGTTTTTGTTTCAGTACTTTTTCTAATATGTTTCTGAGCTGCTGTTTTTTTATTGGTATCAGTATCAGTTTGAGGTTTGCTGGAGTCTTGAGAGGTTGAGCTATCGGATTCACTTGAAGATGAAGATTCTGAACCGCTAGACGAGGAGCTCGAGCTGGAAGAATTTGATGTTGATGTACCTGAACTGGATTCGGTTGAACTGGCACTCTAAAATTATAAATAACATTAGCTTTCTGGTGAAGATAAACCTCCACTATAATTTATACCTTTTTTCGATTAGCCATTTTATTCTAATATAATATTGCTTATTCTTGTTATTGTTTATATTTACAAAATACTAAAACGTCAAAGTGCCAAAAATTCTTCTATTCTTGTTAAAGGAAGGTTTTGCATTACGTTAAAAACATGTCAAAGGCCATTATGTGGATGTAGTCTCATAAACTGTCATCATTGTCAAGTAATGATGTGACTGACATTGTCATTGTCAAAATGTCAAACTGTAAAAATATAAACAAGGGAATAGGGATAGTATAGTATGCTGTATTTTCTATTTTTAAAATGTCTTGCGAAATTCGTGTGACATCATGTATACAAGAAATAGATAAAATAAGAAAATGTTTATTTCCAACTGATGACCAAAGAGGTGAGATAATTATTAATAATTAATCGGTATTTCAATAAAATACTGTTTTAGGTACTGACAGCTGGTTGCATTCTTGCAAAATATCTGTAGCCCCCACGGGTGATTTAATTGTTATTGGAAATGAAAGAAAAATTGTGGCTCTTACTCCAAAATGGGACCCTCAATCCTGTATGAATAATTTTCAAATAATTTATTCTGGATCTATCCATGAATATGACAAAGTAAAAGCAGTTTTATGTTTGTGTGTAGTAGACCAAAATGGAAACACACGTCTTGGTAAGTAATAATAACTCATAAAGTAATGAATCCATGCTCTACACAAATTAAAATTAAAATAAACTTGTTCTCTTTATAGGCTCGGACTGGACTTGTATTATTATTGGATTTGATTCTGGACATGTAAGATTTTACACAGAAAATTGTGATTTGCTTTTTGAAGAACAGTTTCATGCTGAAAATATCACAACCATAAAATGCCGATCTCAGCATAATCCACGACCCGATTTATCTCCTAATTTACATCCCGAAGAAATATATATACAATACCAAAGTACTTTATGTGTTCTAAATGGACCTCAACTATTTTCCATTATAAGAAATTGTCGTTCCCAACTAGGTAGTGATAATGTAACACCAGTGGTGCCCAAAAAGTGGGGATTTCTTGACCAATCTGTTATAAATGACTGTGCTGTTGTAGGGTTAAACCTCTCTAATACATTTGATCATTTATTAGTAGCTTCCACTTGCAATGGTTTCAATTCAAAATATAGTACTGTGCCACCAAATAACACATTAGTTATTGCTGCTGGATCTAAACCATTTTTGGGTTACCATTTTGCTTTAGAAGGTGGAGGTATGCCTGTTTTGAGTGATGTTGCTAAAGCTGTTGCAATGAAAATAAAATCTACTCTACCGTATGTATTTTCTTGAGGTACTTGTGCTTGTTATATATACACATTTTTAATTTTGTAGAAGCTGGCTCACAGGAAACAAGTACATTCAAGAAAAACAAATGTCCATACCAGTACAACCTGCTGATGCAATGCATTGCAGATTTGGACTGTGTGACTTGAGACGTGCAACCACTGACATTATTCTCTCTGCTGACCACAGAATAGCTGCAGTTTGTGATACTTTAGGCCGCATTTTGTTAGTAGATTCTTTCAAAGGGATTGTTATTAGAATGTTTAAAGGGTATAGGGAGGCCCAGTGTTCATTTATACAAGTAGCAGATGAAAGAAAGTCAAAACATAGAACAGGAAACAAAGTTGCTCACTTTTTAGTGGTTTATTCTCCAAAGAAAGGAACTTTGGAAGTGTTTTCTGTTCAACAGGGAACTAGAATTGCAATTTTTTCGGCAGCTAAAAATAGTAAACTCTTGTATATCAATTATGGATTAGTAGGATTCACAACCACTTTAAAAAGTCGATTTGTTTGTCAGTATAATACATTATTTATAGATGGTGATGGCTTAGTTAAAGAAATTTTCATTCCATTTCATTTTGCTTTAGCTGAAAAACATAATAAAAGGGCCAGAGATATTCATTTGTACAAAAAATTTCGGCATTTATTAAAAACCGACACTGATAGTGATAGATTGTTAAATGAAGCTTTAAACACTTGTACAGAGTTGAAAACTATAGAAGGTAAAACGCAAATTGTAGAATTACTGTTAGGAAACAAACATGTACCTCCTGAGGTTAGTCTTTGCTGCATTCAATATTTCATGGAAAGTTTTGAAGAGGAAGATGCAGCAAATTTAAAAATTTTGTGTCAAAACTCTAGTCTTTTATTAGAATTATTCCTTTTCATATCAAACTCTGTAGATAAAGAAAATGGCAATACTGAATATAATGAATTTTCTGTTAAAGTAGATGTAAAAGAAATGTCTAATCTACAAAAATTACTAGATTTAAGCGTCAAAAATGAAAACATAATCTTGCCAGAAGTTCATGTGAAATTTTCGGATCACTTGAAATTTACTGCTTCTCAATTTCTCTCTATCTTTGATTGTACTAAGTCAGATTTAATCATCCTTAAGCCTAATGTAGAAGATGATTTAAAATTTAAAGCTTCAGAAGTTTTATTTAAGCCTTATATAGAAGGTACATTTGGAAATATTACAGAACTACAAGAGAGATTATTGAACCTTAAAATAACAACCAAAAATTTGTTTGATTTACTTGTCAATTATTGGGTCAATAGGGCACTTCATATTGGTCTTAACCTTGAAAAAGAAATACAACGATTGTCAAATTTACTATACTTACTATTAAAAGTATCAAATGAAGATATTAATCCGGAATATGGAGAAGTTTCTACTTTTTGGTCTCAAATTAGGGAATTTTTGGCAAATTCTTCGAGGCCTTTTCCCGCTCTAATGGCAGCAATTTTATGTAAAAATGTAGCTCATAAATTTGAAGTAGTCGTACAGATGGAGGAGTTGGGTACTAGCTTAGATGATATGGAAGTGCTCACACAAGAAAATGTGGAATGGTCTTTGTTAATAGGTGAGAATTTTACTATTTGAATAAACAATTTATATTCTACTTTGTAAGGTTCAATTTATTATGTAAGTTGTATGCAACATTGCAATTTTAATTTATAGGTAAACTAGAGGATATTTCTCTTCTAAACATAATCCTATCAACAAAACCGAATGCTAAAGATTGTCCATTACCAAAACTTAAACATGAAGATCCTGTTGTTAGTCTGAAATATGTATTGCAAAAAGGAAAAGGATCTGTAAGCGAATTAGTAGCACAGTGGCTAACTAAAGCAGGAATAAATCCCAAAAATGTCAATTTAAATGAAGAACTTGAAAGGAATACTGATAATCTAGAGGTAGTATAAGATGGTTATTTTTATGGGGTTTTATAGCTTCTTCCATTTATTAATAATATAAAAGCCTACAAAAAAGTTAGGGCCAGTTTTGAGCTTCCACTTCTACATATTTACCATATTTTGTACTTGTAATAATTTGAATGTAATTTATGTTTGTTTTGTACGATAAAATTAAATCAACATTTCACAGAGAGAAGGTTTTGATGAAAGCAATTCTATTAGAGAAGAAAATACATTTATAAATATTAATTTGTTGAGAAAACAATTTCCCTACAGTGCCGAAGCCAGTTGTTTATTGACAAACATGGCATGGGAGTATGCAACAGCTTGGCAGAAGGATATGCAAAATTTAAATTTATTACAAGCTGCAATTAGTTGTTTAAATTGCATTCAAGATGTGCATATGAGACAAGGTAAGAAATCACATATATGCATAAATAATGAACATGTTTTTTTTAATAATTCTACACTTTTTAGGTCTTTATCAACTTTTATGGAACACACATTTGAAAATTGTAAATGAAAGTGCTTGTAAACTAATAAATAAAGTGGGAAAGGTTCCAAAAGAGCGCCTATGCAGACAAGATACAGGTTTAACTGACTACCAAATGTCACTTTTCCTTAGCATATCAACTGAATTCTTAGACTTATTCATGGAAACTGTAAAAGAATCTTATAAAACTTCCAAACCGAACTTAAATTTTGAAAATATCTGGGAAAACGGAGGAAAGCCTTTAGTAGAACTAGCAGTTCACCAAAAAATAGTGGATTTTGAACTTTTACACTTACATTACCAACTAAGTTTAGTTTTATTGATGATAAATACATTTTCTATTAAACATTCCAAACCGATTAACAATCTTTTCGAGGCTTCAGTCATAAACTTATTCTTTACAGATATGCAGAAAAAGTTGCAAATATCTTGCAACAAATCTGACATTAGATTAAATTCATCTAGAACCCAATTCCTATTTAAGATAATATCAGCTAGCTTAGAAAGCGTTACAATAAATGATTCGGGAAAAATCTACTCAACAGATCATGTTTATTGGATGGCTAAATGTTTGAATTTAGGTAAAATTTGGAATTTGGATGTTGATGAATTAAGAAGATATCAGATTATTCAGTTGTATTCATCTGGTTATGACAGTATAGCCGACGAACTAATTCCCGCGGTAAATGGTTCCAAAGAGCTTGGAAAATGCCTGCTTAGAGTTGCTGCTAGAAGAGTATCCCAGTTTTTGGTAGCATCTCCACAAATTGGTGAAAATATATCTGCCCTTAGTACAGTTTTGACTAAATTTATGGAATCCTTGGTAAGTAATCCCATGAAATATAATGTTTAAGTTCATTTTGTTGTTTAAAATAGCAGTTTTTATGAACTTTACATTGGAAAAAAACATTTTTCATCAATTTTGTTGGTTAAAATAGCAGTTTATATGAATTTTACATTGAAAAAAAGCATTTGTTGTTTGTCTTGAACTATGAAGTACTTTATTTTGTTATAGGGTGATGAATGGTGTGCACCCACTCCTCTAAAGGATATAACTGTATTAGCAACCCATACTCTACATTGTTTGACTGAAGAAGACAGTGATTACAAACTAGCATCCCTTCTTTTAGATGCATGCAAAACGTTAGAAGATCTACAAATATAAAAAAAATCGTTATCGTTTTAGAAATATATTTGATTGTTAATAGCATTTACAAGAATCCTGTATCTTTTAAATATACATTATTCTATCAAATTTGATAATTTTCTAATATCGTCACTTTACATACGTTTATGTTGACTTACAGTTGTCATAATTTGGCATTATTAATTAGCGTGTGGGATCAGAATAATTTAACTGTAACGAAAGGCTTCCTAATTTGAATAGATCAAATGCTGCTATATAAGGTGTTAACTGTTCTGATTAGTTCTACGCTTACAAATACTTCATCTTTTATTATTTACAAATCTAAAAAAAAATTCAGCTGATTTCGAAAATAGGGCACATTGTCTTTTGAAAGTTTTTCAGTAAATTGGCGTTTTGTGAGTAATCTACTTAAATATCAGTTCAATATTCATAGTTTTGTAATGGATTTTTCATATTTTAAGCCGATTTTATGGTGTTATCCAAAGAGAAATAATATACAGTTTTATTTTGCCTGTGGTGCTATCTATCGTTTAGTAGTAAAAATACCTGGAAGTCCCAAATTTCACCGCAATTTAATTTAATGCGCCACCTACCAGTTTATACTTATTATCTCTATGGTTTATACTCTTTCTTGTCTCCGTTTTACACACTGGTGTATTCTTTGCTTATTAGGTTATCCGTCTTTGGTCTTACCAATCAAATTGCGGAATATCACAATTTCGAGTAAGAGTCCCATGGCTTACTGAATGTGTTGTTTTCTTAATTTTAATTCATTCCACCATCCTGAACTACAGACTACACTATCTACGACAAAGGTTTAGTGAATCGTTTTGTTTTTTACACTTTTTTTCTACCTTGAAAGTTGACTAATACCACAGAAATTGATTTCTATGAATATCTGTGAAATGAACATGAATTTTTGACACATGACAGATGAAATCTAAATCAGATCAATTCAAAGTTTTCTGATGACAGAGAAATCCATGAATAAAGATGTCTGTCCATTTCGTGTAAGACAGTTTTTAGCAAAAAGACATTTTTTCAGTGCAAATATATATTTATTAAGTTATGATTTAATGTAATCAGTGCTGTGAGTAATTTAACCTTAGGAAAAATGTCGGTCGATCGGGAAATACCCGCGGAGGATAGTATTAAAGTCGTGTGCAGATTTCGACCCTTAAATGACTCGGAGGAAAAGGCTGGGTCAAAATTCGTAGTAAAATTTCCCCAAGGAGCAGATGAAAATTGCATTTCTATAGCGGTAAGTTTTCATTAAGTATAAATATTGAGATATTACAATTTGGCAATGAGAAGGTTACTGCTACTCCCTTTACGTCATCGCGGTATGAAGAATGCTTCTTTATTGTGTCGTATACACAATTTTTTGTGCTGTAGGTATATTTCTGTTAATTATATGTTACGTTTTGACAAGAGGTGTTGATTAGCTTATAATATTATATTTGAACACACTTCGGGTATCCGATTTACAAAGAAAGGAATTCGTGCTCATTCCGGTACCTACCAATTTTTTCAACATAAAATTTCGTAAACAAAAAAATTGTAGTTCTATCTACTAATAATCTACAATTTTTTATTCTACGTTTTTTACTTATGTATATATTGATTTAATTTTTAAATAATATAAAAGTTGAAGTTATAATATAATTACGATAATTTTAATTTCCTTAAATGATGTCGTTTTACAAATTTTAATGTCTTAAACCAACTTTATATTACCTACCATAGATATATCTCATAATACATACTATAATATTCATAACTTAGAAAATTGACTTCCATATCTGCATACAAGTTGTCCTAATTATTGAATTTAACTTAAAAATAATTGGATGCATTTATTGATAATGTTTAATTATTACTATTGTTATTTTCTAGTTGACTTACCTTTCTTAACAATAAAGTTTATAAAAGTAGGTTTTAAAAATAGATTTTCATGGTGGTTTTTATTGATGTGTACCTAAGAGTTTTTAAAATAAAATATCACCTTTGACATTAAAAATCAAAATAAATCTCAGAATAAAAGAATACAAAAAGTACATTGAAAATAGGGGTTTCCTTAAGTCAGGTGTTGAAAATTTGACATTATTTGCAGTATTGAACTTTAAAATGTTATCATTTAACGTCTGGTTGTCAAATTTTTGTAAGTGTCAGGTAACAGTAGCTAGAACAATACCAAAACACAAACAAAAATATGTAACAACAAAAAAAGTAATGAATATACCACAAGGAACATACAGAAGTTATTTATTGACATTGATCTTGTGAAAAATATGATATCAACATGTTTTCTCTTCTCTTCCAAAGTGTAGTTTTCTAGTAAGCCAAGTCATTTGGAACATTTTAATGAGAACTTTGTTGAAGAAATTCAACAGTTGTATAGACGAAATCATCAAAGCGTTCATTGATATGGTTTAATTACAGTTTTTTACCACTGTGTTAGATGTATTTAGCAGGTAGCAATGAACAATAATTATGAATACTTTTTAATACGTTTTACTAAATCATTCCACCACGTCGACTCATTGTGAAATAATTAATTCACTAAATAGAATGTTTTTTGTCATGTAAAATTGTCAGTATAGTAGGAAATGAGTAAATGAAAATATCCTATACAAACTTCTATTTTTCCATAGTACTTAGTACATAGTATAGTAAATATTAAGACAGTTTTTCAACAAAATTTTTTGTATGTCCTGGAATGGTGAACAAAAGTTCTGAAGAGCAGAACTACTAAAAACCCCAAATAATAAGGCATCAGTTCAAACTTTCAAAATAATTTATGCAAATTATATTGTATTTTAAAATGGAGTTTTAGGATTTCCGTAACTGGCGTGAATAAGTTTCATGAATTCCATTTTTTTATTATGTTTTTTGAAAGAATGCAGTAAATAAGTGAACATCTTAAGAAATCATTTCAGCACAGAACAATCACTCTCAGTAATATTAGATAAAAATGCTGAACGAACAAAAAAGAATACCTTTTTTTACACTTAATTGTCAAAACTTAAAATTAGTGCCCTAAAAAACAGTGATTTTAGACACACTGGCCATGGATATTTTCTAAAGTATAAAATGCAAAAATGTTCGAGTTATAAATTGAGAATACTGGTCATTAAATCTAGAACACCTCCTTAAAAAAAGTAAACCTAAAGTTTATTGACATTTAAAAAACCTGTACTTACTTTGTTCTATAAAAATATTTGTCATATATTTTTCGGTCACCCTGCATAATCAAAAATATATTAAAAATGTCATATTATCTTCTTATTTACAACTTATGTAATTCAATATTTTATTATGTCACTGCTTTGCTTCTTCTTTATACTATTCTTTCTATGACGGAAGACGTCTATAAAGTTGGCACAGCCAAATGAGCACAATCGATTTTAATGAACACAACGATTTAGTGCTTTTTTTGTGCTAACTAATTGCGCAATTTTTAATTTTTGTGCTTTTACCATTTCGCTGAAATTGATGGCTGTCAGCTTCAAAAAAAGCTAGCATACATGAAAAATTGTTTATTTTGATTTCTTCTGGCACATCGATTTAGTGTTAATTATGTGCTTTCAGAATATGCCATAGAATGTCGAGGACTTTACTCTTGCACCTCTTCGGTCTGGGGGTGGTTTTTTGCCATAAAGGGTGTAGCAATAAAAACTCTACACAGGTATTTTGAAAGCCCATTATTAATGCATTTAAAATCGACTATTCAAGTTCGATTGTGCTGAGAATTTCGAGGACTTTACTCTTGCCTATCCTAGCCTAGTCGGGCTGGGGGTGGTTTTTTGACCAATCGTGATCCTACGTTTTTTTCTATGGCATATTCTGAAAGCACATAATTAGCACTAAATCGATGTGCCAGAAGAAATCAAAATAAACAATTTTTCATATATGGCTGTGCAAGCTTTTTTTGAAGCTGACACAAAAATTAAAAATTGCGCAATTAATTAGCACTAAATCGTTGTGTTAATTAAAATCGATTGTGCTCATTTGGCTGTGCCAACTTTATAGACGTCAAAAATAGGGCGGAAAGTATTGTTTAGCAGCCCAAGAGCGGAAAACTCATAACGCCAAGAATTTTGAAGTTTCTCACCATCTATCACTTGATTAATTTCATGTGATTTTTTTAATTAAACGTCATTGTATGTCAAAGTTTTCCGTTATATTTGTGTGTCACACATACAGGAAATGCTTAAAGTAGCAGAGAGCAGAGAATAGCATTAAATTTCAGGGAAAAAACACGGTACGGTGAGAAATGTCATGAGACAGAAAGGGAGAGTTCAGTGGAAATAAGGATTGTTTGAACTACAAACACAAGAAATTTTTCAAATAATAGATTTTTATGTAATCAGTTACGAAATGCCAAATTTTGTGTAACGCGTGAGATTTTTGTGGAACGAACGCAGTGAGTTCCGCAAACATCTCACAAGTTACACAAAATTGCATTTCTTAACGTATTACATACAAGATTTTTTCTAATTTTGAATAAGTAGTAGTAAGTATAGAATATTATTGATAAAAATTGTGAAAACAGAAATCAAGTCTGTTGACAGTTGTCACTTCATGTCAGTTTGACGTTACATAATATTCCATTTTTCGTAACCACTTACATAATATTTTGTGTAACTATACCTTGTTTTTAAACTAGGAGGAGCATTTTCGGAAACCTCAACCACACCACTAAAAGTTACTAGATTGGGAGTGTGTTCCGAAAGGGTCGTGTTCAGACTTTTTGAACTAAATGAAAATTACGTGAAATATGTATTGTACTGCTTGCTGTTGTCGTGGCCAATGAGGGATCAAAGCATGTCTAAATATCGAATGATGATTGGCCACAGGTTATTGCGAAAGTAGTAACCAAATGTCACATTATTGTGAAAAGATGTAAGGTTATAATAAGTAGTTTATGTAAAATGTATTAAGAATTTGAGTATAAATGAAAATATAGAAATGCAGGCTTTGGTATAGCAAAACTAAAAGTGAACAAAAGTTTTGTTATCGAAAAATACCATAATATAGTACTGCAATATGTATGTAAAACTTGATGTGAAACTTATATTATTAACAAGAAAAAAGAAGCATGGATTTTTTTCAAGAAAGGGAATAAATAATAAAAATAGCAAATACCTTGGGTAAAATATAATACTTTGTTAAAAATAAACGATAAACAACAAACGTGGTAGTAATGATTGAACTAATGACTATTTTTATATAAATAAACACAAAACTGACAAATGTCAGTGTCAGTGGTATTAAAAGAGCTGTGTGAAACTGGTTGGAATCTGACCAATCACTAGGCAGCAGAAATGCCAACTTTAATTCAAATCGCTCCTCTTAGTTTAAAAACAAGGTATAGTTACACAAAGTAAGACCTTTCATAACGTCAATCAGTTTTAAAAAGTGTCACATTATATGTCAAAATTAGAAAAAATACATTTAGAAAAATTCAGGATTAAGCGAAATGCGAGTAAAATGCGGTAAAATGGCATTGCAAAAAATTCATTGCATTTCTCTTTAATTATTGTAGGTACTTTTTTGTTCAATGAGAAAAGTATATAAATTATGTACAAAAACTTAACGAGGGTGAAATAAAAGTGATATGTTTGTTGATAAAGATTATTTTCTACTTGAAAATTTGATTAAGTAACTAGATTATTCACGCGTTATTAAAATATTAGGAGATTGCTAGATAAAATCCCCCATTCAAGTACCTACGATATTGTTAAAGCAATATTTATTTTGCAAAGACTAAAATGAAACATTGCGCACTATTTTCTGGGAAAATGTTACTTCCATTGCAATTTCATTGCATTATTGATTTTCCAATTACGAATAGGGTCAATCAACTCGTATAAGAACTAAGAAACAATCAATATTAATACTTTTTAAGTGTCAGGTAAGGATTTTTCTTGATAAAGGTAGCTGGAACGCTACCGAAATGTTGAAAGTAAAAATATAAAACAGATTGTGGTTATATTTCCCAAGAAAATAACGAAAATATTTATGAATATACCACAAGGAACGTACAGAAGATAATATGAAAAATATTTCGCCTCGATTTTGTCAATATTTTTCATTTTTTGACATACTGCAATATTTACAAATCGAAATGCTGAACATGTGCTTAAACTTTTGCAATAAGGTGTTCATCTTCAAATTTTGACCCTATATTTTTTTGGCAATATGAATAAGTGGCAAATGGGTTATTCAAAAATTCATTTAAGTAACTTTTGTGTTCAGATTAACAGAAAATAAATTGAAAATGTTTTCAAGTGGTTCGAAAACCAATTACCATTGACTTTCTGAACCTTCAATCATTGCTTTTTGATAATAGGTTAATGAGTTAATAACACATAATATAGAATTCAATAAACAAATGGTGAAGCTGAGTTTATTCATATTGTAGCCTAGTAAGTAGGTACAAACTATATTTGATCAACGATCAGCAAAAGTTTACCGAGGAACGACATAGCTTACCTGTGTCTTTTGAGAAAATAAGAATTTCCTAAGAGAAATTCGGAAATTTGTCCCCCATGGCTGGAAGATGACCCCAGCCAGTAGAAAATATAATCAATCGGTCAAAAAATCTACAACCGATGGAAAATATTCCCCACCGGCTTACAGGATGTTTTCTACCGGCTGCACCCTGCTAGAAGTTTGTCTTTACTAGCAAAGTGCAGTAAAAAAAATATACAATCAGGAACAAATAAATTCAAAATCAACAATTATAAAAAATCGTATGTCAAATATCAACAAAATATTAACATCTACCTACATTTTATTACAATATTTTAAACAAAAATATCAAACACAAATTACACAGCATAAAGATATTTTAAAATTAACATATTAACACTCCAATATCACCACTACTTCACCAACCCCTACCGCACTCAAGCTTGAGCATGCAAATATTAAACCCATGCAGTTAAGAAAATAAACATGCAAAGAATACTTTACCAAATAACAAAAATTAGATGGAATCTATGAAGCCTGTAAGAGAGTGTTAGTGTGCTGAAAAGGAAGCGCTGAAAAAAATTAAATTAAATTATATTAATGAAAAAAAAATTATCTAAAATTTTTATTATTTTCGAGATAGGCCAATCAGCAAGTTTAAATATATCGATATATTTCAAATGAATTCTGAAGAGCATATCCATCGCTGGTAAAATTTCTAGAACAGAAAATCAAACAATATTATAAAATTCAACAAAAATCCGATGGAATCTACGGAGCCTGTAAGAGAGTGTTAGTGTG
Organism: Lochmaea capreae; assembly: GCA_949126875.1. Lineage (NCBI taxonomy): Eukaryota > Metazoa > Arthropoda > Insecta > Coleoptera > Chrysomelidae > Lochmaea > Lochmaea capreae. The sequence continues at coordinate 9,066,460 of OX421406.1, read as the reverse complement.
CTGAAAAGGAAGCGCTGAAAAAAAACTAAATTGAATTATATTGAAGAAAAAAAAATTATCTAAAATTTTTATTATTTCTGAGATAGGCCTATCAGCAAGTTTAAATATATCGATATATTCCAAGTAAATTCTGAGAGCATATCCATCTCTGGTAAAATTTCTGGAACAGAAAATCAAACAAAATTAAAAAATTCAACAAAAATCCGATGGAATCTTGAAGCCTGTAAGAGAGTGTTAGTATGCTGAAAAGGAAGCGCTGAAAAAAATTGTTAGTAGTTAGTCAGAACCTGCCAACTAGCCATTTTGCATGTAACCACTTTGGCTACTACGATATTTTGACAGCCCATACTGGGAAACTATTTCCCCAACTTGTTATCCCATACCCATTCAACAAACGGAAAACACTTAGGCGCACTCGCCCCATCTGGATGACCGCCCGCTTTGCAAACGAGTCTGACCGACAACCTAGTGAACGAGCACTTTCCCACAGTGTGGTACTGCGTGCTTCCGTGAAGGAAAAAGTCAATCGTAAGCAACCAAGTCGTTACATGTGGCGTCCTTGACCAGTAAAATAAAAAGCTTATCAATGGCTGTCTTTTGAAAAAATAACTAACTTTTAAAAGAAATGGAGGACAATATTTAGAAAAATGAGGAACGACATCGCTTACTTGGATATGGTTTTTGAAAAGTTAAGCAATTAAGGCTGAAAGTTGCCTTGCGTGGATGGAAGTTTGTCCCCCATGGCTGGAAGATGACCCCAGCCGGCAGAAAATATAATCAATCGGTCAAAAAAATATACAACCAACGGAAAATATTCCCCACCGGTTTACAGGTTGTTTTCTACCGGCTGCACCTTGCTAGAAGTTTGTCTTTACTAGCAAAGTGCAGTAATAAAAATATACAATCAGGAACACATACATTCAAAATCAACATTAAACATAAAAAATTGTATGTCAAATATTAACAAAATATTAATATTTAAATACATTTATTACAATATTTTAACCAAAAATATCCAAACACAAATTATACAGCATAAAGATAAATTAAAATTAACATATTAACACTCAATTATCACTACTACTTCACCAACCCCCTACCACACTCAAGCTTGAGCATGCACATAACAATTAAACCCCATGCAATTAAGAAAAGAAAAATGCAAAAATTACTTTACCAAATAATATAAAATGAATCAAAATAGAAATTTTGATTTATTAATAGAAATCCTGGGAAAGAAAATTAAATTAATGAAAAAAAATTATCCAAATTTAGGGTTTCCTGAAAGAAATCCTGGAACAAAAAAGTAAATTAATTAAAATGAAATTATCTAAATTTAGGGTTTCCTGAAAGAAATCCTGGAAAAGAAAATTAAATTAATGAAAAAAAAATTATCTAAATTTAGGGTTTCCTGAAAGGAATCCTGAAACAAAAAAGTAAATTAATTAAAATAAAATTATCTAAATTTAGAGTTTCCTGAAAGAAATCCTGGAACAAAAAAGTAAATTAATTAAAATAAAATTATCTAAATTTAGGGTTTTCTGAAAGAAATCCTGGAAAAGAAAATTAAATTAATGAAAAAAAAATTATCTAAATTTAGGGTTTCCTGAAAGGAATCCTGAAACAAAAAAGTAAATTAATTAAAATAAAATTATCTAAATTTAGGGTTTCCTGAAATAAATCCTGGAACAAAAGAGTAAATTAATGAAAATTAAAAATTATCTAAATTCTTTTATAATTCCTGAGATAGGCCTATCTGTAAGTTTAAATATATCGATATATTCAAAATAAATTCTGAAGAGCATATCCATCGCTGGTAAAATTCCTAGAACAGAAAATCAAACAAGATTAAAAAAAAATCCGATGGAATCTTGAAGCCTGTAAGAGAGTGTTAGTATGCTGAAAAGGAAGCGCTGAAAAAAATTGTTAGTAGTTAGTCAGAAGCTGCCAATTAGCCATTTTGCATGTAACAACTTCGGTTTCTACGATATTTTGATAGCCCATACTGGGCAACAATTTCCCCAACTTGTTAACCCATACCCATTCAACAAACGGAAAACACTTAAGCGCACCCGCCCCATCTGGATGACCGCCCGCTTTGCAAACGAGTCTGACCGACAACCTAGTGAACGAGCACTTTCCCACAGTGTGGTACTGCGTGCTTCCGTGAAGGAAAAAGTCAATCGTAAGCAACCAAGCCGTTACATGTGGCGTCCTTGACAAGTAAAATAAAAAGCTTAGCAATGTCTGTTAAAGAAAGAATCAAGTTGTGAATGAAAGGCAGGACAATATTTAGAAAATTGAGGAACGACATAGCTTACCTATGTCTTTTGAAAAAATAACCAACTTTTAAAAGAAATGGAGGACAATATTCAAAAAGCTGAGGAACGACATAGCTTACCTATGTCTTTTGAAAAAATAACCAACTTTTAAAAGAAATGGAGGACAATATTTAGAAAAATGAGGAAGGACATAGCTTACCTATGTCTTTTGAAGAATAACCAACTTTTAAAAGAAATGGAGGACAATATTTAGAAAATTGAGGAAGGACATAGCTTACCTATGTCTTTTGAAAAAATAACCAACTTTTAAAAGAAATGGAGGACAATATTTAAAAAGCTGAGGAACGACATAGCTTACCTATGTCTTTTGAAAAAATAACCAACTTTTAAAAGAAATGGAGGACAATATTTAGAAAAATGAGGAAGGACATAGCTTACCCATGTCTTTTGAAAAAGTAACCAACTTTTAAAAAAATTGAAGGACAATATTTAGAAAAATGAGGAACGACATAGCTTAAACCTATGTCTTTTGAGAAAATAATCACTTCCTAAGAGAAAGGGGGGACAATATTTAGAAAACTGAGGAACGACATAGCTTTTGAGAAAATAAGCAATTCCTAAGAGAGATGGGGGACAATATTCAGAAAAATGAGGAACGACACAGCTTACCTATGTCTTTTGAAAAAATAACTAACTTTTAAAAGAAATGGAGGACAATATTTAGAAAAATGAGGAACGACATCGCTTACTTGGATATGGTTTTTGAAAAGTTAAGCAATTAAGGCTGAAAGTTGCCTTGCGTGGATGGAAGTTTGTCCCCCATGGCTGGAAGATGACCCCAGCCGGCAGAAAATATAATCAATCGGTCAAAAAAATATACAACCAACGGAAAATATTCCCCACCGGTTTACAGGTTGTTTTCTACCGGCTGCACCTTGCTAGAAGTTTGTCTTTACTAGCAAAGTGCAGTAATAAAAATATACAATCAGGAACAAATACATTCAAAATCAACATTAAACATAAAAAATTGTATGTCAAATATTAACAAAATATTAATAGTTAAATACATTTATTACAATATTTTAACCAAAAATACCCAAACACAAATTATACAGCATAAAGATAAATTAAAATTAAAATATTAACACTCAATTATCACCACTACTTCACCAACCCCCTACCACACTCAAGCTTGAGCATGCACATAACAATTAAACCCATGCAATTAAGAAAAGAAACATGCAAAAATTACTTTACCAAATTATATAAAATGAATCAAAATAGAAATTTTGATTTATTAATAGAAATCCTGGAAAAGAAAATTAAATTAATGAAAAAAAAATTATCTAAATTTAGGGTTTCCTGAAAGGAATCCTGAAACAAAAAAGTAAATTAATTAAAATAAAATTATCTAAATTTAGGGTTTCCTGAAAGAAATCCTGGAAAAGAATATTAAATTAATAAAAAAAAAATTATCTTAATTTAGGGTTTCCTGAAAGAAATACTGGAACCAAAAAGTAAATTAATTAAAAAAAAATTATCTAAATTTAGGGTTTCCTGAAAGAAATCCTGGAACAAAAAAGTAAATTAATGAAAATTAAAATTTATCTAAATTCTTTCATAATTTCTGAGATAGGCCTATCTGGGAGTTTAAATATATCGATATATTCAAAATAAATTCTGAAGAGCATATATTATCCATCGCTGGTAAAATTCCTAGAACAGAAAATCAAACAAAATTAAAAAATTCAACAAAAATCCGATGGAATCTTGAAGCCTGTAAGAGAGTGTTAGTATGCTGAAAAGGAAGCGCTGAAAAAAATTGTTAGTAGTTAGTCAGAAGCTGCCAATTAGCCATTTTGCATGTAACAACTTTGGTTTCTACGATATTTTGATAGCCCATACTGGGCAACAATTTCCCCAACTTGTTAACCCATACCCATTCAACAAACGGAAAACACTTAAGCGCACCCGCCCCATCTGGATGACCGCCCGCTTTGCAAACGAGTCTGACCGACAACCTAGTGAACGAGCACTTTCCCACAGTGTGGTACTGCGTGCATCCGTGAAGGAAAAAGTCAATCGTAAGCAACCAAGCCGTTACATGTGGCGTCCTTGACAAGTAAAATAAAAAACTTAGCAATGTCTGTTAAAGAAAGAATCAAGTTGTGAATGAAAGGCAGGACAAGATTTAGAAAATTGAGGAACGACATAACTTACCTATGTCTTTTGAAAAAATAACCAACTTTTAAAAGAAATGGAGGACAATATTCAAAAAGCTGAGGAACGACATAGCTTACCTATGTCTTTTGAAAAAATAACCAATTTTTAAAAAAAATGGAGGACAATATTTAGAAAAATGAGGAACGACATAGCTTAAACCTATGTCTTTTGAGAAAATAATCACTTCCTAAGAGAAAGGGGGGTCAATATTTAGAAAACTGAGGAACGACATAGCTTACCTATGTCTTTTGAGAAAATAAGCAATTCCTAAGAGAGATGGGGGACAATATTCAGAAAAATGAGGAACGACATAGCTTACCTATGTCTTTTGAAAAAATAACTAACTTTTAAAAGAAATGGAGGACAATATTTAGAAAAATAAGGAACAGCATAGCTTACCTATGTCTTTTGAAAAATAACCAGCGTTTAAAAAAAATAAAGGACAATATTTAGAAAAATGAGGAACGACATCGCTTACTTGGATATGGTTTTTGAAAAGTTAAGCAATTAAGGCTGAAAGTTGCCTTGCGTGGATGGAAGTTTGTCCCCCATGGCTGGAAGATGACCCCAGCCGGCAGAAAATATAATCAATCGGTCAAAAAAATATACAACCAACGGAAAATATTCCCCACCGGTTTACAGGTTGTTTTCTACCGGCTGCACCTTGCTAGAAGTTTGTCTTTACTAGCAAAGTGCAGTAATAAAAATATACAATCAGGAACAAATACATTCAAAATCAACATTAAACATAAAAAATTGTATGTCAAATATTAACAAAATATTAATATTTAAATACATTTATTACAATATTTTAACCAAAAATATCCAAACACAAATTATACAGCATAAAGATAAATTAAAATTAACATATTAACACTCAATAATCACTACTACTTCACCAACCCCCTACCACACTCAAGCTTGAGCATGCACATAACAATTAAACCCATGCAATTAAGAAAAGAAACATGCAAAAATTACTTTACCAAATAATATAAAATGAATCAAAATAGAAATTTTGATTTATTAATAGAAATCCTGGGAAAGAAAATTAAATTAATGAAAAAAAATTATCTAAATTTAGGGTTTCCTGAAAGAAATCCTGGAAAAGAAAATTAAATTAATGAAAAAAAAAATTATCTAAATTTAGGGTTTCCTGAAAGGAATCCTGAAACAAAAAAGTAAATTAATTAAAATAAAATTATCTAAATTTAGAGTTTCCTGAAAGAAATCCTGGAACCAAAAAGTAAATTAATTAAAAAAAAATTATCTAAATTTAGGGTTTCCTGAAAGAAATCCTGGAACAAAAAAGAAATTAATGAAAATTAAAAATTATCTAAATTCTTTTATAATTTCTGAGATAGGCCTATCTGGGAGTTTAAATATATCGATATATTCAAAATAAATTCTGAAGAGCATATCCATCGCTGGTAAAATTCCTAGAACAGAAAATCAAACAAAATTAAAAAATTCAACAAAAATCCGATGGAATCTTGAAGCCTGTAAGAGAGTGTTAGTATGCTGAAAAGGAAGCGCTGAAAAAAATTGTTAGTAGTTAGTCAGAAGCTGCCAATTAGCCATTTTGCATGTAACAACTTTGGTTTCTACGATATTTTGATAGCCCATACTGGGCAACAATTTCCCCAACTTGTTAACCCATACCCATTCAACAAACGGAAAACACTTAAGCGCACCCGCCCCATCTGGATGACCGCCCGCTTTGCAAACGAGTCTGACCGACAACCTAGTGAACGAGCACTTTCCCACAGTGTGGTACTGCGTGCATCCGTGAAGGAAAAAGTCAATCGTAAGCAACCAAGCCGTTACATGTGGCGTCCTTGACAAGTAAAATAAAAAACTTAGCAATGTCTGTTAAAGAAAGAATCAAGTTGTGAATGAAAGGCAGGACAATATTTAGAAAATTGAGGAACGACATAGCTTACCTATGTCTTTTGAAAAAATAACCAACTTTTAAAAGAAATGGAGGACAATATTCAAAAAGCTGAGGAACGACATAGCTTACCTATGTCTTTTGAAAAAATAACCAATTTTTAAAAAAAATGGAGGACAATATTTAGAAAAATGAGGAACGACATAGCTTAAACCTATGTCTTTTGAGAAAATAATCACTTCCTAAGAGAAAGGGGGGTCAATATTTAGAAAACTGAGGAACGACATAGCTTACCTATGTCTTTTGAGAAAATAACTAACTTTTAAAAGAAATGGAGGACAATATTTAGAAAAATAAGGAACAGCATAGCTTACCTATGTCTTTTGAAAAATAACCAGCGTTTAAAAAAAATAAAGGACAATATTTAGAAAAATGAGGAACGACATCGCTTACTTGGATATGGTTTTTGAAAAGTTAAGCAATTAAGGCTGAAAGTTGCCTTGCGTGGATGGAAGTTTGTCCCCCATGGCTGGAAGATGACCCCAGCCGGCAGAAAATATAATCAATCGGTCAAAAAAATATACAACCAACGGAAAATATTCCCCACCGGTTTACAGGTTGTTTTCTACCGGCTGCACCTTGCTAGAAGTTTGTCTTTACTAGCAAAGTGCAGTAATAAAAATATACAATCAGGAACAAATACATTCAAAATCAACATTAAACATAAAAAATTGTATGTCAAATATTAACAAAATATTAATAGTTAAATACATTTATTACAATATTTTAACCAAAAATACCCAAACACAAATTATACAGCATAAAGATAAATTAAAATTAAAATATTAACACTCAATTATCACCACTACTTCACCAACCCCCTACCACACTCAAGCTTGAGCATGCACATAACAATTAAACCCATGCAATTAAGAAAAGAAACATGCAAAAATTACTTTACCAAATTATATAAAATGAATCAAAATAGAAATTTTGATTTATTAATAGAAATCCTGGAAAAGAAAATTAAATTAATGAAAAAAAAATTATCTAAATTTAGGGTTTCCTGAAAGGAATCCTGAAACAAAAAAGTAAATTAATTAAAATAAAATTATCTAAATTTAGGGTTTCCTGAAAGAAATCCTGGAAAAGAATATTAAATTAATGAAAAAAAAATTATCTTAATTTAGGGTTTCCTGAAAGAAATCCTGGAACCAAAAAGTAAATTAATTAAAAAAAAATTATCTAAATTTAGGGTTTCCTGAAAGAAATCCTGGAACAAAAAAGTAAATTAATGAAAATTAAAATTTATCTAAATTCTTTCATAATTTCTGAGATAGGCCTATCTGGGAGTTTAAATATATCGATATATTCAAAATAAATTCTGAAGAGCATATATTATCCATCGCTGGTAAAATTCCTAGAACAGAAAATCAAACAAAATTAAAAAATTCAACAAAAATCCGATGGAATCTTGAAGCCTGTAAGAGAGTGTTAGTATGCTGAAAAGGAAGCGCTGAAAAAAATTGTTAGTAGTTAGTCAGAAGCTGCCAATTAGCCATTTTGCATGTAACAACTTTGGTTTCTACGATATTTTGATAGCCCATACTGGGCAACAATTTCCCCAACTTGTTAACCCATACCCATTCAACAAACGGAAAACACTTAAGCGCACCCGCCCCATCTGGATGACCGCCCGCTTTGCAAACGAGTCTGACCGACAACCTAGTGAACGAGCACTTTCCCACAGTGTGGTACTGCGTGCATCCGTGAAGGAAAAAGTCAATCGTAAGCAACCAAGCCGTTACATGTGGCGTCCTTGACAAGTAAAATAAAAAACTTAGCAATGTCTGTTAAAGAAAGAATCAAGTTGTGAATGAAAGGCAGGACAAGATTTAGAAAATTGAGGAACGACATAACTTACCTATGTCTTTTGAAAAAATAACCAACTTTTAAAAGAAATGGAGGACAATATTCAAAAAGCTGAGGAACGACATAGCTTACCTATGTCTTTTGAAAAAATAACCAATTTTTAAAAAAAATGGAGGACAATATTTAGAAAAATGAGGAACGACATAGCTTAAACCTATGTCTTTTGAGAAAATAATCACTTCCTAAGAGAAAGGGGGGTCAATATTTAGAAAACTGAGGAACGACATAGCTTACCTATGTCTTTTGAGAAAATAAGCAATTCCTAAGAGAGATGGGGGACAATATTCAGAAAAATGAGGAACGACATAGCTTACCTATGTCTTTTGAAAAAATAACTAACTTTTAAAAGAAATGGAGGACAATATTTAGAAAAATAAGGAACAGCATAGCTTACCTATGTCTTTTGAAAAATAACCAGCGTTTAAAAAAAATAAAGGACAATATTTAGAAAAATGAGGAACGACATCGCTTACTTGGATATGGTTTTTGAAAAGTTAAGCAATTAAGGCTGAAAGTTGCCTTGCGTGGATGGAAGTTTGTCCCCCATGGCTGGAAGATGACCCCAGCCGGCAGAAAATATAATCAATCGGTCAAAAAAATATACAACCAACGGAAAATATTCCCCACCGGTTTACAGGTTGTTTTCTACCGGCTGCACCTTGCTAGAAGTTTGTCTTTACTAGCAAAGTGCAGTAATAAAAATATACAATCAGGAACAAATACATTCAAAATCAACATTAAACATAAAAAATTGTATGTCAAATATTAACAAAATATTAATATTTAAATACATTTATTACAATATTTTAACCAAAAATATCCAAACACAAATTATACAGCATAAAGACAAATTAAAATTAACATATTAACACTCAATAATCACTACTACTTCACCAACCCCCTACCACACTCAAGCTTGAGCATGCACATAACAATTAAACCCATGCAATTAAGAAAAGAAACATGCAAAAATTACTTTACCAAATAATATAAAATGAATCAAAATAGAAATTTTGATTTATTAATAGAAATCCTGGGAAAGAAAATTAAATTAATGAAAAAAAATTATCTAAATTTAGGGTTTCCTGAAAGAAATCCTGGAAAAGAAAATTAAATTAATGAAAAAAAAAATTATCTAAATTTAGGGTTTCCTGAAAGGAATCCTGAAACAAAAAAGTAAATTAATTAAAATAAAATTATCTAAATTTAGAGTTTCCTGAAAGAAATCCTGGAACCAAAAAGTAAATTAATTAAAAAAAAATTATCTAAATTTAGGGTTTCCTGAAAGAAATCCTGGAACAAAAAAGAAATTAATGAAAATTAAAAATTATCTAAATTCTTTTATAATTTCTGAGATAGGCCTATCTGGGAGTTTAAATATATCGATATATTCAAAATAAATTCTGAAGAGCATATCCATCGCTGGTAAAATTCCTAGAACAGAAAATCAAACAAAATTAAAAAATTCAACAAAAATCCGATGGAATCTTGAAGCCTGTAAGAGAGTGTTAGTATGCTGAAAAGGAAGCGCTGAAAAAAATTGTTAGTAGTTAGTCAGAAGCTGCCAATTAGCCATTTTGCATGTAACAACTTTGGTTTCTACGATATTTTGATAGCCCATACTGGGCAACAATTTCCCCAACTTGTTAACCCATACCCATTCAACAAACGGAAAACACTTAAGCGCACCCGCCCCATCTGGATGACCGCCCGCTTTGCAAACGAGTCTGACCGACAACCTAGTGAACGAGCACTTTCCCACAGTGTGGTACTGCGTGCATCCGTGAAGGAAAAAGTCAATCGTAAGCAACCAAGCCGTTACATGTGGCGTCATTGACAAGTAAAATAAAAAGCTTAGCAATGTCTGTTAAAGAAAGAATCAAGTTGTGAATGAAAGGCAGGACAATATTTAGAAAATTGAGGAACGACATAGCTTACCTATGTCTTTTGAAAAAATAACCAACTTTTAAAAGAAATGGAGGACAATATTCAAAAAGCTAAGGAACGACATAGCTTACCTATGTCTTTTGAGAAAATAAGATATTCGTAAGAGAAAGGGAGGACAATATTTAGAAAAATGAGGAACGACATAGCTTACCTATGTATTTTGAGAAAATAAGCAACCTGTGAAAGAATGGAAGGAAAATACTTAGGAAAATGAGAAACGACATAGCTTACCCTATGTATTTTGAGAAAATAAGCAGATTGTGAAAGAAAGTGAGGAACGACATAGCTTACCAATGTCTTTTGAGAAAATAAGATATTCGTAAGAGAAAGGGAGGACAATATTTAGAAAAATGAGGTACGACATAGCTTACCTATGCCTTTTGAGAATATAAGGAATTCGTAAGAGAAAGGGAGGACAATATTTAGAAAAATGAGGAACGACATAGCTTACCTATGTCTTTTGAAAAATAACCAACTTGTGAAAGAAAGCAAGGAAAATACTTAGGAAAATAAGAAACGACATAGCTTACCTACGTCTTTTCAGAAAATAAGCAAGTCGTAAGAAAAAGGGAGGACAATATTTAGAAAAATGAGGAACGACATAGCTTACCAATGTCTTTTGAGAAAATAAGATATTCGTAAGAGAAAGGGAGGACAATATTTAGAAAAATGAGAAACGACATAGCTTACCTATGTATTTTGAAAAATAACCAACTTGTGAAAGAATGGAAAAAAATACTTAGGAAAATGAGGTACGACATAGCTTACCTATGCCTTTTGAGAATATAAGCAATTCGTAAGAGAAAGGGAGGAAAATGAGGAACGACATCTCTTACTTAGGTATGTCTTTTGAAAAGTTAAGTAATTAGGGCTGAAAGTTACCTTGCGTAGATGGAAGTTTGTCCCCCCATGGCTGGAAGATGACCCCAGCCAGTAGAAAATATAATCAATCGGTCAAAAAATCTACAACCGACGGAAAATATTACCCACCGGCTCATAGGATGTTTTCTATCGGCTGCACCCTACCAGAAGTTTATCTTTACTGGCAAACTGTAGGAATGAAAATGTATAAACATAAACAAGTGAATTCATAGTCAGAAATTATAAAAACGCTATATCAAATATCAACAAAATATTTACATGTAATTAGGTAGGACCTACATTTTCAATAATATTTTCATCAAAAGGTATACTAACCTATGTCTTTTGGAAAAAGGCATTTGAAGAAGTGATAATAATTGCAAAATTAAATAAGGTTACTCATATTAGTTTGTTGATAAATTATAAATCGGTTAAACTTATTGTATGAAAATTATTTGTAAAAGATCCAAAATATTTTAAAAACAGTGTGTATATTTATTTATTTCTAGTACTTAGAGTGGTAGTGAGAAATAAAGAGAGGATAATATTTTGGTAAAATTTAGCAAACAAAGAACATACTTAGCTATCCTATGTCTTGGGAAATAAAACAATACGAAATAAATTCTATAAAATAAGTAACCGACTGTACAATAACTAAAAATATTCGAAAAGTATATATCTCTATTGATGAATGTTTTAAATTATTTCAAAATCCAATAAAGTACTCAATTTGTTGATAAATTAAGAATTGGTTAAAATTTTTGTATGAAAAAAAGATTTTTATAATATTTTGGATGTTTTACAAATAATATTTATACAAAAAGATTAACTGATATAAAATTAATCAACAAACTGAGTAGGTACTTTCTTAATATCTTCTATAAGAATACTCTTTGATACAGTGAGTTATATACTTTTCGAATCTTTTTAGTTATTGTACAGTCGGTTACTAATTTTATAAAATCCATTCTGTATTGATTTATTTCCCAAATATTTTTTTCCAAAGACTTAGGATAGCTTTGTTGTTTCCTATACTTCCCAAAATATTATCCTCTCTTTATTTCTTACTACTACTAGCCTACTAGCAATAAATAAATACACTGTATTTAAAATATTATGGATCTTTTACAAATAATTTTCATACAAAAGTTTAACCGATTTATAATTTATCAACCCACTGATATGAGTACTTATTTGATTTTGCAATAGTTTTAGAACACTCTTCGATAGAGTAATCTATATACTCCATGTAAATAATTGCTCCTGATTATTAACATATTATATGAACTTGGAATATTGTATATTTATCTATTGCTAGTACTTAGAGTGGTAGTGAGAAATAAAGAGAATATTTTGGTAAAATGTAGCAAACAACGAACATAGCTATCCTATGTCTTTGGAAAAAAATATTTGGGAAATAAATCAATACAGAATAAATTCTATAAAATACTGTGCAATAACTAAAAAGATTCGAAAAGTATATAACTCACTGTATCAAAGAGTATTCTAAACTATTTCAAAATCAAATAAGAATTTATGACTTTCATATCAGTTAAACTTTTTGTATACCTAAATATTATTTGTAAAAGATCCAAAATATTTTAAATACAGTGTGTATATTTATTTATTGCTAGTACTTAGAGTGGTAGTGAGAAATAAAGACAGGATAATATTTTGGGAAAATATAGCAATCCTATATCGAAAATTGAATAGATGAGGCTTTTACTTGATGAAGATCCATACTATACGATGAAATAAAACATTTTAATTTGTTTAAATCTTCATTATATATTTAAACTAAGTTCAATATACATTTGACTCTCGTCGAGAAAGCTACTGTGTTAGCCAAACGTGTCACGAATGTATATTATATTGTTACAGGAAACTGTGGTTAAGTAAATATATTTCACCCGTATATTATCATTTCAATAATATTTTCACCAAAAAGAATACTAACCTATGTCTTTTGGAAAAAGGCATACAAAGAAGTGATAATAATTGGGAAAATTTGGAAACCAATGTGTCTTTTGAAAATTAAGTGCATAAACAAGTTGAATAGATGAGGCTTTTACTTGGTGAAGATTCATACTTAACTATGAAATAAAACAATCAAATTTTTTGTTTAAACATTCGTTTGAGAAAGCTACTGTGTAGCGAAACGCGTCACAAGTTGTATTTGAACATAGTTCAATTGTAATGAAGGTTTAAACAAAAAATTTGATTGTTTTATTTCCTAGTTATGCATAAACAAGTTTTAAATTCTAATACATAATTTATAACAATATTACAAGTTCATATAATATATGTTAATAATCAGCAGTAGGCAATTATTTACATGGAGTATATAACTTACTCTATCGAAGAGTGTTCTAAACTATTTCAAAATCAAATAAGTACTCATATCAGTTGGTTGATAAATTATAAATCGGTTAAACTTATTGTATGAAAATTATTTGTAAAAGATCTATAATATTTTAAATACAGTGTATTTAGTTATTGCTAGTAGTAGTGAGAAATAAAGAGAGGATAATATTTTGGGAAATATAGGAAACAAGGAACATAGCTATCATATGCCTTTGAGAAATAAATCAATACAGAATGGACTTTATAAAATAAGTACCTAACCGACTGTACAATAACTAAAAATATTTGAAAAGTATATAACTCACTGTATCAAAGAGTATTCTAAACTATTTAAAAATCAAATAAGAAAGTACCTACTCAGTTTGTTGATGAATTTTATATCAGTTACCTAAACTTTTTGTATAAAAATTATTTGTAAAAGATCCAAAATATTTTAAATACAGTGTGTATATTTATTTATTGCTAGTACTTATAGTGGTAGTGAGAAATAAAAAGTGGATAATATTTTGTGAAAATGTAGCAAACAACTAACATAGCTATCCTATGTCTTTGGAAATAAATAAATACAAAATAAATTTTATAAAATAAGTAACTCACTGTATCAAAGACTATTCTAAACTATTTCAAAATCAAATAAGTACTCATATCAGTTGGTTGATAAATTATAAATCGGTTAAACTTATTGTATGAAAATTATTTGTAAAAGATCTATAATATTTTAAATACAGTGTATTTATTTATTGCTAGTAGTAGTGAGAAATAAAGAGAGGATAATATTTTGGGAAATATAGGAAACAAGGAACATAGCTATCCTATGCCTTTGAGAAATAAATCAATACAGAATGGACTTTATAAAATAAGTACCTAACCGACTGTACAATAACTAAAAATATTTGAAAAGTATATAACTCACTGTATCAAAGAGTATTCTAAACTATTTAAAAATCAAATAAGAAAGTACCTACTCAGTTTGTTGATGAATTTTATATCAGTTACCTAAACTTTTTGTATAAAAATTATTTGTAAAAGATCCAAAATATTTTAAATATAGTGTGTATATTTATTTATTGCTAGTACTTATAGTGGTAGTGAGAGATAAAGAGAGGATAATATTTTGTGAAAATGTAGCAAACAACTAACATAGCTATCCTATGTCTTTGGAAATAAATAAATACAAAATAAATTTTATAAAATAAGTAACTCACTGTATCAAAGACTATTCTAAACTATTTCAAAATCAAATAAGTACTCATATCAGTTGGTTGATAAATTATAAATCGGTTAAACTTATTGTATGAAAATTATTTGTAAAAGATCTATCATATTTTAAATACAGTGTATTTATTTATTGCTAGTAGTAGTGAGAAATAAAGAGAGGATAATATTTTGGGAAATATAGGAAACAAGGAACATAGCTATCCTATGCCTTTGGAGAAACATATTTGAGAAATAAATCAATACAGAATGGACTTTATAAAATAAGTACCTAACCGACTGTACAATAACTAAAAATATTTGAAAAGTATATAACTCACTGTATCAAAGAGTATTCTCAAATAAGAAAGTACCTACTCAGTTTGTTGATGAATTTTATATCAGTTACCTAAACTTTTTGTATAAAAATTATTTGTAAAAGATCCAAAATATTTTAAATACAGTGTGTATATTTATTTATTGCTAGTACTTATAGTGGTAGTGAGAAATAAAAAGTGGATAATATTTTGTGAAAATGTAGCAAACAACTAACATAGCTATCCTATGTCTTTGGAAATAAATAAATGCAAATTAATTTTTATAAAATAAGTAACCGACTGTAAAATAACTAAAAATATTCGAAAAGTATATAACTTACTCTACTGATGAATGTTTTAAACTATTCCAAAATCCAATAAAGTACTCAATTTGTTGTAAATTATGAATCGGTTAAAATCTTTGTGTGAAAATTATTTGTAAAACATCCAAAATAATATAAAAACCTTTTTTCATACAAAAATTTCAACCGATTCATAATTTATCAACAAATTGAGTACTTTATTGGATTTTGGAATTGTTTAAAACATTCATCAATAGAGACATATACTTTTCGAATATTTTTAGTTATTGTACAGTCAGTTACTTATTTTATAAAATTTATTTCCCAAATATTTTTATCCAAAGACATAGGTTAGCTATGTTGTATGCTACATTTTCCCAAAATATTATCCTCTCTTCATTTCTCACTACCACTCTAAGTACTAGCAATAAATAAGTATACACACCGTAAGCAACATATTTTGGATCTTCTACAAATAATATTTAAATAAAAAGGTTAACTGATATAAAATTCATCAACAAACTGAGTACTTTCTTATTTGATTTTGGAATAGTTTAGAATACTCTTGGATTTAGTAAGTTATATACTTTACGAATCATTTTGGTTATTGCACAGTCAGTTACTTATTTTATAGAATTTATTCTGTATTGATTTATTTCCCAAATATTTTTTTCCAAAGACTTAGAATAGCTATGTTGTTTCTATATTTCCCAAAATATTATCCTCTCTTTATTTCTCACTACTACTAGCAATAAATAAATACACTGTATTTAAAATATTATGGATCTTTTACAAATAATATTCATACAATAAGATTAACCGATTTATAGTTTAGAACACTCTTTGATAGAGTAAGTTATATACCTACTGCATGTAAATAATTGGCTACTGCTGATTATTAACATATATAAGCTTGGAATATTGTTACAAATTATGTATTAGAATTTAAAACTGTTTATGCACTGAATTTTCAAAAGACACGAGTAAGCTATTTTGGAGAAAATATGATTGAAAGGATAGTATAGGGGTAAAATATATTTACTTAATCACAGTTTCCTGTAGCAATTGTCATATTTAAGTAAAGCGTGTTATCAATAGAAGTAAAAATAATAGTATAAAACTATTAAAACGCCTTGGAAAGTAATTTTCTAACTATTAAAACGCCTTACAAAATAGAAAATTACTTTCCAAAGGGTAGACCGTTCACTAGGAAGCAACATCTACTTGGAAGTGTAATTTTCTAATTTGTTAGGCGTTTTAATAATCGTATACTATTATTTTTACTTCTATGGGTAAAATATAGAAAAAAAACATAGTTTACCTATGCCTTTTGAAAAAAAATGTATGGAAAATTAATAAATAGAGTATTTATTTACTTCTAGTAACTACCAAATAATAAAATACAGACTTACCTTATATATAAAATGATAATCCTTGGAAATCACGACCAAAAATTCGAACTACACTTAGGTACACTATCGAAAATTTCGAAGACACACACAGTTTCACTACCGAAAATAATTTCGAACAAAGGTACACTCCCGAAAATTCGAAAACACACTTATATTCCTGTAAATTACGAATATACACTCCCGACACGACCGTCCGATTTAAAAATTCATTCGTTACTGAAAGCGAGATTTAAAATATATTAATTAGTCACTCCATTCGACATAACAAGTATTTGTCATTGATGTGAATTCAATATACACTGGCCGCCCTATTTAAAAATATAAGGATAGATTATTCTGAAAAATGTTTTTCTATTCTTTTTGATATTTTTAGGATAGGGGAAAAGTAGAAAAGTTCCAAAATAATTCAAAAATAAATTTTTTTTGACATTCTAAGATTTTGCAAGAAAATAGTTATTGTAAATTCTATTTTAAGTATAATTTTGGCGGGCAGTGTATTTATCGACAAAATAAACATGTATTAGAAGGGATATTCTAACTTCATTTGTTGCTGTGATTCACGGAAAGAAGAAGACAATGAAATCTTCTTTTTCTTTAACAGGGGAGAATTTACCTGGCTTGAACAGGAGAAATATTTTATTGTGGTATTGGTTTATGTATTTGAGGGAATATTTTAATTTTACTTTCATTTCTTTCTCTGATTCACAAAATGAAGAAGATATTATGAAATATCTTCTTTTTCTTTAATAGGGGATAATTTACCTGGCTTATACAGGGGAAATATTTTAAAGATATATCTAGGATGTATAATAGAATCGTGGATGCCAAATATTTTTTAAGAAAGAAGAAGATTCTAAGCAACAGTTTCACAATTGATATAAAAATATGGATGTCTATATATTGTTTAAATAATTATATTCCTTAAGATGATACATTAATGTAGTTATGATCCACCTAGTTATAAAACTACTTTCCTTATTAGTAAGTGAATTTCTTGCTTAGACTTTAAATCTTTCAAAATTTTTTGTTTTGTTTAGCTTTTTTCTAAAGCAGATTATGATGAAAGTCCTTATGTTCACAGTGGTTCTGAATTATTAGGATATAAAGAAGGAGTGGTTGCAAATGAGAATTTTATATACACCATTCGGGAAGTATTGTTACATCTCTGAATAAATTACATCCAGCTACTTAAATACAGATGAACATAAATTTTTTTCTAGCATTGTAGATGCTGATCTGTACGTTTCAGAGTCCAAATTATATCCTACTCACTATCCAGATACATATGATCTGCACTCTGCTACGTGCGGGTAGATATAGTTGAAGTACCTTTAAGGTAATAAAGTAATAATATATCTATAAAACACTAATTTATTGAATATCAATTGTAGCTTTAAAACTCCAGTTTCAGTTGGAATATATGGACATTCAGCACATAAATTGATTAACTATGTTTTACAAATTTTAAAGCACCCTGTAACAGAACATGCTTTTGCTATTATAGAAGACGAATTAATCCAAGAAAAACAAGAATATGTGCCAAATGATGATTTTAAAACCAAAGGAAAGAAAAAGCTTCAACAAGTAGCACAGAAAGCTAGTGGATTCAATTCTTTATTTGAAATAACAGGGTTGATATTTTTATGAAAGTTAATTTAACGAAGAAGTACCTGCTACTTTATTCTTTAGTTTATGTAGAGCTACACTTATATTAAGTGGTACTGCTGTTGCTGAATGTTGTGTGCTCTGTTAATAATTTTCTACAACACATTTGTCGTTTAGTTTTTTACATAATGCCATCCCAACTTTTATAGAAGTATTGGGCATTTGCTTTAATAATTTCATTATTCTCCCAAAGGGATGAAATGATTTAAGTAAATTATTATGTTTTTGTCAAAAAAAATTGTCTATAAACTTATTAAAACTTTTATTCCACCAATATTACAATTCACTAATTGCCCTCTATCAATAAATGGATTTATATCTTTCTTTAGTAAAGGATTTTGGTAAAGATGTATAAAAGTTATAAGCTGTTGAAATAAGCTACTTTTCACTAGGACAGTAGATGGTAAAGTTTTGTAACTAACATGTATATCAAAAACTTACCACATACTGAAACCTGGATTTATTAATAAGAAGAATATCTCAATAATAGAATTCAAACAGTCACAGTGGATAATATAACATCGAGACCACTCCAATGTAATATAGGTGTACCCCAGGGCTCGATATTGGGGCCTATATTTTTTCTTATTTTTGTTAAATTAATATATGCTCTACAGGCCTTGTAGACCCAGGGCAGGGCACTTATTTTTAAAGTGACTTAAATATGTTGTGTTCAAAGCCAGACAAGATTGTTCAATACGCTGATGATACCAATATTATCAAGTCCCACAGTGAAACCACTCAACTAGTGGATAATACTAATGCTGCCTCTGCTGAATTTACTACATACTGTAAAAATAATGGACTTGAACTTGATGTAACAAAAACACATTTTATGCGTTTCTTACCAAAAAATATAACTCCAAATTATGACTTATTTACATGTGGATGGCAAATCAATTGAAAGTTATACTACTACAAAATTTTTGGGTATAACCATAGATTCTAAACTTACGTGGGAAACACACATAAATCAGGTATCTGCAAAGTTAAGCACATGTTATATAATAAGGAACCTAAGAGAAACCGTCTCATTTGGAATACTACGATTGATTTACTTTGGTTTAGTCCAGTCGGTACTTCAGTATGGGTTAATATTTTGGGGTTGCTCATCTTATTTTGAAAGAGCATAGCTCAAAAGAAAGTCTTAAGAAATATGTATGGTATTCCTTGTTCAGCTACTTGCAAACCACTATTTAAGAAATCAAATATCCTAACACTTCCTAGCCTTTTAATTTTCCAATTAATCCTGTACATTGAGGATAATAAGAGATATGAGAAAATGCACTTAGACGATACTAGAGGTAAATCAAATTTACGACAACTTTTCTCTAGATTAGAAGTATCTAAGCATGCGCCGTCTTTTATAGGAATAAAATGTTATAATAAAATTTTAAAAACAATCTTTCGAGTAGATGTTTCCGCCAAACCGTCTATACATTTTTAATGGATAAAACATTCTACAGTGTTAATGAGTTTTTAAATTTTTAGAAATTTTGTAGCAACTGTTAGATGTTTCTGATTAGATTACTTTTTAAAAATGTTTTATATACAGTGCTATTCAAAAGTCCCCTCCCCCCTCGTATCTTTTGAACGGCTACACTTACATTAATAAAATTTGGAGTGTGAAAATAATGTATTGTAAACTTCTCTACGAATGGTAACCGGTGACGTAATAGTAATAGATGACGTCACAGTACCACTCTGGCCAATGATTTTAAATAGGACCTTATGGCAAGAGATATCTCGTTTGAAAGGCATTGACATTGGCTATATAGCCATATTAATTTTGTTTGGGTTTAAACTAATTTTGACGGATAAATTAAATAAATACCAAAATTATTATTTCACATTTAAATATTGAAGATTTTTCAGTCCGCCTCTGATTAGTTGTCAAAAAAATTGACGTTTTTAATTTAATAGTATTTGTTGCGTTGCAAAGTTTTTCAAAGGCTCTTCACAAAAATAAAATCCGTGAAATCACTTGTGACAAAAGATATTATTTGAAATCTGATCGCGTCTAATTATTGTTCCTTTAAATGCACAAATTAGCCAAAATTCAACAGTTTCTCTATCTTTTGCCGTCGTCGAGATCCCAATACACACTCGGGACAAATATTCCAAATAAAATAATTTTTTCTTTGGTCTATTCTAGATGTATTTTTCGAGGTATTTTTCCGAGATTCAACTATTATACGCCATAGTGATTTTTTATCAAATAAATAATTAATGTTGAAATTTGAATGCAATTTAACAATATCACGATGATTACAGATAAAATCTTTAAATATAATCCAAATAGAAAATTTGTAATTTTGTACACGGTTATCAAAATAGAATTAAAATAACGTACGTAATGGAATGAGAATGAACTCATTCATATATTTGAAACTTGTTTAACGCATCACCAGGAAATACTTTTGAATCATTCATCAGTTGAACGTTTCGACTAAATTATTTTAATGCATTACCTAATTTTCCATAGATACGGTCTGTTAATATTATTGACAAATGGAATGAATCTAAATTTATTTTTTCTACTACCGTGCGTATAGTACGTACTTTAGACACACTTTCGAGTGCGTAAAGAGTTTTTCTTTACGCACTAGTGTGTTCAACAAAAGCTTGCGGTATATTCTCCCATTCTTCAATAGCGACCTCTATGAGTTGGTTGTGATTAGAAACAGGGGGACTATGACTTCGAATCCTCTTTTTGAGACAGTCCCATAGATGTTCTATAGGATTCATATCCGGACTGTTAGGTGGCCACTCTAATAAAGGGATATTGACATCATGTAAGTACCAATAACCTGTCTAGCCACGTAGGGACGAGCGTTGTCCTGCATGAATAAAAAATTAGGCCCAACAAAAGGAATTACACGTTCGATACGTATAGGGACCAATTCCGTACGAGCATCGAAGCAAATTCTTCCCAAAACATTTTAGAACCACCACCAAAAGTCTCTTTAGGAGAGATATTACAGCTCGCAAACCTTTCTCCTTGCCTTCGCCAGACACGATCACGTCCATCTGGAGCTTTAAGGCTAACTCTAGTTCCATCGGAGAACAGAACCCGTTTCCAATCATTGGTGGTCCAATTCTGTTGTAGTTTTGCAAAATTTAATCTCTGAACTTTGTGTTTTCTAGGAAACAAGGGTTTTTTGGCTTAATCCTGCTTCATGTAAACGTCTAACCGTTCGAGACGATATTTCGAACATTGATAATTAATTTTTTAGCAGATTGCTGGTTACTCTCCTGTTTCTTAGAGCACGTTGTCTCAAAAAACGATAATAAATTTGAGTGGTGCGTTAATTTTGTCCAGGAGTTTATTTAGAAAATCCGTGAGCATACCCAATTAGTAAAGCGAAGGCTAGTTTTAGCCTTAATTTAAATATTTTACCAATAGAAATAGAGTTTCCGGCAATGGGATATTTTTTATTGTAAATTTCCTCCTTTTTATTAATCTTTCTTCAGATTCCGATTATCTATTGTAGTTTCTGAGTTATTCGTGAAAAACTAAAAGCCTTTTTTTCATTTTAATTGCTTATATTTTTTGCAATTTTTTATCTGTAAATAAAACATTTTTTTTTCTAATTTTGACATATAAAGTGACATTTTTCAAAACTGGCTTCCGTTAGCAAACGTCACATTTTTCGTAACCAGTTACATAATGAAAAATATTATGTAACTGGTGATGAAACATTAATTTTATCACCAGTTAATAAAAACAAGAGGGAAAACAAGAAAGTTTAATGTCATATTATAGAAAAATAACAACAACTAGAACTGAAAAGAACTACTAACAATAAGAACAATTTACTTTTTATTTTATGCATTATTAGCTATTTTCGATTTTAATTTAATATTAATGGTAAAATAATAAAGAAAAGTCTGAAATTAATGTATAAAATAAAAGTATTGTCTTGTGTAATATTGGTTGCATAATTTGTAGGAATCAAAAAGTTCTGTTTTCAAATCAGAAAAATTCATTAAAAATTGTTAAAAAACAAAATAAATTAAATTTTCTTTTTGTCAAAATCTTGTATGAAACGTATGAAATGCTTTATTGATAGGTAAATTAAATTTTCTTTTTGGCAAAATTAGATAAAATCTTGTATGAAACGTATGAAATGCTTTATTGATAGGTAAATTAAATTTTCTTTTTGTCAAAATTAGATAAAATCTTGTATGAAACACGTTATGAAATGCTATTTTGTGTAACTCGTGTCATTTTACGGGACCTCGCTCGCCCCGCAAAAATTTCACTCGTTACACAAAATGATGCATTTCATAACTGGTTACATAAATAGCTATTGTACATTCCGAATACAATGAGTTATATCATTTTTAGGAGCAATTATCTTTCCTATATTCTTAATTCAACGTTTCGGTAGCGTTCCAGCTACCGTTATCAAGAATAATTAAGTTTTTATATCTGACACTACGAAAAAATTCGACAACGTTAATTTAAAAATACAAGAATGAAAAAACTATTCATTGCATTAAATATCGTCCTCCGGACTGTATTCTAGTAGGTATAAACTTGAAAAATTAGTCTCCGAACATTCAGCTCTATATTTTGCCGCGGTGTCGCTCTAAATCTCGCTCCTCTGCAACGTCGAGCACCACGACGGCGACGATCCGATATAAACGAGTCAAAGAGAAACGGTCAAGGGCATCAGAGAGTGTGCTTATTGATTACTATATTTCTCCTTCTCTTCTTATCGATATCAATGAAAATGAATTGGAATAAAAGTATTTCCTTCAAAAATAAATTTTTGTATGTATTCGCTGATACTGCTAATTTAATTAAAATAATATACATCTATAGAAAAACTATCAGTGGTACAAGTTTGTAGCTTAGCAAAATTGAGTAATTTTTATAAAAAAAATCATTAACAGGCCGTAGATTAAATATTGTTTATTATACGTGCTATATATTAATTCGCTCGTTTGTTCTGTACATTTCAGATTCGTGCAATAAAACTACCTCATTATTAATAGCAGAAATGCCAACATAAAATTACTGACTAATTTGAAAAGGCCCATTTTACTTTTTTGAAATCTACTCACAGCACAGGAACCAATCAATTAAATCAAAAATGATATAGTTTCATGTGTTGTAATTAAAATTAAACATTATTAACTTAACTTCTACAATGATAATCACACAATAGTTATAATTTTAATGGGAGGGATGGACCCAGTGGCGGCGCCAGGGGTGGGCGCGGTTGGGCGAGCGCCCAACCTAAATTGTTCTCGCCCAACCTGTTAAATGGAGAAAAATAATAGCAAGCCTCATGAATAGAATAAAAGAAAACTTAAACCATCGCTTTCAATATTGGACCGTACTATAAGAAATATTATTTTGAGCTATACAAAAACTGAATAAGTAAAATATCTATATTATTTTATTTTACTTGTTGCTGTCTATTTGATTTATTGCATTTACGGCATGCTTTGTCTGAAGACGCCCGCTTACCAGTCGGAAGCCTTTTAATGTATCATAAAATAAACATCCGCTTTGTCGGTCCGGTCGGTAGTCAGGGTAGTCTGTACTACATAGAACTTTTTTTGACACGTGCGGTCGCAATATTGTTGTTACAAATCTCTTGCAAGTGGAAGGGTTTCTAATAAAATAGATGATATGTATTTCTTTACAATTCTAGTCTAACGTTTTGCAAATAATGTGTTCCTGTGTAAAATAAACTTTGAAATAGTGCCAGAGTGTTTTTTTATCCCATTTATTAATACTAGTTGAAATTTTACAAATCTGAAATATTTAAATTAGGTACGCGGATATCTGTATAAACCGAAATAATCCAAATTTTTACTGCCCACCCTCCAAATTTTTGTGCCGGGTATCGCCCAACCGAAAAGAAAAAGCTGGCGCCGCCACTGGATGGACCTGATGGCTTTAGTTTTGTTAGGAATAACCGCAAATCTACTTGTTCTGTGATATTCAATCTGCTCCTTTTTTTGTTAGAAAGTTTGTAACGACACTAAAACTTTTTTCGACAAAATATGACGAGGAAAATGCTATCAGAAGTTTTTTCACAAATCCCCACAGTCCAGGATATTTTTCTAGTATTTCTGCTTGCAGCCAAAATGTTTGATCCCCTCTTTCAAATTTCACCTTCAGCTCCTCTTATAATATCACATTCTCCACTTCCGTTTCATCAATACTTTTTCTGGTACTGGCAAACACTAACTTCGATTCACTTTACTTTTCTTTTCGAAATTCCGGAAACAAAATGAGTAACGTTTATCCTTGGCATTCGTATTTATATTGGTGAAGAATGAAACAAGGTCATGCAAGATTGCAAGCACATACACCACAAGTCGTATTTCGTCCCTTTGCACGTCTGTACAGGCGGCAGGCACGAATCCAGGGGTGGTTTGGACCCCCCCCCGAAATGTTTTCAAACACATACTAGAAAAACGATGATTCCATAATTTTTATGTAGGTACAGCAGTAAAGTAAAAATGTACATATTGAACGTCATACAGTTTTGAAAGTATTATTTTTAAAATGTCTAAGTTTAAAAATAAAAATCAATTGCTTAACCATCGGCAACACAGAGGAACTTATCGTCGATCAACTTATAATGAATCTACTAGATCGTTTTGAAACAAACTCAACCAAACTAATAGCTTTTCAAAGCTTATTACCAGGCTTTGCCTCAAATGAAAATGCAAGATCAGCTTTATATGTATATTGAAGATAATTACTCGCTGTCTGCTCTTCGGGATGAGTACTACTTATGGTGCAATCAAGTGGGTGAAGATTTAGACAGAAATGTCGAAACCCTAAAGGTTTTGGAGCACTGTAACAAATTTTTTTCCCTGCTCTTCATCATTTACTGGTTATTCTTTCTACTTTACCTGTTGCTACAGCCAGTGTCGAGAGATCTTTTTCTACTCTTAAAAGGGTAAAAACATTTCTAAGAAATATAATATCACACGAAAGGCTAAGTTCCCTGGTTGTGCTCTCAATACACTGGGACATCCATGTTTTTGCTGATAAAATACTTGACGTTATGGCTAATCAAAAAAAGCGAATATTGTTTTTGTAACCATTATTCTTACTACCTACTTATACTTTTTATAATTACGAGATTGTTTGTAACTATAGGTAATAATAATAACTCAATTTTTAACCGAAGATTAAAAATGTTTCTAGCAAAACCTGTATTTTAACGTACCTTGACAATTTTCTACTTTTCATCTAAGGCCTTTGACCTTGACCTCTTCAAAAATTTTCGTCTGCGGTGCCACTTCTTTTTCTCGTTGGCCCTACCCCCCGCCCCCCCGAAACCAAATCCTGGATACGTGCCTGACTGGCGGCGGCGACGGTGCTTTGCAAGTCTCGACACGCTGAACTGAATATGGAATATACAAGTTTATACAAGTAATCGTCAATGAGCTTCTGAAAATATTATCCGCCTACATGGATAGGTGAAGTCAAGCCAACATTTTAGTTCTTCACTATCGAAACCAGAACGTGAACTCTGTAACAGAATAGAAAGGAAATTTCTTTCTATGCTAGGAACACAAAACAGTCTAACCCACAAAACAGTCCAACCTTTATTCTGTTTTGTGGGTTAGACTGTTTTGTGTTCCTAGCATAGAAAGAAATTTCCTTTCTATTCTGTTACAGAGTTCACGTGCTGATACATTTTCAAGGACCCCCGATTACGAATAATTGTTAACCCCCCTTTTTTTTGTCACGCCAACGTAGACCCTCGTCGAGAATACCGTGGACCACTTTGAGAATCAATGGAGTAGACAAACATTTGAAATCTTGAATATACAGGTAAAAGTTATGGTGATTGTTGGAATAGAGTTATAATAAAGGTATAAAATTATAACATAATACATCTCAGTGTAGTTTGTCTCAAAGTATATCGTCTTGGCTTTTACCGGAAATCATAAAATTAATGTGCCAATTGCAATAAATCATATGGCCATTAGCTGCTGTAGAGGAGATCGCCAGTGGCGGACAGTTTAAAATTAATTTAAAAGGGATCAGATTCACAAATATCTATCTTTTTGTATTTTTATCATACATCTTTTGTTTTTAATTCAATATGTGAGACCATTTCTCTAAACTTTTTTCTTTTTCCTCCTAAATGAGATTTTTAAATACTATTAAGTTAAATAAACTATAACCAGGTAAAAATTGAAGCTCCAAGTGCGCAATCTTTGCGATTCAATTACCACTTGTTTCTGACAATTTTATGATATGTGGATCCCATTTTACCAATAACTCTATGGAGGGTATTTATATTGGTGTCATTTTCTTCTAGCTTCCTTTTTAGATTGTCCAAAGTAGGAAAATCAGGCGTTCATAGAGGGAATATGTTTTTCTTATTATATTATATCCTGTTGGCCATTGTCCAGACGATAAGATTGAAAATCACTACGTTTTTTTCTTGTACTTAATTTTTCACTGTTAATAATATCCTTTATAGAGGATACTGGTGTCTTTGTAAATAAGCAGGTTTCTTTTAAAGATTCTTTTTTAATGAATCCTCTACTTACAAAACAATCATACACTTTTTTCTCAGTTTTTTTGCATCTAATGACAAGTGTTTTCGACGCAACATTGCGAAAAAAATTAATGATAACTTATAATACTCGTATAGAAAGCTCTTTAAACACACACGCTAAAGCGGAATATTTAATACTGCTAAAAGAATTCAATGCAGCCATCATACACCTGATGGCCCGCCCTTGCCTTGTCACTCGACCGTTCTTGGGTTTCATTTCAGGTCGTATTTAGATGAATCTCGGCAAAAGCTGAGACCAAATATTTAGGCACAAACTATAAATGTATTGTACTTTTTGTAGGGTACCTAAAAGTTGTTCAACAATGTGCTTGCATGTCTTGTATACATAAATAAACAAATAATTAAAAATAACATTTGTTTAATTCGTTCGTTTCGTCCACATGAAAATATTTTAATTGACCTTGATTTGCCGGTTTATTAACACTTACAATGATCGCAAGTAGTTTGACCTAAATAACTTTTCAACAGCAACCTCTTATTCATAATCGTGGGTTCATATTACCATAAGCAGAAGGCACCTTAGTTAGCACCTACCTTTATTTTTTCTATTTCTGTGACTTATAGACGGAGAACTGGCGGTCACGGAAGTATTATGATAGTACCACCTGCTCAAATTTTGAGTAATGCTTGTGGGGTCCTTTAAGAAATGCCATTTGCAAGGATTTTGCTCAAAAAATATTCATCCCTCCTGCAGAAAAATTGCAAATGATTTTTCCCTGGCCCTTGAAGTACAGAGCCAATGGTCTTTGCTCTATAAAACATAATTTTATTAATTATTACGGACAGATTCCACGGTGTATGTGTTGAAATATTTCATAATATAAAAATTGAGTATGACACCTCCTGTTAGGTGCTCTTGTCGTTTTCTTTATAATTAATTCGTTTTTATTATTTGCAGGGTAAAGTTTATTTATTTGACAAAGTATTTAAACCAAATGCAACTCAAGAAAAAGTTTACAATGAAGCGGCGAAAAGTATTGTCACCGATGTTCTCTCTGGTTTTAACGGAACCATTTTTGCCTATGGACAGACGTCTTCTGGGAAAACGCATACAATGGAAGGTGTCTTAGGTGAGCAATTTTTTCAAATTCACTAAAACCATGTTATATTAAAGATTAATATTACTGTATATTAAATAGTTTTCAAATAAAATTGGAATACCGAAGAGTTTACGTGTAACATTTTTCAATTTATTAATCAGGATGATGTTAAAACGATTTGCTAAACATTTATAACTGTATAACGTAAAAATAAAGAACTTTGAACTGTGTCTTTACAAATATTTTTGTCCTACACTTGAAATATAATTACACCAACCAACAAGCGGTTTTACATTTTGTAATTATTTTATTTTTGTTTGTAGGGGATCCACAAAAACAAGGAATAATTCCAAGAATAGTTAATGACATATTTAATCACATTTACGCTATGGAAGAAAATTTAGAATTTCACATTAAAGTATCGTATTTCGAAATCTACATGGATAAAATTAGAGATTTATTAGATGGTAACGCTGGTACTACCAAAAAGTTGTATTTACTCTCAAACCTGTTTATTTTTTAGTTTCTAAAGTAAATTTAAGTGTTCATGAAGACAAGAATCGAGTACCATTCGTAAAAGGTGCTACAGAAAGGTTCGTTTCGAGTCCCGAAGAAGTCTTCGAATCTATAGAAGAAGGAAAATCTAATAGACACATAGCTGTAACAAGTAACGTATTTTTTATTGATTATAAACTTTCTAGTCCACCCATCCACTTCTCCCTGTACAGTCGAGTAGATGATATAGGTCCATAGGATGTGTGCCCTATTGCTTGTCTCCTTGAGTCCAGTAATTCACGGTCAGATTAAATGTGGACTAAGGTCTCGTTCTCTATGCCACAAAATCTGCAACTGACATCTCCATTATACAACCCCATTTTATGCATGTGATATTTAACTACCTATCTTCTGTAAGTTCCTTGTGGCATTACTTATCTTTTTTCTCTTATTTTTGGGAATCAAACCACAATAATGTTTTTTATTTTTTTATTTCGACGTTTCGGTAGCGTTCCAGCTACCGTTGTCAAGATTAACTAGTAATGAAATAATTTTTGGTCCCTATCTGACACAACGAAAAAAATTTGACAACTAGACAATCAATAATATTTTGAAGTTTAAGACTACAAAACTTTGTTGTCAAATTTTATTAAGGTCCATTCATAGCAGATAAATGTGTAGCTAGTATTTCAGCCGAATGTAGTCAAATTTGGTTACCAATGTTAGAAAGAGAAATTTCCAATAATCAATTACCTGCGTTATCAGGATAGCATCATAAGTTTTTATCCAGGTTTTCTTATGATTCATCTT
This sequence comes from Lochmaea capreae, assembly GCA_949126875.1. Classification (NCBI taxonomy): domain Eukaryota; kingdom Metazoa; phylum Arthropoda; class Insecta; order Coleoptera; family Chrysomelidae; genus Lochmaea; species Lochmaea capreae. Next base: position 9,037,152 of record OX421406.1, on the reverse strand, counting down.
TGGAATAGTTGTTAATCGATACACACTTCAATACACAAAATCACCAAACTGAGTTATAACACAACATAACAAACGCGTTTTATTAACAAAATTTCCAAAATAAGCGAAAAAAGCGCTATCCCAATAAAAACCGTTCCTGGAACGTGCACTTCACTGGATTCCATTTCTAGTGGACTACATATCGTTAGAATATCATAAAATAAAATATGTTATTCCACATTTTACCAGAGGTGTGATCTACTATGAATGGACCTTAATAAAATTCGACAAAAAAGTTTTGTAGTCTTAAACTTCAAAATATGCTTGATTGTCTAGTTGTCAAATTTTTTTCGTTGTGTCAGATAGGGGACCAAAAATTATTTCATTACTAGTTGATCTTGACAACGGTAGCTGGAACGCTACCGAAACGTGGAAATAAAAAAATTAAAACATTATTGTAAGAGAAAAAAGTGTAACTACCTGTTATATAACATGTAATAATTCTTAGCCGATTCCTACTCATATTTAGTAGATCTTGGGCCCCTTTAACACATGTATCTCCTATAAAATTCTTACTGTGTACTTGCTTTGTAGGGCACCTCCACTGTATTATTTTGTACCCATCTTTGTATTTATCCTTGGACTAGTTCTTGTCAAACATATATTGTTGCTGATCCTCTTCTCGGGAGTTCATCAGCTTGTACATTTCCAGAAAAATCGTTATGTCTCGGTCTGCCAGTTCATTTACTCCGTTCTGACATTCCTCTACCAGTCTAAATGTTATCTTGCTACTATCCGTTCCAACTCTTGTTAAACACAAATATCTGCAATAAAGTATTGATATATAAGATAATTATTTTATACATATTATATTATACTAATTGTATACATTTTATGTACCTATTTGTTTTTAGATATGAATGAACATTCATCTAGGTCACATTCAGTATTTTTAATAAATGTTAAACAAGAAAACTTGGAAAACCAAAAGAAACTATCTGGAAAACTATATTTAGTAGATTTGGCTGGTTCTGAAAAGGTCTCAAAAACTGGAGCTGAAGGTAAAACATTTATTTTTGTATTCGAACAATGTTGAAAAGAAAGGTGGGAAGGGTTGAAGATCAATAGCAATGAATAAAGAAGCTTGAATAAATATTACTGTTTAGCAAAACAGGAAGTTTAGATATAAATCGGTTGAGCAGTGCATTAACAGTAAGCCATAAAAAACGTAGATTTATGAACGAATAGAAATTTAATTTTAATGTGTGTTGGATGTCTTTTACGATTTTAGTAGAACTTAACATAATTATGCTTCCTTTATGATTAAGAATAATATGATATACTGTGAGATAAAGAATATAAGCAACAATTAATTTCATTTTTATTTGTGTAAACTTGAAACAGCATCGTAATGTTTGTCTAAAAAAATTGCAGAAACTATCGTCTATCTAAGAAACAAAAAATTTACAATGGTGTATACTTGTTTAAGCTTTTGCAATTGATTTTGGACTTCAGTTATTTACAGTTTATTTTTAACAGCTTTTATATTGAACCCTTTTACTAAACTTGAATATTTGTTATATTTCTAAATTCAGAGTGTTATTTAAATTATGTTTATGGGAAATAATTTGTAACATTTTCTCTTTTTTTTAGGTACCGTCTTGGACGAAGCAAAAAATATTAATAAGTCTCTGTCAGCCTTAGGAAACGTAATTAGTGCTTTAGCTGATGGCAATAAAACTCACATTCCTTACAGAGATTCAAAACTAACGAGAATACTTCAAGAATCTCTTGGAGGTAACGCCAGAACGACCATTGTAATTTGTTGTTCTCCAGCTAGTTTTAACGAATCTGAAACAAAATCCACATTAGAATTTGGCAAAAGGTACGTATAAAACAAATATGAAACGTTGATCTAGACATTTAGTATGACACTTGGAGATAAATCTGTTACACAATTTTGAAAATAATTAACTATTACACATTTGGTGCATTTGTATCAAGTATCAGAACTGGAAATCAAGGTTTAATCCGAAATTATATTCGCATATATACAGAATATTTCTTAAAACCGTCACAAAAAGTAGTGATATTTTTTAACTGCAACAATTTGGTTCTTATGAGTACCTTAAAATGTACATTTTCCACGATCACTATCAAAAGTAGGTTTTGACTCATCCAAATCTAACTGGAAAATTGACGTTTTCCGCAATCTGTCATAATTTGACACTGTTGACGTTTATTTATTTTTTATAATTCAAATTGAAAGTCGACGTTTTCCGCGATCTGTCATAATTTGACACTATTGACGTTTGTCTATTTTCATAATACAACTTGAAAACATGGAGGTTGAAAAAGTAGTAACGTAACGTGGTTTTAGTATACTTTATTTATGATAATCCTGTTTTATTTTATAGAGCGAAAACTGTAAAGAACGTAGTCTGCGTCAATGAGGAACTGACAGCCGAAGAATGGAAGAGACGATACGAAAGGGAAAAGGAGAAGGTTGCAAGATTGAAAGGAAAATTAGAAAAATTAGAAGAAGAACTGAACAGATGGCGAAGTGGAGAAACGGTATGTAATTGAGTATTCATATATTATATTTATCAATTTCAAAAAGTTTCTGTAAACAAAAACGTCCGAATTATTTTATTGTCCAAGTCTAACTTCTTTGAGACTTTTCGTGAAATTATGTATATTTTACCACTTCTGAATGACCTACTTTTACCCAATAATAGTATGAACTGTTTGGTAATATTAGTAATAATATAGGAATAATTTTCAACTTGTTTGTTTCGCTTTAGGTAAAAGTAGAAGAACAAATCAATCTCAACGAATTGTCAGATGCCGCTACTCCTGTTTCTGGTATGGAAGAAAGTGTTATAGCGGAAAAACCATCCGGTCCTCTTCCAGCTACTCCAGCTCTAATGATTGGATCGACTTTAGGCTTAGAAGAAAGAAATAAATTAGAATTAGAAAGAGAAAGATTATATCAACAACTTGATGAAAAAGACGAAGAAATTAATCAGCAGAGTCAGTACGTCGAGAAACTTAAAGAGCAAATGTTGGAACAAGACGAGCTCATTGCAGGCACTAGAAAGGATTATGAGGCTCTACAAGCTGAGATGAACAGGTAAATTCGACAAAAGCAGCTTTTGAAATTTCATAGAAAGAGGTGTTAAACGAAAATATAATTTTTTCTCAATGTTGATAGTTAGTGGTTGACAAAATCATAATGTTTTTATGCCGATTTGAGAATTCAACTTTTGGATGATTTAAATTGTTCGCCTCAAAGAGAAGTTAGCTACATAAGAGTTGACATAGTACCACAATTCTGTCGTTTTCTTTTTTAAAATCATGATGAAGTATAGGTTATGCTTATGTTGTATTGCGTGAATGACTAAACATATGATCAATAAGTGGCTAACTTCATCTATAGGTTTGTGACGTCTATGTAGTGAAAGTTGCAAACATTTAGGAACTGTTAATTCCCAGTTTTCTCCTGAAATATTCGGTTTAATTTTTGTACTAATATATTTTAGTAAAATACCAAAAACCGGATATCGGTTTAACACCCGATTAGATAAAAATTATATTTTATAACAGGATTCAGCAAGAGAATGAAAGTGCCAAAGAGGAAGTCAAAGAGGTGCTTCAGGCTCTCGAAGAGCTGGCCGTCAACTATGACCAAAAAAGCCAAGAAGTCGAAGCTAAAAACAAAGAAATGGAATCTCTCTCCGAAGAATTGATGCAAAAACAAACGAGCTTGAATTCTACTACTACCGAATTACAACAATTGAAAGATATGAGCAGTCACCAGAAAAAGAGAATTGGTGAAATGTTGACCAATCTCCTGAAAGAATTAGGAGAAATTGGTAGTACTCTTGGAGGAGGCGATGGTCAAGATATTAAGATTTCCAATGATGTTGCAAAGTTGGAAGAAGAGTTTACGGTGAGTAATATGCTAAATTCTACTATACTCTTACGGTCTTATTAATAAAAATTTCTTATTCCGCCCTTACTCTTAGATTAGTCAGAGAATAGTTACTCTGAGACTAGCGGAGGTTTAAGGAAGTAATAAAATTGCTATTAATAAACTAGTAGTTACGCTTTCTTTATTACTAGGTTGGGACGTGACTTAAGGAAGATTCACAGTTGTTGACCAATAAAGTGACGTTATGGTGATATCTGTACTGTTGTTATTGTGATATACTTGTTCTCGGGTTCGCACTTTAATTGCAGTTAAAACTTGTAAATAGGGAGGCATATGACCACCTCTACTATCACCAGCCAAATTATCTCTCAATAAATTTATAATATTCACTGCAGTACGCCGAGAGAAACGTTATTTTTCTTTAAATTCCCCTTCTTACATTGTTTCTAAAGGAGTAGCCCGAATTTTATAATATTTAATTTTTCTGATCGGACGAATATTCTCTGCTTTTTCAAATTCTTGAACCAAAGCAAACAATACTTAATAAATATAACTAATTAATAATAATAAACTAAATAAAAACACAAAAACAACAAACTAAACTTCGAATTAAATTATGACAACGTATTTATATCACAAATGACAGTTCAACAAAACTGAAATTATATTTAGTCGAAGGTTACTCCGACCTTAAACTACCTATTTCCTTAGATTAAAATTACTACCAAAGTTACTCCCAGACTAACCTCGGAGTAGCTTATTCCTTGTCTAATATGCGTTTATTAATAGCGTATCTGTCAAACTAATGGCTTAACCATAGAATAAAGTTAGTCTTAGGTTATTCCGTGTTTATTAATAACTGATCAGTTAATATTGTTTTATTTCTTATTAGGTGGCTCGGTTATATATATCGCGTATGAAGAGTGAAGTTACCAGTCTCACTCAAAGGTTGCAAGACATAGAAAATAAAGAACAAGATAGCAACAAGAAAGTAACCGAATACGAAAAGGAATTGGCTGAATGTCGTTTGTTGATATCTCAACACGAAGCTAGAATGAAGAGCCTTCAAGAATCCATGAGAGAAGCGGAAAATAAGAAGAGGATGCTCGAAGAAAGCATTGATTCTTTAAGAGAAGAGTGTGCTAAGCTAAAAGCTGCAGAACAGGTAAGAATATCCTTCAACTTGATAATTCAATTCACATCAAGGAAATTATTCAGAAAATTGATTGATGATGAATCTATTACCAGCTCAGCTTGATTTCCTCCAATCTCTTCTCACATAAATCATTGAAATTGATGTTTTACTTGTATTTTCTTAGGTACAAAGTGCAAGCGAGAGTGAAAAGAAAGAAGCAAATGAACTTCGTGTTGCTTTGGAACAGCAAATGGATCAGTTAAGAGTCGTCCATCAGAAACAAGTAGCTGCTTTAAGAGACGAAATAGCTGAAAAACAAAGTTTAATAAACGATATCAAAGAGTAAGTATATACGATACTTTTAGGTTTTTAAAAACAATGAAATAATGTGGTTATTGGTAATAACTATTATATTGATATTTCTATTTTTCTATTTTCAGCTCAAACCAAAAACTTACCTTGGCTCAACAACAGCTGCAATCAGATTATGAGAAAATTAAATCCGAAGAGGTCGATAAGTCCCATAAGCTGCAGGAACTCATGTCAGTAAACTTTTTCGATAGAAAATCCCAATCTCGAACAGATAATAAATACCTTTCCTCTCCCAAGTCCCCGTTTCTCAAAAAGCGTTCCAAATCTCCTTCTTGGGAAGAGTTTATACCTTTCAAGAACGAAATTAACGCTAAAAGATCAAAAATGTCTAAATTACAAAAAGACACTATAAATAAATTAGACAAAGAAACTATGAATAATATTGCAAAGTTGAAGGGGCATTGCACTGACTCCATCTTTCACATGCACACTCTTCACCTTCATCTTATCGTATCTTTGACGTTGCTTTTGGTAACTCACCGATGTCCACAATATCTCAATTTAAACGTCTGTTGGACATTGAGTAACGCTTAATTTGAATTTTGTTTCAAGTAAAAAGACAATATGAAGAATTAACGCATAGGGTAATAATAAAAAACATAAGTAAACGTTCGTTTCTCTTGGGACCAGAACTAGTTCAAAATAATTCACAAATTAGTTCAAAGTTCCTAAAAATATAAGCGATAGCTCATCCGATTTCAGAACAACGTCTAGAAAAATGAAATTTCGACGATTGTACAGCACACGAACAAATTTTTGAATTTCCTTTAACTAGAGGTCGCACTAGTGGGGGTACATATTGTTTGACAGCAACGTACCCAATAAAAATTCTCACTTTTTGTCATTTAGGATAATTCTTTAGCAAATCGATCCTTACAAATACCTCAATGACGCTTTGTTTTTATCTTTTCCCGTTCTCGAAGAGTGGTGATATAAGAACTAACCAAGTAAATCGACACTTGAGAGTGTAATGACGTTCACTTGCTGATATCGTATCGCTGAAATTCTGGCGAATACTCTCTAACCATAGATCTTGAAGGCAGTGCACTGGTATAGGATGTGGTCTGCTGTTTCTTTTTCTAGATGGCACAATCTACGCATGAATTAATCTGTCAACTCCGTTTGATTTGGGTGCCTGTTAAGTTTACCGAGTTTACCTATTAGCATACCTACTAAGCGTTTGACAGTTTTCCTATCTTTGCTTACTAGGTCTGTCGTAAATTTTGGCCTGTATCTGTTAAGTACCATCCACTTTTTTGTGGCCATGTTTATTATCGCAAAAGAGCCTTTTCTTGTCATTTGATCGTTTAACTACTCATTGTGACTTTCAGTTTAGCCATTTTTCTTTGAACTTAACCACTCAAACCGTGTTAACAATACTATGACGTCGGTAAACTTTTGTGATGTAACGGTTTGTGGTAACTAAGAAATAAACAAACACCTAACCTCCAATAAGATAACTACTCTGTCAAGTGCTGATTTGTGTGGTTGGTTAACTGTTACTTCATGGTTTGGAATACAAGTCGAGGAATATTAACTGCTTAACAGAGGTATTGATTGATTGGATCAGCACACCAGTCAAAGGCTTGAAGTCCTCGGCAACTCAGCCTTTAGGCTTTTTGTGCCGTTTATGTGAAGAGACGAGTAGCCCTTATTAGCCTCAGCTGTCTTTTCACTAGGTCCCTCTTTGGAGAAATCCTCCCTTGGATGTTCTAGTCCTAGGAGTCTATGTCTCCAGTGAGATAATGTGAGAGGCTGTTTCCTCCTCTTCCATGCACAACCGACAGATAGGTTCCTCCCTATATATCCGGTTGTATGCATGTGCTTCTTTAGAGTGCAGTGTCCAGTGAGTAAACCCGTCACTATCCTTATTTGGGCCCTGCTAAGGTTTAGTATATCATTGGTCAGCTTCTCCGAGGGTTTTTTAACCAGGAGTTTGCTGTGTTCCTGTTTTGGCACGTGTCTTCAGTACGACTGGTGTTTAGTTTGAGTCCACCGAGATATACAACCACGTGCAGCAGTTTTAGATATCCCAAATACTGGTTCAGGACCAGTGAATGCAGTCTCAGACCCCAGCTTTGCTAGGATGTCTGCCTTTTCGTTTCCTGCAATGCCCTTGTGCTCCGGGACCCACTTAAGAATAACTCTATTATGGTTAGCCAGGGTTTTAAGTTTCTGTAGGCAGTCCCAGACCAGTCTAGATCTGATCTGAGGACATGCTAAAGGTAATAATGTTACCTGACTATCGGAGAGAATAAGGATCTTTTGGCCTCTGTACTCCCTTTCGAAATTCAGTTGTAAACACAAATCGATAGTGTAGATTTCTGCCTAGAATACAGAAGCAAGATTCCACAACGATACGTGTATATTGCACCTGGGTCTAGCACCATGGACTCCAGCACCTGTTCCAATGTCAGTCTTAGATCCGTCAGTGTACCACTCCAACGTTTCTTCCTGACTGCATGCTTCCTACCCATCCCAGTTTAGCTGGATATGGTATGGTTGAGTGTCGTTCCTTCTAGCCAATATGTTGTCATTTGTCATTCTAAGGAGTGAGTTTGTGATAACTTCTGTGATTCTGGAATGACTATAGGTGTTGGTTCTTTCATGTCAGTTCCCATTGCATTCCAGTCTGTATGCAGCCATCCTCGCTTCCGCCTTAACGTGCAGAGCAAGAGGCGGAAGATTGAGAATTGCTTCCATTGCCGCAGTCGGGCTGTTTCTCATGGAACCCGTTATGCACAGACAGGCAAGCCTCTGAAGTTTTGATAGCTCCAATTCAGTTTTCTTCTGATCTGTGTTTGGCAACCAAACTAAGGCCCAATAGGTGACCATGGGTCTCACCACAGTTGTGTACAGCCAGTATACATTCCATGGATTTAGTCCACATGTGTTCCCTATCGCCCGTTTGGCAGCCATTAAGGCCATTTTCCCTTTATTGGTTTTATTATGAAGGTGTGAGTTACAGGTTAGTTTTGCATCCAGAATTATACCCAGATACTTAATCTCCTGACTTAGAGACACAGCTGCAAGTTAAAGAGGCTTGGCAGTTTTAGTCCCTCAAGCTTCCTTTTTCTAGTGAAGGGAATCAGCGCAGTTTTTAAAGGGTTCACCCTTAGTCATTCCCTCCTACAGAGGTAACAAATCTAGTTCATACATTCAGAAACGTACCTTTGATTCATGTATGAATTTCATCAGACAGTCACTTATAGTTAACCCGGTTTGTGTGGTTGAGTTCAAAGAAAAATGGATTTTATGAAATAAAATGTCGCGACATTCAGTGTCATGACACAAAAAGTCACGACTTTATGTCACGCGTTACAGCCTTGGTCGTCCATTTTTGTTGATGTCTTGGCAAAAATGCATCGATATTTATATTGTAAGTTGTATGTATTAAACAGGATACAGTGAAATATTAGCCACTCCCATTTTTTTTTAGTGCCTCTGATTAAGATATAAGACTATATTTTTTACATTCCATCCTTTAGTATTTGGTTTAGTAAAATCGCGTAACTTATGTTTTTTATTCATCGCTTTAAATAGCAATATTAATATAAATTATGTGGATTTTGGTGAGAGCCCAATTTTATTATTTTTATTTGCAATTCTTCCCACTCCTATCAGTATTATTTTTTAAAAATTTACATTTTTTTTAGTCATTTATGAATTTATTTTATCCCATTATTTACGATTTAAAAAATCTAAAAGAACAGTATCCTATAAGTAATAATTTACAATCTACATCAGATATTTTATTGTTTTCATGAATGTCTTTAAAAATAACAGTAATAGTTGAACATTTTCTCCGCTATATACGTTTTTGTTTATTACTCAGGATCAAAATAAATCCTGCTGCAATAAATGGTTGATAAGATATTTTTCCACTCTAAATATTCAATTGTTACAAGTAATACCCGAATGATAAGTTCTATAGGCAATTGAGAACTAACAATTGACGTAAGTTAACAAACCCAACGTATTAAATATTATCTAATGGTACTTAGTTACCAAAAGTTGAAAATACAAATTCAAAATATGTATTTTAAAAACATCTTTGAATAATATTTTATTAAAACAATAATAATCAAATGTAGCTTGAATAATAATTATTACCGAAATGCTGTAACGTAAAGATGCTAAGATAATATCCAGTTATCCTGTCCACTAGTATCAATCCTAACAGTATTTTAAATTTTATTTTTTGGCATTACATTGTCACACCACTGTTTGGTTGAGTTTTATTTTATTAACGTGATAAAACCAAAGAACTCTATTTACAAGTAAGTTTTTTTATTTTATTTTTCTAGTAGTGAGCACGATATTTAAAAATTATTTTTCATTCTTTTTTTATTTTGATTTATATGTGATCGTTTTTAGTTGTTAAGTCCAAAGCATACATCGAAAACACACAATCTTTTATTCAGTTTCGTTCAAACTGTGCCACAATTAATTGTTGCAAACGCAACACAAGAGTCGTAATAGAAAATAAATATTAACTTTACGTACAGATCCACCAACATACATGTTGCATAACATCGTTGAAATTAAAAGATAGATTTTTATGTCGACCCTCTTCTCTGTAGGTCCGCATTTTTTTTAAGAACTCTATTTTCAGTAGTCGAATGGGCTGGCGCTCCATTAATATTTTCTTTTCGTTTTCACCTTCTACCATCGAAATCCAAGTTATTGAATATTTTTTCTCAAAGACTCTTTGCAACCCTGATAGTCCTTATCGCGAATGATATTTCTATGAATTACCCTGAGCGTAGGAATTATTTTTTCTGTGACATGGAAATTAACTATGCACCTATGTAAAATAGCCAAATCAGCATAATCCATTGTGAGGTTTGAATGTTTCACTCTCTTCTTATTTGGAGTTGAAAACGTTTCCTGTTCACCTTCTATTTTTTTCATCTCTGATTTAATTTTCCTTATGGTTCTTACGCATTCTCAGAGGCAAAGCTGTGTTGGTCGATCTGTATTTAGTATACAAAGTATTTCAATAAAAACCATCCACTCACCGCATTTATTATCTTGATTTTCTATGGGCTCTGTATTTTTCTATGACTTACATTTGAAGAACTTAAATTGAAAATTATTCAAATATATATTACACATTTTTTACAATTATTTTTTCTACCTCGAGATAAATTATTGATATACACTTTTGTGCTGTGGACTGTCAATTCCGATGTCATGTTAATTATGGGATAAATCGATCAGCAATCCTGAAAGTAGAGACATATTTAAATCCTACTTTGCATTGATCATTCGGTGATAATCGTAAACATACAAGAATTGAACTTTCGATATTTCCACTATTATGGGGAGCTTCTTCAGGAAATATTTATTATGTTAAATATATCAACTCATGCCAATAAGGTTCTGGAAGAGTTCTCATTATTATTGTGCAAACTTTTTCAGTTACTTGAATGATATTGGATAAACTATTATTTCTTTCGATGTATGGTTATGAGCCTTACAGGAAAATTAAAATTTACAAAAGAATCTTGTGATACTACCGTCGTTGTTGTGCTTTAAACATATTTTGTAAAAAAAAACGTGTAAATACTGTGTAAAGAAGAGGTTACAGTGTATATATGATATATTTTTATTTAAGATATTAGACAATAATTAAGTTATTGTTAATTGTAGAAAGTGCCTCTTAAGTACTGCACATAGGTTGTTTCTGTTCCTAAGCGGGTTAAAATTACATCCGTATTTTGATGCGTTTTTTTATTCTTTTGAAGAATTAAAAAAATGGATTTCAATGTTGGTATGTGCTAAGATAAAATGAAAGTAATTTTGTCATTTTGCTTAGTGTGAACAGTTAGATTTTCGTTATAAAAATAGCAGCCCATGTGAATTACATTTTGACTGTCACGAGAAGTTGTTTCGTTAGTTTTTTATTAAATTAAAAGTGTTTGTAATTTTGTATATTTATTGCTAAGAATGAAAAATATACGTAGCACTTTTCAATTTTACAATTTATAAACTTTTTAAACGGTCAATAATTTTTACTTAAAATATCGAAAAACTAACGAATACTTCTGTGGTGAGTCAATCCATCAGTATCAACTAAGATCGACAGTTGTGCACAATATTAGTACTTTGAGTTGAACAAATCAGTAATATTTTTGGGTCAATAACAAAATTTAAATTAAAAAAAAAATCGTAAATCGCATTGATAAAATGAAACCTAACCAAACTTTTATCCATGTGCTTGTGCACGTGGTGTGGCAGCAGCAGTGACTCACAAACGGATATAATTCTACAGCGCTACGATCGAGAGACGAGATCAGGCCAGGAAGGATCTCAAGGGATTAGAAGACACCGTCGCCAAAGAATTGCAAACGCTGCATAACCTAAGAAAATTATTCGTGCAAGACTTACAGGTGAGTTAAATGATTTATAAAAATGTAGAAAATCAGAATTGCAACTTTCCGTTTTCTTTTCAAACGGTTTTGTTAAAAAAAGGTGATTTCAAATTTCGCGTGCTTTTAATATACCTACTGATTATTATTAAAAAATTCTATTTTAGGCTCGAATGAAGAAGAATCTGTCATCTGAAGAGAATGAAGAGGATGGTGGGTCTCTGGCTCAAAAACAGAAGATTTCCTTCCTGGAGAACAACCTCGATCAGTTAACAAAAGTACACAAACAGCTGGTACGAGATAACGCCGATTTACGTTGCGAACTTCCCAAGTTAGAAAAAAGATTACGAGCCACAATGGAGAGAGTCAAAGCGTTGGAAACTGCACTTAAAGAAGCTAAAGAGGGCGCCATGAGAGACCGTAAAAGGTTATATTTTTCAACTTTTTCTTTATTAACCATATAGTAATTGGGATATTTGACGCTCCGATTTTTTCGAATATTTTTGACCACAGTGGTAGTTATTTGAAATGATGTCCTTTTAACATCCAAGATATATCTTAATGATGTTTTTCTACGCCCATGTCCGCAAACGTAAAAAATCGCACTGTAGACATTCCTTGTAAGTGACATTTAACAATAACATGCACGTAATGAAAATCTCATAACATACCGTGCGTTTAGATAAGAAAACTTAAATTTCTTTGTTGAATCAAATTTTTATTAACATACTACTTTATTTGGTATATTTACATACTTTTAATCAATTGAAAAACATAAAATGAAATACATGTTAGATTAAAAGAGTGATGTCCCTAAATGTCGGCAACACATTATACAATTTCAAAAAAAAAACTATTCGCTTTTTCTTGATATGTAAATAAACGTCATCTCATTTATGCTGTCAATTTTTGTAACAAATTATAGTATCCGAACATTTTCTCAACTTTACGCAGCGTAATTTTTTTCACTTCGTGCGTAATGGGTTACTTACGACTCTTGTTACATAATATACTATTAATTGAATTTTGTTTATTCTCACTACCATTTTCCGACATGTTTTTTATATCACGCCCACTTGTACCTTCATCTTTTCAGCACTAACTTTTCTTATTTTTCAATTCATTTTTTTTTAATTTACGCATTTGTGCGTAGGCCAACGGAAAGTTCAAATATTTCTTTTGAATATGCTAAAAAGTTATATTTTTAGATATCAATATGAAGTTGATCGCATCAAAGAGGCTGTGAGACAGAAGAACCTTGCAAGAAGAGGTCCAGCAGCCACTATTGCCAAACCAATTAGAGCCGGTCAGCACATTGCTAGCAATTCTGTTATTAGAACAGGAGGGGCGAACCTAGCAAACAGGCCGAATGACGAATCCCAGAAACGTAGGTCTGTTATTGGCGGAGATAAAGGTCAGTAGATAAAAGATTAATTTGTTCTGCATTTAAAAAAGCAACCTCTAAATATGAAGTATGAAGTGTTGTGTAACACATGCACTGAAAAGTCCCGTCCTGACACAAAGATGGCGCTAGTTTTATTGCAATCGTCTGCTTTCAGTTGGTACTAACCTTAAAACGATAGCTGTCAAAATTTCATGATAGTCATTCATTAGTTCGTGAGTTATTGTGCTAAGAGTGACGCTACTTTTAATATTTTCAAAGAAATGGATCAAAAATAATTTCGTGTTTTAATTTTGCACTGCTTCTGGATGGGAAAAAATACCGTTCAAGCGAACCAATGGCTTCAAAAGTGTTATGGAGGACTTCGCACCATCAGAAACAACAATAAAACGATGGTTTGCTGACTTCAAACGTGGTCGTAGAGACACGGATGATGCGGAACGTAGTGGACGTCCAAATGAGGCGGTAACACCAGAAAACATAAAAAAAATCCACAAAATGGTTTGGAATTATCGAAAAGTGAAGTTGCGTGAGTTAGCTGACATCGTAAAGGTATCATAAGAACGTGTTGGCTTTATATTGCTTGAGCAATTAACTATGAGAACGCTCTGTTCAAAGTGGGTGCCGCGTTTGCTCACTGTTGACCAAAAACAAGAACGTGTTGATGCTTCTGAGCAGTGTTTGACCATGTTTAAACGTAACAAACCGAAATTTTTGCGTCGATATGGGACAATAGACGAAACATGGATCCATCACTTCACTCCGGAATCAGCAACTGGGGAACCTCGTCCAAACCGCCCGAAAGCACAACAATTCGCTGGAAGGGTTCTGACCACGGTATTTTGGGATGTACGTATTGTCATATTCATCGACTATCTTGAAAAGGGAAATACCATCAACAGTGAATTTTATCTAGCGTTATTGGAGCGTTTGAAGGCCGTTATTGCAATGAAACATCCCCATATGGCTAAGAAAAAAATGTTGTTTCATCAAGACAACGCACCGTGTCACAAGTCAATCAAAACAGTGGCAAAACTCGATGAATTGAACTTCGAATTGCTCCCACATCTACCGTATTCGCCAGATTTGGCTCCCAGCGACTACTGGCTGTTCGCAGACCTAAAAAAAATGATCGCCGGTAAGAAATTTCGCTCGAGGGAAGAGGTTATCGCTGACACTGAGGCCTATTTTGATGCAAAAGATAAATGGTTCTACAAAAGTGGTATTGAAATGTTAGAGCGGCACTGTAATGATTGCGTTGTTCTTGATGGAAATTACGTTGATGAATAAAACTAATTTTGAACAAAAAAAAGTGTTTTATTTGTTAGGCCCAGGACTTTTCAGCCCATGTGTTATGTATCTGAACAACACAAGTTTTCTCAATCCATTTTTTATTTTCTGTACAACTATATATACAGTCGACAGACGCAAACAAGAGCCCCGGAAATTATGCGAACTAAAAGAACTGTCATTGCAACAAGCCAATCAAGAACCAATGTTAACGATTGTACATTAGTAATTGTAAATATAATCGAGATAATATGACTTCATATTTCATCAATGTACATCAATTTTAGTGGCTATATCAGAGTTAACTGGATAATTTTTGTATCGAATAACTTTTTGAGTGAAAAAATATATATAATATGTATAAAAAGTTAACAAACTGCTTGGTTCGACGGATCTACTCCAAAAGATCCTGATATGCAAACAGATACGACTTTGTTGACATTTCTTTCGACAGTTGACACGTATGGTTTTCGATTTAATATCGATTGTTAGAGTTTGTTTAAAAGGATACATTGTCCAGCTTTATCTCTCATTTATGAAATAGATGAGACGGAATTATGACGTCATTAACCTATTTATTAACTAATGTCCACGTAAATTTTATTTGTTACTTTTGACAGTTCAGTTGTCATATTTTGATTTGTTCAGTATTTTTGGTCATTTTCGCGTTTTTCAATTAATTTTTCATTGTCAAAATGCCTTCCCGGTATAATGAGGAAGAGCAAAGTTTAATTTTGAAGTTGAAGGATCCATAATTGCAGATATTCAATGCAATTGCTAACTGAAGTTTTTGAATGAACAGTTTCAACGCGATAGGGTGGAAACTAAGTAAAAATAATAAAATAACAAGAACGGACGCGATGACAAGAAAACGTATATTTATCTGTCATCTATCAAAAATGGAAATTATCAGCTGATGTCAATGCTAAAAAGTGTTGTGTGAAACTGGGCGGAATTTGACCAATCGAAGGTCTACAGAATTGCCAACTTAAATTCAAATTACTCCTCCTGGTTTTTAAATGAGGTATAATATAAGACAAACGTCACCGATTATGATTTAACGGCAAAGGATGGTTAAGCAAACTCTACTACAAAAATGCAACTACAGCCACTCTTCCCAGGGCTCTTGTTTACTGTAGTAAATAAATGTCTACGTGTAATTTTTATTTTTCAGATTGAGTTGCCGGTTACTAAAGGCAGGTGCTTGAAATATTTTTAGTAAGCAAAAAATCCTTAAACTGTAATACCAAAAATATTGCCGATTCTTTGCGTGAGTCTGTCGCCAGCAGTTTTTGAAAAATAGGTTAAAAAAATTGCTAGTTTAGACTCGCCCTTCAATGTGCTTACAGCTTAGATATTTCTGTAGTATAAGGTGCACTTAAACATTGCATTGAAAATGAAAAAAATAATTATCGAGTAATGTAACAGATTGTTGGCAAATTGTTTCTTTTTATATATTTTTTTAAATATCACTTATTGCTTCTGTCGACGTAAGTGTTAACACTAAGGAAAACAATATGCTTGAGTGCTAGCCGATTATTAAATTTCTTGTGCCGCGTATTGTTTATTAAGAACTAAAAGGACCAATCTTTTATATTTTATTGTGATATCGAGTCTAACAGAATTTTAATAAAATATTACAAAGAAAGGGACGTATCTCGACCAAAATAGTACAATTATGTTTTTAGAAGAAAAAAAGTGTAATTTTTCAATTATCATATGGGATTTTTCTTCAAATATTCTAAATAAATTGTAATTATACTTATTAAATTCCAAAATAATATTTTTTTTTTAAAAGAACTCACATTAAGTTTAAAATTGTGTAATTGTACTCATTTGAAATTTGGTTTAGATATCTCCCTAATTAAAAACACCACCTTACTGTCGCTGCTTCTCTTACTACTGATTAAAATAATTATTATAATTACTTGTATTGGTTTCATTTTCATTCGGAATATTCTCCCCTCGCTCAAACAAATCAGTATATAGAAATTTCTTTGCAAGATTCCATGTCTTGAATAAGTTGACAGGTTTCTACTGTGCGTTGATAATATCTGTCACATTTCTAGATCTTGTGCAGGATTAATATTTTTTAGAATTCAACATAGGTTTGAGAATTTATGAAAAATTTTTTGTCAGGCTTCGCTGTAATTGCATCGTTTACAACAAATTATAATCGACATTTTTGTTTGCTATTTTATGTGCTGCGTGAATTTTGTTAACTGTGGCTGTTTTGGGGTCTTATAAAGACTCAAACAGAACCGGTTGTGATTACATTGAATCCAAATAGTTCTTCAAGACTATCTGATTCATCGGAGTTGGAGTAGAACTATTGCTATTGCAATATCATTGGCATTTTGTATTTTACGATACATACCGGAAACATATCATGAGATACATTTTATACCAACACTGAGCAGGAAACGGTTTGCACTTTTCTTTTTCAAAAAACACCGATAAACATTAATTTTTGATATTCCAACTGGTGCTTCAAACTTTTTACAAACTACAAAGTCAATATCCTGCTCTTGTTTGTCTTTTTTTTTTCTAGTTCCATAGTTGCTAAATTTCCGCCATTGCTATCTTATCGGATAGTGGTATGGTTTTAAAATGTACATTGACAACAGTAGTAAGGTGGTTAAAACGATTAAAGTTCTATGATTTCCAAAAGAGTTGAAAGGTTCTTCGCATCTTATTTGTCAATTTTACAAAAAATATAGAAAATAATTAATGCTTCCTTCTTTTTAGCGTTAATTATAATAGGCGTGACTGATTTTGAAAAATCACTCCACGATTTTTGCACTCATATACTTTATCCAAAATAACTGTACCTTTTAAAAATACAATTTAAATTTCGGATAAAGATGCTATAATAGTAATGGCGCCTGTCTATTACGTCACACTTTCGTAAACACTTTAAACCCTTGACAGCATTCTTTTTTTAATTATTTTGTGGAATAGCTCAATGTAAGAATACATCGATAAAAACTGACATGTGTGGCTAAATCTTGCAATGAAAGATACATCAAGTAAATCTTATTATTTGAGCTCTAGATTATGTCTTAAGCATTACTTAGGAAATTTTAACAAAAGTCATTGTTGGTTGAAAAAATTACTCCCAGCATCAACAAGTTGATTCTTGGTAAATATGAACTATTTGACTTGTTGTAATCTTGTTCTAGAGCTAACGTTTTTCTGTCGTATTTTTGGTAATTCAAAATTGAGATTTCTTAATAGTTTACAATGAAGGAATGTTCGAGCTATGTATTTATGTATATTGGGGTGACATTCACTGAGACCTAAAAGATCTATTGTGCTCCTTACTTCTACTTAATTCCTGAGGAAATTCTCATAGACTAGTAGCTCCTTTAGTTTTATTTTCCTGAGGAGTTTTGGGGTATCTGCAGGCTTTAACTTAGATAAAAGTCCCTCTTCTACTCAATAATCTCCTAGGTGTTGGGTCCTAGGATTCTGAATTGCTGTGCAATTCGCAAATATGAAGATGGAGGTTTCTTCTTCCAAGTTCGAGCGATATACAAAATGTCAAATGATGTTTACAAAAGGGTGTCGTCATGCGCTTGAGATCGGTGTATGAGCTAAAATGGCGGTGAGGATTGTTATTTTTTGAATTGTAGAGACGTTCGTCTCGTAAAATCAGATTTTTAAAAACCTTGCTTTATATAAAAAATGTTGGAATTGTCAAGTAAGATGTTTGGACTCCTTGTTTGGTATTTTTTTACTTTAAAAGATGTCCTTAACAATAAGTAATTATTTTATTTGGTTGGCCCTATAGAATATAATTGTTTTAGTTTGTTTTCTAACTGATAGTATGTTGGCACTTCTAGCAGAATAGTTCTTTTGTGTCACTTAGTTAAAATAAATTGTTAGACAAATTGTAAAAAGTTTTTTAAACGTTAATTGCAAATAATTCTGTATTTTGATATGATTTTTATATTTTGTGTACATTCATTTCAGGCAAGTACTACTACACTTTTTTTAAATTTCGATTCAAAATATTTGAAACGAATTTGTAGGAAATTGCGTATGTTCTTTTAGGTTTTTAAATAATTTTTAATAGAAATTGATAAAAGTGGATTTCCCTTCAAAAACCTCTCAAATTTAGATTATGGAAGTTCTAACTTAAATTCTACGAATAAAAGTTGATAGTTGGGGTTGACGGTCTTCATATAAACTAGTAAATTTCTTAAATTTTATGTCGTTAGATATCGTTCCAATAGTTTAGATTGCAAATATTTACTGAACAATAATTTTCGCAGTTTGTTGATTTTTTTGTATTCATTTGAACTGTCTACATATAAATACCATAACAAATAATCTGACTGGTAACTCTACACTACACAAAAATATATCTTTAGTGGCTCCACATTTATTTTTCTTGTTATAGTTTTGCAATTATCACTTAAGACTAATCTGACTTTATAAGACTTGAACTGCAATATGTTTTTGATAATTTTTTTGGTGAATAAATACAGTTTTTACTAACATATCCTTGATTGAACCACTATCGGAATTATTACTTACATTTTTTGATAAAAAATAAAAATTTAGAGCAAAACTTTTATTTTTCCAGTATTTAATGTATCGTTCTACCTTTTTTGGTCTAATTGAAGTGACATTTCTTTTTCTATCAGTCTAAATATTTTGGAATTATCAAATTTTAAATAATCTAATTTAGAATGAATTCTGTTAATTTCAATGTAGCAGTACTAGTCTATGTTTGTTTTTTTTTTATGATGAAGGCTTTATTAAATGTTTAACTTATTTTTAATTACTCTCTTTTATTTATTAATCTCTTGAGTACGGGCTTGACTGGTTCAAGTGGTCTGGTTACTCTAAGGATTATTACATTTTTAATACCAGTTTTCATGTGATTCGTGCAATTTCAAGTTAAACAGTGCACGAGGTTTTTAAGACAAAAAAGTTGTAAAAAATCGCAAGAGTCATATTTTTCATGTCGAAGAAATTATTATACAAATAAAAATTTACCAATGACAAGAACCAATAGTAAAGTAGAAAATAAATGGCTACAAATTTCAACGTTGTGAAAATACCAGTCAAATGATAACTCAAACGTATGATTTAAACGTTAAGGCGAACGTAACAATTTCAAAAACCATAAAAATATAGTAAATCATTTAGAGCAAGATCCCAGGGCTGCCATACCAAGTTGGTTCGTTATTGTGGTACATCCAGTTAGCGTTTAAGCTGGTTGTACCGATTTTCCTAACAGCTTTTTGACTGGATCCTTATTGTGCTAATCCTTCCTTGGTCGTTCTAATCCTTGTAGTTTATATCCCCAACGAGTTCCAAGCCAGTTATGTCTCCATTTTATTTTTATACATATACTACTAGCCCTGAGATCTTTACTGATTGTTGTTTCACGATATTAAGGGCGCGTTGTACCAAACACCTAAACTCGGTTTAATGATAACTGATGTTTAGAACTGAAGTAATTGATTAATAATAAGTACATCAATCTGTCACAGACTAAACATCAGTTATCATTAAACCGAGTTTAGATGTTTGGTACAACGCGCCCTAAACATTTTAATTTAATATTCTAGTTTAATAAAAAATAATTTTGCTACTTGAATTCATTATTGACAATTATATTAATACATTTCTATTGTGGAAAAATATTTCTAACCGTTTTCTTTTTTCCGTTAGTTTCTGTTTTATTGAACTAAAAATAGCTAGCAACATTTTATATATAGACTGATATAACGTAAATCAAACAAATTGTTTGTTCCATGAAACAATTTCGATTTATCAGGGAGAGATTCCACAAAGGTGTGCTAACCACTATAAATAATACCTGTTTGAAAACTACATTCTTGTTTTTGCTAATAAACAAAGGTTAGTGAATTTGTCGAAAAAATACTGTTTTTCAAAAGAAAAAAAATGAACTCTTGTTGTTTTTTCGCTTACCTTACAGCAAAAGTTTGTATATGTGGCACTCTGTATAACTTAGTAATTGTGATAGACCAAGGGTAATCATCTTCATTAAAATTTATTTATTCTATTTTTTTACCTTGCACAAATACAATCAATAACAACTAAATCCAAATATGTCTTTGTGACATGTTTATGTTATTTTAGTTTAAGCTTTCTTGGTCATGCCGCAATTTATTTATTTATTAAACTGATGGAAATTATATTCTAATAAAGTACTAAAAATTGTGTTTTTTTTTGTCAGCTTAATAATGCCTTAGCGTGTAACTTTTTACTCCTATATTTTTATCCAGTGTCGTCTGTTACATTCAAATATATGCAAAAAGAGTAAGTAAGTCATGTAAAAGCGTACTCGAAATAAGGTGATGTGGATAAGTAACGAGTACTGTTTAAAAAAAATCGTTTAAATACACTGAAAATATTGTTGGACATAGCGAATATAAAATACTGCAAACGTTTCATATTTATATTGGACTTACTCACGTAGGGAGCAATACTTCGGAATGACTAAAATATATTCTTGTAGGAAATTTGACGCTTTACAAAATAGGATTACTATAATTTTTTCATAATTTTACTCCTTTCAAAGTTATTCAAGGTTGAAGTTAAATTAGTACTAATTTTTTCAAAACTTTGTAAAGCGTTAGAATATATTTATTCTTCGATAGCTATTAATAAATTTTGCTATTTTTTCAATTTTTCGACGATACAATTTATGAAAACATTTTATGAGATTTTATTAACGTAAAAAATACGATTTAATTATTACTTATAACATACGATTTGAAAAAATATTAAAAATTGTGAGTTATATCCTTTAAAAAAAGTTTTCGTTTTAATTTGATGTTTCTAAACACACTGTACAAAAAATCGTTGAAAAAATTATATGTTTCACACGGCGGATAATTAGATTTACTGCATTGGCTAGTTTCATTGCCACAGCAATGAAATGCTAGCCGTGGCAGTAAATCTATTACTTCTCTGCCTAGTTAAACAAGTCCAAAACATATCAAAATTATACTACATAATTTCTTTTATATGACGGCACCATCTGTTTTCTACTAGGATTTTCGTCAAAAATTACTATACTTGCAAGCTCTATTGCTTGGCCTAAGGTTTATTTATTTATAATTACTCCGCGCTTATCTCAAAGGCACTACGCTAGTCGACACGCTGAGACTTGTCCATGTCCGCTGAAAATCGTTTGGGCAAAGAATACAAACAACAAGAAGTGAAGCACGGCGAAAGTCCTTTGTTATTGAAGGGTCAAAAATAAATAACCTTGAAGGTGACTGCTAACTCTGACATACACTAGATTCGAAAATAATGAATTTGGTAATGTACTTTTAGTTGGAGACGGTGGCTATGCGAATACCTGATAACTCGATTAATAAATACCCACAATGAATATGAAGAGTTATATAGCGAATCAGTTTGCAGAAGCAAATTTGTCTCCTCTGCTGTGAAATTGCATCCTCTCTTCTTAGTAGTACTAGTACTTTCCACTTTTTACTTTGTTCAAAACCCAAGTAAATTTGACACAACACCACAACGAAATCAAAACAAAACAACTCTACCGAATAAGGTGAGGTTATGTAATGGACCTTAACCTCCAGATATCGACCATCCGCCAGTCGAAACTGACAGATAAATATTTGACATTTTATCTCCCGGATAAAGTTATCCTGTTGTTGATAAACCGACCTTTCTAAAATAACTGGTAGTTAGGCATTAACTGACGGATAAATTGCTATTGATAAACCGGGCCAGAGAATCATAATAAATGAGTATTTTAGCATAAAGTTATCAATATTATATAGGTTTTATACTTCCGCACTTTTCGTTGACAATATACACGTGAAATAGATCATTTAAAAAATAATTTCCTACAAGCCAACTCAAATCTAATTTGGGTCTGTAAAGACCATAAGAAAAAGGCCTACAATCATGTGATCGTATGACATATGACGACTAATTTAAAAGATGGCTTCTGCAGATTCGTTTTCCGAAGTTTTGCTTCTTGCTGTGTGTATTCTTATTTATACTATTTTATTAGTAGAAATGATTGAGAAATACCCAGAGCTGTATGATTATAGGAGAACTGATTATTGTAATAAAAATATTCAATATAAAGCATGGGGAGAGATTTCCAAACAACCAAAAATGTCAGGTAAGTCAAGTTTATTTTTACAATTACAATTTAAACTTTATACGTCATATATTGATTTGGAATTTGAAACCTTTGAATATTATTCACAATGCGTCTGTATTGCTGTAATGGTGTTGATTTTGTAGAGTCTGTATCACCAGTTGTCTATAATGAACTCGGTTATAGTTATGTAAAACACAAATTGCTTAAAATGTGGTATCAACTTTGCAGTTTTCAGGACCCCAAGTGCATTTTCGTCCTTTGATACGATCACTCCCGAGCTAAATGTTTTTATTTGACTTTTCCATGTCGTTTAGATATACGGAGGGTTCTTTATGCATAGAGATAATACAAGCACATAGAGTAGGCATGCCATAGGGGCTCGTGTAAGCGTTTTCGTCCACCCATTAGAAAGAGCTGGACAACCAGTTTGGTATTGCTTTCTCTTTCTCTACATTCTTAAAAGGTTAGTAGTGTTCGGTGTTACAGTCTTCGCGCATGTGCATCATGCGATGTTAGAGAGAGACAGTATCACCAATTTCATTCGCCATCTCTTTTTATTGCGTGGACGCTTCCGACTATAGATTGCCTACTCTATGTTTATTATCTCTATGGCGTTGTATCAACCACCTAAACTTGGTTTAATGACAACTGATATTTAGACTGTGACAGATCGATGTATTTATTATCAATCAATAAATTACATCAATTATCATTAAACCGAGTTTAGGTGTTTGATACAACGCGCCCTGAGTGTTTTAGTTTGTTTGTTTAATGCCGGTGTCGCGTCTGTTCCTTGTCGTTGTCTGATAGGTGCGCACCGCCCCTAAGAGGACGCGAAGCTTCTGGAATGGAAGTAGAATGAATAACAACATTTTGGTTAATTGGTGTTTAAAAAAGCATCAAACCTTACTTTATAAGTATATTTGGCATTTTTTTCTACAATAATACAATAAACAAAATTATATACATGTGTGTAATAATAAATTAATATAATATCAAAGATAACATATGTTAAAAGTTATTGCCATTTTAATATAAATCAATATTAATGTAATAGATATGATTTTTTTTAGAAATCGCTAAAACTATCGATGATAATTACATAAAATATACTAAACAAAGTTCATGCTACTTATCATTGCCCACAAAAACAATCCGCATGGCTATAAGTATAAATGGAAACAATTGTTGGTAGAATGAAATAATTATGAGTTACAGGGAGGGTAAGTCGAGACGAAATGTTGAGTGATTTCCTTAAAACTCACATTTTTTCACGGTTGTTATTTTTGATCGGATAGAAATAAAGAGCAATGCGTTACTGTAAATATTCTCTACCCGTGACATGGAACGTAACATCAGTGCTTTACCATCGGTGTTATGTACGTTGATATAGATTCCGTTCCATACAGGCGGTCAGTTTCACATACATAAGCGACACCTTCGTTCTTATAAGGCCTCCATTATTAAGTGCCGATACTTTTTTACTGTTAAGGTGCTATGTAAAAATTAGACAACCCACACCACTTGCTACATATAAATATTGCATAAGTAAACGACCCAATACTATTTTATTCGTTTAGTTCTCCTGTTTATTCGCAATAGTACTGTTTACTTTTAACTTTAGTTATTTAAGCCGCTTAACTATTCTTCTCAGTGTCTAGTGGCCACCGATACTGGCATCAATGTCAAATCAAAATTGCTCACAAATATATGACATAACTGATTGTCAGTTTTTATGTGAAAGCTTTCATGCCGTGCGTCCGTAGTCAATGCTAACGGTTCGCTCCGTGTGAAAGAGCACTAAGGTCTCTTTGCATGTAAAAAAATTTTTATATAGGAACATATTTCTCAAATGACACCGTGTATATATATCTACTTTATCAATTTAAACAAAATTCTGCACTATAAAAATATAAATAATTTTTTAAGCGTTTAATAAAAAACAATCGAATTAATTTTTCATCAGATTTCTACACTAAGTAATATTCCTACTTTAAATATATGGATATTAATTACAAACAAACTATAAATGAACATTGAACATTTTCAATATCACAAAAATATGGATTTTTTTAACCCTTATATAAATTATTTATCCATTTTTAGCACTTATGTTATAGATAATCTCATGATAAGTAAAAAATATTAAAGCTAAAATATAAAAAATTAAAGTCCAGAATGATTATTGATTTGTGATGCAGTATTTCTTCCAGAGGGATTCGCATTTTGATTATGTAGATCCTCCCGTTTGTCCCTGAAAAATATAATTTAAAATATCTTGCTCATAACAAGTGAAATGATGTGGAAGACTAAAATATTCAATATTGTTAGTGAACATAATTTTTAGCTTCAACTGTAACAGAATATTCATTTACTTCATAAAGTCAGATTGAATTCCATTTGCAAACTATTTATCGCGTAAAGCATCTATACAGCTGGTTACTGTCTTATGACAAGACGGTTGACGCTGAGATACAGTGTGTCGCTACCTCCTTACTTGCACTTATAATTTTGCACATTAAGGGAAAAAACTGGAATTTGGATTCCTAAATGTTTGCAACTTTCACTACAGATACGTCACAAACCTGAAGTTAGAAGTTAACCACTTTCTCATTATATGTTTTATGAACTAATTAGCCAGTTACAAAAAGGCCATTCGAATTTGAAGTTTGAAGAACTGTCAAAGTCTATTTTTGGTTACAGTTTATAGGAGTTTGACATTTATTATAAAAAAAATAAAAGCATTTGTGTTAATATTTTTTAGTTAAGATTAGTTAGTTTTTCTCCACAATTTTTCAAGTTAGAATAATGACAATATATAAATCATGTTTTGTATCATACTGCACGAACACAACAATTACAACGCCTCGTAAAAAGTTTGTAACTGTCCCTGATGGTTTGAGGCTGCTAGAAGAAAATGAAAAAATACTACAACTAGTTAGTATTAATGTGAAGATCATTTTGATGTAAGTAATTATATATGTGTGTGTATTTGCCTGTACGAACCCAGTCATTCTATTAATTTATGAAAAATATCGTAACACTAACAAAAACTAACTGTAAATACGTTAACGAAAACTAATAATGGTACAAGTAACATAAATAAATTTATCTAATAGCCGTAAAAACAATATAAATCGGAAGTAAATTTAAACAACTCCTAAATCATTCACTATAATAGCAATAAAACAAACATAACCTATAATACATCACGATTTTAAAAAAGAACCGTTATGTAGCTAACTTAAAGAGAATGGAGGAAAATAGCCAATCAAGCCTTAGGCCTTCATGGCCTGTAGAGCTGTTATATATATATAACACCTCATTGGGCCGCCTTCAAGTGAAATATCTTACTATTAAGTGTGTTCAAATATCCTGACCACGTTTAACATGAAGCAATTAATGTATTATATGCTACACACTCTCCTTGCTATACCTCATATCACAAAACATGTGTACACTGCAGGAACTTAATTAAGTGCTTATCTCAAAGTTATAAACTATTATTCAAAAAGTGTATTTACAAATCAAGAAAAGGAACAGAACTTAAAAGATTAGCTTTTTTTAATACAAAGAGTACAAGGTTTTGACTGTAAAAAAATGGACCAAGGAATTTTAAAAATCATTATTGGATCATGAGAATTATAAAGCATTTTGTAGTTGATAATTAAAAGCAATCAGAAATAGAAAAAAAGGACATGGAAGTAGATAACATAACTAGTTGAAAACACATCCGCACCTGAATCCTTCAAAATTAATATGTTAAAATTGTAACCAGTCTTGGATAGTTTACAATATTTCTATAAAATTGTTAATCAATCTTTATAAAGAAAAGGAGTTTTTGTGGAATTGTGTATCATGTGTGTTTTACTAAGTCCAAAAACTGATCAAATTGCAGTGCAGACATGGAAATGAAATGTTTGAACTACTGTGCATCCTCTAGTCACAATTCATTTCCGAGTTGTACCGGCTCCCAAATCAATTTCTTACTCATACTAGCAAACAAGTTAAACAGCAGACTGTATGTGAACCCTCTGTCGACACGGAATTGTCTTGGTCTCGAAAGATACCTATTTCAAGACCTCAAGTGATTTACAATGGACATGACCTTATTTATGTTACTCCATCCAAAATATGATTAACATCTATCTTCAACACTCCTATATTTTATGGGTAATTATTTTCTTACTTATCAGTTGAACCAATCTGAATACCTAATGAATATAACTTACTTGAAAAATGATAAATGCTGCTCTAGCAAAAATCTATTGTTACAATGTGCTAGTTCTGGCCAATGAGCTATTACTCGTCTTAAATAGATCTGTAATCGTTTCCTTCTATCTTCCACCAAGGCAGAATCCTAAAACACATTGGGAAATAGTTGTGGACCATATGGAATTTAATAAACAAGATTATTTTGTTCTATGTGATTAGTATTTAAAGTAAATTGTTGAACTGCGTTTAAAAAATTACTTTTGTAAACAATTCTTTACAATCACAATACGAGTTAATATATTTACCCTTTTCCTAAGACTTCTTTTTGGTGGAAAGTCAAATGTCCCAACGGCAGGATCCAACTTTTTCAGATCTGAATGTAAGGCATAAAATTGGGCATATCGCCTATATATATTCCACTCATCATTACCAGCTCTTAAAAATATTTGATATACGTGATGAGCATTTGAACCACTTCCTGTAATAACAAATAACTAGTTAATAAATAATATTTTGCATCAAACAAATTATCATAAACATTTCCCAAAAATATAAAACTTACCCGTTAAAAAAGCTGAAGGTATCCAAACATTAACGCTACCAAAATTTTCTTCACTATTAATCTCATCTGAAGGCATTGGTCCTCTTAATGTTCCTAACTCACCTTTGAGCCTCTCTAACAACATCTCTTTTTGGCAGAGATTTTGCTGGAGCATTACGTTAAAGTCCATTAGTTCTGCATGCATTTCTGCAACCTATAATAATTCAATTTAAGGTAGTTGTCATGGGATGGGTCTTGTGTCAATACACATACCTGAACTAACTTCCGTTCAAACATTTTAGCTTCTACTTTATAGTTTGGCTGAGCTTCAATCTCCAATTCTTCCAGGATATCACTAATTTCATCATCATCATTCCTAAGCATTTGAATAGCACTTATATATTTTTTCACTTGTCCTTTAAGAGACTCATTTTCTTTAGACAGCAAATGAATTTTTTCTTCTCTTTTTTCTATTTCTTCTTTATTTTTAATTTCAACTGCACTTAACACAGCACTTATATCAGTTGGAAGCTTAAAAGGTATAATATTATGATATGCACAAAATTTTTCGAAAATATATCCTATACAATACCTCTAAAATTTCATCAGAGTTGTCTGGAGAATCGAAATTTTTGTTTATTTCAACAGACACAGGAGTGAGCTCCCCTATTTCTTGTTGGGTAACAGGAGTTAAACTTTCTGGTACGACTGTTGAATATTTCTCCCTAGAACCACTATTTTCTATCGACAAGTTCCTTAACATATTAGGTTTTTGTACTTCTACATTATTTTCCATTTTAATCGGAGATTTGTTGAATTTTTCTTCGTCTATTTGATTTAAGGAGTTTTTAGTTTGTTTGGTTTTTGAAGACGCACTATCACCTAGTGATGTAGAGTCTGAGGTGCTACTGCTACAACTTGAAGGTATGCTTGTTGAAAGATAGCTGTCATCATCTTCAAAAGATATGAATTGTCGAGCTACCTTTTTCTTTCGTCTTAGTTGAGTTTTTCCTTTATTCTCTAAAAAATGTATATTATCATAATCTGCTAATACATCAACAAAAGGTGAATGATACTGAAGTTACTAAATATGTAAAAATATCTTTGTTAACATAGAATATTTGATATTTAAATAGACATATAGATTAACTGTTAACCAATTTTTAAACAAATTCAATAGGCGGCCTTTTCTACCACAACATTGGTTTTGGGAAGTTTTTCTGCCTTCGATGCAGTGGACTGTATTTTGATAAGAGCCGGTTCTGGCATCAAATAATACATGGTAGATCGTCAACAATTCAGTAAACTTTAATGAACATCGAAAGTACATACATATTTAGACAAGCTTTTCAGCTTGAAATGGGAATTGTTAGGAACTGTCTTACTGTTTCCTTTGTAGTTTTCAAAGCACTATTCACTATGAAACATAACTTTGATTTTTAGGTTTGAATCACCATACAATCAGGAACTTTAGGTTTTATTCAGGAAAATGAAAGAATGCTCTATGGAATTTGACCCATTTGGTCTGAAAATTTCGGTTTTATACCGGGAAAGGAAACTGGGGGTCTTAACTGGGTGACTGTTTGATTTGAACATTTATCAACTGTGATTAACCTCGCAAGCAACGAGGGAGAACTGCATTTAGGCGCAAAAATGTGTGTTTGGCAACGCCTACTTTAACAGCCCAAAGTATTGTAAACATCAAAACAGGTTCAGTAAAATCATTACAACTGTTTTATGATGGAATCCCTATATTCAGGACATGGTGTGACATGTCAAACTTGAATGTAAGTAGCTAGCACATCCTGGCTTTAAGACAAAATTTACAGCTTTCCACTTCTAAAATGAACATATATAACTAATCATTTTATGCAGAAAAAACTAAGATTAAAATTATAACTTTGGAGGCATAGAACTCACAAACGATGGTTCTGCTATTTGTGTCTTTAAATATTCAAAAATGGGGTCATAAAAAATTTAAACTTAATTTTTCCATCAAAATATTTACCTGGTACAGGAGCTTCTATAATTGGTTCAGCTTTGCACTTAAAAGTTTCTCTTCTTAGACTTACACCACTGTTAAGATCAGCTTTATCAATATTTACAGCAAACAATATAGAATTTAATCCTGAAGAATAGAAGTAGATAAACTGAAACGAACTTAAAATATCATTTAATACTAACCAGCTGCCATATTAGGCAACATGCTATTTTTCTCTTCATCTCTAAGTATAGACCAAGGCTCATAATACTCTTTTAAAATATTGGGATTACTTAATATTGTATGAAAATTCCTAGAAGAAAAATACATAGAGATAATTTGTACAAATATAATTATACTTATTAACACACACACAAAAATCACACCTTTCTAAAGATCTTTCATTCAGGGATGATCGTATCCAAGCTCTTGCTCTACCAGTATCAGTCCAAATGTGTTTCAGTACATCATAACGTTCTTGTTCATGTCTAGTTAAATGGTGGTATATAAAAGGCCAGAATGCTAAATAAACAAAGGATTAAATTACATAGGATTTTGTAGTACTTTTTGATTAGGGAACAAAGTAATTAACTATTGATAATTCAAAAAAAAATTTTTCTTTTAGTATATCTAAAACATCAACTACATTCTTAAACAAAGAGAGTAAGAATTTTATACAAAATTACTTACAAGGACTTTCGGATCCAATGTTTAAAGTATTTGCAACAATTTCAGAAACCTGTTTGATAGTGGAACTTTGATTAAGGGGGCTTTTATGTTTTAAACCAAAAAGTAAAACGGTTTCTAAAGTAACACAAAGACCTGCTACGCAACTTTCAAACTCTGTAGCAAGTTCTGTTTTGCCACCGAATCGTTTTTGACAATCCTGGACACATTCTAAGAGTTGCTTTAATAATTGTTCAGCATTATTAGATTTCTGTATCAGTGGTGATGTAGTTATAGCAACAGACATCAGCTTTAGCTAAAATAGAAACACTTATTAATTACCTGAATACGTTTAAATTGGTAATACGTTATCAACTTCAATAATCGTAACTGTACCATAATGAGCCAGATATCCAATAACCTTGATTGAAAGACATTTCATACGACCAATTTTGAAACAAAATATAGTACATATATATAAAAGGTTATTAGTACAGTGTTATCACAAGTAACAAGAGACTTTTATTATCATTTTCATATCTATTTATTTATATTTATCTGTACAAATTAACAATAATATTTAATACTCTGAGATTGACATGCACCTGACAGTCTGACACTGACAATTATTTCCATAGAACACAAAGAAGAAGAATTCATAAAAATATATAACAGCAATGTTCGCGGGATGCAATCCGAACCAGCTCGGAACTTTCTCTTTATTCATATTGTAGTTCGAGTACACGATAATTTGACCATTTGACGTTAGTATCGGCTAGTTTGGTTATCTATGGTACCTAGTACTAGTATAGTATATCTATATCTATGGTTAGTATTGCCTGTAGCTGCCGAAAGTTTGTGTTGTTCGAGTCAGTTGGTTATCTATGGTTCGAGTTTTAAAATTTTTATTTTCTTTCAGTTCACAGCACGTGCTGTGTTTCAGTTGACTTTGCCTCTATCTATAGCCTATAGCATAGAGTAGTATTACTCTATGGTCTATAGTATATGATCTCTGAGTCCACGGTCCGTCAAATAATACTCTGAGTCTATACCTGTATATTATCTCTGGGATACCTGTTGGTAGCGTTGGTAGTCCTTGTGTATTATTATCTCTGCCTGTGTCTATATACCCATAGAACCACAAACCACATATCTGTGGTCTGGTCTGTGCATAGAACATACCAGTCTATACCTACATATATGTTTGAAATTTTTATTATAAAAATTCAGTAACTAAAAAGGTATGTATGAAATAGTATTACGGAAAAAATATATAATGGTAAAATTATTTGTTCTAAAATGTATTATTAATAATAAATATTCATGATCCAAATTTCCGGTTAGGATGGCGATAACATGCTGGGCTCCTGATTGTTGTCACAACAATATGAGAGATTCATGTAAGTTCTACAGATTCCCTATAGATAAAAAAGTCCTGAACACTTGGCTCATTCTCTTAAGGTAATTTTTTTTTTCATTCTATAATTCCGTGAAGTGAACGTTCAAAATGTTGTAGAAGAGATAAAGAACCAGGATCTGGAGCTCGAGTGTGCAGCTGCCATTTTCTACATGGAAAAAAGGAAAATCTTCCAAAGATATATGAGCTTAGCCCAGAAAAGAAGTAAATGATCCAAATCAGGGTTGATATGAATCAGTGATCCATTTGAGACATAACATGCTGTTGATGCAGGACGTGGCTCCTGCAAATTACATCCTTGAAGTATAAAACTACCAATTTAAACCACCTGTTTTCTGAACACTGGATTGGTGATGGTAGTTGATTTCCTTTTCCACCAGAATATAACCCCTTGGATTTCAGTGTATGGATGAAAGAAATAGTTTTCAATAACCTTATGAATAGTCAAGCCCAATTTTGGTAAGAAATGTTTTGGCACCAATGGCATTATTCAATATTAGGTGATCTTTCATGAAACATAATGATAAATGTATCAAGATATGGCAGACATAACAATATGGAAGTATTATTACTGTAAAATAATAATTAAATTTTGTTGTATTTTTGAATACCTGAATTGTTAGTTTCTTCATATTAAACATTATTGAGTTGCTTTATTAATGTATGTTGTCATCTTTAAAGAGCTACCTTAGAATACAAAGGTCAATTTGCAAGATTCTTTAAATTGATAGTTTTTTAATTAAGAAAAACAACTAGAAAAGCGTATACATGTTTATTAGTCAATTTCCAATAATTACATTACACCAATTATATTATTGTACTAAAATAAATACAAAAATGATTTCATTCTTAATTTGACAATGAAAATATTTAAAATTTCAGTTATTACGTATACCAAGAGCTTGCTCGAGTTCGGCACGCTTTTGTTGAACTTTTGTATAGAAATATCTGCAAACTGCTTCTTGTGCCCAGGGTTGATAAAAGAAATCGGACCTTCGTTCTTCTTCTGGATTTCCGACTACATCCGTCATTGTCTAAAATGATACAAAAGTAAGAGAAATGTTTGCAAAGTATTACTGTTTCTACGTTATTCATAAATTACACAACGTTATCAATATAGTAGTATTATTTTGGTTGGTGTCATCAATATATGATTCTTCATCATTTCCCATACTACCTTTCACAGAAAAAAAAATATGGTATACTTGAAAATTCACAAGAATGGTTCAGTAGTTTCTTGAAAAATCGTTACCAACAAGTAATAGTAAATAATTGTCAGTCCAGCAAACTTTTTGTGAAGTATGGAGTCCATCAAGGAACAATATTGGGGCCTCTTCTTTTTATTTTATATGTTAATGATATTGCAAAGTTCTGTGATATTCCATTTGACATGTAATTAGCACATAGTGTATGATTATTTCATGTTATTTGTGTAAAAAAATTTGGATCTAATAGCATGATTGCTAAATAAGCTATCTATCTAGAAGTAGGTTGTAATATCTCTACTCAATGCAAAAACCAAACTCACTTTAAGATCTCTAGTCTGAGAAACAATCCACTTGTGAATAAACTGTTGCGGATCTTTTGCAAAACTCAGGAAAAATTCCCTATTAGTCTTTAGCTGATTGATCGTATCAACTGTTTCATGAATTTTGGCATCTAATCCTTGAATTTCTTGTTGACTAGCAGTGCTCAACAAGAAATTATTCATCTGAGTTTTCAATGTGTCATCAACCTATAAAAAATATGTGTAATACTACATTGAAATGAAACTAATTTAAAATAAAATTCAGATATCTTGAAATAACATGTAAAGACAATTGACAAGTCTAATACTCACCTCAACATCAATGTCATAACAAGCAGTTTGTTTGCTTTCAGCTCCTCCTTCAACAGATATCACATGATTAATAACAATTGGATCTGGAGGATGCAATAATGGATTCAATCGTTGTGGAATCTCGGCAAACTTCATACGAGAACAGTTGAAAATCTGTTCTAAATACTTGTCACATACTATGAATTCACGTTCGTGAGCATCTTGAAGGCTAAAATATTATTCAGAGTTTCTAGACTAACATTTAAAGCCTGGTGCGGATGGTATTTCACCGATTTTTCAAAAAAGTTGCAGTTCTGTTATTGCCAGATCACTGTATATAATTTTTAATGAGTCTCTGGAATTTTTTGAAAAGTAGTTAGTTACCTAACACCAATTTTTAAATCTGGAAATAGAGCAGATGTATGTAACCTCGGTTGCATTCCAAAACTGTTTGAGTGTATTATCACAAAATACTTTACTTCAGTATTTAAAAGAGCTCTTATTGATGAACAATTTGGTTTTCAGAAATATGTGCATTTATCGTTTCTCTCAGGAGTACCCTCAAGGTTCCCATTTAGGCCCTCTGCTATTTATTATCTTTTTAAATTATATTCGTGATTGTTTCAAGTACAGTAAGTTTCTTTGTTTTGCACGATCCTATGTTCTATTTAAATGTTAACATTGCAGAAGATTCTAGAATGCTTCAATCTGATCTAAACAGGCTTGTTGCGTGGTGTGATTTGAATGGCATGGAACTTCTTAATACTGATAATTAGGATGACAATATATTGTTGATATTTACTTACCGATGCGTTTTAATATACTGCCACAAAGCTGAAATAATCACTGGTCTTGTTTGAGTATGAACTCCTAGAAGACGAGCAAGTCTAGGATCAAGTTTAAACTGCAATGGTTGATAATCAAGAAGCAATAAAATTGTACATCTTACATTTTTATCTCCAGGGCGCTTGACCTAAAAAAACAGAATAATCATTTTATATGTATTGTATATACTGTCCCCATCTGTACAAAATTTATTTTCAATTTCTTCTTACAGCAAAATTAAGATCTTTAATTTATCTATATTGGCAAACTTATTACCAAAGTTAAATGGTTAAGAATTGCTTTCTTATTTTTTAAGATCCTAGTTTATAAAGCTTGTTGTTTACTCCTAATAATATCCTAGCAAGAAGAGGTTCAGCAACAATATATATGTTGGTCCAGAACTAGTCCTTGAGACCACAAAGAAATATTTTTCTAATATATCAACTAACCTGAAATCCATCAGTTTCTTGAGTAGTCAGTGTTCTATGCCACTCCACCAGATGATTGTCAGGTCCATACAGATCTTTATCAAGTTCAATAACAAGTGACTTGAAAAATGATGAAAACTTTCTTTTCACTTTATTAGGATCATTTTTTGAATCTTCTAAAAGTCTACCTTCTACTCTTAACTCCCAAGAGGCAACAGAACTAAAAGAACATCACAAATAATTAACATTTATGTAAAAGACATAAACATAACTACTGGCTACAATTAGCCAAAATTAAAACTTACCCTTCCTGGCATGGGCCATCAGGTCCTTCAGGTTGAGGTTCCTTAGCAGGATAGAAAGTGTTTGAAATGAAAATTCTCAACTTTCTTTTTTGTTTCATAGGGCGTTTAAGAGCTTCTTGAATATCTAATCTTTTTCTCATGATAGTAGAATCTAGTTTTCTTTCAAATGCCAATAAATCCATATATGCCTGACTTTCTGGTACAAGGTCTCGTACTTTTTGTGGTAAAATTTTATCTGCCAGCTTTTTCTTCTTTTTACTTGTGCTGTGGCTGAAATCAGTGCTAAAATGGTAAAAATTAATACTAACCCATTTTTGTGATTTATTTGCTACTTACTTCTTTTGTTGCACTGGATTTCTATTATCAGCAGGACGTTTGTTTCCTTGCTGTGGAGGCATAGGCCCTCCTCGCATAGGTGAATAAGGAGGACCACTAGATCTTTGTATCATTGTACCACCACTTGATGGTATATTTGGAGGTGGAGGATTATACCCAGGCCGTTGCTAAAAACAATATAATTAAATAGTTTGTTTGAACAGTAAACTAGGTACATACCGGAAAGTTTGGCTGCGCGTATTGCCGAATTCCTTGATTTGGAGGTTGTTGCTGGTACCTTTGCGGGGGTGGTCCACCAGGGCCCTGATTTGGCACAGGACCTGGAAATCTTTGAGCCATTTGACCAAAAAGATTTTTGTTAAATAATAACTATAAACAAAAATTACAAAGCTGAGTGAGACTGACAAGTGACAATTGATAGACCTAAAGACCACA
Organism: Lochmaea capreae; assembly: GCA_949126875.1. Taxonomy (NCBI): domain Eukaryota; kingdom Metazoa; phylum Arthropoda; class Insecta; order Coleoptera; family Chrysomelidae; genus Lochmaea; species Lochmaea capreae. Next base: position 9,001,573 of record OX421406.1, on the reverse strand, counting down.
GATAATGGAAACAAGTTCATTTTCTATGTCATGGAGAATAGTCCCCATGTTCTATGTGATCCAGTAAAATCACAGAAGTTAATATTGTAATTATGCAATTTTGTTATTAACGAAAAATTTTATTATTCTGTGCAGTGATGTGTATTAACCGGTTAATAATTTTGTTAACCGGTCATTGGTTAATAACTAGTTATTAACTATCAATTTTTAACCAAAAAAAATTGTTTATTAGATATTTGTGTTCTGCCCACTATTACAAAAATTTTGATATATTTTATGCTTGTTTGAGATGTAAATAAAAGCTCCAGAATTCAGAAGTAATCGACAGTCGCGGACGTCAGGAGTCTGCGCAATGCTATTTAATAGACCTGGAAAAATTACTGCGCAGTCTCCTGATGTTCGCGGGCTAGAAAATGCTTTTATATAAATGTAATTTTATGAAAAATCTTCTTTTTCATGTGGCCGCCTAAATTATTAACCGTGGTTAATCTCAAACAATTTTTAACTTAGCGTTAATTAACGCTAAAAACTGGTAATTAACATAGGTGGTTATTAACATTACCCATCACTGATTCTGTGAAATATAATAATTATATATGGTAGGAAGTAAGTAATCTACTACCTTTAATCTATGATACAAGGTTTGTTCTTTATTGTCTAACTTTTTGCACTAGTGATACAAAAGCGTTCTTTATTGCAATGTAGTGTAGAACAAGGACGTTCTTTATTGCAGTGAAACGAAGTATTCTACAGCGCAATAGTTCAGTGTACTCACTGCCCCATAGAGTAATTGAAGAGGCGAGTGGATGAAGGTGTTATGTCACAAAACCATTGTTTGGAGATAATTGATATTATGCAAAAAGTCTTGTATATTTTTAATTTAAAATTATTTCACAGGCTTTATATGTTTATATGTTTATAGCCTGTTTTAAATTGATAATCTAGCACGAATATTACTGAATTTTTTTTTATTTCGCTTAATATTCTGGCTTTGTTTGTACATATCACCTTCTTCCAGTGAGGACACTTCAACAAGGTAAGGTTATTTGAGTGAAAGAAGGTGGTAAATTTTTTTGAAAATTTAATGTTTTTATTTTAAATACAAATTTCTGTTAAATACAATAATTAATTCGTTCTTCTACGCTTTTCTGCTTCTTCTTGGCCAAGAACTTCTTCGTAAAACCAACGGTATTCTTTCTTAACAAATTGCAGCTGCTCTCTTAAATTCGCAATTTTCTTCTCCGACAACTTTCCGGTTTTTCCATTAACTCTTCTGAACTGAACGCGTTCTGCATCGGGTTTTCTTTTTTCATTTTGTAGAAGCGAAACTTTTTTGAATGGTGTACAAGGGTCGTAGTTTTCCTTATACAAATAAGACCCAAATTCCTCTACTCTTTAACCATTTTATGCCGTCTCGAAACGCAATTTTTTCATTTAGCACATTTTTCTTTTTTTGGACTACTTTTAGTTGAGACTGTAGATTCTCGATATCACGAAAATGATTTGTCATATCAGTAACATGATTATTTTTGGAAGCTGTTCTGATAATGTCACGGTATTGATGTGGCACATAAATCGTTTCTTGTTTTCTTAAAACCTTTTCGATCCTTCCAAAGTCACGGTCTGAATCTAAGTAGGAATGCCCTACTTCCGGAAATTTGTGATCTATAGTAGAGAACATTCCTTTGAGGACTAAATATTGATAGAGACATATTGTTTGAAAATTCTTGTTCTGACCTGCGCAAGAATCTGACCAAACGATTAAATGGTTTTTGTCTTTGCAAAGTTCTTCATTAAACTCCATAAAAGTGCACAACGCACTTGAAACTTCTCGGGAACCTCTGCCTGCAACATCTTCTGTCCATGTAAAAAAATAACCTTTTTCGCCACTTGTAGAAACTGAATGAATACCCAGATTGTAGAACCACATCTGTCTGAGATAAAATGCCTTCGATGTGATTAACCTTGGTAAAGGCATGGTCTGTTGTAAATCGACTGTTATGTAGAGTACCTCAGAATTTTCGGCAGCGTTCTTTCTATCAAGCCGTTGATGTTGAAATGCTGCTTCGTAATTTTCTTTGTGTTCGACGTTTGTTTTACCAGAGTCACATGTACTACAAGTATCACTGCGTGGTAATCCAAATGAATAATTGAAAATAGTAGAAAAAATTTTGACGTATGAACATTTTTTTATTTTATAATTTTGTGGTTTCTTATCTTCTGCACATTTTTCAAGATACAGACTGTACATTTTGGAAATATTTAGCGTTGGCGATAAAAACAGCTTGTGTGGATTTTTATGGCGGGAATAGTGAGATTCTTCTGCAGGAAATGATGCAATATGTGCTTTCACAAAGTCTACTACTTCATCTGCAATCTTGTGAGGTCTACTAGTATGTTTACCTCGTGCATCAGGAGATGGTGCTGACTTTCCCATCTTAATTTGTTTTTGGATTAAATCAACTTTCTTTCTTCCAACACCATATAGAGAGCAAAATGCAGTTTTACAAATCTGGTAGGTACTAGCATTACAGGTAATTTTAAATTTGTACGAAACAGTTTTGTGAGTTTTTGCATTTGTACGTTGGCGCTGTACTGTGCACAGTTCAATACTTTTAAACAATAGTGAATTTTTAGCATTCACGTCTAACTTATAAAATCGGGAATATATTTCCCTACGAGTGTCGACATTAAACTTTTCACTGCATTTTAGCCTGCAGCTTTCAGTACACAATAGTGCAACCTTTATTTTTTTTGCTGGAACCACCGTTCCTTTGTATGAAACATATTCCTCACCCCTTTCACGTGCTACAGCTGCTTTTTTCTTTTTCCAACTATTTTCATCTCTAATTCTTTTTCTTGATTGTTTTTTATATACCTGAATGTTTTCTGCATTTTCTACTCTGCCTTCTGCGGTGGCATGAATTGAAACCATTTCTTCATTTTCTATGCTGCCTTCCGCGGTGACATGAGTTGAAACCATGCTGCTGCCTTCTTTGTCATTTTCCTCTTTAGTTTCGTTTTTATTTCTGAACGTATGTGCTTTCACCGTCTTGATTTTTGAAATTTCCACTTGATCCCCTTCACTGGAGCTTGAAACATCATCCTTTGAAGGAATGTATTCATCAAAGTCATTATCTGAAATGAGTTTACCTAAGCATTACCTAAGAAATATATGAAATATGTATATTTTAATAAAATTTATTAACATTGGTGGAATGATTTAGTTTTTTAATAATAAATACATGTAATAATAATAATTTTAAAGTCAGAAATTAATGTTTACCTTTATACTGCTCAGGTTCGGATTCACTATCTGAGTTTTCAAAAAAATCCACATCATTTTGTCCCTGGGTACTACTGCCTTCACCAACACTCCGTAAAACACTTAGAACCATTTTTTGGCCTCTGGATAACATTTTTCTCAATTATTATTAGTAAAACCACTTTTAAAATCACTGCAATTTCTATAACTAAATGCGCTTTGAACTTTATTTTAAAGGTTATGTTGTTAACTTCTATGGCACTTCAATGAATGAAGGTGTTATGTGCACATAGCACTTTCATTCAGTGACGGTAAGATCTGGCAATATGTACATAACTCCTTCATGCACACCTATCTTTGTAAATATGCGTAGATAAGGATTGAATGAAAGATATATGTTAAAACTGAGCCTTGCCACCTTCTTCCACCAAAAATCTCAAAAGTGGCAAAAATGTTACATAACACCTTCATCCACTCGCCTCTTCAATTACTCTATGCACTGTCCTAGGTCTGCACTAGGGTCAAGAAGTGCAGTGCAAGATAGATAAGTAAAAAATGGCCGAAGTAAACAAGGAAAATAAAATTGTCTTCTAAAGAGATGCTGCAGGAAATATTTTAATTGACAAAAGTGGGTTCGTCACTTGCATTTCTGAAGGTAAGATAAACTAATCATCTTATAAATTATGACACTAATTATGTAATTAATACAAATGAAAATTTTTATATAATAGGTATAGTTTTCAACCCTTATTACGTGGAATCTTTCCATAATTCTAGAATAAAATCAATCATTGTATAGCCTAGTATACTTTCATTTGGACACTCTGTATTTCAACCATGTCTTCACGATCTCAACCAACTATAACCGACAAGGAGGTATGCAACTGAAAAGCCAATAATGCATGTTTGATTGCATACCTATTAGAGAGGTAACATCGATCTATAATTGTATTGATTGACCTCGCTATCTTATAGTAGTATTCTATGATTTACACTTAAGAGTAGGTTATCTATGATCCTGAGGTGGTAAAAAACCTTTGACTTTGAATATAAAAACAATTTTCAAAGAAAAAAACAGGTTTATATATCATGTTGATACCTTTTTATTAATCAATAAAAACTGCAATATCTATTATTACTATACCAGTTAAAAATCATTCACATCGTTTAATCATTGTTAGAAAATTATCCATTTTGAGTCATGATAGAAGCATCAAATGAAAAAAATAAGGTCTGCTTAACTATATCTATTCACCATTAAAATTATAAGCTTTTAGAAAAGACAATTTTGTTTTTCCAACACGTTTTCTTAGTAGTAATTGTGAATTGTCTGCAAGTTGTCCTCGATGTCAATAATTAGAGTAAGTATCAATTTTATTGGGCCAGTAGGGTGTTTTAGGGTAGATGGAGTTTATATATAATTGTGCAATAAGCAATTGAACTTCGTCCAGACTTCCTATTTCAGTCTTATTTGGAAATTTAAGTAGTTCTAGTTGAAATAATTTTAATTTTTCGGGAACAGAAAACAACAACACATTTTTCAAAGTTTATTATTGGGATGTGAAAATTTTAAAACATCAATGGAGGAACTGTGTGTTTTCAAAATGGTTTATTGTAAGTGTATGCAATTATTATGTATACTCTAAAATTACCGAATATAGGTTGTTTATTAAAAAATTCATCTTATGTTAAAATATAACTTTGTCACTAAAATATTCCTTACATCACTTCACTTCTTCAGTTTCAGTTCCGTTATGTGTACAGGCCATAATATGCAATAGTTTCTACTTGACTGGTCCCTAAATTACACAAAAATGGGAAATAACATAATTAGTTGTGACCATTAGAAATTGGAAGCTTCTGATTATGTTGATTTACATTTTTCTGTAAATTGTATGCACAATAAGGTAAATTCGGTTTGGAAAAGAGCATAATTGACACTGAAAACTGGAATTCGATTATGTTTTCTAACTCTGTATAATAACAGTACATTGTCAACTAGTTGCATTCTTTATTATGTAAAACATTTGAAATTTGGGTTTTATCAAACAGGAATTATTTTGCTGATGAGAGAAACTCACTAATTTATTTAGTGAGCTCAGTAAGTTTTATTATAAGTACAAAGTACCTATTTCAGATGAAGGCAACAACTTAGTAATAGTCATTTTAAAAGCTGTGTGTTTTCAGGAAAGTGAAGGAAAAACAACAAAAGCATGCCAACCTATGTTTATTTTGTTGGAATATGGAAATATTAGGACAATGCAATGGAGGAACTTTGTTTTAATAAGATTCGACTGTAAGTATACATAATGGATATTGATATTCTAACATCACCTGGAAGTAGAAATAACAATAAACCTAAGCAAATAGAGTTTGTTTAATGAAAAATATATCTCATATTAGAATATAATTTTGTACTTTGTCAGTTGAGTGTTTCCAAAATCTATCTTGGCTAAATCTAAAATAGAAAGTCTTTTTGTTCTTTATTTTTCCTCCAATGATTGATTTTATTTGTGTCTTGAAATATTGTGAATTTAACTGTTATAACAAATCAATAGTTTCTACCCTTACTACGTGGAATCTTTCCATAATTCTAGAATAAAATCCATGATTGTAAAAACCTAGTATGGTTTCATCTAGACAGTTACAACTATACGTAGCAAGGAGGTATGCAACTGAACAGGCAGTATGTATGTTTGGTGGTGTACCTATTAGAGAAGTAACATGCTAGTAGATATGCAACTAAATAAGCATTAGTGCATGTTTACTTGCATACCTATTAGAGAGGTAACAGTCACATTCTAGTAGATGGCAGCATCGAACATGGTAACGATCTACCCCTATATCTTATCTTAGTAGTCTATGATTTACATTTCTGAGTTGTCAATCTATGATTGGCATCAATTGTCATTTGATTTGAAATGGCGTGCCGTCTTCACAGAGGAAAATGCTTCTTGTATTTCACCATTTTTGTGCACGCATATTTATTTTGAAGAATTTTTCCGTGAATGAAACATGGTAACACTATTAATTTTTTTTGTTATTAAATACGAGGGTTATTGGCATCGTAGTGTGCTATTTCATTTACTTCACGATAAGCCAATAAAAGCATTGAAAAATCCTAAATTGTTATTACCGACGTTAAGATAATTAAAATATCTTCCAGACGAAGTATTTTGTGCAGACCTGGATTTATAAATAGGCCGTACAGGCCGTGGCACATTTCAGAGGAGGGTCACTTGAGTTCAGAGGATAAAAGTCAAACACGTTCACTGGTTTTCTCATGGTTTTTTATCGAGCCTAAGGCGGCAGAAAGCCTAAATCCGCCACTGATTTTGTGACCTTAGTTTCCATTACAAATTTTAAAGATAGTAATGCACTCTATCATACAATTGAAGTCAGGTGCATGCCGCTAATAGCGATAGCATAATTTCCTCTAGTTTGATCTAGTTTTTATTTCCTTATTATATCTCATTGCTTTCAGAAGTTATGAGGGGGGGCACAATTTACAACTGCACCATATAATATTACTACAGCAGTTAATAATCATTCACACCCTTCAATCATTTTGTGAAATGTCTTAATCATGATATTATGATAGCATCGAAGGAAGAAATATGGTAAAATTATTGGCTGTAAATAAGCCAATTGGCTATTTCTCCTTAGAACATGAAGTCTTTGTTTTGTTTCTAAATATTTTTTTTAATTTTAGATATATGATTGCCTGCAAGTTGTCGTCGATACAGTTGCTTCAATAATTAGAGTACCATTTTTATTGGGTCAGTAGGATATTGTCCAGTACATAGAGTTTATTTGCAGACGTACAATAAGCAATTGAAGCTCCTCCGGGCTTAACTATTATCCGAGCTATTATCTGACAGTCATTATCCTTGGTAAGTCTTATTCATAAATTCAAGTAGTTCAAATGAACCTACTGCTGCTATACCTTGTTTTTAAACTAAGAGGAGCATTTTAGGAAACCTCGGTCACACCACTAAAAGTTAAGATCGAAATTCTTATGTGCTTCCTCTCCACTATCACATTTACAACGTGTAAACCTTCATGATACGCTCGAGTTGTTTGTCTTACTAATAGACTTTGTATGCTAGGGATGTGTTTTTTGAACCATCGTCAAAAATCTTAGCCTAGCCAGGCCTCCTCAGTAGTAAAGTATGTGTGCTGAGAAACCTTATCCTGACAAAACCTGCATAATATGTTTTTCTACAGTACCGTGTCAGGAGTTCAACCCGGATTCTGGTTGTTTGCCCATTCTGGCCTACTTCGTGAATTTTGGCGTTGATTTTTTGATGAATTTGACCTGTCTCTTTCCAGGGTCTTCTTTACTGAGGATGTAGGGCTGCCCGAGAAAACAGATATTTTGTCTTCGTTATAACTGACCAACTACTATTTGTTTTTTGTAACGCTTTCGCTATACCACAAAATTGTTCGGAAGCACATGTCCTTTCTGGGACTAGTGAGTCTGCCTCTTCACTGCCTGGCTGCACTCGCTAAGGACAGTCTTTTTTGACTGCCAAACTCTTGTAAGCTTTCCCACCAGTCCTAAAAGAATTTGAAGCTGATTGCTTTAATAGCTGGCTGTCGACATCTTTGGCTTGGGTATATTAAATTCCTGCTTCTACATCTTTCTCGGCTATGAGCCATCTGTATAGTAGGCCTTTTTTTGTATTAACAGGAGGTCCTGCCTTCCATGCGTCTCTGCCTGTTATGACTATTTTGAAGTTTTTTCTGAAGCTGTACTTAAGAAGGATATCGTCCGATGACATTCCCATTCTTGGGTCGATTTCCAACTCTTTGTATGGCTCGTTTTACATTTTACCGTGAATTTTCGTTATGAGCGCTTGCCGTCTGGTCAACCTATTGGTGACTGATCTGGCTTTGCCTTGTATGTAGACCTGAAATTGCGATAGCTTCAGCAAGATGTCATCCGTGGCAACCAGGTAAACTTGTCTTGGGATGCCACTTAGCTTTTGGGATCGCCCAGTCTTTCGAGTCTACACTGGTTGAGGGCTTTCCTACTTTTTTTGGATTATTTTCTGTAGGTAACTTTTGGTATCATAGTTGTACATTCGATTTTCTATGGAGTTTTCTATTTTTCAAAATAATATTTATTGACCATCAAAATATTTGCCATTTCATAAACTTGTGTTTGCCGCAACAAGTAAGTTACCAAAGAATAAGGGCCTCAACGGCTTAGTGTCTTTTTTAAATATTTTTTGACATTTCACCACTTTTCAAGTACAAAAGTGTTTTGACTTTCACCTGCAGAATTATTTATTTTCCTACCTAAGATCTAAATGAAACAATAAAGGGAAAAAATACTTCTGTATGCCAATCGAACAACGTCTTAAGACATAGAAATTCGTAAAACTTACACATATTGTAATTTTTGTTGTTGTTTCATCGAATATTAAGCATTCTGTATTTTGGGAACTGAATTTTTTTATATATAGTTGTTGTTTTTCAGATATGAACATTGCCTTTTGATTGGCCTAGGGGTTGAACAATAAAACGAGGAAATCACGCAACGCACTGCGATTGATTGTCAAGATAAAACGTGAATCACGAATCCTGCATTTGCACCCTCTTTCACTTTCCTAAGTAATTTTCGTATTCGTTCGACGGAACTGTCATGATTCTGTAGCATCTTCAGCTTCTTACCGTTATTTTATTAGCAATGGAAGGGCGACGAACAGCTCATACGTTGACTTCGCCCTTTTATCGCCTGTGAATAAAATTATTTCATTATTTTTCTTATCCATTCCATTTTTTCGAACTTCTAAGGAAGCAAAATAAAGCAGAAGAGGTGAGATGATCGAAGAAGACCGGCTGAGAAAGATAGAGTGACAGAGGTCAACAGGAGACAAGAAGAAGATGAGAGTCAAAATGACAGTATAAGCTTGTCGAAAGTAGGTAACTAGAAAGTGTAATTGATGTGCCGCTATCTCAATGTCAATACTGCCATGCTTCAATTATAAACTGACATTGTTAAGTGATTGAAATGTAGATGGCTACCTAGTTTTCTGCCACCGGCCTAGTTTCGACACTTGCCGCTAGATCGCACTACAATACGATCCAAGGAGGTATGTAAAACCATCAAGTAGGACGGAATGAAATATTTATATCGATAAATGTAGTTTTCGGAGTTTTAACGCATTTTTTCACCAATAGATGCTGCTTACATTGATATCTGAAAAGTAACCCACTCATGTATGCATGGATACAAACGAAATGCTATATGCTATAACGAAAGTCGCGTACGAAACTCAAAACTGTATTTATCCTCATGCTTTATAAATTGGTTTGTGCTCCTTTTTGATTAAATATAATTCAAAAAGAAAATTAGCTTGTTTCATTATTTTCCCTCGCTTCTTTCCTCTCACACTTTTTTCAATAAACGATATTAATTCAGAATTGTACTGCTTAGCGAAGAAAAATTGGTTCGCAGGTTTTTTGATAGATGGCGCCACTTTTTCGGTAACCTCATCCAAGAATTAACAAAAATAAGTTCGCTGGTTTTTTTCTGGAATTCACACAAAAGTGGCGCCATCTATCAAAAAACCTGCGAACTAATTTTTGTTAGTTCATAGGCTTCAACATAGATAGCGCTGTTTTTTTCGGGATTCACACAAAAGTGGCGCCATCTATCAAAAAACCTGCGAACTAATTTTTGTTAGTTCGCAGCTTTCCCCATAGATGGCGCTGTTTTTTCTGGATTTACACTACAGTGGCGCCATCTATCAAAAAACCTGCTAACTAATTTTTGTTAGTTCATAGGTTTCAACATAGATAGCGCTGTTTTTTTCGGGATTCACACAAAAGTGGCGCCATCTATCAAAAAACCTGCGAACTAATTTTTGTTAGTTCATAGGTTTTCCCATAGATGGCGCTGTTTTTTCTGGGATTCACACAAAAGTGGCGTCATCTATCAAAAAACCTGCGAACTAATTTTTGTTAGTTCATAGATTTTTCCATAGATGGCGCTGTTTTTTCTGGGATTCACACAAAAGTGGCGCCATCTATTAAAAAGCCTATGAACTAATTTTTGTTAGTTCATAGGTTTCAACATAGATAGCGCTGTTTTTTTTCGGGATTCACACAAAAGTGGCGCCATCTATCAAAACACTTATGAACTAGTATATTTTGGAGTTTTTTTTTAACTAGTTTCTTCAAAGCAAATTCATTGAGTGCAAATGGAAATGTGAATAAAAATACAATAATAAAATAAGAAACTTTTATTGAAAGTATGGATTTACAGGTAGTTTTACAATGGGCTTATACTATCTATAAAAAGTATAGTTTCACATACCTTCATGTTGCGTCGTGCTACTACGAAAACACATGCATACAATTTGCATATATAGGAATGAACCTATATGTCGGTTTTGTGCATGGAAGGGGAGGAAACAGCCTCACACATTATCTTCGAATGTGAAGCACTGTCTCATTGGAGATATAGACTTCTAGGACTGCAGTACCTAAGAGGATTTTTCCAAGAAGGACCAAGCAAAAAGACTGTTGAGCCTGATAAGAGCTACTGGTCTCTTCACATACACGGTACAACTCTGATTCATGATGGTGCGGCGCATGTAGAAACTAGCTCTGAAGTAGAAAAATAGGTAACCATAAGAGCAATTAATTATTAGAGAGGCGCCAACTACATTTTACTCACTCAATAATGTCAATGTTGCCATGTTTTACCTACTTTTCTTTTTCTACCACATACCTACTTTCGACACGCGCCGCTAAATCGCACCACAACATGGAGGCATGTATACATGTATAACCATCAATTATACATTTCAGCTACAATTTCACTGATATGTGTTACAATTAGATTTTTAGACAGTATATACAGAACTTACCGATATTTTCTATTTACGGCAATCCAACTTGCACCCCAAATTGTTCTTAATTTAACTGTTAAGTTAAAATTAAAATGTTACCTCTCTAATAGGTATGCAACTAAACATGCACTAATGCTTATTTAGTTGCATATCTACTAGAATGTTACTTCTCTAATAAGTATGCCACCAGACATACATTACTGCCTGTTCAGTTGCATACCTCCTTGCTACTTACAGTTGTATAATGCCTAGATGAAACTGTACTAGGTTATAGAATCATGGATTTTATTCTAGAATTATGGAAAGATTCCACGTAGTAAGGGTTGAAACTATTGATTTGTTATAACAGTTAAATTCACAATATTTCAAGACACAAATAATATCCAATCATTGGAGGAAAAATAAAGAATAAATAGACCCACTATTTTAGATTTATCCAAGATAAATGTTGGAAAAATTCAACTGACAAAGCTTAGGTGTCAAAATTATATTCTAATATGAGAAGTATTTTTCATTAAACAACAAAACATTTGCTCAATATACATAATAATTGCAATTACTTACAATCCAACATTTTTAAAAAACAGTTCCTTCATTGTTGTTTTTCTTTTCCCAAAAAACTAACAAATATTAAAATTATTTCAACTGGAACTACTTGAATTTCTAAATGACTTATCAAGTAATAGGGCTAAATCAGATAATAGTTAAGTCTAGAGGAGCATCAATTGCTTAATGTACAACTCCATCTACTCTAAAACACCCTACTGGCCCAATAAAAATGGTACTCTAGTTACTGAAGCAATTGTATCAACGAAAACTTGCAGACAATGATATATCTAAAATAAAATAAAAAATTTACAATTAAAACAAAGAAATCATGTTCTAAGGAGAAATAGCCAATTACTACAAAGAAAACATGTTGGAAAAACAAAATAGCCAGTAAAGTGCAAAGTTATATTCTGATATGAGGTATTTTTCAATAGAAAAACTCTATTCGCTTAGGTCTATTGTTATTTCTACTTCCGGGTAATATCAATAATAATTATGTATACTTACAGTTGAATCTTATTAAAACACACAGTTCCTGCATTGCATTGTCCTAGTATTTTCATATTCCAACAAAACAAACTTAGATTGACATGCTGTTGTTGTTTTTCCTTCACTTCTCTGAAAAACACAAATTTTAAAATGACTATTACATGTGGCATTCATCTGAAATAGGTACTTAAACTTATAAATCAAACTTACTGAGCTCACCAAATCAATTAGTGAGTTACTTTTTTAAATGAAACTTTGGAAATTCTATATTATTTTGATATGTAAAATATCATCATCAGAATGACAGAAGTTACATTTGATGTGATGCCTACTTGATATTTAATATTTTGGCTAGACCAAATAGTAACATATAGGAGAGACATCAGGCTGGTAACCGGCCTTATGACCGGACACTGCGGCCTGAGGGAGATCTTCCAAGAAGAACCTATATGTAGATTATGTGGTGAGGAGGACGAAACAGCCACCCATATAATTTTCGAATGTGAGGCTCTACGTTGTTGGCGGTATAGACAGATAGGGCCGGATGACCCTGTATCCAACCTCACCAAAAGAGATACTGTGAAGACTTCCAGATCTCATCAAGGTCACAAAGTAACGGTCAACACAGTAAATTCGACTAGTGAGTTTGTTTCTCTCATCAGCAAACCAATTCCCATTTGATAAAACCAATATATTTCAAATGTTTTAAATATAAAGAATGCAAATAGTATAGGACATGTCCAGCAACTAACAAATTGATACTAATGAACCAGAGGATAAACAATTATTTTGATAGATTTTAGATTTGAAATTTGGTTGTTTTATAACAGTCAGATATATAGCTTTTAAAAATACCTAAGCAATTAAAACAATGTCAAAGAAAGCACCAAATAAAAATTAAATTAACTCAAACAAGATCAAGAAAACTACAAGAGTGCAAAGAACACTTGTTTATCATCAGATTCACCAGGACGTGGTGGTACATAATAGAAGTGACACTTATTGAGGAAGCAAAACAAGAGAATACCACTTGAAGAGAAATCATTCTATATCATATAGCCATAAATAAAACACAAACATTCCATTTAAGATTTAATAGAAACATATTTGACAAAAATTCAAGTGACAAACTTATATTCTAATATGAAATATATTTTTCAATAAACAACCTCTATTTGCTCCTCAAAAGTTTGGTTAGATTAATATTACAATATACACAATAATTGCATATAGGTACTTACAGTCTAGGATTTTTTCAATGCAGTAACTCCATAGATGTTTGAAAATATTCATAGGACAATAATAAACTTTGAAATATGTGTGGTTCATTTCTTTTCCCGAGAACAAACAAATATAGTATGTTATTATTTTGAAGTGCTTGAATTTACAAATAAGACTCTTACCAATGACTATTAGAGCTGAATAAAATTATAGTTAAGACTGGAGGAGCTCCTATTATTGCTTATTGTACATCTGTTGTTCTACAATACCCTACTAGTCCAATACAAGGGTACTCTAGTTATTGAAGCAACACTGTATTGATTGAAAACTTGTATACAATCATATATCTAAAATAGTATGAGATATTGACAATTACTACAAAGAAATCATTTTAGAATGAAAGACAAATAGCCAATTGGCTTTTCTAAAAGCTTATAATTTCAATCATACAATAAATATAGTTTAGCAGACCTTATTTCTTACTTCGATGCTATCTATCATAACATCATGATGAACAATTTCCACAAAATGATTGAAGGGTGTGAATTATTATTAACTGCTTTAGTAATATTATATATTGTAGTTTTTATAGAAGTGAAAGGCGTCTATTTCAACATACGTATCTGTTTTTCCACCGCCTCTGGATCAAGTGTAATTTTCGAACGATAATATTAATAGCGTAGCCTTACGAAAATTTTAATTCACGAAAAAATTCTTTAAAATAAATGGGCGTGCACTAAAATAGTAAAAGATAAGAGGCTTTTTTCACTGTGAAGAAGCGACGCCATTTCAAATCAAACAATCGATTTCTATCATAGATTGACAACTTCGAGAACTGTAAATCATAGACTACGATAAGGTACTGAGAGGTCAATCGTTACAAATACTAGAATGTTACCTCTCTAATAGGTATGCAACCAAACATGCAAAAATGCATGTGCAGCTGCTTACTTCCTTGTTGTTTCTAGTTGTAATACAGAGTGACCCAATGAAATTATACCAATGATTGATTTTATTTAAAAATAAATAATAATTATGTATGTATACTTACAGTCGAATTTTATTAAATACACTGTTCCTCGATTGCATTGTCCTGATATTCTCATAATCCAACAAAATAAACTTAGATTGACATGCTGTTGTTTTTCCTTCATTTTTCTGAAAAACACAAAAATTTCACAATGACTTACTAAATGTTGCATTCATAATAGGTAGTATACATTTGATAAAACACAACTTTATGCTAAAATACTTTTTCTCAGTATGATGCTGTAAGCATTAATTTATTATGATTCTCGGTGTATGCCAGCAGTATGTCACCTTCAAGGTTATTTATTTTTGTCCCTTCACAGAGCCCTTCAACATCAAAGGACTTTTGCCGGGCCTTACTTGTTGTTGTGTATTTGTGCATTTTTTTGCTATAACGATACCAAAGAATACACACCACACAATAAAATAGTCGAATAAACGAGTACAAAAATTGAAAATTGAAGGACTTTATACTCAATCGATAAGTGATATTATTTTGATACGGGCTTGATAACCTTTAAAGATCAAAAATGTAAACAATGAAAACAAAATAAAGTTCTGCTAAACTCTTATTTTAAAAATGAAATTAACAAAATTTTATACAATATTTATTGTTTTTATAGTGTTTATTGGTGTTATTTATTTTTTATACTATTTTGAGTGGGATTCAAGACGCATTAAAAATAAAATTAAGATTCAGTGGAATGAAGATATAAATCCAGAAATAAATCAAAACTTAAGAATGCCTATGAAAGGAGAAAAAATTGTACACATAGATTTAAAAGGTGCTCCTCCTAAAATAAGTTTTTATAAGTACTTACTTCCATTACTTTCAAAATTTGGAGCTACTGGAATTCTTTTAGAATATGAAGACATGTTTCCTTACACTGGTAGTTTAGTGAATATATCTGCTAGAAATGCATATACATTAGAAAATATTAAAGAAATAAATAAATTAGCAGTTGAACATAATTTAAAAATTATACCATTAATTCAAACCTTTGGGCATTTAGAGTTCATCTTGAAATTAAATGGCTATGAAGAGTTGAGGGAAGTTCCAGAATACCCTCAGGTGATATGTCCTACGAATAAAAAGACTGTAGAATTAATGGAAACAATTATAAAACAAATAATTAAATCTCATCCCAATATGCAGTATATACACATAGGCGCTGATGAAGTGTTTTATTTAGGAGTATGTAACAGATGCACTGATTCTATGATGAAAAATAATTTATCAAAAAATCTATTATATGCACAATATATAAAAAATGTTGTTGGCATAATCAAGAGACTTTATCCTAATATAACAATTTTAATGTGGGATGACCAATTTAGATCTTTTACCAATACTGAATTTAGATATAGTAATATAAGTAATTACATTGAACCTGTGATATGGAAGTATTCCAAAGATGTTTATGATGAATTAGGACCCTCTTTATGGAATAGTTACAAAAAGTATTTTAAAAATGTATGGATTGCTAGTGCTTTCAAAGGAGCTACAGGTAATGTCACAAAATTACTAAATACGCAGATTTTTTTTAATTTCTATTTATTGTTTTAGGAAGCAATGAAGTTCTTCCATCGACAACTCACTATCTGCAAAACCATCACAGTTGGATGTCTGTTGTTGCAGAGTATTCCAATCAGATTAATTTTCAGGGTATTATAATAACTGGTTGGCAAAGATATGATCACTTTGCTGTTTTGTGTGAACTGTTACCAGTTGGGTTGCCTATTTTAGCCATGAGTCTTCGAATAATACTTGGTAAGTTTTCTCTTCCAACTAGGTACTTCCTAGTTTATAATTTAAAACCTTAAGGCAATAATTATACATACTTTTTAGAGAAAATACACAGATCATTTTACTCGGATCAATTACAAACATTATATAAAGCTTGAACAACATCTTTTGTTACTTGTAGGCTACAATGATTCCCCTTTGAGCCCACCAACAGAGGTAGCCAAACTTTTAAAATGTAGACAACCTTATGCATTGATTGGTCCAGTATTCGGCAGTCCTAAATGTACTTTTCCTGGAGGAGAAATTATTGAAAATGTTATGCGCTTTCAACAATTAAAACAAGAGTTTGAATCTATAATTGACAACTCAAAAGTAAAAGGCTGGATAACTGATTACAACATCGATAACTGTTTTACTAATGTTTACTACGTCGAAACCGTTACAGCACCACTTGGAAAAATAAGACAAGATTTGACTGAAATAAATATTTTGTTAAAATCAGCCCTATCGGAGATTTACGACGAATACACTGTGGAAGAATGGATCGAGACTTTCGTTAAGCCTCTCGAAAAACAAGTAAATGCTCTTTGGAATGCTAAGGTACAGTTAACGAGTAAGAACAATTGGGAACGAAGGCCGTTTCTTAAAAAGTCTTGTAGATAAATTTGTATTTAGAGATTACGTGTTATATTGAAATGAACTAGACAATTGTTTGTTATAGTACTGCCCCAATATTGTTTAGATTTTTTATTTATAGTTTCTTGAGATTAAAATATTGGGAAGTATTAACTCTCTTTTCTGACATTATGTAATTGTTCTCTCTGAGTATTGTAATAAATGCAGCTTTTGATAGATTTTATTGAATTTCTATATCCATGGTTTACATATTTTGTGGTCGATTTTAAAACTTTATTTTATTTTTTGGATTCCTTTTATGTTTATACTATACCTGGTAAAGTAGATTCATATATGCATTAACCACAGCCTTAGAGGATCTACGTACATTACATAGGTAGTTCATGCAACAGCAAAAAGTAGTTGGGGGGACTAGGTTCGCTTTATTATTTATTTTATAAATAACAGCGGCTGGTATACAACCAAACATATAATCTCTGAAATTACTATAATGAAATACAACAAATACATTTTTTTTAAATGTTTACCCTGACATAAAAAATGTTACAACAAGACCATAGATAAAACTGGACAAGTATGCAATCAAACGTACATTGCATATTTCTTTTGTGCTAGGGATGGTGAACGTATGACTAGACCATAGAAGTAAGCAGGTTTACACATCTCTATGGGTTTAGTTTAGCCTGCAAAAAAATTGACAAACTTCTAACAAATACTTTTATGAAAGAAGAAGATTATGAACATAACCTACATCACAGATACCTACATGTCCTACATTATAGTACAACGTATCAACTTTAATGTTCTGAGTGATGAATAATCACATTAAAAATCAAAACATCCTCTTAATAAAATGGTGAGTTTAACATTTTGGTATCACACATGTAATTTTATGGGAGCATTTTATTAATTCAATCAAGAGATCCAAGAAATAGTTCGTTTTAAAATGAACTTTATTTTTAGGCTAGCAGTCCTAAAGCTTCCAGTACACCAAAAACAATAAAAGGGAGACCAAGTATTAGAACATCAGCTTTAATTCAAAGTCCTATTGAAAACAGTTCAAATTCCGAGCAAGACACTTCATCTGAGTCCGAGGAAGAAGACCTGGTTGAAGAGAGTAGATCACAAATTGTACCTGGAGAAAATCGGTTACAGAGAAGGACAAATAAAGTAAATAAGTTGGGAGGTAGAAGCAGCACTTACTCATATGAAGTAACTCCAGACAAAAAGCAAATAATTGATAAAGAAAAACAACAAATAAGTGGAAAGTTTTATTTGGGTATAATCACTCTAGTCGCAATACTTTTGAGTGGATTATATTTTATTCCTCCTGTAGGAAACAATGTAAATGGTCAGATATTGGATTTTGCAGATTTAGAAAAATTATTTCCTCCTCAACAAGATGATTTTTGGTTGAGTATTAAGGTGGCAATCAATGATATTATTCACCTTAATCAACCAAAAACCATAATATTTTTATACAAAGATGTAAACACTACAACTAAGCTTCTCGAAGAAGTATCAAAGTATGCTTCATCACTAATATGTGATTCAGAAAAACCCTTAAATGTATCTGGAAGTTATTTAGAAAGTAAAGAAATTCTAGAGGACTACGGTAAATTCATAGCGGAGGTAAGAAATGAATTAAATACAAAATGTGTAGTGATCATTAACAACTTGGATGAAGTGCCTGGTTCTTCAGCTCAAGCTTTTCATAGTTTGTGTGATGAGTACAACCCAGTGAAAGAAAACGTTTTGTTTTTATTTACACTAAAAGTTGATGAGTTCCCTGAAAATACTTATAAATATGTCGAAAAAAGACTGAGGGATCTTTGGAGTGATTTACATACTGATAAATTTTATCCATTGTATACTAGAATATCCACATTTATATTACCAGTGATATCAGAACATTAAAATACTTCAACAAGTTAGTTTACTGTTTTATTTCATAGTATTAAATACTCTTATTAAATAACAAAGTATTGAAGTTTACTCTTATAGTTGAGTTGAGTTCAGTAGCAGACCCAGTAATAG
The DNA here is from genome assembly GCA_949126875.1 of Lochmaea capreae. Lineage (NCBI taxonomy): Eukaryota > Metazoa > Arthropoda > Insecta > Coleoptera > Chrysomelidae > Lochmaea > Lochmaea capreae. Next base: position 8,982,735 of record OX421406.1, on the reverse strand, counting down.
GGTTTATCCATCTAGGAGGTAACTAAGGCATATGTCTATAGAGAAATAAATAAAATAATGATCATTTCTCTATGGGCATGTCCATTAATGTCAGTTGACACTAATGACAGTGGCCCTGAGGTAAGCAAGTTTTTGACGAACGACAAATGGCAATATCAATGGCTCGCATCCCTCAAAATTGCTAAATAAATACAATTTTAAAGTTAATATTGTATATAGAATAACAGTCCTATGACTCCTATGTTTAATAAACAAATATTTTAGTAAATTTTGTTGTTATTATGAATGTGTAAAAGTAAATAAAAATTTGAAATGTGTGCTGCTATCCTATTTATCTAAAGTATGTGTCTTAAATTGTTTTATTTTTATTAATAATTGTAATTAATTTCATTTCAAAAAATTAAATATCCTGCCCCTAAAAATTAGTTCCAGCACCCCTTCCTGGTGCGCTGCCAACTGTCGCTATAGGAACGACAACTCATTATTTCTCTATGATCGTTGACTGCTAGCGCTTGTCAGTTGCCTGCCATCAGTCAGATTCCATTTAAGCCATATTTTTGCGATCTAGCGCCTTTAAGCGGATTAACAGTGTAGCTTAAGCGTGACGTCATAATTGTGACGTCACGCTTAACCTCGCAAAAATGGAAATATCTAGCGATATTCTGACATATGATAATGAAATAAACAGGAAGACTGGTTGAAATTTATACAAAAGGTGTACGTACTAATAAGGATACTACACACAAAGGGAAAATCGCTTCGGTGCCGTCGAAGGGGTAGAAATGCTACCGTCAATATTTAAACCTAACCTAACAAAATACACAAAGCATTATATTTATAAACAAATATAACTAAAATTGTGGCTGGAGCTGCTCCTAGTAGATGAACGCTTGTCCTCCATGGTTGGAAGATATCACTAGCCAGTAGAAAATATAATCAATCGGTCAAAAAATCTACAACCGACGGAAAATATTCCCCACCGGCTTACAGGATGTTTTCTACCGGCTGCACCCTGCCAGAAGTTTGTCTTTACTGACAAAGTGCAGTAATAAAAATATACAATCAGGAACAAATACATTCTAAATCAACAATTATAAAAAATCGAATATCAACAAAATATCAACATCTATAAAATACATTTGTTACAACATTTTAACCAAAAATATCAAACATAAATTACACAGTAAAAAGATATTTTAAAATTAACATCACCAATAACCCCTACTACACTCAAGCTTGAGCATGCAAATATTGAACCCATTCAGTTAAGAAAATAAACATGCAAAGAATACTTTACCAAATATAATATAATGAATCAGAATAGAAATTTTGAATTATTAATAGTGCTGGAAAAAAAATCGGTAGCTCCAAATTGAAAAAGTCAAAAATAAGTATTAACTTTTGTAACCTAAAAAATCGTTTCCTGAAAAAAAATTCTGGAACAAAAAATTAAATTGATAAAAAAAAAGTATCCAAAATTTTAATTATTTATAAGATAGGCCTATCAGCAAGTTTAAATATATCGATATATTCCAAATAAATTCTGAAGAGTATATATCCATCGCTGGTAAAATATCTAGAACAGAAAATCAAACAAAATTAAAAAATTCAACAAAAATCCGATGGAATCTTGAAGCCTGTAACAGAGTGTTAGTATGCTGAAAAGGAAGCGCTGAAAAAAAATTAAATTAATTTATATTAATGAATGAAAAATTATCTAAAAATTTTTGATTATTTCTGAGATAGGCCTATCAGCAAGTATTCCAAATAAATTCTGAAGAGCGTATCCATCATCCCTGGTAAAATATCTAGAACAGAAAATCAAACAGAATTAAAAAATTCAACAAAAATCCGATGGAATCTTGAAGCCTGTAAGAGAGTGTTAGTATGCTGAAAAGGAAGCGCTGAAAAAAATTATTAGTAGTTAGTCAGAATCCTTCCAATCGCCATTTTGCATGTAACTGCTTTGGCTTCTACGATATTTTGATAGCCCATACTGGGCAACAATTTCCCCAACTTGTTAACCCATATCCATTCAACAAACGGAAAACACTTAAGCGCACTCGCCCCATCGGGATGACCGCCCGCTTTGCAAACGAGACTGACCGACAACCTAGTGAACGAGCACTTTCCCACAGTGTGGTACTGCGTGCATCCGTGAAGGAAAAAGTCAATCGTAAGCACACAAGCGGTTACATGTGGCGTCCTTGACAAGTAAAATAAAATGCTTAGCAATATCTGCTTAGAAAAGAACCAACTTGTGAAAGAAAGGCAGGACAATATTTAGAAAAATAAGAAACGACATAGCTTACCTATGTGTTTTGAAAAAATAACCAGCTTGTAGAAGAAAGAGAGGACAATATACTTAGGAATATGAGGAACGACATAGCTTACCTATGTGCAGTGTTGCCAGCGTCAGTACAAATGTACTGAAACCAGTACTTTTTTCAGCAAATCAGTACGTCAGTACTACATTCACCAAATCAGTACTTTTTCAGGTTTTCAGGCTGATGCGTTCATGTTGTCTTTCTCTGTGGTCTATGTTTTATGGTATTGTGGTGTTGGGTTTATCTCTGTACTGTGATCTGTGGTCGTGACTGTTGTCTGTGATGATCTGTGGTTGGGATTGTAGACTGCATAGAACAATTATGTTCTTTTTCTATGGTTGACAGTTGTGTATTGTTAAAACACAGTACAATAATTACATGTACTGTGGTTAAAATTAAAAGGGGGTGTTCTGTGCTTATGGTGGCCATTACTTTTTACTTTAATTATTGGCGTGTTTTACGTGATTTAACGAAAAAACAATACCATCGTTCATCGTCGTGGTAAAGGTAAAGCTGTGCAAGGTATGTATGTAATTTTTTACAAGCTGTAACGTAACCTGTAAATGTAAATATGTAATATAATGGTTGCTTCAGGGTGTTGGTGATCGGTGAAAGACTCCTCAAAATTGGTAGCCCAGTAGCTTTTGTATTTTTGCATGTACGCTTTTTCTTACTTATTGGTGATGGTCAATGGATGATTACTAGTGAATTAGTCATGGCTAAACAGTCTAGTATTACCAGGTCGGTACTTTGTGTGCAATGTTTAAGTATACCTACACTGCCTACTCACTACTCAAGTCAGTTAAATTTAAAGCGTATTGAACTGGAGTATGTTTTTTAGGTTTGTAAAAGTTTCGTCGACGTCTACGTCAGTCCCATTACCAGAACCAGTACTGCTATTAGAGGAAGTGAAAAACAACGAATTGAAAGAAAACGATCCTGAATCAGATATATCAGATTCTCAAGAAACAACCAGAAATACAGGAGGAACAGAAACACTGTTACGTTCAGGTTCCGATTCTGAATATGATCTAGATGGAAATAATTTGCCACAGATTGTAAATATAAAGGTACGACAAATGTTAGTTCATTGAATGTTTCTGATTTCTCAATATATTTTTTTCTCTTAGAAACGAAAAACATCAGATAGAAACAAGTACACCCAAAAATGCCGTGATGTGTATAAACAAAAATTTCAGTGGTTGGTCAACAAAGATGGCAGCAGTTTATGCAAGTTTTGTCAAAGAACCATTGTTGGGGGTTACTCACATTTACTAAGACATGAAACCAGTTCGTCACATAAAAAAGCAGAGAAAACAATGAAGTATACAGTTGATGTCAGAAATTTCCAAAAAAAGACGAATGAGCAGGAAGTACTATCAAAAAAAGTGAAGGAATGCGAGTTGAAATTAACTGCCTTGATAATCGAGCATAATCTTCCTATGTTACTTATGGATCATTTACCAAAATTGTTAGTATCTGCAGCATCCGATTCAAAGATTTTAAAAGGTGTTCAGTGCTCTAGAACAAAGACGACATCCCTCCTAAAGAATTTTCAGGCCGAAAGTGAGAAGCAACTAGCAGCCATTTTACAGCAAACAAAGTTTTCAGTTATCGTTGATGAAACAACTGACTTATCATCACATAAATGTTTAGCTATCCTGGTGAGATATGTAGATACCAACCAAAGAAAGGTAAAAGATAGACTCTGCTCCTTAGTAGAAGTTCAGGCTGCCACAGCAGAGGGTATTTTAAATGATATTCTGAATGCTCTCCAAACTTTAGAGATTCCGTTGAATAATTTATTTGGATTTGGCGCAGATAATGCTGCAGTAATGATGGGCAAATACCAAGGTGTTCAAGCAAGACTGAAGGAATTAAATCCCAACATTTTTGTTACGGGATGTATATGTCACTCATTGCATTTGTGCTCTGCTGCTGCTGCTCTAAAATTACCAAACGAAATAGAAGATTTCGTCAGGAACGTTTATAATTATTTGAGTTCTAGTCCCAAGCGCCTCGCGGAGTACAAAGAGTTTCAAGAATATGTTCGTTTAAAACCACACAAACTTTTAAAACCTGGCCAAACACGTTGGCTTTCTTTAGAGGTATGTACTGATATTTGAATGGTTTTGTATGTAATTCTCAAAAATAAATTTAATTCCAGGCTGTAGTCAAACGAACACTTGAGCAATGGCCAGCATTATTGTTGTTTTTTAATTCTGCCGTTTTGGAAGATAATCTAACAGCTGCTCAAACCATTCACGATGCATTAAACAACCCTTCGTATAAATTATACTGCACATTTTTAGCTTACATTCTTCCAATTATTAATAAGCTGAACTTAGAATTTCAGGCTGAAAAGCCTCAATTACATAGTATCTATTCTCGTATAGAAATGACATGTAAAACAATTTACAAAAATTTTTTACTTCATGATTATGTTGACAAAACACCTTTTTTGGCAGTGAACGTATCTGATCCCAGATATTACAAATCGTTAGATGACCTCTATTTAGGTGCAAATGTTGAAATGATACTAAGATCTAACAAAAATTTGACAAATAATGAGATCCACAATTTTAAATTGAATTGTTTGTCATATTATATAGAACTCTGTTGCCAAATGAAAAAACGGTTTCATAATTTAGAGCAATATAAATGTTTTGAATGTTTAGGACCTACAAAGGTTTTAAGTGGCAACAGTAATATTGCTGATTTGTTTATTAGATTTCCTATAGAAAACGACATTGAACTAATAGCACAAGAATACAGGGAAATATGTAACCTTTCAGCCACTGTTAAAACTGAGTTGTCTCAGCTAGATTTAGAGCAGTTTTGGTTTCAAATAAAGTCTATACGTAATGTGCTAGGTGAAAGTTGTTTCCAAAACATATGCTTATATGTTTTTGATATATTATGCCTTCCGCACAGCAGTGCATGTGCAGAGAGAATTTTCTCTGCTTTAAATAATGTAAAAACAAAACTCAGAAATCGACTTCTGCCAGAAACTTGTAATGCACTGTTGTTAGGAAAGGAGTTGTTAGAAAATAAGCCATGTTTTGATTGGACTCCCTCCGAAACTCTGTTAAAAAGAAAAATAAACTATGATAAAACCTAAATGTGTATTATTAATTGGGTTATTTCCAGAAATTAGAATTTTGTAACGGATAGCACAGTAATAGTAAAAATACACTCTTCAATGTCAATGACGTTTCGCGTTATGCAACACAAACACATAGTACAGCATGAAAATAGAGAAAAATACAACTAAATAGTCTAATAAATATACATATAATGCGTTACCTACTATTTTTAAAAAGTGCAAAAACTACCTAAAAAAGACGAGCTTAGTTGTCATGCATAGAAAATGCATGACATCTTGATGTGTATTTTCTATGGTTGACATGTCAGTACATTTTTCCTCGAATCAGTACATTTCCCCCACCGCAAACAGTACAATTATTTGTACGCTGCTGGCAACACTGCCTATGTGTTTTGAAAAAATAAGCAGCTTGTAGAAGAAAGGTAGTACAATATTTAAAAATATTTTTAAAAAACTGTCAAATAGCCATGTATCACCTTTGGCTTCTACGATATTTTGATAGCCCATACTGGACAACAATTTCCCCAACTTGTTAATCCATACCCATTCAACAAACGGAAAACACTCAAGCGCACTCGCCCCATCTGGATGACCGCCCGCTTTGCAAACGAGACTGACCGACATCCTAGGAACGAGCACTTTCCCACAGTGTGGTACTGCGTGCATCCGTGAAGGAAAAAGTCAATCGTAGGCAACCATGTGTTACATGTGGCGTCCTTGACAGGTAAAATAAAAAGCTTACCGATGTCTGTTAAAAAAAGAAAGGCATGACAATATTTAGGAAAATGAGGAACGACATAGCTTACCTATGTCTTTTGAAAAATAGCCAACTTGTGAAAGAAATGGGGGACAATATTTAGAAAACTGAGGTAAGACATCGATTACTTAGGTAGGTCTTTTGAAAAGTTAAGGAATTAAGGCTGAAAGTTACCTTACGTAGATGGAAAATTGTCCCCCATGGCTGGAAGATGACCCCAGCCAGTAGAAAATATAATCAATCGGTCAAAAAATCTACAACCGACAGAAAATATTCCCCACCGGCTCAGGATGTTTTCTATCAGCTGCACCCTACCAGAAGTTTGTCTTTAATGGCAAAGTGTTTGAATTCATTTGTTCATGTTTGTACATTTTCATTCCAAGTCAGGAATTATAAAAACGGAATATCAAATAGACGCCAAAATAATAGTGTACTTAATACTATTAAAACGTTTTACAAATTAGAAAATTAATTTCCAAAGGATATAGCGTTCACCAGGAAGCAACATCTACTTCTCGGGCAATATGCCCCGCCAGACAATAATGAATTACACTTTCAAGATAAACGGCCGGGGTTGGTGTATATTATGAAAATATAGAACCAACCATTCTGGTTTATAAATTAGAAGGAATAATATCACTTGCGGCGTATTTGCGCCTCTCATCAGTACAAGGTGGATATTATGCTCCAAGAGCATAATCCTGGACTGACGACAACGCTGAAATCAAATTAATATATTAAACCCAGTGAAGGGAATGCCAAGAATGTGATAATAGCGACATCTCCACAACTAAATATATAAACTAACATTCCGTCCACCCTGTATACAAAAAAGAAAATAATCAAAATTTAATAAAATACGGAGATATTGCATATATTACGAAACTAAATAAAATTTTTTCCTCCAACGTTCAACAAGCTACAGAGCGTTGATGATTTACCTACGATTTTCACCTAAATGTGTTCATAGCTTTTGAAGGACTTTGTATAACGTAGCAAAACCTTATATCAAAAGCTTCAAAAAATGTGAGCAATCCGAATTCGGTATAATAAACGGGGGTTCTCATTTAAAAAATCATGTTTGGTTTGTAACGGAGTTATGCAGCACTCTGTATAGTTCGATATAATGTAAAAATATGGACCTTAAAGACATCTACTATTTTTGTTGATAACATTTTTTGAAATCTCTTAAAATAACCCACATATTGAAGTTTGTTGTAAGATTGGTACACCCTGTATGTTAATAATCAGCAGTAGGCAATTATTTACATGCAGTATATAACTTACTCTATCGAAGAGTGTTCTAAACTATTGCAAAATCAAATAAGTACTCATATATCAGTTTGTTGATAAATTATAAATCCAGTTAAACTTATTATATGAAAATTATTTGTAAAAGATCCATAATATTTTAAATACGGTGTATTTATTTATTGCTAGTAGTAGTGAGAAATAAAGAGAGGATAATATTTTTAGGAAACAACATCTTAAAAATATTTGGGAAATAAATCAATACAGAATGGATTTTATAAAATATGTAACCAACTGTACAATAACTGAAAAGATTTGAAAAGTATATAATTTACTGTATCAAAGAGTATTCTAAACTATTTCAAAATCAAATAAGAAAGTACTCAATAATTGGGAAAATATAGAAAACAATATAGAGCTTATACTCATGTCTTTTGAAAATTAAGTGTATAAACTGTTTTAATTTCTAATACATCATTTGTAAAAATATTCCAAGTTTATATATGTCAATAATCAGCAGTAAGCAATTATTTGCATGCAGTATATAATAATAAGTACTCAGATAAATTATGAATCGGTTAAACTATTTTTTTTAAATCCAAAATATATTGGAGGAACACTGTATTTATTTATTGCTAGTAGTTGTATAGTGGGAAATAAAGAGAGGATATTGTGAAAATATAGTTAAAAGCATAGCTACCCTATTTCTTTCGGGAAATAAATAAATACAGAAAAATTTTTATAATATCAATACCTGACGGAACAGTAACTAAATAGATTTGAAAAGTATATAACTTATTCTATTGATGAATGTTTTTAACTATTTTAAAATGAAATAAGTACTTACTTACTAAATTTGTTGATAAATTTTTAATCGGTTAAACTTTTTGTATAAAAATTATTCGTAAAAGATCCAAAATATTTTAAATACAGTGTAGTTATTTATTGCTAGTACTAGTAGAAATGAAAAATAAAGAGAGGATAATATATTGGGAAAATATAAGAAACAACAAAAGCTATACCCTATAAGTTTTTGGAAAATAGATAAATAAAGAAAAAATTTTATGAAATATATGCTCAACTGTACGATAACTAAAATGATTCGAAAAGTATATTGATATGAATAATGTTCTAAACTATTTCAAAAGTAATAGGTATTCAATTTGTTGATAAATTATGAATCGGTATAAAAATTATTCATAAAAGATCCAAAATATTATAAAAACTTGTTAAATAAACTGTTTTCATTTATTTTGCTACTAGAGAAAGGATAATATATTGGTAAAGTAAAGAAATCAACATAGTTTACCTATGTCTTATTTTGAAAAAAATATATTGAAAATGAAGAAATACAGTATTTCTTTAGTGCTAGTATATAATAAGTAGGTACCATTTAATAAAATAAAGACTTACCTTATATATAGAATTATTATAATCCTTGGAAATCACCACCAAAAATTCGAACTATACACTTATAGGTACACTATCGAAAATTCCGAAGACACACACAGTTTCACTACCGAAAATAATTTCGAATAAAGGTACACTCCCGAAAATTCGAAAACACAGTTAAATTCCCGTAAATTACGAATATACACTCCCGACACGACCGTCCGATTCAACAATTAATTCGTTACTGAAAGCGAGCGATTTAAAATTTATTCATTAGTCACACCGTTCGTCATAAACAAGTGTTTGTCATCCAGAGATAATATAATGATAATATACACATCTATGTGAATTCAATATACACTGTCCGCCCTATTTAAAAATATAAGTATAGATTATTTTAAGAAACGTTTTTCTATTCTTTTTGATATTTTCTGTACACAGGGAAAGTAGAAAAGCTCTAGAAAATATTCAAAAATTCAATTTTTTAGGATATTCTAAGAATTTACAAGAAAATTGTTATTGTGAATTCTATTTTCAGTATCGTTTTGGCGAGCAGTGTATATATCGACACAATTAACATGTATTAGAAGGGATATTTTACCTTTATATATTTCTGCGATTCACGGAAAGAAGAAGAGACTTAGGAATATCTGTTAACTTCTTCTTTTTCTTTAACAGGGAATAATTTACCCGGCTTATACAGGAGAAATATTTTATTGTATATAGTACTTGTCTCTGATAGTACCTATTCATTTATGTGTTCGAGGATTGAAATTTCTCTCATGGCACATATACTGTACTTGTTTATTTTTTTCTTTCTGAAATTCTTAATCTCTAATAAGCAAAATAATATTATACCTAAATAAAACTTTCCATCAACTATCAAATAAAATATTGGAGTTTAAGCAGTACTTCCTTTTTAATAATAAAAAGGTTTCCTGGTCTACTTCCAACATTATACCATTAAGGTCAACTTTATACATTCCTTCAGACAATCCAAAATCGTTCTTTGATACCTCGCAACGACCCCGCAGAGATATAAATGTTTGGAAAAAAAATTTCAAATAAAATGTTTTGTTATCTATGAGTTTGTTGATAAATTCATGATATTATTGCCAAACAAAAAATAGCTACACCATTGGTCCACTCTCTATCAATTTATTCTCTCAATGCTGTCAATTACCGCTTCAAAGTTTTCTGGCGCACTCCCGACCACGCCAGTTTCCGCTTCAAGCGTGACGTCATTACTTATTCGCGAAAATGAATCGCTTTAATCCGCTTTAAGACGCTAGATCGCAAAAATATGGCTTTAATCTTTCATGTTTTCAAAATTGTGATTACGATTTGACGTAACGGTGTTGTAATTACCTTGGCAAATAAAAGTAATTGTAATTTACAGATTTATAAATTTTACCAGCAGATAGTAAAAATATGTCTTATGCTGGTCGAGTAATTGTTTATGGTGGAAGAGGAGCTCTAGGAGCTAAATGTATTTCCCATTTTAAAGCTAATAATTTCGTAAGTGGTCATAGATATAAATGTTGATAAAAATATGAAACATATGTTATGTTTTTAGTGGGTAGGATCTATAGATTTAGGGGAGAATTCTGAAGCTGATTTAAATATATTAGTGAAAAAAGAGAATACGTTGCAAGAACAGGTAACTAATTTTTTTTACGTTCTATTTAAGTATACATCGGCATTTTGTTATTATATCGGGATGAGGTGATAATATAGGTATTTTTTTTTGTTTAAGGAAACTACTATTCTCTCCCTTGTTAATTCATCTTTAAATGGTTCAAAACTAGATGGAATCTTTTGTGTTGCTGGAGGCTGGGCTGGAGGAAATGCTTCAAAAGGTGAATTTACTTTTAAAAACTCATACATAATCTTTAGCCGTTATTAAAAATTATATTTTTTAGATTTAATCAAGAACACTGAACTTATGTGGAACCAAAGTGTTTGCAGTTCTTTGATTGCTGCTTCTCTAGCTGCCCAGCATTTGAAAGAAGGAGGAATTATTCAGTTAACTGGAGCTAGAGCAGCTTTAGACGGAACTCCAGGTAAATATTTTTTTTAATAAATTTTGTTAGAATTAACTGCAGGTATACCTAGATTGTTTTCCAAAGGAAATCATATAAAATCATGTACCTATTCATAAACATTCAAGATGAGTGTATTAATTCAAAATATAGCAATTCATTTATTCACTTCCTTTGAGAATACCACATAGAATTTCCCAAATGATGTGGTAATAAAATCATATAATTAGAGTGATAATGGATTTTCTTGTGAGTCACCAGTGTAGATCTATAACCATTACTTGCTACCCATTAAAATACTTGTTTTCAGGATATTATAAATTAAATGCCTTACCTTTAAAAAGCTGCAAAAAGTTTCTCAACTCATACATTCTTATTCAAATTTTTAATACCCGAACTTGTCCAGGATCCTGCCGATTGGACCCTGTAGCTAGATGAGTAGGTAGTTTTATTACACTACAACCTAAATTTTATATTGTCTATTATATTGTGATTCATAGATTGTCTTCCAATTTATCCACATCTAAAAAATTTAGGAATTAATAAGCTACTAAATATAATAGTAACCTTGGATTACACATTGCTATGCGCTAAAACAGAATGTTTCATCCTCTATACTGCAGAATCTATACTTGGCTCTCTAGTAGTCAAATATTTCATATCTGTGAAGGAGAGATAAAAATATGATGGACTTAGTACATAACCCAATTCATTATATTAACAATTTTGGTATTTAAATACTGTGAAAAGTCTAATTTTATAATTGTATAATATTTAACTTAAATTTTCAAGGTATGATTGGTTATGGTTTAGCCAAAGCTGCAGTTCATCACTTGACAAAATCACTTGGCCAAAAAGACAGTGGTCTTCCAAATAATGCTATTGCTGTAGCTATTCTTCCAGTTACTTTGGACACTCCCATGAATAGAAAATGGATGCCAAACGCAGATTTCTCTACATGGACTTCTCTAGAATTTATTGCAGAGTATGTATATACATTTTTCCAAATGTTTGAGTCATTATTCAAAAGTGGGACTCAATGTGAAGTAAATTTCCAAATATAATTTTAAAAAAATTCGTAAATGGATATTGAGAAAGCATGAAATAATAAGTATATGCTACGTATGAAGTTCAAATGAATCAACCAATTTTTTTTAGTTTGTTTGTACAATGGACCTCTGGAAAAGATGTACCTCAGACTGGCAGTTTGCTGAAACTCGAGACAAAAAATCATCAAACTGATGTGAATCCCGTCTGAACTAAGGATTTATACACAGACTAACCTGATCGAATATGGACCAAGGCAAAACTCAAATATTATTTTTATTTAAATTGAATCTCTATTATTGTAAAAACTTGTTTGTTTGATATTTTTGTACTGATTTTACTATGTCCCAGTTTACATTTTATATAATTGTTTTGAATTTTTTCTATATTTTTTTTATAAAGATGTTTCTGAATAAAATATTTTAATGTTGCATCTGTTGGTTATTATTTTCCTTAACCTGAAACATCGGCTTATGGAGTTATTAATGAATTTGTTCATCACTAATAGTGTTTGCATCTGCCAGAGCTTTAAATATTTAATGAGATGATTTCATAATGATGCTTGAAACAATACCATTTTATTTATGAAAGATAGTGTAATTGAATGGAAGTAAAAAATGTTAGTCATCTACAAATAGTTACTTACAAATTTCATCAACTGTACCAAAATTTTATGATTTCATTAAAACATGAGTTATTGTATTTACTTTGGTTACACAACAATTTAATCTTACAATATAGTATTTTACAACTAATCACCATTTTCAAAGAAACAAAAATATATTAAATGCCTATATATCTATTGCTAATGATATCTTATGTGTTAATACCATACTTAGATTTCATCTTGTCAATTTCTTCTTGTTTCTTGTCAATGTCTGTCTTTTTAAATGCCTTATTTGCTTGGTAGTATAAAACAACAAGGTACCTATTACATACATTGAAACCTGATAAATGATCACAAGCATTCTTTGCATCAAAAATGTCCTCAAATACCACAAAAGCTGTTCCTCTAGTTTCAGGAGTGTTTCCTACACGAATTTGTCTAATTGCTCCATATTTACCAAATATATCATACATTTCTTCACCTGTTATTTTATATGGTAGGTTCCTAACATACAATATTCTGTTTATTTCAGGTGGCAAACGTACCTAAAACAATTTTATTTTCAAGAGTAAAACATAAACAATATAGTAGGTAGGTAATAATTGTAATGTAAAATTTAAACAGATAGATCTTTGTAGGTTAAATTGTGTTCATTGGGATACTAATGCTAATACAACTTCAGCTGATCTAGTTCAGTATTGAAATATACTTACGTTTGCTTTTCTCTGCATAGCCATAGCCATTTTTAATAAACTATAGGATAATTCTGTTAACAATAAAGCTGCTTTCGTTGGTACTTGGATATTTTTTATATATGTAAAGTATGCCTTTGTCTTTAATAGACTTAACTTTTGTATTAACTGGTATTAATGGAATAATGGCAGTTGTAGTAGAGTTTATAGAGAAATAGATTGTCAATTTGATCTGTCAGTCTGTCACAAATTCACCAAACAGCTTGGTGTAATAGAAAACCATGACCACAAAAATAAGTGAGTTATTTCTTTTTATGACTATTATAGAGCTCAGTAGTGTATTCACTTCTATGTTCTTTACTGTACATGATCTGTGACTTGGATCATAGATAACTGTTCTTATTTTAACATTTAACTACTTGCAATTTTTGAGGTTATGATTTAGTGACAAGGATTTGGTTTTAAAATTAATAATAAATTTAATCTCGGGTGAAGATGAAGAAATGCAATTTTTACATATTAGAAATTTCGTAGCTGTTCAAAATATACAATATGCAGTTAGGTCTCACTTTCATGCCTCAAATAAGGAAAAAAAGTATATTGCTAGAAAATTAGTGGGGTAGGTTTGAAGATTACATGATAGTCCATTTTCAATGATCAATGCTTTTTTTTAGTTTTGCTAGACAAGATATTTATGAAGTGATCTCAGATGTGAAGAATTATGAAACATTTTTACCATTTTGTACCAAATCTACAATCTTGAAATATGAACCAAAAGAACTTCGTGCTAATTTGGAAATAGGGTTTCCTCCTATTGTGGAAAATTATACTTCCCATGTAATATTAGACAAGCCTCATTTTGTACAAGCAAGATGTTTTGACGGAAAGCTATTTGATCACTTGGAAACTAAGTGGATATTTAATCCAGGACTTCAAAGCAATTCAAATACCTGTATTATAGATTTTTCCATAACATTCAGTTTCAAATCTGTGTTGTATTCACAAGTAGCTTCAATTTTCTTTGATAAATTAGTTCAACAAATGGAAAATGCTTTCTTAAAAGAAACAGCCAGAAGGTATGGGGAGCCCTCCGTACCTGTTTATATACTGAATCCCTCAAAAAGCTGACATCAGTAAATTTTATTAGTGAAAAATGTTTTTAATTTATTGTTATTTATATTTTAAATATTTGAAACAAAAAAGATTCTGTTAAAATATGTATTTGTTGATTTAAAATGAGATTATTAAAACTTTTCATTTGTGTTGATAAACTGAAGTCTGCGGATATCCAAAAATCTCCCCAGGAAATAAGACTAAAGGAACTACTATAGTCTCCGAGACTTTCCTCATCTCAATATTGATTGATTAGTTCACACCACCAGTCAGAGGAGACCTTGTTACCTTAGCCGTTATGCATCTTTTTTTCCCTCAGTTAATGGCACTGGCTATTGCCAACTGGCCAAATCTTCGTATCTTGTAAATAATACTCAAGTGTATCCTTCATTTGCTTTGTTAATTTTCCTAGTTTTTTTTTACTCTTGGTTTATGTGAAGAGACACCAGTAGCCCTTATCAGGCCAATAGTCTTTTCACTGGATCCTTCTTGGAGAAATCCTACCTTGGGTACTATAGACCTGTGTGAGGCTGTTTCCTCCTTTTCCATACACAACCAACAAACATGTTCCTCCCTATTTATGCCAATTGTATCCATGTGCTTCATTGGGGTACAGCGAGGGTTGTGGAAGTATAAGCTAATCTCAGTTACATAACTACCAGCAGTACGTATCTGTTTTTTTATACACCTTCTATTGATTTTTAACTCAATTGTTCTTTTAGAAATATCTAGAGCCTATTTTATATTTTCAATTAAAATAGTATGGTTGATTTTTTCAATTTATTTACAAACATTTATTCTATTTACAATATTGACATTATATTTATCATATATATTTAGAATCAAAACAAAAACAACAATATATTTGTGTTCTATTAAAAATTGAATTTCTATCACACTTTGGTATAGATACCTCTATAAATTTATACATCAAATACATTTAAAAAATTTAAACTTTCTACACATTTAATTAGAATTATCACATTTGTTGCCAACCCAAATTTAAAAACATATATTGTTTCTTAGACAATTTATTAAATTAAATTGAAAATATGAAAAAAAAATCTATACCTACTCTTAAAATATAAAGAGTATATCTGTCCAAAACAACTAAAATAATAATTTAGATATAAAAGGCAGCCTAGCATTTGCACTGACGTACCCCGTGTGCCTTTTAATTATGAATTTATATGTGCTATTTGTTCGAATTATACCTTTATTAATTCTTGAAGACTATTATTATTATGGTTAGCAAAAATACCATCAGCTCTCTATTTTAAATAGTTCCACAGTATTTTATATTTTCATATCATATCTATTTTTAAGGCATTTTTTGGACTTTGCTTCTTTAGCTTGTATAGCATCGGATGAAAAGGAACCAATCCTACAAGAATTAACCTGTCATTTGTGAAAGTTAAGTTTGGTTCTCATGGGATTTTTAAAAAAGGCCTCAATGACCAAGAAATAATTTAAATATTTTTTACTCTTGGGAGCCTTGGACGAAGTGCCCCATTTGCCCTCCCCTCGTGGCAGCCCCGTCGTCCCATTTTTTGGCTACAATATAAGATGAATCCTTTATAAAAACCCTACCAGTTCAGTCGGAGTTGAACTGAAATATAAAATTCGCAAGTTCTTTAGTTACGGTCCATGTCGTCAGTAGCACGTAATTTGTCGGAATGCTGGGAAAAAATAATATCAGAAGTGGGAATACATACTATACTTTTTTGTTTTATTATGTTTTAAAAGGTTTTTTCTTACTTTTCAACTTCTTTATTCTATACTAATATTCCATAACCATTTTTTCCTGGCATAAATGCTTCTATGTTGCAGCGGTATAGTATAAAAGACACTGGGGCTCTCCTTTACTGAACAATTATAACAGAAGGAAGATATTGTTGACATCGTTTGCGTCAATACATCTATTGCTTTTACTATATGGCGTCGAATAAAGGCACTATGAAGGAAACGTAAAGTAGGCTGATATTAAAGATAACAATAATTATGCTTAGTAACCATACCATAAAAATCACTAAGGTTAATGATGGACAAAATCAATATATTTAATAAAAAAAAACCAAAAGCAGCGCGACACTGCTATTGGAGGTATTTTTATTGCGATGTTGTCTACAAAGTGTGTAGGTATATTGATATATTTATTTTTCCCAGTTAAAAATAAGAGATTCCTGTAATAGTTCAAAAACAATTATATGGGAATAATAAAAAAAGTTTTAATACAAAACATATAAAATATAATTTATATATATATATATATATATATTTTTCGTTTGCTACGACTCCATAATGTGAGAATTCTTTTGAGTAGAAGCTCTAGAGGACGACTTTTCAAGTGTACAAATGTGTTTATAATCTAAATATTTACCCTATAAAAATTATCCGCTGCTGAGAATTCAATGTAAATTACTCATCAATAAATAAATACGAAATATAAAAATATTTACAATATAAAAAATATATCACTTCTGAGTATGGAATGTAGACATAATTATTTTGTAAAATAGTAATTATCGGTAAAAAAATCGATTATGGACGTTTCGCTACATTAATTAACATTAGGATTTCGAGGCATACAGCACGTCCATTTATAATTTTGACAGGTGTCTATCATTTTAAACGTCTTTTTTTTTAAATAAGCGTTCTTTAAATGTATTGGACTAATGGCCGTATGCAAGGTTTATAGTACTAAGAGCCAATTGCACCGACTATCTTAAGTCAAGCTTATGGTTAAGGGACAGTTGAAGTTAATAATTTTTGTTGCACCGTATGTCAAACTCAATTTAACATAGGCCGTCAATTTCGAAGGCTTACAAGAAAACTTAAACTCTGTTAACCTGAAAGTTGCTTGCTGGCTGGTGGTTTGTTGGTTTTAATAAGAAAATGGATATTTTCAACGATGATTTAATTTTTTTTTTTTTTCAATGGGAATGCACCTAATCTAAAAGATTAATCAGCATTTTTGCTTTAACCTAAGTTCCTAAAAAGTTTGTAATCTAGATGTCACCTGTGGTCCATCCTAGTTTTTAACGTAAGCTCACTTCTTTGTTGTGGCTACACAGCACAGCACTGTCTCTGCTTTGCATAGATGCCTAGAAACGTTCCAAAACCGAATATTAAGGAATATTGCAGATGCTCCTTGGTATATTCGGAACAACGATCTTCATAGAGACCTCCAAGTCAAATCTATCCCGGATGAAATCAAGAGACATGAAGAGAGGCTCCATAAACATCCCAACCGTGAAGTGCTCCAACTTCTAGACAATCAACCACAGATGCGAAGGCTCAAAAGAACTAAACCGTTTGAGCTTGTGTAAGTGATGATTTAAATGTGTTGGAAAAAATAGAACATGGTTTTCCGAGACGGATATTTGTTCGGCCTAATTATTTTCACACAATGGACAATTTTACTTTTTTTTAAGACATTTAGTTTATACAAAGAAACTGTTTTGTTTATTTTATGTTCAATAGACGATCGTCTGGAGTTTCCTGTTGACAAGTAATAAAAGCAATTATTATTATGTAGTTACTTAATACTTTGTCAAACAAAGTTTACAGACCTTGTGTTTAACACATCTGTCGCTAAATTATAAAATACCAAGATTATAAACGTTCTTGTGAAATGCTTTTAGGGACAAAAGTCATAGTCCAATCAACCAGTTGATAACTTGTCTTATTTCTATCTCCATCAAACATATTGGTGAAGCCAGTAACGGTTTTTTCATTTATTATGGTCGTCTGAGGACTCCATTTTAGGTGTTTTTTTACATGGCCCTCCAGCTGTTTTGTACGTTCCATTCTTAACTCTGCTTTTTATTAGCGTAATATTTTCTTCCTATATTCGTAATATTTTTTAAACGAATCTGAGATTCTATTGATTAATGCAGGAGAACCTGCATTGAATTCAGTTTCTATATTTTTCCATGTTATTTCTTTATCCGTTTTTTTTTCATTTTCTATGTTTTTAGAGTGACCGCTAGATCTTTTGAAAGACATTTTTCATTTAGTACGAAATAATTCAGCGGATAAATAAAAAAATCACAATCACACCCAAACCAAACAAAAATGCCATGAACAAATAATGATAATAATGGCATATGAAGTCGAAAGATCACCAATCAATTGAATTAAACTAAAAATTACCTAGAATGTGCATTGATGCCAAAGTGCATAGCTACTTAGCTGAGCTGACATGGTGCACGGGTTATATTTTTAAGTGAGCCTTAGATTGTAAGCTCTACTTAGTTAAGTACACTTAAACAGTGAGTCGGTGCAAATGGCACTAAATCCGTTTAATTAAATGAGTTTAAAAATTACATTTAGGTATAAGTTTCTTTCCAATGTATTAATTCCCGACAATGATAATAAATGTAACAAACCATACTTATATAAGGATTAATTCATAAGTACATCTTTCTCCTGAAATGTAATATTCTTCTACATACCCAAATAATAATTTGTAAATAGAGAAAATAATACACATTTTACGACGCTAATACCTCAGCCTGTTACTAATTTCTACAGCATTTGTTATTGTCCCTAATAAGTCATATATTGTGACTTATTACTTTATTACACATCACCACTGAAATCCGTTGGCTCGGGTTTTTATTTTAAATACAAACATGTCAAACTATCTTCACAATATTTTATATCAACCCCATTATCTTTATTAATTATTTTAATGGTTCGAAAATTAGTGTCAAAGAGCTAAAAGCGTAATTTCAAGATTTTATTATTCTGTTTATAGGAACATTAAAAACCATGGTATATACAGTCATAATTATCTTATTTTACAACGATTTTTCGTTAAAATTTCTAATTTAAAAATTATCTACAGGTTTGAGTTTTGTTTTGAATTTATATGGAAAATCCGTAACATCTAAAAGTTATTTGAAATGGGAATCATTTTAAATATTAAAAACGTTACGTAATTGGAAAACTACTTATAATATATAACAGCTATTTACATGCAATGATAACCTTACTTATATCCGTATGCACCGTTTATAGAACTAAAAAACGTTCAACTAATCTGGTTTATACAGTATATGCACTTAATATTACCTTGGTATGCACCGAATGAGGTTTAGTTAAACCTGAAAAAAGTTTGACAACGCCGAAAACTTTAGAGACTTTTTTGTGTAAAAAACGAACGTTGGTAACAATGCTTGACGTTATTTGAGTTTTGAATACTTTCGTTTAAAGTTATGGACGTGATGGTTGTTATTTGAATTGCGAATTAAAAGTATTTTATTGATAAAATGTGCAACAGTTTAAGGGTGAAATTCGAAGTCGACACTTGAGGGTCACTCATACTTCACTCATCCTGATTGTATGCAGAGACACTTTACAACTCCCTTGAGTGAAATTTATAACCTAAAAACCACGTTTGTACCTTACACTGTCATTAGAATCAACAACTTTTCTTGGCAATCACCTCATTAAATGTAATCAACACTTTATGAGACATTGACATAAGTTACCCATGTGTCAAAAAGAGTAGTTTAAAGTTAAACTTCCAATAATGGCCGTTTAAGTTAAAGTGGTTTAACCCTTGATGCTTAACAGCATTTTCAGTTCCTAAGTTAATGTTCCATCAAAAACAAACTCATAAGGGAGGAAGGGTAGAGATAAGCGATTATTTTGTACCGGGAATTACCTTTTTCAAGCTTATATTCGGTTATGGAGCAATCCATATAAATTCATTTTGTACAAAACGCTGGTTAAATGTTTAATAAATGTTTTTAAAAGATTTTGACTTCAAAACAATAAAATCTCGAAAATTAACAATTTTTTTTTATTATAAGGTAGAAATCTACTTAACGTGTGTGTATTTATTAAATTGTTGTTAAATGATTAAAGTGTGTTTACTACTGTGTTCAAGTGCCGCTAGTACGTCTTGTTTTTGTCTGACGTACAATCTTCCTTGTCTCCAAGGATTTTGAAGATGTAACGGTTTAAAATCATCCCTAAGGCAGCGCTCCCTAGCGCCTATTACTGCTACTAGACAAAAGTTATTTAACTTGTCTACATCGTAAACTGGGCCGTCTTTTCCTTTAAGAATTACGGCCATATTCAGTTGTTTTACTACAAGATCCACTACTTCCCTGGCTGTTGTTTGCGGTGTTACATGTAATTTAAGACTAGTTCCTAAAACAAATTAATGTTAACTTACGCATACAGTTCTGGTCAAAGGATAGTCGAGGCAATGAAACATTATGATAGGAAATCTTTTAGGATAGGACGTATCGGAATGCGGTTTATTGCATTCGCTTGCAAAAATTATTTATATCATTTATATCTATTACAAACCGGAAGTTGCATTGTTGCAGCTAAAAATGCATGCAAAAAATGCATCTTTTGAGAGGCCTTTTGGCATATTTAATAACTTTGTAAATAAGAGTCAGAATTGGCTCAAGTCGGGTACCCGGGTGGTTTTCGAGGTCGCTGATCACGATTATGACGTTTAAATCGACCCTCCGAACACGTGGAGCTCAGGAACGCCGACGAACGTCATCTCCGGGGACTATCCCGAACTTTATGCGAGAAAGGAGAGAAACTGGACACCCAGGGGTTTTTTGGGTCGCTGAATTCGAATATACCATCGGCGAACACCCCACGGACACCTGGTGGGCCCCAACCTGGACGCGGACGTCATCTTCGAGAATTTTTCTGGAAATATCGACAATAACGAACCGAAAACCGTTATGTGGGCTTTTTGTGTGCGCTGAATCCGAATTTTATGTTGAAAACGACCCCCCGAACACCTGGTGCACCCTAACCTGACTCTGAACGTCATGCCCGAGGGTTTTCCAGACACAATTGAAAAATACCAACCAGGCGTCTGTGGGGTGTTCGTCTGTGTCATATTTGAATTCAGCGACCCGAAAAACCCCCCAGTAACGATTTTCGGGTGGTTTTTTTCAATTATGTCTGGAAAACCCTCGGTGATGACGTTCAGGGCCAGGTTAGGGCGCACCAGGTGTTCGGGTGGTCGCTTTCAACATAAAATTCGAATTCAGCGCACACGAAAAGCCCCCATAACGATTTTCGGTTCGTTATTGTCGATATTTCCAGAAAAATTCTCGAAGATGGCTTCCAGGTTGGGGCCCACCAGGTGTACGTGGGGTGTTCGCCGATGGTATATTCGAATTCAGCGACCTAAAAAACCCCCGGGTACCCAGTTTCTCTTCTCTCTCGCATAAAGTTCGGGATAGTCTCCGGAGATGACGTTCGTCGGCGTTCCTGGGCTCCACGTGTTCGGGGGGTCGATTTAAACATCATAATCGTGATCAGCGACCCGAAAAACCCCCAGTAACGATTTTCGGGTGGTTTTTTTCAATTATGTCTGGGAAACCCTCGGTGATGACGTTCAGGGCCAGGTTAGGGCGCACCAGGTGTTCGGGTGGTCGCTTTCAACATAAAATTCGGATTCAGCGCACACGAAAAGCCCCCATAACGATTTTCGGTTCGTTATTGTCGATATTTCCAGAAAAATTCTCGAAGATGACGTCCGCGTCCAGGTTGGGGCACACCAGGTGTACGTGAGGTGTTCTCCGATGGTATATTCGAATTCAGCAACCCAAAAAACCCCCGGGTGCCCAGTTTCTCTCCTCTCCCGCATAAAGTTCGAGATAGTCCCCGGAGATGACGTTCGTCGGCGTTCCTGAGCTCCACGTGTTCGGGAGGTCGATTTAAACATCATAATCGTGATCAGCGACCTCGAAAACCCCCGGGTACCCGACTTGAGCCAATTCTGACTCTTATTTACGAAGTTATTGAATTTGCCAAAATGCCTCTCAAAAGCTGCATTTTTGGCTGCAGCAATGCAACTTCCGGTTTGTAATAGATACAAAGTAGGTACGAATGATATAAATAATTTTTGCAAGCGAATGCAAAAACTTGTTAGTGCTTCATTGCCTCGACTAGGACTTTAAATACGTTGGCATCGTTGTGTCGACATAATTAAATATACATACCACTTGCTAATCCAGTTTCATAGGCGGCGAATACTTGCAAAATTCCGTTTTCATTTTTCGACCCGTTTTGTTGACACAATACCGTCGACGATGCACTCTTTTTATCCAAATCTTTGACGCCTTGTGAACATTTCGTTGATTCGCCATCGATATAAGTATTAAAGTTAGTTAAACTCCTCGATAAACTGGAATTTAAATCTGGATGCAAGAATGCTTTATTTGGTGATTTCACTTTGTCTAATTTTATACTTTGTTTAACATTCGTCATACTTTTCGAAGTAACCATTTTCGATTTGCGTCGTTTATTAAACGAACCTAAAAAGGGTTGTGCACTACTTTCGCTGTCAGAGCTAACGCTGTTAATGCTATTCGAAGTATCTGTTACGTTAATAGTGTTTACGCTGGCCAAACTATTCGATTGTTTTATTGACAGTATTGGGATGTCACCTGAGGACATATTACATATTGTGTTCGCTCTGATGCGTTGCTGAGTACAAAGCATATTTTCACTCTTAGCTGGAGTAATACTAGTCCTTCTTTCTTCTACTTTTTCAATAGTTTCAGTGTAATTATTTGTACTGAAATCTATGACGTTCAGATTCTGTTCACTTTTACTAAATTCGGTCATAAGATTTGTTGGAGAGATTACGTGACCCGGTCCTGGCCAAGATCCTCTACCAAGTGAATGTTTTAAGATTCTATCTTCCGGAGGGATTTGTAAGAGGTCCGTCGTTGCGAAATTTTCTTGTTCGGTTTGCATAAGACACCTTTAAATAATCAAATAAATAATAATTAATCAATAGTTGTAAGCATTTCAATATTTTCATTTTGTTGCACAAATTGGTTAGGATTGTAATATATCAGTCTGTAATGTCCTTTAGGCATGAACCAGATTAAGAAATAAATCCATTCGAAATTATACAAATTATCAAAAACGTGATAAAGTCAAGTTCAACGTTGAATAAACAGTGTGTGACTTATTAAGGTTACACGACAATAAATAACAATAATATTACGTCAGTTTGAATTTGAAGTAAAATATATATGTGGTATTATATTGGTTGGGATTCATTCTTAGTATTATAATCTTTAAGTTATGTAGAGTGATCAATAAATATAAGTAGAGTTTCCCAGTGAACCAGAGAGTTTTATTAATCATAAATGGGCACCCAGCACCAAGGGACGTCCACACACCCAATGTGGAAGCCAGAAGCTAAAATACTAATTTTGACAAAGAAGAAAGGTTTGGGAAAGTAGGAAATAATAATAGTAGATTTTATACCCAGGTGGAAAAGGATTATTTTCTGTTTAGCAAAACCTGAACAAAGCGTGGTACCAAATGTCAAGCGCAATGCCACAACGATGGTACGACTTTTCCATCTGGGTAGGAAGTGAAAGCCAATGATGTCAATTTCCCCACTTTGAAAGCAGTAAAAAATTACGTCTTTACATATGATTGTAATTAAAAACAATAGAGAAGCTCAGTGTGGCCAACAAAAAGTGGTTTTTATGACCAGAATGACAGTTAATGTCTACCATTCAATTATTGCTTTATTAAAATTATGAAGCGTAAATCTTAAAATGAAGTTTTTGCTGAATACTCAACGCATCGGTAGCCAATAATTCTAAGAACTCTTGGCAAGTCACAATTTCATTTCTGTCACTAATTAGGTATGTTAGTTGTATCTCTTTATTCTTCTGATTACTTATTCCACTGACATCTGACATAACTAACGACAGAAATGAAATGGTGACTTGCCAAAAGTTACTAGAATTATTGGCCACCGATTCAGCAAAAACGTCATTTTAAATTTTAAGATTTACGCTTCATAGTTTTAATAAAGCAATGTAGATGTTTGCAATGATAAAACTCCAGCAAAATTTTATGTTTCAAATAATAGACATTAACTGTCATTCTTGTCAAAAAAAAAATACTTTTTGTTGGTCACACTGACCTTAGCCTGAATTCCTCTTTTACAAACGAGATTTTGTATGACTGTGCCAAAATGTTCCTTACCTTACGGATATACCAAGTGTTACTCGATCTCTGGCAAAAGTAATTACGCTCATCAACCATCTAACACTATTCCAAATGACATTCATCTTTGTTTGCAAGTCTTGAAGTTTAAGCAGTTTCTCTTTCGCCAAAGCAATTTCAGTATTTGAAAATGCCTCTCTATGGAGATGATCTGCAGATGCAATGTCGAGCTCTAGACTGCAACTGAGTTTAGCATATTTTTTAGTTATACTTGGTCTGTAAGTGTTGAGATGTATCATTTCGAATACCTAAAAAAATAACAGCTTTATTATTCTTACAAATTTAATGGCTAGAGGAAAATTTGTGATAAATGCATCAAGAAAATAATCTCCCCAGTCAGTTTATCGTTGAAGAAATGTGCCTTGGTTAACGCAACAAGATATTTGCTTTCAAATTAACACGTTCACTGCCGGTAAGCCCCTGGTGCCAGTCAATGTAACCGAGGTGTAACATTTTTTTTTTATATTAAATGAGTATAATACTCTGCAATTATACTATAAAAACAATACATACCTTAATTGGTAAACTTAGTAAATCTCCTCTTTGTAAAAGTAATTCTCTTTGTCCAGGTACGGCACATGATAATTCTGCTGACGGGCAAATAACTATAAAACTAACTTCGTCGTTTAATTCGATAATATTCGATTCGTAAATTCTATGACTAATAATATCATCACTGTTTACATCCATGTAGTTAAATAGACGTTTCGATGCACTTGTTACTAAATCTAAGAAGTTTTTCTGTTGCTCCGATGCGTTGTTAACGATCTCCGGACAGTTGAGTTGTTTTAAATAAGCCCATTCTTCTCTAAAATAAAGAATACATTTTTTTCATAGAACACACACAAAGCAAGCCTCAAAATAAATAATATAGTGTAAGGGCCACTTGTTCAATCTGTGGTTACCATTAGATCAACTTCGACCGATTGTTTGAGTCTAGAGGTTAGTCTTTCCGTGACATAAACTGCTGCATCTTAAATCATACCTAGCAAGGTTAGGGTTCTTATTTTTTATTCTCAGTAGTATTTCCAATGCTTATTTTATAATAAAGTAACCCATTTTATACAAGCTGGCTTTCGTCCTGACTATATGTTCGGCTGTGGACCTTTGCATGTACAGGAGGTTTTTCCAACACTAAGTGCTGTAGTTTTAACATATAAATAGGTAACTGAAATAAGTTTTGTTTGTATCACACTCAACCTATTTTTAGGTTAGGTATTTGTGGTTTGTATAAACTTCATTTTATTTTAATTGCTTGACAACATAGTCCAGTTATGACGTGCAAGTACATTTATACTGAATAGAGAGTAGAATCCAATGTATATTGTGGTTTAGGTTTCAATAAACATTTTACTAGTTTTTAACGTTTTACATTAACGATGCCATTGAATAGACGACATTTTAAAAAATACACAAAATACTTACGAACTAACATGTGGATTATCCCTAACTTTGCAATGAGGTAGTATATTTGGCGATTTTGAACTTACAATTACTTCAATGGTATCCACTGAACTTTGCATTTTCAAATACGCCAAGTATAGACCTCTATTAAGCTTTAAACTGGAAACTTGATGATAGTGAATTTGCTGCTTTATACTTGCCATGAGCATTTCTGACAAGTTGTGATCATCACTCAGCACTATCTTCTTAAATACTTTACTCATAGGTAACCATCTACAAAATATTGTTAGATAAGTATATATAAAGGGTGTTTCTAAATTCAGGAGGTGATTGCTCATAATATGATATTAAGATGGGTCTTTCCTATAACAAAATTTCCTCAGCACACCCCTTTCCGAGATATCACCCTTGAAAGGTTAAAATTGAGTTATTTTTTTTCTAAAATTTTAGTAAAGCTAGGAACTTGAAATTCTGTAATTTTCGTGCACTCGCAAAGGACTAACCACGGGTATTTTTTCAATATTCCTGTTACATTAAACGGGGATGAAATTAGCAACCCTTACTCTATTTCATATCAAAACTTTTTTTCGAAATGAAGTTTTATGAAATAAAATTTAACTTAAAATGCGTTTTTTTAAAAAAAAAAATTTATTCTTAATATTTTTTCCAAAACCAATAGCTGCAGAGAAAAAAATAAACACCATAATTTATAATTTTTTTAATAAATTGAGTGGAAAACAAGGTAGAGGTGGTCATTTCCAGCATTTATTATGAATCATATTACATTTTACATCTTTACTGAAATTTTACAAAGGAAAAAAAACTTAATTTTGGTCACCACTTTTTTTTTCAATTCGGATTCCGGAATAAGTATTACAAATAAAAGTGACATTACCAATCGTTTTGCTAGTTATTTTGCAACGTCTGTTCGTGATAAGATTAGTGAATGTAACTTTACTGACGGTTTTTGTACTACATCTAGGATACATAATCCATATTCTGTTTTTTATGCCAGTCAATGAACATGACGTAAAAAGTATAATTTTAAATCTTAATAAAAAATATTCGACAACACTTGATGGAATCCCCTGTTTGGTATTGAAAGAATGCGCAGATACCATATCTTATCAACTAGCCCATATAATAAACCTATCTGTGGTGCTAGGGAAATTCCTTACTAAACTCAAAATGAGCAAAATCGTACCGGTATTCAAAAAAAATGACCCCAAATGTGTCGAAAACTATAGAATGATTTCTTTGCTTAGCTCGTTCTCTAAAATAATTGAGAAAACGGTATACAATCAGCTAATTGGTTACCTAGATCAAAATAAAATTATAACCCCATCACAGCATGGTTTTCGAGAAAATTATTCAATAGAAACTGCAACAACTGAACTGGTACAATATATTCATGAAAACATCGACCAAAACAAATACTTAGTAGGTAGATTTTTTGATCTGACTCGTGCATTTGACACTATAAATCCCCACTACTTATCCATAAAAATAGAAGCTATGGGCATTCGAGGACCAATCCAATCGTGGATTAATTCCTACATGTCTGACAGAACACTCAGGGTGTAAATCGGAGATGAATTTAGCACCTCTATTGGTACCCCCCAAGGTGGTGTCCTAGGACCACTTTTGTTTCTTCTTTATATAAATGACCTACCCTTATACATCTCCCACGGACGTGTTTTTATATATGCAGATGACACCTCAATTATAATTGCAGCCGATAACTTGAAAAAAATTAGGAAAATCATGAAAGAGTTCATCTCTTGGTGTCAAAGAAATCACCTTATTATAAATGAGAGCAAAGCCGTTTTTATTCAATTTACATCCCCACTCAAGGAAGTTAATGCCCTTGTTTTTGATTTTAATAATTGCACGTTCAACACTTCTGAATATACAACATTTCTAGGAATGGAATTAGATTGCAAATTAAATTTTAAAAATCACATTGACTGTTTATGTAAAAAATTAAACAAATTATATTTTGCTTTTAATAGTTTAAAATCAAATTTATATCAAGATTATTTACTGAATTTGTATTATGCACTCATATATTCTGTGATCAGCTGCAATGTAATTGTGTGGGGAAGAGCAAGCGAATTTGGGCGAGTATTTATTCTCCAAAAGAGATTTATTCGTTTGATCTTTGACTTAGACTACAAGGAGTCCTGTAGGAGCACCATTAAAAGCAATAACATCCTGACATTCACAGGTATATATCTCTACAAACTTCTAATTTATACCTTTATTAACAAAAACAACCTTCAGAATTTCATACGATTTTGTCGCATGAATTTAGAAACACCCTGTATATACATATATTTTTTTTATTCTACACTGCATTTTATATTTATGTTTTCTATAATTGAGATGTAAATACGTACCTAGAATTTAGTAGTGAAACATTCCTTGGGGATTTTACATAATTAACGACACTTAAAACCATAGTACCCCGAGAATCCTTCAAAGGTTTGTGATAAATTTGTCCCAAATCCTGCAAACAAAGCAAGGATTGCATCTGTATGGCAGCCGAAAGTATTTTCTTTCGAAAGTGTATCCTTGAAGAGATATGTTTTTCCATTTCAAACCGTAGTACCTTCGTTTCATTCCATATACAAGCGACCTTCATCAACCAATACATATCAGTGTGGATACAACTAGGAAATATTTCATCGATTTCGATCACAGGCAAAAAGTCTTCATTTGTTAGGAGTACTCTATCTTCGTGGTAGAGGATGCAGGCCAGGTATATACCCCTGAAATTATATATTCATTAGATGATTCTGTGAGAAAAGTAAGAGAAATTAAAATAGAGGGCACTTTTTTACTTAATTATGTTCACAAGTTGAAGAGGACGTTATTTATTCTTATTTTTATTTAAAAATGTTATTCCTAATAAAGTTAAACTATAGACTCTTTTTTTTAATGTTTGGTAATAGTGTTGGCGTAAAATTGAATTTCTATTTGCTGTTAAATATTGTTAAAAGTACCACAATCAAGATTTTTGTTTAAAGTACAAAGTACTTGTACATATGTAATTTTGAGGTAAGATTTTCCTTTTTGTGTCCATTATTCCCTATGCTTTTGAATTAGTAATATTTTCCACTTTCTACATAGTTGAACAAGGTTTAAAATACCTTTCAAAAGATGGGAATTATTCGAAAACTCGCTCGTTTACAAGATTTTGTTGCCTAATTTTACCACTCAATTTTTAATTTACTTCATTTGAAATACCAACAGGTTATTATTTTTAGCATCAATGCCCTTGAAGTTCTTTATTATTTAAATGAACACTCGTTTCCCACTGTTATCTAGATTATCCGTATGTTTCTTGATGAAATTTCAACTTCCAAGTATAATTTTCCTAGTAATCTTCCAGGTTCTTGAATTATTACGAGAAATTTCTCGGGAATATGATTTTCTATAAAAGTTAATTTATGAGAAACATTTTCTAAAATTAAGTCTTTCCCTTATGGATTAGGGGTGTGAATATATAAGTATATAACCAACTGATATACTATACACCAGAGTAGGATATACTATAGTGCAATAGTAATAGGGTGTTAAATTAAAAATAGATTCTTGTTCATGATTAGCAAATCGTTAATTCTAAGGGAACAACTTTCATTTCATAAAATTTAATAGTGTTGTTTTGTTTTATACCCTATTTTAAAAATTTCTTCAATTCCTTTCAGATTTTAACATCACTATTATAAGTTACTCAAACTGAATAAGAAAAGAAGTTTAAAGTAGAGTCACAGTGAGTTGTTTGCGTAAAATATAAACGTTTGATTAGTTCGAGTTTAAGTTGTATGCCATTTATTAATAAAATTCTTCAAATTAAAATTGAACAAGATAAGCAGCAGAGTGATAGATGTCAGATGTGAACATTTTTGTCCTGAACAAGCTCAACCATCCAAAAAAAGGAGAAAGAAGAAGCTGAAACATGGAACAGCAAAGGAAAACTATCGACAACTTCACATTTAAACTAGTGACGTATCTGCATCACGAGTTGCATAATTTTAGTAAATTTCTGTTTTCATTTTTTTTCTGTTAATTTAAAGACTAAATTTAAAATAAAGTTATTTTTGAATAGAGAGTTATTGAAGATCTGTACTAAAGGCTGCTTTTATTAAAAGTTCCTTTATTAAAGTATCCTTTAATGTGACTTTTGATATAGTTATTGAAAGTAACAAATACAAGACCAAAAACTTTATTTTATTATGACATTTATGTTTTATGCTGCTTTATTTATGTGGATCTATTTATTGTAATATTAATTTATATTATGGAAGAACAATTAGAAATAGCAATTTTAGTGGGAGCGAATGCTGAAGAGATAGAGATGTTTATTTTGTGTTGGCAAATACTTTTGACTGTAAAATCTTTTTTAGTGACAACAAACATACTATGTTTGACATCATCCCATGTATGTTTGCCATTTTTAAATGGATTCTGGGAAACCACTTCTCTTAAGGTACGTTTTCCTCCACATTCGCCAGTCGCTAGTAGCCGCGAAAAAATAGCGACGACTTATTCGTCAAGACATCTATTCATGTATTTAAACGGGAGTGTTTTCCTACGCGTACTGAGTAGCTGCTACCCAAATTCGCTGCGAATGTAGAGGAAAACGTACCTTTAGCATAATAATATCATCGTCATAGGTGAATCGAAGACGGTTTTTCAACGGTTTTGATGATAGTTTCATAATTATATAAAAAATATAGCAAATCCAACGAAAAATTGTGCAATTTAAAATATTTCGCTCGACAAAACAATTATTTTCTGTCAAACTTGTCAAAATTAAAAAGCTTTAACTAAAATTTTCCTTTCCTGTATTTAATTTAAATATAGGGTATCCTTTATTTACATAAAAGCCTTTAGGACAAACTTAGGAAATGCGCATGCGTATATGTCAAAATAGAGGAATATTTTAATAAAGGATATCCCATAAGACGTTTCAATAACTCTCTAATATCCCGTTTGTCACTTATTAATATTACCTAATAAAACGTGGGGTCAAAATTTGAAGTTGGAAATCCTATTGACATTTAGATGGCATGCTTTCTAGGGAGAACAACTAGCAATGTTGCCAAAGTCTTTAATTGTACGTTATGGTCCCACTCCTATGTATGTATCATGGGAATTCTTGGTATAAAAATAGTTGCGAAGCGAGGCGCTTGAATTTTAATCTCGCGTCCGTAATTTTTTTACTCCTAAGATATTCATTCAAGTTATATGGTGTAAAAGAGTAAAATAATGTGCATTAAATGGTGAAAGCCTCTAACTTATTTAAAATGATTAGGATTAATACCGTATTTGTGTAAATAGCTTTTACATTACCGCATTATAATTACCAATTTTTTAAAGTATTAAAACGGATAGAGTATGTTATCCTTAAGAGATAGACATATTATCTTATAGCGGACTTTTATGTAGACTCATATAAAATACACAATTCCACCATACATCAATTTGTAATATCTCAAAGGGTTTAGGCAGAGTTTTCGTTGAAAGCTCCCAGACGGTTAATTTTTTTCCGACACTTCCAACAAATATCGTTATATAAAAACAAACCAATAATATACAAAAACCTTCCTCGATAACCACTCTATCCATTGGTGAAAGTAGCTTGAAAATCGGTGCAGTAGTTTTTGAGTTTATCGCGAACAGACAGATAGACGTGGCGGAGCACTTTGTTTTATAATATGTAGTGATTACTTAATATAAATTATATACCACAAACCTATGTAAATTTCTCTGAAATTTACTAGCGGCTGAGAATAATTGTTTTATTGTAGTTTTCCTCTTTTGTATTTTTCGGAGGGGTCCATGAGATTCCAAAATTTCATTTCCAGGCCTATACTGCCTTACCTCTTCAATTAATTGATCTAACTTATCAAGTTGAGCAGTGAACCTAGAAAAATAAATGTGTTATTTCCCTAATAGTATTGTATTTAATAATAGTTTCCCCAACGAAGTTTTTATTTGGTTCAGTTTTAGTTTTTAAAGTAAGTTTGAATTTTATGGCTTTGGAAATATTTTCAAATAACCATGGCGCGTTTCTTTCGTTCAAGATACAATTTATCCTATCCAGTGCAGCAGTCTGAATCTGGCACAGTGTTTCTAACAAACCACTCTGGGTACACCAAAGTATATGTCATTGGTGTACACCTATACCTATACACATTTTATTTATGAAAGAAATGCTATCCATCAAAAGTGGGCTAGTAGAATAACCTAAAATACCTTTCTGATAAAATTCAACTTACCTATTTACATTATTATCTAAAGATATCTTTGTCTTTTCCAATTGACCCTGTTGAGCGTTATTGTAAAGTGCTGAAATATAAAAATGGAAATAAGTCGAAGTGCCGAATTATTATGGTGAAGTTTTTTTTTTATGCTTTATGGCTACTATGGCCACTTGCACAAAACGATTACATAGCTATATAAAATACAATAAATTCATATAAAATGGATTTGTTAAATTTTGCTATAAAGCTGCACATCTTTGAGGAATTTCAGTAGGCTGTTAATTTGCTCCGGATTATTTAGCATATATCGTTGTCTCCTTACCAATTGGAATCAACATGTGATACATTTTTGGAATCAGCTTAGCTGGAGTAATCCGAAAATTGAGACAAAATGGGGGTGTTCCATTTAAAAAAATGACGGTGACGTCATTACTCGAAAGTAATTCACCCTGTATATTAGATTATTATTTTAAAATACGGTAAATTAAAATCAAAACTCGACGTGTTTCAGGATTATTTCTTAAAATGGTCTGTTTAGCTAAAAATGAATGTGTTCCATACTTTACGGACACAGTGTATATTATAGATGCTTCATATATTCACAATAAAATAAATAATTAAATAAATATGAACTGTTTAGGTTTTGGTAATTGATTTTGGACAAACTTTAGTTCATATTTAATTAAATAGCTAAACAAGATTTACTGTTTCAACTAGTTTGGGCATTAAAGCATTTTTGAGTTGTCTTTTACCTGCTGGACTTACTAACATAAATCACAGGATTGAAGAAATGAAATAAAAAAATATTATAAAGATATTTTTTAATAAAAATTAGCACCGAAAAATATCGAAATGTGTATTTTTCAAAACTGTTATTGAAAATATTTATTCATGAATGGATTTCAAGTATGGAACTCCTCCAGTATCTCAGAAAAAGTTAAATTTTGGTTTGTGAGGGTTTTGTAATACAGTAGTATATACATTGTTGTCATAATTTGTTATCACAAATGAATCACACTATTATATAGAAGGTTGTAGCAAATTTAATTTATAAAAATTTCCCAAAATAACCAAACAATTTAAAAAAAATAAAATTTTTGGTACTTGTTGTGTACAGTTTAGGAGATGCCTGCATTGAGTATTAAAATCCGGGACATCCTATATATATGCGTACGAAATATACTTATTAGTTATTTGGAAGGCTACGTTTTTCAACATACTTTACTTGACATTTAGTGCAACCTCCATACCTAACTATGTGTATCCGTATATTTCGAATATTTCAATTAATTTGAGAAATTCACAACAATTTTCAATGTACTTATTGCTCTATTTTGTGAGAGTAAAGTTAGAAACATTTTGATTGATCCTATAGTCGAAAAAAACGTATTGCTAATTACGTTTCCGGGTTTTCCTTGCTGGTGGGTTGGGTTTTTATTCTCCATTCTCACGTAAAAAACATAATGACACGCAAACACTCTTCGTAATTAAGAACGTTATTTTTGAATTTTGTAGAGTGGAATTAATTCTCCTTCCATTAAGTAAGTTTGGATTATTAAATATTGTATTTTAATGATATTTTCAAAGCCAATCTTACCAGGTACATGATTTGGAATTTTTGTGGCACCTTTTCGTAATATTTTGGATTTTTTCTTTTTGATTTTGTACCCAACAAGAGGTAAGGCTCTTTCAGTTTGGAGTTTTGCTACTTCCATATCGTAATTACCCATCAAACTATCTAGCTAAAAATAAATAAAAAAAAACAAAAATAAAAAATAGCAAAAACAAAAATATTACTGTTAATAAAAATAATAAAAAATACATAAAAATCATATATCGCATTGCAGGTATGCCTTTAAAATTGGTGAAAAATCATGTTTTTAAAAGTAAAACAGTTCCCCATTTGAACCAAACACATGGAACCAGTTACGAAGTATGTACTTTCAAAATGTAACACAATAAATGACAACCACTTTGATGGATTCAAACTACATCAAAGTTATGACCAAAATATTAATAAAATAAAACAAAATTCAAATATTACAAAAGACGAGACTATTTTTTTTACAATTTAATGTTTTTAATAGAATAATTTATCAGATTCAAGTGTAAAAAAATAACTTACTGGTTTTTGAAGCACTTTGTATCCATTGTATAGCACAAAGTTTTGTAAATTTTGAGTTACTGATTCAAATACGTGCCGTTTTTTTATATCGTATACATTTGATTTGGATGCAGAATGATTAACCTTCAAGGTATTGAATATTTCTTTATTAAACATACTTATATTAATTGAAGAAAACTAACCAGAAAGGAAACTGACACAAAATAAATGAAACCACAATTACAAATATCCTGTAAATTGCGCATAAATCTGATATGGAATTTAATATTTGATGTATACGTTTCTTATTCGATAATGATAACACATACATTTTAACTATTTTATTTAACAGATTTTTATTCTAAAGTTCATATAATTTATTGATTCCATATAATATTTTATCCATCATCCAACAATGTTATAGTCCAATTGCCATTTTTAAAATAGGCCCCCTGAAAAGTAAACAGGAGTAAATCCAATGTCTGGCAACTCCTGAAGGTTTTTAGTGCACCTATAATTTTCAAGGATAAGATATTACAATTGTAACACCCCATAGATCAAAGTAGTCCTTAAGTTGTTAAGTATTAAAATGTAGGTTAATTAATTAAATATTGGAATCAACAAATAGTTGTAAATCACTTGCACTATATTAAATATGAGTTAAAAGTGATGACTGAGCAAAATATAAGTTTTGGTTAAGACAAGAAATTGGGGCTATGATTATTATTTATCTGAATTTGATAATGTCAGCTTGGTGTTATTTAAAGAATTATTTAGTTATGTAGTTTTTCATAACTTGAGAATCTCCCTGTATGTTTTTAATGCTAGACATATATGTCATATGCACTTTTTTGAAGATGCCAATCATAAAACTCAAAGAAATTGTAGGTTTAACTCATAAAAAGTCTCAACTTATTCAAGCTCAAGATCCTGTATATGTCTTTAATTATATTCAGAAGATTTTACAACCTAAACTTTATGTTAATTTTGCAGTTTATGAGAATTAAAAACCTAGTAGCTCTTAGAAGTTTTAGTTTAGTTACGTACTTAGGTTTTGTAATTTTCATTTATATGGTAATAAATATACATTTATATTCAATTTGTATACATAAAATTCTCATAAACTGCAATTAGGGCTTTAAGAGTAGTTTTAGTTGTTAGATTTGTTTAAAAGTAAACACTATATCTGATCTTATAATATGTCTTTCGCAATTAATTATCCTCCAGGATTACCATTACAAGGTAATAATAATCTGTTAGTTTAAGTTACATCACAAGAAAACTAGTAGAAAAGAAACAAAATTAAGGCGATACAAAGAAAACAATGAATTTCCATAGACCTTTTTGGTATTTGTAATAGATATATAGGAAAAAAGAATATCAGTGTTTCTTCTCCAAATACAGATATACTTAGAAAAATAACCTAAATATTACAGTAATATTTTAAATTTACCTAAGTAACACAATAGCTTCAATTATATGCTTTAAATATTCTAAAAGTGAATTTTTCATATATTCTATTTAGAAGTATCAAGTTTTTTGTTGATTTTTCTTTTAATAACATTTATATCACAATATACATTACTGTAACTGTAAATGATCATTTTTAAATACAGTTGAAATTGTTTTAAGGTCATACGTAATTAAGAAATTGGGGTTATTTAGATTTTAATTGCTCATTGTGATCCACAATGCCACAAATAATTTGTTTCCTGTTTGTTTTGGGGGTCGCTGATTATACCAAAGTTTAAGAACTTACCCCAAAATCTTCTTTTGGCTACAATGCTTTTCAGCTTCATGATTAATAAATTAGGTTTTTATACAGAAAATAAAACTGGAAATAAGTAAAAACACCATAAAAACACACAAAACAATAACAATAAGTACATAACCTACATTAAACATTTACAAAGTAGTTTTGACTTTTGACATATATAACGGCAGAATGGTGTGTTCGGAAGTGGTCTGTGGGTTATCTCTGGTCTGTGGTACGTACACATGATTGTGTAACGAGTGTTGCGGTTGATCAAAAGACCAGTATTTTCTTTCAATTTCTTTTAGTTACAAACATTGAGTACGTCTCTATGAGGTGAAAATACGATCAAGCATTTTACAAGTGATTCGAGAAAAATTCAAATTTAAAACATTTGGACAACCTAGCAACAATGAAATTTCGTACAGCATAATGTCGGAATCACGCCTTTCTATGCAAAATATAAGTAATTTTTTGTATAAGATTGTTAATAAATACCTCGAACTTGATTGCTCAGCTGTTCTGCTAGTATGTTTCCAGATGGAGTAAAAATGGCTGGCAGCGTTTTTGAACGTAATAATGGTGGGCATTTTCTGCCTGTCCGTCTGGTGCCTTCATAACTAACAGAAGCAGCTCTTTGATCTGTTCGGCAGAGTATCGTCATATAAGACCTAAAAAGTTTGAATACATCATTATTACTTAATTGATAAAAATTGCTTTAGAGCCAATTAGTGTAAATAGAAAAAGTTTTCTGTTCCGATATGATTCTTTTCACTCACCTTTCATTTAATTGAACCTTCTTTTTCCTGAAAACCTTTTTAATTCTAAGTAAAATAAAGGCTGCTCTATCAATACTAAGTGATTGCCGCTTCTTTTTATCCATATTTTGTAGGAAGCGTTATTAGCAACAGGTATCTGAAATAGATAATTCAAATAATATAATTCAGAATTTTGATCAACGAGGTAGGTACAGAAATTGTCGTCGGTGACTTTAAGGTGAACAGAGAAGAAATTTTGGAGAGAATGGTTTAAGATACTTTATTAAATAAAATACCAATCTAAGGACAAACGTGTATTGTCATCGGAAACATACCATTAAAACTACTTATTGATACTAAATTAATCTAATAATTTAAAACTTTAAAGAACACATCTCGTTATTTCAAATTAATAACTGCCAATTCCAATTTCCCAAGTAAATCCCGATGAAAACTGATTTTCTTTTATCCAGTTAGAGCTGCATTTAATATTTTCATCATGAAATACTGAAAGCAGTATATTTTTTACAAGAAACCTTACCGGAAGCACATAATGAAATAGCTTGGGACGAATTAATTAATCACAGCGACCGAACAATGTCAATGACATTGAAAAATCTTTTTAAAAGTAATCCAACTAATATAATCCCAAAATAAATAATAAATAAATGATTGAATTGACATAAACACTGAATGTAGTGTGGTACTACTGTTAAAATAACCAGGTTGGTAATGATACTGTCTGTCAATTGTCAAGAAAAGTTGTAACAAATAAAAAAGTATAAAACACACCTCCAAGTATTTTATTGAAAATACAAAACAATACATGGCGCAGTTTTTAAAGGTTCCAGATTATATGAGGTAATTATTGTCAATTGGTTAAAATTGTCTTGTACGACCGTCGTCCACGTGCCACGTGAAAGAAAAACCGCCAAAAGTAATAATGTCTGGTTTCAATTTACCAAAGCCTTTAAAAATGACGGGCAACATGAACGAACATTGGAAGACATTTAAACAATCGCTAAATATTTATTTGAGAGCATCGGGACAAATATCAAAGAATGATGATACAAAAATTGCAATCCTCTTAAATTATATTGGTGATGATGGCATAAAAACGTACAATAAATTTAAATTTAAATTTGAGGCCGATGAAGAAACATATGAAGTCGTCTTGGAAAAATTTCAATCAGTATGCAATCCGAAAAAAAATATTTTATATTGCAGACAGTTAATGATAATATTGTGAATTCAAATGTACCTTTCCGCCCCATTCGTAAAAGAAAGCAACCTGATCATTTGAAACATTATGTCTTGAAATTTAATGAAACATTTTAAAAGTAAAAATAAGGGAGATGTAGTGTGGTACTACTGTTACAAATAACCAGGTTGGTAATTACTGTTTGTCAATTGTCAAGTCAGACATAAGTCGAAAAGTCGTAACATAGTGGTAACAGAGAGGGTTGTCTGTGGTGGTAAGCTAAAAATGATTGTATTGTCGAGATTCAAATAAAAAGTATAAAACACACCTTCAAGTATTTTATTGATAATACAAAACAATACAAGGAAAACCTCGATGCTGTTACGTAAGCTGATCCAAGAAGATCGTCATGTCACATGTTTCTCATTGGATATCGCATCTGTTGATGGAAGAATATATATTGATTGAGTGGTTCAGCACCACCAGACAGAGGCTTTTATAGTCCTCGGCACCTCAGCCTTTAGGCTTTTTGTGGTCTTGGTTGTGCCGTTTACGTGAAGAGACCAGTTGCCCTTATTACGCTCAACAGTCTTTTCACTATAGGTCCTTTTTCTCAACAGGGGCAGTTGGAGTAATAGCTGAGGTACCTCCCATTGAACTGCTTATTCAAGAAAGGAATTAGAAGTATAGAGGAGTGGATGGATCTATGGCCAGAACGAATCTCATGACAAGATGGCAGAGGAAATGGACAAGTGGGAAATATGAACTCACCGGCTCATACCGA
The DNA here is from genome assembly GCA_949126875.1 of Lochmaea capreae. Taxonomy (NCBI): domain Eukaryota; kingdom Metazoa; phylum Arthropoda; class Insecta; order Coleoptera; family Chrysomelidae; genus Lochmaea; species Lochmaea capreae. The sequence continues at coordinate 8,944,093 of OX421406.1, read as the reverse complement.
ATATAAAAGAGTGGAGAAGTCGATTACTTCATGACTCAGGCGTTGAGTGGGCATGGGTACTTCAAGAAATATTTATTTGGTCGCATGAGAGCAGACTCTGAAGCCTGCCCATACTGTGGAGAAGAAGATGATGTGCAACACACCTTGTTTGTATGTGTACAATTGGAAAGAGTACGTTAAAACTTCCAAAATGACACGGGTGTACGATTTGGAGTGGGCAGCATGATAGTATTCGTGATTTCAGGGGAGGAATGATGGAGAAGTGCATATAAAATCATAAGGTACATCATAGAAAACAAAGCAAACGACGAGAGACAGGAACATAGAGAAAGCTGAAATGCAGACATATGCACTCCCACCGAAGTAATGTGTAAACGGTTCCAGTGGGATCTGCGAGAGAGGAGAGGTTTTAGTCGGTAAGAATCCGGCACCTCGGAAAGACCGAGGTCTCATGTAAGATTTCCTCTTCTTGGATAAAAAAAAAATCACAATCGAAGATAATGTGAGACGCTGTTTCCTCCTTTTCCGTACACAATCGACTCGCGTAATTTGCAAAACTCGCTGGTGCTCGCTTTTGCAAATATTACGCTTGTTGAACAATATCACTCTTTTCATAACTAGTTACGTATATAACTATTACTTATCTTATTTTGGTTAGACCAATTTGTTCAGGTTTATTTTATAAAATTTTGTTAAAATATAAAATTGTAGATGTCCATCCTGCATTCAAACATTAAATAACCACAAAAAAGGTGTTTTTATTGATATTACAATTTTTAACACTAATACAACTAGGGGTTTGGGAGTAATTTTATTTTAACATAATTTATATCATCGGCAATCTTTTTTTTAATTTACAAAATGTGTTCATTTTAAGAAACTTTTTAAATGTTATGCCTTGCAAACCTAAGTGTTTAATATTATTGTCCCTTAATATACGCAATATTTAATATTTTTAAAAAACCCCCCGAACAACTTATAATTCGGGGGGCCTATGTAGTTTTCCGAACTATCTTCATATTCTTCTGCGGCCTGGCGTTCTAAATCTTGAAAAACATTGTCGCTGAAGCTAGTATATTGTTCCAAAGCTTGTCTTTCCAGTTCATCGGAATGACTTCCAGTAATTGGCACAATACAATCCAGACTTGATTCTTCTAAAACTAAATTTAAGGATTTTGAGACCAATTCGTCCATGTCTTTGTAAACATCGGTTATTGAACAATCAGAGCTGCTCAAGTTAGATATAGAATATATTTTATTTATTTTCTTGTCGTCTACAGGAAGATTATTATCTCTTAATAAAACAATTTTATTTTTTTGCAAATAATCGCTTTTTTTTCTCGACTTGCTTTTAAGAGTTTTGGTATCAGATTTATGGATATTTAAAGAAAAATTATTATACGATTTAAAAGTAGAAGGATGTTTATACTGCGAATGAACATATGATTGACAGTTAGTTGGAAGAATATTTCTATCCATACTAATAGGGTGGGTTCTTTGAAAAAATAGGGGATTATAAAATGGCTGTAAATAGTTTTGTTGAAAGGAATTATGTACAAACATGTAAAAAGACGGGTACTGGTAGTTACTTGGAGTATAACTTTGACGGTATCTTACTGATTGTGGTCTCAAAGGGAAGAATGAATTTATATGGTCACTTTGACCACTGGTACTGCTGCCCATTTCTACTTCGTTGCCTGCTGTAGTTTGTACACTACGAGATTTTGTTACATTTGGGAAAAGCTTAGGAATATTATTAAGTAACAATTGTTTTTTACCGGATTCCTCGACATCTACTTTTCTTTTTCCAAAGTTATTAATACTACCTAATTTTTCCATTACATTCTCACTTGAAGATGAAAGGTTTCTTCTTAATATCGTCATTTGGTTTTCTACTGGCGCGGTGATTTTATTCGAAGCAAAACCTTGTAAAACAGCCGAGTATAGTCGACGACTTTGCAAAGATTCTGATTGGTTTTCGAGCATACTTGTATCCTTAACATCAGGCTTAAGAGAATTGGATAATAAATCCATGTTTTCACATTCCTCATCTAAATCGTATTTAAACCATTCGTAATAATCTTGTTTTAATTCGCTACTAACGTCATCATACTCTGAAACATAAACACGTCCCGCTGGCGACTTATAAACTAATACAGATTTTTCTCCGCGAATCGACTGCAGACTTCTAAACATAAACATTCTCGATTCTAATGATTCAGTGTCCCACAATCTTTTAACATTATCCCTAGTTATTTGAAGTTTAAGGAAATATTCTGATAAGGAATTGCTCTTCATTAAGGGTGACTCAAAAGTAGTTACGTATTTAAATCTATTTTGTTCTTCTTTACTGTCTACTAAACACTTGTAAAAATCTGTAAATAGTTTAAAAAACGTGTCGACTTCATCTAACATCCATGGCTCTTTTTCGTTCTCCGTACTGAAATTGTATTCAAAATTTGAACTCGGTCTAAAATCTTCTAAAGTATATGATAGTTCTCTAGAATCGTTGTATTCATAATTAGCATATTTTGCAAGTTTACTGTTTGGTATGCAGTCTCTAACTGTCCTTGGCCTTAACTCTACATATTTTGGTTCTAGCAGACCTTTTTCTCGCAGCAGGAGATTCATGTTGGTTTGTTGATAGCAGCTGAATTCTTTGCTCCAGGTATTATCAGCGTCGAAGATGACATTTTCATAAGCTATTTTAAGGCGCTCCCGAATACTCATTAAATATACAGATTTTAAAAATGGCTTTGTGTCAAGTTGAACTGTCAAAATAATAGATAATTTCGTTGACACGAAAATTTCTAAAGGCTCCGACAAAAGACGTCCGAAAAGAATTGTAGGTAGGTACTCTAGTAACAGTATTTTTGAAATAGGTACTCGTGTAACTACTGAGCATATTTTAAACAATTTTGCTTGACCAGATACTATTACTACCTCTACTTTATTTATGGTTAGTAACTAGGCGGTCTGTATATACACTCACCGGCACGAAAAACGGGCACCCCTATAATTTTGTATTAAAATGCCTAAATTTTCATCTTTTTTATTGTAACCTTTGTCAACGGTAGGCACGCATTGGTACATGTTATTAACGTATTCTTTCTTCAGAAAATGTTTTCGGAAAGCTTTTATTTCAAGAAAATGACGCCTGTTAATATTAACACAAAGAAAAGAAATTTATTAGTATTTACACAATTATCATCATAAACACAAAAAACAATTTAAAAACCAGTATTTATCACTTCTCTGTCTAATTAATACCTCGTATTACCCCCACGAGTCTGTATAACGGCATTAATTCTTCTAGGCATACTGTTAATCAAGTTGAATACTTCATTCTGAGGAATCGCTTCCCATTCCTCTAAAAGAGCCACTCTAAGCTGATCCAAGGTAAGGGGAGCAGGTACCCGGCTTCGAATTCCTCTACCTAGCATGTCCCAAATATGCTCGATTGGATTTAGATCGGGACTGCGCGCTGGCCATGCCATTTGGGTTATACCAACTTCGTTCAAATATTCCGTGACAATGCAGGCGGTATGAGGGCGTGCATTCTCATGCATCAGTATGAAGTGTATATGGAACAACATAATCTTGTAGGATCTCATTTATGTACCTATCTGCAGTCACAGATCCTCTAGAGACCATGTACAATTCTGTTCGTGCCTCTGAAGATATTCCAGCCCACACCATAACTGAACCCACCTGAAAACTTACTCTAGTGCTAAAAGTGCAGTCGGCATATCATTCACCTTCTCTTCTCCAGACTCTTTCGCGACCATCTGGGGGATCGTGAGCAAAATCTGGATTCATCGGTAAAGAACACCAAGCTCCGGTCGTATGTATTCCAATTTTGATGCTCCCTAGCGAATTGTAATCTGGCTACACGATGTTCTCTGGAAAGTTCTGGTTCTATAGCGGGTCTTCGACACCTCAGATTAGCTTCATTCAACCTTCTTATTCTAACTGTTCGCTCACTAACATTTACGTTCTTGACATGTTCAAGGTTGTTTCTAATCTCTACAGCAGTTGTATGATGATTTCTTAGTGCTGAAGATATCATAAAACGGTCATCTCGATGAGTAGTTCTTCTCTGAGGACCGCAGTTCCAGGACGTCGAGTGTAAGCTCCCGTCTCTATAAAACGTGTAAATACAAGTTGCACGGTACTGAGTGATACCCCAAATCTGTTAGCCACGTAAATTCGACTTCTTCCGTCTTGAATAAGAGCAACAATAGATGCAACAGTTTCTGCGCTTAAAGGCATCTTGAAATTCACACTAATTGACATAAGCAAGTAATAAACCATATAACATAAATAAACACTCAACTCAAATGTCATCGTGAAAATGACTGAAAATGCATAGCCTACTGGGACCGCAGAAGTAAGTGCAAGATGATAACTTTTACATTATTGAGATTTTCGTACAATACTTAAATTATTATGTTCAATTTGGGAAGACATTTCTTGATAAAAAATCTGCAGGGTATTCTACTAAACCGTGTTCATTATTGGAAAAATCGAATTAAAAAAACAAATTAAAAAATTAATACATTTCATCAAAAATTATCGGGGTGCCCGTTTTTCGTGCCGGTGAGTGTATTAATTTAATTAAAAGGCGGTAATCATTTCCTGAATTTTTTGTATGTCGATCGCTGCTAAAAGGACACACCGTTACAACTGGGACAATACTAGAGATGAACCCATATTTCACATGAGTTTTGATAGCATGATACCGGAGAATATATTCATTGAGCACTACTAACTACTAATTTAGTCAGGCGAACCTTGACCAAGACAAACTCAAGCCAAGGTTCCGGCAATGAGGCAACTGACTGCTCCATTGTGCCACTCCTGCTACTTATGCATCTATGAAGCCGAGTCCCTCGATTAAGGGCTCAATCCTCTTCAATGACTGCTTATGTTCCCAGAGGCCATGACAGGGACTCCGAAGATTCGCCTGCGTAGCACAGCCCAATGTGGACATACGAGGAGAACATGGTTTCGTCAGCCATGCCGCAACCCCTGCATAGGGGACTTTCCTCTAAACCTAGGTTACAGAGTTGTTTCCTCAGACAGCAGTGCCCTGTTAGAAGTCCTGCTATATTTTTTAACCTACTCCTTGGTAGATCTAGAGCACCTCTATCATGTCCATCCCCTCAATAGGAGCTTGGACTGCCTGAGACCCTTTAGAGCCCTCCAGTGAGCAAGGTACTGGTTTCTCAACCAATTCCTCGTCTCCTTACGGATTGTTTGTTTTGTGAGGCCCAAGGTCGGACCCGGGCCGTTAAAAGGAGTAGCCGCCCCTTCCAGAGCCAGCGCGTCCGCCCCTTCATTGCCTTCAAAACCAGAGTGGGCCGGAATCCATTCTAGCCGCACTGTGTTTCGCCTTGCTAGGTTAGCTAGGCGTTTACGACATTCAGCAGCAAGCCCTGAGTTGAACGTAGATCCACTCAGAGCCTTGATTGCCGCCTGACTGTCGGTGTATATGGTTATGCGTCGATCCGTATAACCTCTGTCTAGGTTTATCTGCGCACATTCCAAGATAGAGCAATGAGATAGTGAACATCATCATCCCATCTAGGGAACAGGTGCTGCACCCAGGTAATTCTGGAGAAATCATCTGGTTCACCGATTTTTCCAAAACAATCCATGGCACTGGGGTTGGTATAAAATGACCTAGAAAGAGAATGATCTTTAGCCTTGGCCGATATACCACTGTGTTTCAAGCAGAGACGATTGCCGCTATAGCTTGTATTGATGAGAACATCAGAAGAGGATATACCGGACAAAAAATAAAAATATTCACTGACAGCTCTGCTTAAAGCTTATCAGTAATCCAACAACTAGGTCTAGACTGGTAAAAAACTATAAAGAATTCCTCAACAGGCTGGCAAAGAGACAACAAAGTGTCTCTAATATGGGTGCCGGCACATGAGGAGATTGCAGGTAATGAAGTGGCTGACCAGTTAGCTAAAAATACTCTAAAGGAGACTTCATACGTTCGTTTTGTGGAATCACAAAAGATTCCAATTTTATGACTAGTACATTTACAATTCTGGAGGTTGAGGAAGAATGAAGTGGCTGAAGTTGAAACATTATTCGGCCGGAGCTCTTGGTATAAACTTTTTACAAAGCGAATAGAAACATTCTCCGAAAACGAATTAGCATGTTTTGCTTTTCACCATTCCATGAAAAATTATTAGAGTCGCTAGAAGGGATTGGTTTTAGAGGAAAAATCTTAGATTTGCTAACTAGTTATCTCCACGAAAGGAAGCAAAGTGTAGAGGTTAACGGTGTAAAAAGTGAAGAGTTACTTATTAAATACGGGGTCCCTCAAGGAACGGTGCTTGGTCCATTTTTGTTTAGTATTTATGTGAATAATCTTTTGAAGTTGAAAATAAGGGGGTCTATAATTATAGTTATGCTGACGACACCGTTATTTTTTATGAAGGAAGTTCATGGGCCTCGGTTAAAAATTTCGCGGAAGAAGACTTAGTTCTAATTAAAAAATGGTTCGACAGTAGATTACTAACAATTAATATGAAAAAATCAAAGTATTTACCTTTTGCTTGTTACAAAAACGGATTACCAAATTATAACATTATAACTATAAGAGAACCACGGCAAGATCAAGATTCATATCTTTTCTTTCAACAGACTCTATAAAGTATCTGGGTATAACGAAATATGTTGAAATTAAGTATACCTACATAACCTAAAAAAGAGCTATTATACATCAACTAGGTATATTAAATTTCTAATAATCATATAATTGATTATTAAAGTATAGACTATTCGAGAGAATGTGAAGGATATAATATAGAGTTTAAAATTATAATTGTTCAACAAAATTTATGTTTAATTATCAAATTAAAGCTAGAACCAATAATTCATATTTGAAAATCATAAAATGCAAACAGTAATAAGTAATTACCTAACAGAACTGCATTACTGCAAATGTTTAAAATGTTCTGTAATTAACAATTTGAATGTGACGTTATTAAAGTAATAGATTTATTCATACCTATCATCTATTTTTTAGCTTTTTTCTTTAAATATACGAGGATATATTGAAAAATTCTTAGCCTACTATAGAACCAAACAAAATTTCAATGTCAAAATATTTTATTACTCAACATATTCTCCTCTTAATTGGATACATTTATTACAGCGAACCTGCAACGTCTCTAGACCTTTCAAAAAAAATGTTTCTTATTGCTCTGTAAACCAGACCTCCACAGCTTTTATTACCACCTCGTTGGAAGAAAATGTACGACCTTTCAAACTTTTTTTCAGTTGAGGAAAGAGATGATAGTCGGACGGAGCCAAATCTGGTGAATAAGGGGGGTGTTCTAGTAATTGAAACCCTAAATCACGAATTTTTTGCATGGCAACATGAGATTTGTGTGCAGGGGCGTTGTCCTGCAAAAACAAAACACCTTTGAATAGCTTTCCGCGTCTTTTCTCTTTAATTTTTTCCCGTAGAGTGGTCAGTAATGTCGAATAGTAATCTCCAGTTATTGTTCTACCCTTATCCAAAAAATCAATCATGATTACTCCATGGCAATCCCAAAAAACTGTAGCAAGAACTTTTCCAGCAGATTTTTGGACACGAAACTTCTTAGGTCTTGGAGAACCAGAGTGTCGCCATTCCATCGATTGTTGCTTTGTTTCTGGATCGTAGAAATGTACCTAAGTCTCATCCATAGTAACAATTCGGTTTAAGAAGTCTACATCGTTTTCAAATCGAGCACAGATCGAACGCGATGCTTCTACCCTCGCACGCTTTTGGTCAACATTCAAACATTTGGGGATCCATTTTGCAGCAATTTTTCCCATGTCCAAATTGACGTGAACTATATATGATGAACGCGTTCGTATGAAATATTCAGTGCTTCAGATATCCGTTTTAGCCAAATTCGACGGTCTGATAAAATCACGTCATGAACTGCATCGATATTGTTGCATGTATAAAACATGAATATTTTATTGTTAAAATTTTTTACCAAAGGTTTTGAAATTTCTGAAAGTGGAGAATAGGGATTTGAGACAATAGACAGAAAGAAATTTGGTTGGAAATGTTCTACTCGCAATCTACGCAAAAAAATGATACAAAATATGTACAGGCAACTGAAACAAGAAAATAATGGGTCCAAGCATGGAGCTGCTGAAAGGATACATAATTGAGATATATTTCAAAAAAATCCATTAGGTATTACAGTTATCGGTAAAACTGCTATTCATCGGAAAAACAGAGTACAGAAATCGTTAGTGCGTCGGGGCCCTGCCCTAATGAAAAATCTCTCTGAAACCGGTTCTGCTTCTGCTTACAGATTTCTTTATCTCGCCGACAAATTGTGAAACGGTGCAAATTAATTTTACTCACAACTATACCTTGAGGATGTCGGGGTGGTTCAGATCTTCTGTATATTATCTCTGGTTCAGATGCTAATCCCATAGAACATCTGTGGGTCCTTGTGAATCGAAATATTCGAACACGGAAGCAAGTTCCTTAAAAATGGAATCACACGCAAGGCAAATAATTAAAAGTTGTCTGCGGAGTATACCAATGAGGAAGCTATAACCAAAATGTTACTCCTGTGTAAGGTATTTAGTAAGAAAATGTTAGTGGATAACAATTTTTTACAATATAAAGACATAAAATATACAATATTTTTCTCTACGACTGTACTGCAGTTGTACTGCGAAAATTCGGTGAGCTATATTTGATTTATTCCCAACATTCATCATGCATGCTTAACTGATAATACTGTATAAATATGCTTGGGAACGTAGCTTCTGCTTAGATTGCAAATTATTCATAGTTTTTTCATTGGCTTAATCAGTTATTCATCATGTTGTATTTGTACGATCCTTCTCTTTATATTCTACTTATTCAGTTATTCTTTGGATGTGGATTTTAATAGCCAATTACATTGTTGTGGAGTTAAATAACTCTATTTTCTTTTGGCATAATGTTTAAAGTTATTCGTTTGTCAGTGTGTTTAACGAGCCCTCTTGAACTGAAACGATCTATATATTTTTGTATTCCAGTGTTATTTATGTAGATTGGTATATTTAAAAAAATTACTTTGTCCATGACCACTTGTAATAAGTCAATATTTTACCTCCTAACAAAAGGTATATGGTACCCATATATCTACTAGAGTGAATTATGGTTCATAATTCACGCTTCTGCATTTAAATAACATGCCATGACATCTCAACACTCACAAAATTTCGGTACATAGGTGACTAGAGATGGGGGTACAATATACGAAATAAACTATTAAATCTGCGTATTTTGTTTAGGAAATTTGTTTCCGAAATATATCGTATCGATAAAATATCGAAATTTTTAGTAATGATACTTTTCATAACGGTATTTTTTAATATTGATATTTTTAAAACAATATATTTATAACGGTACGGTGTATCGATACTTTACACAGTATCGCCCATCTCTATATGTCACATTTGACGTAATTTTGACGTTAGAATTGTCAATAATCACAAATTACTACTCTCCGTTCTACACTCGCCTTATTTAATAAAGAAATCAAGGGTCGTGGACAAAGTATAGTATTATACTCGCAATTTATGGCCATTATTCACTCGGGTGACATGCGCCCCTCGCCTACGGTCACCCTGCGTGAATAATAGCTATAATAAATTGCTCGTTTAATAATATACTATTTTAGATGCATCAAAAATAGTATTCTAGTGACTAATTTATTCTCGTTATGACTACTCGAGTCCATTTTATTTTTTAATGATTTATTTCAACTACACTAAGGCTCTGTGAAAGATTTTTTATACTGCAATGAAACCAATATCATTTTTCACCTAATCTTTAATTCAAACTGCACGACAAAAACTAAAACTTAGCTTGGAGTATTCGTTTTAAAATGAATATTATCAATGCAAGCACGTCATTCAAAGATAAAACATTAGTAATTCATAAATAGTTCACATGGAACGTACTCAATTGGTGAAGATCTATCGTACAGCCCCTTGCTGTGCAGCTGCCTGACTATCTATTGGCAAGCGCTTGTGTCTGTTGTCACTCATCACTTCGATTATCGATCGGTATTGATTTTATTTTGTATTTTCATCTTTTTTATGACCTTAAAGGGTGTAGCGTAACACATGGGCTGAAAAGTGCAAAAAGGTTTTTTTTTTCAAAATTAGTTTCATTCATCTAGGTAATTTCCATCAGGAACAACTCAACCATTCCAGCGCCGCTCTAACATTTCAATACCACTTTTGTAGAACGATTTATCTTTTGCATCAAAATAGGCCTCAGCGTCAGCGATAACCTTTTCATTCTAGCGAAATTTCTTACCGACGAGCATTTTTTTAGGTCTGCGAACAGCCAGTAGTCTCTGGGAGCCAAATATGGCGAATTCGATGGATGTGGGAGCAATTCGAAATTGTTTTGATTGACTTGTGACACGGTACGTTGTCTTGATGAGACCAAATTTTTTTATTTGCCATATAGGGACGTTTCATTGCAATTTCGGCCTTCAAACGCTCCAATAACGCTATGTAATATTCACTTTTGATGGTATTTCATTTTTCAAGATGTCGATGAATATTACACCACGTACTTCCCAAAATACCGAGGACATAACCTTTCCAGATGATTGTTGTGCGTTCGGACGCTTTGGACGAGGTTCTCCAGCTGCTGTCCATTCAGATGACGATCGTTTTGATTCCGGAGTGAAATGATGGATCTATGTTTCATTCATTGTCACATATCGACGCAAAAATTCTGGTTTGTTAAGTTTAAACATGGTCAAACATTGCTCAGAAGCATCAGCACGTTCTTGTTCTTGCTCAACAGTGAGCAAACGCGGCACCTACTTTGAACAGAGCTTTCTCAATTGCTCATGCAATATAAAGCCAACACGTTCTTTTGATATCTTTACGATGTCAGCAAACTCACGCAACTTCACTTTTCAATCATACCGCCTTATTTGGACGTTCACTGCGTTCCGCATCATCTCTGTGTCTCTACGACAACGTTTGAAGTCAGCAAACCATCGTTTTATTGTTGTTCCTGATGGAGCGGAATCCCCATAACACTTTTCAAGCCATTTCTTCGCTTGAACGGTATTTTTTCCCATCAAGAAGCAGTGTAAAATTAAAGCACGAAATTGTTTTTGATCCACTGTTTTGAAAATATTTAAAGTAACGTCACTCTTATCACAATAACACACGAACTAATGAATAGGATATCATGAAATTTTGACAGCTGTCTTTTTAAGGTTAGTACTAACTGAAACACAGGCGATTTTTCAGCCCATGTGCTATGTTTTCGTTCATTTTTCTAATTATAAAATACCGTACGCCACTGGTACTTTTATGAATGTAATCGCCCATGTTTCCTCACCCCTTACCGATGCCGTGCATCTTCAGATTGCTTTGTCATAATGTACGTTTAACTCATTCAATAGGTAAGATTACTTTAATAAATCAATGGTTTTCGCAATTTATTACTTGATGTCATGGAACCTTTCCAAACTCTGTCCACTAATTGCAATGTAATTCTGGCATTGGTACAAGTCATTACACAAAACTAGATTGAAACTTTGAAAGTAGTTGTACTTAAACATGCGCTATTAGAACACTATCCGATTGGTTTTAAATGGTGAATTTTGGAAAATCATTCTATACAAAATGAGACGATTTAAATTAAATTGTTTGGCAGTCTACAAGGTGCTCAAATGGATAGTAGTTTCTGGGCTACCTTAACATAGATAATTTTGTCGTTTTCAACCCCAATGATCATACAGTTATCGATGAAATAAAAATAGAACATCCCTTCTATTTCATTATTTCACTCTCTTTAAGAATATCTATTGTCGATAAACAATGATTGTTATTCAGGATTTTCATTGGGCGTATCGCTTTCAAAGTTATTGACGGCACAGCCGAGATTGTTATACATACTTTATAAAATTAAAATGTACACTGCCTGTAAAAAAATCTTGCGTTTGAAGGAATAAACTTTCATGTTTCATAAGATTTTTTGGTTTTTATATCACTTGAATGAATATAAATACAAGCTTTATATCGATTTAACAGAAAATAACAAAAATGATTTGAATAAATTGAATTTCTGCCGACCCGTTTGCATAATTCAATATCCTATAATTGTTCTTCGCTGGCTATTTCCACAAAAAATACGCCCAAAAGTAAGGTGTTTGATATACTAGCAGTAAAACGCTACCATTAAAAACAGCCTTGAGTCTCTATACTCAAGGAAAACAGTCAATCATTTAAGCAAATTGGCGAATAGTTTAAAAATAATCATAAATAATAGGGTCCACTTATATTGTTAAAAAATAATTTTATATCAAACTGATGGTTACGCATTTTTATAAATTTGGTATTTTCTATGGACTAAATATAAGTTACATGGTGAAATTTGTCCAAAATCAGGTGGAAAAGTTTAAACCCGTTTTCGTCTCCCTAGCACCAAGTGCATTTACCATTAGGGCCGCAGCATTTTGTACAACAAAAATTATGGAATAAAACAATTTAATTTGTCCAAATCTTCATTATATTAGAACTACGTTCAATATACAGTGCTATTCAAAAGTCCCCTCCCCCCTCGTATCTTTTGAACGGCTACACTTACATTAATAAAATTTGGAGAGTGAAAATAAAGTGTAAACTTCTCTACGAATGGTAACAGGTGACGTAATAGTAATAGATGACGTCACAGTGCCACTCTGGCCAATAATTTTAAATAGGACCTTATGGCAAGTGATATCTCGTTTGAAAGGCATTGACTACTTAGCCATATAAATTTTGTTTGGCTTTAAACTAATTTTGACGGATAAATTAAATAAATACCAAAATTATTGAAATTATTTTTTTAAATTTAATTAATCAAATATCAACAATGGATTCTTATAGTAAGTGTTCGAAATGTGCTCCGTCTACTTCCTGACATTAATACATCCTATTAGTAAACTCTTGTCGTACTCGTTCGAATTTGTCAACTGAAATTGCATTGCATTCTTCAATAATTCTTTCTTTCAAAACGCCAATGCTATCTGGTGCCGTAGTATAAACCTTGGATTTCAAGTACCCCCATAGAAAAAAATCTAATGGTGTCAGATCTGGTGACAGAGCTCTGAAGATCACTCCTAAGAAGTTACACATAAGGAGGGGGCCGCAATTACACTAAATCCGGCACTGCATATACCGATCAAAGGAAAAAGTCGGCTAGTATGACGAACACGTGTTTTAGTTTTTGCAATTTATTTCGGACAAAATTTATAGTTTATTCATAAATCAATCAATTAGAATAAGTTCCATAAGCGTACTTATTATGAGTTTAATAATGAGTCGTTCCGATTTAAAATGCGTTAAAAACATTTATTTCATTATCAGTCCATGTCACTGACTGCCGTAATTAGTTAATTTTTAATCTCTTGACAATAGAAAAGATCCTAAACTCCTGATACGTGGTAAAGTTACCTGCCCGACACAGAAATAGAACGAAATTAATGTTTACGATATTTTAATATTACTTGGATGGTTCCAAGGATCAGATACCTACTTGAAATCCTTTCCGTCGCCGGATTAGTATCGTATATATACGTTGTTTACATGTATATTATCTCTTCCGTTTTTTTATGGATCCTTTCCTGCCATACCTATGCCACAGAGTATGTACTCTGTGCCTATGCCGTCTCGGCAAGTGTGTGATAACCTTAAATCGGTATACTGTGACAATAAAATAAATCATTCTAAAACATTCTCGTAACTTAAATACCATACCACACCGTATCGTACCGTACTGGACCAAAAATACAATAAACTGGCTGCAGTGTTTTCGGAAATTTGTCGGACAGAAAAAAAACGTATAGATATTTCTCACCATATGGAGTTTCAAATTAGTATTTTCATTTCTTTTGATTGTTTTGATCTGATTTGATAAAATTAATGATCCAATTTATTGGAATTTTAATCAATAATATTTTCACTTCAGGATGTAATTTGCGGTTTAAATATTTAAAAAAAAAATACACTCCAACCTGGTCATAACAAACAACAAAATTTAGGTCAAACAGAGCCTCGCCGTTCCAGGCTGACGGAGCATCAAAGACAAATTTTGCGATGAGTACATTATTATAATCACTTGAAAAACAATTATCATCGATGTATACGAAGCTTGAGCTTTTATTCGACATAAATTTACATATTTCGGTCTGAATAAATAAAGCCGACTTATACGATTATACACGAATTACATAATTAATTATATAGCAATGGTTTTTTAACATATTATAGCAGGTCCTTAACAAAAAATTTGTCAAAAATATACATAAATAGAAAAATAGTATGACAACTATTTCTATAAAAATTGAAAAATTGTTTTTATTAAAAATTGAATTAATCATTGCTAACTTGGCAAATTGTAGTAATATTTATAGAAGTAAATACGTTCTTGGTTACATAAACATAAATATAATCCTAAACAGTATTTGTGCCATAAAACTCTATGTTTGAAGATACATACTCAGTTAAAATACATTCACTTACCATTCTATAATCCAGAAATTGGAATTCACTTATAGGTGAATTTAACAAAAAAACCAGATAAGTAACATAATAAAGGGATGGGAGAGCAAAACGGTAACATGCCGGAGGTTAAAATTTCACGAGGCAGACATAGTTGTGGTGCCTGTCCATAGTGGATCGATCGCGCAAAAGGGGCGTGATCTTGTTCATCCTCTAGGATACACAGCGCATCAAAAATTATGTTGAGTTTTAAACTACCTACAGACTAAAAATATGTATATAATATGATTATTGCTTATTTTTAAAAATGTTAACTTAACCCTCATAAAATAATATGATATATACAATAAGAGGTGATCAGTAAACGTCTAGTGCTGTTGTAGTGGAAAAAAAATTGATCAATCTCGTTGCTATGCAACCACCTGACTTGCTACTGGTATAAGCGCGTGCGTATGTTCTTCTCTCTTACTCCGACTATTGACTGACATTGATTATTCAGTGGCTTTTGTCAGTTTTTATCATTGTATTTTGTCATCTTGAACGATTGTATTTTGTGTTTAGTATTAATAAACTTTTTTGTGATTTTGTATATTGTAGAGTTTTGTGTTTTGCTAATGTTTATATGTAAGCGATAATACTAATAACTATATAATATAATGATTAATAATGATTAGTAGTAATCATTTTACTTTTTGGTAACTAAGCATAAAAATGACCAAGAATTAAAAGAAATGTTTAATGTAACCATATATTATAGTAAAAATACTTTGGTTGGGTGTTTACGCCAGTTATATATGGTTTACACATCTAACGCTCTGTATACCCGGAAAAAATATATCACGTCTGTCCTCTTACCGAGAAAGACGAGAATTACAATTTTCAAGTAATACATCACATGATCAATAGATTTTACTTAAAATTTAAAGTGGGTCCGACCACTATAGGAAGTTACTGCAAAAATTGCAGGAAGATTAAAGCTTCCCCTATCTCGTAGTTTTAGAACCTTTAAGAGACAGATGACAAATCGCATCTGTCCATCTCAATCCGTCGTTGATAAACGCAATTCATTAATGTTTGCGATGCGACTAGGGCGGCCGATTCGGCTAGTGGAGGCATACCTTTAATCGAGTTCGTTACTTTGCTATTGCTATACTACTATGAGAAACCAAACGATGTTCAGAGAGTTGATACATTTATTTGTTCGAAGTTTCAAAGAAAAAAAATTCCATTGTATCAATTTACTTCTCAAACACACAGTTTGTTTTCATCAGAACTTATGTTTATAATAGGTAATAGCTAATACTGCCATTTTAACTACCGTTCAACGTAAATATATCAATTACGCCTTTATCCGGAATAAAGTACCTATAGGTTTATTCGAAGTAGATGTGACCCTTTTAACTTGACGGATGTCAGATTCATCGATTTGTTTGGGAGTTTTTGTGCAGGGTAAATACATATAAAATTGGGACATGGGTTGATAGTGTTTTTTGCGATTTTAGGAAATATAAACGTGATCTAGCTCTTACGGAGGATGCCCTGCACAATAGTTCTAGATATGCTTATGGCAGAGCCGACAAGCGGCCCTTTGAGATTTTTTTTATGTTACACACTGACTTTAGATGAACTATACCACAGAAAATAGAATTCACACTTGTGCGGAAAGTAACCTTCAGCACGAGTGCGGAAAGTAACCTTCAGCACGAGTGCGGAAAGTAACTTTCAGCACGAGTGCATCTACATTTAAAGCACAAAATTAAATCTTTATTTAAAAATTGCGTAATAAAAGCAGGGAAAACTCTAGAATCTCCTAAACACATTGGACACTTGTTCACTTTTCTAAAATTTATATCGCAAATCCTTTAATTTATGTAATTATTTGGTTCAAATTATTTCTGATGTTTTTCTTCAATATTCCACTTTCATTTGGAGAAGGGTTAAAAAAATCCAATATTATAAGTGTTTGTTTTATTTTTTATTTTTGTCTTTAAAAAATAACAATGACAATATTGCCAAAAATTTAACAATTCTAAGAGTGTATATTTCTCAAGAACTACTTGAATAAAACAAATCGGACAGAAATCAAGACCCACTTGAAGTAATCTATTTTATCATAATATCATCAATAAAATTATAAATTTCTAAAAAATACACGCAAGGAGATTTCGAGATAAAACAGACTTTACAATTACTAACTACTACTTTATTAGATTACTATAAAATGGGTAGGTTATATTTGAGAAATGTATACTTTAAGAATTGAACTTCTGTTCAGAATATCAAATAAAAACAATTTAAAATTACCTACAATAACATTAATTTTTGGGATATTTTTTAACTGAAGTACAAAATAAGATCCTAGTGGTATTAAAATACTCAATATAATACAAATATATATAAACTACTACTATATGCAGTTATTAAAACACTATTTCATGGAAATGGCATCTACAGATACCAAATTGCAATCTCTCTAATCTAATGATTCATTCTTTCAGTGACACGCACTCTGGCATATAGACAATAAATACTACACACTACTGTTACCCATCCATATTTATATACTTCCATTCTTTGATATGTTTAAACTAAAATGACATAATAAATAACACGAAACATTTAGCTAATAAATATGAGAAGTTTACCCCAAAGCATTTAAATTTCGATTTTCGATTGTTCAAAGGTCTTAACATAAGACAACTTGTATAGTTATTCACATTGTTAAATTAACTAAATTCAATGGAAATTACAACTTCATTTTTTACTGAAAAGTATTAGTTATATAAATAACAAAAAAGAGAGCTTGGAAAAGAAAACTTTTCTATTTAAAATCGTTAGTATTTTGCAGCTTCCGTAAACACAAATTACTTAGGCCATAATTTTTACATTTCACTTTCGTCCGAAGTTTGAGTTTGAAAAATTTAGTATCAAACCTTATTTTCCAACAATTACTATGCAGTTTTCATTTGATAATTGACCTAGTTTCTGACAATTATATAAAGGCGAAGTCATATGACACAATTTTAAGAATTTACGCTTATACTTTGAATGTCATTAGTCTAAGCACCACCTTTATCTTCTTTTTTTTATATAAAGTTCAGTCTTCATTCAATTCATATCAATCAATCTGGAATGATTCAGTATCATGTACCTATGATTATAGTGCAAACTTCTTAATATAATAAAAGATGAATAGTCACTTTTTTAATCAAATGTGTATTCAAAACATTAATCAAACTTTACTTTGTTCACTATAATAAAGTCAAATTTACGGTGGACACTTTTGTTCTCTATAACACAAGACATTTATCATGAATTGATTGATTTGGAAGTACTTAAAAATTCTATTTGTAGAAATACTTGTAGTGTATACTCAAATAATTTTCTCTACCCTTATTTGGTTTTTTGAGAATAAATTGAGCCATTTTTTTGTAAAAAAAATTAGACTCTGGGCTAAATTCTCATATTCAATTAATAACAATGTTAATTTAAAACTACCTACGATATTTAAATATCTTTTTCTCATTTTACATTTTTATCTGTACATATCCTGGCTTTGGTATTTGTGTATTACATTGTTACACGAAAATAAATAATATAAATATTTCCTATTAAACAATGAGAATTGGTAATTTAATAACATTACAGTCATTTTTGGAATTCGATAATCGATATTTTCATTTCCTGCTTACAAATACTCTTTTCAATTCAGTACTATTCAAAATCACAATTTAAGCATTTTACAAATTAATGCTATTTAAGGTACTACCGTAATAAAAACTGTAAACTTATTACTGTTGTTATTAAACCTAAGATTGCTTGAACTCCTGACGAACTTGATGGTAATTGCATAGCTTCCGCTAATCCACATTGTCTTTTGCCATACTCTGTACAATGCACCTGTAACAAGAAAAGATACACATTATTTTCTGCTGCATCCACATGTTCATCACAAGACAAAATAATATATTGTAATATATGGTTCCCAAATAAAGTTCTGACATATGAACTAACACGTTTCATAATTGTACCACCTGATAGATCTGGCAAAAAGTGATATGACTACCGAAAGAAGTTAGAAATAAGGTCCGGTAATATATGAGTCCCAAATAAAGTTCTGACATATGAACTAACTCGTTCATAATTGTATCACCTGATTGATATGACAACTGAAAGAAGTTAGAAATAAGATCCGGTAATATTTGGTTCCAAATAAAATTCTGACGTATGAACTAACATTTTTCATAGTTGTATCACCTGATAGATCTGGCAAAAAGTGATATGACAACCGAAAGAAGTTAGAAATAAGGTCCGGTAATATATGGGTCCCAAATAAAGTTCTGACATATGAACTAACACGTTTCATAATTGTATCACATGATTGATATGACAACTGAAAGATGTTAGAAATAAGATCTGGTAATATTTGGTTCCAAATATAATTCTGACGTATGAACTAACATGTTTCATAGTTGTATCACCTGATAGATCTGGCAAAAAGTGATATGACAACCGAAAGAAGTTAGAAATAAGGTCCGGTAATATATGGGTCCCAAATAAAGTTCTGACATATGAACTAACACGTTTCATAATTGTATCACCTGATTGATATGACAACTGAAAGATGTTAGAAATAAGATCCGGTAATATTTGGTTCCAAATAAAATTCTGATGTATGAACTAACATGTTTCATAGTTGTATCACCTGATAGATCTGGCAAAAAGTGATATGACTACTGAAATCCACATAGCAAAATTACATGCTATGTATGTACTGCCGTACATATATTTTGTTGGATATGTATATGCAGTCATGGACGTACGATATGCAATCTATATGAAAATTTAATACCTTGTTTATTTTATGTTAACAGTATTAGGTATATATAATGCATTTTAGACTAATTACAATATAATAAATTTGTTTATGATTTTGACGGTTAAAAAAATGTGTTATTGTATAAAAAGGTCGCGAATTTAACTTGAAATTATGTTACTTACACTTAGCATTGAAGAGGACATTCTATTCAAAAAATTATTACTAAATTCTGCTGTATTGTCGCCACATTTATTTCTAACTGCTGTGGTCGAACAATCAATATATTCTTGGAATGCACTGAAACAAAAAATAATGGTTAATAAACAGTTAATGTACGACATTTATTCACATATTAGCATTATTATTGTTATAATCAGTAGCGGCGGCATCTGATAATAATTTGCCAAGTAGAATTATTAACTTACCAGCAAACATTTCTTATTCCCTCATCAGCAATTGCCCTCTTTTTCTTTAACTCGCTAGTTACATCTATTAGTGTGGAATCAACTTGCATGGTGTTCGATTTTAATTTATCCATGGCCATTGTATAATTTTCGAAACACCGTTCGTTTTCAATTGAAATTTCTGTCATGCAAGGAGCATGTTTAAGATATTCTGTAACAAAAATCAAAAACGTAAATCACGGGCTCTTCATTTACGAGAAATAATAAGTTTTAAAAGCTATAAAAATGATATAAATGCCAATATACCGTCCTAAGTATTACATATATTTCGCTTTTGGTACACAATTGTTTAGTGGTCGTAAATGGATAGCTACGATTGCGGCACAACGTAGGAGGTTATAGATTAATAATATATGGTCAAATTGGCATTTTACGAAATTTAACAAGAGAAAAACATATTTTATTATATTCCATTATATTTTGAGAGTTATATTCAACTAAAAATAGATAAGAAAAGAAGAAGTTTAGGTTAGAGTGACAGAGAGTTGTTTGCATTAAGCTTTGTAACTTTTATTAATAAAATGCTTCAAATTCAAATTGAATAAGGTAAACAACAAAGTGATAAATGTCAGATGTAAACATTTTAGTCCTGAACAAGCTCAAAAGAAAAAGAAGCTAAAACATGGAACAGCAAAGGAGTACTATCGACAACTTCACATTTGAACTAGTGACGTATCTCTATTATAAGTTGCATAATTTTAGTAAATTTCTGTTTTCATTTTTTTCTGTTAATCTAAAGACTAAATTCAAAATAATTTTATTTTTGAATATTCCATTAGTCACTTATTAATATTACTTAATAAAGCATGGGGTCAAAACTTGAAGTTGAACATCCTATTATGGTATGTAGTTGAAATTAAATTATTGATATACCTACATTGAATTTGAAAAAAAAATCGTCCATATTTTCTTCCCAGATCAAGTAAATATTGGAAATTATAATTTTAAATGTAATGAAAAATTAATATTAAAAAAATATTAAGTATAAAGAGGGTGAAAAATGTGGAACTGTACATACTTGTACTCGTATTGAACCAATATCAAATGAGCATTAAAAAGTGTACGCTCATATTGTTTACTAATGCGAAAAGTGAATTTTGACTGAAAGTTTTTTTGATCCTAACTTTTGAATGGTAAGATGGGTTTGTCTCATATTTTGGTAAAATATTACACTACTACTAAATTATTAATTGATTCATTAATACTAGAAAAAACCAGGGCAGATCTATACAAATTATTTGGTTTGGCTCATACAAAAAATTTCACCCTGTAGGTATCAGATTTTCAGAAACTAATCAAAATGTAAGAAACTACCTATATAAATATTCTTCACACAATTTTCAATATTTTTTTTTTAAATTGAAAGCCAAATGGACCATAGATTTAAAAAAATCTAAATTTCAGGGTTTTGTTCAATTTAAAAAAGCTCAAACTGTATTTTTTTCGAAACAGTTTTCAGTGAATTCAATAAAATTACAATACGGATGAATCACTGAACAAATATTATACAGGGCGACCTTTTAGTATTATTCAAACCAGATTGTAACTCTTGAAATCCGATTCTGGAAATTATTATTGAAAATATAACATGAGCTAGTTATTAAAAATTAAATTTTTGTACAAATAATATGTATAATGAATTTCTACTTTTGTTACCTTTGAAAAGAAAAATAGTACAAAACTGTATATAATTAATGTTAATAAATAATATATCTAGACGTACGAACCTCGTTGATAATTTCCTTCTCTGCAGAGTTCATGCACCATTGAGCCCGTTCCACGAAACAATTCCTTAAAATGTTGTCTGTCTTCCTTATTCATGCAGTGCCTTGTAAAACCGTGAATGCACCTGATCGCAACCTTTAAGTTCCTGAAAACAAAACAAAAATCTTTAAAACTATCACTCTATGCACAGTGTATTGAAAATTGGAGACACAGAAAATAAAACAAAAATTAAAAGCATACAAAAGACACATTACATTAAAAGTTGTAGTAATTAAAAGGTTCTTGTATTTGAATAACACCAGGTATATTCAAAAATAAAAATATATAATATACCTGTTGTAAGGTTATTATCAAATAAAGGCAATAACAACAAATATTTTGTAGTGATTCGTATCCTTCGCTCTGGAGGTAGTAGAGTAAAAAAGAACGGAAATGCGAGTGTCGCACTTAAATTAAAATTGACATTCGTTCCTACTGGAATGATTCATTATAATCCTCGTTTCGGTTGCCTAGACTGTTTCAAAGACACGCACTATTCTATTACAGTAAATTAGAATAAGCAAAAGGCTTTATATAACCTTTCAAACGTTTTTTTAAAAGGGATAATGTTTTCTTTTACAATTTCTATTTAATGTTCGTAGGGTGGAATGTATTTAATAAGATCAAACACAACACAAGAATGATTTGCATATTCGTGATCAAATAGTGTTTTTACAAACTAATTTCAACATTTTACTACGTTTTTTTAATTCAAAGGTTATTCCTAAATTAATATCCGTTATTTGGTAATCAAGATTTATTAATTAGATCATTTATCTTAAATAAGTAAACCCATTCAAAATAAACTGTTTCTAATAGAATATAAAATAGAATATATAAGCATTTTTTGAAATTGATTCTATAACGTTAAGAAAAATTCCTAAAATTTATCTCGATACATTTTTTTTATCAAACCATATCAAGTAGTTGATAAATATTTTGCGATAATATCAGGTGATCGAAAAATATCGCAAAACAAAAGGAAATTGGTCCTTTCCTCTTTGCATTTTACTTGTGCAATTATTATTTGAGATAAATTTACTTCAACAACGATTTTATTATGAAACAATTGACGGTTTTAAATGTGAACATCTTGCGGGGGAGTATATCATGTTGCGATCTAGTGGTAAGTGGCAAAAGTAGGTCTAAATCCGAAACTTTGATCTTCAAAATTTTCATACTGGTTTTAATGATCACAAGCAATATAAAATGTTTGCCAGTTTCATTATTCTGAAAGGGAAGAAATTCATATAAAACAAACAATACAAATTATGACTAAATTTCACATATTTTAGATATAGATAATTAGCAGTTCTAGTTACTTTTTCACTTATTCTACTGTAGACCTACTTTCGACACAAAACCATTAGTTTTTTTGCGATTGAAAAGAACTGAAATTTCAAGTTTTTATCTGGTATGTTTCTGTTTTTATCTGGTATCATTCTTAAGTATATTTTCCACGTTGCGACAAACCGCAGCGACTTGTTGCTGAGACAAACCGCTGCGAGAAAAAGTACAATCAGCACATCGACAGTTTGTTGCTGCGACTCATCCAGGCATAGGGGAAACGTTACGTGTTGCCAACATCGTTAAAAAATTGGCAATTCCGGTTTCATAACCTCACAGTGTGAAAAAATTAGCGGGTAAAAATAAAGCAAATAAGGAAATCAATTGCTCGCACTTTGGTCGCTTTGCGGCTAGCTACATTTAATCTCTGGTGGAGGGGGGGGGGCAGAACTGCCCCCCTCTTGGCGACGCCGTTGGTGTTGATTATAATTGTTATATGAATTTTTATTATTTGTTTTTTTACGTAAATCTCTTTTAAAACGAAAAAACAAATTTATGTGATAGATGAAAATATCGTAGCACTGTCTAGTGCATAATTTTAAATGGAAAAAAAAACTTACGGACAAACTTTCTCTAAATCTTGCTTGCTGTTAAAGAACGTTAATCCAGAATCCGTTAATACTGATAAAGGCTTTGCACATTCTATGAAGTTCTGGAAACTGCATCTATCCTGTGCTTTGACTATTGTTGTAAATACTGAAAGGAAAAACAATAATTTAACTATATTATGTATACATTTAAATTCCACATTAAAAATTTAAACAATGATACCACTTATTTCTATAAACATCAACAAAATAAGTAGCAGATGTTTTATGTACTTGATCTTAATATGTATTTAATATTGTCTAAGTATCTTGTGATTGTAAATAACATATTTTGATATGGTAGATCAAGGGTAATTGTACAATAAAAATTAATTTATATCATTTGAAGTTCAAGTATATCTATAAATAATTTTTGATACAGTATTAGTATAATTTATTCTATTTATAAGAAATATCATTGAGTAATATTGAGTAGGTTATTTCCTCTCTCATCCAGTGGCGTAGCTAAGGGGACAAGGACCCTGGTGCATAGGGAAAGGATCGGGCCCTCCTCCCCTCTTTCCGCGTAGTTTGAACTGCTTATATTGGCCTTCAAAATTATTGATAGGAATAAGAATAGGAAACAATGAGTTGAACTTATCCCTAGTAGGTTAAAACCATACGTCGTCTCTATTAGAATGGCTTTGTACCTAATGCGTCGGCTGAAAATATAACAAAGTCTTCTGCTGATTATCACGAAGATATGACAGCCGATTTATTTGAAAGATGGTTTGACGAACAGCTTTTGTCTAATATTCCGCCAAATTATAGACAATGCGTCGTATCATTCGCGAATATTAAATAATTATTTTTTTTTTCAAAGCAGAGGTTAGAGGGCCCCCTGAGCTCCGGGGACCTGGTGCACTGCACCACCTAGCCCAATGATAGCTACGCCACTGCTCTCATCTTTCTTTGTAGTATCTACTATTAATAGTTGGTACTAAATTTGATTACTTGGACATATTTCCGAAAGTTTTAAAACCGTTTGATACACATCCTACACTTTCAACAACACTGAATATTTGACTGAAACAATTTTTTCAACAGTTTATTTATATACCTACACACAAAATATAGAAATATATTTGTTTGATGTGGTCTATAAATTTGTTGAATACTAACCATTATTCTGTGTTACTATATAACACATTTGTACTAATTAACTAGGAACTAGTTCTCATGTTGAATTTCGTAAAATCTGTGAAAATGTATTATAAGTAAAATATAGGCCTTTTGGGAGCTCTTCTGGTTTCTTGTCCGAGAGAAACCATCTTAAACTCTGAATGTTGTTTCCCTTGGGACAGGCTAAATTAATGCCAGTTAGGAATTTGCTTATTACTTTTCCGGATCTAGGGCCAGAATTAATTTAATTAGACCAGTTCTCAAAAATAATATTAAAAAGTTAATTAAATCTGGTTTACACAATCTAAAAAAAATTTAATTTCTTATATAACAATATTAGTTTTTCCTTGGCCTTATGTATATGTACTAGAATTTATCGTATCCAATATAAAATATTTATGTGTACCACCATTATTAACCTTGGAAAAGTAAAAGCTGTTACACTACTGAAAATAGTATCATGAAACCGTATGAGTGTTCTTTTTATACGGTATTATTCAATTTACTGATTAGATTAGTTCATAATAAAAAGTATCAAATACGACGTTGTTGGGACTGGAAAAATACAAAAAAGCTGCTGTTGTAAAAAACATTATTCAAGAATGGACTGGTTTTCATTCCAAATCGAGGAAACATTTATCAATGTGAAAGCAAGCCTCAGAAAACCCATATTTTTCTGTTCCTGTGAAAATATGTTTATAATTTCAAACAATTGATGTTCAAAATCAACAACTTATTTAGGTTTGTTCTCAAAACTGTTTTCTAGTAGGGAATTCTAAACAAATTAAATTTGTTCTCTGAATTTCCAAATAAAAACAAAACTTTCAATTTTGTGCATGCGTTTTTATTTTAAATGATTCTTCTTTTTGTACTTTTTAGTAACTTTGGTTATGTTATAATTATTTTCGCGTACGTATATTATTATTACTGTAATTAAAATAAATGCTTTTTTCATTGAGTTAATTGGAAGATAAAATTCCTAATATTTCAGCCCAAAAAAGGAGAATTATATTGAAGATGTACTAAATCATATTGTTACATTTAAAATCCTGCATTGAGTTAAAATATTCAGTCAAGATTACTTTTTATAGCTATTCGAACATTATTCTGGCCACGAATGCGTATTAGATATTGTTGATAAACTTTAATTATTTACTTTATTATGTAACTTGATAACTTATTAACGGCATATCTTTTACCTTGTTAAAATAAATCTTGATATAAAAGTTTTATCAGATGTTCAACAAAAATTTTATTCTTATCTAAATAAGTAAGATCAAATATAAACTCATCTGCATTAAGATAGTAGATTGTCTCATATAAGTTCATCGCTTGACTAAATAATTTAGTGTTACA
This sequence comes from Lochmaea capreae, assembly GCA_949126875.1. NCBI lineage: Eukaryota > Metazoa > Arthropoda > Insecta > Coleoptera > Chrysomelidae > Lochmaea > Lochmaea capreae. The sequence goes on along the minus strand of OX421406.1, from coordinate 8,918,084 downwards.
TAGTTATAAAGAAAAGAAAGTAGTGGTTTTAATAAATTTACTATTCCCATCGACCTAAAGTCATTATTATATTATTTGAAAAAATTTTAATTAATATCAGTAATAAAACATCCAAAAAATACCTAATTTAAGAAAAACGAATACTAATATAAAAATATATTTTGATTTGAAATTGATTAGCTTGATAGAAACATTTAAATAGCCCATTTTCAGATTATAATATTGTTATATTTCTAGCGTATTATATTTAATATTTTATCAGACAAGCCCCATTAAATCACTTTACTTGTGAACCGAGTTTGTTCAACACAATATACAGGTGGTCAGGATTGAAGGGGCAAAGGGGACAAGGTGTGGGTGCTGAAAAGTTAAGTGGTTTGTTTGGAAATGGGATGATTTGGAATGTTTAGTTTTTGTATAACTGTGGGAATGAAAGAGTAAATTTAGATAGTTATAATATTATCAAGTTTTATTTGGCAGCGGTGGTATAATGAAAACCTTTAGTGCTATGCCTAGTTTATGCGAAAAACAAAAGTTAAAATAGAGTACTTCGAGGAAAGTGTAGAAACACAGGAAACGTTATGTGCGTAGTATAGTAATATTAGTTCATCAGGTCCAAATGTGTTCGCGTCGTCAAAATCAAAAACATCTCGATATTTGTCGAAACAGAAATTTGATTTAATGAAACGAGAACTTATTAATAGAGGTAAATTCTTCGCACGGGGGATGAGCTTGTAATTCCAATATTCGATCCGTGATGATGCATCAAGTGGAAAATATGAATGGGATGACGCGATACAATAATTATCAGGATTATTTCTGGACGTTTAAGAGGAAACGCTCGTCAGTGGTATGACGAAAATATCATGTATGACTCGAGTTGGAAGGAGATGAAAGAAACAAATAATTTTTCAGAATCTATTTCGTATGTCGTGCGCTATATCCTTACCGTGTGCCTAACAGACAAAGTATATCAAACCACACCTAGCAAAAATAAAGTCTTATTTAATAATCGGTATGATGTGGAAGATTTTAGAGAGGGACACAATCGAGTTCGAATAGTTGTGCCGATTCGGAATGAAAAATGGTTACATATAAAGATGAAAATTGGTCTCCAGTTAAACACATTGTTGATTATAGCAAAAGTTGCAGTGGTTATAGCAAAAGTTGCAGTGGTTGTAGCAAAAGTTGCAGTGGTTATATCAAAAGTTGCATTCATTATTACAGCAAAAGTTGCAGTGGTTATAGCAAAAGTTGCAGTCATTATAACAAAAGTTGCAGTGGTTATAGCAAACATTGCAGTGGTTATAATAAAAGTTGCAGGTGTTATAGTAAAAGAAGGAGTGGTTGTAGCAAAAGTTGCAGTCGTTATAGCAAAAGTTGCAGTCATAAATTATAGCAAAAGTTGCAGTGGTCATAGCAAAAATTGAAGTGGTTATAACAAAAGTTGCAGAGGTTAAAGCAAAAGATGCAGTAGTTATAGCAAAAGTTGCATTCTTCATGATAAGGGTGGCATTTATTATAAATAAAGTTGCATGATATGTTAACCAATAAATAATTAAAGGATATTGCTAAAGCTGTTTTAAGTTTTTTTGAATGGTACGTTTTTAGGGTCTGTGGTCAGACCAATTTTCAGAAGTCGTGTTTCAGTTTTTGAACTCTCCGACAGGTAGGTACGTTAGATCAGGTGATAATCAGGCGACACAACTCTACCATATCACAAGTGGGTAGACATAAAAATCAAGTAGGTACGTATCGGAAAAAAACTACACAAACGATTTTATAACCAATGATATCGTGTTTTGGCATCCGTTTCGGATAACTATTAAATTACTAGAATTACGTGTCGCTAGAACCATGACGTAGAGCGAGTGGCGAGCCCTCGCCTGATGTGTTCTCATTGGTCGAAACGTATGGTACGATTCTTTGCTGAGTAGTAGGGGACATACCTAAATTGATATGACTACTTTAATGATCGCGGCGTTGCCAGACTTACAAGGCTATTTATAGATTTAATTTGATGGGAAAATAATTCCGTCTGCTCGAAGAGAGATCATAAACTGGTGATTAGAAACAATTATTATGGTGATTTTATGTGGGCTGCTTTGATGGAATGTTTGCTTGTATAGGTATGATTATTAATTTTTTTTGGCGGTTTATTTACATCTAGTAGATACCTACCCATTTTACAGTTGTATTATTAATATCGTCGGCTAATTTGATAACCTTTTTTACGATATCTAAACTTTATTTTAAATAAAGTGTGTATGTCTAATTCTGTAATTTACAGCCTACTTCCCACATAATGAAAATGTTCCCAAAATGTTTTGGGCGAAACAGGTACTTAGGTAGGTAGGTACCGTTTCTTAGAAACATGCCTTTAAATCATAGGTGTGACTGGTTAGGTAGTAGGTAGGTACCTACGTTGATCACAATACGGAAAGTCAGAAAATACATTGTTACTTTAGAGAAATTTATAGTCAGGTTAATAGTTGTATGAAAATCGTTCTAGAATTTGATCAATTTTAAATATTATTACAACGTTTACATTATGAAATTCAGGATATATTCGATTTCCGAATGATTCTAAATTTTAGTAGGTGATTTTTCAAACCATATTCATCATTCATCATTCATCTCAATGATCAAGCATGTTGTTTAACTAAGAAGTAAAATAAGCATCGTCTACTTTAAAGCGTCCAAGTATTTGATCAATTTTAATCATTATTACAACGTTTACGTTATAAAATTCAGGATATTCGATTTCCGAATGAGTCTAAATTTTAGTATGTGATTTTTCAAAACATATTCATCATTCATCTCAATGATCAAGCATGTTGTTTAACTAAGAAGTAAAATAAGCATCGTCTACTTTAAAGCGTCCAGGAATTTGATCAATTTTAATCATTATTACAACGTTTACATTATGAAATTCAGGATATATTCGATTTCCGAATGATTCTAAATTTTAGTAGGTGATTTTTCAAACCATATTCATCATTCATCATTCATCTCAATGATCAAGCATGTTGTTTAACTAAGAAGTAAAATAAGCATCGTCTACTTTAAAGCGTCCAAGTATTTGATCAATTTTAATCATTATTACAACGTTTACGTTATGAAATTCAGGATATATTCGATTTCCGAATGAGTCTAAATTTTAGTATGTGATTTTTAAACAATATTAATCATTCATCTCAATGATCAAGCATGTTGTTTGACTAAGAAGTAAAATAATCATCGTCTACTTTATGTTTTTTGTACGGTACTTTTATTGAATATTTTAGTCTGTCAACTCCAGTTAATTGCAACATTCCAATAGGTCTTTTTAATCAATTGGATGAAGCTATACCATGTAGACTTAAGCGAACTTTTTTATTTTGCCATGATGGATAACATTTGCAGAAGACTTATCGATAAATACCCACTGCTTCTTTATGTGTTCAATACATTTTTCTTGGGAAATAGTACAGTTGTTAGTTTCAAGTAATTTTCGTTTCACGGTTTTGATATATTAGGTATTTATTCATTATTTTGGGCGTATTACACTATTTTTTAAATTAATAATACTACAATTTGGTAGTTTTGAGTAATTTCTAAGATAAGATTTGGGTTCCACCATTAAAAATAAGTTTTTGGAAACATTCATAAACTCCATTGCTACTTTTGACATCATCATTTTATGAAAAAAATTCAAGAAAAACGTGGACCTGCGGGCCCCCTAGCTTGTTGGCCTCCGCACTACAGGGTCTGCGGCATTGTAGTTCCGCCACTGTGTTCTTTAAAATAATTTACAATAAAGAGTCTGGATTCTACAATAAAGATCAAAATAAATAGGTATTCAAAAAAAATCAAAAACTACAATATGAAGAGAATAAATTAACAACGAGATTAGCCAAGTGAGGAAAGCACGCCTAAGTTCGTGGAGGAAAGAAAAGCACAACTCAATGAACTGTCATGTAGCATTTAAGAAGTTCTATCGCAACCGGTTTTCCTTGAACATAAGAAAAATAATTAATTATACCTATACACGATTTGTCTCGAGGATTTCATGAACGGTTTTAATTTTAATGTGGCGTTACTTTTTTGAATCATAAATTATTACGACTATTTTCCTACATACCAGAGATGGATAAAAATATTTACTATCTGGATTAGTCATGTGTCATGTTATTCAGGTAAGTGTAGGTAGTACCGTTTGGTGACGTAACAGCTACGAAACAGTGGTGTGATCCTATGAGGATTAAGATTGTTTGGTGAGTTGGAGTTTGTCAAATTAAATATGGATATGTGAATTAAAAATATAGTTTAATGAATAAAAATTCCAAAATTAACGTTGAATTAATTTAGAATAAAGTGAAAGGTAGGTACCTATATGCCAGTAACTAAAAACACAATATAAATATCGTTATTTTTAAATACTTAAAAAGTATTATTTAAAATAATCTTAATTTTATTATTAAAAAACTTTTCAGTAAAATATTGTTTATAAATGTTTTTACTTTATGATCTTTTTGATAGGTTTGTTCCAACAAGCTTGAGAATCAGTTCGGAATTTGACTGAGTTTGCGTATATTGAAATTATCGTTGCTAATTTCAATATACGCAAACTCAGTCAAATTCCGAAGTGATTCTCAAGCTTGTTGGAGCAAACCTAATAACTAATAATATTCAGTAGTGCGTCAGTTAAAAATAAATTGAAATATTACTTAACAGATAATGTAAAAATAGTAATAAACTAAAACTATTGGCTATAAATTATTCATCGTAAATAATAAAAACTTAGTAAATCATGCATCGTCCTCCAAATTATAAATAGTAAAAGCATTTTCTAAAATAGACGCTTGAACTTGTTCTGCAGAAAGTGACCTTAATAATTAATTTTCAGCTTATAGTTTTTTTAAATAAATAATTAATTTTATTATAATTTCATTTCAATAAATAGTTTATTAAATATTTTGCATTTAAAAATGTACCTAAATAGAATAAGTTGGATTTTTTATTTTTTTTAAATAAAAATATTGATTTGTAAAAAAAATATAAACATGAAAATAAAAATAAAAAAAACTTACATGTTATAATTAAAGCTGAAAAGACAGTAAATTTGCATTTGATGTCGTTAACAATTGTATACATTTTGCTATTTTCACTAAACTTCACACAAGTAAATAAATAATTAACAGGAACTTGAAGTTACGGCAATCACGTGGCAGTAGTATTACTTCAGAAACAACTACACTCCGCCAATGCTTCGTGAATGACTGAATACTCAACGTTTGATTCAACTATTTTAAACAGGCGAGTATCGCAAAAAGGTAACAGCGTTGCCAAGCGTATTTATTGTCAACAGTATGCGTGAATTTGTCTAAAGTTAACAGACTTGTTTACTATAAAAATTTTCCTGGGAATATTTCTTGTCACATACTATCTTTATTTATATAGTTCGTGTTTTCCTCTATAGACGTAATGATTCTTTTTGGAATGCTACGAAAAACAAACAATTTTTAACTGATGATTTATTATCTTTCTAGTAAATATTTTTTGAGTTTCGGATTTGTAGCATGCAAATTATAACATACCTTTCAGCCTGTTACGTTTTTCGTTTTGAAACTATTTTATTTAGATAATTTTTGTGGCTCACTAGTCAGTTCCTCCCAGATTTCTACTAAATTTCTAAAGATGCCGTTTCCTTGTGGCATTAGCCACTCCAAAATAAAACATTAATTTTTATCAAATTCCCCTTCCATTTTTGTCTTTATATACTTATTCGAAATTTCAAATTGTCGATTGGAACTCTTTCTTTCCTCTAACTGCCACTGATACAGTTAAATATATTTTTTAAATTTCTTTCTTTCTGGAGCTATCGCTAAGACCTGCAAACAACCCAGCCCTTTAGGATAAGTTCCTTCATCTTATCTTTAGCGTGTATAAGATTTGAATTTGGCGCGTTGATTATTATCCCTAAGTTTGGTTTTTTGGAATATTCAATTTATGTGAATTTTTGGATAACGGAATAAATATTGAATATATACAATTCTTTTTATTAATTATTCAATATTTATTAAATTGGATACACGTACTTAAAATTTATATTTTAAAGTAACTTAACGTTAATTTTCACAAGGTGTTTCTAGCTTTACACTTTTTGCTTTCATTTTTCATTGCATTCTTTTCGATTAAAAGTTGGTGCAATACAAATTCATATTAATTGCACACCCCATCCCAGTTATAGCGTATAAAATAGTTTAATTGGTGCCAAATTCCACTCCCTGAGGTGAAATGGTCTAGCCTGGAAGTATTTAGGTTACAAAAAGTATACAGGATGACTCACAATTAGCGAGTCGAACTAATTTTTAAACATCGCCACATAAAAAAACAATTTTGTGAAAACCTGGTATGTTAATTAATGTGCATAACTAGATGGATTTTTATAAAGCTTGATAATTCAAGTGTTATGGGACAAAGTTTTCCTATAAACATATCTATCCAATATTACAAAAGTATTTCATTATTTATTATAACAGGGCACTTCATATAGGTAGTAACACAAACATTTGCCGAAAAAATATTATTGGTACACTCTGTAAAATGAGAAAGAATTTAACCGGGCGTACATGCAACGAACTGAGGTGTCTGGTGCTCGCCTTTCAGAGTGATTCTTCTCACATTTAATAAAAGACAGAACCTTTAGCGGAGTGACATTTGTATTATTATACTGATTGCTGCAAGTCTGCAACTATACAGAAAATAAAAATTATAGTGACCTTCCTCCTTGAACAACACTACACCCAATCAAAATACAATAACGTTATAAAATTTGTAAGTATTATGTATTAACAACTATAGTAAAATCGCAATCGGTGCGGGGTAATAAATCAAAATTTTATGGGATTTGCTCAGCACAAGTGGACCAAACAAAATATGTAATTTTACACTACCTGCTGTAATGAATGTTGTGAAAACAAGAAATTTATTTGTGCCGACGGATATTGTAGAAAGATAACAATGACCGAGTCATACCTTAATACTTTCTAGGGGTATAATAGGCGTAGGTTTTGGAGCAGTATCTTCGTAGATAACGTATTGTTAATATTTGTTGTATTGCTTAAGTTTTAAATACGTATTAAATAAGTGTGGTTTAAAATGTTGACCGTTAAATTATGGCTCGAATTATAAATAATACAATGTTATGATAGTTACTAATTGTAATTTGCTTACCAAATTAATATGAACATGCCACTTGTAAATTGTTTTAAATAGTTCTTCCTTCATCTTAGTCTAGATTAGTAAAAGTGCAATCACAATCGTCACTTGAGGAGTCATTATTTATTGAAATTGTTAATGGTGTCACTGTAATGTCTGCATCTAAGATTTTGTCCAGATTCCACATATTTTCTTCCTCTTTTAATACACGATGAATTGCTTTTTGCCAATTTTCTTTAGTAACTTGTAATCGGGACCTGTCTAATAATGCTTGCACATCTTTTAGTTAGAATGTAGTAATATGTCGACCTATAAAACTTTTCACTTGTGCCCATATCAGTTCTATCGGATTTAATTGGCAGTGATATGGGGGAAGTCGCACTACGTCAATACCACGTTTTTTTGCTAGTTCGTCCACTGTATATTGAGCAGGCAGGAGGATTATTCAATTTTACAACTTGTAGAAGTTCTGGTTTGACTGATTTTTGAGGAAAATTACTAATATTCGTAATAAATATTTCAGGAGTCCGAATGTCTCTATACCTTAAAAATAATAATAGGTACCCACCCCTGAAATGACCTGTTCCGACAGTTTTATTACGCCGTACCGTTTGCGATTTTACTATACCAAGACGATGTTGTCAGTGGCGCAGATATAAGTTTTTTATTTTTTATTTTAAGTAGTATGAATGGGAAAAACCGTTTTGTATCTACATCGAGTATTTATAGGTACCTATTTAATCAGTATTATTAATATTTTGAAATTCTATACAGTGTTTGCAACATATTATACTTTCTTATTGTATAACATTAAAATTATAAACATACCAAAGCTTGCTCCATCCTTTGGGAATTTTAATTACCTTCTATTTCATAGTGTTTGATGCTTCCCTATATAAATGTTGGGATTTGCCGGGTTTGTGGTTTCAGTGGCGGGCGTACAAAATACAAAAATGTATTCCTACAACAATGTGTGGGTACAACGCGCAACTTAAATAAATCTATTTACAAGCGAGAACGAAGCTGCAAAGTAATTCAGACAGGTTAAAATAATTCGTAGCTTCCAAACCAGATGAAAAGCCAAGTTAGCATTTGGCGGGTAAAATTTTATTAGGGTATTCAAACAAAATTTTCTAACGATCAGAAGCAAGGGTTGAAATGTAAACGCAAAACGTCTGAATGATAAGAAACTACCATTTAAATCCAAGCTAGGAACTAGAAAGAGAAATGATCTTTAGTCTTGGCCGATATACGACTGTGTTTCAAGCAGAGACAAGGGACTCTCAACCAGGCTATTGAAACTGAGTAAGAGACATTTGAAGGCAGTTACCGACCTGGTGACTGGAGACTGCACCCTGAAGAAACATCTGCACAAAATGGGCAAAGTTAGTGAACCTATGTGCAGGAAATGTGAACTTTATGATGAAACACCTACTCACATACTCTGCTTCTGCGAGAACTTACATGGACTCAGACGGAAGCACTTTGGAGAAGAAACTATACAACCTTTTTTTATACTGAAAATCCCTCCGGTCAAACTAGTGGCATACATAGAAGACACAAAGCGTCTGGAATGGAAGTAGATAACATGGAAAATGGTACAGATTCAGTAGAAGAATGTGTATTGTTCAATAAGCGATTTATTGAATTGAAAACTTCTTTAGCCGCGTCGCGTGATTTTTGGCAGGTGCAAAACAAATGGATAGGTCACCGCGTACGATAAATTGTTTAAATGGGATTCATTAGTTCCCATCTACCATGGGCGCGTAGTCAAATTTTGTAATGTGTTAATTTATTTGTAAAATCTTTTGAGCGTACGAGAAAATTTTGAAAAGACATTTATGAAATTTCCATTTACCATTGACGTACGATTAAATTTTTATATTGGTTCAATTTATTTGTATCAATTTCTATATCATGTGCTCACGATTAAATTTTTTTAAGGGATCAATTTCGTTGTAAAAATTTATAAATCATGGAAGTACGTTGTTAATTTGTATCAATGTCCATTCACCATAGGCGTACAATAAGTTTCTTGAAAGGGGCTCATTTATTTATGTGCGTTGTGGCTTTTCTTTTTGTTCACTGAAGGTGTAATATAAACATGGCTAGCTTACAATTAATATTCAGTATGATAAAAAAAAAGTGTCACTAGCTCTCCTACGGACCAGTTAAAAATTCTATTGAGCTGTTAACATTTTGACGTGGCTTTTTTTGAATTTTCAATTCAAATTTTTGCGTCCTTCGATCAAGAGTATGTGTTAACTTATGTATAAAACCTGAACACGAAAATTCAATAATACAATGATTACAGACGAATAATGTTGAATATAAACAAATTGCAAAATTATGTTATTTCAATTCTATAACAACTGATGTAAAATATTCCTTTGTAAAACTTAAACACTTAAACTGGTATAGATTTGAAGGGTGAAATATATACCACACTGTCGTATGTTCCTTGAGAGATTTCTGTCTCTCTAATAATAAATCGCGCATTTAATTTTTACCCAAATTTGATACCCAGAAATTCACTAAATATAATAAATATGTTGAATTGTCAAAAAAAGTTGACAGGTCATAGGTAGCTTTGTTTGACATTTCGGTGCGGAAAAGTGCCATAGCTACAGGTCGGATTCGTGGCGGGGATGTAAGGATGTTCGTTTAGAGCCGTAGCTTTGTATTGCTCGCTAAATGAAAGCAAAATACCACGGATCTTTGCAATGATCTCTTCTACTCAGGCGTTTGACTCCTGCAATTAATATTAAACTATTAACAATCTCGTTATTACTTTTTCCTACAACCACTATGCAAAACACGCTTTTCTACACAAATTTTTATACGCAAAGCAGGCCGTTTCTTAATTCTTTTGATAACTGTTGGAAAAGTAATGCGAAAAGTACACGTTATGGCACTTTTCCGCACCGAAATGTCAAACAAAGCTACCTATGACCTGTCAACTTTTTTTGACAATTCAACATATTTATTATACTTAGTGAATTTCTGGGTGTAAAATTTTTAAATATAAACTAAACATAAGTAAACTATTTATTTGATTATTTATTGATTCATTATTCATTGTTCACTATTAAACATACACTCAACTGATTTTTCTATATTAAATTTTCATTTTGTATGTTCATTCTGTTCAAAGTTTTAATAAAATACCCAAGTATATAAATTTCTATTTTTATTTCATTAATAAATGTGGTTGTAGAAAAAATAGTGTGTACAACTTGTACGCAAATTACTTTTCCCACTCGTTAGATTTGCGGCACTCGCCTTACGGCTCGAGCCACAAACTTCTGCACTCGTGGGAAAAGTGACGCTTTGCGCACTAGTTGTACAAACTACTATTACCGTATACTGTACTTACACAATGTCATTTTAAAAGCGAATAAAATAAAACTTTGTTTTCCGTCCTTATATTATAATATAGGTACTATTTTTTAGTAGGATGTTAAATAGTATATTACACTCCAAGGGCCGAAATTCGCCGAGGGCATCATGACGCGCAGGACCGAGATTTCAACTTTCGGCCCGTGGAGTGTATACTATTTTTCTTCATAGCCGGTCGGAAGCGAGTGCCGCTGGTCGTAGTTACGAGTATAAATACGCATGAGAAACTCTTTCCTCCCGCTGTTATAGAGGAAACGCGTGTACTTTTCACAGGGAGTAAATGTTGAACTTTCGTCCCTGCTATGAGGGACGAAAGTGCGTACTTTCGACCGAGGTATGAAGAAAAAGTTATTGTCACTGTACTATTTAACTGTTAATTTATTTGTAAAAATGTTCATCCTACCACAATAAAATACATATTCAACAAACACCACTAGTTACCTTAAAAAAAGACAAAGATAGAAATTTTAATAAAACATTTAAATCAATAGTAATACCTGTAGGTAATTATTAATTACGATTCAGATACTTATTTGTTGTATAATTTAATGTCATTTATTATAGATAAAGCTTTATTATCTGCGAAGTAAACAATTTTTATAATTTTTTTTTAATTACAAAAACATAGTCACGCCACCCATATTAAAAGCACTGAAGTGTGAATTACATACGACGTCATGTTTTTTAAAGTAGTTAGGTATGGTATGATCATTTAGCGTCATTCTATTATATTCGTATTTCATTCGTTTGGTGTTGTAATTTCGCTGTTTCGAAGATTTGTTATCTGTATTTATTTGTATAACCGTAGAATACAACGAATAGTATATTAGTAATCTCGTATAAATTAACGAAATTGATTGATTGGTTGATCGAATGTTTTGGTGTTTGCTCACATTATAAACTTGTTGATTTCAATAAAACTTGAGATGCACCAGATGTGAACAAAAACTTAACCTGAATCGTTCTAACAATAATAAACGATTTTTGGTCACCAAGTGTTTATATGATATGAATTGAATATTTTCTCTTTTATGTAAGCGATAGTTTGCCCTTTTGCACTAACAAAAACAACAATTTGAGGTTGTGTACATTTTTAATTTTATTAAAATTTAAAGTACATACGTTAATAACAAGTATGATGTCTTCTAATAATATCAATTACTGCCAACAACGCAACTGCATACTTTCAATAAGATCGTTAAAGTAGGTTGGTTCGATTTGTTTCCAAAGTTGGGGTAAAAGCTGACTAAGTTCTTGGCGTGTCTGAACATGCACGATGGGATCAAAGTCAGGCGATCGAGGGGACAATGCCAAATGCGATATACCATGGAAGCTCAATACTCAATAACGGGAAATTACCGCCTGATCGGAAACATGAAAAAGCTCAAAATAGTGGAGGAAGAAGAATGTAGATTCTGTGGCATGGAAGCAGAAACCTCCATCCAGAAACTTGCGAATTATATATATTGCAATCGAGCTCTGCTCTATTGCTTTTGAGCCGTCTGTGTCCATTGAATTGCATTCTTTCCCTGTCTGGTAATGGTATTTGGATCCCATTTCTTCTTGTTGCTTAATTCCGTAACGAATCTTTTTGAAAAGTTATATTTTTTCATCATACCATCTTATGGCATAAAACAAATTTTCTGATTTCTAAGAAGTAAGGAGGTGGTTTTTTTTAATAATTCCCTCTCTCTACTTAGTCTGTATCTTGTTCTTTTTGCCAGACTTTCATATGTAGTGGTGTGAGATTGGAATCACTTCCATGGTTGCCCTTTTGGCATGTTCTCATTGCTCCATTTAACAAAATGTAACTTTGATCTGGCACGGCGTTCTGGAACACGCTGTACCATTGAGACTGATTTTAATATATGGGCTTTCAGCTGGCTACAATCGGAATAAATTTTATTCGAATATCTGTATGCGTACGTGTATACATTTTCTAGCTATACAAGAAAAAAGCTGCGCTCATGGTAATTATGAGACACCAGAATTGCCCTAAAAAATAATAATAATTCACATATGTTTTTTTTACCTTAGGACATTTATTTTATCAGTAAATAAAAGTTATATTCAAAATAAAATTAATAAAAAACAAACAACGTGAATGCGTCTACCAAATCGTTATACAAATATTGGGAATGTAAACGTATATAAATTGAAAACGTACAATCATAACATGAAGGGGGCGTACATGAACTGCGGACCAAAAACCATAAATGATTTTTAAAATTTGTCATGTGTTTTTAATGACCCATGAATTGCGGACCAAGTCGAAAGGGCCACCTGAAATCAGGAGCGTTTAAATGTAGCTCTTACCAACGTTGCCAAGTGTAGTCCTAAACTAAAACGTTTGTGTTTTGGAAAGTAAAAATATTTTAATAATGATATTTATCACGAATGCATAGATACATTTTCCCTAATCGAAAAATTGAATTGTGTAATTGACAGATTATTATAATAATTTTCAATAATAACCTAACTAAAACCACCCTACCTAACCCCCTACCCTTATCCGAATCGAAAAATTGAATTGTGTAATTGACAGATTATTATAATAATTAGTTGTATAAACTTAAGCTTAGTCCGCAATTCATGGTTTTTAAAAGAGGGGTCTTCTTGGTTTGGTCCGCAGTTCGAGTACGGAATTATTGGAATCAGGTAATCGGTCCGCAATTCGAGGCCGCCGCATGAAGGTAATCGATAAATATACAGAGCATTTCAATGAAAAAAATCTACCCCACATAATTTTGAAGGCGTCATTTTTATGAAGGAATTTAAAAAACATGTCAAAAATCATATAAAGGGGGAAGACTTTTTGCTTATATGTAGACTTTATAACTTTAATCCCTTCTCCTTCCTAAATTTTTAAATGGAACATTGGTGCATCCTGTACAAGAGGATTACAAAAATGCATAATACGTAAGTGAAAAGTCAATCAGATGGAAATTACGGTGCGGTTACAAGTGCTGCAAAAACTAATTTGGACAATTTTGATATAGGACGTCTTAGACGATATAATACAAATTTTTCTATAACTCAAAAACAAGTTCCAATTTTGAGACGTATCCATAAAACATTTACAGAGGAATACAAGTATGCAGGTTCCCGAGAAAGCCTATGAAAAAAAATTTTTTCGTTGTGTCAGATAGGGACCAAAAAAATTTTTCATTAATTCATTATTAGTTAATCTTGACAACGGTAGCTGGAACGCTACCGAAACGTTGAAATAAAAAAATAAAAAAACATATTGTGGTTTGATTCCCAAGAAAATAAGAAAAAAGAAAAAGATAGGATTCCGTTGGAGAAAAACCAGAACCATCAGAAAGTTACTGATGGAAAAACCTGAAATCCAACACCTGAGACTAAATTTTTTACATACATCCATTAATGCCATACAAACCAGAAGGGTTGGGCTGACAGTTCAAACGAGGGACTATATAAACCACTGTCAAAAGGACAGATGGTAATAATAGTGAATAAGCCAACTATAAAATTGGGAGATTATCATGATGCCATGAACTATAAAAAGTGGCTTCAGGATATGCTGATACCAAACTTGCCACCAAATAGTGTTTTAGTTATCGACAATGCGTCGTATCATAATGTTCAAAGAGAAAAAGTGCTTACGATTGCCTCCCTATCATCCGGACTTAAACCCCATAGAGTTAGTGAGGGCTTCTATGAAGCAGTATGTCACTTTTAATTTTAAATGTGTGTGAAACCTGTGTGATGAATTTTTAAATTAATTTTCGGATGTTCAATGGAAAGCACGAAGTGAACATGTAAAAAAATAGAACAAGATTTTATGGCAAAGGAACCAGCTTTCGATATTGTGGTTGATGATTTAATAATCAATTTAGGATCTAATAGTGATAGTGAGTGCGAGTACCTCGGATTCAGAATAAGATATTTCAGGAATCTTATAAGTAAACATATTTGTTATTATATACTTATTGCACAAAATTACGCTTTCTCAATTTATAAATGAAAACCGTGTTTCTTCTTGTATGCTACTATAATAGTATTTTTCTTATTATATAACTTACGATGGTTTAAATATGCAATAAAAATAGACAAATTATGCTTTTATACATGCAGATAAAAACAAGGATGTTATTAAAAGTTAATAATTTTTTTTTTAATCCCCTTAACCCATTTGTACCCAAAGTTGCGTAAACGAAACATTTTTAAAATATTTTTTTAAATATCAGTAAGTGAATTTTATTATTTTTTTTGATAATATGTGATATACTTTGTTTAAAAATGTTCAAAGTATATCTTCAGGTTCTGTTAATTCTAGTTATACCTTACATACTTCCAATGAATAAAGCAACTTATTCGTTTAGCATAACTTTATTTAATTAAATATTAAAATTCATGTCTACAAATCTATAACCCAACAAAAATGCTTACACTACAATAAAATAATAAGCACCTGGCAACAGTAGGGACGTGTACTAAATTCCTGTAGTTCATTCAACTACATAATTCGCGCATTTCTAAGTATTGACCAATTATCAATTAAAACAATATATTTTACGAAATATATTTTTGTCTATTCACTACACCTCCCTCGCTGACCAAAAAAAAAATTTATAGTAATAGCCTTTTTTAAAAGATAACAATAGGTGTGTTCTTTTTGACTGAGATCTCAGCTCACTTCAATTAAAGTGATCTGAGATAAAGTGATGTGAGTAAGCACCAAAAAGAACGAACTACTCAATTGAAACGCGCGATCTGCCGACGCATGCGTGAATAAGAGACATAAAACATATAAACATAAACCTATCTGGAATCTGGATATCTCCGATAACCACGTTTTATTTTGATTTTGGTATAAAATAGTTTCAAAGAAAATAGTTTTTCATTATGGCTAATATATCCATTATTAGAAAGAAAATTAGGTTATGTGTGTTTATATGTAAACAAAATCAAATAATTCATCCCCTCCACTTTATTTCCGACTCAAGTCCAACTGATACCACCTTACAACACATTAAGTATCGGTGAAGGGGGAGGAAAAATCTCAGCTCACTTCGAAGTGAGTAAATCAAAAAGAACGCGCACATTACCGATATGAGCTGAGATTAACTGAGATCTCAGTCAAAAAGAACACACCTAATAACTACATTTTTATGAAATATGTCGATATAATCAAATAGTTCTTTTTTCCCAGCTTTATGAATTGGACAAAAATATGGGATTTCTGCTTTCATATCTTAATAGATATTGATGAGCTTCTCGGAAAACCATCGAGCTTTCCAAATTATAAATTTACATTGACCTGGCCCTTAAGGCGACCTTACATTATGCTATTTAGGTGCAATGCAAGTTTCATGCTATAACAAAATAAACAAAGCGCATGTGCGTGTGCTAGTTTGTGGCGATTTTTAAACAAGAAAAATAATTAGAACAGTTTATATTTTCATGAAATTTGTAGGCAATTTTAGTTATTTTTTCAGTAATAATTCTGCTACCAACCCTAAAAATATTAGAGCAGAAACTCAAACCTCGAATCGTGTTTATATAGAAAAACTAAATGGGGAAAAGTAAGTTATCTTGTTTGGAGTACCGATATGGCCACACACTTAATTTTATTATATGAAAACAAACCCTGTCTTTACGACGTGAGATCAAAAGATTATCACAAGAGAAATACAAGAAATAAGGCACATGAAATATGTGCTAGTCTCTCAGAAATATATCCAAACTCCGATTTATCTGAAAGTATTGTTAAATACCAGAAAATTGTGAAATAATTTATTTTCATAATTATTTAACATCACCTAAATATATTTTTAAGTTTACCACACTGAATTGCATTATACAAAATAAACCAAACTATCTCGAAAATAGCTTAGTGTAAAACGAAGCCATAAATTGCTTCAAAATAGCATTGCTTTAAAATTGCACCTAAATAGCATAATGTAAAGTCGCCTTTAGTAAGAGGGTCCGAGCATAATATTTGATAAAGGTTATATAGTTTTTGCATACCTGGCCTCTTTTTTTATTGTTGCGTTTACGCAACGTTGGGATTCCCAGTAATCAGACGTCGGCGTGTCGCAAACAGATTAGGACAAATATTTTGCTTCTCCGAGCTTTGTTTTCTGTGTTTATTCAAAGTGAATGGTAGTGGTTACCTCCAAGTTATAGTTTATAGTTGTTGGAAATTTTAAAAAATTGTGTTAGTGTAGTTTTGGAAATTTTTTATTCTGAAGTAAGTAAATCACATATTCTATGTATAAATAATGTATTTCTCAATTTAGGTATTTGAAAATTTTCGTTTGACCTAACAAACAATATTTTTTTTACGCCGTTTATATTCCACCCCCTGTAGATGAGCTTACAGATGAAGAAGAGGTTGATGACGATATATGTGAAGACGCAAGGGATCTACCAGATGTCGCGGGGACTTATGAGATACACGTAACTCCACTCGAAACTTTTGAAGAAGTAGATGATCAATCTTCACCAACTCCTTTGAAAAAATCCAAGTTATGTCAATAACCTGTAAAAAGTAAGTCAAAAAAACCTATTCCAATGTGGAGAAAAGAAATGCCAACATATACATCAGAACCCCAAAATGAAGAAAAACATAAACTGGAAGAAATTGAAAATAAGGTTGGCGGCAAAACTCCCTTCGAAGTTTTTTCATTGTACTTCGGTGACGAAGTTTGGGATAGTAGAGGAAGAAAATAAAACCAGGAGAAGATGTAGACAATGCAAAAACAATACTATATATATGTGTGCTAATTGTCAGGTGCATCTTCATACAAATTGTTTCGAATTATTCCATACTAGGTGTTAATTTTTATTTCACTGAAATCCCAAATGTTTTTTTGACTTGAAAAATTATTAATTTAACATGTATTTAGTCATAAAATACTGTAAAAACCATAAATTAGTTTTATTTCCTTACCTTGGGAACTAATGGGTTAATACCTACCTACATCCGGTCAGATCAGTAAAATTTCCAAATTATTGTAATTTCTTCCTAAAATACAAGTTTAATTGAAAAATATTGAAGTTACTTCAGTTGAAAATGACAATGACATTTTGCATACAATCCAAGTTCTAGTTATAACAAATAACTACTTAACTTCTTTCACCGTAGAGTGAAAATATTTTTCACTCAACGCTACTACCTAATATTTGTGCCTCTGATTGTACCTTTAACACGTTTGTTGACAGAGCGGTATAAAACCGTCCTAATATAAATATCGCTTCGCTGTTAATACTTGTTAATAACTCACTCGTTTTTGTCTCTGTTCGTGTGCCTCCCAGAAAAGTATCAGTTGGTAAAATAAAGTTCTGTTACATATGTTAAACATAGCACTTTGGAATCCGTGAAAAAAATCAATGAAAAACAAACCTTCTTCCAGTATTGTGAAGACGTCTTGAAATAATATCTTAGAATATCTAATACAACAAAATATGGCAAAAAATTAGTACATTCTGGCTCAGTACGTGGAGAAAAAGGGTGACGCATTGATCAGCTGTCTCAGCAGGAGATGAGACGAACCAATCCAAGGATAGATTTTTCAGATACAATTCCCCAATCTAAAGCCATCATATGAAACACTGTGCATCGCAGAAAAAACAAGTCAAAGCAATTATGCTAAACCTGCTCTATGTGCTGTTCCATGTTTTTTTATGTTCTCTTCTTTGCTCATAAATGTTAATACAATGTTTTAGGCGCTTTTATCATGTAACGGTGCCAGCAGACACGTTTTCTTCTGATCTGGGACAGTATTTGTAGCTTGCTGTTTTTATCTACGAAAAATTCATCTCGAAAAAATTAGTTCATATCTATTTTTAGAAAGAAACTTTTCTAGTTCTAGTCATGGGTTTTTGGCAGTTCTCATTTTTCGTTGGTGTCCACGAATGTGTTAAACAAGCATAGACCCAGCAAAGAAGATTATCCTTTTCGTTCCGAAAGCGTTCTTACTCTAAGATACCATTATTAGGGTACGCGCATGCAGTGGTAATCTCACACTCTCAGGTGAATTTGCCAAACTGTACAATATTGGCAGTGGTGATAAATCCTGAGTTTACTCTTATGAATCTGAAAATAAAGGTCAGTCGGCTGTTTTGGGTGCTTGGGGATCCAGCAAAATAAATAAATAAACTTTGACGTTGTTTATGTTTGCATCAGATAATACGTCTATTTACTCTTCTAGTATATTCATTGCTCGGAGGTCTAAGTACATATTACCATACGCAATTTAAACAATTTGGGATAATAAATCAAATATTCGAGGTTGATGTTTGTGAGAATATGATAATTTATGATTTGAATAGTGTGACTACCTGTAATGGAAAATTAACCAAAAATTGAACCATAACTATCAAACAAAAAATTGTCTTCAATATGTAAAAGTTCGAAAAACAAAATTTTCCGCTATTAGTATCAAAAGATATGACTGTTTATACCGTGTTTGAGTCGAGAAGTTAAGTTTGTTTCATAGTACGAGGGTTGTTTTTTAATATTTTGCCTATCAAAGTATTCTCCAAGAAGTGAAATGCATATTTGCATACTCTGGAACCAATTCTGGAAGCAGCTATTCCACTCGCTTGTTGGTACATTCAAAATATAGTTTTTAAAGGCGTTCTCTGCATTTTCTGGGTACTGGAACGTTTGATCAGGCAGTTCATTCTTAATTTTTGGAAAAGTAAAAAAAGTTGTTGGGACTGTATGGAGGATGGTCTTGGTAGAGGATCTTGGGTTGGGACATTTTATCGAAGGTTAGTTAGTTATAGTTCTTTGGTCGAAAGGGCGTAATGGTTGATATTGTCTATAACCCGAACTTTTCCATCGTACTTGATATCACCAAAACGTACTACGAGACGTATTTGCTACAATTTTATGGAAATAACACCAGCAGGGTCGAATCTCGATCGAAAATGTCGCAATCGACATTTGTCGTCCCACGAAAATTTGGGGTCGTATTCTCGAATCACCTTCGACATTAAAGTCACTGTTCGACATTTTGTCGCATATGTACACGTGGCAATAATGTGAATTTATAAAAGTGTGTCTGCTATTCCCAAATGAATTCAAACAAAAATAAAAAAGAAGAGTTTTAATAACGGTATTAACCTATCTTTTTTATGTATCGTGTCGCTATTTCTGTTAATATAGGGCATGTCCACCAACTGACAAGTTGACACTAATGACAGTCGCCCTGAGGATAAACACTTATTTGCTTAGGTTTGTACTTTGGATGTTTTGTGTTGATTTAATGATTCTTTTTATTATAAACAGTTCAATCAATATAGCTTTTACAATAACAAAGCAATTAAAAAATTGTCGAAGAAAGTACCAAAATTAAATGGATTCAAAAACAATCAAAATAACTATAAAGAACCACGTGTTGTGCTAAGAACGCTTGTTTATCATCCAGATTCATCAGGGCGACTGTCACATGACGACACTTGGACTTGCCCTATTTAATATTTAGTTTTAAACCTGGATACCGAGTGTAAAAAAAGTCACTATTGCAGTAAATTGCAAAAAATTGTCAATAGAACTCGTAATAAACCAATCACGCCTGATTCTTGTCTTTTAAAATTGTTCTCAGGTATATTAGATGCATTTTGAAGTACATAACTTCTTCGTCCAAATACTCCAAACCCTTCATCAGGATATAAACCTTTTCTTCGTAGTCTTCCATGATTGATTTTTAAAAAGTTACGTTTCTGTACGTAACCTAACATCGGAAAATTAAAATCTCGCATATGTCAGTAGTTCAAATCCTAGTATTTTGTCGCATGAAAATTGTGGACTTCGACATTCTAGAATTGCAGTTTCGTGCGACATTCACCGATCGAGATTCGAGAATACGAACCGAGAAAATTAAATTTTGAAACTAAGCAGATGCGAAAACACACAAGGTTCAACACTATAGTTTGTTTCTGAAAGGTATAGGGTAATAAAATGGGGAATTCCGTCCATTTCGGCTCAATTTCGGTGTCGGCCATAGGCGTAGGTCTTGAAATAGTATTGTTTGTAATATTAAAATTTCAAGTAATTGCGAGAATTAGGAAAAGTATGTTTTCTGGCCTGAAGTGCCAATATCGAAATATTGTGTAGGGATTACTTAGGTAGTAGATTATACAGTTACGTTTTGCTTATATGGGCGCAAGTGAAAGGATTTGTGGCAAGACACAACACGACATTCAAAACGAAAGACGTTAAGAAACTGTTTCATCAAGCCATTAAGGAGGTGACACCAGAGAACTGGCGAAAAGCAGTCCAGCATGTCATTAAAGAAGAGGAGACAATGTGGGATCTTGACTACTTGATCGATCGGACCGTCGACCCGTTAATTATAACGTCAAGAGGAGATGACAGTTCCTCAGATGACGAAGAATATTATTATTTTTTATAATTTAATTTCTGTATAATGTATTTTTTGTATAATGTTCAATAAAAAATAACTGTAGGTACCTAATAATGCCTAATTTTTATTTTGTTAAAATAAAATTCTTTACTTTTTACGAGTATCCTACCGGCACGCCTTTGGCACACTATTTTCAGTGTTTATGAATGGATAACAATAGGCTATACCCATATATTGACCCCAACCCGGGTGATACTACCTGCACTTGATAAAAAGTAAGAATTTTACAATGAAATCAATGCCAAACTATGAAAGTGGCTTAAATATTAGTTGGGTCACTCTGTGTTCCCTTTGCGTACATAATGAGGTTTTATTACACTATACCTTTCTGAAATAAACTATAATCGATTTGGTTGCCTTACAGCCCAATATGGCCGACCTGTCAGTCACGAGTTCTGCAATGGTCTATATGGCACTAATAAAAAAATAATTAAAAAAGTAATATTCTTATAAATTGTTTTATTTACAACTTCCGATTATTAAATGTCTTGCTGTTAAAACTACTTTTACCTAAATATCAAAAAGGAAAAACCAAAGAAATTTTAAATTTTCCAGTCCAAGAGTATTTTGTTCATTAGTACATAATTTATTATTTATTGTGCCTTAAATTAAACGGAAAGTATGTAAATATGAGTGGAATAGTTCAACAAAAATATTATATAAATCACGTTTTGTATAGGTACCTACTATTGATTTCCATTTATTTGAAGTTACATTGTTAATATTCTATTTTAATATTCTAAATAATTGCTCTGAATCCCATCAGCTTATTGGAACAATGAATAACATCTTTTGAATGAGAGCTGAGATATATGAAAAGTAAGAAGAATCTAAGAAGTCATATCAGAAAATATGAGGTTTTTTTTTTGCCAGAAATTTGTTCCAGAAGCTCGGACCAAAAACTACGGAGGGATTTTATTAACCGACAGACATAAATTATAAATGGTTAATAATTTTGTTTATATTGTAACGTTTGTTCTTATTTTAATTTATTTACAGGTTTTAAACAATAACTGCTATTTAATTTCTTTACACACTTTATATTATAACTGCTAATTTATTTATACAGCTTAAATATCACCTTTTATCTTCACTATTCGTTGTATGCGTAAACACTGCTGTACTAGAAGACTCTAGGACCCATCGGCTCTAGAACAGACGCTGTCGCTTGGGCCAGTCGGAATTTTTCGAATTTTGGTGTTTACTTCGAGGAACGTTTATGGACGATTGACCTTGTATGTATGTATGTATGTATTTTTTTTGGGGTAACATTCACTGAGACCTAAAAGATCTATTGTGCCCCCTTACTTCTACTTAGTTTCTGAGGAGAGTATCAGAGACTAGTAGCTCCTTTAGTCCTATTTCCCGGAGGAATTTTAGGATATCTGCAGGCTTCAACTTAGGTCTCTTCCCTCTTCTATCCAGTAGTCTCCCAGGTACCGTGCCCTAGGATTCCGAATTACTGTGCAGTTCGCAAGTATGTGGATGGGGGTTTCCTCTTCCATTCCATGGCGATTGACCTTATACCCTATGGCGCATAACGCTGAGCGATCCGCACTTTCCGCGCTATATCTCAAAAATGGTTATTATGAAATATTAAATAGAATTTCATACTCTACAATTATTATAATCAATTCAAATGCAATTTTAGGCAAAGCAAGCGAGATATTTCCAAAAAAACTGATTTTTGGGACATTTTAATGTCTAAGTACGCTCACAGGTGACTATTAGACTTTCGAGACAACATTTAGAATGCCAAAATAAAGCTTTATACAAATACAAAAATAATTCTTATTTTAGCTTAATACAACAATTTTGTTCCAACATGCTTGAGAATGACTTCGGAACTGGACGGAGTTTGCGTAGATTCAAAGTAGCGAGAATTAGTTCTGAATTAATCGTAAATCATTCAACAAATAAAAGATCTATACCAGAACTAGTTCAAGAACGGTGAAAGTAATTATGTGTCCTGAGTAAGTACGATAGTCGGGACTAATTAGGGCATGCGTAGAAAGGTTCCAAACGGCTAGAGCTGGAACACATAATCAATCCCAAACTAGGGTTTGCTGACGTGTGCGAATGAAATAATTGGTAACCAATTCGGGAACTATACGTACTCCATTGATAATATATTATGCCATACGGCGGATTGTGTATAAATAAAAGTTTTGTCACCCGGCATGTTTACTTTAAATACCTATTTTGTAAAATATGTAACAATAATGTTTATAAAGTTTTTATTTTGTTGTGTTACTTCTACAATTCTTAGAAGTTACTTTTTTACAAAACCACAATTAGTTTACAAACATTTTGATTTAAAATGACGCAATTTTTATTGACTTAATTGAAAACACTTGTTCTGATAGAAGTTGTTTACAATTTTACAAACTGCGAGGTTCTACGTAGTGACATTGGCAGGACACACCGACAAAAACACCCAATAAATACGTTCAATTATAATTATAAATATAGAAAATGTTTGCACAACGTAAACGGAATATTTCGCCAAGAGATCGGGTCAACAAAACATTATAGGAGTGGAAAAAATGTTAAAAAAATAATGCAGAGAGCAAATACTCTGTATAGTATAATTTTCAATTAATCTATTCATTAAATACGCGGTAGTACTACTGTTTAATAGATACAATTGCGTTGCGTAAGTCAATGAACATAAATTTGAAATCCTGTAAAAACTTCGTGGACTGTTATGACACAACCAAAGAAAAATTTAAAGTCCCTAAAATATTTATAACTCATTCATTATGAATGATCTTAGTTTGGGGAAACTTGAAATAAAATGAAACAATACCTTAACATTTTCCAAATTCAGATTATCAATATAGGAGACAAAATTGGTTATTTTATTGACATTTCGTAACTCCAAAGGTCTTATACAGTCAGTGTTCCCAATTCTCAAAAATTTATCTCCCTAAAACTCCAATCAAAAACCCCTAAAATCACCACAATTACTAGGGATTCCCCCTAAATAATCTTATTATTTATAAAATATCTGGTGTGTTTTGTGGTAGGAGTAAAAACCTTTGGAAGAATTGTCTAGCATTTAGACCTCGTTACACCTTGATTGGCTCCGACCAACCAAATTGTTCCGCGAGAAATTTCATTTGAGCGGTAAGTTTGAAATGTAAAAATGAGTACTGGAGTGCATACGTGAGCTAAAGGTGATCACATTATAAATTAAACCCATTGTGATAGTATAAAATGGGGTTATTTTAAACTAAATATCTACTTCTTTAACACACCTCAAACAAATATCTGGTTTGTAATTTAGAAATTTAATAAAATTTATTCATATTTACCTTTTTATAGTTTATTAACTGGTTACTTTTTTATTGTTATTGTGATTTTTTTTATCCCTTTTATAACATTATTTTTATTGGGATAACTACTATCGATAAAACATTTGTACTAAATTATTAAGTATACCCCCAGGATTACTAAACATAACTCCATTGTTGGCGCAAACTTTTTGTTACTTTGCTATTGGCATTTAAAGTTGCAGTTTTTCAACTTACGCGGCCATTTAACACTGTATGCCCTCTTCTATTATTTTCCTTACCCTTCTTGATAAATAACCAATGATCTGATTTAAAATGTCATATTATAGTTGCGATGTCAGATTATGTGGATAATCCTACTAGGCTGGTTCAACTGAAACCCATCTTTGGTCAGGTTAGCCTTGGAAACAATTGTAATCATTCAACTGACGTTTTCCAACATTAGTAGTGTATGTAAACGTCGTCTTTTGTCTGAGGACCAAAAAAGCTTGCGAATGGGCTTGTCTTTGCAACACCTCACGGAATACAGTCAAAATGGTAATGACTTTCTCTCGTCAATAGTTGCTGGCGATGAATATTGGTGTCATTATTTTGAACCATCCAGTAAGCTGTCATCGATGCAATGGAAACACGCAAATTCTCCGCCACCAAAGAAGTTTAAAGTTCAACCTTCTGCAGGCAAGGTGATGTTGGCATTTTTTTTCGACCATGAAGGACCCTTGCTGATAGAGTTTACAGAACCTAGAGTGCATATCAACGCAAACCTATATAATGAAACTTTGAACAAGCTCCATCAAGCAATAAGAAGAAAACGTCCAGGGAAGCTTTCACGTGGTGTTATTCTGCTTCACGATAATGCTCGGCCTCATGTTGCCAACGTAGTGAAAGAAAATCTGCAACGAAAGAAATGGAGGATATTAGAGCATCCACCCTATAGTCCCGATTTATCGCCTTGCGATTTTCACATCTTTGGGCCACTAAAAAAGTCGTTAAAAGGTAACCGTTTTCAGTCGGACGCAGAAGTACAAAACGCTGTGAAAGAATTCTTCCAGCAGCAGCCACAAGAATTCTATAAGCAGGGTATACATCGGTTGGTGAAACAGTGGGATATGTGCCTCAATTGTAGTGGTAGTTATTTATACCTAACTGTACTTGTCAATAAATTTTTCCTGGACCAAAGATGGGTTTCAATTGAACTATCTTGTATTTCTAATACTTTTATCTTCAAATTTTGATATTAAACAACTAATTTCTCATTCAAAGTACTAGTGATCAAAGCTAGGTTAGAAATGGTTTAGAAATTTCTAAAATGACAGAAGATTTCTCATTGGCCGGAGCCAGCCTTGGTGTAACGGGATTTAAACGCTAGTGAAGAATTGTACTTGGAATCTTTCCAATAGATCGCCATATCGAATAACCCAGACAGGACAACAGTGCATGAATGTGTTTACAACTATTGTATAAGTAACGTTCTAAATCGGATGTATATAATGAGAAGAAAAGAGGACTAAGCGTATCTCCATCTCCTTGCAGGACTCCTTCTACAATGTCATATCCTTTCGTAAACTATTAACTTTAACTTTAATATTTGAGCTGTTGTAGATATTACTAATTACAGCGCAATAAAATTTAGAAAATTCAAATACTCAATTTAGATACCTATAGCTATTTCTTCTCACCATATGTATAATATAATCTGATTAAATAAGTGACGACTATATTTTTAGGTTACATATAATATACAAATTGTATGAAAAACAGTTTTTCATAAAATAAAAAACACACGTGAAGAGCATAAGCAATAAATAATGATTCATGTCAAGCTTTAAAAACTAATCTATCGGTATTTTGGCACTGCTCTTGTAAAGGCAAAGTATAAAGGTGTGAACTCACGATAAAGCAGGAGACTGTTAAGATTAGAAGCCGAGACAGAGTTTTATAGAAGCTTGAAAATTGAAAACACACATCAATCACCAGCTAAATATAGCAATTAGGAAATAGCGTAGTGCCAACGATATTCAAGCACTGGACTCTGGACTAAATATGATTTTATTGAAGGTTTTCTTAAACTAGGTACTCCAGAAAAGTGAAGGTACTTCAGGAATTCGGAGATTGTAATGTTTATATGTTATAAATTGAGTTTTTTTATGTAAGCGTTTGTTTGCCTTTTTGCTAAATACGTTTGCAGTTTTAAAAAACAAAAACAACAATTTGAGGTTTTGTACCTTTTAAATCATAGGCGTGCCTACAGGGGGGCCATGGCCCACCCTAATCGGTCCACCCCAATTCCTCAAAATATCAATCTATTAAAAACATTTTATAATTTTTAAATTTTAACGTTCACTTTAATTGAAAATAAATTTAAAATAAAAAAAGTGTAACTGAGCGAACTGAGTGTAATAAATTTTGATAATTCTATTCCTAAAGGTGTTAATCTTGATGATTGGATGGCTTGGATCCTTTCCTCAGACACCTACAAAATATACACTAGCTTTTTCACGCTTTTAAAAATGTTTGCTGTCATACCAGTTACTAGTTGCTCTTGTGAACGCTCGTTCTCAAAAATGGTTAAAGTTAAATTAAAACTGAGGAGTATACCATGTCACAACAGAGACTCGATTCACTTCTCTTTTTATTCATTGAACAAGAGAAAACGGCGAATGTGAATTATGACAACGTAATAGACGAGTTTAAAGTGTTATCCGAAGCAACACGTCGGATGCGTCGATAGGATGTTATCATTATCTATCTTTTTCCTCTGGATTCCATGTATTGTTACGAATGTTACGTTTTGTTTTTCTTGTTTAATTTTTGGTTCAATATATTTTGTTATATTACTTATAATTGCGTAATTACTGAATCTTTTAATTAGAAATGGGGCAATGAAGTTTTTTTATTTCGGCGATGAGCCTGCAATGGACTTTTGCGTTATAGAAAAGGCAGCGTTATTGCTTAATTATATTTTTTATAGGCATACTCAAATAAATCAATGGCCCCCCCTAATAAAAAAGTCTGCGCACGCCTATGTTAAAATTTTATTAAAAATTAAAGTTCATACGTTCATAACGAGTATAGTTTATAGATTACTGGAAACTAGAGGAAGAGTCCATACACGAACACCCTGACTATCAGTAAACTGCTCATGTATGTTGTATGTTTGTATGATGGGTCACTGAGACCTAAAAAATCTATTGTGAGCCCTTACTTCTACTTAGTTCCTGAGGAACGTCCCAGAGACTAATAGCTCCTTTAGTCCTAACCTAACCATATATAAAATAAAAGATATATTATTAATTAACAATATTATATTTTACATATTTCTTATCAAAATGCAGTTGACGTAATTTTTGCATTATTTATTCAAGTAAAAATAAAAGCAGGTAATTACAAAATTATCGTAGAGGCTGATGTGTTAGATAAAAAACTACATTATAAATGTTAATTTACACAAATTTGGGAATCAATAATTTATGTTTTACATACATTGCATAATGAATACATTAGTCTTGAAACAATGAAATTCTTTAATACCGTTTCTGTATAATTATTTTATACACACCGCTGTTGGGAGCATGCTCAAAAATCCTTGACCACTAGTCATAGAAAATGTCTAAGGGCCGGTTGTTCAATCGAGGATAATCTCCCGATATCGGTTAAACCAGGTTTACCAATTATGTTTCAGTTTTTCAATAAAGGTTCATGCTATAAACCTAGTTTAACAGTGGTTCAAATTAATCTCAGAAATTCGGTGGTTTAAAAGAGATAATTGACAGATTCTAACCTATAAATTCTATGATATTTTGGTTGATAATCGTTATTTCTATTTGTTCTTTATTTGAATACTTTAAATTACTTTTTTTACTACACAAATTATGGAAGACATAACTGACGATGAAGATTTTTTGGAAATTATTGATATTATTGCCACAAGAAGAAAGATACCAGTACTTAGGCAACGTCGGAACAATTTGGAAGAATGGACAGAAAAGGAATTTTTAAACAGATTTCGGTTGCCAAAAGAAATAACCCGTCATATTATACATCTAATATCAAAAGATATTAGGAACCAGACAAATCGGTAATATAAGTTCAGTTTTGTATTGTATTGTATTGTATTAATATTTGCTCCTCACTATCTCCATAATGAGATGTTTCGTTTTCAGCATCCTCGATTACTGGATTTTCAGTTTGATCATCATCAAATTTGGATTTGAATCCTGTTAAAGTATGCTCCATCATACTTCGTAACTTGAATTCTACATTATTCACCTTTATTTCTGGTGGTGGAGGACCTTCTCCTGTACGTCCAAGAAGTCTCTTTTCAGTAGCGAATTTCTGTTTTGTTTTCTTTTTTAAATTGTTAAATTTTGTTCTGAGAGCCTGGGCTGTTTTGCAACCAGAACAGATAGTGTTATATTCATTGCATATTATTTCCCATGTCTTGAGTTTTTCCGAATTGGTGATTGCATCGGTTCTCTTTGACTCCACAATGTGTTGATATTTTTTCACCAATGAAATGAGAATTTTTTCTTCGCCTTCGTTGAAATTATCCGTTCGCTTTTTCTTTATAGTGGGATCCATTTTATGAATATCAGATTTAAAATGATCAGAAATTCAAACTCTTTGTTCAAACTGTTGAAAAGGTAAGGTTAATTTTAGTTCTGCATTCATTCCGCGCGGAACAGTCCGAATGAGTCCGAATATAATCCGAATGCTGATATATGTGTTGCCAACATATGAAAACAATGTATTAAGTAATCCTTGGTTAGTTTTCCTTTGAAAAATGCGTGATGCTCTAATCCATAGTTACATATTGAACCCGGTTCACTTAATCAGCGAGTTAAACCTCCATTGAACGTTATTATACATGTTATATAGACCGTAGTGGGGAATGACAGTTGGTCAGTTGGACAGCTTGTCAGAATTTCAAGCTATTCTTAGAACTATATTTTATGTTTCATTAAGTGTGTATTAGGTACGACTTCAGTCAATCAAATAAGCGTACAAAAAGAAGTACCTATTAATATTATATTATTGAACGAGCAATTTATGATAGCCATTATTCACACAGGGTGAATAATGGCCATAAATTGAGAGTAGAATACTATACTTTGTCCACGACCCTTGATTTCTTTATTAAATAAGGCGAGTGTGGTGCGGCTAGAATGGATTCCAGCCCACTCTGGTTTTGAAGGCAACGAGATGGCGGATGCACTGGCTGCGGAAGGGGCGGCAGCTCCCTTCTGCGGCCCGGGCCCGACCTTGGGCCTAACAAAACAAAGAATACGCAAGGAGACGAAGAAGTGGCTGAAGAATCAGCACCTCGCTCATTGGAATGCTCTGCAGTTTCCTAGGCAATCCAAACTTTTACTGAAGGGATGGACTGATGGACACGCTAGAGCAGCTACTGAACTACCAAGAAGTAGGCTAAGGAAGATAGCAGGACTTCTAACGGGGCACTGCTGTATGATGAAACACCTCCACAACTTAGGAGTAGAGGGAAGTTCCCTATGCAGGGGTTGCGGCATGACTGACGAAACGTCAGTCCATGTTCTCCTAGAGTGTCCACACTGGGCTGTACTACGCAGGCGAATCTTCGGAGTCCCTGTTTTGGCCCCTGGAGACACAAGCAGGCATCCATTGAGAAAGGTTGTGGCCTTTATTGAAGGGCTCGGCTTTATGGATGTCTAGGTAGCAGGAATGGCACAATGGGCCGCCAGTGGCCTCAGTGCCGGAACCTTGGCTTGAGTTTGTCCAGGACAAGGTTCGCCTGCAAACTTAGTAGTAGTAGTAGTAGTAGTAGGCGAGTGTAGAACGGAAAGCAATAATTTGGTATTATTGACAATTCTAACGTCAAAATTAATAAATTTCTGGAGTTCGTTAAATGAGACATTTAGAGATGGGAGATACTGTGTAAAATATCGATACACCGTACCGTTATAAATATATTGTTTTAAAAATATCAATATTAAAAAATACCGTTATGAAAAGTATCATTACTAAAAATTTCGATATTTTATCGATACGATATATTTCAGAATAGTTATTTGTGCAACCAGTCGCTTCGCTCGTTGCGCAAAAATCCGCTCGTTACGAAAAATAGTGTTTCCCAACGTGTTTCACACAATATTTTTTCTAATTTTGAATAGGATGTGATTATTTGAATTCAAATTTAAAGTACTTGAAACGACCCTACGAGCGTTCCTCGTAGATTCCTTTTAAGTCGCCTAGTAAAATTGGAGACGTTTATTTGTTACTATGGAAGCAAGTATTGTTTAATGTCGCGTTGTCAGCTGGGGTCAACATTAGTAACTATTCTAATTGAGTTATTAATATTTATAAATAGTTTTTCATTCACGTGTTAAAATTGAGTAAAGTTATAAATCTTTCTTGATATTATGTTAGTACACCGTATTTAACGACAATAAAGAGGTAGTTCAAGTAATTTAGTCTTACAATTATTCTGCACTTTTCGCATTTAGTGGCGAAATTTACTTTTCATCATCAGTTAGGAAATATTTCACTTTTCGTAACTGGTTACTTACGAAAAGTAAGACGTTTCATAACGTCAACGAGTTTTATAAAGTGTCACTTTATATGTCAAAATTAGAAAAACAAATTTCCTAAACAAAATACGCAGATTTCATAGTTTATTATTTCATATTGTACCCCCATCTCTAGTCACCTATGTACCGAAATTTTGTGAGTGTTGAGTTGTCATGGCATGTTATTTAAATGCAGAAGCGTGAATTATGAGTTCATAATTCACTCTAGTGAATTATGAACCATAATTCACTCTAGTAGATATATGGGTACCATATACCTTTTGTTATGAGGTAAAATATTGACTTATTATTAAGTGGTCGTGGACAAATATATTAAACGGGACGACCGTAGTGGGGAATGACAGTTGGTCAGTTGGACAGCTTGTCAGAATTTCAAGCTATTCTTAGAACTGTATTTTATGTTTTATTAAGCGTGTATTAGGTACGACATCAGTCAATCAAATAAGCGTACAAAAAGAAGGATTAAATATATTAAATATGTCAAAATCTATTTAAAAATGTCACTGTCACTTTCACTAAACTAATAACAGGTGAGATACTAATTGGATACTATTCCAGAATGACGTCACTGACAGATCGAATATATTGTTCCGAGTCTTCATGTCATATTCTATTTAGGGCCGGTTGTAGATGTCACAGGTGAACGTTAGTTTAACTGAACTGCCAGTCAACTTTGAACCCAGTTCATTTTGGTTTTCGTTGTAGAGTGCAAGATCAACATTAGTTTGGTTGAACGCCGTTCAGGTCACGTTGGTTGCACTGAACTACGCTTTTCATCTGAAATTTTAATGTTCCATGCCAAACTTGATCGTAGGCTGACAGTTGACTGTGTTGATTGGCGCGTATATCCCGTATATCCTAACCTTATTTATACGTAACGTATATGGTGTGATGTGATGTTACTTATGATATTTCGTTTCATTTTCGTTTATTTGGATTGGAACTATATGTAGATATATATTTGAGATCTGATCGATTACAAATCTCACAGTTCGTTTTTCTAATCGAAATCTACATTTAAGTTCAATATCAGACCATAGGACCGTAGGATTTCTGACTGGTTACTGTCAACTAGGGAAACACCTCCATACGATGGGGCTAGTGGACACACCTCTATGCAGGATGTGTGAACAGGAAGATGAAACTGTCAGGCATGTCTTATGCGAGTGTCCGGAGTTATCGTCAATAAGAGAGTGTGTGTTCGGTGAGTCTTGGCCTACACCTGCCGATATAAAGGAGATGTCTCCTAGTGACCTGTCCACCTTCCTGAGAAGGACAGGATGGACAATGACCTAGGAAGACAACTCCTCGGGAAGATGTACAATGGGTCACATGTGGCCTAAGTGCTGTGAGCCTACACTCACCCTCCCTACTCTACAGAATATCAGACCATATTTCAAAATGACTGGGTCTATTTCTAAAGGTTTGCGGTCTTCTAGGATGTAAAAAACCATTCAAAATTTGTAAACAAATCTTCATCGTCGGTTAATTCTTCTAATAATTCGTTCATTTTGATTGAAATAATGAATTATCAGATATTCAACCTCACTTTTTGAGGTTAACAACTCAACGTCAAATGCCAAAACCCTCTTGAACCGCCTTTGAACGCTCTTCGAGGACCGTTCACGTAAACTTGTATTTGAACCACAGATCAGTAGTGACTGACGTGCTTACAACAAAAATTTGCAATTAAACTCGGTTCACCGCAGAACCACAGTTGAACTATGCATTTACAACCTGGCCTTAGTTTTCATTGTTTACTGGTAAACAACGGATGACAGTTAGGAAAAAGTTCTTGAAGTTATCTAAAAAGTATGACGAAGATTTTGCTATCTTAGTAGATGTTAAAAACATTAGGGGCATACATTTTACGGTGATACTTAATTTGTTAATAATTTTCTAAATAGGATTTTCAATGTCCCCTGTAGCGTCGATTAGCAAGTTTGGATCTTGTACAATAGCCTTATTTTACTTGTTTTTCATATTAAACTCGATGGTGAAAATGGCTTCCATTTAAAATAATGAAGCACACATGTGTCATGGGCTACCGGTCTATTACCCCCTTAGAAAACTATCTACACGAGTTTAATATTTTGCCATGCAAATATTGGATTAATCGAATATGTTTCATAATCGTCTCAATGAATTTTTTTCAAGGCTGCTTTATATTGATATGGAATCTACCTACATGTGTCAATATTGTAGACTCCGCTTCACATAAAACGAATCCACGTGAAGTTTGCCAACTGACTTGCGCAGACACCAAAATCGGTTTTGTTTCATGCTATTGGCAGTACAAACGATGTGTCATGCCGACAGCAATTTTATTATTGACATTTGAGGTAATGTTTAAAGCAATCATTTACTGTCAAATATTTTAGATTTTTGAATATTTTAAGACGTTTACCTAGTATATCTGTAAGTGCTGTGTGTTTTAATTAATCTAAAATCATGCACCCTTAAAAAATTGTTGGTATTAAAGGAAAAATTATCCACAATCAAAGCCGACAGTGATTCTAATTTTGTGTTAACCCACAAAATGTGAAAACGTTACGCTACTGGTTTGAAGTCGAATGTCAATTTTACAATATGTCGCTGGTTTTGACAACAATTTCGCATACGACTGCAACTTCACGTGGCTTCTTATTATGTGAAACGGAGTCAATTGTTCATTGTTCTCGTGTCGATAACCTTGAGTCAACAAAAATCTATGAATTAAGTGTATTGAAAACCGGAAAAAAATGTGAAATGAATATTAATTTTGGATCAAAAATCTTCAATCTCTAGTTACCGATACTAGCAAAATTAAAGATATTACCATAACTGATTTGGTATTGTGTATTTTCACCAGTGCACATTTTAAAGAGGCAATACTTACTATTTATTAATCGATCTTTCACCACTGAAGGTCTTAAGCAAATATATAAATATTTTTAGTAATTTTGACTTACATTATTTCATTCCAAACATAAATAAAGTTATCTCTTCCTCTATATTATTTTAATTTAACTCTACATCAAAATGTTAAGCACAGTATTGATACAAAGGGATTGACTGACAATTCTCAGAAAAAATAATTATAATGAAATGACTAGTTCAAGAGATAATCCACCTTTTAAAATGTGTTAAATTTTATGTGGTCGGACTTTTTTGAAGTGTCTTGGCGAAAATTTTGTGGGGCCCCCAAAAACATTGCGCAAATAAAATTAACTGTCCGTTAATTCACTTATACTGTTATACACTACTCCAATTCGGGTCATTCATTCATTCGATTGTGTTGGGCTCAACGGCCTAGGCACTTGTACCATATCCCATGTTATTGTATCTACTTCCATTCCAGAAGCTTTGTGTCTTCTATGTAGGCCACTAGTTTGACCGGAGGGATTTTCAGTAGCTGTAATGGTTGTATTATTTCCTCTTCAAAGTGCTTCCGTCTGAGTCTATGTAAGTTCTCGCAGAAGTTGAGTATGTGAGTAGGTGTTTCATCATATAGTTCCCATTTCCTGCACATAGGTTCACTAACTTTGCCCATTTTGTGCAGATGTCGCCTCAGTGTGCAGTGTCCAGTCACCAGGTCGGTAACTGTCTTCAAATGTCTCTTACCCAGTTTCAATAGCCTGGTTGAGAGTTCCTTGTCTACCTTGTTCAGTAAACTCTTTGTATGGAGGTGCCCTTGTGTCGACCTCCATTTGAGTTGGTGTTCTCTATCTAGCCAGTTCCCGATTTCCCCTCTTAGGCAATCTTTTTGTGATTCCACAAAATAGTTCCGGACCTATGAAGTCTCCTTTAGAGCCTTCTTTAGCTAACTGGTCAGCCATTTCATTACCTGCATCTCCTCATGTGCCGGCACCCATATTAGAGCACTTTGTTTCTTGCCAGCCTGTTGAGGGTTTCTTTAGGGTTTTTTACTGACCTAGCAAGGCGAAACACAGTGCGGCTAGAATGGATTCCGGCCCACTCTGGTTTTGAAGGCAATGAAGGGGCGGACGCGCTGGCTGTGGAAGGGGCGGCTACTCCTTTTAACGGCCCGGGTCCGACCTTGGGCCTCACAAATACAAACAATCCGTAAGGAGACGAGGAATTGGTTGAGAAACCAGCACCTTCCTCACTGGAGGGCTCTACAGGGTCTCAGGCAGTCCAAGCTCCTATTGAGGGGATAGACATGATAGAGCTGCTCTAGAACTACCAAGGAGTAGGTTAAAAAATACAGCAGGACTCCTAACAAGGCACTGCTGTCTGAGGAAACAACTCTGTAACCTAGGTTTAGAGGAAAGTCCCCTATGCAGGGGTTGCGGCTTGGCTGACGAAACCATGTTCTCCTCGTATGTCCAAATTGGGCTGTGCTACACAGGCGAATCTTCGGAGTCCCTGTTATGGCCCCTGGGGACATAAGCAGGCATTCACTGAAGAGGATTGAGTCCTTCATCGAGGGATTCGGCTTCATAGATGCGTAAGTAGCAGGAGTGGCACAATGGGGCCGTCAGTTGCCTCATTGCCGGAACCTTGGCTTGAGTTTGTCTCGGCCAAGGTTCGCCTGACTAAATTAGTAGTTAGTAGTGCTCATTGCATATATTCTGCGGTGTCATGCTATCAAAACTGATGTGAAATATGGGTTCATCTAGTATTGTCCCAGTTGTATCAGTGTGTCCTTCTCGAATATTGTTCGGTGACCATAAGTCTCCCGATTTCAGCCTAAGAATTGCCATCATTGCCTACGCCCTTACAAAAAGTTCCAAAAGAGGAAGTCCAATAAGGGATTCCATTGATGCCGTCCCCGTGCTGTTCATTGCCCCGGTAATACCAAGAAGGGTTTGTCTTTGGATTGCAATTTGGGTCATTAACATTTTTAATTTCAAGACATAGATATATATTTTTTCCATTAAATAAAGTAACAAAATTTTAAAGAAACATTTCAATATAACCATTGTCTAAAATACAATTCATTGGAATACGAAATATAAAAAATACCAGACAGACTGGACTGCTTATTGACGTCAAGCGAAATAATAAACTTCCGGTAAAATCCGCGTATTTTGCCTAAATTTGTTCATTGAAATGCTACAATGTAAATGGATGTCAAAAAAGCCTAAAAAACTACAGCAAAACCAGTTTATATTTTATCAAGTACATACCTTTCATTTAAAAAAAGATCTTATTGAATATTTACCTTAAAATAACGAAGTTGTTCATTATAACGAATGCGGGATTTGTTAGGATGTTTTTAATCCATATGTCATTGCTGTGATGGTGAATGCTGCTGTGTTATTGATTTGACATGTACGTATTTACACAGTGGCGGATTTACCGATTTTCCGCCGGTAGGCTATTCAATTTTTGATATCTTAGTCCACAATCATATCAATTTTCCATCAATAAAATTACAACTTTATGATTTGTGCTCCATCATACTCGTTACATCAACTTTTCCCGTATAGTCGCAGGAATGAAGACAGACTTATTAATGATCCAGAAATTGGTTTTCAGAGAAAGGTAGCTTTGAAAGTGTAGGAATTCGTGAACTAACTCTGTTTCTAAATCATTACGATACATAACTTAAAACTTATGGATTGAAAACTTTTTGACGGATCGTTTCTACAAGGTTCGAGTTGGTGACTCCTTTTCTCATGAAAGACCAGTTAAAAGTGGAGTTCCGCAGGGTTCAGTTTTGGGCCCACTTTTGTTTACAGTGTACACTAGCGATTTACCGTTTCACGTTCTCAGCAAAATATCACAATATGCCGACGACTCAAAAATGTATGACAATCCCATCACAAGTCATCAATCTATCCAAAATGACATAATGTCAATACAGCAATGGTTACTTCCATTAAACACTGAAAAATGTGTAGTGCTTCACGTCGGTAAAAATAACCCACATTTTGAATAATTTATTGATGGTCAAATTTTAATCACAGTGACCTCTCATAATGATCTTGGTGTTATCGTGAATAGTAAACTATCGTGGTCCGATCATGTGCTCTCAGTATCCAAACGTGCAAATACTAGACTTTATCTTATTAGTAAATGCTTCTCAAAAGTATCCTTTCAGAGTTTCTGCAAATTGTATGCTACTTACGTGAGACCTATCATTGGATACGCCGGTCCAGTCTGGTATCCGGACTTAATTCGTGATAGAACGTTACTGGAAAATGTACAACGGAAAGCTACCAGAGACCTTCATACGAAGAAAGATTATCCATGGCAAATCTTACCACGTTTGAGCTACGTCGGTTACGAGGCTATATTATTGTATCCTTTCGAATTCTTAAATATAATTTTGGTGATCTAAATACAGACACGAGACTTAGAGAACACCAGCTCAAGTTAAAAAAGGAAAATTTTACGGTTAGATCGAGACAAAACTTTTTACCTAACAGAATTTTCAATATTTGGAATGATTTAGACAGTGAAATTGTCTCAGCAACAAGTGTCAATATATTCAAAAATAAACTAGATCAGTGTAACTTATTTAATAACATTTAGAGCTTAATCACAGTAATTTCTATTTGTTTTTTTTTATTTGGTCCCTCATCAATATGTAATAATAATAATAATAAGCTCTCGAAATTGAAACTCATTTGTGAATGTTGCCCATAAGTGGAGTAATTCGTCATTGGAGCATGTCCAATACGTGCTCAATGGAATTCAACTCCGGTAACTGTGCTGGCCAAGGCAATACATCAATACCCTCGTTATCCAACCAGTTTACTACAATACGGGCAACATGTGGTCGAGGATTAAGTAAAAGTTATCTCCAACATCACCAGAAAATGGACGAACGACGGGTTGGAGAATAGTATCCAAACACTGCTGACTTGTGAGAAAGCACAGTTCTTCCGTCAATAATTATTCCGCCACTTCCGTACACTTCCTGCACATATCGCAAGCGTTCCAAATTTCAGGGCTATCTCTACACTCTCTAAATTCAAATCTAGACTCATCGGCGAGTAAAACTGTAGCCCAGTCATTTTGTCAGCCCAATTCAGAAACTCTTGGCGCCAGATTAATCGTGCAGCGCGATTGCCTCTAGACAGAGGTGGACGTCTCAGTGGTCGCCGACTACGAAGATTGGCTTCATGGAGACGATTCCTCACCGTATTACTGCCAATTGTCATATTATATGCATGCTGTAAATCATTAACCAACTAGGTTGCTGTGATTGTTAGTTGCCTTCTAGCGGTTAAAACTAAATACCGGTCAGCAAGTGTATATGAACACAACAATTTCTTTTATTAGTTTTAGGATTTTACAAAAGTATCCCTAGACTTTTGCGTTGTGTGTATATTTCAAAGATGTTGATAAAAACTGATGATCAAAACACCTCCATTACCTTTTTGTCAACAACCCTAGCAAAAACCTTAATCAAGACGTTAATCCATGAATATTAAGTCAATACATTTTTTGAAAGTGGAAGATATAAAATGAAGATGTGAAAAAGTAAAGGATGTTTCATTTAAAAGACGTAATTCTGAATTGAGAATAGACAATTTTTTTCAATGCCCAGTAAAGAAGTGACAGATATAAACACATAATATGACATATCAGGTGAAATAGTATTAAAAAAAGGTACAAAAAAATAAATATACACAAGGTGTCCCATTATATATATCACGTCTGCTAACGTCCCATTGAAAATAAATTGCCCACTTCTCTGAAATCTACTTCGTTTATTCTATAAAGAGTTCTGTAGCAATTTTTTCATAATAAGTAAGATAAAGAAGATACAGTAAAATTCTCGAATCTTTCCCGTTACGTCATACTTCCCTGAATGTATCAAAGCCACTCTAATTTTATGACCGCGTATGTCCATTTAAAACAAATGGAAAGGAAAGGTACATTATGTCTTTTGTACCTGAATTAAGCTACGCCATTACGTGTTTATCGGTTTGTCACTCTGTCTTGTGTTGTGACAACGATTGTCCTTAACACGCGAAACGTCACTTTATACGGAAATCATTCTGTCACCATTGAAGTCCGTCATCATAGTCATTACTTCAAATAGGTAAAGTTCATTTACATTATTGTGATATTTCTCGACAAAATGCCTGGTAAACGTGAGTGTGTATTAGAAAATTACATGAATATTTCCAAAAGGAATTAGCTAATGGCGGACCACTTCTGCCGTTAAATACCTTTCAAGGGGTAATTTTTGTAACAATTCATTTCTAGAATTTCAAATTGTAGTCCAACTATGATATGTTAAATTTGGTTTTTATTTATTTCCTCTTACAACTAGATCACCAGAAATACATGCCGACCCCTCTAACAATGATGTGTTATGACGTAACGAGAAAGATTCGTGACTTTTACTATATTTGAGATAACAGTTTGGGCCAATTTTGGAAAATCGCCCTATATCTCGAAAATGAAACAACTTACTGAAGATCTGTTTGGACCATGGCTTGTTTCACGAAAAAATAAGTCATAACATCTCTTTTTCTACCTTCTCCAATTTTTTAAATACCCTGCAAAAAACCATCCAATTTGGGTCACTCTGTACAAAAAATACTTAAAAAGGGATA
Organism: Lochmaea capreae; assembly: GCA_949126875.1. Lineage (NCBI taxonomy): Eukaryota > Metazoa > Arthropoda > Insecta > Coleoptera > Chrysomelidae > Lochmaea > Lochmaea capreae. Next base: position 8,878,695 of record OX421406.1, on the reverse strand, counting down.
AAGTTATAGGGATTTAAATCAGATACTGGTAAAGTTTATTCCTAGGGGTTTCAAGGAACATGAAACTGAAATATTACAAAAAAAAATTTCTAGAAATTAAGTCTGAAAACCCACCATTGTTTAATTTAATTAATATTTGAAGGAATTATATAAAATTATTCCTTTCTAGTATAAAATTAATTAACTATTTATTCAAAGTTAAACGAGGACTTAGGTTAATAGACATTTAAACATAACCATATGTCACATCTCAAATCTAACAAACAAATTTTTGGATGAATGAGATTTACTATCTGACATATATATGTACAAACCAAAACTAAACATATGCACAATGGAATTAATATGTTCAGAGAATAATCCAAGATAACAAGAAAATTAATTGCGTAACGTGGGCTCGGGCAAGACCTTATCCTCTACAAGATGAATTATGATTAAAAGCAACTGTGCTGTATATTGTGCAGGGATGATCTCCGTAACTTGTACGTAACTAATTTGCGAAAACGACGTAAGCACTTCTGACATCTGTTGCCTGAATACAAGTTGTTAGTAGTGGATTGTTTTAGTACCTACAGTGTTATGTATGGATTTTCTTAAGATAATTAAGATCTGCTACTTGGAATTCGAATTAAAATTAGACCCTTGGGAAACCATTCGAATCACTTAGCTTACAAAGGGGATGACACGCGTTTTCCATAAACTTGGAAAATTACGAAAAATGTGTTATGCTTAATATGATTAATATTAAGAAATTTTAATTTTTCAATTATTCCAGTGAAATTCTAATCATAAAAGGCAAAAATGTATATTATACGAGGATATATTGAAAAATTCTTAGCCTACTATAGAACCAAACAAAATTTCAATGTCAAAATATTTTATTACCCAACATATTCTCCTCTTAATTGGATACATTTATTACAGCGAACCTGCAACGTCTCTAGACCTTTCAAAAAAAATGTTTCTTCTTGCTCTGCAAACCTTGACCTCCACAGCTTTTATTACCTCCTCGTTGGAAGAAAATTTACGACGTTTTAAACTTTTTTTCAATTGAGGAAAGAGATGATAGTCGGACAGAGCCAAATCTGGTGAATAAGGGGAGTGTTCTAGTAATTCAAACCCTAAATCATGAATTTTTTGCATGGCAAAATGAGATTTGTGTGCAGGGGCGTTGCCCTGCAAAAACAAAACACCTTTGAATAGCTTTCCGCGTCTTTTCTCTTTAATTTTTTCCCGTAGAGTGGTCAGTAATGTCGAATAGTAATCTCCAGTTATTGTTCTACCCTTATCCAAAAAATCAATCATGATTACTCCATGGCAATCCCAAAAAACTGAAGCAAGAACTTTTCCAGCAGATTTTTGGACACGAAACTTCTTAGGTCTTGGAGAACCAGAGTGTCGACATTCCATCGATTGTTGCTTTGTTTCTGGATCGTAGAAATGTACCCAAGTCTCATCCATAGTAACAATTCGGTTTAAGAAGTCTACATTGTTTTCAAATCGAGTACAGATCGAACGCAATGCTTCTACCCTTGCACGCTTTTGGTCAACATTCAAACATTTGAGGATCAATTTTGCAGCAATTTTTCTCATGTCCAAATTGACGTGAACTATATGATAAACGCGTTCGTATGAAATATTCAGTGCTTCAGATATCCGTTTTAGCCCAATTCGACGGTCTGATAAAATCATGTCATGACTGCATGGATATTTTCGGGGACTGACACAGAAACTGGCCTTCCCGATCGCTCATCATCTTCAATGGAAAATTTACCTCTTTTGAAGCTTGCAGTTCAATTTTTCACGGTCGCATACGAAGGACATTGATCACCAAGGGTATTAAGCATATTTTCGTAAATCTGCTTACCTCTTAACCCTTTTAAATACAGGTACTTGATGATGGCTCAATACTCCAATTTTTCGATTTTCACAATTTCGGTGGACATCTTTTTTCTTTTAATTTATTGCGAAACTCTGGTTTTTCTTTTTTGACGTCAAACTTCACACTGACACTTCTAATATGTTATTGTTCGTTGCTATATGGTAACGCAATATGTTGTTTATGCATGGAACTGGTCCAGGCTAACTAGATATCAATACATCTTCGTACTATCTTCTGAGTGGTATGAATTTACTAGAAAAATGAGTATAATACAAGCAAGACGTTGTCAGATCAATAGGACATGTCTATCTCTATCAACTAGGGTTGCCAACTTGTTTTGGTCTGAACATAGTACTTACGCTTAAATATAATATAATACTTTAGTAGGGAAGAATAAAAAATAGACTACAGTAAAAGTTACGAATCTTTCTCGTTACGTCATGCTACCCTGAATGTATCAAAGACACTCTAATTTTATGTGACTGACCGCGTATGTCCAACTAAAACAGATGGAAAGGTACATATGTCTTTTAATTGTGTCTGAATTAACGCCATTACATTTTATCGGTTTGTCACTCTGTCAGGTGTTGTGACAACGATTGTCCTTAAAAGGCGAAACGTCACTTTATGCGGAAATCATTCTGTCACCATTGAAGTTCGTCGTCATTGACATTACTTTAAACATCAGGTAAAGTTCATTTACATTTATTGTGATATTTTTCGACAAAATATGCCTGGAACGTTTGGACGAAAGTAAACGTGAGTGTGTATTAGAAAATTACATGAATATTTCCAAAAGGAATTAGCTAATGGCGGACCACTTCTGCCGTTAAATACCTTTCAAGGGGTATGTATGTATGTATGTATGTATTTTGGGGTAACATTCACTGAGACCTAAAAGATCTATTGTGCCCCCTTACTTCTACTTAGTTTCTGAGGAGAGTCTCAGATACTAGTAGCTCCTTTAGTCCTATTTCCCGGAGGAATTTTAGGATATCTGCAGGCCTCAACTTAGGTAACTGTCCCTCTTCTATCCAGTAGTCTCCCAGGTACTGTGCCCTAGGATTCTGAAATACTGTGCAGTTCGCAAGTATGTGGATGGAGGTTTCTTCTTCCATTCCACAAAATCTACAATCTTCTTCCTCCACTATTTTGAGCTTTTTAAGGTGTCCATTCAGGCAACAATGTCCCGTTAGGATTCCTGTTAAAACTCTTAGTGCAGTTTTGCTTTGACTTATGCATTCATTTGATCTCAACAGGTTGTAGTCACCCAGAAGAATCTTTGATTGCCTAAGCCCTACTAGATCTTTCCAATTGTCAGATCTTCTCTTTTCTTCGGCTTTACCTATTTCTTCCAATATTACATTGGAGCTGATTCCGCAAAAAGGTTCCGGCCCCCAAAAGGGTATTTCACTCCCCCTCTTTGCTAGTTCATCTGCTATTTCGTTTCCTTCTATTCCAGTGTGTCCTGGAATCCACAGTAAGGTGACTATATTGTTCTCGACTAGTTCATTAAGTTTGCTTAGGCATTCCCACACCATTTTGGAACTGATTACACAGGAACTCAGCGCTTTAATGGCTGCTTGACTATCAGACATTATGATAATATCCTTTGCCTTCTATATCCTTTGTCAATATTGAACTGGGCACACTTTCTTATTGCGTGAATTTCCGCTTGAAAGATACTTGGGGTTTTTCCCAAGCTTTCAGAGTGTTTGGTTCCTGGCCCGTACACTCCTATCCCAGTTCCTTCTATTGCTTTTGAGCCGTCTGAGTACCATTCATTTCAAGGGGTAAGTTTTGTAACAATTTATTTGTACAATTTCATATATAACTAAGATATGTTAAATTTGGTTTTCATTTATTTCCTCTCTTCGCCTGGCCTTTTGGTTTTGTCCAGTGCCATCTAATGATGGAAAAAAAAATTATTTCCTCTCACAATTAGATCACCAGAAATACATGCCGTTCCTTTAACAATGATACGCCGCTGGTGAAAACTGACTTATTGATTTGATTCGGATGTTTATGAGTTATGACGTAACGAGACACATTCGTAACTTTTACTGTAGATTAGATTAGATTTTATGAGGTGGCTTTCGGCCTAATCCACTGAAAAATTTAAACCGAAAGAAACGTACTTTTTTAAAACCTTGTTTAATTTTTAAAGTATTTGACACCAGAGACACACAAATTGACCTAGTTTCTGGTTAATAATTAGTATTTTCATCACTACTATTTGGATCTATAAATAACATCTATTATTAGTAAAAAAATACTTACTCGTTGTTTATACATCTTGACGCATTATTATTGAAGCATAATAATAGAAAAACGTCAGTAATTGATGTCAAGAAAAATGTGACGCTTTGGATAAATGATATATTTTGAATTTATAACTAGATTTTATACCGACTTATTCGTATCTTTATTATTTTTATTTGATGCTTATGTGGAGAGTAAAATAAAAAAAAAAGTTTCGAGTTTTCGGCATATTTATTAGTTCTTTTTTGGACTGCTACATCGCATACTAGTGCCTACATTTGAATGCCCCAGGTATAATGATTAAACAATGTCTTTTTAGTATTTTTAAGAGGTATTATAAAAAAAAATCACAGTGAAAACATTTTCAATCTAATTTTAGATGATTACGTGTATCTAATTTGAAAATTGTGTCACAAGGGCAGAAAATTAGCTTTAACAGCCAAAGACTATTAGATGCACGAGCGAGCGTAGCGAAGCGAGGGTAGCTGATAGTTAAGTGCGAGGGGCGCAAGTCGCCCGAGAGAATAATGGTCATAAATTGCGAGTTGAATACTATACTTTGTCCACGACTCTTGATTTCTTTATTAAATTGAAGTAAATAATGCGAGTGTAAAACGGATAGTAATCATTTGGTATTATTGACAATTCTACCGTCAAAATTAATAAATTTCTGGAGTACGTCAAATAATGTGACATATAGAGAGATGAACGATACTGTGTAAAGTATGGATACACCGTACCGTTATAAATATATTGTTTTAAAACTATCAATATTAGAAAATATCGTTATGAACAGTATCAATATTAAAAATTTCGATATTTTATCGCTACGATATATTTCAGAAACAAGTTTCCTAAACAAAAATAGATTTAATAGTTTATTTCATATTGTACCCCCATCTCTAGTCACCTAAGCCGGAATAATGTTGTGTTGTCATAGCAACATTATGCTATTTAAATGCAAAAGCGTGAATTATGAACCATAATTCACTCTAGTAGATACCTTTTGTTAGGAGGTAGAATATTGACTTATTATTAAGTGGTCGTGGACAAAAATAATAATAAGTATATTCTTTTACTACTGATTTTTTATATTCGATTATTCACAGAATTTTTTGCAAAATCTGATTGAGAAATTTAAAATTTATTAAAAATTCCATTTACCTTGGGCGTACGATACAATTTTTTAAGATTACCATATTTGACATCAAAATATATGTTTTAACCATATGAAGACTCTCAATGTAAATGTGTTAAAATTGTAACTTGATTTCCAAAGAGAGCCGACTGCAGTTTATAAAATTACCCTTAGCGTAAAAGTTTTTTTATAATGTAAAATCAAATACAGAATTTCAATGGAAGCTATCCACCCCACAATTCTGAAGGCGTCACTTTTATGACAAAACATGTCAAAAATCATATAAAGGGGGACATCTTTTTACTCATATGTAGATGTTATATCAATAACCCCTTTCCTACCTATGGTCACCCCTCCCAATTTTTTAAATGGAACACCTTAAACATTATTGCATTGTTGGATTCTCCTCTATAAGAGAGAGAGAGAAGTTACGGATAATTCCAATGTAAACTATGCCTTTTACTGCGGCACTAACTCTACTGAATAAGTACCTAAACAATGTTTGAGCACCAGTAGCCACCTAGTAATATCTAATCTGAGTATTTGAAAGTGTGTATGGAGAAAAGTATTTTTTATTAGTGCCTATGCTACTTCCAAATATTCACTCATCCTAATTTTTCCCTGTAATGTAACAATTCGGGATTTAATGGGTTTTCAGATTGTTTTATTTTCATGTTTGTTTTAATTTGATATTTAATATCTAGAGAATGGTCCAAAACAATCCTTGCAACAAATTAATACACAAATCAAAATCAATATTAATCCCATTTATAAACAATTAGAAAATGTAAATAGGTAAAAAAATATCTGTATTTCAAATCAATGTTTTTTTCTGAATAATATTAAATAACAAATATTTACATTATATACAAAATTGTAAGCAATTTACTATGGCATCTAAGTGAATGTATAAATGGTTTCAAATTCCATCTATACCTTTAAATTAAATATGAATATAAACTGTAAATGATAAACATAATATGAGTTTTGTAAGATATCACACCATGGACATTGTAAATATGTCATAAAATACTCTATTTAAATTTTGTTAGGAGAAATAAAGCATGTTTCTCCAAGGTAACACCTATGGAATAAATTAAAATGGTAAAGTTTCTAATATACCATTCTTTGTTATAGGTAACATGAGTTTTCCAATTATCATTTAAAAATTTCTTGTAGAATACACTCATTTCATCGGCACTAATTTGTTTGTCTTTATCTTCAATCAATAGGTTATTGATAAAATCCTGTTTCTCCTAAAACATTACATAATAATCAACACTGATACATAATTCAACTATTCTATATTACTTTTACAAACTTCTTATTGTGATTACTCCAGAAACGTTGATTCCAACCCTGAGTATCATTTTGTGTTTCTCTTAGTTTTGTTTGTAAGGGTGTTTCGTTAAATTGTCGTTTTCTGATTATAGGTCTCAGATTGGAATCTATATCTGGTGGACCTATAATTTCAACTTGATCTTGTTCTCGCATTACTATAATTGGTGTTTCTAAATGTTTTTCGTTCAATCTAAAGGCATTAGATGATTTAATCCGTTGAATAATCTAAAACAAATAAGTATGAAAATAAAAACTAGATATATACATGATAAATTATTATTGCTGTACCTTAATTGATTTTGGTATATTATGCACACTATTTATTGGTAAAAGACTTCTAGTAGCCATCTATTTATTTGAAAATTTGGATTTTGATTAAATTATCAAAATATTTCCTTCAAGTGTCGAAAATTATTGTTCTCCTAACCTAAATGTGATCTTCTTCTTAGATTACTCAGTAAAGGAACGGACCCGTCAGATAAGTATATATAGCCACATATAAAATGATAAATAATGAGATTAAAAGAATGATTAAAGGTTGAACTGAAGCGTGAACTTTAACAGATTAAGCTATTGCTTAATGATTATTGTAACATCTCGTTTCCATTAACAAATTGCTGCACAAATTTATATCTCATATTCAAACTAGCACTTTCCGCTCGAAATACACGAATATCTACCAGGGTATCTATGATATCTACTCCATAGAGAAATAATATATAATGTCTATGATCTACTCTATGGTTCTAATCTGACACTGACAGTGACGTTTAATTAAACTTTATTATTAAATATTCTAATTTAGTAAAAAATTTGTTAATAAAATGTAGAATATTGTAGTTTTCTAAATAAAGGTGAGTTTTAAAATACTTCTTAGCACATATAATTAATACCGTAATACTTTTTAGATGATTGCCGTTGAAGAATATCCAACTATAACATTCCAAAATTCTAATTTTCCAGCGACTGTATTTCAAAAGTTATTTGAACAAAAGAAAGCCAGCAAATTCTGTGATATTACCCTTTTCGTTAATAACAGAATAATAAAAGCACATAGAAATGTTCTTGCTTGCAGCTCTCCTTATTTTGATTCAATTTTGAAGAACCATAAAATTCAACGGGAGAAACTAGAAATTTCATGTACTGATAGTACTATTTTCAATGCTGTGCTTAATTTCATGTATACCGGAGAAATAAGTATTAATCATTCAATAATAGAAGAATTACTGAGACTGGCTGACCACTTTATACTAACAACAATTGTAGAATACTGTATCGACTTTTTAGGATCCAAACTAAATGTAAACAATTGCCTTTTTACATTTTTTCTTTCAAAGCAATATAAGTTGAAGCATTTAAATGATGTTATAGAAGGCTGGGTGGCCAAACATATTGATGATATATGCAAGGGAGAAGAGATTCTTAGACTAGACAGAAAGCAACTCCAAGATTTTTTTACCAACAAGGTTTGCATAGCCCCATACTATTAAAATCTGAATTTATAATTCCATATTATTGATATTAATTGTATTTTTAGCATTTTGTTTTAACAACTACAACAGCACTTACTTTGTTATCCCTATGGATTCAGAAGGATTTAGAGAAACGAGAAAAAGATTTCGACCAGCTTATCAAATGTTTTCCTACAAATGATTTAGAACCTATAGAAGTTTTTAAACATTTAGAAACAAATAATCTGTATAACAAGAGTGAGTTTTGTTTATATATAATTTTGGACTATTTAATAATAAATAATTGGATGCTTTCAAATTTCAAGACCAGATATGATGTTTTACATGTAAAATATGGTCAGGTAAGTTAATGATATACATACATAATGAAAAATTGTCTAATATAATTAAGCCCCTGCTGATGAAATCGGGAGTTTCAGACATATTTCAAAAGCATCTTCTGTTCTTAGGATCAATTCTGTTAAATTTTGACACATGGTTAAAAATTATACAATCTGCTATCTCCATATTACTATTCTGTAAGCATAATAAGCAAAAACAGTTAAATTTGGAATCCTCATTGAAATCCTTGTCTTGATTATGAATTACATTTCTAATAGCGAAAACTTTGTCAAATATAACAGCTTGCCTTTCATTTTTAACCACTTCTTATAGAATTGACTCTATTGTATGCAATAATGTAATAAATCCAGCTCCTTGCAAATAAATGTATTCTTTGATTTCTTATATTATGGTTATTCTCATATTTATTGAAATTTATGAATTTCAATAAGTATTACACATTTTATAATGCTGTAGATCTGTGGGTAGGTGTACCTTATCTTTATGTATTTTGTCACAATTATACTTGATAAAAAAAACTAGTAAAAAACTGATGACAATAATAATAATGTATTTGTTGTTAGATTTCACAAGATAAAGTTATAGACATTGATATGAAGCAGAAGAAAATTATAGTTACAGAAAAATCAGAGACAAGTATTAAGAATTCTGTAATAGTTAAAGCAAAATTAAGAAGTAGAAAACAAAATATATTAAAAAAGCTAATGCTTTTTGGACTGCAGCCTAGTGTGAGAATGGCAGCTTTGAAAATGCTTATTTGTAAGAAAAAGTCATTATTACTAGATGATGAAGAAAAAGAAGATTATGAAGGTATGCTTGAAAATAATTTTAATGATATTTAGGTATACAATTCAAAATTTGTGTGCCTCTACTTTGAATGTTTTTATATAATGACTGCTTTAATTTATATTTTGTGACTATATTATCTTTATATGATTCATACAGTAATTTAAAATGGGTATTCAGGTGAAATTTTTATTTACATTTATAAATCCTTTTATAACAACAATTTATTTCAATATTCATGTGAACTTTATATCATATTTTTTCACCACATACTAGCAAAATCTGATGCTTCTGTGGTTTTTACTGTTTATTCAGCTTATGTATTAGTTTTTAGTTATGTTTTGTGAACTGAATATAAAAAATGTTATTATTATTACTAGTTTAATGAGTGATGTATGTTATTAACAATAAAATTGTATGTTTCAACTTTTCTTTCAGAACTTTGTTTTGTGAATACTGTAGTATGTAGAGGTGCTTCAAAACAAATATTTTTAAAAATTCTGAACACTGTACTTTTTATCTCTGAAGGTCTGAAGCCAATCTCATTTCAAACAAACACAAACAAAATTCACTAATATATGTAAAATTTTCGCCTGAATCGATTGGTGGTAATTAGAACATTCTAGCTGATCAATTAGTCAAGTTGTGAGTAGATCAGAAACCCTTCAAGTTATGCTTTTGTAAATTTTTTTCCAAATAGACTAGTCTTTTGAGAATACTCTCTTGAAATTTCAGTTCCAAGTTCATAGTTTTGTGGTATTTACAAGACTCTTTATGCCGAAAATGCAAATTTCAAGACACTATTTGTTGTCTTATTGTGTTTTTTCGATCGTCTTATAATGTATTCAGTGTTTTTGTATGTATTTGAGTGAAATAGTGTGGAAAATGGTCCAATTACTCGATAACTTTCGTTTTTAGGTAGATTCGAGTGGTTTTGTGCATTATTCAGTCATTTTGGATGCTTTTCAGTGCAATTGAGGGTTTTTGAGTGATTTCTAGCTCCGTTGACTGTTTTGGACCGTAATTTTAAAATGACCTTGAAAATACTCCAATAGGGAACTTGCCAAAAAAATAAAATCATTTAAAAACAATTAAAATCGTAAGATATTATCATAAGGAACTTCATAGAAAAAGAAAAATTCCAATAACGATTAAATTACCTGAAAAATAAAGGGTTAAAATTTGAATAATTTGAACTGCTCTTAAAACGCGCTGCCATTGGTTGTGACGTCAGACCGCACTTTTCGAGTCAGGCGATTGTGAACCGACAATTCAAACAACACTTAAAGACTGAGAAACTGACGCTAACGATTCGAATTCGATAAAAAATCAATAATGCTTCAAATGGCTGTTTCTGCGGTTACCGATGCGCGAGGTGCGGTGTGACGTCACAGCCGATGCCGCGCATTTTTCTTCGTTTGAATACACCCGGTGGCGATTCCAACTTTAATTATTTATTGTGAAATAAGTATTGCGATTTAAGGACTGATATTTGGTATAATGTGTTTTCATATATAAACACACATTTTAGTAGAATAAAAAAAAAAATGGGCAAGTTCCCTATTTGTGACATCCTATACTAACTTCTATTAATAAAGAATATATCATTTTAGCTGCTGCAGATTCAGATGAAAAAGTTGGTATTAAATGCCCAATATGTTTTACTACGATAAATGACAGCTTGCTTCTAGAACAGCATTTAGCATTAAGTCATGCCAAGAACGTTACCTACAAGTGTGGTCTGTGTTCATTCGTTTGTCAGTATCATGGAGATTATTTGAATCATATGAAAACTCATTTCAATGGACCACCTTTCAAATGTGATTTTTGTAAGTTTCAATATTTTTTAAAACATTGATATGTTTGACAAAATTCACAACTTAGTTGTATTTCTAAATGATCTTTCTTTCTTTGTAACTGAACTAAAATTATTTTTTCTTTTGTGTAATCTAGGGATATCATTTATTATCAAGATTATTTACCAATTGCTAAAAAAAAAATTATTTGGGAATCAACGAATATTTCATTTGTAATTTAAGGTAACTACAACGTGGAACAAATATCTAAACTAATCACTCATCGTGCCCATCACTTGGACGAATCTATCTACCAGTGTACATTCTGTACGTTCAAATGCCGCCTTAAGCAAAACTACATCTCTCATATGAAAATGCACACTCCTGAGATGTTTAAATGTGATCATTGTTCAAAGACCTTCCGATTTGGACAAAATCTCGAAGCACACCTTCTTAGCCATTCATCCGAGAAAAATTTGTCTTGCGATCTATGTGGATTTCATACTAAATTTATTAGTCATATGATCGCCCACAAAAGAATACATGCAGGTAAGCACCAACATCTAAAGATACAGTAAAAACGCTTAATATTTACCATCTATGGTATAGTCACTATTCTGTATTGTTATTTTTCAGCTGACATATATCGCTGCTCATATCCTCATTGTAAATACACCACATCAAAGAAAACTCAATTAGCCAGTCATGCAAAAAGCCATAATGGCGTGAGGCCCCACGTATGCGGCGTGTGTGGTCGAAGTTTCATGGAAAAATCTCATCTAGTACGTCACGAACGTATCCATTTAGAAGAAAAACCTTTCAAATGTTCTCATTGCGATTATGCAAGTTCCAGAAGAGATAAACTTAAGGAACATTACACTAGACATCACGGAGAAAACGCTTCTGCAAAAGTACCATATAAAGCGAGACCATTGAGGAATAATGGAGGAACGTCTAAATCAAAATCTCAGGTGAGTTTGAAGCTATGAATAAACTTCTGCATATAACGTAGTAGACTGTAACAAATATATGAAGGGCTTAATGTGAAACAATGACACATGACTTGCAAAAGAGTTGGTGCTGTGCTCGGTTACAGTATAACAAGCCACTCAAAAATTATTTTGGCCCTTCGTTAATAGATGGCGCGATAAACCTGTGGTCACACTATTGCATGGGTCTAGTTTGTCTCTAGTATTTACTCGACATAATGACAAGCCACATCAAAATGGCGTACATGAGTGGAAGCGATTCGGATAGTTCTGTGAGTTTTGACGATTCTAGCAAGAAAAATAGTGAAGTTGAGTCGACATTCGATGACAGTGACATGTCCCAGGATTTCTGACTTTCAAAAAGCGAGAAAGTTATAGGGTGAATATGTAGTGAGATATTTCCGGAAATTCTACGGTCAATACTTTCTGAGATACAGCCGCTAACCTCTTTTTATGAATCACCCGTTCATATTTATTGCCGTAATTATACACGACATCTATTCGAACCAAAGTAAATAATCTAATCCAATATTGTATAGTATTACACAAGTTTTGTTTAATAATAAAATTTTTTGTCTCAATTTAAATAGAATACTCCGGATTTGCCTACAACAACTACAAATACAAATATAAATTTTACTCAGTCCAACAGTACAACCGTAGCACCGTCAACGCTGGGTTCCGAAATTCAAGAGTTGATTATGCATCATCAGAATCACGCCACACCATCAGGTACGTAGTAAAATTAGTTAAATAGCCGAAAACCTACTATTAATATTTATTTTTACAGCAACTAATCTAACCGTACTAAACTCGACGTATCATCACTTTAGCGCTGGCGAATCTCCCGATTTTCATCACGCACACGCCGTTCATACTCATAACATTCATAACCAAATATTAGGAACTACCACGGGTCATAATCAAAGATCGGCAAGCAATAATACACAACATGCCAATAACAACCTCGTTAATCATCACATGTTGACAGCTGCAGCGGCTGTACGTTCGAATCCTACAACAGCAACTTCTACAGCTGCTGCGGTAGCTGCTGCCATGATGTTAGACCCACGATTCCATCATAATTCCGGAGTAAGTAATAAGTTGATTTTGTATAGCGCACAGTGTGATTATCCAGCAAACCAAAAATTACAATTAGTTTGGATTTGTCAATGAAATTGTAAAATTGAAGCAAAAAGAATGTACAATGTATCATAATCACTTTATTATATTCTTATACATTGCTTACAAATAAATTTAATTTCTTCATAAAATATTTTTAGGTACCATACCCTCCCAATACTCCAGTATCAATGGCAATGGCGGCTGTTCAGTCAACTCAACAAAATCAGTCTTCAACTCAGCAATCTTCTGATTATCCTTCAACGTTGCAAAATTGCATGCCTTTATTCTAGAAGTAATTACCCGTTGCTCGGATTAGTAGACACACCTATTCTAGTCATACTGTGTTATTTATTTATTTATTTTGTTGATATATTAGATAAATGAAGTATACAATTGTTTTGTTACTGTTTTGCTATTTAAAACTTTTAATTGTACCATATACTATTAAATGATGTAGCTAAAAATTATGTGTTTTCTTTTTTACACTTAACGGTTCCATCTGTAAAGCGAAAAGGATCCACTCTGGAAGGTGTGCCGCAAACAACTGTTCGTTGTACTTACGCCTGGTTAAATTCGTTCTCGCTTTACTTTAATTATAACAGACGGAAGATTTTGTCGGCAACGGTTTGCATCTCTATGTGTCCACGTACTGGTCAAAGGCAGAAACTTGTAGTAGACTATGGGGAGCTGGGCACCTTTTTTTTATTGCATTTGTGCGGTCTTGTCATATGTAACCAGTCAAAAATGGAGGCACGCTACCACGCTTAAAGTCACAAATATGTCAACAGTCAAACAACCACCAAATATTAGTGTCACCTGTCATAAGTTTATTCTGTTAAAAATGGCAGCATAACGTTTCTCAATATCCTCATTTAATGTTAACATTTTTGTTGCTGCAATTGTATGTATGTATATTGGGGTGATATTTCTAGTGCCCCCTTATTCTTGGCACGATATTCTGAGGTCAGTCAACCCTCAGACTCCACATTAACGGAGATGCTACTCCTTCCTGTACATTCCTTAAAACTGTTATATTATGGTCTCGTCCAAAGTCATCTTCGTTTCGGAATAGTGGGATGAGGAGCTGCATCAAAAACCCACATATTTTATTGGAGATAACACAGAAACGTTTTCTAAAAGTCATTCTGTCTAAACCATACAAATATTCATCTGATCAGTTGTACATAGACGCAAAAGTGATGTATAAAGACAATTGTTCTATTATTGTACACTTACTAAATTTCGCAAGACAAAGGACTCATTCCCAACAGTTATACATTTCTATGATACCCGCCAAAAAACACACCATCCAGTACCCCATATGACAAAAACAATCACCCAACATACTCACTTGGCCTCAAAATTATACAACACGTTACCGGAATCATTAAAATTATTGACCAGCGTAAATTCATTCAAAAATAAATTAAAGACAAGACATGTAATACATTTTTTCAAGTTGAGATTTCTAAAAAAAGGGTAATCTTTATATTTGGGGTTTAAGTCCAATGTACTAATCTGCCACATTAGAAGTTAGCAGACAGTATAGTTAATTCAGAATAACTATGTTCCGCAGGGGGATTTGATTCAAGTCATTCAATTGAAGAATTTATTCTTGTATAGAAATATAAATATAGTATAGTTTGGTAAGTTTATCTGAAGCTACGCGGCAACGGTAAGGGGCGAGGAAACATGGCGGATATCTGTCATAACCGTACCAATGGCGTACGGTACCTATTTTATAAAAGTATTATTATATAATAATTATATATAGAAACCGATTTTTGCTTTGCTGTAAAGGTAAGGTATTTTTCAAAACGCGGTATTTGTTAAAATCAAATCATGTTAAGAATCGTACTTGAATTCAATATGAATACGAAATAGTTCAAAATCTGACACTGACAATACCAACGCCACTGGATAATCAATAACAGTTAATTGACAAAGTGAGAGGGAAGAACACACGCACGCGCTTGCCAATAAGAAGTCAGGTGGTCGATAAGCAACGAATGCCTTTCGATAAATTTTACCGCTTAATCATATTGTTCATAACAAAAAGTCCATTTTCTAATTATTATCACTACATACTTAGCACTTTAGCTTTTTCATAGTTAAACGTGGCAATATCGAATGTTTTCGACTGCATATTCCTTTCACGGCTTCAGATAAACTTGCCAAACTATATAGAGAAACTCAGCAAATAATCCTAAATTCTTTTTTAACTCGTATGTATATTGTAAAATGTCAAAAGTTAGATGTAAGTAATTTTTTGTTTATAATGTAATTTAATATTCTAATATTTTTACTCCAAACAAGTGTTCACTCACTTATATCGAGTATACTATTCTTATCATTAGTTTCTTTTTTAACCTGTATTTTTGATTGCAATTTTTTGATTAAGAATAAACATACATTCTCTGGTTGTGCAGATGGAGACGATGTCCTTACTCGTCGTATCTGCTATTCTAGTGGTGAGCAGTTCTGACATAAATTTGGATGTTGTGTGTCTACAACTGTTGTATTTAATGCTCTTTTGACATGGTATAGTTCTAAGCTGTTTTGACTAATTCTAACCAAATTTCATCTTGTCTTTGCTGGAGGAATGCTGGGAAAATCCCATCGGCTCGAACGGTAGAAAGGTGTTCATGTTGTTAATATTGCAATAACGGATTGTCGAAGTATTTTCTAAAGAAATTTGGTTAAATAAAAAAAAATATAGTACTTTGTTCTACTTAGGCGAGTTTATATACAAAGAAATTTACATAAACACTATATAATAATACATTATTTGAAACACAAATCTTAAATACAACTTAAATATTCTTCAGTCGGGGGAATACACAGAATGTAGTTATTTACACCATAATATTATACAAAAATTTACAAATTAAAATAGATATTACTGCAAACACACTTATCTCTTATTAATATATCTTCTAAAGTACATGTCCAATATTTGTTGAGTTTTTTAAAAATTTATTTATAATAAACATTGATTCTATTATATTAGTATGTTGTTTTTATTTGAACTTTGCTATAATTTAAATATATCTCTTTAATTTTTACAAAAAATTGTTGTTTTTTAATTTCACTGACTGAATATCTAACAATGATGAATATCAATAACCTTAAAAAAGGCAACAAATATTTGACAATGTACGTACAAGCATTAAAATATTTTGTTAATAATTTTTTTAACTCCACATCGAAAATAATATTTCAAGCATCCTCGCAATTAGCAGATAGCAGACACGTTTACTTATTTTTAGAGTACGAATCCATTTGGGGGAAACAGATAAATTATGGAACTTCATCTGCAAAATATTTAGGATTTTGTGAAGTGTATTTTTTTAAAATAGACTCTCAAACTAAAAGCGATACTTTAAAACTGGTTTAATAACATAATAGGCTCATTCATTTTCTTGTATGTATGTGGCGAATCCAAAAACAATGGGGCAAATCTTCCAACTGAATTTGTAATCAGTTACACCTAAAAGGTTTAGCTGAAATTTTGTACTGATTTTTAAAAAGGTTTTTTAGCATAAACTTATTTTGAGGAAAAAAAGTTATATAATTTCTAATGTGATGACATGAAAATATACGTAAAGACAACCTTAAAGCAAGACACACTCTGGATCGACTCGGCTCGGCACGACACGGCTCAATAAAACTTCTCAATTCATACACAAATAGATTAGAGCACACGCACAGTCAGAACCATTCGGTTCGGCACGGCAACATCGGTATATGGTAAAGAGGGTAACTTCTGACAGAAGTTCCAACGGCCAAATTCACTTAGGTAGTTTGTGTGTCACATCATCAGTCGTGTACATTTCATGAAAATGGCAGCGTTTTTTCATTTCATAACGTACAGCAATCCTATTTTTGTTTCACAATATCAAGTTGTCAACTGATGAATATTCGAGTCAATGCACGGTTTTTTCTTCTTTTTTTGGGAGCCGTTCTAGTACCGGGAGCACTGCAGCCTGTTGGCTTATTGTACTCTACTCCCACCATTATTCCACCCACCCAGCCATTCCCGTACCCTCGAGTAGATGATATAGATCAACTGGATGCATGCCATATCCTTCAGGCGGCACGTAGGCCTCTCCGAGGATTGTCTTTTTCCTTGAGTCCAATGCCTCACAGTCGGACAAAATATGGGTTACGATCTCGGTCTCCATGCCGCAAAGTCTGCAGCTCAGATCCCCGTTAGAAGCCCCATTTTATGCAGATTATCCTTTACCGGGGCATGACCCGTTAGATAACCTGTAATAATTCTTAGCTTGTTCCTACTAGCATTCAGTAGTTCTTCAGCTTTACACATATATCACCTATGAATGTCTTACTGTGTACCTGCTTTGGAGTGTTCCACTGTAGTCTGTTGGCGTTGTACCCATTTTCGTATTTTTTTGTTCTCGGACCACCTTCTTTGTGGTCCCAAGAACTGGTTCTGGTCCAACATATGTCGTTGCTGAACCTCTTCTCGCGAGTTCATCAGCTTGTTCATTTCCAGAAATATCATTATGTCCCGGCACCCACACTAGTCTTACTCTACTGTGGTCTGCCAGTTCATTTAATTCTATCTGGCATTCTTCTACCAGTCTGGATGTTACCTTGGTGCTATTTAGAGCTGCAAGGGCTGCCTGGCTGTCAGTTAATATGTTTATCCTATGCGTGTCAGTCCTATGTTTGTTAATTCTGACACATTCTAGGATGGCATAAATCTCCGCCTGAAACACAGAGGCATGTACTCCTAGTGAGAAAGAACATCTTGTGTTTCTCATCTCACTATACACCCCTGCTCCTGTCTTTGACCCGTTTGTATACCAGGTCTCTCCTCGGGGAAACTTCAGTCTGCTTGCCAGTCCTTTCTCTCAATGCGCGGGTTCTAAAAGGTACCGAGCCGAGTCGACCTTGAGCATTCGTTTTTGACACTTCTTAGATGTAAAATATGTTAAAAACTGATGCTCAGCCTGTCTTGTTTATAAAAAATATGGGCATTAACCAATCGGTCAAAGTTGATCTAATGGTCCTACAGATTTAAAAAGTGGCATAAAAGTGGTATATTAAATGTTTACTGAAGACGACATTTCAATTTGGACTTATTATTCAAAGAAATTGTATATGTATCACATGGGATAAAAATATGATTTCTATTTAGTTGTGTATAAATATTTTATCTAGACTAGTTCTCAAACATTTAAAATGTTTGTTTTACAATTTTAACAGCAGAGAAGAAACAAAACTTGCGTATATTTTATCAGTGGTAAGGGATAATGGAATGTTAAAACTTAAATACGACTATAAACATTATTTAAAGTAGGTAACTATATCTATATTAAGGCATACGGTATGGAATGTTGGGGAAATCCTAAATACTCTGCAAAAACCCGTATTTCTACTCATTGAAGAATAGACACAGAAATACTCAAATTCATAATATGAAAGTATACTTCCAATCATAGTGAAGTTAGAAAAATGTTGATTTCAATAATACTAATAATATC
Source organism: Lochmaea capreae (assembly GCA_949126875.1). Classification (NCBI taxonomy): domain Eukaryota; kingdom Metazoa; phylum Arthropoda; class Insecta; order Coleoptera; family Chrysomelidae; genus Lochmaea; species Lochmaea capreae. The sequence goes on along the minus strand of OX421406.1, from coordinate 8,860,052 downwards.
AATACAAATTGCTTTCAATTATTACATTGTATCCAAAATATCTAACATGATATGCTCTTGTTTAACTACAAGTGACTAAGCAGTACAAATGATTAATTTACTAAGTTATAAATAAAAAGTGCTACATACCATTTTAAAAAAGAAAAAATAAGTTTTTTTTATCAAATTATATCCTCAAATTTGAGACTCTCTGTGCATGTATAAGTGTGTTCATAGACTAGTAAAAATAATAGCAAAATATTTTTGATAGTGTCTTTGCTGAGAGATGTGTATCGAGTTGTATTGTGTGTAGATTCAACTGTTATTTTGTGAATATAATATAATTACTATAGTTTCCTATAGGATGTTCATGCAATAACATTATTGATTCTTAATTACACCATTACATTAAGAAGTTGGTCTAGTTTCAACTATATATTAGTAAAAACCATGAAAACGCATGCCCAAAAAATTTGTCAATTATCATTTGCAGTATATCCAAGTGTAGCCAAAAAAAAACTCTACCTCGTCGTTATTCAGCATTTGTTTCACCAGTCTTTTATATTGGCTATGTTTTATTATTATTTTTATGAAAGCATAACGACTAAACCGACTCGTTCTCTTTCAAGTCACCACAAATAATTTCAAAACTACTGACAATAATAATATTCCAACACGTTTTTGCCGTGAGAAGCTCGTAATTCCCAAATAATTGCAAATAACCGACTTTCCAAACCAAAAACAAACTATTCAAATATGACATTTGCCAATTGTCAGTTTTGTCACTCTCGTCAGTTCATGCGTAGCATGAACGGTTTCATCAGGCAGTGAAAATGTAATTGGAATATAATTAAAATTATATTGATTTAATTTTGGTAAAATTATAAATTGAAAATTATTTTATTTTCAGTGTCGAGAAAAGGGAAGACCCATACCCTCTCATTAGCTTTCAGTGCTTTATTCAAACCTAGGATATGTCATTCAATTTTCTATCGACAAGTTTAACATATTGGCTTTGTTTTAAACATTAAGGATTATATTATTCGTAAAAATGTTAAAAACGCTTAAAAGAACTTGGGAAATACTTTTAAAAGTTCTTACAATAATAATATTAACAAGCATAGTACTGCTTTTAACAAAATTATTAATATCCCATCCAAAATAAATTATTCAACATTAGAGATAACTACAACTCTCACTGCAAAAATCCTATCATGCAAATTGATTTTTATTTTTACTAGTCTACCATTTTCTTTACAATATAGCATTTTGGAAGCTGGAAAGCGTTTTAGGATTGTTCATAACTATTTGTGCATTAATATACTAGTGAAAACTCAGTACAAAACATGAGTATATTTTTTTCAAATAAAGCTTTATTATTTTGACTAGAAAAACACTAATGGCTACGTTTATTTTTTTGATCACTGCAAAAATCCTCTTAAAATCGTTCCGACTTTCTTCTTATCTTACCGCCCTTTAAAAAATTATTTAATAGTTTTACAAGTTTTTACAAGTTATTTGTTAAATATACTGGAAAGTGAAACGTTCATCACAACTCTCGGTTTGATATTTTATAATTAATACAGGTGTCAAGTTGTTTTTTTCAATATAAATAAAATAGAAATATTGTACAGTACAAGTATTAGAAAGGAACCTTAACGTCATCATATTTGCGTGAGACCGGCAGGAGTTTGCGGTTATCAAATGTCATAGGTTGTCAAAATAGAGCCTACGTATTGGAATGCGTGGAAAAAATACCACAAATGAGCTAATGATAGTTTATAGATCAGTATAGTGTGGTGGACAAAAACACAGCAAGTGAGAGCGAAAAGGCAGTTAAGTAACACACTTGTGTATAGTGGGGGCCATAAAAACCATTCCCCAATATTGAGCAGTGAGTAAAACAAAGTAATATGAACTTTAAAGTACAATACTTTTATGCAAAAGTGTCAAAAAAGATATTTGGAAGGCTAAGGTTTGTTTTCTTTAGTCCAACACTAATAAAAATTTCCGAGAGACGTGATAAACATTTCAAACTATTTCCTAGCTTTATATAAAAGAATCCATAACTGTTGTTAGATTATACACCAAATTAACATTGACAACACTTAAAAACTAATTTACTTACATTTATTGACCTCTTCGATAATCTAAAACGCGTTGATATTAAATTTCTTCTGTTTATAAATCAAATAAAAAAATGCAAATTAACAAATCAAGTACTCACTCATTATACCAAGTGTTTAGCGATTTATATGAATTGTCCAAAATTTTCGATCAGATTGATTCGTAAGATGAAAACTATTAATTTTATTTAAAGTTTTTATATTTGTTCGAAATTCCAACAAGCGTTGTATATAATTCTGGTTCGCTCACCACTTTCCATTTTTATTATTCATTTTTAATTTTATTGCTTCATTTTGTTTTCCATCTCGTGTATTATGTATCCTATCCGTTTGTTACAATCTTGTTGCCACTTAAATGCACATTCTACCGACACAAAACAATGTAAACGACAAGTGTTTTTGAGTGAACACATTAAAATTATAATAGCGTGTATTTTTAATTTATCACTCAACAAGTGACAAACGTGTGCACTTTCGGATTGTTGGGAAGGAACAATTGCTCTGGTCTTCGGCAATGCAATATCGCCAACGCAACGTGTGCGTTGGTTCTTTTTTGTCCTGAAGGAAATATGGAACTTGCAATGTTGCGCAAATCCAGTCTACATTGACTGTCATTATTTATTAATATTTTTTTTGTATAACCTACGAATACTTCTAGCTGCATCAGCTGATGTTTTAAATCGTTATACTTTATGCCAACTGAGGGAGTACTGATTATGTAATAGATTAAATACTGAATATGTATTATAAAATATTTTAGCTAAAAATAAATTCAAAAGGCGATTTGATTCTACAATTAATAGCCAAGTATCCACGTGCAATTTTTCAATTATGGATAATATATTATTTTTCTTCTTGCTAAACATAATAGTGTTCCATTAAATTGTTTATTAGTTACCCAAAAAATATAAGCGCACAACAATGCTTGAATAATATCTGACAGAAAGTAAGCGCTCAAGTAAATATATATTTGAGTTACGCCACGATGAAATCACGTGTAAAGGTGAAAATGGTACCAGCTCTCGCTATTTGCTATCTTTTAAAGAACAAGAGTTTGGTGGGATAACAAAGTTAACCTTCCGTTACTAACCATGCGGTCTGTGAGTTCGCAACGCCGAAAATTAACCGGTATTTACCGAACTGTACCAAGTAGGCTGCTGGCAATGAATTACGAACAGGAGAACAGGAGTATCTTCGCCAACTCTACGACGATATCGTAACCGATATCGAGCCATCTGTTGACGACTCGAGTTTACAGGATGATAGTAAAGACATTCAAGATCACAACACGGATGATGAGCAAGATATTGATTACCCAAACAACACCTTGGATCTTCCAGATGAAATAATGGAAAAAGTTCCATATTACATTGGAAAAGATGGTCAAACCAAATGGAGAAAACATCTGAGGTACGGATAAGTGCCCTAAAAATCATCAAGTTTCTCCCTGGGGTAAGGGGGAATGCAAGAGTTAAAATCTGCAGCAGAGATCTGGAGTTTTTTTTACAAATGAAATGCTGCAAGTCATTGTTGAAAATACAAATATCTACATTGGAATGTGCAATGTCAATCCAAACAACCGATCAGCAAGGCCCACAGACATTATTGAGCTGAAAGCACTTATAGGGTTGCTTTATATATATGCTCGATGTCAAAAAATAGTTGTTTTTGAAAATTTTTATTTATGTTAGAAATTCTGTTTATGCTTTTGAAAATATTGCTTCAGCTGTTTTGTATGTTCTCGATTTATGTTACTCTCACAATAAAAAGGATTTTGAGCTTTGACTTTTAAATTTTAGTAATTTACCTTCAAAATGTGTAAATATACTGACATTGAATGTCTTCATATATTTTCCCCAAGACTGATTTAGTTATGTATGGTTTTTGTTCTTTTTTCAATGAAAAAGCGGACTGTGAGTCCGACGTTAGTATTTATGTCACATGAATCCACGTTAGTAGCGGAAGGTTCTATGATGTGTTACAAGCTGGCAATTCAATAGATCTGTTGCCTGTGTATTGCGTTTGCATCCAAAAATAAATTGTTAACGTCGGAAAATATAGTAAATATATTCATGCACTGACCCGGAACAATATTTCCAGTTCCAGTATCTTCCACATCAATATTATCAATAAATTATGTTAGTTATTTCTGTAAGCAAAGCTTTTCGAACAGTTTTTCAAAAGTTGAACGGCTTATCTTCGATATTCTTTACCATATTATTTCCAATTTCGATAATATTGGGTTCTAAATAGAGCCGAGTTAGCCTTGCTAACAACTATGCTAGTGCCTTTACCACTAATGAAAACATCGAAAAAAAAAATACTATAGAAGGTACGCAGCATGCTTACTCTCTGCTACTTTATATTTATGGGCAACAATTATTGCTAAGCAATATTTGATAAACATTGGTATGCATAACCTCAAAGAACGTGTATTTGAATAAGTATGAATAATTGGATATTGGCATATTAATTCTGAAATTCAATGTAATCATCAGTTAAGTCAGTCTTGTGTAAATGTTAAAGGTAGGTACACAACGGCGATTTAAGCGTACGACTCGCTGACGAAATCGAAAAAATAGTCGAGACTACAGGTCGGATTCGTGGCGGGGATGTAAGGATGTTCGTTTAGAGCCGTAGCTTTGTATTGCTCGCTAAATGAAAGCAAAATACCACGGATCTTTGCAATGATCTCTTCTACTCAGGCGTTTGACTCCTGCAATTAATATTAAATTATTAACAATCATGTTATTACTTTTAACGTTGACTTCAATATTCAAAGTGGCGGAAACTACGACCAAATTGATATAAAACATACCCACCATTTTGTTTTCAATTAAAAGAGGTAACCGGTGATGGTACAACTTGAAACTGATTACAAAGTAACTCTAAGAGCTCATCCATATCTCAAGTGTGTTTTTTTTCGAATCCAAACAAGAGGGTTCAAAAAAACTCAAAGTTCAAACCACAATAATTTAATTTGTCCACCAAAAAGCACAATCAATCTGCTATTAGTTTCGGTACATTAATTACCATCATCAGGCTATAACAGAAATGGTAGACTTAATATAAAGATGTTATGAAATTATGTTATAAAAATTGAAACAAAACAATTTAAAATTGTGATACAAACTGATGCTCTAAATTGAGAATACAAAATGAGAGTATTGAAGTTATTAAATTACATTTAAATATTGCTGCAATACAAATAAGAGATGAAAGCAATTGTCAAAATACAGAATTTGATTATCCAAAATAATATTAATAGAATCATAAAACGAATATAGTTATTTACCTTCATGAAACATATACAACTGAAATAATCATAGGTTGCTGTAACCAAAATGTATCCTTATATTATACTAAAGTAGGATTATATTAATATTTATTGAAAGAAAACACCAATCAAATGTGGTATGGAAAGAAAAGATAAGAAGAAATTGGAGAAATACAATATGAAGTAGGAACTAAAAGTTATCACATGAGAAAACTAGGTAGTATATCTAAAATGGAAACATATTCACTACACTAAGTATTATTTGGTTAAACCCAAGGGGATGGTTTCTTTTTTTTAAAAAACCGAACAAACAACCAGAAATCCAGTAATTATTTCAAATTTCAATTTAGTGGATATTAATTTTTACTTTCACTATGTATTGGTTAATAATTACAACTGTCATGGTTGTAATGAACAGTTGGTTCACAATGTTAATGACTGAAAAGTGCCAATTTTGTGAGCTTAAATTCGCAATTGGCCGAGGTCCCATAGAGGAGACTAATTGCAATTTCTCCCAATTCCCCATACTGTATTTTGACAATTGCTTTCATCTCTTATTTGTATTGCAGCAATATTTAAATGTAATTTTGTATTCTCAATTTAGAGCATCAGTTTGTATCACAATTTTAAATTGATTGTTTTGTTTCAATTTTTATAACATAATTTCATAACATCTTTATATTAAGTCTACCATTTCTATTATACCCTGATGATGGTAATTAATGTACCGAAACTAATAGCAGATTGATTGTCCTTTTTGGTGGACAAATTAAATTATTGTGGTTTGGACTTTGAGTATTATTGAAACCTTTTGTTTTGATTACAAAGTGTTGCAACTTATTTTAATGGCTAACATTATGAAATATTTGTATCAAACTGAGAAGGGTAAAATCTAATGTACAAGTAAATATGTTCAGCTTTTCTTCTGACTTACCTTGAGATTTTCAAAATAATGCATGATTTGATCATAATCCATGTCTAGTTGTAAATCATCCAAAGCTGGTAGCTCCATGGATTTCACCGTTTCAATATCTGTTGGATCAACGTTAAACATTGGATTTCCCACTATTGTAGCTGTTTTTACTTCAGCACTATTTCTATTACCTGCAATATTAAAATTGAATATTTAATTTAGGTTAGGTTTATGGTGAGTGGGTCTATAAGGCCCTCCACTGCGACTCGCAAGAGTCTTTTGTGGCTCACACCTATTCAGATTTCACCAAACAAATTCAGCATCTTAACAAAGCCGATTACTTTATTTGGTGCGAGGGCGAGAGAGAATCCCTGCCAAACATCAGATACCTGATTCGAGCCGCGGCGGGGCAGGCACAAATTATATGTTCTGCTGTTTCATCATCTTCTAGACAAAGACGGCAGGTCGGATCTTCCGACAGTCCAAATTTTAGCATATGATGATTCAGATGACAGTGGCCTGTTAGACAACGTAGGTCATGCCTGCTATATAGTGTAACATTTGTTTGGAGACATGAAAGCCTTTGAATGAACCAATCCTGGTAATTTATGCCAGAAGTCTAAAGCTCTTCTTGCCGTACAGGTATTCAGTGTTTGTTTGGCAAAACTTATTGCGATGCCAATTGTAGGTTCTGGTCCGATAGAAACACGTGCGACACCCTCCCTTGCAAGAGAATCTGCCTTCTCGTTTCCTTCCATGCCAGAATGGCCAGGGATCCAGACCAGCAATACTTTATTGAGTTCTCCTATTGAGGAGAGTCTTTTTTGGCATTCTAAAACCAATTTCGACGTTACACGGTGAGAGCTTGGCTGTCCGAGAAAATTTTTATTGTTCTATGTATGAGATTGGAGCAAGCCTGATTTGTGCATTTAGAAATATGCACAATTCTGTATGTTGTCCATCTAGCCTCTCTTTCCAAAAATATATGGAGAAGAGGTAGGTCCAGAAGGATTTCCATGGCTGCTGACGGTGTGGCGCTGATAGCACCAGTAATTGCCTGGCAAGTCTGCCTGTAAACCAGAGAGCTTTGCTTGGGTCGTTCACTGTAAAGCTTTTGGCCACCAGGCAATAGCTCCATATGTGATCATTGGTCTAACGATCATATATCCAATAGATTTGTTTGGGTCCCAAGCCCCAAGATTTTCCACAGATCCTACGACATGTCCACAAGGATAACCTGGCCTTATGGATAACTTTTTCCAAGTGAGCGTTCCAAGTAAGTTTCATATCTAGGATAATCCCCAAATATTTTACTTCCACTGCAAATGGAACAACCTCACCATTGTAGGAAAGTGGTGGAAGATCCTCCAACATTCTTTTCCTAGTGAAGGGAACTATTACAGTTTTACCAGGGTTAACAGACATCTCTGATACCAACTGTGGACATCGTCCAACGTCTTTTGGAGGATATTATATGCTACCCTTCCTGACTTGGTCCTTACCAAGATGACAAGGTCGTCTGCATACGCTTGCAGTTCTCCCCCTCTTCTTTCGAGAGCGCTAAGCAAGTTATCCATTAAGAGTGACCATAGTAGGGGAGATAGTACTCCGCGTTGTGGGCAGCCCCTGGAAACCTTAAAGCTAATGGTCTCATCCTGAAGAAATGTAATGGCTGTCCTATTAGTGAGCATGGCATATATCCAACCGGTAATAGTTGGTTTGATGCCCTTTTCAGTCAAAGCTGAACCAATGGAGGTCGGTAGTGCATTGTCAAAGTGATTTACTTTAAGGTAATTATCGTAGTGCAAAATTTAAAAAAAAAGTCTAGGTATATATCCATTGCAAGTGTATTCTGTATTCATGGTAGATGGCTTCCATCGCAGACTGTACCCATAGAGAATCAGTTTTCAAAAGTTGCAGTCTGGCAACGTCGTTCGTGTTTACTCTCTGTACGTTTGAATTTATCGCTAAAAATTTTCCATTATACCCAGGTCCACTGCTGCAAGATGTTTCTGACCGATTTCCCGAGACGTATATTGTTAATAATTTTTTAATCTTGATATTGTTATATCTTAATAATGAGTGTATTTTTTTAGTTTTGGATATAAATTACGCCCTCTACGAAAGGACATACAAAAATTCAACTAAATTAAGGATACTTACTGGGACTATTCGAATACTGTACAAATTCAACGTTGTCATATCTTGGAGGTTCTTGTGGTTCATCATCAAATGCAAACATATCTCTTTCTGTACAATTTTCTGAATTTTTCTTTGGAACGTTAACTGGAGGTATTTGAGTTTTTGAAAGGAGTATATCATCCGACAACCTAATGAAATAAAACATACATTTTATACTGATGTTAGAAATACAAAAAAGTGACAGCAAACCTGTGTTGGCTCGTTTTTTCTTGATTCTTATTTCTGTGATGATGGTGATGATGAGATTTTTTAGGAGGAGAATCGGAAGATGATGTAGAAATACTTAAATTACGGTGTGGCGGAACGGGCGGTTTGTAATCGTCATTCGAGTTGTTCTTCTGATTGTTGTTCGGAGAATGTGCAGGCAATGGTGGCGGAGGAGTTGGCTTGTTCCTAAAAATATAATATACAATTTTGAAATAATATAAGTGGTGTGAATTATTGACGAGAAAATAGATTAACAAACTTTCAAATAAAAGTTATAATACATACCACACTTGTATATCTGCGTCATTGTCATTCAAAACTTCAACTTTTTGTCCGTTTTCTTTCCCTTTAGAATAAGTTCTGGTGTCGATTTGCCTGTTCGAATTAATGGAATTAACGTTATCAGCAGCAGGAAGTTCTATATGTGTGGGATTACTGAAACTGTTTCCAGTGAGAGAATCGTCTGGCTCGCAATAATTCAAATTTAAAGGATTTGTAATGATACGCATATCTGTAGTGTTGTTTACGTAATTGTTAGGTGGCTCTATCGTTGCTCTACCTAACCAGACCCAGTCGTGAGCGTTTGTTGTAGATTCTTTGGGTTTTTGGTTAATTTCATGCTGGATGATAAAATTTGTAGGATGACCAGGAGTAGCATGTATCCCTGGGGCAATATTAGGATTCATCGGTTTGAACTTGGATGCGTATACAACACAAGATACAACAAAAACCTGAAAGGTAAATAATACAAGTGTGAATATTAAGTGTAAAGCTTTTCAACTGCAAATTCCAAAACCGTTTAATGTTAGATGAAAATATATACAAAGTAATTGTCAACACTTACCAAAATGGCACAACAAAATGCAGCAAGCAACACATACATGCTAATTTCTAATGGCGTGGAATGATGAGGTGATAATTGTCGAGGAATTCCTTTATTATTTCCTTGAAACTGCCTTGCTTGCACACTGGGCTCATCTGAATTTTCTACGTGGATCGGAGAACCTTTAAAAACATTTCGTAAAAATTGTTAAGGCAACTTTAAGTTCCCATCTCAATATTATCATTAAAATTTGTCATATTTATTGGAGATACTCCCTGTTATTTCTTGTCTAATTTTACATAAAATGTCATGCCAAATGTTTTAGGATTTTGCCTTTAAATTTACTGTTATTCATAGTTACAAACGATTTATTTCGTTTTACATAAAAGTTGAAGGAAACCTACCCTGAATTACATCAAAATAGTTGACTAATATTATAATTTTGCTTCAATATCAATATTTAATGTTGTTACCTTTCAGGATATCCTGAAGATCTGAAAACTCTCTAACCTTTGATGATCCGTAACTACCTCCATCATTTTGTAAAATGTCCGGTCGGTGAAGATCAATAGAACTAAAATCAACGTTAATAGTGGCTGCTGCTGAAGCTAACGGTCCCATTGCTTTAATTTTTGGTCTACCACTATTTCTACATTCTTCTGCTAAAAGCAATGTCACCTAAAATATCAGTTTTGTCTTATAAAATGTTCATAATGGTTGCATGTTCATTGAATTAAAAAAGTTAAATTTGGATAACATTAACGGATCGTTCCGTAAGAGAACCAGACAATGTCTATCATCTCCCAAGTTTTTGGTACAAACTATGATGCATTTTTGGCATAAAATAAAACGGGAAGTAAATTCCTTGAAATTAATAGCAACAAATAAATAAACGTAAAGGAATGAATGTTTACTATATTTAATAATATAATATTCAATATAATAGTAAATAATAATATGAACTTGACGGTAAATATACAGGGAAAAGCAAATATATCTATTCTAATTTATGATAGGAATTTTTGTGGGGATGTGGCAATTATACCAAAGTGTACTCTTTTAAGAATTTATTTCCGAGCTTTCGAACAACTATGTGTTTATTTTCAAGGAATATAATATCTAAGTTAGATTAATGGTAAAATGTTTTAAAAAAGTAATAAATCTTAACATTGGTGTATAAATATAAATAAAAACTCAAAAAACAATCAAATACATTTGAAATTTTATATTATATTGTGTTTTGAGTTTTTATTTATATACCAATGTTAAGATTTATTACTTTTTTAAAATATTTTACCATAAATCTTACTTAGATATATTCCTTGAAAATGAACGAAAGCTCGGAAATAAAATCTTAAAAGAGTACACTTTGGTATACAAATAGTTGGCAAATATTTCTTCGTAAAATATTCTAATTTAAATCTAATATTTATTCTGATAGTTATTATGCTATAAGTAATCTACGAAGATAAATATGAATATTAATTTTAGTTAATTTTAGATATTTATATAATAAAAGTATATTAATAAACGTGAAATAGTTGTTTTATTGAAGTTAGATGCGCTCCAGAAGGACGACCCCATATAAAGTGGTCTTCCAAACATCACAAAACACCTGGAAGAACCTGTATATAAGAATCTAAAAGAAAATAGTTTCGGAACGAAAATTTAGAAATGATTTCATTGATGAGAAAAGTGAATCTCCAATCCGATCTCTAGTTGACATGGCTATACAAAAAATAAGTAACCAACCTTCTGTTAGATGGATCTGTGGTATTTGTTTTCTAAAAGTTGTCATTTAAAATACCGAAGCTTTAGATGAAAAGATTATACCTGTAAAAGATCACCACTGCCTTCTCCAACAGCTATTACTCTTGGATGATGAGACGCAACCATTGGAGCAAAAGCGACGACTTCAGGATCAAGACTTTCCACGACTAGATGATAATCAGTATCTGCAATGTCCCTGAGAGGAGTTTTTTGTCCATCGGAGAATTCCAGTTCAATGTCCAATAATCCTTCCTAAAAAATTAAATATATAAATTAAACTTATAATATTTTGTAGCTTGTGAAAATAAAATTCAGTTACCTGATACTGTGCGGTTAACTTTCTAGTTATACCAGTTTCGGCTACATACACATTCTCCAAAGAACTATCCGGGGATATATTAAGCTGTAGACCAGATACAACTTGTACATAAAGTTTTGTTAAGCCTACTTTGTCATTACCCACTCTAACCTCTTTTGAACCATACACTCTACTAGTTATCGGAGACAGCACCTGAAAAGGATTTTATTAGACAGTAGGAAATAATAATAAATAATAAAATTCAGTACCTGAACTTCAGTCCTTCCTACACTTCTGCCTTGTAAAATCCTTCCGTGTAAACTAGCGATCCTAGGATCACTTACTCTCAGCCAAGGTAAAACCAAGTCGGTAACTCTTAGAAAAGTTCTTCTGTTTATTAAATAACTTATACGCCCTGAAGAATGATCGGATGCCAAAAAATGCGCATATACATCGACAGAAGTTTGTTGGTAACGTAATCGGCAAATTGGTTTATCCACGACGTTGCCAGTTTCGTCGATGGACGACACACCCCAGTTACTATCCAAAGATCGTTTTCTTCTTTTTCTAGATTTCGTCATACTAGAACAACATCAAATTATTATTAGGCTTAAATTAAGGTTCATTCGAGAATTGCATTATGGTTAAATTAACTAATAACTGAAAACAGTTTTTTAAATTATACAGTGTGGTGCACCTGATAGGAGTCGTTTCGTAAAGTATAGTATATAATCAATATGCAATATTACAAACGTATTTGTCAAAATAGCTTGTCAAACGTAGAAAGAGTAGTGGAAATGTGCAGTGCTGCCTGTAAAAAGAAAGAAATGCGGAAATGTTTGTACTCTACGATCTTTACTGGTCGATATACTTCAATGAACTGATGAATTCAGCGTACGTATCTTCTTACGATTGAAAAGCTGTGGTTTAGAATAATCTCCTTTATCTAATATTTTCAAATGTTACTTACCTAGGGTGGTAATCAGGTACCCTCCATGATTTAAGCTGCGATAGTCTTGTGTCGGCTACAGATAAATCCAAAGGAAATTCCGGCATCCACACAGTGAATTGAGCAATTCCTGTATAAGTGCCGTATTTTACAATAACGGATCCATTTACAGAACCTCTAGCTTCACTTCCGTCGACATAAACTGAACCACAAGAAGACGAAACCTATCAAATTAAAATGTAAATTTTGTAAAAAGTATTTGATTAGTATCTAAACAAGTATGCATGGTGGAGATAACAAAAAAGAACAGTCACGGTTGAGTTGAGTGAGGTACAAAACCTTGAATGCCTTAACATAACGAGGCGGAGAAGAAAAACCGAGGGCAGAGAGCTACGCAAGGGAGGCGGTATCCAGGCTAATAGGTTTAACAAAAAGAATAAAGCTAGATATCGAGCTCTAAGGATAGGGAGGACCACAATAGATCTGCAAAGGTAGCAGTGGGATAGGAGCCACTGCATTTCTAATCGAATCTAACATAACGAGGTCTATGAAAACAACATCAACATTAGCCGTGGAAGAACTGCTGAACTTCCCCCCTTATTTCACATAACACTCATGGGGGAGGCAATGATAGAGCAAAAAACATGAGCAACAAATTGGATTACAATAAGATAAGAGAAGTAATCGAAGGTAACATTCTTGAAATTGAACCGATAGATGCTTACCTAGTGAGAATATCTAGTATATCGACAAATCCAAAGCCAAGAAGAGAATTGGTGCTGGAATGTACAGTGTATGGAGAAATTCACAAATAAGGATATACCTAGCAGTGGCGTAGCTAGGGGGACAAGGGCCCTGGTGCATAGGGAAAGAATCGGGCCCTCCTCCCCTCTTTCCGCGTAGTTTGAACTTATCCCTAGTAGGATAAATCCATGCGTCGTCTCTATTAGAATCTCCATGTGTTTAATAGAAGAAAAAAGGAATAAATAATCAACGACACACATGACAATATAGAATATTTATTATACAGATACGATTAATTAAGGGAAAAAACCATTTTTAACAGAATTCCCGTCCAATTCAAAGCTGATGCTAAAGGGCCCCCTGAGCTCCGGGGCCCTGGTGCACTGCACCACTTGGCCCTATGATAGCTACGCCACTGATACCTAGGAACAAACACATCCATATTCCAGACGTAAATGTACGCTGCGCGAGAGAAATGAACATGAGAGAAAAAATACACGCAGAGCTGGGTAAAGCTCTTTTGGAAAGTGCTTCAATTATCAAGCACAAATCACTTCAATCGAGTGCTTTAGTGTTGAACGTGCCAAATACTTTTTATTTTAAAAGTGCTTTTACTGTCAACCACCAAGCATTAAATACTCATAAAGTATTTGAAGCCCTTAAAACGTTAAAAATATTTGATAAAGATCCAAGCTTAAAGCACTTTGAACGTGCTTGAAGCCTTTTAAATGAGCTTTAAAAGTCGTTTCAAAAAAATAGAAGAACTAATTTTAAGAAAACTGGTGAGCTATTTTATATTAAAAGAATAGGAATACAAAACAAACAAACAAAAATTAACATAACAAAATTCTCTTTTTTTCTTAAAAGAACAGGAATACAAAACAAAGTAACATAACAAAACAAAATTCTCTTTTTTTCTTAAAAGGCTTGAAAGCCACAAGCATTTGTACAAAGTTCTTTAATTAAAAAGCACCAAATACTCTTTTCCAGGAGTAATTGAAGCACATAGCTTAAAGCACCAAATGTGCTTCAAGCTCTCCAAAAGTGCTTTACCCAGCTCTGAATACACGATTCAAATATGCGCAGATAGCCATCGAGGGCATCGAAAAAGTTGTTAAACTAGTCAGACAACTGTATTGGCTCTGAGCTTGCACTCGGAGTTACCAAATCTACCGACCGCGGATGCATACGATGAGTATGTAAAGAAAACAAAGTTGAATTATAAATTATTCGAAATTTAGTTACCTTCAACACACTTTCATCTTCCGAATGACAGGATGATTGAAACGTTACATCAGCAGCCTTTCCAGCTTGTGATACAATAAACACTTTCATAGCTTGAGATACTTGAAGACCAGTTAATACTGCGGTGTTCAATACTTCCCAATTCTGAAAATAAATTTTAACGTTATGTATTTTTGCATATTATTATTTTATGGTGAATTAGTTTCGATACGATAAGAGCCAATCCAATCCCAATGTTTATTCCTACTACTTATTGAGAAATAGAAACTTTTATCTAGCTTCAGATTAATTATATATAACTGTTTATTTCACCGTCAGACACTGTAACATTTATTATGATGTTGAATAGAAACGTTTACCAATTACAAACTGAAATCGAATTCAAAATCATTCGAAAATAAAAAATAGTAAATTTGAACAACACTCACTTTGCTGATGGGAACAACAGCTTGTATATCGTCTTTTTGTATCTCAAAACGAGAGATTAGTTTCCTCAGATCTTTGCGAATGTCGCTTTCAGTTTCTTGTTCCTGATGAGGCTCATAGCGAGCCGACCAAACCACTTTACTACCATCATAATTTTCTGTGGCATCTTCAGATATTTCAATTAGCCAAGAAAACAATTCCATGACACTGATGAAACAAAATAAATATATCAAAACTTCTAAAAATTGTGAAAATGAAAATGTTTAATTCTACGTTAAAAAGAACGTGGAAAAGATAAAGAGAAACATTTCTATAAAATAGAAGACTATAAAAAATTGGGAAAAAAACTTAAATAAATTGAAACATATAACTGGAGAGCCTGGAACAATTTCTATGTTGAATTATGGGGTAAATGATACTTTTTGTAGAAATAGCAAAGACGACGTTAAAATTTAAATCTAATAATAAACTTAATAAAAAAGACGAACCTACTTAAAAAATGGGAATTATTTTCAAATTACTTTTAGATATGAACCTCTCTCCATTTAATTTATAATTAATCAAGTACTTACTCTCCTGGAATTATTGCTGGATCTGTATCTGGAGGCTCTTTTCTTACCAAAGTTACAGTTGCACTAGTATGTCGAGGATTAATATCAATAGTAACATTCCAAGGAATCCCTTCTGTTGGCACCGCTTCCAAAAAACGAACACCACTTTTCATTCTTGCTCTGAAATATATACAAAAGTTACCAAACAAGGTAAATTTTAATATTGTTTTCCAAAAATTTTCAATATATCTATATCCAACAGCAAGAGACAACAAAGTGTCTGTAATATGGGTGCCGGCATATGAGGGGATTGCAGGTAATGAAATGGCTGACCAGTTAGGTAAAGAAGGCTCTAAACGAGACTTCATGGGTCCGGAACTGTTTTGTGGAATCACAAAAGATTGCATAAGAGGTGAAATCGGGAACTGGCTAGATAGAGAACACCAACTCAAATGGAGGTCGACACAAGGGCATCTCCATACAAAGAGTTTACTGAACAAGGTAGACAAGGAACTCTCAACCAGGCTATTGAAACTGGGTAAGAGACATTTGAAGACAGTTACCGTCCTGGTAACTGGACACTGCACACTGAGGAGACATCTGCACAAAATGGGCAAAGTTAGTGAACATGATGAAACACCTACTCACATACTCTGCTTCTGCGAGAACTCATGGACTCAGACGGAAGCACTTTGGAGAGGAAACTGTACAACCTTTTTTTTATCCTGAAAATCCCTCCGGTCAAACTAGTGGCCTACATAGAAGACACAAAGCGTCTGGAATGGAAGTAGATAACATGGGAAATGGTACAAAGATTCAGTTCAAGTACCTGGGCTGATGAGCACAACCCAACCGAACGAATGAATGAATGAAATCTAGTAATACTACCACTTATTCAGGAATAATTAACCATTTCTAACGATTACAAGACACGTGGAGATTTGCATTTGATTTATACGGGGTGATTCATTAGTATTGGAGCATAGGTTAAGGACGGATTATTTTGACCAAATATGCCTTAATAAAATAATGCTATGAAAAATGTTGTCTTCTTTTTAAAGTCAATGTGAAGTGAGAGATTTTTAATCCCATTCATGACAAACACCGCCCAATAGCTAAATAACAATTCATAGAGAAAACCATGCCCTAGAAGAATTTTGTAGAATAAATCCGGAGGAAGTAATCATACACTATTTTATATTCTTTGCTAATTCGAGAATATGAATTAAATGAACTAAACGAGCTAAATAACAGTAAAGTATTTTAAATGTAATTAGTGATTTTATGACGACCTGGAACACTAAAAGGAATTTACTTGTACGACTGCATGGAATTGAGTGGATCGTTCCATCAAATACCTACGTGCTGTAGCACAATCAAAATATAGATTTATTTAACGACGAGGGTGATAAAATTTATGAATGTTCGTAAAACGGAAAAGCGATTCTCTCGTTCGTAACATCTATATTATATTTAAATGAGAGTGACAACATTTATCAATGTTCCGAAAACGGAAAAGCCATTTCCTCGCTAATTTTCAAAGTTCTACAATATGGTACATACGCATATGTGTTACAAACATTTTATTGTTATATACTTTCTTGGCTAAAGAGTATTTTCCAGTTTTTTTTTTGTTGAGAATATTATTGGAATTCTGCTCCAAGATATAATTGAATTATATTCTGATCACAGGATATTTTTTGATGTGTAGTACTTGGTAATAAGTAAATATTGATGTGGAAAAAAATACAGGGTGTTAAAGGACCCCGCACTTTTTAAGAGCAAATCCGGTCAAAATGGTTGAAATTTTGATATCCTGCACGTCCTATATTTAATTATAAAGTAGCCATTCATTTACGGATATCAATGAGATTACTATCGTACGTATCAAAAAATCACCACTGAGATGCAGTTTTTGAAGAAATCAAAATATGCCGGATAGTCATCGAAGCTTTAGATCAACCTGGATAATCAGAAATATATAAAAAAGGCGTATTATCTTCTTGTCTACAACTTTTGTAATTACCTACATATTTTATGTCACCACTTTGCATATTTTTTATACTATTCTTCCTTTGACGAACCCTGAGGTGGGTGACAATGTCCTTTATACTTTAAGAGGTCCAAAATAGACTTTATTTGGGGTTTTCGATAGTTCTGCCCATGTTAGTACGTACAAGATACCAAAATTTCATTCATTTTGACCGGGACCGGATTTGCACTTAAAAAGTGTATGATTCCTGATGATGAAATCAACTGGTTAGCTTGGTCACTGTTGCTTTAAAATATGGCTATTGGATGACTCAACCTTCCTTTGCTACGTTTAATAATAATTGTTTTTTAAACAAATTTCTCACTTAGAAAATAGCAAAGAAACTCATCATTTTTATAATAATTTCATTAAATTCTATAGACTTTACGTATTTTTTATCTCTTCATATAAATAATTATAAATTAATAACTTTATACTTGTATTATCGCATCGACAAGTGGATATTTTTAAACCCACTTTGCCGATAAAAATAGAAAGTATCGAGTTTTAATTATCGAGGAAATTGAAACATTTTAAAATGTACTTGAAGTTTAATTTTAAATATCGACTGCGTTCCTGGATTATGCAGTTTGTATGTAATAACTGAACTATGAAAATGTGGACATGAAGTAATTATAGAATAAATTAGACAAGCGAAACCAATGACGTATAATAATAATAACTTTATTCACTCAATAAATAAATAAATACAAAAAATACATGGTGGAAGCGAACAAGGAACTGTTGCGATAAGTGCAAGCACTTGTTTCGCGGAGAAATGCACATGTGTAGAAAGTGAACTACTTACACTTCTAAGTTAAACGGAGTTGGAATATCTGCACGATATAACCAATCTCTAGTCTATGATTAAGCTGTCAGAGCTTCTGGACGGATGATATCTATCTTGTACTGTGTATTGCACAAATCCCCCCATGTGTAAAACCGGGTAAATTATCACTCAGGACATATCCCAAAAAAGTGCAAGATGAAGTTTTGGAGGTTATCAAACATCATAAGATGTCAACAAATGCACGTACGTAGTTAAATATAATTCTGTTCGTATAAAAGTAATTTCAATACTTACTTAACAACAATCGCTGTCATCAATTTAGCTTTCTCTCTATCGACAAAAACAGGCAAATAAATTCTTGCCATAGGAAATAAAGGTGGATGAGGCACCAATATAGTGACGGCATCGGTAAGTTTCAATTCCTTATAAGCTCCTTTAGCAGGTACCAATTGAATATTACCTAGAATTGCTGATGGTTGCACTTGCATCTTCGGATGGCAG
Source organism: Lochmaea capreae (assembly GCA_949126875.1). Classification (NCBI taxonomy): domain Eukaryota; kingdom Metazoa; phylum Arthropoda; class Insecta; order Coleoptera; family Chrysomelidae; genus Lochmaea; species Lochmaea capreae. Next base: position 8,841,219 of record OX421406.1, on the reverse strand, counting down.
CCTTCTCCTTCATCTGGCCAAGGTTCTAGTACGGAATAGGCGACTTGTACTAATCTAGGAGGTGTTTTGGTGAGTTTTCCTGGTCTCCCATCTTTATCAGGTGATGGTAGGGGTGGCCACCAAGAGGCTGGGATGGTAACCTTAAAATGTAATATTATATAGAAACGTCCGGTTTTAATATGTAAAACATAAAAATAAATTGAGATACAGTATAAAATATGTAATAGGGTTAAAGAATAAATATTGTTCTTATAATCAGCTAAAATTGGTAGAGAAAAATTGGCAATAGTGCAAGCTTTGTGTTGTTTTTTTTTATAAAAGTAAACAGAATTAATTAATGTATACTATGTGTTAATGTTATAATAATAATAAACACACGCTCGGGATAGGTGAAAATTACCAGCAAGAGCTGAGCAAGTGTACACTTAAGATAATGATAATTATGAATGCTTTTATTGGCCAAACATACAGTGCATACAAATAAAGATATCAAAAAAATGTTACACAGCAGTTTGCCAAATGGCAGAGTTTAAATTTCTTGAATGAATCAAGAATTTGCTCTTCCACTCAACCAGTATGTAGAATTTTGCTCGAAAGTTGGATTTATATGGTATAAAGTCATAATACACTATCGGCGTTTAGTCGTTCAATCGATATTTCAGTAGAGATAAAAGAAAATTCACAGCTCTCGATGCGGCAGCGACTCAATTAAAAAGTCAATCAGCATTGCAGTTTCCCTTTAATTTAAAAGTGGAAAAATTATTGTTCGACAGCGTTATCAACTTAAATATGCGCATACTTGTCGACTAAACAGTTATATTTTTTTGTTCATTGTGAGCTCAATTCTTCTAGGTACGAAAAATGGAATGAAATGTAGCATCAAAATTCACTATTTTATTTTATAACCTGATAATTTCAAGACCAAAACTTACATCCAATATCAGCTTTTGATATTTAATTACATCTATAACAATATTCTTATCAATTTTTATACATAAGCTAATACGTGAAACAGGAATGCTTCAGGCTTAGGTAATGGTACTTCTGCTGTACCAAGTCAAACCATCCGAAAAGAGCCGAAGCGCCATGGGAAGTTAAAGTTTATCCAAAATCAATTCCAGCAGCTAAAGCACCAGCTAGTTTCTTTTTCCTTTGATCTGTATATGTGTGTATAAGTGACAAGAGAAGTCAAGCCACCCCCAAAATTACTTTGTATTTCAATTGATAGCGCGCACCAGCATACATCCCTTTCATAATAGGACAAATATAATAGAACAAACAAATAGTAGATTTTTTGAACTTTTCGTCAAATCGTCACAACAAAGTAGGTATACTTACCATTGTAAGTTTATATTAAAAAATGCAGTTAAATACAAAGATTTATGTGAACTTGTGGAATATTTTCCTAAACTAATGAAAATGCAAAACCACAAATCATCGTTCCAAATCCAATCAAAAGAAAGTAACTGTTTGCGTTTTGAAATTTACGTCTTTCGTTAACACGTAAAAGCTATAAATATACTTGTTCACTAACATAATTTAAAAGTGTATATTATAGTGATAAACAGTTTTCTTGGAAATTTTTGTACCCAGCGAGATATTTTTGGCATTTGATTAGATGTCTACTTATGTATTTATCAAAATCTTTGTTAGTTTTGATGACTTATCATTATTAAAAGTTATTCCAAATTATCTAGTTCTAGTTGTTTTATGAAGGGTTTTAATTATAACGAACGCCTTATAAAGTTCCTGAATCTACGACAATTAAGGATTAGGAAAAGGGTCGGTCATGGTTTACATAATACCGGTCGGCACAGGTAAAATTCTTAATTTCATTTTTAACAGCGGAATTAGTAAAACCATTTGTTTGGCCACCTGTACTGTACATCTACCATCAAATTTTGGTTTAATACTCCGTTATAATATGTTCACCATACATAAACAATTAATATATGGTAGGTTGACTCTAAGCTCCCCCCTGCGCAATTTTTATCTCACTAGGTCTCCGATGCTACTCTTTTTCGGGATTTTCAAGTTCCAACTGAGCAATAGACATACCGTGTGTCTTTTGTAGTTAAAAGGTATGAGCGTGTTAGTATACAGGGGCTGGACTGTTTAATTATTATTACGGGAGATTTATTAAACATAAAATGCCCCAAAATTGTGTGACGGTTGTAGGAGTAGAGATGGGGAACAAATATCTTCAGATTTTCATTTGGTGGGCTCAGTGAACTTTTCGTAAATTTTGTTGAATAAGTAACGCAACTTGAAAATATATTTGTAGATAACTTCAATAAGTTGGCATGTAAAAATTTTATTAAAGCACTATTTAAAATATTTCAAGAAATATAATTTGCGCATCCTTGTAAAATTTTTCCATGAGTTTATTATTATTGTCTAGTTATTTACAGAGACTAGAAAGGATTATACAAAATGGAAATGGTGTTCATAGATATCAAAGAAAAAACAGAAATGAAAATACAAGAAATGATAGAGTGAAAATGGAAATGGTTTTGTGAGAAGAGATAATCATGATAGATATGGAATTAAAGATTATGGATACAGGAATGGTGATAACAGAAGAAATCAAGGAGATGTATGTATATAGATATTATGGAAATGGAAATAGAAATAATGGTAATAGATATAATGAGAATAGAGGAAACCAAGGAAATTTTGAAAGAAGAAACTATCATGGAAATAGGAATGGGAACTGGCAACAGAATAGAGGGGAAGAAAGAAATAATTATAATCAAAGAAGAAATGATTATATAAGAAGTTACAATCAAAAAAATCGAGAGAGATATTTTTTTTGATTTATGGGACAAGGTGAGTATTCCAAATGATATTCACCTGTGCTAAACATACTCCGTCTTCACCATCTGGACTGCAAGCTGCATGCAAAGGTGTTCTATTTCCCATGGTAGCATGAAGGACGATGCAAACCCTCTGATGATGTCGTGCTAACAAAACTTGTCGTCTTCCTCCAGGATCAGTACCAGTATGAAATAGAACTCTTAGTACTGGGGAGTCTCTAGGTATTTCGTCCCGGACAATATGAGCAGACATATCAAGATGATGAGTTGCTTGGTCTTGTAAATCAATACTTGGACCTACAAAGTAAATGTATTGATTTAGTCTAAGATTGACGATGGAGTTAGGCAGAAATACCGTGCGTCTGGTACCAGGGAACCGATGCGTATACCTGTGCGCATCGGATTTGTAACAATTAAAATTATTTTACGACGTTTTTTTATCCCAACGTAGCGCTACTGGAGCGATAATCTATTTCCTGCTGAACGCGTGTTTTGTCGACTACCAATTTAACCAATTACCTGTATCTATAAAAAAATGTACCACTCTTAATAACTTTAAAATGTCACTTAAAGAACACATCAAAAACTTATAGTATATGTTGTTGCCTAAATTTTATATCGTTTTTGTTTAAACAAATTTTTCGTTTTTTGTTTTAAAATTCTTTGTGTTTATGCGTGTTAAACAAAATGTAAAATATTGTACTTAATTTGATTATAAGTTAAATTTTAATTAATTATTATATTTATTAGGGTTTACTATTTAAATAAAGATCTATCTATCTATCTAATTGGCAGGGAGAAATTCCGTTGTTATACTGGGACTGAGACGAACCAGAGAATAGGAAAATGGTATTCCTGCGTGTGTGAAAGAGAAAGATGCAACAGAGCGAAATAAATATTAAAAAGTATTAAACTATTGCAATGACGTCTTTGACAGGTCGACCGTATTGTGTTGGATGGTACACATTCTATTTAGTTTTCATTGTAGCTTTTTTTCGATTTCCGGTTGTTTTAACGATGCAAGGTGACTATTTAATCGATCTGTCTGTGCAGCGCCTCGATGCTTGGATTGGTGCTACAACTTTGGGGGCCTCTCAGTGAATCATAACTTTAAACTTGGAGTGTGTATTCTAGATATTTTATCGAAGGTTAGTTAGTGTACCTATATCAGGCAATTCCAACGAATTCGGTTGCCCCCCAGCACAATATGGCCGATATGTCAAAGTCAAGTGTTCTGGAAAGGTCTATTGAAATTTTATAGGAAAATAGAATGACATGTTACATCTTTTCTTCAACGATTTGTTTAGAATTATTAAGAATAATCAGTGGAAATCTTACCTGACGTATTCACCGGTAAAGGATCCGGAACAATATATTTGGCCGGTACGGTTTGTTTTGTACTAAACGGTCCATAGGTAGCTCTAACCGAAATTGGCTGAGATCTTTGGAATACTGTAAATTTATCGATCGATAAGGGAACTCCTCCACTTGCAGCTGCATTATTTGCGGTTTCCGGAGTTAAGAAATGTTGACGAGTTTGTTGTTTTATGAAAAAACCACCATCTTTGTTTTCGAAATGAACATTGACACATGATGAATAACCTGAAAAAGAAAAAAATAGTATAGAAAGGTGTTACAACTGGTCAATAATCAGTTACAGTTTCTAATGAAGTGTAAGTAATTCAATATTTGTGAAGGAAGATTGCCAAAGCAGTAATCTGTGTTAAAACACAGAGTTTAACAATAGACCATTCCAGAATGAAGTTATTGACAGGCCGGCCATATTGCTGTGAGCCCTCATGTCATATTCTATTTAGTTTCATTGTTTACTGGTAAACAACGGCTTTAATTAGTAAAAAGTTCTTGAAATTATCTAAAATGCCATCGTTTTCTAGCGTTGTTAAGTGTCAAGTGCGGGGAGCAAGAGATAAGATATCTCTTTTTTTATTTCCGGCTGTTTTAATCAAGCGAGGTGACTATTTAATTGATCTTTCTTTGCACCTCAATCTGCTACTCTTGAAGCCTCTGTTGATTGCTTTTTTCGTCGTCTGACATTTAAATTATTAATTAATTCAATTCAAAGACAATTTACTGCGCTATGTGTTATTTGTGAAATTTTTATTATTTAAATAAACTATATATTACATTGACATTGTTCTACAAAGACTGTTTGACAACCAACTGACTAGCACACCATGTCGAAACACACAAACTGCAACTTCAGCTGATCGGGGAACCCAGCCAAATATGGCCGACTTGTCAAAATCAGGTGTTCTGGAATGCCCATTAACTGATAAGTTGACACTAATGTCAGACACCCCGAGGAGAAACATTTTTGGGTGTTTTGTATTGTTTTTTATCCACTTTATTCCAAACAGTCAGGTACGACTATTTAAAATGCCTAGATTTTGTATAGCAGTTGGTTGTGGTAGTAATAATAAAAAGGATATAATCAGTGCAATTCTGTTCGCAAATAGCAATATTGTTATAAAAGAAATATATCGCTATCTTAGCAACATTCCAAAAAATGGTATTCTAATCATCATGTTAAGCAATATATGACCTGTCAATTTTAAAGATAGGTATCTTGTTATTGTCCTTGTTATTACAACAACCTCATTTTTGTACTTGCTAAAGCTTTTTTTAAATGAATACATTTTTTTTATTATTTTTTTTCAGAAATTTGAAAATATTGAATATAAATGAATTGTGAACGAATCTTATTTTGATAACAGTCTTAGATATAATATGATATTTTAACGCATTGGCAATTTTTCTGAATGTTTCTGCCTAAATGAAAAGTGGCAAGTTGATTATTTTCCACTATATTTAACATATCAATAAGCCCTTCTCCTTTATAATCTAGTTCCCCGACGTTTAAGGGGTGACATTTCCCAGTAATCAATATTCTATTATTTTCTGTAGTAATGGTCGCGTTCATCTCAACGTAGCGCTACCGGAGCGATAATCGATTTCATGCTGAACGTGTGTTTTGGCAACTGATTGATGTGAGCGCTATGGTAGCAGTCGCCATTTTTCCCATCAGAATTGAAATACGCTACGCTACCGATCAGTGATGCATTAACTGTCATTTATGACAAATATAATGTGAATAAACATATAAAATGAAGTAACATATTTTTGTTTGAAGATATTTTAGACCTTTGTATCTTGAAAATGAATTAACACCACTGGGACCTATTAAACTAAGTTGAAAACGCAGATAAATGAATAATTATTGCAGTCATATGTCAAATAAAATTAGGTTATGGTGTTATATCAAGATAAGAACGTTCAGCAGAATTAAGAAATGATGGATTTCGCAACCTGGTCAACTATGTTGGGAAGAACGCGACCATATCACAAGCGAGTGAAAATAAATTGAAAATAATTTGACAGATTTCAGAAAACTTGTTGCCAAGCAATAGAAACGAGAGCCAGAAGGGCTCGAGTGGCTATTACCAAGTGGCAACAAGTTTGAGAAAAGGTATATGAATTACTGAAATTGATCCATATTTCTCGAACAATTTATAGATTAAAGTCAGAATAAATCGTCTTCTTTTCTTATTGAATGCCGAAATACAGTGTTGCCAGTAGTTAAATTCAAGTTACTGCAACAATATTGCTATTGACAAAACCATAACAATATTGCTTATTCAACAATGTTTTGTAGCAATGTTAGCAGAATAGCACTTCATATCCTTTCATAAATTTTCATTAGTATTTCACAATGCTAGAGGAGGTTGATGTTTCGGCCCAAAAAATACCAATCAAATAAAAAATGTTAAAATCCGATACTGTACTACAACAATAATGCTATTAAAATATTTCAGCAAGTAATTTAAATAGAATGAATCACCAATTGAGCTTAAAATAACTTTCAATTAAGGTTCATAAACTCGTGAAACAAATTCCAAACTATACGATTGCTATTGAAATTAGTTTTTTGCCTATCAAACGATGTTGAAAGATATATAACACAAACCAGTTATATTTGGTTCCTTTTCCGTTTCTTGAATTTATTACTTTGTTACACGGTTTTTGTTGCAACCCATTTTTCCATTTCAGATATTACATGCCAGAATTGTATAATTTTTGGTAATTTATGTTTTTTTTACATTGATGTAGTAATCTGTATCTGTAGAGTAGGGAGGGTGAGTGTAGGCTCACAGCACTTAGACCACATGTGACCCATTGTACATCCTCCCGAGGAGTTGTCCATCCTGCCCCTCCCAGGAAGGTGGACAGGTCACTAGGATATATCTCCTTTATATCGGCAGATGTAGGCCAAGACTCACCGAACACACACTCTCTTATTGACTAGTACTATCCCCGATATAACACGTTCTCTGTTCAAGGCTAATAGGGCTTGTCTGCTATCAGTGCAGATTGTTATAGTTTTGCCAGAAATTCTTTTTCTGGTTAGTTCTTTTGTGGCAATTGAGATACGAGCCAGTTCTGTTTGAACCACGCTGGTATTGTTTCCCATTCCCCACTAAATCCTTAGGCTTAGTGCTCTGGAGTAAACTCCACATCCTGAGTCTTCCTTCATTTTTGAGCCATCTGTATATTGATGTAGTAAATTCAAACCATTAATGCAGAAAGAAGATTCCTCGTATAGTCCCAGAGCTGGCTACAAAAAACAGGGTCGATAAGGTGCGCGCCATTTCGGCTTGTAAACTGGCGGCCTCAACTTAGTACATCACCAAACACCACTTCTTAAGGTCAGCACAGGTCGGATATGAAAATGCCAGCCGGTTTTCCCGAACGAAAAAATTGGCTGAAAAACCTCATAACGGGCGCGCGTGAAACCTTTAGTAACGTGGGGTTCAAACCTCAAATAAGAGCGGTGTAATAGTGCAAAAAGTTTTGCAGGCCGGAAAACCCTCGTAAGAAGTGATCGAAAGTGCCGGAAAACTAATCTGAAAAACCTCATAACGTGCGCGCGCGAAACTTTTTTATTAGGTTTTTGGGGTCTCAACTAAGAGCGGTGGGATAGCGCAAGAAGTTTTGCGGGCCGGAAAACCCCCGAAAAAAATTGAAGAAAATCGGTGTATATTTGAAATGAAAATTTTTCGTATTCGGCTTAATGAAAAATTATTTTTGATGTCTCCATTCAAAATACCTGTTTGAGCTACTCGAAATTGAAAAAAAAATCATCAAGATACGATGAAAACTCGCTGAAATATAATCATTTTTTATCGCGCGCGTGATTTTATAGCTCATTCTCATTTTCCACCTACTCGAGCCGCCGCCAGCAACGCAAAACCGGGCTTCTAATTTTTTTTTTTAATTCATTTACTGCGCCAATTATCGAGTGATTTTGATCAATTTTTTTTTAAAACTTCTGGGAATGGTTATACTTTTTGATACAGTTGCTCAGTATTGAGTAACGGCTCGTGGTGCCCCAAGAAACTTTGAGGAACGTTGAGGCAAGATGATATGAGGTTTTTCAGATGAGTTTTTCGGCACTTTCGATCACTTCTTACGAGGGTTTTCCGGCCTGCAAAACTTCTTGCACTATTACACCGCTCTTATTTGAGGCTTAAACCGCACGTTACAAAAGGTTTCACGCGCGCCCGTTTTGAGGTTTTTCATCCAATTTTTTCGTTCGGGAAAACCGGCTGGCATTTTCATATCCGACCTGTGCTGACCTTAAGAAGTGGCGTTCGGTGATGTATTAAGTTGGGGCCACCAGTTTACAAGCTGAAATGGCGCGCACCTTATCGACCCTGTTTTTTGTAGCCAGCTCCCCGTCTAGTACGATGGTTGTCTTTTGTATTTTACATATAGAGCATTGATTCCCAAAGTGGTCCAGGTGGAACCCCAGGGGTCCACGGGAGACTCGACGAGGGTCTACGTTGGCGTGACAAAAAATGGGGGTTCACAATTCGAAACGGGGGTCCACGAATATTTATGTGGTTTCGATAGTGAAGAACTAAAATGTTGGCTTGACTTCACCTGTAGGCAGATAATATTTTAAGAAGTTCAGCGATTGTTGTAAAAATTTGTCCATTCCATATTCAGTACAGCGTGTCGAAACTTTGCAAAGCTGCCGCCGTCCGCAACACTTGTTCAGACTTGCAAAGGAACGAAATAGGACTTGTGGTGTGAGTGCTTGCAAACTTGCATGAGCTTGTTTGTTTCTTCACCAATACGAATGCCAAGAATAAACGTTTTTCCCGATTTTTTAAAAGAAAAGTAAAGTAAAGTGAATCTATGTTAGTGTTTGCCAGTGCCACTTCGACTGGGAAGTTTTCTATATACAATAAGTGAGAATTTGTTGGTTTCTTGTGCTGTGAGTAGATTTGAAAAAAGTAAAGATGGATCGAATGACCAATATTACTTTTTTGACATTCACTCACAGCATGATCAATTGAGTAATAAACCTCATTAACCAATAAATTCTCCATGGTTAAAAGAAATGTAGTTACAGGGGATCCACCGGCACCAGCAAAATTTTGAAAGTGGTTTATGAGAAAAAAATTTGGGAGCCTCTGATATAGAGAAAAAAAACAGTAGATAACTTTTAAATACTATTGCTTTTCAAAGTATTCTTCACGAAGAGAAATGCATTTTTGCATATTTGTTTTCAGGCGCCAACTATGTTGTTATATGCAACACTTCAAAATACAGCCCTTGTATCTGCCGGAATGCCTTATAATATTATATTGAGAGTCCACCAGATAAAATGCAGGTTATTAACCATCGACCATCAGAATTCTTGAAAAGAAAACTACTCCTTAGGTTCACTGGGATTTATTATAATTATTTCATGTACATATTTACAATGAGTTCTTACGACCTATAGAATAGTAATATTAATGATCCTAACCCTCCTCACCTGCGGTTATAGAACTTTAGAAATCACATTAACTTTTCTGTTTATTTAATAAACATACAATGACACAAGTTGACCTTGTTTATTCGACAAGTTCATCGTCGCTCATTTACTTTAAAACATGCAATTAAGTTATTAAATATAAACGAATTTCTTGTAGCTAAAAGATCTTCACAAAGTATAGATACAAATTCTGCTGTAGATTTTCGCGTAGTTAAGAACATATTGTTGAGTTAAGCAACACACTATAAATAAAGACTAAATGACATGATTAGAAAATGAGGGCTTATTAGTTTTCATGGATATTATGTAAAGTCCATCGGAGGGTAGAATATAGGGGTGTTCTCAATGAACTTTAGTCATTTACTAAATTTTGATAAATATATTTTTAATACACCAAAAATTATTGAACGTAACTTCGTGACAGATCATCATTTGTGAAATTAAAGCCTATTAGGCCTAATAAAGACAAATAGACATAAAATAACGTATCATAAATATTAACAAATTTACCCGCTTAAACTTGCAATTACGTGGTTTATTTATATTTTTGGAATAGAGAAAAAACTTGACTGACTGTCTCAACCTGGAACCGTATTTTTTGGTAGTACAAAAATATGATCATTCAACGTGCGAGTAACGGCTATTACTCGGGAGTATAATAAGTACCTTAACTTTTTCTATGATTATTAGAAATCAGAAAACTTGGGATATGCCAGAAGATGGTATCATGAAAAGGTATAACTTTTCAAAGAAATTCGTTACGGAATTACGCAACAAGAAGGAATGGGATCCAAATACCATTACCAGTCTTGGAAAGAATGTCATTCAATGGTACTCAGACGGCTCAAAAGCAATAGAAGGAACTGGGATAGGAGTGTACGGGCCAGGAACCAAACTCTCTGAAAGCTTGGGAAAAACCCCAAGTATCTTTCAAGCGGAAATTCACGCAATAAGAAAGTGTGCCCAGTTCAATATTGACAAAGGATATAGAAGGCAAAGGATTATCATAATGTCTGATAGTCAAGCAGCCATTAAAGAACTGAGTTCTTGTGGCGTGGGAATGCCTAGGTAGGAGAGAACAATATAGTAACCTTACTGTGGATTCCAGGACACACTAGAAAAGATGGAAATGACATAGCAGGTGGACTAGCAAAGAGGGGGACCGAAAGACCCTTTTGCGGTATCAGCCCCTATGTAATATTGGGAGAAATAGGCAAAGCCGAAGAAAAGAGAAGATCTGACCATTGGAAAGATGCTTAGACAATCAAAGATTCTGATGGGTGGCTACAGCCCGTTGAGATCATGTGAATGCATAAGTCAAAGTAAAACTGCACCAAGAGTTTTAACAGAGATCCTAACGGGTCGTTGCCGCCTGAATGGGCACTTGAAAAAGCTCAAGATAGTGGAGGAAGAAGAATGTAGATTCTGTGGCATGGAAGAAGAAACCTCCATCCACATGCGAATTCAACCGCAATTCAGAATCCTAGGTCACAGCATCTAGGAGATTATTGGATAGAAGAGAGACATTTACTTAAGTTGAAGCCTGCAAAATTCAGTGAATGTCGCCCCATCATACATACATACAATGCTTTATTATTACATCTAGTTTCCCAAAGAAATAATTATCTTGTCTGCTTTTGTCCATAACAATGTCGTATTTTCTGTTTATTTTTGTTTTAAATAAATTAATCAGCCAATTCGTTAAATACCATTCTTATTCCATCTCTCCAATTGACATATTCATCGGCTCTAAATAACAGTGCATTTCCACGGTTCCGATTTAATTTTTTTAACATTTTTTACAAAGCATGTGTTTAGCCACTACCACAATTTGGTTGAGAATACAAAACAACCAACTCATCATTCATGTTAACTGTTCATATAGTATTTTTAAAGAAAATAATTTAATAATAATTAATAACGTGTGACTTTTTAATTACGGGAAAGCTACAGACAAGATTTAAGTAAGTGTGTTCGTGATGTATGGAGGTATTCTTGTTTACGTTTCCAAAGAAGTATCTATTTTGTTAAGCTCACGATAACTTACTTTCAGGATGATGATGACATGATATATGGCGAGTGCTTAATCTAAAATAATTTAAAGTTATTTATATACCATGGAAAAAAATCCAATTTTCTTTTGTTCATCATTATTCGGAAGCGCTAACAAGCCTTTTTCATTTATAAGATAAAAATACTTTATTATACCCAGTATTTATACAACAACCGCATCTGTTTGAAGTTTGGTAAAAATGATCTGACTTCTGAAGTGGGTTTGTATTGTTTGAATGACACTTTGTTTTGATTTATGTTTACTAAATTTTGTACTTATTCACTTACTATTATTTTTTTGTGTTTAAATTTCGTTATTTAAGTAAAATGTATTAGACCTACATAAAACAGTATCGATAAGGTACCCGACAGTTGAGTTAATAAATGATTGTAAAAACATTAACCGATCGCGAAATGACTATTCTGCCAGTTTCCATAGGCCGGATATGTAAATAGCGGCCAGTTTTTTACGTCGGAAAAACTTGCCTGAAAAACCGATAAGGTACACTCGTGAAATTTTTTTTCAGGCATTGTTGAGACCTTGACTAGAGTGAATTATGAACTCATAATTCACGCTTCTGCATTTAAATAACATGCCATGACATCTCAACACTCACAAAATTTCGGTACATAGGTGACTAGAGATGGGGGTACAATATATGAAATAAACTATTAAATCTGCGTATTTTGTTTAGGAAATTTGTTTCTGAAATATATCGTATCGATATTTCGTATCGAAATTTTTAGTATTGATACTTTTCATAACGGTATTTTTTAATATTGATACTTTTTAAAACAATATAATTATAACGGTACGGTGTATCGATACTTTACACAGTATCGCCCATCTCTATGTCACATTTGACGTACTTTTGACGTTAGAATTGTCAATAATACCAAACTCGATACCAAATTATTACTTTCCGTTCTACACTCGCCTTATTTAATAAAGATATCGTGGACAAAGTATAGTATTCTACTCGCAACTTATGGCCATTATTCACTCGGGTGACTTGCGCCTACGGCTACGGCTCGGGACGCAAACGTCACCCTGCGTGAATAATGGCTATCATAAATTACTCGTTCAATAATATACTATTATTACGTAAGAATAAAGAACATTTTTTACTAATAAAACTACTTTTTTCTTTTGTAAAAACCAAAAACTTGTTTATTGGAAATTCTAGCGATTTTTACTCATTTTTGGAGTTGGACCGATTTTTGATAGTGGTTTTAGAAATTGAATCTGGTGGAGAGCTATTTCATCTGTTGGCAACACTGGTCACCACACAGCTGTAGTAATACAGCTAACGTCTTTTACAACATCAAATAACTAATACTGCTTCCTCGTATATTGATTTCAAAATTTAATCCTTATTTAAATCTTATTGTATTGTTAATGTACCCAAAAAGGGTCAGGATTATGGAGAAACAAGGTGGTCAAACTAAAATAGGGTATAATATAAATATATATTTTTATGTATGAACGGATATATTCTAGAATTAATTTATTCTACAGTGTGCCACTTTGTTCACAATACGTTTTCTAGTAACGTGCTGCACGCTAAGCTTAGTATAATAACATACTGGAAAACCCGATAATGATTAAGTGGATGATAAGTATTCATAACAAACAGTAGCTAAAATTAAAAAACCTTTTTTATAGAAATAGAAAACCGATCAAACATTTTGGTGAACCCGTTATTCACTAGTATTCGATATAGCATTCAACCTTTTAGATTATTTACTTAATTACAGTTTCCTGCAAAAAATTGTCATTTTAGTAAAGCGTATTATCAATAGATGTCACTTCTAAGTTAAACGGACATGAGAACAGACTATACAACGATATTCCTTCGATAGCCCATTCGAAGTGTCGATTGCAGACAGAAAGGAATGAGCTGACAAAGAACTCAGTACCATTAGACAGGGGCAGACATGGTACACCGATGGGTCTAAAACTGTAAATGGCACTGGCGCGGGAGTATGCTCCAAAAAACCAGGTGGCAGCTATAGAGCTACGCACTGGGAAACTACACCTCTGTATTTCAGGCAGAGGTATATGCAATCTTGCAATGCGCGAAAGAAAACAACAGAAGAGTTGCCGAAGGCAAGCCGGTCCATATCATGTCAGATAGTCAGGCGGCACTTAAAGCAATCTCAAACCAGAAAGTGACCTCTAGACTAGTACTGAAGACGTTAGTCAAACGGAATAATGTCAAGCTGACCTGGGTACCAGATCACCAGTGTATCGAGGGCAATGAAAAAACTGACGAACTTGCAAAAAGAGGGCCAGAGGATACGCAGCCTGAACCAGGACAGATTCTCGGTATACCGTAAACTATAGTACGAGGATATGTAAAGACCTGGATCAGAGAACAACATAAAAATTTATGGGTAAACGTCTCAAGGCAAATGTGTGGGAAAACCTTTATAAAAGAACCATGCCAGAAACGTAGAGCGGAACTACTAACACTGTGCATAAATCAGCTGAGAATCATAACAGGTTTCATGACTGGTCATGCACCAGTAAAGGAACACCTGTACAAATTAAAACTATACAACGGAGACCTTACATGTATATTATGCGGAAGGGAAACGGAGACAGTGAAATATCTGTTTACATGCGAGATGCGATCGCAAAAGACAGTTATTACTTGGCCAACCGCAAGGAAACGCTGAGCTATATGTATATAGCAAACACCCAGCTAAGAACTTGTGCAAACTGGTGCAGGGGACAAAGGTGTTATGAGAGAGCACGAGCAAAAATAATACAATAAGCCATTAGACTGCAGTGTTATCAGAGACTTGTCAGACGGGCTCGGGAAAAAAAAGTTAAACGGATTATGCTCTCAGAGCTTCTGGACAGATGACATTTTCCTTGTACTGATGAGGCGCAAATACGCAGAAACCGGTCTACAAGTGATGTTATCCCTCCTAATTATAAACCAGAATAGTTGGTTACATCGTACAGATATCCCAACCCCGTTTAACTAAGAAGTGTAATTCAATAGTTTGTTGTTGCTTCTTAGTAAACGGTCTGCTCTTTGAAAAGTATTTTACAAAAACTTTGTAATACGTTATAAAAGTTTCGATAATAAAAATATAATGAGATTATATTCTTTTTGATGTGATTCTATGGATTCGGTTTTTCATTACGATTTTTCCGTCAGAAATTCACTGTGAGCTTTAAGCGTTGGTTCAGCGAGACCCTTTAAAACTTTTAAATCAAATCCCCTAGTCACTAGGGCCTAGTGCATTGTCCAGTGAAGAGGTGGAGTTTGTGAATGATTGATATTAAAGTTTTGCAAAAAAAGTTTAACGTGCTGTAAATAATAAATCCAAAAAATATAAAATCAAAATCATACGAATGATTATAGAAATTGACAACAACTTAAGAGTTGAAGAATCTATTTTGACCACGCCCACACAACAAACTGTTAGTAATATCGGTACTTATGCTGAAGCTGAAAATGTATGGAATTTGTTTATAGTGGTCAATAATGGCTGGCGCCACCGAGTCGTTCGTCTCAATAGGCCCTAAAATAAAAAAGCCGCCTGAGTTGCATGCATTGTTGACTTATGACACATGATTTGTTAGTTCCTATTCCAACGTAGATTAGACCAGGTTAATTTGGTTTATATTTAAATAAGTAGTTTTTTATTTATTCAAACCCAACCCACTTTACCCCGATCTCACCTAAACGACCTGTTAAGCAATAAAAATTGTTAAATTAACTGAACTCGTTTAAAATAAAGTCATACTTGCAAATTTTTTTTGTGGAATTCATTTGAAATGTTTATTAGCCAGGTAATTATTTAAAAACATCATCTGGCATTTTTATCCATATTTTCAATAAAAAATAGTTAACTATCTATTAAAAATCGTCATCTATTCCGATAGCCAAACAGCACTAAAGGCGATAAGCTCATATCGGACAACTTCAAATCTGGTGTGGGAGTGTCGCAGGGCCCTCAACAGACTAGGTAGTCATAATAGAGTGACCCTAGTCTGGGTGCCAGGTCACCAAGGAATAAAAGGCAATGAAAAGGCCGATGAACTAGCCAAGCAGGGAGCGAGTGAGGACCAGAACCTTCCTGTGGAGTTGCAAAGAACCTCACTAAGGAGAGCATCCACCAATGGATAAGCAACCAGGCGTTGCGCTGGAGGCATAAAACCCCAGGACAAAGGCACGCTAAACTATTCCTTAAAAGCCCTTCGGCCAAACTGTCACGCGACCTACTAAGTCGAGAATGCTGACCGGACATGTAGGTTGAGGAAGCATATGCACACAATTGGCCTAGCAGATGACATTTGTGCATATTCGTTCAGTTATTAATTAAACAAATTCGTGCCTCCTACTTAAAAACGATCTGGATTATTATTTATGTCTTCATTATTCCTATAACAACTAAAGTAATTCCAAGGTGCCAGGAGGATAAATTAGCTCTTTGACTATACACATATTTAAATAAAATCCAATTTGGCACTGTTAAGGTTTCACTATGTAGTTATTTCCTACGCGTCTCGTTAATTTTTTTTTCAATACACAATTCTGTATGCAAATTGTCAAGATTTATGAAAAGTCTAAAATTAACTTAGATAAATGAAAGCATACAAGATTTCTAAAAATTAAAGAAGTAATTTAGCTGGATTCAAATTTAAATCAGTTTAAGCTGCACATCTCTGATAAATTTAATGAAAGTGGAAAATAAATTCAACTGCAAATTGAATGTTTTTACCAGAAATACATTTGAAAGAAAACGCTTTTAAGATAAATTGCATTACACAATTTAAACCAATAATTTAATAATAATAATACATTTAAGTTAACTTTTAGTTAATTATTCTTGATGACGTTAGCTGGAACGCTACCGAAACGTTGAAATAAAAAACATAAAAAATATTGTGGTTTAATTTCCCAAAAAATTAACAAAAATAAAAATGAATACACAAGGAACATAGAGAAGATAATAATTCACATATTCTTTAAAATGTCAAGGAATAAATATATTTATTACTGATTAATACAGTTAGGCTATCTTCATAATTTTTAAATTTTATGTGTTGTGTAAGAAAACTTGTAAACAACATGATTACTACATTTAGATTAGTGTTACAGTTTAATAATAGAATCATCAACAAAATTGAAGGATGAAACAATAATAGAGAAACAAACTACAGAGCAGGAATTGATTTTTACTATTAAACTATATGATTTTTTTTAACAAATAAACATTATTCTAATAACATAACTAGGAATGAAAATAATTATCCACAATGTGTATCTTTTAACAATAAATACTCAGGCTATTTTAGGTATGTACCCTATTCAAGTATACTAAGTTTTATCTTCATTTGTCATTCAACCTTATTTTATTGTTATTTGTCATAATCTTGTTTACATGATTTATTTTTTGCAACTGTGAACAACATAACAACTTATTTTTGTTTATTGTATAGAAAACAATTTTAAGACAACATGTATTGTCTCAGCTAACTTCCCTATTAGAGATTACTAATGGACCAGCATGTATACATAAAAATTATTTTTAAATGTTCCCTTTTAAATACAAGGACTCATAACCAAAAATGTTTAAACACCAACAATAGATATATTTCAAGTAAATTTGTGAGTTTTACGGAATAACAGTTATAGAATTGTGAGGTTTGCCAAACCCTGTATGCATACAGTACTACTTATGATCTCCAATTTAACATTGTAACAATTTAGTTTTTGATTTCAATTATTGTGAAAACTTCAGAAACCCTACTTTTAGGAATGTTAGATATAACTTCTTTGTACTCAATTCAGATAAAGAAACAATATACTCAAACAATGGATCTAGTCAATGGAGTATTAAAAAGTCCATGATCTATATTGCTACTTATTTAACACATTAAGATCAAACAAATATATTTGTTAAACCATTCTGCTTAGATATTATAAGCATTCAATTGAAAAAAGGTTACTATACAATGATCATTAAGGGAGACATATTTGAAATTCAATTGGTACTTAAGAGTTATTTGGAGACACATTGGCGCCCGAGTTGGCTCCTCACCCTCTCAAGGTTTATTGTAAAGAATATGCGATATTTACTTTTTTAAACCCAAGGTTTTTCATTTTAGCTAAATATCTACAATATCAGATATTATCTGTTGGTGGTATTCACAAAATAGATCTTCTAATATATCTGAGAGGGACAAAAATTTAATAATAGGTGCTTGTGTTGAAAAAATTTGGCCAGATAATGAAGTGAATATAATTTAAAATATCAAAATTCTACTTCAAATTTTGAAAATGAAATAATGTCACTAGAAAATAAAAATTTATTAATAACCTTATAATAAGTCAGATACAGAAGGGTATTTAAAAGTAATGTTTTAAATGAAAATCGAGATGAAAATACATTGAATATATAAGTGAATTATAAAAATTTGTATTCTGAATATAGTGTTCTTTAAGTGTCAAAATTATATTGTTTTTCATTTTAATATACAATGCATATTCAACACACTATATTATTAATTACTTTGTTTACATTTGAAACACTTTAAGTTCAAACAAATTGCATGAGCCATTAAATAAATAGCCTTATTAATTAATAATAGCATACTAGATAAGATATAAGATAAGTTTCCTTTATGTGCATTATATAGGTATAGGTACATGCTGCTTATTTACAGTAACTATTCATTATAGGTACCTATCCAAGTATATCAAAAATATTCATTATTAACAGACAATAATGTTATTTATTTTAATATAAAAATCTTCCAGAATAATTGGTTGAGTAAATCTTTGTTTTGTTTAAAATTAAAACCATGACACTTGTAAATATCAGTTTAAAGAAAGAGTAGATGTTGGGGTCTAAGAAATGTACCCAAAAAAAGCTAAGTCCTTAAAATATTTTGAACACAAAATAAATATCACTAAATTTTGTGTTAAAGTTATACCTGTAATAAGCTCTTAATTTTTTACCAAATTCACATTAAATTATTTGGAACTATTCCAAGTATTTATCTCAAGTTGAGAATCTCAACATTATTGTATCTGTTCATGCCCTGTTCACATTTCCCAACTAGGAGGTTTGACCCATTTGTGTATTGAAAAAGTCAATTGATTATAATGGCTACACCTAAATATCAAATCGTAACTAATAGTCGGGCCAATAGTTAACTATTATATTTTTCTAATAAATAATTTTGTTATTTAGATATACATATAAAAAGTTTATTAAGTAGATCAACCCTCCCCACTTTCCCCTAGGAAGGGTTCTATCATCAAGTATTGTTGACAACATGACAATCTATATTTATACACCTGCCTTAAAAGTGAGGTTAAATGCACTTTAATTATCTATAACGAGTTGTAGTAAATTAGAATACAGGTAGGTACCTATTATAAACAAAAATAAACCAATGTGGTATTAGTAATACAGGTCATCGAACTTACCAATTGTAAATAAAAATACCCAAGTTGAAAAACGTATTCCGTCTTTCATACTTTAAGATGTTTTGAGGATATCCATGTCAAATCCTTTAAAATAAATATAGTTTAATTAATAGGAACACTTCGTAAGCGTAATTTATTGTTATGTGGGATAAAACATCACTGTTTAAAGCACCGATATAATGAATGAACTACTTTCTTTTAAACTGCTATAGGAATTTTAGTTTTATTTTAAATGAATTTTCACAATGACTGAACGTTTCACTTCCCTTTAGGAGAGTACGAAAAGACCGGACATATTATATAAAGTTGAACTCCTTGCCTTAAAATGCTCATAACACACGACGATTATTGACCGGGAATCCACTGTCTTGCGCCGCCAGACTGCCCCTCCCCTGTTTTCAGGGTCGCATTAAATATTTTTCATCCCATCTCCCATCAAACTTCCTAGAAAATTATAGGGCATTCATTGCAAGCAATGGAGATCGAGGTCTAGCTACAACAGTACCGTACGTAAATCTTTTGTAAATAAAATATAAAATCATTTAGTAAAAAGTAAAAAGGTGGGCAGGTATAGGTATAATTTTGAGATATAAAGATCAAGAGTAAGGATGGATTTATGATGTAAAAAGATTTGGATATACGAAGCTGTCTGAAGAAATAATCCTTAAAAATTAAAAGAACAATTGATACTATAAAAGGTTAACTAAGGTAAGGACTTTAGGACATTTGTGTACTATTCCTTGGTATTCACTAGTGATTACCTATCTAAATTGTCTATGAATATATCTGAAGCCCTAATTTGATCCAAAAATTTCAGTTTTTTAACATTAGAAAAAATTACATTGTTTGTATAACACTTCAAACTCTAGAATTATTTAAATTACAGATATATCAAAATATAGTAGTTTCTAATAAACTAGCCAGAATTGACAGGGTGTCAGTCAGTAAGAATCACTGATAAAAATTAGAAATAATTATATAGGATACAGAGATTTCAAAGAAATTTTTACATTACATTGTGGGACTATTATATATTCACTTTAGCAAAAATGTGAATACAAAAAATAACATCCGCAAACACCCTATCAAATGCTCGTGATGTCACGCTTTTGTAAGCATCATTTGACATTGGTATATCGTTCGAACTTTATTTATTATTTATGTATTAGTATAGCAGAGAGCAGAGCTACAAATATTTGATGATGTATTATATGAAATTTCTTGAACCTGGCCGTATAGTCTGACCGGTGATTTTCGAAATGTTTCTATTTGATTGTAAATGGGAATACCTAACTAAAAAACCTTCCAAAACCTGTCAAATTATGACAGATCGCAGTTAGATTTGGATGTGTAAAGTAATTCTTTGAGCAAATTGGTTACACAACCTCTACCAAGAATTTAGCTAGTTTTTGCTGTAATATTTCTTATCAATAAAAATTCTTAAATTCACACGCTACTGATCTGGTAGGATGACTTGAATAAAAAAAACTGTCAAATTATGACAGAGCGCAGTTAGATTTGTAAAATAATGCGTGGAGCAAAATATTTAAACATTAATTTTTATTTAGAGATTTTTTGCTGTAAGATTATCATTTTTATCTACAAAAATTCTTAAAATCACACGCTACTGGTCTGGTAGGATTACTTGAATAAAAAAAACTGTCAATATACCAATAAAATTGAAGCAACTTCATTTTTATTCCAATATACATTCAATAATTCTGTCCGTAATTAGTGCTCAGGCGCCTCTTTTTATTACAGAGGACATAGGAGCTCCAATATATGGAAAAGTCCATAAATTATTTTCTAATATGGAACTTGTATGAATATAGACGTATGGTAGAAATATAATTTATTAGTAATTAATTAGTATGGAAATTTGGAGACCATTTGAAACGATAGTTCCAGATCGCGGAAATTATTTTTATATGCACGCCACTGGGCGACGTTTGCCATCATTGGGATTAAAAATATCTCTCTTCACATTGACTTTAAAAAAAGTTTTACGTTGAAGAATGTCAAGTTATAATTTAAATTTGTCGTGTTTCGGGATTTTATAAATACCAAGTTTATTCCCTTTGGCTTATCCACACTGTATGTATAGACAGCAACCCATCAAAATCGAATAATCATCTGTTGACATTATTATTGATCCTACAAAACATTCATCAGAACTTGGTGCTGCCACAAAAATATTTTAATAGAAGAATTCCTAGTGATTATGCTATACTCGTCTCAACAAAAAATGTTGTAGTCTATTCCAGAGATATTATATTATTCTACAAAAATATAATCATTATTAATGTTAAAACATTAAAAAAATGATTTAAAACGATGAGTAAGTATTCTATACACTAGAAGTCAGCTTTATACCTTTTTCTGTTAATAATTATTGTGTATACCACAATCGGTTATTAATAGAAAATCGTTCATTAAGAGGGGTCATTAATGACCTATTTTGTATACATTATATAATAACGCACGGTCGACGCAAAATAACTATAAAATATCTCGATTGTTAATCGCCCTTATTAACAATATACGTGTTTGTTACAAAACTTTTCCGTCAACTGTACAGGACGGCTCTATGAAAAGTAACCTATTTCAACATCTTGTATAGGTCTAATCATACAAACATGCAATTTTAGAGTACGTTTGGTTTCCCATACCAAAAACTGTAGGCAAGCAATCATTATTAATAGGGGAAAATAGTTATAGGTAATTATATAATAAATGGGTTCGGTATTTACATATGTTCAGTTTTATTGATAAGTCAAGACTGCAGGGACTGCAATTATGTATCAAGCTTAAAATTAATACAAGCCTTTTACGTATACACTTATTTGAGTTACAGGGTTTCATCAGCGTCCTTTCCAACAGCGTATCATTTCAAAGTATTGTTTAGCAGTCCAAGGACGGAAAATTTATAACGCCACGATTTTTTAAGTTTTTGACCATCTGCCACTTGATTACTTTGACGTTTCACTGAATTTTTTAATTAAACGTTAGTGAATGTCAAAGTTTTTTGTTATATTTTAATATTTTTTGGTTTATTCGGTAGGCGAAAAACAGTTGTGTGTTACACATGCAGGAAATGCTTTAGCAGCCCTTAACTATCAGCTGCCCTCGCTTCGCTACGCTCGCTCGTGCATCTAATAGTCTCGGGCTGCTAAAGCTCATTTTCTGGTTATGTGACACAATATAGGTATTATATATTACTTGCCATCGTTAAAACCAGTACGAAAATTTAGACTATTAGATTTTTCTACTTACTTTCGACACTTACGTAAACTTAACTCTTTTCCAAATAAAAAAAAATGCCACGACCTTAGATAGTGCGCGAAGAGATGCTATAATTTTTTATAATTATCAGGTTCACTTGAAAAAGTCTTTGACTTTGTGTAATTTAAGTGCTATAAAGACGTCACTGGATATAATAATTTAATAATAAATATCTTGACCAGGATTTATAGGTTCTACCTTCTTTACGAGGATGTATTGATATCTAGTTAGCCTAGACCAGTTCCATGTATAAACAAAATATTGCGTTACCATAGCAACGAACAATAACTTATTAGAAGTGTCAGTGTGAAGTTTGACGTCAAAAAAGTAAACCACAGTTACGCAATAAATTAAAAGAAAAAAGATGTCCACCGAAATTGTGAAAATCGAAAAATTGGAGTATCGAGCCATCATCAAGTACCTGTATTTAAAAGGGTTAAGAGGTAAGCAGATTTACGAAGATATGCTTAATACCCTTGGTGATCAATGTCCTTCGTATGCGACCGTGAAAAATTGGACTGCAAGCTTCAAAAGAGGTAAATTTTCCATTGAAGATAATGACCGATCGGGAAGGCCAGTTTCTGTGTCAGTCCCCGAAAATATCGATGTAGTTCATTACATGATTTGATCAGACCGTCGAATTTGGCTAAAACGGATATCTGAAGCACTGAATATTTCATACGAACGCGTTCATCATATATAGTTCACGTCAATTTGGACATGGGAAAAATTGCTGCAAAATGGATCCCCAAATGTTTGAATGTTGACCAAAAGCGTGCAAGGGTAGAAGCATTGCGTTCGATCTGTGCCCGATTTGAAAACGATGTAGACTTCTTAAACCGAATTGTTACTATGGATGAGACTTGGGTACATTTCTACGATCCAGAAACAAAGCAACAATCGATGGAATGGCGACACTCTGGTTCTCCAAGACCTAAGAAGTTTCGTATCCAAAAATCTGCTGGAAAAGCTCTTGCTTCAGTTTTTTGGGATTGCCATGGAGTAATCATGATTGATTTTTTGGATAAGGGTAGAACAATAACTGGAGATTACTATTCGACATTACTGACCACTCTACGGGAAAAAATTAAAGAGAAAAGACGCGGAAAGCTATCCAAAGGTGTTTTGTTTTTGCACGACAACGCCCCTGCACATGTTGCCATGCAAAAAATTCGTGATTTAGGGTTTGAATTACTTGAACACCCCTCTTATTCACCAGATTTGGCTCAGTCCGACTATCATCTCTTTCCTCATCTGAAAAAAAGTTTAAAAGGTCGTAAATTTTCTTCCAACGAGGAGGTGATCAAAGCTGTGGAGGTCTGGTTTGCAGAGCAAGAAGAAACATTTTCTTTGAAAGGTCTAGGTGCGCTGTAATAAATGTATCCAATTAAGAGGAGTATATATGTTTAGTAATAAAATATTTTGACATTGAAATTTTGTTTGGTTGTATAGTAGGCTAAGAATTTTTCAATATATCCTCTCCGCAGTATATTTCATCTTAACTTACATCAACAACAGATTTCCAATTTTTGTATCGGTTAAATTTTGAGTAGCTTCGTATTTTTTGATATCAGAAATATTATTTTGTAATGGATTATTTTAAATAATCACTATATATGCAAAGATGTTATGAAAACATTTTTAGAATAAAGATAACTATTTTGATCAACAAACTCCTTCTGCAAATATATTTTTAAATGTATCACATTCATGTCCGAGATAAATATACAATTATCACATATTTTATTTTTTAATTCTGTTATTAAAACCATTTCTTCACAAAAATAAGTATATTTTTCTAGAGTAGCTTTTCTTCTTCAGTAAGTCCAACAACTTTCTCAGAATGATACCAGAGTGCCTTACAAAGCTTTTGATTATAAGCAGCTGATGGTTTGAATCTTGGAGTAGCTTCTCCAAAAAATTTTCCAGTTACACCTTCCACTTCATTAGAACATGCCAAATGTAGTGCGGTTTGAGCACCCTCTTCAGGAGTCTAAAAATAAAAATAAAACCTATCAAGTGGTAATATGAACATGCCACTTGTATAGTTATTTGTATGCCTAGGCCGCGAAATACCTTTTTAACATATTGAAAGAACAGTTATCGCCGAGGCCGCTTGCGGCCGAGGCAAGGTAATCTTGAGGTCGTTAAAAAGTTTCGCGGCCATAGCATACACACTATTTTTCGTGCAATCGTTAAAATTATTAAACTAGATAATTGTAAATAAATATATTATTGCTCTAAAATCAACAGCAGTTCAATTTATTTAACAATGTGTGCTATGGAAATGATATGTTTCAATATTTTGACAGTTCTTGCTTCAACTTCTGGAGTAAATATAAGTAATAATACAAACTGTAGAATTAATGTTAATATTCATCCTAAATAATATAAGTACTTATGTATTTGTTGGTATTCAATAAAAAATGATCCTTGTCTTTGTAGTATTTTAGACATGTCAAATTTGGAAGTGATATTCAAATTTGGAAGTGACGTTTGGTGTCGCAGCCGTTGTTATGGGTAACGGCCGCGAAATTAAATTTCGCGGACTGTGCCGAGGACGCGAAATACTGATTTCGCGTGCGATTGCACGAAAAATTGTTTTAAATAGTTCTTCCTTTATCTTAGTCTAGCTTAGTAAGTGCAAATTTCTCCAAATCACTATTGGAATCACAATCGTCACTTGTCAATTGTATGGTGTCACTGTAATGTCTGCATCTAAGATTTTGTCCAGATTCCACATGTTTTCTTCCTCTTTTAATACAAGATGAATTGCTTTGTGCCAATTTTCTTTACTAACTTGTAATAGGGACCTGTCTAATAATGATTGCACATCTTTTAGTTTGAATGTAGTATTATGTACAATATCAGTTCTATCGGATTTGGAGGGAAGTCGCACTACGTCAATACCACCGCCTGCATTTTTCTTTGCGGATTTAATAACTGCACTTTTCGCTTCACTTCTAATTTTGTGATTTGCTTACGTCTGTCATATTACTTGTCTTTGCCACAATGTCATCAACTGAACCTGAAGTATTTTCAGTTCTTAAGTAATTATAAACATTGTTTATTATTACTTTCTCGTTCACCGACAACGCCGACTTTTTCGTACGCTTTACAGGCGTAAACCCGGATCCGTACTTCAAATTTTCTGCCATTGTCACTATTAACCGAAACTAATAATCACGATAATTACTGTATAAATGTGATCAAGCGAGCAAGCTCTTTCTAAATTCACTAAATGAATAATTGCTGATAGTCAGACTGCAACTACCTTTGAAACAAAAATACACAAATTCCATTCTCAGATAGGGGAATTCTCACTTATAATCTCCCTAGAGCACGAATTATTTCCGGAAATTTTCTTAGCTGAGGAAAATTTACGGAATATTAATTCATGCTCTAGGGAGATTCGGTAAGAAAATTTTATACCAAAACTATTTTAAAATAGAAATTAAATTGGTGACATACTTAGGTGACATATTTATTAACCTCGGATTTGATGTCAAATATTGTAATTTCCCTATGCTCTAGTAAAACAAGGTTTAAATAATAATCTAAAATAAATATTAGTCTTTATACTTTTCCTAATTTTATACTACTAGAAACAAGGGAATGTATTAAAAGAATTAAAAATAATAACGCATAAAAAATAAATGATAATTTTATGTGTTTATGACAGCTGTCAAGCCAGAGGGTAGTTTCCACTCATTAATTTTCCTCTACGCAGGGAAATTTCCGAAGAAATTAGGTTATTGTCATAGCAGCATGTCATAATGCAGGCATCTGATTGGATAAAATTAACTGGTATAAAATTTTCTCGGAAATTATAATCCCACCTCGTCTGCCTGAGGTCGTTAAGACTCGAAATAATTCTTGAAAATTGTTTCAACAATAATAATATGCAAGTTGTTTATATGTTCATAAAAAAAATTACAATAATAAATATTTCAGTAATCCGAATGTCTCTACAGGGTGATTTATTAGTGTGATAGAGTTCAGTGCCTCCTTTGTCCTTTGAGATATCAATTCGAAAATTTGAGGGTTTATCGCCATCTTCATATCAAAGTTACATTTTTTAAAATGAAACACCCTATATTTTATCGCATATTTGGAATCAGCTTGACCTCCCCATCACAATAATATTGGGTTGTGATGTGTTCTACGGGGTATTTAAAAAGTTATAACCAATTTTCCCTAAAAATCGTAACAACTTCAATACCCTGTACATTGTAAAAGAAATTCAAGAATGAAAATCTGTTGTGGCCAAAGTGTTCGAGTAGTAGTAAAAATTCTGGAAAATTATTTATTTCGTTAATATTCATTGAATTTGATACAGGGTGAATCAAAATACGAATACATTATTTTCTCTGATTTTTCAAATGGATCTCCCTGTATTTTATGAGAGTATCGAAAAGTACTATCAACATACTTCTTTTTTTATAAAGCATTCCTTATACCTTAAATTGTTAGTTCTTGAGATATTTCGATTTTTCTATGCAAAACATTGATTATATCTAATTATTTAATAATTAATTGTGAGTTGGGTGTGATTGATTTGTCAAAAACTGATATTTGACAATAACAGGCAGTATAGTAGGTTCATTAGTGTTTTTTGATTTTGCGGTTTGGTACATTTTTTGGTGTTTTGAAGAATTTGAACTAGGGCAAAAATGAATTTCACTAGTGATGAAATGTTTGATATGATCTGGATATTGGGAGCATGCAATAAAAACGCCTTACTATCAGCAAGAGAATACCATGAACGTTTTCCTGAAAGGCAGCAACCTACAAAACAAAAACTTCTGTGACAGAAGAAAATGAAATTAATGTTTTGCTGGCAGTTACTGAAAACCCACACACAAGTGTAAGGAGCCACGTTTCAAAAAAATGGTTGTGTTAATAAAATACAGGGTGATCCATTTGAAAAAACCGAGAAAATAATGTATTCTTATTTTGATTCACCCTGTATCAGATTCAATGAATATTAACGAAATAAATAATTTTCCAGGATTTTTACTACTATTCAAATGCTTTGGCCGCAACAGATTTTTATTCTTGAATTTCTCTTACATTGTACAGGGTATTGAACTTGTTACGATTTTTATGGAAAATTGGTTATAACTTTTTAAATACTCCGTAGAACACATCACAACCATATATTATTGTAATGGGGAGGTCAAGCTGATTCCAAATATACGATGAAATATAGGGTGTTTTATTTAAAACATGTAACTTTGATATGGCACAGCATTCTGGAACATCCTGCAAGATTGTAAATAATTTTAAAATGTGGAGACTGATGATGGCTATAAACCCTCAAATTTTCAAATTCATATCTCAAAGGACAAAGGAGGCACTGAACTTTATCACACTAATCAATCACCCTGTATAACTTAAAAATAATAATATGTACCCACCCCTGAAATGACCTGTTCCGACAGATTTATTACCCGCACCGATTGCGATTTTACTATAAGTAGTATCTTTTATTTAATATCTATTTTTATAATTCAAAATTTGAACTTACTTTTCCTACCAAAAATGCGTCAAATTTCAAAAATACTCTGACAATATGTTCCAAAATACCCATCTGTTCTCCTTTAAATTGATCTATCATTCTCGTTTTAACTACTCCTGGGTGATAAGAATTTGACGTTATATTAAACTGCTGTAATTTTTGGGCAAAAAAATCGGCAGCTGGAATTAAACAAAACTTGGAAGTGTGGTAGTCCAATTGTGATGTACCTAGGCTGACTTCATGTTCGTTTTTGCTACTGATACTTATCGTATTGAAGAAACTAAATCCCGAACTAGCAAATATCAACCTAGCGGCTGACGATTTCTTCAAGAGACCTGGAAAATTAGATCGCTTTAACCCAACTTAATTACGTCGAATAATCAAAAATTAATTTATTCACCAAAATATCTACCAATGCATTGTTATGATAAATAGTTGTTTGTTTTACTATATAGGCATAAAAGCACAATAGCCGAGCGTAGCGAGCAGATGCCGGACGAATGTCCACTGCCCCCCCATTTCAACCGCTATTGCCAGAAGCGCAGACTAATTTGTACAAATGATATTTTTGTCTCGTCATCGTTGACTCCTTTTCGAGCTCATGCACTATTAGGCAAAATCAAACACCTCTATTCGGCAACAGTGTCCTTTACAGAGAGAATTCACATTTAAATTGCTATTCCTAGGTCTTTTCGCTACAAACGTTGATCACGTTGGAAGCGCATGCCATTGTATTTGAAAATGACACTGTAGCCGGATGGAGGTGTTTGGTTTTGCCTAATAGTGCATGAGCTCGAAAAGGAGTCAACGATGACGAGATAAAAATATCATTTGTACAAATTAGTCTGCGCTTCTGCAACAGCGGTTGAAATGGAGGGGCAGTGGACATTCGTACGGCCTCTGGCCATGCACAGTTGTTCTTTCTCTCTCTTTCAAGCTGTTTTTCTCATATTTTCCTTGTCGTGCTTGTGTAAATCGTACGGTTCGAAAAGTCTTTTCGCAGTCTGTAGGTAGGTACTTAATTATGGACATCAACGACAGTGAGTTTGAAAACACATCCCCAGAAATAACAGAAAAAGCAGAATATGTCACCTTAGAGTTATTTCCAGAAATTTCAGTCGTAGAAAAAGTATAGTATGTAACACGCGGGAAAAGCATTTTTCTCACTCGTGTGTTGCGGCACTCGTGAGAAAAATTAAGCTTTTCCCACTATTTGCACAATATACTATTCTTAATAAAAGCTATCCATCGACCTCATTATGAAAAGGGCTCACATTCATCAAAAATGTATATTTTACAGGAATGATTTTTGATGATTTCTCATAGTAGTAAATATTTAATTTTGCAGTTGCATTACAATAAATCATGAAGGTAATGATGTGACAGCTGTGGTAACGCTTGAAGTAGCAAAGATTCTATTGAATGGTGAATATTTTAAAGTAAATAATTCATATTTATAATAATAATCAATAAACAAATGAAATAAAAATAGCCACAACGAAAAACCAAAGTGACAAGCACGTCAAAGTAATCAATGATCAAGACCCAAGACAAGACCAACGCATTTTTGCGAAGAAACCAATAAAAATAAATAAAAACACATTAAAAAAGGATAATGATAGTACCGTTCCCATTGAATCGGTAGTCAACCGGTACCTCGCAGCAAAACGCGTAATAATATAAGCCTTTTATTTATAAATAAACACCTCCGAGTCTTGTATTACGAGGCACATGTCAATAAAAGAGAAGACTGCCAAAATACACGTTTATATACTTTAAACTTACCTACAAGTAAATGTGTTAACAAAAACGGACTATAATAATTCACCTGCATCGGTATATTTAAACCATCATCAGACAAACTACTAAAACCTTTTCCAATTCCAGCATTATGAATTAAAATATCAATTTTTCCTTCAGTAGATTTTAGTTTTTCTGCGAAAGCTCTCACTGATTTAAAAGAAGCTAAGTCAACGTATTCAAAGTGAATGTCCGGATTATGAGTTTCTTTCCTCATGCGGTTTCTTATTTCTTCGTCAATTATTTTATCAGCTACTATTACTTTACATCCTCTTGATGCCAGGTTAAGGACTATATGATATCCTATTCCTGAAAAAAGACAATAAATTAATCGTCAACATTCGTTGATATTTTATTTTTATTTAAGCTAAAAATATCTTAAGTACCTAATGAAACAAATAAAAAATAATAGTGAATTGAAGGTATGGTTTATGAATTTAAAACATACGATAAGCAATGGGCATCGGAAAAATTCTAAAAATACTCCATGAAAAATAAATAGTAATGATAATTATTAATTCCTTGTAAAACATTGAACACTTTGGTAATTTGGTCTGTCAACCAAGATCAAGCATGGGACGTTGAACGTTGGTTGTGTCCGTGTCAGCACCGGGTGGTGAACTATCTTAAGACGGCACTTCCTAAAGCTTAGCTGACAACCAAAGCTATAGTTAGTCTTCCCCGTAAAGGACAATACTTCACAAAATACAAAATTTAATTTACTGTTGGTGTGATAAATTTTTCAATGTCTGTCAGGGCATTAACTCGTTAAGTCAACGGAGAGTGCCTTACACCAACTGGTAACACAGGTGGAAAAGGCGCTGGAAAGTAGCATGATCGCCCTAGATGCATTCTTGGACATACAGGGGGCTTTCGACAGCACCCCTGTAGAATCAATGTGTAGAGCTGCAGTAGATCACGGAATAGAGCCAATGGTAATTCATTGGCTTGGGGCCATGCTACGCAACCGCACAGTAGAGGCTGCATGGAAAGGACATGTGGCTTAAATGGTCGTCGACAGGGGATGTCCACAAGGGGGCGTCCTTTCGCCCACATTGTGGAACCAGGTAGTCGACGAATTAATATCCTTTTTAAACGGTGAGGGCTTTCTGGCAATTGGGTATGCCGATGATATCGTTGTCCTTGTTGCTGGAAGGCATTTCACCGTACTCAGGGACCTAATACAAAGGGCACTGAATAGGGTACAGGGGTGGTGCAACGACCACGGATTTGCAAGGCGGAACACAGTGTGGCTAGAATTGATTCCGGCCCACTCTGGTTTTGAAGGCAACGAAGGGGCAGACGAATTGGCTGTGGAAGGGGCGGCTACTCCCTTTAACGGCCCGGGCCCGACCTTGGGCCTCACAAAACAAACAATCCGTAAAGAGACGAGGAACTGGTTGAGAAACCAGCACCTTGCTCACTGGAGGGCTCTACAGGGTCTCAGGCAGTCCAAGCTCCTATTGAGGGGATGGACATGCTAGAGCTGCTCTAGAACTACCAAGGAGTAGGTTAAAGAAGATAGCAGGACTCCTAACAGGGCACTGCTCTCTGAGGGAACACCTCTGTAACCTAGGTTTAGAGGAAAGCCCCCTATGCAGGCGTTGCGGCATGGCTGACCAAACGTCGGACTGTGTTCTCCTCGTATGTCCACATTGGGCTGTGCTACGCGGGCGAATCTGGGGACATAAGCAGGCATCCACTGAAGAGGATTGAGTCGTTCATCGAGGGACTCGGCTTCATGGATGTATTATAAGTGGCAGGAATAGCACAATTGGCCCGCCAGTGGCCTCAGTGCCGGAACCTTGGCTTGAGTTTGTCTTGGCCAAGGTTCGCCTGACTAAGTAGTAGTAACTCGTTAAATTATTTAAATTCCTATAATAATAATGAAAACATTGCATATAATTTATCGGTAAAGTATCATTTTTGACTAACAATAATATTATAAGATCGGGTGCATAAAAGTTTTAAAACCATTTAAAATCATAAACTTTTTTTTTTATTATTGTTGGTCTCATTATAATACATTTATAAGTGGTAGACCATTACAGAAAGTAACAAACATGTAAGAAAAAATCTGGTTTCTTATTATGACTGGAAAAATATAAAAATAATTTGACCTCTAACTAATTTCAAAAGATTAAAACATGATTGAATTTATGTCTAGTTAATAAGTCGATTATTATTATTAAATCAACAGAAAATAGCAAAAATTTTCGTTTACTGGTCTAGCAATAGGTACGTACCATTTTTATTTGCTCCGATTGGCAATCAAAATAAGTATAATAAAACATTTAATAGTTGAGCTGTAACCATATAGCTTGTTAATTTGATTATTCAAATTAATGG
This sequence comes from Lochmaea capreae, assembly GCA_949126875.1. Classification (NCBI taxonomy): domain Eukaryota; kingdom Metazoa; phylum Arthropoda; class Insecta; order Coleoptera; family Chrysomelidae; genus Lochmaea; species Lochmaea capreae. The sequence continues at coordinate 8,809,095 of OX421406.1, read as the reverse complement.
ATTTTTCATAATAAAAACTATTTTTGTGAATATTTGCCTGGTTATTTCTTAATAAGAAAAGTTTTATTTTTGAAAAATTCATCTGTCAATATTTTTAGATAAATACGTGATATGTGTTAAAACTAATAAATTTAGCTTTTTTCTTGTAATTTGTAATTGTAAATTTTCTTGAAGTATTTTGGAGTAATTTCAGCAAAATCTGTGGACGAATTGTACTTTATAATTATATTATTTAAATTATCTACATCTTACATTTATAGATCTAAAAGTAGCCTTTGATACAGTAGATAGAAGAGAAGTATGGAGAACCCTGGAGGAAATGGAAGTTCCACCAACAGTAATTAATATAATTAAAAGTGTATACGAGACAGTTAGAGCCAAGGTACAAATTGCAGGCCAAATGTCAGGAGAATTCAAAATGTTTAAGGGAATAAAACAAGGTGACAGTTTAAGCCCATTATTGTTTATAATAATCACGGATAAGATTGGGAAACGAATTAAAGAAAAATATGAGCAGCTGAATACTATAATGGGACACAGAAATTTAGAACCGATAAAAATGGGTACCTAGTCTACTTTATGCAGATTATGTGGTCTTAGTAGCGAATACAAAGAACAAAATGCAAAAACTAGTGAATATACGCCATAGAAATGAAACATCTAAGAAGAATTGCAGGGAAAACTAATTGGGATTAGAAATAACGTCATTAGAGAGACAACTAAACAGGAACCGATAACTAGTAAAATAAAAAAGAGACAAATTATCTGGTATGGTAAGAATGGAACCAAATGGATTGACTAGGAAAATAATGGAGATTGGAAAACCGATGAAAAAACGTAGGGGTAGGCCTAGGAGAAAATGGTCAGACCAAATACAAGAGATAGGTTTAGAAAGAGAAAAAACCATAGCAGAAATTAAAAACCTAGCAAGAAACAGAAAGGCATGGAAGAAATGTGTTCAGGTCATGGAATCCACATCCGACGCCTGAAAGGGCAAATGGAACCAGAAAAGAAGAAGAAGAAATTATCTAAATGTAAAGCAGCTTTTAGCGGCAAAATGTGAGCTATTACATGTTCAAAATATTCAAGATCAAGACTTAAAAACTGTTTCAAATCCAAACCCTACAACGAAAAATATTACTAATAAAGACTTTTTTAACTTCAATGAAGATGTAAAAAAAATTACAGTTAGAAGTATTACAATATCTCAATGATTTAATATAAAATATTACGAAGCTACCCTTTATGAGAATACTTATTTCTATGCCAAGGACTGAAAGTGCTACTTTGTTGGTCGAGTGAAAATTGCGAGAGAGATGAATAGTCACCTATTGTACGCAGTTGCTGTAATTCAACAAAGAATATTATAATTATTATCGATGCCGATTGTTATAAGTTATATACATATAATAGAAATGTTGAAAACATATTTTCTCAATAATGCAAATGGAATATACAACTGAGCCACAGCCACGCGTGTTCTTTATAATTGAAACATCAACGAAAAATAAATGAATTCAGACGAAATATTGCCAAAATACAATAACGAGCTTTCTCTTTAAAATAAATGAGGTCAGATACATAAAGTTGGGTTTCACATATTTGACAAAAAATGGTGACAACTCATAATTCAGTTACGTAATATTATGTACTGGATATAGTTATGATTCTCCTCTTCGCATCAAGACAACTTTTGTAAATGTAATCAAATCTGTAATTGATCTTATACCGATAAAGTTGCATAAAAATAAAAAATAAACCTAAATTTAATGTTTGGAAATATGAGTAGTCAAAGTTTTTTTTTTCGGGAGGAGGTGGGAATGCGTTACGCACACAGTGTGGGACTCCTGAAAAGTGTTGCTTTTTAATGTTGCCGCGAGACGAGACGAGAGAAGGTATTCTCTCGTCTCTTCAGAACCAAATATAGTGAAAACCAAGCAAAATTTTAACGCTTTTAGGTTAGGTTCGAAGAGAGACCAGAATTTCTCGACGAGAGGATGCTTCTCTCGTCTCGTCTCGGAGCTTTATTCGAAAGAAAATATCTCTCTCGTCTTGTCGAGAGAGAGCGAAGCGTCTCGTTTCGGCGACAACACTACTCTGGAAAAATCTGTGCAGTTCCTGTTTACCCACTACACTCTACACTCTTTACTCCGGAACCATATATTCACATTACTACAGAGTAAAAAGCTGTCTCCCTTCATCTGTCCGCTCTATACACTTTTTCTTTCGTCTCTAGGACTCCTGTAATTACTTTATATACATGTTCCCAGCTTTCTTTTGTTTCTAGTAGACTATTCATCATATTGTACTCATTGAATGTTTTACCAGTAACTCCTCTGTACTACTACAATAATTGCAGTCGCTCCTACGTTCAAACAGATACTTCTTGACGCAGCCGTGTCGCCTGAGAGGGCTTCACTGATGAAGTAATCTACTTCCCCATTCGATCTGTAATACCAAAATTTAATGGCTGGAATTAAGGAATAAGTCCATCTGCTATACGTTTCAGAGTCCCATTTAGCCTGCCATGCATCCATCAGGTTGGCTCTGGCTTCTTTCTTCTCTACACCCGTGTACATTTCGCATCTCCTGAGTTTCTTATTGTTTATGATTTAATGCGTGTGGGTTACGCACCAGGTTTGATAGAGCTGATACAGTTTTCTCTACTTTTTACCGTTTGGTTTGAGTCTCTTATTGTTTATGATTTCATGCCAGACCGGTGCCGCATATAGTATTTGCGTGTGCGCTACGCATCAGGTTTGCTAGAGCTGATACAGCTTTCTCTACTTTTTTTACCGTTTGGTTTGAGTCTCTTATTGTTTATGATTTCATGCCAGACCGGTGCCGCATATAGTATTTGCGTGTGCGCTACGCATCAGGTTTGCTAGAGCTGATACAGCTTTCTCTACTTTTTTTACCGTTTGGTTTGAGTCTCTTATTGTTTATGATTTCATGCCAGACCGGTGTCGCATATAGTATTTCCGTGTGCGCTACGCATCAGGTTTGCTAGAGCTGATACAGCTTTCTCTACTTTTTTTACTGTTTGGTTGACGTGTTCTGCAAATGTGAGTTTCGTGTCTAGCCCAGATACTTCAGCGCTCTACTGGGCTTAATTGTTGTACCAATTGTATTGGTGAAATCTTTTTTTGTGGTCAGTAATACTGCGTCTGTCTTCTTCGGCGCAAGTTCCAGTTTGTTGGTTTGCAGCGTTGAGTGAAAAATACAAGTCACTCAACGTTTGCAGCCATTTATCAATCCTTATTTCGATAATTTAAGCAACATTATCTCTGAACTTAAGTTGGCGACAAATGGTGTAAAATGTGTGTAGGTGTAGTGGTAGTGTGGTAGTCAAATTCGATAATAAAAAAACATAGTACGCCACTGTTTACAGTTTTAAATTATAATTTTGCGTATTTTCATAATAAAAATAATTCTTTAATCATGCAGAATATACCATACCTTTGTCGATTAATATATATTTATATTGAAAATTGGTAGAAGTTGTTCCAATTTAGGTATATTTTGGGACATCCTGACGTACGTACTAAAGAACATTAGTCAGTCGTCACCAAATCAGTAGTCAATCGACCCTTTTGGTTTTAGACCACTACCTACTAAATAATTAAAAAACACAAAATTTGTGTCTGTTATATTATGTACGGGTATTTAATAATAACTCTTAATTTAAAAAATAAACTTTGCATTTATCATATCAGTTGACATTTAAAGAGTGCATTTATTGACTTGACAATTTAATTCATGTATAAAAAATCGCATATGCCACAGTGCAATTGTCACTTTGACAGCGGCAAAAGTTAGCTTTAACTTTTACAGCGATAAATTAACTCCAATGTTAAAATGTCATATACCTGGAAATGTTATTGTCACTTTGACATCGATAAAAAAGGTGCATCCTTTTTTATCGGATAAAAACTTCTCTTCCTCAATATCTAGTAAGCGGACGTCACTTTTACACAATGACAATGAGTCGCAAGTTTGGTTACTTATAATTTCACAGCAATTAAGTGTTGGCAAAACTGCAAAAACTGTCAATTAGTCTGTCAGATATTCTGTAGTTTATTGTATTAATAAAGATAATTATTGTTGTTGTTCATCCATATATTCTGTCGTTAATTTATCTTGCCAAAAAACACTCGAGCTTTTCTTTTATCAGATAAATTTCTCTTTAACTCAAAGTTTTGCCAATCACTAAATTTGCTCGAAAAACTGACATTAGATAAAATCGCTCCACCTTCGGTGTCGCGATTTTATCATGTCAGTTTTTCTCGCAAAATTAGTGATTGGCAAAACTGTTTCGTTGCAAAGAGAAATTTATCCGATAAAAAAAAGCTCTTGTGTTTTTACTGTTGACAAATTCACTAGTGGTTTTTTCACTTATTCATTTGTTCATCAATTATCGCGGTGTTGGTTACCAGAATAAATAGTTTGGCATGTTTGTCAACATTTTATTGAATTTTCAAGAACTAACAATGAGTCGATTCGGTGTGTCTAAAAACGCCGAAATTAGTCAAATTGTTAATACCTGTGTGCCTACTATTACAGTTGCGACGCAATCATCAATCTGGCGACAATTTTCTACGTTTTGCGATGCAAAAAAATACACATTGGAGCCAGATACTTCCATCGAGAAATTGAATGTAATATTGCAAGATTGGGCATTTAATATGCGAAAAAGTAACGGAGAAGACTACAAAGAAGCGGTAGTTAAAACAATTTGGAGAATAGTAAATATTATAACGAATTTAATATTGTATTCAACCCTTTCACCGATGTTCAGTTTAATTCATCACGAGCTGCACGTAATGCTAAACGTAAAATCCTACAAGCACAACCCGAAAAGAGAAAATGTAGTGCATCAGCTCTTAATAAATCTGAAGTATGTATTTGCAATGGCCAGATTATATAACGAAAATGAACCGGAAGGACTTCAAAAGAAATTATATCACATTTTGGCGCGGAGGAGAAGCAGCTTACTGCAAAACCACTTATTTCGTATCTGAAATTGAAAATAACGGAAAAGAAACTGGACGTATCTAGTATAATCCTCTATTTTCGAAAACGAGACAAGGCGGCAACAATAAATTATGTGACAGCAAATGGATCACGCCTAATATTTTCGACGAAGATATTTGCCCAATACGTTTATTCAAAAAGTTAATGGAAAAACGAAACACTTTTATAACTTCGGACAGAGTATTTCTTACACCAAACCCCTTTTGGAAAAAGAAGAATTCTAAAGGTTGGTACAAGAATTTGCCGATTGGAATTAATGAAATTTCCAAATGGACTAAACGCTCAGCACAACGCATTGGTTTAGATGTCAAAATTACAAATCACTCAAATCGAGCGGCAGCAGTTAGCGAATTCAGTAAAAGCGGAATTGAAGAACAAGCTCTAATAAAAATAACAGGACACAGCAATTCATCATCAATAAAACCATACTTACAAGTTGACAAAGAGTATCATTCAAGCATTATTCAATCGATTCGTTTGGAAAATGAAAAAACTTCAGCATCTACTACAGAAACGATTAGCTGTGGCACCCGCAGCGATATCACTGTTCCTAGTATGAATTTCAATAACTGCGTTTTTAATAATTGTACATTAAAATAAAAATGTATTTATTTTAAATGTTTCATAAATAAAGTTTGCATTGATATGTTTCCAAATTTCTCATTCATTAAATTGTCCTGCCGAATTACACTCGAGGTTTGTATTGATATTGGGTAAATTTGTGTTGTTCAAATTCTAAACTGTTTCCTAGCAATTTGACGAGAATAACTGTCAACTATTAAAAACACGACACCGAAGGTAAACAACCCAAATTTACCCGATAAAATACAAACCACTTGTGCAATTATAAGTAATTATATTCATATGTATCATCCACAACGTATTAAATTCGTTCCAATTAACTACAATAGTAGTATCTATATCCTCATTATCCGGTTGTTGTTATTTTTATATGATATCTATTCACATAATATACATTATTTAAAGTAAAAAGTTAATTATTCTATTTTTCCACATTATGTAAATATAGGGTGTTTATAACGGTTTTTTTAAATACAGGACAAATGAGCTCTGAAATCCGGACTTTGTCGGTCACAAATTTATTTATGTAATTTAAAAGGGTAAATTAAATTTAAAACAGTTAAGAAGTTATTTATTTTGATCAAAAAAATATTTTAAACCAAAAAAATAAATAAATGCCTATTTTTAAGGTAATAATAACAATGGTGATAACAATATAACGATATAAAGATGTTGTACGTTTGAGCATGCGTGGATATTAATAGAGATGTAGCGCCGCTTCGTTGCGATTGAAATATTCAAAAAAGTTGTTTTCTGGTCTCCAGGTTTCCCGGACATTTACTAAAATTCCGGCCGGACGCTTTGAAACCCCAAACATGTCCGGATATGGTCACCCTATGTAGAGTTGTCATTTTTGACTGGCTTCAAAGTTGGAATAATTACAATTTGTTGACTTTTACTTTCGAACCTGGTGGATAGGTCGTATTTTCATACTGGTTAGTTAATTATGGCGTTTGACATTTGATACCGCCTGATGGTATATGACTTTACTTGTCTCTGGCAATCGGCTTTGGAAATCGACATGATCTTTTTTAAAAGCAAAAGTTTTACTTTTGTCACTTAGTTTTTTTTCTTGAAGCGCGCATATTATCATATTTAATTTTCCGCCTAGAATTTGGGCAAGTTGCACGTCCAGCATTAATAGAACCACGAACTGTTGTGAGTCATTTTACCCGAAATTTAAAGAATGCTTTTACAAAACACACCCGTCATTCTACACATCTATCAATATTTTCACGATTTTCAAACTAGAAGTTATATTAAATTGCAGAGTTTAATTGAGCAAATAAGGTGTAAAAATCGGGCAACTAGAAGAAGGCAAGCATTTTTAAATGAAAAAATTGCTGCCTACAAAACAAAAAAATTAGATAGATTGAAATTTGTTAAATGTTTATAGGATATTATTATAAACAGTAATTTTATTCCTGTCAATAAAATGTTAAAGAAGTATAAATAAATGTTTTTAAAAAAGATGCTGTATTTCTGTTCCAATTTTAATAAAAAAAACATTTTGTCTTTGAGAATTTTATGTTGATTAAGTTGACGTCGAATATAAGCTGGAATGGAAGCGATTATCTTAAGCGGTGCACAATTCGTGCACGACCAAATTCCTAATCCGCACTACAGTGCCGAATTCATGTAGTTTGGGGTGCTGTCAGGTAGAAGGTGCCAAGTTTCCATCACCACGGTTGCAACAATTAGTGCAGTGGAAAACCGAAATCTGACTTCATTGGAAAACATATTTTAGCCTCTGCAATTAATTTGCAGAATGCTACAAATTGCACGTTCAATATTAATATTAATAATAATTAATTTGTTGATATGTATTTAATAATAAATGTATCTTTATGTTAACTTTTGGATTTTTTTCCGCACAGGTGCGTAAAGTGACTTTTTCTAATTTTGACATATATAAAGTGACACTTTTTAAAACTGATTGACATTATGAAACGTCTTACTTTTTGTAACTAGTTGCATAAAGTAAAATTTTATGCAATTGATGACGAAAAATGTATTTCAAAATTAGTGACAAAAAGAATTATTCTATTTATTAAACTGTTATAATACAAGTTAAACACATAAATTATAAATTAATTAATTATTATAAATATTGATAACACAATTATTGCAATTGCAATTGCAATTATTGCTCGAACTTGCTGTTATTTGGGAAGCGGCGCACATTGCATTAGATGTTTCACCAAATATTTCTTGCACTATAAGTTTTTTATTATTCATGGAATTTTCAACATATCCCTCCGCAACAGAGGTAGATTTCCAACCTCCATATCTCCTTAATTTTAAAATATCAGCGCCACTGTCTGCTAGGAAAGTGGCAGAGCTTCTTCTGAAGCAGTACGTGGCCAGTATATAGAACAGGATTTGAAAGACCAAGAAATTGTGCAATAACTTTTGGCAGACTGCTAAATGTGTTAACTCCCACAGGATTTCTGGTACATTTTCCATTCGCATATTTTACAAAAAATCTGTTGTATTTAAGAACCTGGGGACGCAACTTAATATATTTTCTTAATATTTCAACAAGATTCGTATTTTCAATGTCTCCAGTGGTAATTGCAAACTGCCGTATAACTTTTGTTTTTGAAGGTGGGATATCAACACGAAAATGGCATCCTTCGTCTATAACATTTTCAACTGGAAGAAATGTTAATTCTGCTTTTCTGCATGCTCCTGCCATTCCAATTACCATTGCAACCTTAGCCATTAAGTATTCTTTGTCATCAGCTTCCACTAAAAATTTGGCAAAATCTTCTTTAATAAAAACTTTTGACTTCTTAGCACTGTACCCGTCCGCTTGCCTTTTAATATATTATACCAAATTTGTATATTTTTTAATATCAATATTCCTTTTCAGATTTAGTTCAGACCTTAACATTGAGTAAAGTGTCCATAATGTGGAAACTTTTAGATCTTTCTTACCCTCAAAATATGCAAGTAAAACTTTCTCATTAACATGTTTAATGTTCTTCTCATCACACCACGTAACACATTTTTCGTATGCCAAATCATAAACTGCCTATGACTTTTTGGGAATTACTGATAATAGAGCATTACCTGCTGCCTCTTCAATATCGCTTGGTAGCTCTTCAGAACTTGAATCACTCATTTTTTTAAAAATAAAACTAAAAATATATCAATCTCGCTAAAAACCTTCCGTCTAGACTTTTTTACAAAATGTCAAACTGACAACTAACATGAAGTAACAGCAACAAACTAAATTTATGCTTTCCAAATTTTTATCAATTATATTAAATTTTATTTTTTTATTAATTTCTTCAAAATTAGAAAAAATCTTGTATGCAATACGTTACGAAATGAAATTTTGTGTAACTTGTGAGTTTTTGCGAAACTCACTCACGCGTTACACAAAATTAGGCATTTCGTAACTGATTCCGCTCGCGATTGTTATCACTTTCCGCACTTGTTAGGTAAACTACTATATTTCTACACTATACAGTTCATAGTGCTTTAGTTTTGAACGTAAGGCACATTTTCAATCATACATTATTTATTCATTAAATGCATGAAAAAAAATAAAATTTTTTCTATTTTTTTAATGAAAAAAAAGGTATGATTTGGTTATACCTTACAATTTTTTTTTTCGAGAGGGTGACTAATGTATAATTAAAAAGAAATCCTATCAAAACCATTTTCGACTTCTACGCAAAATCTAGTAAAAATATAAATTAAGTTGGAATATAATACTAAATTACTTATTGAGATAATATAAAAGATCATTAGTGAAAATATAAACTCACCCAAACTACCACCTGTCACTAAAGCCGTTTTTCCATTTAAACAAACTTTACTTCTACACCAAGCACAATTCCATTTTGCATAAATTCTCACAGCAATACATACGAAAAAAGCAATATTCACTGCTGCACAAAATAAAAAGAGAATCATCTTGTTTACGGGTTGTATGTTGTTGGTCGCAAATGTGGGTTTAAATCAACCGTTTCTTAAATAAAGCAGGTATATTATAATATATAGTATGGCAATCGAACCGGTTACGTAGGTATATAAAGTATTAAAAAATTAATGTATGCTACTGCTTATCTCCACACTATTTTTTTAATAAACACCGACGATTTTTCAATGTAAACATTGTGTCAATAATAAAAAAAACCATATTCAGTCGGTTTTTCGAATCGTCCCTCTTTGCACCATATTTTTTTTTAGTACTGCTGTATGCATAGGTATTAAAATATTGAAACAAAAGATTTATATATTATAACAAAACTCTACATTATTATCATTTAGGTATTTTAAGAAAATGTAGGTATCCCAATGGGGTATTAAAGCGACATCCTGCCTTTGGTATTTTATTAAAGTAAATTGGTACTCTTTGCAAAAATTAATTTAAAATTTTTTTAAACCGAATATTTTAGGACGAAACTGGAAATTAAGAATTCCTAAATGTTTGCAGCTTTCACTACAGTTACGTCACAAACTCAAAGATGAACTTAGCCACTTTCTGATTTAGATGTTTTATGAATCAATAGCCAGTTACAAAAACGCCAATCGTATTTGAAGTTTGAACAACTGTCAAAGTATAATATAAGTATATGAGTGTTTTGGTTTTGTTTACAGTTTATTCGAGCTTGACGTTTCAATGATGCTTTGGAACCCTTCACTTCTCATATATTAAATATATCGTCCTTTGTACCATAAAAATGTCTAAATGTGGTAAATTATTGGAATTTGCCTGTACGAACCCAGTAATTCTAATAATTTAAGAAAAATTTGTAACTCTAACAAAAATAAAAACTAACTTTACCTAAATACGTTAACGAAAACTTATAATGGTGACAGTAAAATTTATAAAATAATCTAATAGCCGTAAAAATAAATCGAAAGTAAATTTAAACAACTCTAAGTCATTCACTATAAAAGCGATATGACATTAGCATAACCTATAAGTACTTCATCACAATTTTAAAAAAGAAGACGACAGAATTGTGTTCCTATGTCAATACTTTTGAAGCTAACTTCTCTTTTAGTGTATGTATGTCTACTATAGTTACACTCTTTACTAATCCGTTTCGCTATAACGATCTCTTTCCTAATTGGTTCATATCAGCATCACGACAGTTCTCAATCATCGACCACATGGACGATTTCCTTTAATTTAGCCGCTGTTATGGAAAGTGATTTAAGTGTCATAAAGTTTGTTCAGTTATACAAAAATTAACGAATCGGTATGACTGTGATCTTCGAATAATGTAAGGTGAAAATTTGCTATTGATTTTAGACAAACTTTACCAGAAATTAATAGTTATATTTAACCAACAAGTGTATCAATAAGGGCGATTAACAATCGAGATAATTTAACGCACGAGCAGAGCGAGTGCGTTAATGTTCGTAAACTCGTGTTAGTTACAAAGCTTTTCCGTCGACTGTACAAGTTGTATTCCTTTTTCTCAATATTTAAAAACTAAAAATATTTATTTGTTTCATAGGTAAGTACTGTCAAAATTAAATAATGACATTGAAATGTCACAGAGAAAGTCGCCGGAACAAATGTCACTGTTTTCGTTTTTCTTAAATTCTTTTTTGGATGTCTTAACACTAATAATTATTATAATTTTGTAGAATAATAAAATAAAAACGATATGTAAGTCAAAAACTAGAAGTATTCTATGCTAGGAATCATTTTTTAAAGATGTTATTGTATGTTTGGTTCCCTACACCACAGTTAACTGTCAATATAAATAAATGTATAATATGTGCGTTGGGTTGCCTATAGAAAAACCTTTAATTAATGAAAATCATGCATTAATAGGGGTCATTAATAAACGTTTTCTGTACATTAATATAGCTCATAAACGCACGGTCGGCGGAAAAGGTTTTTAGCGTGAAGTAAGTGGAGTTTTATTTAATTAAGAGAGTAAATTAACAAATTCTCTTAATTATATTCCATGAACTATTAAGTTTACTTAGGTACTTTGTTTTTGTGTTTATAACTGAACATAAAAAATTGTTACTGATTGCATCATTAGTATATTTTTTTCAAAAAATTCTCTGTCGGCGGAATTGTATAAACAAATTATTAGGTACTTTATCAACAATAATTAACTATTGCATGCGGAGATTATTTGAAGTACTTATGCATTAAAATTATGTTTAATTTTACAGTTATTATTTTTCAAATTCCATAAATTATTGCTGTATTGTATATTTTTTTTGTAAAACAATATGCAATTAGGAAATTTTCTACTTAGACTGGCTATGTGGTAGGTAGAGTATAAAAATAATCATCACAGGTAGGTATCATGATGATCACCTTCAATCGAGACCGGATCTCGAGACGTTAAAAATAAAAATTAAGGTTAAGGATAGCTTGTCGAATAGGGCATGTCCAAAAACTGACAAGTCGTCCTGAGAATAGATTTGGATGGTTTTAGATTTGTAAATTGGTTGTTTTGTATTGTTTTAATGATCATTTTTATTAAAAACAGTCAGAATGCCGAAGAGAACACCAAATCAAAATTAAATGAACTCAAATTCGATCTAAATAACTATTAAGAACCACGTGTTGTGCAATGAACGCTTGTTCAACATCAGATTCATCAGGGCGACTGTCATATGACGTCACGTGGACTTGCCCTAAGCACCCAAATAAGTCGAATGCATTGCATTTTTGGATGACGGTATTTTTTTTTAAATCTCATGTTATTTTTATCAATTTTTTCTTATTTTCTTGGGAATCAAACCACAATATGTTTTTTTATTTTTTTATTTCAACGTTTCGGTAGCGTTCCAGCTACCGTTGTCAAGATTAACTAATAATGAATTAATGAAAAATTTTTTGGTCCCTATCTGACACAACGAAAAAAATTTGACAACTAGACAATCAATAATATTTTGAAGTTTAAGACTACAAAACTTTGTTGTCAAATTTTATTAAGGTCCATTCATAGTAGATCACACCTCTGGTAAAATGAGAAATAAAATATTTTATTTCATGACATTCTAACGATATGTAGTCCACTAGAAATGGAATCCAGTGAAGTGCACGTTCCAGGAACGGTTTTTATTGGGATAGCGCTTTTTTTTTTTCTTGCTTATTTTGGAAATTTTGTTAATATAAACGCGTTTGTTGTTACTTTTTTGTGTATGATTATTTTGTTTTCAAAATATGTATAACTCAGTTTGGTGATTTTGTGTATTGAAGTGTGTATCGATTAACAACCATTCCAAAGATAAATCATAAGAAAACCTGGATAAAAACTTATGATGCTATCCTGATAACGCCGGTAATTGATTATTGGAAATTTCTCTTTCTAACATTGGTAACCAAATTTGACTACATTCGGCTGAAATACTAGCTACACATTTATCTGAATTTAGTTGTATTAAAGCACTTTCTTTGATTTTTCGTCTTTTATTATTGGGCTCTTTCAATATTATTTTTGTCGAATCCCATTGAATTTTATGCCCCTCTTCCCAAGCATGTTTGCAAATACCTGACTTAAAGAACTCCCTATCTTTGATATACTTTTTATGTTCATTTATTCGGACTTTCAATGGTCTAGATGTTTCACCTAAATAGAATTTGTCGCATTCACAAGATATCTGATATATGCAGTTTTTTGAATATTGTTCTTCATTTTTTGGCTTCGTTTTTGTTAGAATAGATCTCAACGTATTGTTAGATTTGAAGCTAGTTCGAGTATTGAATTGATTACCAATTTTCTTAATTCTTTCTGATAAACCCTTAACAAGGAACTTATAGAAGATATTTTTATCAATGTCTACTCATAATAATGTTATATTTCCGTTGTGGAGTTTGTTATTTATTTATTTTATTTAATAATTAAAGTCCACTTTTCCGCACTAGTCACTTAGTGGGGAAAAGTGAATTTGTTAAGTTTTTGGGGAATCAGCAGCTGCCGCCAGTAAAGCTTTCCAAATGATCTCTTCCAGCCAAGTTCCCATCGCCACGGTTGCAGCAATTAGTGCTGATAGAGTAGTGGGAAACCAAAATCTTACTTCATTGGAAAACATTTTATCCTCTGCAATTAATTTGCAGAATGCTACAAATTGCATGTTCAATATTAATATTAATAATCATTAATTTGTTGATATGTATTTAATAATAAATGTTTCTTTATGTTAACTTTTGAGTTTTTTCCGCACGCTAGTAGAAAAAATAGTGTACCAAACACTTGCGTAAAGTGATGTTTCCGCTCGAGATTGCTGGCCTAACTCCGCTAACAAGCTTGCCTCTAGCGGTCGCGATGATACACGAAGGCACATCGTGTTGCGTGCGTTTTCGACTTAACGAATAAAAACTTATTCGAATGTTTTTCAAAACAGTCTCCCAATACACTTTTAGATAACTTAGTTCTAAAATATAAATTTTTGATAAAATAGCACTGCACAATGAATTATGCGTTGTATACTCAGATAGATATTTTAGGCCAGTACCTACGACAGTCACGCCGATATAATAAAATTTATGATTAATAATAATTTGCAACAAGTTTTACCTCAGTGTTATAAACTACTTTGTTTGACAGTCACCATTCCTGTCACGTCGGCATCGGTGGAAAGATCATTTTCTACTCTCAAACGAATTAAAACTTACCTGCTAAATACAATGGGCCAAAATCGTTTATTTCTTCTTATTGTAATAAGAATTGTAATACAATAAATGAAAAAAAAATAATAAATCGTTTATACAATGTTAGTTTAATATCTATTGAAAAAGATTTAGTAAAACGCTTAAAACAAAATGATACATTTATTTATTTTTTCACAAACTAAAGACCATAGGATTCCGTTAATAAATAAAAAAGTTAACAAAACCAATTAAAAAAAAACAAAATATGAAAAATTCCAAAATTAAGAATCCAAACAAAAAAAATTTTTCGGGCAAGAGAAACTCTATACCTCCACTTTGGTTCTTACTGGGCAACAATTAATTTTGTCACTGAAGTATAGCTGGTACGGTCGCTGCGCAAATGTTAAATTAATTGGCTGAATATATGTAGTATATTTTTACAAAAACGTTTTATCTCCAGCCTCCTCTCTTAAAAAGTTCGCGAGCCGCCACTGATACATACATACAAACAACCGAGATATTAATTTTCGTATTGCAAAAAATTCGATCACTTCTTAACTTCAAAAAGGAAAACCAGATCATTGTTGTTTCCAATATATTATTTATTGAATAAATCTCAATATATAAGTGCTATGTTATATGAACTTTGGATGGTAGATAACCTTAATGCATTAAAAGTAAAGTTTGTTGTAGATGTATATTTATAGTACAATAATGTTAACCTCGGACAGAACGTGTTTGTAAGACATCATGTCAATTGTAGGAATAATATTATTAATTTTAATAATAATTTTTATAGCATATTTAATAATATTTTTCAAATACGGATATGTGCAATGTGATAGTAATGTATGTTTAGTAGGAAAAACGGCGTTGGTGACAGGAGGAAGTTCGGGTGAGTAAATTTTATTTATTTTTTTTATGCCGGGTCCAGACCAAGCAGACAAAACGAAAACACAATTCTGAAACAAAGACACGACAAACTGGCGACAAAAATTGTCGTCAAAAGACAAAACAAAATTGAGACAAACTGTCCACACCAGAACGACAAAATATAAAACAAAATTCAGTTGGTGACGTTGTTGTTGTGATTAGTGTTGGTTAACCGTGTGGCGTTTTAATCAGGAAAAAAATGAACGGTGCTGCTATTGCCACACTCCACGGATATTTCCGTGCCTCTAATTTCAAAATGGCCGAAATCAGTGGTTTTATCCGTGACCCATGCCCGTGACTGTAATAGAGACACGGACTCATCTGGCTTAAAATTTTCCGTGACTGTAATATCTCTAGAAATATCCGTGCACTTTTTACAACATGTAAACTAGGTACCAAGACCGAAGGGTCATTTTAATCCTATGTGTATTTTGGGCGCTAACCGACTGAAGTACGTGATTTATGAAATACAGTTATTTACTAAATCACCGACATTTATAATAAGATATATTTTTGTAAAGTAAATTATAATAATTTTCAATAATAACCCAACCAAACCTACCCCTACCAAACCACCTTCGTATTTTTAGTCAATTTTTGAAGAATAAATTATAATAATTTTCAATAATAACCCAACCAAACCTACCCCTACCAAACCACCTTCGTATTTTTAGACAATTTTTGAAGAATAAATTATAATAATTTTCAATAATAACCCAACCAAACCTACCCCTACCAAACCACCTTCGTATTTTTAGTCAATTTTTGAAGAATAAATTATAATAATTTTCAATAATAACCCAACCAAACCACCTTCGTATTTTTAGTCAATTTTTGAAGAATAAATTATAATAATTTTCAATAATAACACAACCAAACCTACCACTACCAAACCACCTTCGTATTTTATTAAGATAAGAGTTATTTTATGGCTCGACCTACCTGCACTTCTTAGCGGCGAAAACACATGTCGGATTATCTACCCATCTTGGTCAGACAGGTAAACAAGGATGGTTAGCGCCTAAATTACACCCGCCGGGTGAGTGAGTTTGAATAAAATAATCCATACAAATTAACAACAAATACTAAAAACAGAATAAAATGAATATTTAAGACACTGACATTATCCGTGTCTCTATTACAGTCACGGACATTATCCGTGTCTCTATTACAGTCACGGACATTGTCCGTGTCTCTATTACAGTCACGGATAAAGCCACTGATTGCGGCCATTTTGGAAATTACAGGCACGGATATTGTCCGTGGAGTGTGTGTGGTGGAAGCTGGCGGTGGTAGTAATAGTAATAAAATAATTGGATAGTGAAAAGAAAGTTTTACTTTGATAACATTACAAATTAACAGATCATCAGATCAATATACAATGACACATTCCGCCATTGGTGAACTCACTACAAACTAGACATATGTCAATACATAGTACCAACCATCAAACATACAATTTTGAGTGTTACCACTACAGTGTGGCAATAGACACTTCGAAAAATGAAAAATGAAACTGAAGATTTATTTTTAGGGTCCCATAATATCGGATGCTCCCTGTAAAGTTCTATTAACTTGCATGTATTTTGTGTATTCCACTTTTTGTCCCCCGACATGTTTAGAAAAATACACTATATAGTATTTAATATCACTACACAACAACAGAAAATTAATTAATTTTGATAAAATTGTACATTCTCCTTCTCCTACTGCTTAACAACCGACAACTTGTCGTCAAGTACACAGACAAAACACAGACATTTAGATCTTTACCCACCTGAGACGGGACTTGAAAATGTTTTCAAATTTGCAAACAAAACAAAATTGTCGCAGAAATGTATCACAAATGTTTTCGATTTGTCGCCACTTTGTCGCGAAACATGAACGTTTTTGTTTTGTCTGCTTGGTCTGGACCCGGCATTAATGTAGTTATTGACCATGCGTGATTTTACGCATGCCGTAAACGTAGGCTTTATTGACCCGAGCTAGGCACTCGAAACACTCGAATATAAATGATTTACTTCACGTATTTATAAGCTAAATATTTTGAAAATTGAAAAAGCGAAACCACCGGGACTCGAACCCGGAACCCCTTAGTTACAAGCCCTTACGCTAAGCCCTGCGCTACAGCGGTTCCTAATTATCAATGTTCTGTTCGGTATCTTACATATTACTTCTCTTGCTTATTTTTATTATAAGTAGAGTGTAGACCTATGTTGCCCAAGCTCTCCTCATCATGAAGAATATGTAAAACCAAGGCCTCATCCATATCATCATTCAAAATTGATGAAAATGTAACAAAAACGACAAACCCGGCGTCAATTGCCTTAACTCTTTTTATAATGCAATGAAATAATGCAATGAAATAATGGTTATACGTCGTGTCAATACGTTTACGTATATGTGGCTGCCTTATTCTGAACACAAATAATTCCCAAGTGATCCAAATTGTCAAAACCCCCACTAATTGTTTATGTAGGTATATAAATAAAGACTAGTCAGTTTTAAGCACTTATGTTAAATTGAAATAAACCAAAACCATCTTAATAGCTTTCATTAAGAAAAGAAAACTGAACCTCAAAAGCTTGATGGGAGCGAGGTTGAATGGAGACAAGAAGTCAAGTATCTAGGTTTGACTCTAGACAGTAAACTCCTGTGGAACAAACACGAAAAGGAGATTATCTACAAAGGAAAAATGACTCTAATGGTATGCAAGAATATGGCAGGGAGAAATTAAGGCTGTAACCCAAAAATCCTGAGCTGGATGCACACTGCCATAGTAAGACCAATCATCACTTATGGAGCCATTGCGTGGAGTAGCAGAACTAGTCTATGGAAGACGAGAGAAAACCTCTCCAAATTTCAAAGACGAGCCTGTATATGCATTACAGGAGCAATGAGAACCTGCCCAACGGCAGCCATGGAAGTGATTCTCAACCTCACACCACTACATATGGTGGTGGAAAGTGTTGTAGAAAGAACGAGATACAGACTAAGTAAAGCTGCACTAAGAGTTTTAACAGGGATTCTAACGGGATATTGCCGCCTGAACGGGCACTTGCGAAAGCTCAAAATAGTGGAGGAAGAAGAAACTCCCATCCCTTCTATCACTCCTACCTCTCATGCCATATAAATTCCTTCTCTCCCCCTAATCTTTTTCTCCACTACGCCACTTACCTCAACCGATTCCTCCTCACCCCTCAACATTATCTCCACCATGTTCTCCCAATACACCGCCTCCCCTAGTTTTTTCTCCAATTTATTCAGCACATCCTCGTTCTTCCAGCATCATCCTCCACTTCACACCTCTCGCACACTCCAGTCCTTTTAGTTCGAAATACAGGGTGTTCCAAGGGTATAATAAAAGTTATGGCACCTGGTACCATATACTTCAAGCTTATTAGAATTTGACAAAATTAAAACTGTTTTGTTTTGAAGTGACTATAACCTAAAAAAAATTTAAATTTGTATTTTTTTCCCCCGAGAATATATGTAATAAAATGTATATTTCATCTCCACCCTTTATCTCACAAAATAACAAGATTGGAGTGGACGAGATTTTTGTATTTAAGTTCTACATTTGTTTTAGGTATCGGCTATCAACTAGTTCTACAACTAGCTTCAAAAGGATGCAAAGTTATCATAGCTGATAAAATTGTCGATGAAAAAATCAAATGTTCAATTATCAATGAAACCCACAATCCAAATATAACACTGGAGTATGTAGATTTTGGTTCGTTTCAGTCTGTAAGAAATTTTGTGGAAAAATTAAGAACCAATGAAGAAAAGTTGGATATTTTAATAAATAATGTTGGAATTGGTAAAGCTCCAGAACGTCCAAGTGAAGATGGGTTGAATTTAACCATGCAAATTAATCACTACAGTCCTTTTCTATTGACTCATTTACTTATAGGTAAAAACTTATTTCAGTAGCACATTTAGTAATTCATTTTTTGGGCAACCTTCTGTCATACCAACTACAAAAATTATTTTCAAGCTTGAACTGTGGGAAAAATTAAAAATTAGATCCAAATCGCGGTCGTATTGTTATTTTCAAAGCGAAACCGCAAGATAAGAGGCGAGAAAGTTGTGCTGCCGAAGTGTTGGTGACTAGTGAAGATGCCAAGCCGGCCGGTGTGGTGGCACTGAGTTTTCCTGAACGCGAACGAACTAACAAGCAACAGCGGGTACTCAGTTATTCAATCAAACAAAACAATAACACTTCTTATTTTCTCACGTTTCTCTGGGATCCTTACTTACGTAATTTCTTCCCATAGATGTGTGCTCTTTCCAAAGCAGTGGTAGTTTATATTGAGTTTCAATAGCGAAAACACACGCTACGCCACCGCTCCCATCTATTTCTCAGTAAACATGTAGGTATAATAACTTTTAGGACATCCCAACCGTCTTCAAATGTCTCTTACTCAGTTTCAATAGCCTGGTTGAGAGTTCCATGCCATGCTCTTAAGAATCTGTCGGCCATGACTGTGGATAAATTGTCACACCAACAAGTTTTTTAGTAGGCATGCATGGTATTAGATCATATAAATAAATAAAACACACAACGCTCACAGATAAAGTAGCTGAACGTCTTAAAATATTCAAAAATCGAAAATATTCGACAGTAAATGATTGCTACAAACACAACCTCAAATGTCAATAATAAAATGGATGTCGGCATGAAACATCGTTTGTAACGCCAATGACATGAAACGGTCATTACGAGGCGACATAGAGAAACGGGACCGATTTTGGTTTCTGCGCAAGACAGTTGGCAAACTTCACATGGCTCCTTCTTATAGGAAAGTAGTTTTCTTATTACTTATACATTATTATTTCTATACAGTACATGTTCAAAATTTGCGCCATTGCGGCACATAGCAGTCACGCAGATTTTGTAAAATATTCGCATAGTCCTGAAAAACAAGACCAACTTCTCACGTAAATCATTAACAGTTCTGGGTGGGTCTGTAATGCTGAAGGCTTTCTCCTTTAACATACCCCATACGTAGGCATCCGTTGATGTAAGATCGGGGGAATGTGATGGGTAGTTGAAATTAGAACCGCGGAAAACGTCCATGGATCTCATTTGTTCTCACAGTTACTGGCCTACCAGACCTTCCCTTCCGGTGGCACAATAGAAAGCATAACTGCATTGGCTGGTACCTTTTTATGAAATTGTTCGCGATATTTTTCTGTCACTAACTTAAAACTCCGTCCACTTAGTTGGCCATTTACAAACGAACGAAAACAATGTTCATGTAAGCGACATCTTAACATTCATAATCTCGTATCTAATTAATTAGTTTAGTCTAAGATAGTTTCGTTTTATGTTATCGGGGATGTGAATATTTGTCATGAAAGCTTGATTTTTATTCTGGGTCGGGAATAGAATTTCGGCTGACACTCAACAATAAACACTTTTTACTCAGTCGTGAGATCAATTCTCAACTATAACATCACATAACAACGTTCTTTGTACCACTAAAAACACATAACATTGCTACTGTCATACGTCAAAAAGCAGACATGCGCATAACAGTGGCACGCAATTCTGTATTGTATAATAGAGCATACCGGATTTTACTCGATCGTCAGACACAATATTTATGTGTTAAAGATAAGTTAAAAATCATTTTCCGTAATAATTTTTGCAATAACTTTTTTGAACAATAATTTTTTTAGATCTAATGAAGAATTCTTCTGATGCAAGGATAATTTTCACCACTTCATCAGCATCATTTCTCCATATTATGAAGCCAGATGATGTTACTGATGAAAACATAAAATTATCGAAGTATAGAATGAATGATTACTCTTGTGCAAAATTTTGCACTGTTGTTTGCTCCGATATATTCGCAAAAAAATTAAAAAAATACAATATATCCTGCAATAGTTATCATCCTGGAGTAGCAAAATCGACTTTTTTCGAAAATACTTTGACAAATTTGAACGCTTACAGCTTCACAGATTGGTGGGCTTACTTGCAAATTTTGTTTCTAAAAGTTTTTGTAGGAGTGGTTAGTATAAATTATTCCCATTACTTTTAACCTTTATTTTAATCTATTAACCAACAAGAGTATTAATAAGGGTTATTAACAATCGAGTTAATTTAACCGCCCTTTTAATACTCGTATAAGTTACTTAACTTTTTTGTCGACTGTACAATTTGACTCCTTTTTTAAATATTTTAATAAACTAGGAATATTTATTTGTTTCATAGGTTAGTAATGTCAATAATAAATGACATTGAAATATCACAGAGAAGGTTGCCGGTTCAAATATCAGTTTTCGTTTTTTTAAATTCTTTTCTGGATGTTTCAACACCAGTAGATAAATAGGCCGTATTTATAAAAAGAAGCTTTATCTTTCGCTTTCAAAAAGCAATTCTTTCAAGGCATATGCATAAAAAAAGTGAAGGAAA
Organism: Lochmaea capreae; assembly: GCA_949126875.1. Taxonomy (NCBI): domain Eukaryota; kingdom Metazoa; phylum Arthropoda; class Insecta; order Coleoptera; family Chrysomelidae; genus Lochmaea; species Lochmaea capreae. Next base: position 8,787,532 of record OX421406.1, on the reverse strand, counting down.
AGGTTTTGCTTCGAAGGCTTTGCTTTAAAGTGAAAGGTTTTACGTTTTTCGTATTTAAAAAAACTAAGGGATTTGCTTCTAAAAAAGGAATCTAGGTTCACAAGAACTTTTCTTACTTTTCCCAGTAGTTGCCCGGCTAACACACAGCTAACGTGAAAATAAGTGTTTGTAGGAGTGTTTTCTTGTGTTGAACTCTATCTGGAAGGGCTTGTATCCTTGGTTGTATTTGTTATGGCTGATATGGTGCATTTACGTACAAAAAAATACTAAAAACCAAGACGTACGCCAAGTGAATCAGATTTCAAAACGTTATTTAGATTTGACGAGGAGAATGTGGTGTGGTTGGCGGACCACTTTCTTGGCGTAAATCACGAAACTCGTGGAGCTGCCCTGTCACCTGTACAGCAAATGAAACTATTTCTGCGTTATTGTTCGAACCCTAGATTCCAGAGCGGAATTGCTGAAGAATTGGGATGTACGCAGCCCACAGTGTCCAGAGTATTTCATGAGTTGCTTGAGCGGATTGTACATCAGGCCGGTGAATGGATCCGGTTCCCAAACACAGAAAATCAAATCATGCAGGCCAAAGAGAAGTGGTTGACCAGGTTCAATTTCCCAACAGCTATTGGGGCTATACTGACTGCACGCATATTCGTATTGAAAAGCCAGCCCAAATTGGAGACGAATATGTAAATCGAAAAGGTTTTAGCAGGCTACAAGCGACTAGAATTGTGTCATAACTAGTATGGATGCAAGTTGGCCAGGATCAGTTCATGATTCTCGTATATGGAAGAATTCAGCAGTGTGTGAAGTCGTGAAAAGGACAAGAAAGACTATTCTACTAGGAGACAGTGGGTATGGTATAATGCAGTGTCTTATGACTCCCTACCCCAACCCCCACTAGTAATATCAGATAGCCTTCAACAGGCTGCTTACAACAGAGCGAGTTGTACCTTTTACTTTATTTATCAGAAGCATTTCCTTGCAAGGAAAAGGTAGAGATTATGAATACGAATTAGAGCAAAACCTTTTACTTGAAAGTAAATGCTTCATTTTTATAAATACGGCCTATTGATTATAGTTTTGTAGAATCATATAATAAAAACGATAGATAAGTTAAAAACTAGAAGTATTATATATTAGAAGTCAGTTTTTCGCCTTTTTTGTTAATAAGGTAAGTGTAGGCAATAACGCCACCTTAAGCTTCACATTTTTGTTTTTTAATGAAAATAACTTATTTTTATAGATCTCAAATATTAAACAGGGTGATAGGACTGTACTGCAAGTAATAAAACACATATTAAATAAAATTAGGTTAAATTAGGGCCACAGTAATTTTTTTTGTGATCTAATGCGAATTGGCGTTATTGCTAACTCAGTGTAAGCAATAACGCCATATGCGTTTAATACCTAGAACATAGAACTTTTTATTAAAAAATATTAAAAACTAAACGGTTTACTGCAAACATTTCTTTATTATAAAATTAAAACATTAAAACTGAACATAAATATTCTTTGGTTACTTAGTAAACATTTAAAAACTCTTAAGATAACTAAGCACAGTAAGGACAGATGTAACCCTCCTCCTTGTCTTCTCTAGTTAAACCTACACATTCGTCATGCAGGTAGCATTTGCAAGAAAAGCATAAATGCATATCAGCTTTCCTGTCTTCCTTGCAGGCTTTGCAATACCAACTAGCCCTATTTGAACTGTTTTTCTGTAGTTGAAGTTTAGAAGCATCTTTTTTGCTAATGGCTTTATCTCCTTCCTTTAGTGTCGATTTTGACGAACTGCACTTGGTTATGTTTTTTGACTCCTTTCTTGTTGGCACTAATGTTTTAATATTCGGATCAGTCTTTTTAAAGAGGTCTTTGGTGATCCTTTGCGCTCTGCTGTTTATTGCTGTATTTCGACGAGTTGTAGGTTTTTGGGTCATATCTGGAGTCTCAAGCATTTCAGAAAAGGTAAGGTCTAATTTTTCTACGGCATTAGAATTTTCGGAATTGCTTTCGGAATCGTTGCCAGTATCACCCTCGAAAGAGCTTTCAAACACTTCCACATTGCTGTCACTGCTGCTACTGTATCGTTTTTTGCCCAAGCGTCGACGTTTGGGAGCCACACCAGAAGGACCAGGAGATGGTGTATTCTCTCGAATTATCGGAGGTTTTACTGAACGGATTGTTGATAAAACTTGTTGATTGTCATCCCTTTGGGCTGGCTCAATTTGGTTTATTTCTGGGTCTTCTCTTTCAGTCACAGTACTTGGTGCATAAGCAACCTCTGGCAGTATGTCCGGATTGAAGGGATAAATGCCACAAGCTGAAAATCCGGATTTGATATTTTTTGGTGTCATACAATTATCCCATACAACTGAGAGGATGCTTCCGAAACGTTGCTTAGTTAAGGATCGGTCTCTGTATCTTGACCAAAATTTCATGACCTCATCGTCCCAATAATGTTCAAATGAACGGAACACAGCCTTATCCATGGGTTGCAGTTCATGTGTTGTGTTGCTTGGCAAGCAATATAAAGTTATGCCCAAATCATCTGTAGTTGTTACAATCGAATGGTCTAAATGACACTTGGCCCCATCGAAAATTAGCACGCAAGGTCCAGGCAATCTATACTGGTTAAAGTGATAAAGCCACTTTTTAAATGTTTCAATGGTCATGCTAGCCTTTGGCGTCATTGCAATCTTACTACCTACTGGTAAGTCGTCGGCCCACTCTGGCTTCATTCTTATACCCTTAAAAAGAATATAAGGAGGAATAGAAGATCCCATTGCATTGCCGCATGCAACCACTGTTACATTCTCTGAATGTTCTTTAGCCACAAGGTGAACTCTTTTAGCACCTTTTTTCGCGAGCACACCTTGCTGATGATGTAAACCCAAACGGCATCCTTTCTCGTCCATATTGTAAATATGCTCCGGTTTATCCATTATGTCTAAATCGATAAGAAGAGCTCCGAGTTTATTAAAATGGTCAGAAACAATAAATTTGTTTAGCTTTTGAGCCCTCGCTGGATTCATATTTTGAGCTTTGCGCACTCTGATTTCAGGATGCCTCTCAAAAAAATGCTTCAGCCAGAAACGGCCAGCCATTTGTTTTTCAGCACTAAATGGGTTCTTGATATTGTTTGTCACACAAAAATTGTAAACACATCGACGTAATACCTTTGCAGTTAATGGGTATCCTACTTCCGACAGGCGGATTATTCTCCTACAAAGCTCTTCCTCTTGTTCAGGCGAGATGATCGTTTTTCGACCCATTGCAAATTTTGCCATGTTTCCTTTCTGCAGATATTCTCTTAAAGTTCGCCGAGGAATGCCGTATGTGTTACTCGCCATATTTACAGACATGCCATTTTGAGTATCATTTATGGCATTTTGCAGCGATTCTGCGTCCCAGTTACCCCTTAGGCCCTGATTTCTACGTCTGGGCATCTTACGCTGCAACAGAAAAAAAAGATTTAACAAACCAGAAACGCACAAAGAAGTTCTGCTTTAAATTATTGTATTAAATCTCAGCTGTTGGCAATAACGCCATGGCGTTATTGCTCAGACCTTAGTATGGCGTTATTGCTAACAGTTACATTTTTTAACATAACCTATGTTTACTTAAAGAAAGAAAAATAAATAAAAAACTTTTTTTTGATTAATGTAACCACAAAAATACCCTGATTAAACATTTAACATAAAAAACTAACTTACCTATTTTGTTTCTGTAACACAGCACTCGATAGGTTTTCAATATTTAATATCAGTCCACAAACAAACGTCCGTCCGATGAAAAACACACTGCAGCACTGACGTTTCTCACCACAGAGTAGTAAATCTTTGAACAGGACACCTATACCTATGGGACTAAACAACATTTAGCGCCATCTGCTGTTTGGATAAAAAATCTCTGATCTACGACACCATGGCGTTATTACCAGCCTGGCGTTATTGCCTTCACATACCTTATTTTTGTATGTTATTTTGCCTATACCAAAATCCTTTATTAATAAGGGTCATTAATGAATGATTTTGTATTTTGTGTACATTAATATAGCTCAGTAACACACGGTCAACGGAAAAACAATTTTACAAACGAATTTCGGTCTTTTTCATAGGAGTCGAAAATCAATCGCAGAAGTTAAACCACCTGTTAGTCTCCTTTGCAGACTATTCCTTTGATTGGACTTATGAAGATCAGAGAAAAAAGTAGGCACGGAAGGCATACACTTGCTTAAGCTTTTGCAATTGATTTTGGAAAAAACTTACCTCTCCCCAACGTGCTTCTTGATTTTGAAACAACTCATCTAAATACGTCCATTCACGACCTTCTTAAAATACTTTCATTTCAGGTAAAATTCTTTTAAGAAGTTCGTAATCCAGAAAACACATCCTATGGACATCCATATTATAATGTCCACCATCCAATGGATGTCCATTTACCACTAGTACAATGGATATTCGTTTGGGTACATTCACTGGACCTTCAGTTCTCGTCCACCACTGGACGTGAAGATTTAAATGAATGATGGTCGTCCATCGGACATCCATTGTTCATCCATGAGATGTCCATGGGATGTTTAATTTTGTGGCAAATGGATATCCATAGGATATCCTTCTGGACCTGAACGGATATCCTATGGATATCTCTTATGTCCAATATGGATATCCATTGGACATGCATTGTATGTTTGTGATTGTATACTTTTTTTGTTTCCAGACTCCTAGACAAGCTTCCCAGGCTGCAATGAAATTAGCAATCTCGAAGGATTTCCAAAACGTGACTGGTACATTTTATGGAAAATATTTTCCCAATCTAAAACCCAAACTATCTGATAATGAAGCTTTTTGTCAAAAAATTTGGACAGTTTCCGAAAAAATTGTCGGGCTTAGATCTAAAGAACTGTTGTAAAATGTTTTGATTTGTAGTTTTATATATTTTACTAAGATAGAAATAGACTTGTAATTAAAGATACCCGTATGTCTGAATCGAAAAATAAAAAATCTCATTTCCAGCAATATTAAATATTAACATTTTATTAGCATAATAGTTCACAGAACAGAGTCAATGGCGGCGCTAGGCGTCGACGGCCTCGTAAAAAAGTTTAATAATTTTCTTAAAAGTTTAGTTATTTCTATATCCAGAGACGCAGATAGTGGTCTGGTAACACTTTGAAAGTTGGCAATACCAAGCGCGCTAAACAATTTTATGTAATTTTTATTAGCATCCTTTTTTAGCAATAAAACTCATATATCAGTCTCCAATAGCACAACTACTTATCCTTAACCCTAGATTACTGTCCTAGATTTTACTTCCTAAAGAAAAACTGCTAAATGGACTAATTATTTTATTCTTTTAAAACTACAAAACTAAGAAAACTTTATTTAGGATATAAACAATAAATAAATTTAATGCTAATTATTAACGGCACATTTTGTGCAAATATTGCCCTGTTGACCACCACAAGTTGGTTGGCTACATGTGTTGCGGTAAACAGTTGTCACACGTCGCTTTTTGCTCGGCGGTATAGTTGTGAGCAAAATTAATTCGCACCGTTTCACAATTTGTCGGCGAGATAAATAAATCTGTAAGCAGAAGCAGAACCGGTTTCAGAGACATTTTTCATTATTGCAGGATCCCGACGAGCTAGAGATTTCAGTACTCTGTTTTTCCGATGAATAGCAGTTTGCCTGTACATATTTTGTATCATTTTTTGCGTAGATCGTGATTAGAGCATACCAAGTTTCTTTCTGTCTCATATCCCTACTCTCTAGTCCACTTTCAGAAATGTCAAAAAGTTTGGTAAAAAATTTTAACAATAAAACAAAATATCAATCACAGCAACGTCTAAGAACACAATATCTCGTAAATAACAGAAATTAACTAAACCCACCCTGGGACGATAACAGTCCATGTGGACTAACAATTCAAGTACATTTTTCATAGACCAATCGGAAGCTACATTGCACCAATGAGAATCAATTGTTCACTTGTGGGTAGGCAAGACTAGAAATGATTTATGGCTTTTTTATATTTTCGGCTTTTTCAACCTCAAAAAGACCTTGCCGCATATTGTTATTTTATTGTGAAACAATGCAAACTAACTTTACTCACTCACAACTATAAAACGGAACATCATTTACTACTTCAGCAATTATTATCGTTAAATCTGAAGGACATTTTTATAGAAATAAGCACAATAAATATATTTAATAAATCAATACTTATACTTATACTTATACATCAAAAAAATGTATCATTCCAAGATTTCCTCAGGCTTTAATTTGACTGCTACTTCGGAGGCATTCCAAATTGCTTCGCATAGTTTGTTATCGTGAGCTCCTCTTGGTTTCAAATTTTGAAAATATTTTCCTACATAAGCTCCTGTTACATTTTCGAACTCTTTACCGATCACAATTTGTACAGCTGATTGTGAAGGAATCTTGGGGCTCTAAGAAATAATAGAATATTAATAGACGTCAAAAATAATAGTTTAATACTATTATAACGCCTTACAAAGTTTTTGAAAAATACTTTTCAAAGAACAGAGACAATTCACTAAGAAGCAACAACTACTTCTCGAACTATATGTGCCCCGACATAAGTTAAACGGAGCTGGGATATCTGCACGATATAACCAACCATTCTGGTGTGTAATTAGAAGGGAACAACATCACTTATTGTAGACCGGTTTCGGCATATTTGCGTCTCATCAGTACAAAGTAGATATTATCCATCCAGACGCGACCTTCAAGTAACAAGAGTAACATAATTATTGATATTTGGAATGGTCTTCCTCAGCAAATAATTAATTCAGAAAATGGTTTCAAAAAAAAAAATAGACTCGTACTTTTAAACTTTTTTAGGCTTAGTGTGAGTTATTGTTTTATTTATATTCTGTAACTTGTTATGGACAAAACAGACTTGATCCTCGCTGCTCTTATCATGTAACGATAATAATAATAATAATAATAAAGCTCTGAGAACATAATCCTGGACTGGAGCACAAAACAGAATGAATGTTTATAGGATGACCTCAAATAAACCAATGAGGTTACAAACCCATCCACCTGAAGCGCTAGTTGCAATTGAGTTGTCGAAACAGTATGACAGCTAATGTCTTTAGCCCGAAAACAAGAAAAAATTTAGAAATTTTCAAATTGTTCATCTCAGCTGCTGTCACCATTGACTGTTGTTTATATGTCAATGGTTGTCACACAACATACTGATTATTTGTGCCATTTGCTCTTCTTATAGAGATTGCGTAAATTACATCGGAACCGTCCGGATTACACAAGTACGACAGAAAAACAGCTGAAAGAGGGAGAAAGAATAATTATGCGCGGTCGTTAAGCCGTGTACTTTGTTTCACCTTAGGGGTGTATACTTATTTCCCGAGACTGGCCGAATCCTCATTGCCCCCCTATTTTAACCGCTGTTGCCAGAAGCGCAGATTAATTTGTACAAATGATATTTTTGTCTCGTTATCGTTGACTTTTTTTCGAGGGTGAAAATACAGCACGTTTGTGCCAGCATTACGCCAAATAATCTTAGAGATATGAGATCAAATCTTTATCACAGGTTTGGTTATTGTCTGGCACAGGAAGGTGGTTCATTTGAGCACTTAATTCATTAAAATTATGTTTACCTTTAGAATGGATTTTTATTTTTATTCTCTCAGGAAGTTTATATTTTATGTTTAGAATAGGTGTAGGTACCTACCTACTTATTTTATTTTTTCAATTTAATTTATTAATGGAAGGGATTCTTAGTTTATTAATTATGGTTCTCTCAAGAAATGCTGTTTTATTTTCAAGTTACAATGGCTAAAATAATATCCTATTGTAGTTAGAAATTGTCAACTTGGTCTGAAATGATCATGTTGACAAAAATGAATTTTAAGATGTACAGGTTACGTAATAACGATGGATTTTTTGATTTCTTTAACACCCTCACTCCTTCCATGTTGGGAGCAAACTGAATACCACCGTTATACCACCAACTAGTGAATTCTCTCTATAAAGGACCATTCGGCCAGCCTCGGGAAATAATTATACACCCCTAAGATGAAACAAAGTGATGACCGCGCACAATTATTCTTTCTCTCCCTTTCATATATCCTTGTCGTACTTGTGTAATCCGAGGCGAGGGTTCCGATGTAATTTACGCAATCTGTATGTGTTTTAATTAGGTACTGTAACCTAAGTGTTATTGAATAACTCACCACACTAAAGACGGTTTCTAGAACATGCATGGTACAGTAGTAACTAATAGTATCTAAAACGTTTTCAAGATTCTTTCTAGTTTCCTTGAAAATTTCTGTTTTTGCTATTCCTGGTTGATAACAGTTACTTGTTATATTCCATTTTCTAAGTTTCTTCGCAAACATGTCTGCCGTTATTATTGCACAGAATTTTGAATTAATATAATCAAAGTTACTAAGTGGAGGATCCATAATACCAGACGGTGTTACAGTATTTCTTGATATGACGTGTAAGTGCGACAGAAACGAAGAAGTAAACAGTATCCTGCCGTTTTCGGATTTTTTTAGAAGATCTAAAAATAATAAAATTTACACATCATGTCCCTAACCAAAAAGTTTCCAATTTAAAAGTCATATTCATCATCCCAATACCAGAACAAGCTGTCCTTATTTTGTTATTAAATAATTTATGATGGTGACGTAAAAAAAGTATAGTGTATAATTCGCACGAAATGATTCTTAATTCTGATTCTCAGTTTTTAAATATTGTGAAAAAGGAGTAAAACTTGTACAGTCGACAGAAAAGTTTTGTAGCCAACACCAGTATGTAGAAAGTGTATATATTATTCTAAATCGTTGGACTCTGTACAGAGAGGCGTAAAAATAGTTAACTAGTATGTTATCTGTGGTTAACTATACGCACTAATCATTGCGAGGTGGTGCGCGTAAAGCAAGCATGCGCAAATGCTGTTGCTCGTGCAAATTGAAGAATTATCAACGATTGTCTACCATTGTTCAAAATCAACTGATGAACTGTTAACATTTTGTCAACATTTTTTCAAGAGATGATCGTTCGGGTAAGTAACGATATCTATGAATTACTCTTCGATCACGTGGCACCATTCCATACTCCGTTCTCTCTCTGTTCTCACTCACTTTCAGTGACCAAGCCGAACTTATCTATTAATGAACTTGTTTGTTCTTACCTACAAGCAGATGCGTAATAAGAAAAGAACTATAGTGGTTGACTTGCATAGTTCTGTTAAATCCATCTTCAGTGGGCCTATTCAACGATTTACCAACACCTGCGTTGTTTATTAGTATATCTAGTTTAGATTCATTCTTTTTCAGCTTTTCGGCAAGATTTCGTACGGAATTAAAAGAAGCAAAGTCTACATACTCCACAACTATGTTAGGATTATGAGTTTCTTCAATAATTTTGTTTCTAAGATTTTCTGACACCGTTCTACCTGCTATTATGACTCTACATCCTCTTGAAGCTAACTGCAATACTATTTCGTATCCCAGACCTATAATAATAAACACATTTACTTTATTTTATTCACTTGCAGACATTTATTTTATAACAAAGATCCAATAGTGTTTAAAAAAATTATTGGTCCAAAATTAAGCTAAAACACGTGTTCGTTGCCCCAGCCGTCTTTTTTATTTGATTAGCAATCAAAAGAAAAAGTAGGGTAGAGAGAAACGTTTTAAATTCTGCAATTGATTTTGGACAAACTTTTAAAATGTGTGAAATTATCGGGATATAAAGCACTGAAGTGTCGAAAACTAACAGTAAAGAGCTGAGGTGAATAGATTTGTACTTATACTTGTTTATATCATTTATTCAGCTATTTGATTTATGCGAGAAGTAGCGTCATCCTGTTCCGTTCCTAAATATTAGCTATGTTCGCGGGCATATAACAATCCAAACCGAATCCGAATCATTTAGGAATGAACTTTTAATTGTCCAGAGCGCATGCTTAGGTAACGAACCATCATAGAATTTGATTATACCGTGATCGATCTCAGAACGTGAACGAAAACAAAACAACCAACTCTAGTTTTTTTATAGTTGCAACGAAAAAAGAAACCGAACTTTCAGTCCTTACCAAAACCAGAGAACCACTAGGACTGATTCCGAATCGATAACCAACCAATACGATATGATCCGCGAGCAACAAAATACTATCAAAAATTCAGAATTAAATAATCTCAAAAGTCACATTTTAGAATGCACATGCGAATCGTCCCTGAACTGCTTATGAATTGCACCCGCGAACAAACCAATATTAAGCTCCCTGAATCAGGACTTCTAGGAAGATACGCTGCTGTGTGGTTTAAGAGCGAATGTCGAAGAAAGCTCCAAATCAAAATTAAATGAACTCAAACAAGATCAAAATTACTATTAATCACTGTGTAATTATAAGTAACCAAACTTGCGACTCATTGTCATTGTGTAAAAGTGACGTCTGCTTACTAGATATTGAGGAAGAGAAGTTTTTATCCGATAAAAAAGGATGCACCTTTTTTATCGATGTCAAAGTGACACTAACATTTCCAGGTATATTACATTTTAACATTGGAGTAAATTTATCAACAGTAAAAACACAAGAGCTTTTTTTTTATCGGATAAATTTCTCTTTGCAACAAAACAGTTTTGCCAATCACTAATTTTACGAGAAAAACTGACATGATAAAATCGCGACACCGAAGGTGGAGCGATTTTATCTAATGTCAGTTTTTCGAGCAAATTTAGTGATTGGCAAAACTTTGAGTTAAAGAGAAATTTATCTGATAAAAGAAAAGCTCGAGTGTTTTTTGGCAAGATAAATTAACGACAGAATATATGGATGAACAACAACAATAATTATCTTTATTAATACAACAAAGTTAAATAATTACCACACCGATTCAAAATAAAAGCACTATATGTTTAAAGTTCAAAAATCTGACAGACTAATTGACAGTTTTTGCAGTTTTGCCAACACTTAATTGCTGTGAAACTATAAGTAACCAAACTTGCGACTTATTGTCATTGTGTAAAAGTGACGTCCGCTTACTAGATATTGAGGAAGAGAAGTTTTTATCCGATAAAAAAGGATGCACCTTTTTTATCGATGTCAAAGTGACAATAACATTTCCAGGTATATGACATTTTAACATTGGAGTTTATTTATCTAAAATAAAATAAGAAAAAATAGACACATCAATGTGTAGTGGTTAGATTCTCCCAACTTATCAATCAATCAATTTTAATAAATGTAAAGCAGTAGGTTTCGTAGGACTGAATCTTTTATAAAACGACAGACCGCCAAAATCAGGAAAATGATCAGGATGTGTACGAATTTGACGAGGTAGTCCATATGCAATTATTTCTATAAAAAAAAAAAACCTTGTTTTTAAACTAGGAGGAGCATTTTAGGAAACCTCAACCACACCACTAAAAGTTACTAGATTGGGAGTGTGTTCCGAAAGGGTCGTGTTCAGACTTTTTGAACTAAATGAAAATTACGTGAAATATGTATTGTACTGCTAGCTGTTGTCGTGGCCAATGAGGGATCAAGGCATGTCTAAATATCGAATGATGATTGGCCACAGGTCATTGTGAAAGTAGTAACCAAATGTCACATTATTGTGAAAAGATATAAGGTTATAATAAGTAGTTAATGTAAAATGTTTTAAGAATTTGAGGATTAATGAGAATATAGAAGTGCAATTGTATGATTAAATTTTTTTTAACGTTTGAGGCTTTGGTGTAGCAAAACTAAAAGTAAATAGAAGTTTTGTTATCGAAAAATAACATAATATAGTACTGCAATGTATGTAAAACTTGATGTGAAACTTATGTTATTAACAAGAAAAAAGAAGCATGGATTTTTTTCATGAAAGGGAATAAATAATAAAAATAGCAAATACCTTGGGTAAAATATAATACTTTGTTAAAAATAAACATTAAACAACAAACGTGGTAGTAATGATTGAACTAATGACAATTTTCATAAATAAACACAAAACTGATAAATGTCAGTGTCATTGGTATCAAAAGAGCTGTGTGAAACTGGTGGCAATCTGACCAATCACTAGACAGCAGAAATGCCAACTTAAATTCAAATCGCTCCTCTTAGTTTAAAAACAAGGTATAGGACTTCAATATCGTTCATTAATTCCATACTGGCACACCTACAAAGACTTTATCACCTCTTTCTTTAACTCAGCTCTTCGGTTGCGTTATCCAAAAATGTTAGATTAAGTGTCACTTAAATACCTTTGAGGGCCAGTCTAACTACCGCTTAAATTAAGGGAAACTTACTGGCAGATAAGTGACACTTATCGTTTGGTGCAAAAAGTTAAGTTTCCCTTTAGCGATTTAAGTGTAACTTAAGTTTTAACTGAAGGTGGTGCAAATGGCCCTTAATGCTATAATATGGCAAATAGGTAATTGCTAGATCTAGTATATATCTGAAAAATTAAATATTTCTTTTTACTGCGGTTTTACCATGCCAGTTTACTGGATATTTTAAATTGGCCTCGGACTGGAGTAAGTGGAAGGTTTTTTGGAAAATATCTTCTATAAGTTCCTTGTGGCATTACTTGTTATTTTTTCTTATTTTCTTGGGAATCAAACCACAATAATGTTTTTTTATTTTTTTATTTCAACGTTTCGGTAGCGTTCCAGCTACCGTTGTCAAGATTAACTAATAATGAATGAATGAAAAATTTTTGGTCCCTATCTGACACAACAAAAAAAATTTGACAACTAGACAATCAATAATATTTTGAAGTTTAAGACTACAAAACTTTGTTGTCAAATTTTATTAAGGTCCATTCATAGTAGATCACACCTCTGGTGAAATGAGAAATAAAATATTTTATTTCATGACATTCTAACGATATGTAGTCCACTAGAAATGGAATCCAGTGAAGTGCACGTTCCAGGAACGGTTTTTATTGGGATAGCGCTTTTTTCTTGCTTATTTTGGAAATTTTGTTAATATAAACGCGTTTGTTGTTACTTTTTTGTGTATGATTATTTTGTTTTCAAAATATGTATAGCTCAGTTTGGTGATTTTGTGTATTGAAGTGTGTATCGATTAACAACCATTCCAAAGATAAATCATAAGAAAACCTGGATAAAAACTTATGATGCTATCCTGATAACGCCGGTAATTGATTATTGGAAATTTCTCTTTCTAACATTGGTAACCAAATTTGACTACATTCGGCTGAAATACTAGCTACACATTTATCTGAATTTAGTTGTATTAAAGCACTTTCTTTGATTTTTCGTCTTTTATTATTGGGCTCCTTCAATATTATTTTTGTCGAATCCCATTGAATTTTATGCCCCTCTTCCCAAACATGTTTGCAAATACCTGACTTAAAGAACTCGCTATCTTTGATATACTTTTTATGTTCATTTATTCGGACTTTCAATGGTCTAGATGTTTCACCTAAATAGAACACAAGATATCTGATATATGCAGTTGATGATAAAAATTTCAATGACAATAATTATTACATTATACTATAATTTATTGTTTAATGGAAAAAATATTACTATACTTTCACCGTTTTGTTAATTTACCTACCTTTCCTTTACTTCGAAAGCGTTTAATTTTTATGAGAATCAATACATGTTTTCATTAAAATGCATATGATAACCGTTTGCATCACTATATCTATTAGCACTATACTATCACTACAACTTAAACCATATACATTCAGTTACATCAAAAAATACAAGATAGGGATTATGAAAAACGCCTGTTTATGAATGTAAATACTTAAAAGAAGTAAGTATCTATCTAAATGGACATGCTGGAGGTATTTTTTTATCATTAAATATTATTATTTTCTTTTACCAACCTAGTTGATATTTTTATGTTATTAACTAATGGTTAGTAGGTAATAAACAATAATATTCTCGTAAAAATAATGAAAGTATATTAATAATGATAATTATCTATGGGATTATTGGAAATATGTATAAAAAAAATATAAAAAAAATTTTTGACAAAAGAAAAATATTAAAAAGTTATATATTAAAAAAATATATATATTAAAATTACCTTTGCTACCCCCAGTTACCAAAGCGGTTTTGCCATTCAAACAAATATTACTGTCGCATTTAATGAACTGAAATCTTGTAATACAAAAAATGCTAATAACCACAAACACAAAGATCACTAACAGAATTTCCACGAACATCGTCAACTTAAGACGAATACAAGATTAATATCCGCTACCTCTATTCAGATTCACGGTCAAGTCAAGTTCTTGAACAATAATGATTAAATATATGCTGCGTGAACCAAGAAACGGGAGGCGTTTGGTTCGTCTATTTTATATAATCATTATTCATATGAAATTTCAAATGGGAATTCTTATATTCGTGTCTGACGTCTAAAATTAGTTTTTTATAAGTACAGTAAAATATTTTAAAAAGAATACGTCTTGAATAAAAGAGAAGAAAAAATTATTAAAAAAACAAATTTTAGAAAAGAAACTACCGAAACATTGGAAATAGAAATATCAAAAAACAAATAAAATAATGAATATACATACAGCTTATCTAGTATTTCATTATGATTGTATGGGTAACTTTTAAATCGTTTCAGTGGCGTCGAGCAAATCATGGGCCCCTCGCAAAAATTGAGTTAGGTCCCCCTTGCCTATATTAAGAATATAATATATAAAGTTTGTATTACCTGTCCTAATTATGCTGTAAAATTATTTTAGTACAATAAATGATCATATAGCCATTATCTCATTATTGCCTAAAGGTGGTAAATTGTTTTTTTGGGCAATACCGATGTCCGTCCCGCGGTCAGAAAATTGAGGGTTTAGGAAAAGGGTTTTTAATCCCCGACCGATGTCCGTCCCGCGGTCAGGTGGATACACAGGTAGAATGGGCAGGGTAGAATATTATTCCTAGAATAATTAGTATGATTCGTGTATTATCGACACCCTTCCACAGACCCTAACCTATAAATAGAGGAATATTTTAAATAATAGCTTTAATTGGTTAGTGCTTTCGGTGTGCTCCAGAGAAATGGATGTCATGGTAAGTCAGAAAGGTAAAACTCTTATCAATATTGATGGTTTTAAGTTTTATTTTCATATAAATTTATGTAATAACATTACACGTTGGGCATGCGTTAATAAATTGTGTAAAGTCTATTTAAAACTAAATGATAAAAATGAAATTATTGAACGAAACCATGAACATAATCACTTCAAAAACGAAGAAAGTTTAATCAACCGTCAAAAACTTAATAATAATTTAAAAAGAAAAGCAGTGGAGGACATTGCGTCAACACCGTCAAAGATTTTGCATCGGGAGTTAAGGAACGGTGATATAGAAACAATTACGGTTCAAGGTACCTGCGTTTTACCCTGACCGCCGGACGGACATCGGAAACACCGGTTTTTTTCCTAGCTTTTGCCTCCGCAAAATTTTTTATCAAATGGTTATTATCCATTTTGGCCGCCTCTTGTGCCTCTATGGACACGGACAGTAAAGCCAAGTTAGTTAACCTAGTCTGAGAGAAACTATTTCGTAAATAATTTTTAATGATTTTTAATTTGGAAAAGGATATTTCAGCTGTAGCAACACTTAGATACTGGAAGAGTTAAAAATAATAATAAGGCTGTTGTTACCTCTGGAAAATTTAATGATAAAGTGCTATTTTCCACAATTGAAAACACAGCAAAGTCTTTAATATTTTGAAGGGAAGCAATTCTATATTCTTCAAGATTTTTGACAGACAAATTTAGACATTCAGTTGCCTTTAGTAAATCTAATTCTCTTTCTTGTAGGACTTGGGTTGCTACATTTGTTTGTTGTAACCTTTGGGCCCCTCGCAACTGCGGGGTTCGTGGTAATAGTGCTACGCCACTGAATCGTTTGACAGACGAGATCAGTTAAATTAGAAAAAAAGCTTCAATTTTTTGTGCCTATCGTTCTATCGAAGTGTCTGGTATCGACAAAATCGTAAAACTATCATTTTCTTTCATTCACTTTAGCATTCTTATTGAACAGATTCTCAAAAAAACTCCTCCCGAACATTCACCAGCAACTGAACGGTACTATGGTTTAATAAATTGAAATTTACATATAGACGTTTCGTTTCTTCAAAACTGCCGTCACGAAAATTGAAAGCTTTTTTTCAATTCCTTTTGTATCAATAGGAAAAAAACTAGAGATAGGATTTTTAAAGTAATTTGGCTATGGAAAAGGGATCTATTGGCCAAAATAGTTTGGGAATCTCTGATCTATATGCTGGGGAATTTTAGGTTAGGTTTACCAGAAGTGAACAGAAACTTGTTTATTTTAAATACAACGCCCTGTATATTATTGCTTTTTCGGATTCTAATGTCACTTTGTGTAGAATACTCTATACCTAAAATGTTTAATTTTTGAGAAAACTGACAGGTGCAGACATTATTGTTAAAAATGTAGGTAAGCAGCTCCAAAACCAAATTGATCTTGGATATAACTATTACAGTTGGATTTGTTATACAAAAGATGTAAATAAATTTAAGATCTCTGGTAGAGTTTATAATATTTTGTTGAATAACTGGTTTTGTCTACGACGACCTTTAAAATTAGGCATTTACGAACCAAAAAAAATGTGTGAAATCACACATTATACGTTCATTTTAACACTCTTTTTCAGCTACGTAATTATCTAGTTGCTTTGAATTTAGTCGTTTGTTGTATAAAAATTTGTGTTGACAGTAAATTTGACAGAAGTGTCAGACTTAGTGAAAAATATTTTCTGTTATATTTAAAATTTTAATTACGCTTATTTTAAAAGAACCTCGAGAAGAATCTCAAAAAAATTACACGAAATCTTATGCTGATTTTTTAAATTGGTGTAACAATAAAAAAGTCAAGAATTACACCGAAAATGTTCTAATAGCATATTTTTCCGAAAAGTAAATGCAATGGAAATCATCTACTTTATGGTCACATTATTCAATGTTAAAATCTGGCAGAAAATTCTTCAATATTACAGTCCAAATCGAACGATTTCATCGATATTGATACACCTTCAACTTCAAATTTAACATCCCAATTATTGTCTTGTAACCAAGTTAGTTGTTTATATATTTGTTTATAGAAAATTTATTTTCATGTTTTTTAACCCATTCAGAGCACATTTTTTTATTTTTTCTTCATGTGGTCGTAGATACAGTTTTGTATGACACTTGTGCATGAAGTACTTTTGCGAACTAGTTGCGAAAAAGTATAACTTCATGCACTTGTATCATAAATAACTATTCCTCTGTTATCTCCTTTTCATTGGCAAAATAAATTATTATGATATGATTTCAATAACAGTTCAAACACAATAGAAAATTGTTACATAATTAACTTACTAATGAACCAAAAGGTTATCATATTTTTGAATAATTTACAATATTATAGTACTATTATAAATAATCTATTTATATCGAAAATTATAAAAAGGCGTTCTTGATCCTTGCGAAATACCATATGAAGTAAGTTACAAACAGAGGCGGAGTTCACACTGTTCACAGTATAGATGTCAATGCGCCTCACTCATACTCCGTGGCGTCAAATTGTTTTTTCTTCTTCTTGGTTATATGGTAAACCTCAGGAGAAAACCAAGAAAAACAGATTGGGACAACTATAGCACCTGTCTGAAAGGAAATCTAGCCAGAGGAAAGGAAGGGCTAAGCACCATCTCGACCTGTAAAATGAGCTTGAGGATCTAAACAGGGCAATAATCGATGCATTTGAATCGAGCTGCCCTCTTCAAGAACAACGAAGCAGCAAAGATGCACCCTGGTGGAACAAACATCTGTTAGAATTAAGATCTCAAACCCGGGACCTTTTTATTAGAGCAAAATTCACCGGAGACTGGCAGAGATACACCGAGGTGAGAAACACCTACTACAAGGAAATTAGAAAAGCTAAAAGAAATAGCTTCAGGAAATTCTGTGAAGATATAAACACAACACCTGCAGCGGCAAGACTTTACAAAGTCATGGCGAATAGTAGGGTCAACACAGATATGGCTTTGAGGATGCCAGATGGTAAATATACCGAAAATGAGGAGGAAAGAGTACGACTCTTACTAGAAACTCATTTTCCTGGAAGTACCCCAAACAGAGGAGATAATCCTCTCGAAGGTCATAACAGACCTTCGAGAGAAAGTACTACAATGGCCAAGCACATTTGTAGTAACGATAGGTTGAAATGGGCTATGAACACCTTTTCACCTTTCAAAACACCTGGAGCAGATGGGATTCTCCCAGCATACCTCCAGCAAGGACAAGACGAAATTCTACCACATTTGGTTAGAATTAGTCGAAGTAGCTTGGAACTGGGTTATATACCAGAGGCATGGAGAAGGGCAATAGTAACCTTCATTCCAAAAGCTGGAAAAAGGTACACAACAAACCCCAAATCCTTCAGACCAATTAGCCTAACATCGTTTGTGCTTAAAACGATGGAAAAAGCTATTGACAACTATATTAGAACGGAAATCCTAGAGAGACTACCTCTCCACCCGTATCAGCACGCTTACCGGGCAGGCAGATCTACGGAGACTGCACAACTGACGGAGGATATCCGAGGTGCCTTAGACAAACAAGAAACTGTAGTATGTGCATTTTTGGACATAGAAGGAGCTTTTGACAACACTCCACATGAAGCTGTCAAGAGAGCATTAAATAGAAGAGGTGTAGACAGCACAACATCCAAATGGATGTCGGAACTGCTCACCACTAGAGTAGCAGAGACGAGAACGAGCAAAGACATTGTCTCCATCTGCACAACCAGAGGATGCCCACAGGGAGGAGTAGCATCCCCATTAATGTGGAGTCTGACGGTTGACGAACTCCTGTGTGGTTTAACAGACCTCGGAATATCCTGCCAAGGATATGCCGATGATATTGTTATATCAGCCAGGGGAAAATTTGAAAACACCCTTTGTGACATCGTACAAAAGGGTCTGAACTATACAAATAGCTGGTGTAGGCAAGTGGGACTCAGCATCAACCCCACCAAAACCATCTTGATAGCCTTCACTAAGAAAAGAAAACTCAACCTCAAAACCATTAAACTTGATGGGAACGACGTTGAATGGAGACAAGAAGTCAAGTATCTAGGTTTGACTCTAGACAGCAAACTCCTGTGGAACAAACACGAGAAGGAGATTACATACAAAGCAAAAATGGCTCTAATGGTGTGCAGGAATCTGGCAGGGAGAAACTGGGGTTGTGACCCAAAAATCCTGAGCTGGATGTACACTGCCATAGTGGGACCAATCATCACTTATGGAGCCATTACGTGGAGTAGTAGAACTAGCCTCTTGACGACGAGAGAAAACCTCTCCAAAATTCAAAGACTAGCCTGTATATGCATAACAGGAGCAATGAGTACATGCCCAGCGGCAGCAATGGAAGTGATTCTCAACCTCACACCATTACATATGGTGGTGGAGAGTGTTGCAGAAAGAACAAGATACAGACTAAGTAGAGAGGGAATCATTAAAAAAAACCACCTCTTCACTTCTTAGAAATCGGACAACCTGGGACATGCCACAAGATGGTATGATGAAAAAGTATACTTGGAAAGAATGCCATTCAATGGTACACATACGGCTCAAAAGCAATAGAAGGAATAATTCACGCAATAAGAAAGTGTGCCCAGTTCAATATTGACAAAGGATATAGAAGGCAAAGGATTATCATAATGTCTGATAGTCAAGCAGCCATTAAAGCGCTGAGTTCTTGTGTAATCAGTTCCAAAATGGTGTGGGAATGCCTAGGCAAACTTAATGAACTAAGCAAGAACAATATAGTCACCTTACTGTGGATTCCAGGACACACTGGAATAGAAGGAAACGAAATACCAGATGAACTAGCGAAGAGGGGGACTGAAATACCCTTTTGGGGGCCGGAACCCTTTTGCGGAATCAACTCCAATGTAATATTGGAAGAAATAGGTAAAGCCGAAGAAAAGAGAAGATATGATTCTTCTGGGTGACTACAACCTGTTGAGATCAAATAAATGCATAAGTCAAAGCAAAACTGCACTAAGAGTTTTAACACGAATCCTAACGGGGCATTGTCGCCTGAATGGGCACCTTAAAAAGCTCAAAATAGTGGAGGAAGAAGATTGTAGATTTTGTGGAATGGAAGAAGAAACCTCCATCCACATACTTGCGAACTGCACAGTATTTCAGAATCCTAGGGCACAGGGAGACTACTGGATAGAAGAGGGACAGTTACCTAAGTTGAGGCCTGCAGATATCCTAAAATTCCTCCGGGAAATAGGACTAAAGGAGCTACTAGTATCTGAGACTCTCCTCAGAAACTAAGTAGAAGTAAGGGGGCACAATAATAGATCTTTTAGGTCTCAGTGAATGTTACCCCAAAATACATACATACATACATTCTTGGTTATATAATCAACACCTTTAATACAAATTGTCGATTTTCTATAGTTAATGTTTTTCCAGGCATTTCCATTACAAGTTTTTTCAAATAGGCAAATGTCAAAATCTTACTATTTTGACATTTGCACCATATTATACTCCGTTTCACATAAGAAGAAGCCACCTGAAGTTTGCCAACTGTTTTGCGCAGAAATCAAAATCTGTCTTGTTTATCGCCTCATATTGACCTTTTCATGCCATTGGCGTTACAAACAATTTCATCGAACATCTCCAATCGTTAATTGAAAGTATAAATATTTTAACGATATCAAGTATTTTCATATGCCAGTGTTTATTGTATGTGAAAATATCTCGAAAACCTTCAAAGAATTCCCAAATTTGTTTTATTTAAACTATACATATGATAAATACATTTTTAATACTTCAATCTTGTGTTAACCTACAAATGTGAAAACGATACGCTACTGATTTGAAGTCGAATGTCAATTTTACAATATGGCCATGGTTTTGACAACAAGTGCGCGCATACGACTGCAACTTCAAGTGGGTTCTTCTTACGTGAAACGGAGTCTACTTTCAATATCTTAGATGTGTAGATTACCTCACAGCATAAATGGCAAACTATTTAATTCTTCCAAAAGTTGAAATTTCAAATCGACATAAAAACCTTGTGAGAATACAAATATTAAAAATAATTGATTCTCCTTTATTAGTTTGTCCGCCACTAACTATCAACATTGAGAAAACATCATATTTTTGTTAACTTTAAAACCTCATTGAAAAAAACGAAATAAATCATTTCGATTGAATATTGTATAAACTAAATAATTTTTAGAACATGTTTATAAATTATTTTCCCAAAAACAAACAAAAAATAGAAAAAATGCCCACGGAAGTGTACAATAATGGGACTACCTTTTACTGTCAAGGTATTCTACATTCTATAATGAAAATAATACATAGGTACATGATTTTAAAGAGACCGCTTTTTAAAATAAATTATTGAAGTTTGTCTGGCTATAGTAGTCGTTGATAAATTGCGATTTCCAAAAACGGTTTTAACTTAATTCAAGGTATGCTAGGTGCATTATTAAATTTCCGGTATATTTTAGTTCTCATGGACGAAATGTAATAATTGATTCCATCAAAAACACAATTTGTAAGGAATTCAAGTCTCGCAAACGCAGTTTACTATCGCAAAAAAGCATAAGATTTGTTGTAAAACTAAGTCGGTTTGTTTAATCGCTACAATTTCGACAACATTGAATGTGGTAAGAAAATTTTAAAATAGAAATTGTAATGATTAAATATATTGCAATATAAAATGTGTATTATATTATATACACACTATTAATTTGGTCAACCAGTTGAAAATGGTTAAAAATAGATCAAACTGCTCCTAAAAATATAATATATGATAACTTATTAAATTCAGAATAATTTCTAGAGAAATGTACCTATTCAGGGCATTTTATTAGCACATAAAAAATTTCAAATGTTATAAAGAAATAAAAAAGGTATTTCGTTTTTTGTCAACACCACGAGAATTATTAACATTCAAGAAGTTTAAAAAAAATCTTAAATATGAGAAAATTTCCAATAAAAGTGTCCTGATTCCCGGAACTCGATATACATTATTTATAATTTTAATTCAATGCTGAAAATAGGTCTCTGCGCGTCATTTTCGATATCAGCGCGCCTGGTCAAAAATTTTTAATTATAAATTTGGAGTTAATTCTTCAACAATCTAGGCATTATTAATTAACAAAAGAAAGAATTAATGAACTAAAGGATTTTTTAAATAATACCATAAGCGTATACTTAACAAATTCACGTTATAAAAGTTTTAAAAAATTTACTAAATCATTATAATCTTATTAAGTTAGGTTAGGATCAATGTGAGTGTGGCCTACCCTCCACCTCCACTGTGACCCCCGTTGGGTCTATTGTGGCTCACCCCTAAGGATTACAATTCACCCCACAAGCCTGTGCTTCTGACCATGGTTGTATTTGGTGATACTGTTTTGAAGTCGTTCGGCTCTAAGGTACTAAAACCGAATATGTTACCCTGCCCAAAGCTGGGCATGAGCATAATATGTGCTCCGCAGTTTTGTCCTCCAAATTACAGAACCGATAATCCGAGGTCTGAACCAGTCTCATCTTCTTTAGGTGGTAATTTAGACGACAATGTACTGTAAACAATCCCGACAGAATGCGTAGGTTTGTCCTACTCCATTCGAGGATCTGCTTATTTTTTGTACTCGAAGGGTTGTATATGAACGCCTTCGAGTGAGAGAGCCCCGGTATGTCTTCACAGTATGAGAAAGTTTTCCTTTCCGCCCAGGAAGGTATGGCTAATCTAGCAGTGCTTTCCGCATTGCCAAAAATGGTTCAGGTCCGATAAATAGAGACTCTGATCCCTTTTTTTGCCAGAGTGTCGGCCTTCTCGTTGCCCTCCCCACCCAGGTCAAAATGACTCTGTTTTCCTTGCCTGGATTGTAGACAGTTATGTACCAGCTTAGATTTTATCCTGTTCGAGCTCAGTGCTTTAAGAGATCAGCCTGGCTATCTGACAGGATGTGTACTTTCTTTTTTACAACAGGTTGAGTCATCAGCTCTCTTGCATCCAGTTCAATGGCGTATACTTCAGCCTGAAAGACGGTATATAGTGTACCTAGCCAGGCTGGTCTTATTAAGTTAAAAAATATGATTGATCACATTGATAGTAAAGAAAGAATATAAAAAATAGCTAAATATTTTAGTGCTGCCTAACTATCAGAGTATAAGGATCTTTTGGCCTCTATATACCCACTTTCGATATTCAATAGCCTAGATTTCTGCATGGAATTCAGATGCAAAGCTCCCCAAAGATGCATGGATATTGTTTGCACCTGGGTTTAGAACCATAAAGTCCAGCTCCTATTCCAGTGTCAGTCTTAGATCCGTCTCTGTACTACACCAACGTTCCTCCTGACTGCATTCTTCCAACCCATCCCAGTTTAGTTGGATACGGTATGGTTGCATGGTTGTCGTTAATTGTGGCCAACATGTTGTCACTTCTCATTTCAAGAAGCGAGTTTGTGATAACATCTGTGATTCTGGAATAACTATGGAAGTTTGTTCCTTCATGTCAGTTCCCATTGCATTCCAGTCTGTTTGCGGCCATTCTCGCTTCCACCTTAACATGCAGAGCATGTTTTTGGCCACCAAACTAAGGCCCCATAGGTGACCATGGGTCTCACCATGGTTGTTTACAGCCAGTGTCGATCCGTGAATTTAGTCCCCATATATGTTTCCTATCGCCCGTTTAGCCGCCATTAGGGCCATTTTCCCTATATTTTTGTCATTGATACTTATAACCTCCTGGCTTAGACACAGCTGCACGTTGAAATAAGTTTGGCAGTTTTAGTTCCTCTTTCTAGTGAAGGGAATTAGCGCAGTTTTTGCAAGGTTCACCCTTAGGTATTCCCTCCTACACCTTAGCTCCACCGTTTCCGGAGCCTGTTGCATCAGCTTTGATATAACATTAGGGTATTTCCCCAGTACTAGTACAGTAAAAATACAGTCTAGATAACTATGTATTAGCAATCAATGGAATCGATATTAAAGTTGTATAGAGAAATAAGAAGAAGAAATAAAAGTTTAAAATATGGAGGCTAGTCTCCGTGGTTTAAAAATTCAAAAAGCCCACGTCTTGAGCGATAGTTCACGCCTGTAGTCAAGATCGGCGCTAGTGGTAACTTTATACAACAGACAAGTATGTTATCTATGCCACAGACTGCTACACGTTTTCTGCTCTTTTATTATTTTTATTTCTCTGGCGTATACCATGCGTATGACAAATGACAACAGATTGGAAATGTTTAGTCAACCAACAAACCAAACCAGTTAACTACAATATTAAATTTCTTAAAGTTTCAGATACGACCTGTTTATAACGCCTAAATAGATTATAAAGTATGTTTTCATTACACTGGATTATTGGTTGACTTCTTAAATATAATTTGGCTATTTTCAGAATATGGAAAGTAATGACTCTATTCCTGAAACAACTAATTCAACGTGCCGACGTTGCATAGCCATATTTGACCAAAATTTTTATTGGTGATATAAAAGATTAATGCAATTTTGTAAAAATTAATTGAATTATCATATTAATTTGATAAACTACATCAATTACATAATCAGCAGTTCTTTAAAGAAACCACAGATAATAGAAAGTAACATTCTCATACTGAGCAAATCACATACCTATAACCTCAAATAATATTTTCAAATTTCAAAATGGTTGTTGATAAAAATCCACTGTCGGGCTCCGTTTTAGAACAATTTGTAATTTTGGCGAAAAGTACAAAAGGTGCAGCATGTGCAGAGTTAGTAAAACAAGTTTTAGAAGCCCCAGGAGTATATGTATTTGGTGAACTTCTAGACATGCCGAGTATTTTAGAACTGGCAACGACTGATAGAAAATATTTCAATACACTAGAATTATTTGCTTTTGGCACGTTCAAAGACTACTTGGCTAACAAAAATGAAGTTTTAGAACTAACTTCCGCACAAGAAAAAAAATTACAGCATCTCACCATTGTTACTTTAGCTATGAAATCCAAATGTATACCTTACAGCACTTTACTTATAGAATTGGATATTAAAAATGTAAGAGACCTGGAAGACCTTATTATTGAAGCTATATATGCAGATATTATACATGGAAAATTAGATCAAAAAAATAGTCAACTTGAAGTAGATTATGCAATAGGAAGAGATATTCGAGCTGATGATATAAATATTATTGTTAATTGCCTCCAGGACTGGTGTTCATCTTGTGACGGTTTGTTAATAACTTTTTTTTAAATTACAGTTGAGTGATAACTTTATTTGCTTGTAGGTGTTCTAAGTTGTGTAGAAAACCAAATACGTAGGGCAAATTCAGAAAAGACCCGCTCTATGCAACGTAAAGCAGACATAGAAAATGAAATAGTCAATATTAAAAAGACATTAAAAACTCAGCTGCAAGAAAGGTCTGATGGAACTGATGAGGTAATGGCTACTGATAGCAGAGAGTCTGCTTCATCTGGAGATAAAGGAAAGAAATCACAAAAAATGAAAGGTCTTAAGATTCTTCGTTAACAAGAACGCTTATCAAAGGTGATATATATATAAAGTTAACTAGAAGATATGCTTATTAATAAATTCATGTAATTGATTCTTGCAAAAATTTGCTTTTTGGCAATTTTTAAAAGGCATATTTATGCATTTTTTTTAGTAAATTATAATTTTCATGTATTAACTGGTAAATTACATTCATACTTGTCATTTCAGTTTATATTTTGCTCCTAATTACTAAGACATGTAAATATATTAATAAAGTTTTCCAAATATTTATGTGAACATTCACCTTTAAAAATAGTGGATGACTTAAGAAACTTAAGGGATTCCAATAAAAAAAGACAAGGAAGATAAAAAATTTTTATTAAACTAATCTTGAAATAATTTAAAAAACAGTTGCAATATTTTTTTTAAGTTTAACCAAGCTTAGTTTCAGCAAATTTCTTAGCAAGTTCCAGAATATTAAAAACTGGCAAACTGTTATTTCCTGAAGCTTGAGCCGAATCAGGCTTACCGCCTCCTTTACCTCCAATTTGTTTAGCCACTTCTTGAACCCATTCGTTAGCTTTAAGACCTTTTTCGATTGCACTTTTCGGTACTGATGACAAGCAGAATATTTTGTTGGAATCTTCATCTACTGATACAAACAATGCAGAAGTTTCCGGACTCAAACTTCTAACTTGCTTCAAAGCTGTATCTAGTGCTTTGGTATTGTTAAATGCTTTCAGTTCTCTCACCAAAATAGTCAAATTTGTATTTTCCTTCACAAAATTTTTAATTTCTTCAACTACTTTGTTGGCAATTGCTGTTTTTGCAGCGCGGTCTTTATCATCTAAAGTTTTTTTGAGATTTTTCAGTGTATTTCTGATATCATCTTTTTTCCAGTAAGGTATTTGAGCATGAGACACTTCTTCTGTTAACTCTACAATATTTTTAACATGTTCTTTCGATTTAGCACCATCTTTATCGCTATTGATAACTTCCTTCAACTGATTCAACCTACTGTCCAATAATTCTGCTTTCTTAAGAGCTTTATTAGCTTCTGGCCCTGTTAATGCCACTATTCTTCTTATTCCTTTAGCTATAGCTTCTTCGCTTGATATAACAAAATCTCCAATATGACCAGCATACTGAACATGCGTTCCACCACAAAACTCAATTGATGTATTATCTCCAGCAGGGTTAAAAGGATCTTTTTCCAATTCCTCCACTGGCAATCCGATAGAGACCACCCTAACAGGATCTGGGTAGGTTTCTTCAAAAACTGCTCGAAGACCTCTCATAGTTTTTGCTACACCCAGATTTGTTTCTCTAGCATACACTTTGTCGTTTCTCGAGATCAATTCTTTAGAAAATTCTTCTGCTTTTTTAACTTGTTCAGTTGACATCGCACCTTTGTTGGTGAAGTCAAATCTTAGTTTGTCTGGAGCTACTAGGGATCCTCTTTGATCAGCTTCTGTGCCTAAAAAAATGTTATTATATTAGATATCGAAGATAATAGATTTCATACTTTTGTAAGGCATTACAAAGTTTTTGAAAAATATATTAGTTTATACATAAAACAATATTCCAATCAGTATCTTTTATAAGATTCAAAAATGTATCAGTAGGTATCTCTATGTAATACTGAGTTATTCATATGATGTTTACTACTTAAAGCTAGAGTGTCTAATAGGATAGTATAATGTCTATTAAATTACCTAAAACTTTTCTAAGAGCATAGTTGAGAACGTGAGTCCCAGTATGGTTACTCATTATCAACCTCCTTCTGGCTATATCAACGTGTAAAGTAACTTTGTCACCTTTCTTCAAAGTTCCTTCTATGTTTCCAATGTGAATGATGTAACCACCTCTTATTTGGACATTTTTTACTGAAAATTCCACACTTTCATCTCCAACTTTGACTATATAACCAGTATCGAAGATCTGACCACCTAAAAGGAGAAACAATTTTAATGCTATTCAAAGGATACTTTTCTGCAAACATTTTTTATTCGCAAAGTATGCCATACTCAAAAATAAATACATCACAGTATAAAAACTGTTTTCCATGACGTCTGTCATAACTTGACGATGTTGCTAAGCACTTGAATTAGTATGTAGTAACTTTGTAAGGTGGAAAACGGTTTTTATAATGTATGAACTATACGTGTCATTGCTTAAACAAATGTATATCATAGGAGTACTAACCTTGTTCTGCGTAAAAATTAGTTTTGTCCAAAAGTATTCCACATTCTTGTCCAGTATGAACCTCTTCAACAAATTCTTTATTGAATCGAAGTCTAATTACTGTCGCTTCACAAGGTTTGAACAAATAATCAGAATCTGGGGATTCAGTGGAATCATATTCATATTTCGCATTGTCATCAGTAGGTGGTACTCCTTTATTTTGAAGATCTGTGATAGCATGAACGTCTAAGTTAATGGTATCTGCTATTCCTGCTCCTTTACCCTTTAATATACAGAATATTGTATATGTATATACCAAAAAATAATTAATTTCCTTACTTGGGAAGCAATTTGTGCTTGTTTCTTTGATTCTTCATAAGCAGCCATATCAACATTTAATCCTTTTTCTTCTGCCATTAACGAAGTTAGATCCACAGGAAAACCATAAGTATCATACAAACGCCAAGCAACATCTCCAGGTAAAACTTTGCAATTATTATCAAGTTTGGTAATTGTTCTGTTAAGTAGATTTCTACCTCTTGATAATGTCTTCAGAAACTGCTCTTCTTCTTCATTGATAATATCAATAATACCTTTAACAAACAAAAAACATGTATAGAAAAACGTTTTTATCAGAGGTGTTAATTTTAAGAATACCTTGTGGATCTTTTTTAACTTCAGGAAATGTTTCTCCCAAAATATCAACAACAGTATGAACTAATGTAGAAAAGAAACCTGGTTTTGCATTCAATTTTTCAGTAGCATACCTTACACCTCTTCTCAAAATCCTCCTTAGCACATAACTGAAATATGGAATGAATTATAAATATTTTTATGAAATTTATATTTGTACATTCTTACCCTCTACCTGTATTATCTGGATTTCCACCATCTGATAAGGCAATAGTGAGAGTCCTTGCATGATCTGCTAATACCCTGTAAGCCATATCAATACCATCTGTATCATCTTCACCAACTTTACCTTCATAAGGACGTGCTCCTGTACCTTTTTGTATAGCATCAAATATAGGCACAAAAAGATCAGTATCATAATTGGACCTAACGGGAAGATTAAAAACAATATCAAGTCAATAATTAAAATGTTGCTATCAATTTGTAAATTTACCTTTTATCTTGTATAACTGATATTAATCTTTCTAATCCTAGTCCACAATCTATGTGTTTTTTAGGTAAAGGTTTTAAACTTCCATCTGTTTCTCTATTGTATTGGATAAATACAAGATTCCATATCTCCAAAACATCAGGATCATCCATATTAACAAGCTGAGGTACTTCTCTACCTCCTATTCTATCATAGTGGAGTTCTGAACAAGGTCCACAAGGACCTGTTTCACCCATTTCCCAAAAATTATCCTTTAAACTTCCAGGAAGAACATGTGAAGGTTTAACACCAAGATTTAACCAAATCTAAAAGATATATTTAATTTTTTTTCAATGCAATGTGTTATTTATAATACAATTAAAATACCTGTTTACATTCATTATCAGGTTCTAATCCCGATGCAGCATCACCTCCAAAGTATGTTACATACAATCTGTCAGCTTCCAATTTTAATTTGTCGGTTAAAAATTCCCAAGCCCAGGAACAAACTTCCTTTTTAAAATAGTCACCAAAAGACCAGTTTCCCATCATTTCGAAAAAAGTATGATGGTATACATCTTTTCCTACATCATCCAAGTCATTATGTTTTCCTCCTACAAGTTTAAAAATTAGTTACAAGTAAATATTACTAAATGAAATTCAGTACTTACCAGCTCTAATGCATTTCTGAGTGTTCACTGCTCGTACTAATTTGGATAAGTCACTATTTGGATCTACTGTTCCCAAAAAAATTGATTTAAACTGATTCATACCAGCATTCGTGAAAAGTAATGTTGGATCATCCAATGGGATTGTAGAGGACGAATGTACGTAAGTATGATTTTTTTCCTTGAAGAAATCTATATAGGCATTTCTTATTTCTCTTGCAGTCATTGTTACAGCCATGGTAAACTACCTTCAAAAAGCCGAAAAAATAAATATCAGCGCTATCAAGTACACATTCAAAATAGAACATATGGTTCAGAGAAACAAATTAAAATGAAGATATAAACGAACTAGGAATTAATGCGATGGTAAATTAACATGAAATAATATATAAACTATAGAATGATGCAATTGTGTATGCAAATTAAGAAAAATGTGGAATACAATTTTACTTTATTACTTACACGTGAATTATGTATTTGAAGAGGTGTGGTTAACAGTGATCTAGTTTAATTCGGAGAAAGTAATAACTCAATAGTAAAGTTCACCACGATGAGAAAGAAAAGTATGGAAAGGTTAGAAAATGAATAATAATTTTGATGGTAACTAGAAATGCTACAAACTTTTTAAGTGGATCATTATAGAAAAGAAGATATTATTAACTTCAAAAATTTCTTCTCTAGTATTGAAATATTAATTAAGATAATTTACCCAGTTTATATGGATGAAAATATCTTCTTTATTATTGAAATATTAATTGAGATAATTTACCCAGTTTATATGGATGAAATTTGAAAACCGTAGGTGCGCTCTTTTTGACAGATCTATGAGATCTCACGCTCGACAAGTAAATTTTTCAGAGTGAAAACAATACAGGATGTTTCGTTTAAAATGGATATTTAGATATTATTGACTTGGATAGATACACAAAAAATCCGTAAGTTATTAAGTTAATCAATCTTTTGTACCGCCACATTAACAGTTCGAAAAGGAGTCAAACGAATCGAACAAATGTCACACCATGGAATGAGAATATCATAGATAACCTACTTACAACTCCGGACCGTTTATAAGTATTATTCTATGGACCGTACTTTTCGGTAATGTACGCCACAGCACAGTGTGCTGTGATGTACGCCTCGGCAGAGACAACTCTGGCCTCGGCCTCCTTTTACTTTGGAGGGTGAGCTGTTTTAAATCGACTGTAACTTGTAAGTATACCAATTATTATTGATATTGATATTCTGATGTTACCTTCAGATTCATTAGGGCGTGACGTCACTTGGACTTGCCCTATTGTTTATGTTGATGCTGAAAATGAAAAATATTGTTCAGCTTGACCAACTTAAAACACTCCGAGTTTATTTATTTCTGTGGTCTTGTGTCAGTCATATAGAGCAATGATCTGTGATCCAGAATTACAACTAAAAGAAAACAAAAGTTTTGCACTCGATGAGTTTTGTTGTTTGTTGACTTTTTTTACGAAATTCAGGTGTGTTATTTGCGTCTGAACGTAAAATAAAGTTGAAAATATTGTTGTTTTCATAAGAGAATTGTATTCCGTTTATGTTATACATTTTTCACGACACATGGTATGAACACGGTGCCAACTGTATCAAACTGATCCTCCATATTTGATTCTTTGTTTAGTTTAGGTTGAGGCGAGGTATCTTTAATAATTTGAAGCTACTAAAGCTAGTTTAACTGCAATAACCCAAAGAACTGCCGTACATATGAAGATGAAACTGGTAGACCAGGTAGTGCGGAGTTTCCGCGTAGCCAAAGTATTTCGTGAAAATACAGACAAAATAAACAGCATCGATTTTTCGCCGACAGGAGAAACATTAATATCATGCAGTGAAGATGATCAAATAGTTATTTATGATTGTGAAAAGGGGACTCAAGTCCGAACAGTAAATAGCAAGAAATATGGGGTTGACTTGATACATTTTACTCATGCAAAAAACACTGCCATTCACAGCTCAACCAAAATAGATGACACTATTAGATACCTATCTCTTCATGACAATAAATACATTAGATATTTTCCTGGACATACTAAAAAAGTTGTATCTTTAAATTTGTCTCCAGTTGAAGATACATTTTTGTCTGGATCTCTCGATAAAACCCTTAGATTATGGGATCTGAGGTCGCCAAATTGTCAGGGCCTTATGCATTTATCAGGAAGACCAGTAGCAGCTTACGATCCAGAGGGACTAATTTTTGCAGCTGGAGTGAATTCAGAGAGTATAAAGCTGTATGATTTAAGATCTTTTGATAAGGTAATTTCCATTAACATAAAGACAGCCTTGAATTTTAATTTATTTACTTTCAGGGTCCTTTTGTAACATTTAAATTGACCCAGGAAAAGGAATGTGATTGGACTGGTTTGAAGTTTTCAAGAGATGGTAAAACAATTTTGATCAGTACAAATGGATCTATAATAAGACTAATTGATGCTTTTCATGGCACTCCTTTACAAACATTCACAGGCCATCTTAACAATAAGGGAATTCCTATTGAGGCATCATTCAGTCCAGATTCACAGTTTATCTTTAGTGGATCTACTGATGGACGGGTACATGTATGGAATGCAGATACAGGCTATAAAGTAAGTTAAAAAGATATTCCAGTTTTTTTCTATGATTCTTACACCATTTTTTAAGGTTTGCGTTTTAAATGCTGATCATCCTGGTCCAGTTCAATGTGTTCAGTTTAATCCAAAATATATGATGCTTGCTTCAGCTTGTACGAACATGGCTTTCTGGCTACCTGCTATGGAGGATACATAAAGAGTTAACTTGGGAACTGTCCAGGAAATATACATTCATTTTTGTTCAAGTGAGATTAGATTTTAGAGTCATTTTCCCGCTAACAGGGGATGTGTACAATCTTTTTTCATTCATTAGACGTACATCTGTTTAAATATAATGTTTTTGAGGAGTGTAATGCAGAAAAATAATAAGTTTTCAATGTGTAAAGGAAAGCAAAATAGAATAAGATGTAAATATTTGTCAGTAAAGATAGTGTTAAAAAAGTTAGTTTGGTGGTGTTATTAAGCAGGGGAAAATGCCTCTCATGTGTCGTTTATTTTATAAATGAATTAATTTGTTTCTTTTTGATGGTAGAGAATTTCTATAACTTCATGGTGATACATTCTTCAGTAATTTAATGGTTTCCATTGACAGTACGGAATATTCAAAATTTAAATATAATTTTTACTGTATTGACTCTAGAAACTCAAAATTGGTAGGAAGTAAGTTTTATACATTCAAAAATATAGAAAAAGGTTTGAACTAATTCTCTAATATCCAATTTTTTAAAATTCCAGCAGTTTTTCATAGAAATATATCATTCATGTGACAATAGCCCCTCCTCATAGCAATATTATTGGTGTTTCTACCTTTTATTGATACTATTTTGCTTTATTTTTCAAAAATAAGTTTTTAATCGTTTATTGTATAGACTTGGTTTTCATATTTATTATTTTTACTGCATTAGAGTCGTTTTTATGTACATAGTCGTTATTTTAGGGTTTTTTTACAAAAAAAAATTATGTAGAAGATTACTGATATATAAATAAATTATTTTCCTATATATTTTGTACTTTTATTTGAGGTTTTATCCAAGGGGCGATAGTGTGATTGTGATGATAAGTTTTTTTAACACATATTTATGGCATGAAACTCTCGGCGTTAGGCGTTGAAAAAAAATTGAAAATAAATTGCATAGGTTCTTGCCTAACTGATAATTCAATTTGGAGATAACAAAGCTAGTTCTCAGAGCTTTGTTACCTGTGGTATGTATTTGTGGAATATATAAATCTGATAATAATATTAAGAAAACAAATTAGAAAAAATTCAAACTGAATATCTGCTATTACATGGAATATATGATAATTGCACTAATTTTTAGTTTAAGAGGTTCTACATACTTATGACCTCAAAAAATATGTAATATAGATTCAGCGCCGGTCCTATAATAGTCCTTGATAAACTTAGAGTTGATGTTCGAGATTCGCTTTTCCGCCAATGAAAACTGGAGGCTCTAGTTAGTTCTACAAGTGCCTGGAAATTTGATAATAATCATTTAAGTAGTTATTAGACTCACATAAATCTGACTACACCACTGCATAACTGCTAAGTCACAGAATAACTCAGAAGGGACACCTTTTGACATTTCTATAAGATATGC
Source organism: Lochmaea capreae (assembly GCA_949126875.1). Classification (NCBI taxonomy): domain Eukaryota; kingdom Metazoa; phylum Arthropoda; class Insecta; order Coleoptera; family Chrysomelidae; genus Lochmaea; species Lochmaea capreae. The sequence continues at coordinate 8,753,868 of OX421406.1, read as the reverse complement.
ATTGTTGGTTAGGGTAAGCGATTGACATTGATGACAGTATCAGCACCTAACACGCGCTGAAAAAACTGTGGAAATAACTTACACTGCGAAAAAGAGTTGGGCGGTTTAAATAACAAAATTTGAAAATTATGTAAAGAGTTGTATTAAAAATAGGAAAAGAGTACAGTGATAACTACGTGTAACACTTCAGAAATCATCACCAAAATGACGAATTCACATTCACGAAAAGTGGCGTGGGTTGTCTACTTTTATAGTGAATGCTGTACGAATACCTATGTCGCTTCTGTATGAGTGGGAGAAGGGAGTTAGGAGAAGATAATTATAAAAAAATACACAAAACAAGTAGGTATTTTTTATTAGATACAAGATTCAGATCTGTTGTAAGCACGATTTTTTGAATCCAATGGAGCAAATTGAAACAACATTAGTTCAAAGGTAACGATTGTTCCGGCCATCTAAAAAATATAACAATGATATAATATGTCAATATCGAAATACCTAATTATCAATAAATATCTTAGAAAAAGTGGAGAAACAGTTTCATTAATAAGAGTAATTTTATTATATTTCAAGTATACATCAGCAAAAGTTCGAGTTACGATCAATTTTAGATACTTGTATAGTGCCATCTATCAAAGAGGTTCTCAACTATAACTTTTTACAAAATTGAACCTCAAAATAAGCGCTTGGTATTATCCGAAATACGATGAAATATAATAATTAAAATTATCGAAAAGGAATCAAGATTTGTGCAAATAAACTTATTATCCTTACTTATATTATGAATGCGAATGCTAGATTGTTGGTTTGTTACGCTTTCAAGCCTTAACTAGTCAATAAATCATCATGAAATTGTGTATACCTAACCTTGTGATACAGGAAGAGGCAAGACTAGGTATCCTACACAACCGTGCAATATTCCTTTGATAGCCCATTCGAAGTGTCGATTGCGGACAGTGTGGAATGGGCTGACGAAGAACTCAGTACCATTAGGCAGGGACAGACATGGTACACCAACGGGTCTAAAACTGTGAATGGCACTGGGCGGGAGTATACTCCAAAAAACCAGGTGACAGCTATAGAGCTACGCACTGGGAAACTACACCTCTGTATTTTACGCAGAGGTATATGCAATCTTGCAATGCGCGAGAGAAAACAACAGAAGAGCAGATCCATATATCATGTCAGATAGTAAGGGCAATGAAAAAGCTGACGTACTTGCAAAAAGAGGGTCAGAGGATGTATGTATGTATGTATGTATGTATGTGTATGTCTTTTGGGGCAACATTCACTGAGACCTAAAAGATCTATTGTGCCCCCTTACTTCTACTTAGTTCCTGAGGAAAGTCTCAGAGACTGGTAGCTCCTTTAGGGTCAGAGGATACGCAGCCTGAACCAGGACAGATTCCCGGTATACCGAAAACTATGGTACGAGGATCTGTAAAGACCTAGATCAGAGAACAATATAATAATTTCTGGGTAAACGTCCCAAGGCAAATGCATGGGAAAACCTATAAAAGAACCATGCCTAAAACGTACAGCGCAACTGCTAACACTGTGCAGAAATCAGCTGAGAATCATAACAGGTTTCATGACTGGCAATGCACCAGTAAAGGAACACCTGTACAAATTAAAACTATACAACGGAGACCTTACATGCAGATTATGCGGTAGAGAAACGGAGACAGTGAAACATATATACTGTTTACATGCCAGACTCTTGATCGCAAAAGACAGTTATTACTTGGCCAACCGCAAGGAAACGCTGAGCTATATAGCAAACACCCAGGTATGAACTTGTACAAACTGGTGGAGGGGACAAAGGTGCTGGACTGGGTGCTATGAGAAAGCAAAAATACAATAAGCCATTAGGCTGCAGTGTATCGGAGACTTGTCAGACGGGCTCGGAAAAAAATACCAAGCGAAGAACATTGGGTACCTCTTTTATCCAGAAAAAAATACTGTACCCGAGCGAGGGATATCAACTCGACCTCCCGACATTATTTATCCTTTGTAGTGAAGTATATCCTAAATAAACATATTTTTTAGTTCTCTAAATTTTATTTAAATTTTCGATGGTCTTTCAACGTTAGCGAAGGCGCTGGTATTATAAGTGTATGTATATTATACCTGTAATAAAAAATTTCGTGTCACCATAAAAAATCCTAAACCTGTAATTCCGACAGGATTCGTGTAGATTTGTTCAATTAACCGACTTATCTGAAAACAAAAATGTACAGTATATTTAATATGTTACTTTTCACTATTATTCAACATACTTCAGTGCAATAATATTCAGTTGGAACGTTGTACAGATATTCCATGGGTTTTCTAGCTTCATCATGCAGCCAAGCTCCGTACATCGAGACGGCTATTATTCTTGATACCAGAAAAGAAAACGAAAAAACAAAATATGTCGATTCTGCTACTCCTTTTCTTTCTCTAAAAAGTTGAAATAGTAGATTAGGTAGGTACATAACCAGTTGGGAAGAGTTTCTTTCTGTGTAGAGCGAAAATAACTAGCGGGAGGTGTGAACTTGATGCTTCGGCAGACCAGACATACCAGTTTTTTATTTTCAGCAGTACTTCATGTAACTTTTATACTGTTACGGCAAGACGGTTATTATTTCAATGTAAAAAACATATTTGAAAGGCCAACCATTTATATGGCCATGCTGAATATATAGTTACCAGCTTCTGTTAGTGGGAGAAGTAAAAAGCTGGGACAATTTTTGAGGAGAGTATCTTTGTTTGTATGGAGAAACTATATAGCAGCCTAAGATTTGAAAGGTTGAGTATTTGGCTTTAAAAAAATGATTATTGATTGTAGTGCGAGAAAATCACCATTTTGAAGGCGAAACACGGATGAAGACAGAAGAGAAAGTTTACGTGTCCTGTACGTTTCAAGTCTGAGTGATAAGACGTTACATGGTTTTATTGGGAAGCGGCTTAAGCTATGCAGTATGAAGTGGCGCATTTACGGAAATTTGGATTGAGATGCTAGCTGAACACAAAAATAGGGATGTCGTGAACAAATATGAATTATATACTATTGCAATACTTACTACTACAGGAGAAAAGAAAACCAAGAAGGTAGATACGAAACAAATAGAAAAAATAGAAAAATCGCTCAGATATTTCTTACCTTAGACTGTTGTACAGCTGTATACACAAGAAGAAAATATTGTGCATATATGATATTAACACTAAAAACGAAATATGTTTATCCATTTTTTTACAAAGGATATACAATTTATGATAATCTTGTCTGATTTCTCTCCAAAATTTATCGTGCATAACCTAAAAAAAATAATATACCTACAGAGGGTGTACCAGATTAATGATTTAACGACTATATCAACGGTACCAAAAGAAGATTCACATATACAGTAAAAGTCACGAATGTTTCTCCCCTGAATGTATCAAATACACTCTAATTTTATGTGCATATCACTGACTGCGCATGTCCAATTTAAAACAAATGGAAAGGTAGGTACATATATGTCTTTTGTGCCTGAATTAAGCTAGGCCTCTACGTCTTTATCGGTTTGTCACTCTCTGTCTTGTGTACTTAAAAAGCGAAACTTCACTTTATGTGGAAATGATTCTGTTACCATTGAAGTGCGTCGACATTGTCATTACTTTAAATAGGTAGAGTTCATTTACAGTTATTGTGATATTTTTCGACAAAATCCTTGGTAAACGTTTGGACGAAAGTAAACGTGAGTGTGTATTAGAAAATTACATGAATATTTCCAAAAGGAATGGGTTAATGGCGGACCACTTCTGCGGTTAAATGCCATTTAAGAGGTGAGTTTTGTAACAATTTATTTGCAGAATTTCAAATTGTAGTAGATACAAGATAGTTCAATTGAAACCCATCTTTGGTCCAGGAAAAATTTATTGACAAGTACAGTTACAAATAACTACTACTACAATTGAGGCACATATCCCACTGTTTCACCAACCGATGTATACCCTGTGGCTGCTGCTGGAAGAATTCTTTCACAGCGTTTTGTACTTCTGCGTCCGACTGAAAACGGTTACCTTTTAACGCCTTTTTTAGTGGCCCAAAGATGTGAAAATCGCAAGGCGATAAATCGGGACTATAGGGTGGATGCTCTAATATCCTCCATTTCTTTCGTTGCAGATTTTCTTTCACTACGTTGGCAACATGAGGCCGAGCACTATAGTGAAGCAGAATAACACCACGTGAAAGCTACCCTGGACGTTTTCTTCTTATTGCTTGATGGAGCTTGTTCAAAGTTTCATTATACAGGTTTGCGTTGATATGCACTCTAGGTTCTGTAAACTCTATCAGCAAGGGTCCTTCATGGTCGAAAAAAAATGTCAACATCACCTTGCCTGCAGAAGGTTGAACTTTAAACTTCTTTGGTGGCGGAGAATTTGCGTGTTTCCATTGCATCGATGACAGCTTACTGGATGGTTCAAAATAATGACACCAAGATTCATCGCCAGCAACTATTGACGAGAGAACGTCATTACGATTTTGACTGTATTCCGTGAGGTGTTGCAAAGACAAGCCCATTCGCAAGCTTTTTTGGTCCTCAGACAAAAGACGAGGAACCCATTGCGCACAAACTTTGCTGTAACCTAATTTGTGTACGATACTATGGACAGATCCTATACTCACACCAACATTTTCTGAAATTGCTCTGATTAAAATTCGACGATTTTCTCTAATCAGGCCTTCCACACATGCCACATTCCTGTCTGTTGATGCAGTAATCAATGCACCTGGTCGTGGCTTATCATTTGTCCTCTCTTCTCCATTCTTAAATTTTCGACACCATTCCTTCACAGTTGGATATGCAAAACATGCGTTTCCATACACTGCTTGCATTCGCGTATAAATTTGCAACGGCTGCACACCTTCAGCACACAAAAATTGAATGACCGCACGCTTATCACATTTGGACAGATTGTTAACAACAAACGCCATTTCAAAGTCACAATACTTAAAATCGCTGTCAAATATAAACGAAATAAACAGATCAGTGTGACGTTTGCATACACTACTATTGTTGGAAAACGTCAGTTGAATGATTACAATTGTTTCCAAGGCTAACCTGACCAAAGATGGGTTTCAGTTGAACAAGCCTAGTATGTTAACTTTGGTTTTGATTTATTTTCTCTCATAATTAGATTACCAGAAATAACTGCTGAACCCTCTAACAATGATGATGCACCGCTGGTGAAAACTGTCTTATTGATTTGATTTGGATATTTATAAGTTATGACGTAACGAGAATCATTCGTGACTTACTATACTTATTTTTAGATTAAAAAAATATATATAAACAAACTCACTTTATTTTTTTTAAGCCTTACAACGAGTTGTCTAAACTTTGCTGTGAGGGCTACACTTACTAAACTGATAAAAACATCAGTGAATATCCAAGTGAAAGTTGCCAGAATATTAACAACCTAAAAAAACATAATATTCATACTTCGTTCATTGAAAATAAAAATATTTTATAAGTTCGTTGGGTTTAGATCTGGGTTGTATGGTGATTAAGTTCGCTATAATGCACTTTTGTTGAAAAATTATATCATGATAATGTCCATTTTTAAAAAGAATTCCATTTATATCATCTCGTCACAATATAAACAGGCTAATATTTTTAGAAGTCTACTATTCAGAAAAAATAGCTATTTGTATAACAAGGGAGCAAAGTGCTACTTTTCCTCCCGAGGATGAAGTTTACTCCCATGTTAGACATATGATTTTTCCGCCTCCCACAAATAACAACATTATTAAATAATTTATTTATGAAACTAACAAACAAACTAAAACTATGAAGTAGGTACAGTATAACTTATAGATACATTATAGCGTAACACACTTTGAAACTGTTAACCTGTCAATGGACCATAGCATGCTATATAATATTTCTGTCCTAAATTCGAAAACCGGATGTATCTATGAATTGAAGTCATATTGTTAATGTAAAAATCGTTCAATTAAAATAACAATTCACTGATTTCTACCATTTTGCAAAATACAGGGTGTTCTATGACTAAACGGTAAAATTTATACTCAATGCCGTATAAGTTATTTCATTGACGACGTACCATGACGTCACTTTTACTTTTCCTCCCTAGGGAGGAAAAGTACGACTTTGCTCGCTACAATGAGGCTATAGGAAATGTATACTTTGGTTAGAGGTAGGCGGAAAAAATATTTATTTAACTTACCTTAACCAAAACTCCAAGCCAAACATTGAAAGTTATAAAAGAGAAGTAGTTATTAAAAAGTACTTCCATTGTAGCCCTCAAAGGACTAATCACGTAAGATGCGCAAGCATCTGCAGCATATATTCCATTTATAACAAACAATGCGTGTTCAACTGAAAAAATAGAGTATAGTATGTTCATACTTATAGTTAAGTGACTTAAACGCAATATTCAAGGGTGGCCATAAACAAACAATTAAATAATATTGATGGACTGGTACAGTATAGCATAATATTAGACATATTTATGAAATTACCATCGAAACTTTATTTTCATATGGCATTCCCTTTCAGTATCATTAAATACGAACATAGTTGTTAGCAAAAACTTTGGTCATAAAAGAGCTATGATGAATAAAAGCATAATATAACATATTGGGGGAATCCACAAGTGTATCTCTTGGTATAGTGGTACTATACGTAAAGTTAAATTTAACTATAGACAGTATTCGCCAACTAACTTGATGTCCTAAATGCTTTCTAGGGAGCTATTGACGCCGCCCATCCGTTAACTGTAAACAGTGCCGTGCAAGTTCTGAGGATACGCTTTCTGTTACAAATTAACACAACTTCTACAATTAATAAAGTAAAGTCCGTCCGGAACTATACAGTGTGTAAAAGCCAAATGGAATAAATTCATTATTTCGGTTACTGTACATATTTATAAAAAGTCCCGAAACACGTCAAATTTAAATTATAACTTGACATTCTTTAACGTGAAAATGCAACCCCTACCTTCAACCCCCTTAGAATGACAGGTACAACCCCCAATTTTTTAAATGGGAAGTATAGGCTTGTGATATATCATTTGAAAGGTCTCTTCATTCTCTATTCAAAAATGTTATTGTTTTTAAATTTAATGCAAAAATTAACATAAAAAAAATTAATATCATGTTGTTACCGAAATTCGCTACATACAATCAAAAACTAAAATGTAATGCAAAACGTAATAAAATGTAGAACACGAAAAAGAACTATGAATGTTAATGAAGTAGATGTTCAAAATGTTCTCCGCGAACGTCTTGGCAACATTCTAATCTCAAATAAAACTGTCTTCTAACATTATTTAACATATCAGGCGTGATCGACCTAATCGCAAGCGTTTATTCGTTCTTTTAAGTCATTTAAATCAGAAGGTTTAGTTTTGTACACATGGCTCTTCACATATCCCCATAAAAAGAAATCTAATAATGTAAGATCAGGTGATCGCGCTGGCCATTCAATCGATCCTCGCCTCCCTATCCACCGATTGGGAAATATTGTATCGAGGTACTGCCGGACATTAAGTTGGTAATGTGGTGGTGCTCCATCCTGCTGAAACCATATCGTATTCGCTGGAACTTGAGGATTACCTGGATCAGGATATAAATTTGCCAACGTTGGAATGACATCATTTTGAAGTAGTGCCAAATAATTGTTGCCATTCAAGTTGCCCTCAATAAAAAAGGGACCAATTATATTGTTCCCTACAATCCCTGCCCAAACATTAACCTTTTGAGGGTATTGAGTGTGTTCTTCTCTCATCCAGTGAGGATTTTCCGTGGACCAGTAGCGGCAATTTTGCCGATTAGCATGACCGTTAAGTAAAAAAGTACACTCATCAGAAAACATAACGTCTTCTAATTGGATAATATTGTTATCCAACATGTCCATCATTTGCTCACAAAAAAAAGTTCTCCTATCAAAATCGTCTTCCATGAGCTCCTGAGTAGGTATCATCTTATACGGATGCAATTTATTTTCTTTTAATATGTTTGCTATCGATGTATGGCTAGCATTGAATGTAGTGGATGCCTGTCTACTCGATGTATGTGGGTTTTCCTGAAACTCAAGCAACACATCTAATTTGAGTTCATCACTCAGTGCATTAGCAGCTGCTTTTTTTATCTGCCTTACATGACCAAACTCGCGAAACTGCTTTTCTATTTTACTTATTGTTCCTTGGGATATAGGCGGTAAATTAGGAAATTTCTCATGAAATAGGCGAGTTACTTCCTGTTGTGTTCGGATGTTATCTCCGTAACCAATCATTTGTAAAACTGTTATTTTATGCATTTCCGTTAATCTAACCATTTTTCAGAATTGAATTGAACAAACTTTATACTTAAATTACAACAATGACAACTTAAATAAAACAATTTACTACTGCTTGTTAAAATAGCGTTGCCACGGAAATACTTTAAAGTTTTTTAATGGTTACCATCTAAAAACCACATTGCTACGGTTTTTGTTCACTTTCTCATTATCAAGACCTAAACGGGAAATAAGTTTTAAGTAATATTGTAATAAGTTCCGAGTATATTTTAGCGAATTTCGGTAACAACATGATATTAATTTTTTTTATGTTAATTTTTGCATTAAATTTAAAAACAATAACATTTTTGAATAGAGAATGAAGAGACCTTTCAAATGATATATCACAAGCCTATACTTCCCATTTAAAAAATTGGGGGTTGTACCTGTCATTCTAAGGGGGTTGAAGGTAGGGGTTGCATTTTCACGTTAAAGAATGTCAAGTTATAATTTAAATTTGACGTGTTTCGGGATTTTTTATAAATATGTACAGTAACCGAAATAATGAATTTATTCCATTTGGCTTTTACACACTGTATGATCCTAACTTAATAAATAATATTTAATGATTTGTTATAATTATTGGTATATTGATTTTAATAGCTGCTTTAGGTATACCTGAATTCTGAGTACATAAATAATATTTTAACAATAAGGTACCCAGTACAATAATATGTTATTTATCTAATTGAAGATTATAAAGTTAGGATCTTATATTTCCGGACGGACTATAATTAAAATTTGTTAGAAACTAAATAAAAATTTCTAGGTTAGGTTGAAAGCTAATGTTAAACTAAAAAACCAACTACCTATTCCAAAAGATTAAGGTTTAATTTGGCACGTAACATTTTAATCGTAGGATCATTAAATTCGCAGATAAATAAAATAAGCTGTGCTAAATTGCTTGTGATGGCTTGCTAGCTAGCTGGCTTAGGTACCTTGTTGCCTGGGATGTTTTAATTTTCACGTTTACTAAGGTATCTTCATCACTTTTTAATGTCTTAAAATAATTAAACACTCTATATATCACTTGACGAGTTTGTTCTTCAGTACATTCACGATTTTCTTCATTAACGGCTGACATTTTTACAAACACTTTATTGTACAAAGCAGAAACAATAACTGTGTGACGCTACACGCTACTGAAAATCTTAACACGTTATAAGGTTCGATGCAATTGGCGTTTGTCAAAATTTTACCACCAATAGCAGAAGAGTAGGCAAGGCACTATACTCTGTCTCTCTTAGTTGGTAATTTCTGGGACATCAAGTTAGTTGGCGAATACTGTATATTGTTAGGTTTATTATTTTTGTCCAAAGTTTTGAAGCATTTTGCAAATTTTTGTTATGTGAAGTTTAATTTATTTAAAAAAAAACTTGATACAAAAAAAGAAAATAAAATACCACGATACTTACTAATTCCTAGGGTAAATGAAGTGGCTGTCATCCATAGGTATTTTTTTTTCAGATTGACGTTGTTTCCGTAGCCTCTCATACTCATCTCAATATACGACCAATCTTTTAAAATAGCGTTCCAATGTTTCGCTAATTTTATTAAATGTATGGAACAAAGAAAAGTTGATATGTAGAATGCCAAATGCGCTAAAAAAGTAGCACCTGAACATAGACAAGCTTCTTTAAGAAAATCTGTACCTACGGCACTCTTTCACATGTAGTAAAAGTGATAAAAATATACCTACCAGTTTTTTCTACGACTAAACCATCCACGCAAAATTTCACTAACCAAAATCCAAAACTGATAAGAGCTCCGCTTGCGTTTAAAACGGAATAAACCACCCTGAAACTACCCCATTTAAAATAAACCAAATCCCATGTTTTGTTGATGGTATGTAACGGCATTACGCCGAAAAATTGTGCTAAATAAATAAGGAATTTTATAGAATCGTGAAATTCGTTTTTTTTCGTAATAAAATCGCTCGCCTGTCTTTCCGGCGACATATTTACGGAAACTACGGAAAAGTTACGCTTTAATTTTTTCATACTTTTCAGATAAAGAAGAGAAACAAAGTAGATTTTGGTAAACGCATATATGGATTTACTGAAACTTAATCGAAATTATCTGGTGGTAAACATTTTCACAAATTGAATGTTTGCATACGCGGTATTTTCGTACTTGAGAACGTCACAACGATTGATGAACGCCCAGAGGCGGATTAAAAGGAATTTATTTTCCAAAAAAAAAATATTATCAACCTCCGATTATATTTATTTAATTCAAAAACTATCATATCACGTCTCTAGAACTAGGAACTCCTACAGGGAAACCTGGGAAATGCGAAATGCCACAAGATGGTATGATGAAAAGGTATAACTTTTCAAAGAAATTCGTTACGGAATTAAGCAACAAGAAGGAATAAGATCCAAATACCATTACCAGTCTTAGGAAGAATGCAATTCAATGGTACACAGACTGCTCAAAAGCAATAGAAGGTACTGGGATAGGAGGCCAGGAACCAAACACTCTGAAAGCTTGGGAAAAACCACCAGTATCTTTCAAGCGGAAATTCACGTCATACGAAAGTGTGCCCAGCTCAATATTGACAAAGGATATAGAAGGCAAAAGATTATCATAATGTCGAATAGTCAAGCAGCCATTAAAGCACTGAGCTCTTGTGTAATCAGTTCCAAAATGGTGTGGGAATGCCTAGGCATACACAATGAACTAGGCGAGAACAATATAGTAACCTTACTGTGGATTCCAGGACACACTGGAATAAAAGGAAATTAAATAGCAAAGAGGGGGACTGAAAGACCATTTTGGGGACCGAAACCCTTTTGTAGTATCAGCCCCAATGTAATATTGGAAGAAATAGGCAAAGCCGAAGAAAGAAGATCTGACCATTGGAAAGTTGGAAATATCTATTAGGGCTTAGACAATCAAAGAGATTCTGATTGGTGACCACAACCCGTTGAGATAAAATGAATGCATATAAGTAAAAGTAAAACTGCACTAATGCCTTAACAAGGTTCCTAAAGGGACATTGCCGCCTGAACGGGCACCTGAAAAAGCTCAAAATAGTGGAGGAAGAAGAATGTAGATTCTGTGGCATGGGAAAAGAAACCTCCATCCACATACTTACGAATTAGACATCAATAGAGAATCCTAGGGCCAAGGACCTAGGGGATTATTGGATAGAAGAGAGACATTTACCTAAGTTGAAGCCTGCAGATATCCGAAAATTCCTCCGGGAAATAGGACCAAAGGAGCTACTAGTCTCTGAGACGTTCCTCAGGAACTAAGTAGAAGTAAGGAGGTACAATGGAGCTTTTAGGTCTCAGTGAATGTCACCCCATCATACATACATACATACGTACAACTCGAATGATTTAAGGAACAAAACTCTTTAATCAAACTTTGTTGTTTTCGACCCAGACAAACTTACTATTTTTTTGTTAAAGACATCAAGAATATTAACTCTAATAAACCTCATGATTCACGCCACTACAATGCTGTTGGAAAGTATCGCAGAAAGAACAAAATACAGACTAAGTAGAGAGGAAAAAATTCGATACGGAAGAAAAAGGAATCACATTCAATGGTATACAGATGCCGCTAAAGCTATAGAACGGAATGGGATCAAATAGGAACAAGAACAGGAACCAAACTCTTGTGTGAAGCCACAAGTATCTTTCAAGCGTAAATTCACGCCTTATGAAAGTGTGCCTGGTTCAGAATTGATAAAATATATAGAAGGCAAATCTGATAGTCAAGCAGCTTTTAGAGGGAAACAGAGAATCGTTTTGGACCTATAAAACAGAGACGGACTTAAAATATTGTATACTAGAATTATAAAAATACCCCCTTTGAGCATATGTAAAAGAAATATATACCCTGCCATTGGTTTTCGAACAATATTTGTTGTGTTCGAGTTGTTACATGTATTTATTTTGAAAACATTAAAGTAAAAGAGTGGAAGAAATAAGAAATTATGGAATTGTTTTCAGGTAAATATTAATTGTTTTCGATTCATTTGAAATCAGTAAAATATTATTAACATCAATTTTGGTTTAATCGATAACAATAACAATCGTTTTAGTTGTAGGTTATTCAGTTGTTTTTTTTTGATTGATGAGTTTCAAATATTCAAGGGTGATAAACATAATGGGGTGTTAAACCGATATCAGGTTTTTAGTATTTTATTAAAATATATTAGTACTTCTTTGGAAACATTAATTTAAAAATTTTTTAAGCCAGATATTTCAGGAGAAAACTGGAAATTAAGTATTCCTAAATGTTTGCAACTTTCACTACGTATACGTCACAAACTCAAAGATGAAGTTAGCCACTTTCTGATTTAGATGTTTTGTGAATCAATGGGCAGTTACAAAAAGGCCATTCGAATTTGAAGTTTGAAGAACTATAAATATAAATGAGTGTTTTGTTTGTTTTTGTTTACTGTTTATACGAGTTATGTGTTTCAATATTATAATAAAATAAAATAATTGTGTTAAAATATTTTTTACTTAAGTTTAGTTAGTTTTTCTCTACAATTTTTCAAGTTAGTATAATGTCAATATGATATAAATCTTGCACGAACACAATGGTTTGTAACTGTGCCAACAGTAAAAGTTGAACAAAAATTATGGTTTGAGGCTGCTGAAAGAAATTATAGACAGACTACAACTAGTTGCTATTAATTGCTGAGAAGATCATTTTGATGTAAGTATTGTGAGTGTATTTGCTTGTACGAACTCAGTCATTCTATTAATTTATACGATAAATAGGTATCTAACACTAACAAACATAAAACTAGCTGTAAATACGTTAACGAAAGACGACAGAATGGTGGTCTTACGTAAACCCTTATGTAGCTAACTTCTCTTTTAAGGTATGTACGTCATAGCATAAATGGTGAACTATTAAATTATCCAAAAGTTGTATTTTCAAATCGACATAAAAACCTTGTGAGAATAAAAACATTAAAAATAATTGATTCTCCATTATGATTTTGTCCACCAATAACTATCAACATTGAGAAAACATCATGTTTAACACCTCATTGTTCTTTAAGTTTTTAGGTAGATGTAAAATGCAAATAGCTTCCAATAATAGTTTATTCCAAGTAGTTCATATCGGAAAAAATACATTTTATATATTTTTCGTACAATTATTATGAATAAATTGTAATACCTGATTGTATTAAAAATAATTCGTATGTTATAATAATGGCTGCCAGCTGTAAAAAAAAAATTGCTTGTTACCGGACTGACAGAAAATGAAATATTATATTTTTTTTATAATGATTTACCCCTTCTCTAACAATAGAATAAATATACAAAAATTTGCCAGATTTTTTAAATTTCAAGGGGGTTCGAGCGATACTTCGATTTGAAAAGCAGAGCTCAAAAATTGCTTAATCTCAATTATCTGTTTGTTAAGGTGAGAAAACAAAGGATCCATTTCTGCCTGGAAGTAAAATTATACATTTATTAATTCAGCTTTTCAAACCCTTCCTAACAAAGTATCGCACGCCACCCCTTGCCATTTAAAAACTCTGTGGGGATAGCCGTCAAGTATGGTGGGTAAAAGGAGTGAACATTTTTTGAATGTTATGAAACACCTCGATTAAAATAAAAATTGTCTAGATCGAGGATAGATGAAACTGTTTGTAGTCAAATAACCCTAAAATCGCGGCTCTGTAGCAGAATAGCGCTGGACAAAACAGCTCTGGACATAAATAGCGCTGGTCAAAATAGCGCTGGTCAAAATAGCGCTGGTCAAAATAGCGCTGGTCAAAAACAGCGCAGGACAAAAACTGCGCTGAACAAAAACAGCGCAGGACAAAATAGCGCTGGACAAAAACAGCGCAGGACAAAAACAGCGCTCCATAAAATAGCGCCGGTTGAAATATCCTTACAAAATCAACTATTACAGTAGGATGTGATTGAAAAATCAAGTTTCACCGCTAAGCATCAACCTTCCTTTACAACAAACAATATCAGAATATAAATAACGGAAAACAAGTAAGAGCAACAATCAATATTTTTCATCATACTTCAACACATATCGTTTCCCGACCAGCTGACACAGATCAAAGTGTAAACAACTACTTGTCAGTGTCATATCTATTTAAAGTCTAAAAAAATGCAATTTCACGTTGCTTGTCATTTCAGTAATTATATCATTCGTGGAATAATGCATCACCTCCTTTCTGAGACTTGCCAAATTGCATTTTTTTAGACTTTAAATAAATATGACACTGACAAGTAGTTGTTTACACTTTGATCTGTGTCAGTTGGTCGGGAAGCGATATGTGTTGAAGTATGATGAAAAATACTGATTGTTGCTCTTACTTGTTTTCCGTTCCTTATATTCTGATACTGTTATAGACAGTTACCAACACTTTGATCACTGTCAGCTGGTCGGGAAGCGATGAAGAATTGACGAATTGAATTAGGAAAACTATTGTTATGACTGTAATTTATGATAAATATGTTATTCCTAATTATGCTAATTCGGTACTATAGTCTATTTTTATGTATGAGATAGTAGTAAAATAAAGAAGCATAATTATCTTTTGGCGGCTAAATTTTATGGAGCGCTGTTTTTATCCTGCACTTTTTGTCCAGCGCTATTTTGTCCTGCGCTGTTTTTGTGCGGCGCTTTTTTTGACCAGCGCGATTTTTACCAGCGCTCTTCTGCTACAGAGCCAAAATCGCTGGTCCAAATATAGACATTATATTATATATTTTTGCGAAGAGGAATTTAAGAAGAAATCTCAAAAAAGTAACGTTTTTTTTGCTCGAGAGAGACGAGAATCTCTCGTCTCGGCGGCAACACTACGGCATTAATAAATAAATATGATGATTGAACACACGTTAAACTTGTGTAAAAAAAATTCCATTCTCTATCTTCATAGTTGTTTTTTACAAAATATCATGCCAGGGTCAGAAATTATAGGAACTACAACCATGTTTTAATTACATTTTTCTAAACCTTGCTTTGTTTTCTGAAAACAAAGTTGTTGAAGAATTGAAACGATGATTTAAGTACTCACTTGAAATAACAATCCTCTTGTCACCGTAAAAAACTCTCCGCCCGATAATGATGTATCTTGAAAGAGGACTTGCCAAACAAACCGCCTAGTCTAAAATAAGACAAAACAAAAACAGAATTATATCAATATTATAAACGGAATTAACTGTTTCTCATTAATTCCACTATTTAATAAATACATTATGAAAATATATTAATAATTCTTTCGATATCTTCTGAATGTTCCTTGTGTTGTATTCATAATAGTTTTTCGTTAATTTATTGGGAAATTAAACCACAAATTCTTTTGGAATTTTTATTTCAACGTTTCGGTAGCGTTCCAGTTAATAATTTTTGATAATTTACATAATTATAATACTTAACTGATCTATTAATATTCATATAAACAAATAAGATTCATGTTTTATATGGCATAAATTATTACCACCCAATGGCAATCGATATACCCCTTTGGTAATTGTTACTTACGTCCTTCAAAACACTGTCAAAATGCGTTGTTTACAATATAGGGAGGAGAAAAATATAAATTTTCATCTTACCTCTGCATTATATGCTTCGTTTTTCAAACAAATCAAATAACTTAGAGGCTTTTTAGACTGTAAATGTACCATCGAAGCAAAAAATATTACAAATACGGTTCTCAACAAAAGTATTCCGAATGAATACAGGAAATAACATTGATCAACTTTAGTTTTTCTAGTCCTAAAATAAAACAAAAAATCAAGGAAATATAAATTAACATTCAACCAATTAAACTTACACTAATCCTTTATACAATTGCGTTACAATAAAATAAATATTCGTTCCGAATGATATTATTATCAAATTCGCCATTCGTTTATTGACTTTTTGACATAAAATGGCTACTTGTGAGTACTCTTCTCTTATTTTACCCCAAAATAACGTAGATTCATACTAAAATAAAAAATTAATATGAAGGTTTCACAAGTTATAGGTTTTCAAAGCTGAAACTTTCGATTAAAGATGTTGTACCTTTCTATTTATGCCATTTTTAATGTTGCAGTGGACTTGTTTGAATCTGTAAGCCAAAGCGTAACTCATCATCATGATGAAAGAATCTATAAAACTCCAGGAAAATACATTACAAAGGTTCACAAACTAAAACAGAATGATATTTATATTACTTGAAATTACAATTTCGTCCTGAGGCATACCCCAAGAATGAAGGTTATCAAAAAACTAAATTATTGAAAATAACGACCGCATTAACATTTTTTTATTGAAACGTAAAACAGGGTTTTAATATCTTCTTCAGGCAGTCGGAGACCCTAGTAAGAGTTCACGCGGTAGCCTGAGTATAGTTCTTTTCACGATCTAAGAAACTGACCTGACCTGAGATGGGATAATGACATGCAATAAAACCATAAAAGTATTAGCCGTGACAGGTTCGTATTTATTTTTTTGGTTGGCTAAAACTTTATAAGACTTTTGGGTCATTCTTATTATAAATACTATATTTTATTGGAACGTATTATAGTTTGTGATAGTGTGTTTGAAGATGTCCAGTACAAAAGCCGTTTCAGGTAGTAGCCGAAAATGTTTGCCTGTTGAAGCAAAAATAATTGTTAAAAGTGTTTATTTAAAAAGTTATTAATATGTTAATGTTAATTAATATGTTATTAATGTTAATGTTAATATGTTAATTAAAGTTAGTACAGCGAAGCCACGAAAAACATTTTTCATTAAAAGAAACATCAACTTTAACCGTCGTACCCTGAAAGTATAGTGTGGAAAATTGTAAATAATACTGTAAAGTCTAGAAAACTACGAAAAGACATTGACTTATAGCCAGTCTCACAATATTAGGTACCTCATGGTTAAGAAGTACCTAACACAATCACAATATGTGGTCAAGGGTATATAAATGTAGGTAAACTATTAAAATATTTAACTGGAACCCAAAGTACCTACGGGTAACTGTGCTAACAAAGGAAATCTAACCTAATTTTATATTCGAAACGATCCACCACAAGATTACTTTTATAAACTTCTGGCACTTAAATTTGTTAATTTTCAATAGTACCTACCTAAAGTTACTATTAAATTATTGTAAAATATTTCTCTGTAACTCTGTAATATCCGATAACCATCTGATTGTTAAAGAATTATTGCATTCCAATGCTCTATGTACTTTTTGAAACAAACTATAATATGCAAAAATCCTTCAGAGCGTGACAAATAATCACATTATACATAAATACAACCTCCCCTTCGGCAGTCTAGTAAAAACTACAATTTATAACTAGGTACTCTAAGGAAACTAAAAAATATATTTGCTAACTTACAAACACCAAAAGTCCCAATAATATTGAATATGATAAATAATCGAATATAAATGGAAATTCCTCTCGAAAATACTGTTCCAAACGTGTTCTATTAAGTTCCAGATAAACTGCAGGCTCTATATTTATATACGTGTTTGCAACTGCCAGTGAATGTTCCACTAAAAATCAAATTAAATGTAAGGTATTAACAAAAAAACGCTTTGGGCTAATAAAGAAGCGCTTAGGTTTCTTATTATAACCAATATAACAATGATTTACAATAATTTTAATGACACTACACGCTTTTTGAGCTCTTTTAAATAATATACAAATGAATAAGGCACTTGGGAGTAAATCTAGTTAGTATACAGAGCTCCACAATAATATTATAGTGCGCTGGGATAACATTAAACGCTTTTCGAGCTCTTTTAACTAATATACCAGTGAAAAAGGCGGTTAGGAATAAACCTAGTTACTATAATACAGTTCCACAATAATATATTAATGTGCTGGAATAACATTAAACGCTTTTCGAGCTCTTTTAGCTAATATACAAGTAATAATGCAGTTAGGAGTAAATCTAGTTAGAATAAACAGAGCTCCACCATAATATTAATGCGCTGGAAAAAATTTAAAAGGTTTTCGAGCTCTTTTAACTAATATACAAATGAATAAGGCACTTAGGAGTAAATCTAGTTAGTATACAGAGCTCCACAATAATATTAGTGCGCTGGAATAACATTAAACGCTTTTCGAGCTCTTTTAACTAATATACCAGTGAAAAAGGCAGTTAGGAATAAACCTAGTTAGTATAATACAGCTGCACACTAATATATTAATGTGCTGGAATAACATTAAACGCTTTTCGAGCTCTTTTAGCTAATATACAAGTAATAATGTAGTTAGGAGTAAATCTAGTTAGTATAAACAGAGCTCCACCATAATATTAATGCGCTGGAAAAAATTTAAAAGGTTTTCGAGCCCTTTTAACTAATATACAAATGAATAAGGCACTTAGGAGTAAATCTAGTTAGTATACAGAGCTCCACAATAATATTAGTGCGCTGGAATAACATTAAACGCTTTTCGAGCTCTTTTAACTAATATACCAGTGAAAAAGGCAGTTAGGAATAAACCTAGTTAGTATAATACAGCTGCACACTAATATATTAATGTGCTGGAATAACATTAAACGCTTTTCGAGCTCTTTTAGCTAATATACAAGTAATAATGTAGTTAGGAGTAAATCTAGTTAGTATAAACAGAGCTCCACCATAATATTAATGCGCTGGAAAAAATTTAAAAGGTTTTCGAGCTCTTTTAACTAATATACAAATGAATAAGACACTTAGGAGTAAATCTAGTTAGTATACAGAGCTCCACAATAATATTAGTGCGCTGGAATAACATTAAACGCTTTTCGAGCTCTTTTAAATAATATACCAGTGAAAAAGGCGGTTAGGAATAAACTTAGTTAGTATAATACAGTTCCACAATAATATAGTAATGTGCTGGACACGGGGCTGGGCACTTAGGAGTAAATATAGTTAGTATACAGAGCTCCACAATAATATTAATGCGCTGGAGAAACATTAAACGTTTCTTAAGCGCTTTGAACGAATATAGAGGAGTTTTTTTCGTTTTTGATTCGATCTAGTCAGTATAGCATGAGCTGCATAATAACTTTTGTCATACTTACACATCATGGCTGTTGCTGTAAAGCTTAAAATAATAGTAAACGTAATTTTACAATTCCTTTGATATTTACAACTCCGAAAAATAGCTTCAATTTTATTAAAATTGCACGCTATCTCTGGCCAATTCATGGATATTTTAAAAAACGCTAGTAGGATAAACAGAGCGTTCGCACAAAATAAGAAACTATCTAAAAACGAAGATCTAAGTTGAAAATGTCACTATTATGACGATTTTTTCTTACCTAATAGATGCAACTTGAAATCGTTGATGCACATTCGAAAAAAACTCGCTATCGTTAGAACAAAGGTAGCGATTATCATGAAAATAGCGTAGATCGACCAAGGACACATCCATTTGTGTGATATTGAAGAGTATTTCACTTCTAGAGGGTTGTTCATTGGAAACATTCCGAAACATTGGGCAACTCTGATAACGTACTTTATTTCGTTGTGAAATTTTTTTCCTTTAAAAACGATTGAATGCATTTCTAGAAAAAAATGAATCAAGCGTAGCGGATGCAACGAAAAATAATCTCAAATTAAATTTTATAGTTCTTCTAATGTTAATGTAATGACTCATATTTTTAATCCCATTGATGACAAATGCCGCCCTATGGCGTGCATATAAATTTCTTTTTACAAATTCGAACACTGTGAAATAATGTTCTTCGTTCAATTTAATATAGTAGATTAAAATTAACCTCCATACAAAACTTTGTAATATAATGTAACTAAACTCACCCAACCAACAAATAGATATTATATTAAAGTCTGTCCCAATGGAGATGATAGCACGGATCAGGGGTTCGGACCATAAAATAGTTGTAAACCATAGGCGCGACTGACCTACCTCTGCCCCGTAACCTAAACAGGTATAACCCTATTTCCTGTTAATATTTAAATCTAAGTACCTACCTGAATAGAATAAAATTTGAAGTAGTTAGTATTCGGCAACTAGCAAGTAACGTCTATTCGTCTAATTAAGATGGCTTCAAGTTCAAGTTTTTCTCCAATTCCTATTCAACGAGTTAGCAAAAGTGCATATTCTTTGCGGGAAAAAATATTAATCCTGAACGTTCATGATTCTCTTGTGCACCAAAACCCCACAAGCATTGTTCGCGACATAATTACGAACTGTTCCAATATGATGGGGTAGGAGAATCAACGATTTATAGATTTTTACTTGAAAGAAAATGCCGGAACCTCGGTGAAACTATATTCCTCACCCGGGGAAGAAACCATTAAAAATTGATGACGATGTTAAAAACAGTGTTCGTAGAATAGTGCGTATGTATTTCGCAAATAAATACCAACATTGGACAAGATTGTCTAAGCCGCCCAGAATGACGAAAACCTGCCACAACTAGAGTATGGAGAATTCTTCACGGAATATGAAAGATCTGGACAAAACTTTTTGCATTTGTAGACATTCAACTTTAATTTTTTTTAGCATGGAAAAGAAAAAAATCGGAATTACAACTCTGGATAGTCTACGACGGGTAAATTGAAGGCTGCCACAACGAAATGGGTTTTTAATAGACAGTTCTAATGTATAAATCTTATATCATACGCAAACAAAGACCTTTAATCCAAGCTGATTTTCCAAAATGTATTTAATAACAATTTAGTCTGATCGGAGTACAACTATAAGTTATTACGGACATAAATCAACGGTGAAAATATTAATTCCACCAAAAACTGATTTTTTTGTCCATTGTCTCAAATCCCTACTACCCACTTTCATAAATTTCAAAACCTTTGGTAAAAAATTTTAACAATAAACTATATTCATGTTTTATAAATACAACATTCAATCAACTCATTATATCAAGCAGAATAAATAAATAAACTTTGACATTGTTTATGTTGGCATAGAATACTACAACTCGACCAAATTCATTTCGGATGCGCGTAGATCACGCGTACGATACTGTCGGCAGCTACCAGTCCTAGGCAGAACGTTGCACTGTAAAGATCCATTTGAACTTATAGTGGTACAATCCGCGTAGGAATTTTAATATGGAATTTAAGTCGCTAATACACAAGATTTTGTGTGCACAAAGTCGTGAAATAGTGCATAATGTTTTTAAATTTATGACATTGGCGGCACAGTTAATAACTAAAATGGAATTTATTGCCAAATTTCTCAGAATTTTATTTATGAAATTATTTAACTAAGTAAACTTTCTCCGCCAAGTGTACATGTGTTTATTCTGAGGAACTGTCATAGTACTGTCTCGCTTCTTTGTTTGCGCATCTCAGAGTTGAAATGAATTTGGTCGAGGTGTACGTCTGTTTACTCCTCTAGTATATTGTTCGGAGCCTATAACAATATCTTCCTCTTCGAATGGTCGCTGAAAAGCCATAATTTTAATTATTACCAACAAAATAGTTTTAATCAATAAAACAAAATCTCATAATCACAGCAACATCTAAGAACAAAATAGGGATTTTTTGGCGAGCTACCGTTGATGACCGCTAGTTACCAAGCTGCTATAACCCCACTCATCGCCTTGGACAGTAATTTCAGAGGTTTCGGGAAAACATTGCGGTTATAAAAAGAGGTAACTGAGTGACCATTTAAAAATATGGATACTGTTTGTAAGGGTACTACTATGAGATAGTCCTGTCCTTTATTATTTAGGCAGATTTCAACAAGCGATTCGTCGTTGATTTCATTCTCAACATCTAACTGCTGTTCGTCATTCATGTTGCCAGCTTCTAACACCTCTTTTTCCGCCATATTTGTTTATTATTATTTATCTATGCTTGTAACCACATTATAACCCACCTATAAAGTTGTGTTACAGTATCTATAACCGTCTTATAAACCATGACGTAAATTTGTGACGTCATTCATGCCTCCCCTGTAACCGTTGCTTCGCAAAAATGGAGTGGTAACAGATTATCTGTTACTAATTATAAAACGGTAACTCGCCAAAAAATCCTTATGGTCTCGTAAATTACAGAAACTAACTAAAGCCCACCCTGGGATGTTCACAGTCCATGTGGACTAACAATTCAAGTAAATTTTGTATAGACCAATCGGAAGCTACATTTCACCAAAGAGAATCAACTGTTCGCTTGTGGGTGGGTCAAGACTCGAAATGATTTATGGCTTTTTTATATTTTCGGCTTTTTAATCCTCAAAGAGACCTTGCCGCATACTGTTATTTTAATGTGAAACAGTGCAAACTAATTTTACTCACAACTATACACCTCATCGTATATTAAAAGCTTATCGATCAGTATCATAGGAATAATTAGCCTTTTTCATAAAAAATTAAAATTACTTTACCTTTTTGACGCAACAACAATAACTCTTAAACTTTAAAGCAATGTCAATTCTTGTTAACTTGTCAAAGCCAACTAGGTACTGATGTAAAGATGGCTTAGTAATCAAATAATGGTATTGTTAAAGTTTATAAAAAAAAACCATTTTCTTTATCCAATTCTTTGTTTCTTTGATTCGTATTGGAAATAAAACAATCAGATGGTTATATAAATGGAAGATGATTAGATAACTTTCGACCTTATTCATCAACTTGAAGACTTAATTTGATGAAAATCTACAATACATTCGAAATTCAATTGATAGATACCGTTTGTCGGAATGTCATTTTCTCTAGCACCTTTTGGGGACTGGAAACTTTGCCCACGTGTTTCATTCTTGATTTTTGGAAAAGTAAAAAACTCGTTAGGATATAGGGCGGGTCTGTATAGAGGATGGTTCAGCAACCCAATGTTTTCCTACTATAAAATTCAATTGTTTTTCAAGTGGTTTAAATAAAAAAACTTCCACATTGCTTCACTTTTATAAAATAACTAAGTGTATGTAGGAATTACATGGAATATATTAAATAGAAGCTGTAATATTCGTACGATTCCCAGCTTTTTCAAAATCCTTTAAGGCGCTTTGATTGAACTGGATCAAAATCAACTCGTAGCTAATAATCGAAGCTGCAATCTACAACAATAATTAATATATTTAACAAACGCATATAGATGACAAATAATCTGTATATTAACAGGAAGTTGGTACAACCATTATAGAATGGTACAACTGCCCTCTATACTAACATGGAGTTTGACTACACCATTATTTTTCATTTAGATTGTTTACAGCATTTCACTCAGTTCATCTCAAGTATATATTTTAATTATTTAGTAAAATGCCGCGAAGGAAATGTAACCTCAATCATTTGTATGCAATCTCCGATAGACTCCGTTTTAAGATGCCACGTGAAGTTTGCCCACTACCTTGCGCCTCCTAACGACCGTTTCATGCCATTGGCGTTACAAACGAACATAGCCAATCGTTAATTTTATTGAAAGTATAAATATTTCAACAATACCAAGTATTTTTATATACCAGTGTCTATTGTATGTGAAAATAATCTCGAAAAGCTTCAGGCAGCAGGAGGTGAGTGTAGCTAGTCACGGCGAAACCGTACAAAAAATACGATTGTAGTGTTCACGTTGAAGCTTGGACAGTTCTGAAAAATGACAACTGCTATTGTTCTGATTGATTCTCTATTTAGTTTTGAAACTGATTCAGAAGATGAGTTTGAGTTCGAAATGATATCCTTTATATATTGATATCTTTAGCGATTTCTTTCCATATTTCAGTTTTTAGTTTTGTCCTCATGTAGTCTACATGACTTGTATCGTACAAAACTTGTCGAATCCGCACAGCTTCGATTAGTTTTTCTTCCATGGTTTTAAACACACGCCGTGAGCCGTGATCTTCTGAGATAAACTGCGGCACCTACACTGCGTTCCGCAGGGTCACTTTGCACCAAAACTGCGTCACGTCACGCTGCGAAGAAGTACGCTCATGTTATTCTTTATTAGGTTCACAAAAACTCGCCGTGATTAGCGCTGCGTCACCTCCACGTCACTTCACCAAGCTGCGTCTCATTTTGTGGTGGCTAAACGGCACCTGTCATTCGGAGTTAATCGCACTTGACATATGTGTTATTATCGTCTATGCCAATCAATGTTAATGCAAGCGCTAATTTTGTTCTTTTCGTTAATTAATAGTCATAGATGTTGTCATTAAACATTCAACAAAAAGTAGAATTCTTAATATCGATGCCGATCATATAATCTTTTTCTTAATAACACGGAATATTGAGTTGTTAAATTCGATGAAAATTGGTAAAGTAACTTAAAAATCACTAGAAATACAAACCAAACTTTTCATTATCATTTTGATAGTTCAACGTACATTTTTGGACAAGCCTCTGGTGATTTTAAAAAATTTTCCGCCTGTAAAAGCCGTCGAATCATAATAAATGCGCGACATTATCCTTTTTAACTGAAAACAAACAAAGAAACATAATTAATATAAAATCCATTCGGATTTAGAAAGAGTAAACTTACGTCTTCATTCCAAAGATCATCCGGTACTTTGGGTATAATTAAAGCAATTTTTTTACTTTCTTGGTTAATTGAAGAAGCATATATGGTCACAAGAGCTAACCTCAATATTATAAAACCAAAGGAATAAAAGAAAATGATAGTGTTTAAGTTACTATTGGAATACCTGAAACATTTTTAATAAAAATACAAATGTCAGTCAGTAAAACCAATTTGTTTACCTAAGACTGTTAAATAATTGTATTAAAATTAAGGTAATATTAGAAACATAACTACATATTATCAAATTTCCAAATAATTTATCCACTTGGTATACAACAGATGTAAGTTTCATGTAATCTTCTCTTATTTGTTTGTAAAAGTTTGAGACGTCCTAAAATTAGTTTTTACGTAAAAGATATCCATTATATTTCAATATATACAGTCAAACCTGGGTAAGTGAGAACTGGATAAGTGAGAAAACTCTATAAGTGAGTGTAATAGCCAGGACCCGTCATTTTAAGCTCCCAAAACCTCTATTAGCGAGAAACAGAAACCTGTGTAAGAGAGAGTCGTTTTTCCCTCATAGACCTCCGTAAGTGAGACTGCTACTTATCTATACCTCTATAAGCGACAGTTGAGCTTTATTTATTTATATTATTGTACACAACAAATGACAAAACAAATTACAAATTTAACATCTGCTATTTTATGACTCATTCTTAACTTTCGTGGAACTTCCTACCATTGTTTTTGTAGGTTGTTATTGCTGCGTACCTCTATAAGAGTAGAGAAACGCTACCCATGTACCTGTATTAGCGAGAGACGGGTTAGTGAGAAACTTCTATAAGCGAGAATGAGATTGTGCTCCCTAGAACTCTCGCTTATCCAGGTTTGACTGTAATTACTTACTTTGAGATGAATTGTAGAAATTTCATTCATTTGCAGTATATCATTGAAACGCTCAAAAGAAACAGCGATTTGTGTAAATCTAGACGCAAAAATTACACTCAAATGTATTATGAAAACGTCTATTGCTATACAAACGGCCCAACTGATTGTACGGAATATCTGAAAATATTTTTATTTTTTGAATCAATCTTTACAATCAAAAATTGTTTTCAAAAAAGTCTTCCTTACAAAATTACACTTTTTCATCCCTCATTGAACTAATTTTCCAAGAACTGAATATGGATTGGACATTTTCAAGTTGCTACCAGAAGAACAAACCCCAAACTAAGAAACTTGGTACACTGAATATTGATGCATCAGTTATTGAGAACCAGCTTTCCCACTAATTGTATGATTTTTTTTTATACATATTCCTTCTCACTGATAAAGTTGCGTACCAAGTAAGAGCCAATTAAGGCCTTCCGCACATGGGTCGACCGGTTTGCAACCACAGTTTGAAACGAGTTTGCAAGCAACTCCACACACTACGCAACTAAATTTGGATCCCCAACAAATTTTTGTTCACCCATGTTTAAAGTGTGACTCAAATCGAAATTACTGTTC
This sequence comes from Lochmaea capreae, assembly GCA_949126875.1. Taxonomy (NCBI): domain Eukaryota; kingdom Metazoa; phylum Arthropoda; class Insecta; order Coleoptera; family Chrysomelidae; genus Lochmaea; species Lochmaea capreae. The sequence goes on along the minus strand of OX421406.1, from coordinate 8,727,663 downwards.
AAAAATTATTATTAAAAGAAATATTAGTCAAAATTCACAACTTCCCCTGTACCTATATTATTAAAATACGGGAACAGACACTTTTTAATAGCCAGTTGACATTCCCCATCCTGTATCACAGACAAAACGTTGGTAAATAAAGCTATTGATAATTTTTAAAATTAATCCAAAATTTGTAAACTTCCCTAAACTTTTGTGGAGCAGTTTAATTTCCTTGTAGTTGGACATCCCTGCTCTAACTTACCGAAAACACAACAGACCAGCACGTATTGCACTCGCGAAACAGATAAATGCACTTATGTTGGCAATACATTATAAATCCGTTCGATCCAAATTCTACAGCGCTTGATATAATCTGGAGTAAATGCTCAACTGAAATAAGATTTTATTTTTCATCATAATCCACCCCCAATATATTTGTACTTACTGCTACCAATGGCGTATATAGCGAAAAATAGAAACATCAAAAGGCGCCGCACGTTTTTTGGTTTGCCATATTTTCTATTAAACTCCAATTCGAAATATGTTATACTTGTAATTAATTTTCGCCAATTTTTCGATACATTTATCGAAATTAACGTTGCCGCTGCAACTTGTGTAAAAACCACAGGAAATACTAAAAAACATTGACTTTACAGATGGTCCCACCAGGAATGGCGTTTTTAGAAGTTTTGGGAACTATTCGTAACGTTGATATTAATAGTTTTCTCAAAACTTCCAATCGGCGATTCCCGGTGGGATACTCTGTATATGACTTTAGCTAATGTTAAACTCCATTCCACTTCTTTTTTGCATCTCAGTAGCCTGTGAATTAATTTTATCATATTTAACGGAGCTGTAAACAAAAGTTGGTTATTTGCGTAAAATCCATATGTCAACTATTTTACAAATGTCATGTCAAACATAATAAAAGCGATAGAACTCTAATAACAATAATACACGTACGTCCCCTTAACGTTTTTATACGTTTGCCTATAACTTACTCTACGTACCAAAAACGTTTTTGTCCGTTTTTAAACGTTATTTGAACGTTTTGTGTAATTTTATTCAAATTCTTGAAAACGTTTAAAAACGAGCGAAAATTAACGGTCACCAGCTGAAAACACGCTGTCTAATTGTCAACCATTTGTCAAATATGTCATCTATCATTTTTTGAACGAGGTGTGTTAAAGAATTAAAAAGGGTGTATTTGATCGTCATCTGATTATCTAAACCAGTGATTCCCAAAGTGGTCTATATCGAACTCAAGGGGTCTACGTCAGCGAAAAAAAAATTTGGGGGTCTATGAAATGAAAATGGGGATCTCAACATACACTGATAGTACCTATTTACTTACATTATACTGTCTTATAATATATGAAGACATACGACATTATGCATGAAAGTACCTATGAAGTAAAAAAAATATTATTATGTTTATAAAATTGTGTGAGTTGTTGTTTGTGGTCGCAATACATTTTGAACTTGTAAAAACCTACTCATAATGATATACCAGTATCATCTTGTTACAAGCATACGCGCAGTAAAAATTCTTGTCTCAGAGCTTCGCGAACTTGCACTGACTTGTTCAATTCGTCACTCTATATATACGAATGTGAGACAAATACGTTTATTCGATTGCTCAATCTTAAAAAGGAAAGGGCTAAGAAGATATTTTAAAAAATATAAACTTCACTACAGTTAGAAATTTACAAGAAATCAATATCAGGTAAGTAGGGGGTCTAACAAAAACCGAAAAACATGGCAAGTGGGACTCCGACACAAAAAAGTTTGGGAACCTCTGATCTAAACAAACGAAACGAAAAACTCTCTTTTGCAATCAACATAAGTTTATCCATTCTCTGAATAATTTTACATAGCATTGCAAACACTGTTGTTTTATATGCAAGGATCGATATATACGGGAATAAAATAGATATTGTTATAGATAAATTTGACAGATAATCGAGAAGGGACTAAAAAATGCAGTAGTTTATTATTATTATTATATCCCGAATTTTTTTTATTTTGTTATTAGAAACAGATATAATGAGAAACTTTCTTATATTTAAAATAAAGTTTGCTTCTTGTTTTAGTTTTCGTCAAACGTTGCATACACGTTTAATTAAATATGTCTTAAAATATTTAAGAAACGTTTTTTTTTAGGTCTGGAACGTTCAGACCTAAAAATACGTGATAGATACGTCTACGGAACGTTCAGTGTTAGTAGGGCGTATTGATGACGAAATATTATGGTAGAATTAGATCGTGTCAATCGGGTTATGGTAACCGCGTGTACTGAGATGAAAAAGAAGTGGATAATAGAATATTTTTATAGGACCCTGGATGACGTAAAAGCTCTTATTGCTACTCACATAAACGTGTTACGACTGGATAAAACTTGAAAGCCTCGTTAAATCCCAAATACGAACAAAACATCGAAGATACAGAAATAGTAATTGTATATACGATTTTCCAGGAAAGCCAACTGAACTTTATCTGTGTAGGATCTTCGCTACAAATATTGTGCAACGGAAAAAGTCCGATAAATTGGCACGTCACCAGCATGTATTTTAAAAAATTATGACTAGTCCCAGTATAATCGGCAAGATAAGTTAATTGGTTTTTTTTCGTTGGTAAATTGTTTCGTTCGTTTTTTAAGAAATTTTCCATATTTTCCATTGTTTATTTACCTGAAATTGAATAAGAGACATTTATATGCGGTAATATATCGGTAACGGTAATTTTAGTAATTCAATCTAGTAAATTTCTTTACCGGTCATTTTTCAATAAAATTCTAAATTTTTCATACTTAAGCAGCTCTGCTAAATCCACATTTTCCAGTCCCTCTAACTATATAACTATATTCCCCTAAATACTCTAAAAGTTATACCCCTTCCTCTACCCGCCCATGCTTCCTAGCTGGAGAGGACAAGTTGTTTGTAGAAATGGAGGCCGAATTGATATGAATCATTGAATATATTCAGAAGTTATCAACAGTGATATCAAATAATATAAAGAGTTTAAATGTGCAAAATAAATATTCAGTGTAGAAATAAATGTGTTGACATGGTCGATCAACAAGTCGACAAAACTGCATCCGTCCACACCAGAGTTGGCAGAAATGATGTCGATCAGACTAATCAACATATATGTCTGACGAAGATTCATTAGCAATTTCTATAAGGGCATCGTGCCTCATGTTTCTGGTTTTATAATTATTAGTTTTGGAATCCCATAGATTTGAGTTTAATTTGTATGCCTCAATAAAAGCTATGACTTTGTCTTGTTCATGAAAACAATTCGACATGTCGATTGCACACAAGTCGACACTTTCGATCGACAGTGTCGACTCGGTGAAGACGCAGCGTTATATAGTAAAAATAAATTAGAATCAATATAGTAAATATAAAGCTAAAGAGTCAGGCGTGGGAGAATTTCGGGCACCGAATGGAGACTCAAGGTAAAGGAAACGCGACACTTCTATACAGAACACTAAAAACTCTAAAGAAGGGGAAAAGCTCCAATCAAAGATTCATAAAAAATAAAGATGGCAAGCTCCTCACAGCAGAAGAAGACATAAACCAAAGGTGGTTCGAGTATTACTCTGAGCTACTGGAAGGCGATGCACAAAATAGTCAACCAAGAGAAAAGCTCGTTAAACTAATAGAAAATGAGGGACAATTAGACATTGGAATGGAAGAAATAGAAGCGGCAATAGAAACAATCAAAATTGGTAAAACACCCGGAGCGAATAACATAAAGCCGGAAATGGTAAAATTCGGAGGAGCACAAGGGAAGGAAATGCTTCTAGATATATTAAATTTAATATGGAAAGAGAAACAGATCCCAGAAGATTGGAAAATTGCAATATACAAAAAAGGAGATATTGCAAATTGCAATAACTATAGAGGAATCACTCTACTATTTGTAGTAGGTAAACGAAAGGATCATTGAGAGAAAGAAGAAGAAACGAAATAGAGACTACTTTGCAAGGAAATCAAGCTGGATTCAGAGCAGGACGAAGCACGCATGACTGGATATTTAGCATCCGACATCAGATTACGGACAGAATACTTGGGGGTAACGAAATATGTATTTAGATCTAAGAAAAACTGGAATCAAGAAATAGAGGTGACGTGTACTGAAGGAAAGAGGAACTTCTTGGGCGGAAGCACAGAAGAAAGGAAAAGATGGAAAATATACTGCGGAATCCGCAACCCCGACACCTATAACGGTACAAGGGGAACCGATATATATATATATATAGTAAATATGAATGATACCCGGTTAAGTAATAAAATAAAGTAATTAAATTGAGAAAAATATTACAATACTCTGTGCAGACGATGTACAACCTTCAATTAAATATTCACATAATCTCCTGAAGCCAATATCCAAATAATTTTATAAGATTCTCTTAAAATAATTCATTTTTCTTACCTCGGTCTTTAATTTTACAGCTAAAAAAACTTCTTTTGCTAACAAAAATTCGTATTTTTGTTAAAAAAAAATTATTTCATCTCTCTATATGCTTATCAGAAAAATTTTTACTATTAAGCTTCAATCAGGAAATATAAACTGATAAAATAAATCCTCTGTATTTATTCATACAGTTACTAGAGTACACAATGTACACCTTATTATCTAAAAATACAGAAGCATTATCTCTATAAGTGCTTTTACACTGGTAAATTTTCTATTCTATACCCTATAAAAGTTTTCTATATCGCATCGTTTTGTTAAAACTTCTACAACTCCAAATTTTTCAGGTCCAATTTGCATTGCTGGTAACCTCCGAAAGTATGGAAGAATTTTAGAGAAAAACTATTTGAAAATTCGTAGACAAAATTTGCGACAAAACAGATATAATTAATTCGTTTTGTTCGGAAATACACTACAAAGGAACATGCAGAAGATAAAAAAGATCATATTATATTATGATATTTTGCCGAAGGACATTAGCACCTTACCACTTTCCTGAACATTTATGCGGATCGTCGTTGCCGTAGATATTTGACAGATGTCCTGACAGGACACTGATGTCTGAATCGGCATCTCAAAAAGCTCAAATTAGTGGAGCAAGAAGAAACTTCCTTTTACAAACTTGCGGAATATATAGCAATATAGAGAATCCTACACAGGGTACAACTCCCAGGACTCTTCGGGATAGAATCCTGGGGATATATATCCTAAAATTCTTTCAGGAAATAGGTCTCAAGGAACTACTCATTTATACAATATTCATTCAATTAAGTAGAAGAAAGGGGGCACAATTGATCTTTGTCGTTATCAGTGAATGTAACTACAGCATTCATATCTACATACTTCCCCTGTGTACAACTATAAATGTATTAATTTTTATACAATCAAATAAATAAAATTTAACCATGACTTTTATGTTAAATAATTCTTGATTCACGTATATTTTTTATAAAAATAAGTTAACATTAATACATTATGGGTTGGAAATTTATACTATAATATACTTGCTTAACTACATTTTATACTTATTTTTTCGTCTTTATTGAATGTTGCTGTAAAAACATAATTAATAAGTACATCAATAACCAGTAAATAATTGATAAACTTTAGTTAATTATTCTATGTACAATTTAAATATTTTTTTCATTTGCTTGTAGAAAAAATGTAGCTCCTAACACATGCGGAAAGTATCTTTTCCGCTTTAGTTAGGAAAATAACTATATAATCGTTGGAACCGAACCTGGTTTCTCTGTTCGATAATAGGGAAGTCACAAGTTACATCCACTTGGTATATGAAAACCGTTCATTTGTATACTAGAATAATGTGGAAATTAAAACAATAATTATTTTAAAGGCAATAGTTTATTTTCCTAGAAATTAAACATAAACAAAAACTTAATATGTAAAAAAATATCGTATTTAAATAAAAAAAAATCTTAATCAATAGGTACATTTTAAAAATAGTAAAAAAAAAACTAATAACAGACAGATATATTTATTGCAATATAAAATACTGTCAATGTTACTATTTCAACACGACTGATTATGATCATTCAGATTAAAAACAACATCAAAATCAACAAATCCATGTATGTAACAGTTTCGAGACCGATTTGAACATTTTACGTTTTAAGGCTATTTCACACGGTCCGACCTTCAAATATAATAAAACGCTTCAACAGGTTTTTTTTTATTTAAAAAAATAACTAGTTACTTTGTATTTCGTTTGGTGGGATAAAATTAACATTTAAAAATATCTGTATGAGAAAAATTAATAGTTTTTGCCGTTTTTTTGATTTTGCTGACGAGACTTGCTTAGATTTCAAAAATTATGATACAAATGACTAAAATGTCATGCAACATAATCCAAAGTTAAGAACTACAATTTAAATGAAAATATTAATTTTAAGTTTAAAAGCAGGTAGACTCAAGAAACTTATTACCTTCAAGCAAAACTATAATGAAAATTGTTTTTGTTTTTTTCCAAAAATCAACTTGCAAAAAGGTGGTAACCTTATACTTTACTCATTTTTGAAATTGTACCAAAAGCAACACATCCAGTACTCTTTAAAAATGGTACACAATATTAAAAGCTCAGACTTAGTCTACCAACTAATCGTTCAATACATTTTTTTTCTAAAACCCAAATAATATGAACACAAAAAACTGTATATTTTTATTGGAAGCGTCTCTTTTTAAAATTCCCTTTTTTCTTGTTGGTAAATTTCTTTTTTCTTTTACTACTTTGATGAGATCTTCCAAAATCTGTAATTTCATCTCCTAAAGTACCCAATGTTGTTAATTGATTACTTTTATGTTTATCTGTTTTGCTAACTGGTAAACGAGTCATAAATTCCTCTTCGTATTCTTGTCTCTCTTGTTGTTGTTTAGATAACACCTGGAAACAAAAATTATCAATTCATCTTAACAAACAAGGAATCTGTATTGTAATTTACATACCTGTTGAGCTCTACTACTCTGGGAAACTTCTATAGGAGTATCAAGGTATTCTTCACGTAGATCTTGCATAATTGCACTTGACAAAGCATGTTTCTTAGAACGTTCTTGGAGTAATTTTGTTCTTTCTTTAGAAGTTTCATCACCTAAACAGAAAAAACAGCCATAAACATCAATTAATAATAATTTAAAACATACTTACCAGCATAATGTAAGGCAGATAATTTTGGGGGTACATAAACTCCACTTTTACTTCCTTTAGGTTCTTTCTCCTCATCACTATCATGTTCTGAATTTGATTCATCTGAATTTCCAATCAAATTTCCTGGATTTGCTTTAAACCTGGTGGGATCATCAGCACTCTGACCACTCACAGCTGTTTTAACCAACTTATCAATTTGATACTTCAGTCTTCGGTCTATAGGTTTTATTTTTTCTAAGACTGTCCTTATTTCGACTAACCTGTCTATGCATGGGTCACCTTCTATTTTTTGACCACTACACTTTCTCAAAACTACATAAGTTAAGTTAATAAGGTAAGAGAGTAGCATGTTGTACTTCATTTCTAAGAAACTTAAACCCTGATCTGTTGTTAATTCCCCTTTTCTCACTTTTTGAATCATATTGTCTACAAGAGTTGCTACATGTTGAGAGCTTACTTTCATTTCATTTAGTAGAATTAAAGCTTGTGGTAAATCTTCATTCTTCATGATTACATCTGGAGCCTACAACAAAAAAGAAAATAAATTAATAATTAAAGTTTAAGGAATAAAATTTTAAATAAAACTTAATTTAATTTTTCCAAAGTTGTTCAAGTGACATTTAATTATTCAGAAACACATGGTTTCAATAAATTTAATTCAAAAACAGATACAAAAGTCCCTTCACATAAAAATCCAAACGCCATCTTTAACACAGAGTGACAGAAAAAATTAAGGGTAGTTTTTATTTTACAAATTCGCTGAAAATGAAAGAAATAACCTCTATTTAATATAAAAGAAATATATACTAACCTGTACCATTTCTTTAAAATCCCTTTTATTAATTATAAACCCATAACAAAGGATAATTATAACAAAAAAAATATATACATACACGTGCTATATTTTATTAACGAAAGGCTTTTTTATTTAATGGCATTTGATGGAGCCGCAGTTGTTTTATTCACCGTTTTGGTTTTGTGATTCTGTCAATTTAAATTCTAAATTGTACATTATAGTCGTCATGTTCATTGTTCTACATGAAGATTGGACAAGCAATCTATGGTTAATCTGACCAACTTAAGTTTTCCAATGTCATTCTATTTAATAAGTAAGATGGGACGATTTTTCTACACGAAAAATGAAGGATTTACACAGAACGATAGTAGAGTAGAAGACATTGAGCGCGTTCACCAGTTTCAAAAAAGTTTTATAAGTGAAAACGGCTTCTGACCTCCATGGTATAGAACAAGCGCATTCATTTCTCATTTACTCTGTCTCTTTCTATATTATTTGTACCGCATATACCTATTGCATTCTAATGACGTTATTTTTACGTCAATTCTACAGGACATATGTTACTTTTGACAGGTGTGGTACGGTTCGCTGTGGTGCTCCGTTTCAATTATATTATTACCTGTCTCATTTTAATGCACATTACTAAAGGGAATGCGCATTATAATTAAAGTTGCCGATTAAGAGAAAAACAGTGCTTTGGTATTGCCATTGTGCAGTTAATAGTAGGGTAGTGTGTTTTAATTTGGTTTATAATTATTTTTTATAGAAAAATGTGAGTTTTGCTATTTATACGTTTATCAATTTTCTATTCATTATTCTATTTAAACAACGTATTACTTATGGTAAGCGTCTCGTTTATAATTTTTTTGAATAGATTTCTGGGAAATGTTTAGAGGTATTTAAGGCTTTTCTCTTATTTCTACTTTATATCTTCATTTAAAAGCAGCGTTTACGTAATTACTAGTAAACTAAATAAAGTACAAAATAGTTTTTATCACTAAAGAAACTGATAAAAAGAATTTCTAAAATACTTCAAATTCCTTAAATATTTCTGTAATTACATCACTTGATAAACATTTTGATTGTTGAATATTTGCAAATAACTGGGAATTTTATGTATACAGATGATTTTATTCCTTTCATTAAACCAAACAGTTTATAAGTATGATTAGTTACATTGTTGGTGAGTGTTTGGGAGTATTTGAAGTAATCAGTAATCTACAATTAAAAATAGGTTGGAATGAAATAGTAATTTAGCTGCAATTATTAATTTCTTTTATATTCCCCATTTTACTTATCATATAAGCAATTATTTGGATTATTATTAATAAACAACATTTTTATATGCCCATGTAATAAATATTTTCAAATATGTAAAGGGTATATTCCTAAAAAGGATTTCTACCAAATTTTTTGATCAGATAATATCCAGCACAGAGTAGAAATGATTTCAAGGCAATAAAAGTAAACATCTCATTTTGTATAATCATTCAAGAATGTTATCTTTATTTACTTGAAACTGGAAATGACATTTATTATTATTAAGAACTGACTGAGATAAGAATAATAAAATGGGTGTCAATCAGACATTTTATTTAAATCATTATAGTTTATTTCAACAAGTGTATAGAGTATTGTAATGCAATAATCCCCAAACTAACAGGTGTTTATGGAATATTACAGAGGTACCAAAATTTGACAAAATATTTTACACCAATTTAATTGAGTTATAAATACCTATAATTGCATAAAATGTAAAAAAAACAACATAGGTACTGTAAGAATAATTAATTTGATGAAAAATATACACCATATAAGCAGAAAGTTACTATTGTTATCACTATCACTTCAATGTGTGATTCAATGATATACTTTTATTTTGTAGCCATTCCATTATTTCAGCTTTTCTCCATAATTTTTCTCGCAGGGCACTATGGTAGCTGACATTATCTAAAGGTATGAGAGCTCCTTGTGGAATATTTTCCAAAAAACGACTTAAACCAATTTTAAAACACTTGCGTAATCAAGATGAAATTTTTTTTTATAAAATGATGTATCTTCTAATTGCGTTGCTTATAAATTCATTGGTTTAAAATCATCGTTTTTTCGTTTAGACTTGATGTTCCAAAACCCCAATATCCATAGTAAAAGACATTATCAATAAGCCAATCCATAAGCAAAAAAACGATGTTGACCTAATGCAAAAGGATAATAATCCAAAGAACTATATGTGCCGTATACCAAGACTAAATAACACCAACCCTAGATTGTATAAAAAAGTAGTTAATTAAAGACCAATCGGGAATTGTTTGTAGCCAAACAAGTTTGTGCTCTATTTCTCAAATAGGATTTAAATATTGTACCATCAATAAGAGGCAAGCGATAATTATCTACCTCAACGAGTCATGGTATGATACACCAATGAAGGGACATTATTAAATATTAAACTACATATTTTGTATTTGAAACGTTTTTTGATAACATCTGCCAATTAGATGTAATAAATCCAAGCTTATACAGTGGGCTACCTTGTGCGTTTTAACAAATTAATTTGTTCTATTTCAATTAGTAAGTAAAAATTTGTTTTTGAAAAATTTAGTCATTTTTTTCCAAAAAAAAATGAATTTATGTTTTAGTATCTAAATTTTAGCAACTACGGACCTGTTACTGTTCACTGTACAATGAGGAATTTATAAACTTTTATTACTAAATCCTTAAAGCCAGATACCCAGTCAATGAAATATTGTGAAACTTTCTTTACTTGTTGGTATAAACTGTAGTTACTAGTAGAAATAAAGGTCAATGTTAAAACTCTTATTTTCCATTTTTGACAATATTTTACAATAATATATTAACAAGCACATGGTAAGCTATATTTTTTTTTCAGATTTAAGTTAAAAATAAACAAAATATGTTAAGATTTGGTCAACGATGCAGTCCAACAATAGGTACAGACAATTCAAACAGTTAGGACAAGGTAATGCTTTCAATTTTTTTTCAAATCTATTGATACATGTATACCTACAGGGATACATAAACAAATAAAATTTTGTAGGCAACTTTCCGCAAAGTCTGAGTGGTAGTGAAACGGACGTTTCAACGTCCAATGAAAACTTGTCTAACGAAGAAAAGTATGTAATCCGACATACACCAAGACAAGAACCACAAGGACAAGAAAATTTGACGGATTCAAAAAGGAGCTCGTTGAGGGACAGTTTGCCTTCAAATCGTAGCTCTCTAGACGTGTCTTCATCATCCTATAATACTCTGATTATTCATAGCGCAGGAGATGAACCGTGGACAGGTTTGTAAAGATATCAATAATAATCATAAAACATTTACAAGTGATAACAGTTTTTAATTTGATATGTTTTAAAATGAAATATTTTCTGTAAAGGAAGGAATTCGGGACCTAGAGAAGGAAGCAATATTTCTTCAAGTTATATACTTCACCAAGGATCTAGCCTCACAAATGATTCGAAATTGTCACCATTAACTAAAAGGAGTTCTGCATCTCCATCACCTTCTATATCTAGCCCAGGTATTGATAAAAAAATGAATTATAGACATTCAACTATGTCCTATAGGAAGGTGTAACTATTTTATTTATTATGTTACAGGTGTACAGGAGATAACTGCAATTCCTGACGACTATTTGAATCAATCATCAGTTCTGAAACATTTAGCCAAAGAAGTGAAAGTACCTTCATCATCAGAAAGTGGAATAAAGGATACAGAAAATCTTGTATTATTTGAACTGAATGCTTTACCTCCACCACCTGAATATCCCAAATGGTCTGAAAAATCACCTTTACAACGTGAAGTAGAGAATAGGAATAAGATTAATGCTGAAAAATTGACTTTGTCTAAATCTCAACCAGATCTGTCAACAGTTGGATCTAACAAGTAAGTAGTTCTTTCCAGAGTGTATGGAGTTGTTTTTTCTATTTTTTGTTGAACAATTTTTTTAGAAGTAACGCCAACTTCTTCAGACGAGGAGTATCGGCGCCTAGACCTCCTACAAGAGGAAGGGAAGAAAATGAATCTAAAAGTGAAGAAATTTGGCCGTCAGCTGAAATGGTAGAAATTCTGATAAAAGAAAACAGTGCTCTTAAGCAAGAATTAGAAAATCTGTATCAAAGAGTGGAAAGAACGCAAAGGGTAAGCTACATAACCTATAATTGTGCTGCTGCAAACTGAAACAACTTTTTTTTTAGCTTGAACAAGAAATTTTTAAAGTGCACAAAGGTCATGAGGAACTCGTCCAATCGTGCGATAGACGAGAGAGATTGGAAAGAGCCGCCAGAGCACGTCTTCAATCAGATTGCGTGAGATATCAGGAATTGAACAAAGCTCTGAGGGAGCAAGTTGAATTGCTTTCGTCTCAGATGATATCACGTTCACCAGTACCTGATTATGGAGGACCTGAGAATCTCAGAAGGGAGCTAGCTAAAAGAGAAGGGCTTATAAAACAATTAATTTCTCAAAGTAAGTAAATTTTTAGTATCAAAACAATGGTTAGATAATATTTTCATTTTCTAGATAAAGAGTTATCGGCTGCCAAAGAAAGACAAGAAATAGAACTGGCTGCACAACGAGCAACTTTACAAGAACAAAGAACGCATATCGACATATTAGATACTGCTTTAACGAATGCCCAAGGAAACGTAGTCCGCCTCGAAGACGAAGTGAGTTTTTTCAACAAACATATCAATTATTAAGTTTTAATTTTTAAAAAAATTTAGTGTCGCAAGAAGCAAGTGTACGTTGAACGAGTCGCTCAGCTTCAGAGAGCGTTATCTTCGATGCAAATGGCTAGCGAAAGGCGGGAACAAACCGAAAAGAAACTCCGTCTTCAACTCGAACGCGAATTACAGCGCGCCAAAGCGACGCAAGGAGAGTGGGATTCCCACAGCGGGTCCGGAAGTGAATCGGCTTCCGAATTGAAGAGGATGCTGAGAGAAAAGGATGAAAGGATAATGACGTTAGAAGGAGAGTGTTCGAAATGGGAACAGAGGTTCTTAGAAGAGAGCACTTTAAGACAGGCAGCTATTGATGCTGCCAGTATACCAAAGTAAGTCGTATAAGTTGAGTGGAATATTTATTAATTTTTTTGTCTACCATTTTTGTAGGGATGCTAAAATAGCTGCGTTGGAAAAAACGAGCCAAGAGACTGAGAAAATTATAGCTGAAGCCAGAAACGAAAAAATTCGGCACATGGATGAGGTGCACGCTTCGCAAAAGAAGGTGGCCGATTTAGAGTCTAGGTAAGCAAAAAAAATTGTTTATGTTACCTTATATTCCCTGCCAGAATGTTTTCTTCAGTTAATTTTATCCTTTTTGTATTTAGACTGAAGGATTTGGAATCGAAACTAGCCGAAAAAGACGCCATGATTAGAGTTTTACAAAAACACACCTACGACAAGGATATGTCGAGTATGTTGGGAAGATCCCCTCATCACACACCTCATCCCAGTCTTGGTGGACCAGATATCGATCATGTATTGGGAACGACAGTTTCCAGAGAAGAATTAGGTACTTATTAACACACCTTTTAACAAAACATCATAAATATTTATTGAATTTTTCTAGTGAGCAGTGTTTTGACAAATTCTACGGCGTATGGTTCTAGTAATTCTTACGCAGGAAGTAATTCGTCCTACCATCACATGCCTTCATATGCCAAATACGAACCGAATAAAACTTACGATTCGACCAAACAAAAATTGGACAATCAATTGAAAGAGATAGATAGTCAGCTCGATTCCCAGTTACTTAGTAAGGTAGGAGAAACTGAGACTTTTTATTGACACGTATAAGATTTATCAATCATTTTATGTACATTATTTTTTGTGTTTACTATTCTGTACGTTTTGGATAAGCTCCTACGGAGTTTTTACATTTTCTTTGCGGGGGGTCTTCAACTATGGTTTATTTACAATAAAAAAGACAATGACGTTGCAAAACAAAATTTCCAGCGTGTAGGTTTTTTTATTTATTCAAAAAAGGAAGCTAGTAAAGTCAAAGACTTCAGTCACGTCAATTAACATTTGATTATTTATTATTTCACTTGGAGAATCAAATGACCAACTCTAGAATCATCTTCAAGAACACTGGGAGAAATTATCTTGAGGAAATATAATTTAATCTATAAAAGAATATCACAAGTCTTAATAATCTAACAAGCCATCGAAAACATTCAACCCTATAAATTTTAATATATCATTTGTGTTGATAATAACGTATAGTAAATGGTAGAAACTCGCGTCTCTTGCAGCAGTAAGCGGGCCCCATTTTAGAATTCTCATCAAAAATAACTTATCAATGTTATTACCACCTATTGGCATGTACTATTCCACTTCTTGAGCATTTTAATGTGTTTAACTACACACTGCAGATTTTTCTAATTAATTAGTAACAAAAATAACTATTTTTTCCAATATTGAAGAAACAATGAATTCAGAAACCGTGACGATAATCGATGTCAATAAACAACTATTAATGACATACTAAACCTAATCTTAATTGTGTCAAATTGCTGAATTTTTCCAATTGATCTTACAATGTCTTGGAAGTTTTCCTAACCCGTAATTGAAAATTGCCCTGGCCATTAAGTATAAATTGTATTTTCCTACAACCACTATGATAAACACACTTTTCTACACAAATTTCTATACGCAAAGCAAGCCTTTTCTTAATTCTTTTGATAACTGTTAGAAAAGTAATGCGAAAAGTACACGCTATGGCACTTTTCCGCACCGAAATGTCAAACAAAGCTACCTATGACCTGACGCCTCGGCAGATAACAATATTATCCTGAGGTGGGTTAAAGGGCACGACAGGAGTAAAGGAAACCGCATTGCTGATTCTTTAGCCAGGGAAGCCGCTGGACTAAAAATTCTAGGATCCAGTGACACCTACGGCCTAACGACTTCGACAATTGCGGAACTAGCCAAACGCTACACCCATACTCAATCCATTAAGAGATGGGATGGAATCAAAGGATGCAGTCTTGCCAGGATCACCCTGGGCGACCCTGGGAAGCTGGAGCCGAAGAAGTATTTGGCGATGACCAGGAGAAACCTACGTTTAACGGTAGGATTTCTGACTGGTCACTGTCAACTAGGGAAACACCTCCATACTATGGGGCTAGTGGACACACCTCTATGCAGGATGTGTGAACAGGAAGATGAAACTGTCAGGCATGTCTTATGCGAGTGTCCGGAGTTATCGTCAATAAGAGAGTGTGTGTTCGGTGAGTCTTGGCCTACACCTGCCGATATAAAGGAGATGTCTCCTAGTGACCTGTCCACCTTCCTGGAAAGGACAGGATGGACTATGACCTATAGGAAGACAACTCCTCGGGAGGATGTACAATGGGTCACATGTGGCCTAAGTGCTGTGAGCCTACACTCACCCTCCCTACTCTACAGATACAGATACCTATGACCTGTCAACTTTTTTTGACAATTCAACATATTTATTATACTTAGTGAATTTCTGGGAGTAAAAATTTTAAATTTAAACCAAAAATAAGTAAACTATTTATTTATTCATTATTCACTATTAAACATACACTCAACTGATTTTTCTATATTAATTTTTCATTTTGTATGTTCTATCTGTTCAAAGTTTTAATAAAATACCTAAGTATATAAATTTCTGTTTTTATTTCATTAATAAATGTGGTTGTAGAAAAAATATTGTGTACAACTTGTACGCAAAGCACTTTTCCCACTCGCTAGATTTGCGGCACTCGCCATACGGCTCGTGCCACAAACTTCTGCGCTCGTGGGAAAAGTGACGCTTTGCGCACTAGTTGTACAAAGTACTATTACGTCTGGTAAATTTATATTTATTCAGATATGTAGGAAAGTAACTAAAAATTACATCATCGTCTTTTTATCGTAAATAAACCATATCAACTGTATTTACTTTAAATATCAAAATAAAAGAAATAGATTATTGATTTTGGACACAGACACACTGCTGATCTGATTTTAACTCAACTTATATTAACTATAGTTCCAATATTTTCTTAACGACTGACATTCCAAGTGTATATTTATTAAGCCTTTGCTAGTAATCTATTTTCTATCAATATATTAACTAACCTTCTTTGATATACCTCTGGAACAGCTCCACTTGAAATAAGTGTAACCTGGTTTATGTCTTTTTAAGTTCTGGTGTATCCAATTCTAGTTTTTTCTATGGAGTTAACACTTTTAATTTGTTTTGCTTCAATTTCTTTTTGATATAATTTACCAACTTCACCCTGTGTATTAAAATCTATCGTATCCAGTGAATAAATCGATTAATGATAAAAATTCCACACAAAAACGACCGAGAATATATAATCAGACTTTATTATATCCAATAACACGCAATAGACACAATAACACACCAAAACATTTCAATAAAACACAAAAACACCCAACATTATTTGAATTGAAAACTGTCAATGTCACTGAAAATTACTCGAGAGCACACAAAAATACTCAAATATACAGAAACCAAGCAACTATACAATATTTCATTCAATAACACACATTTCAGATAAGTACACAAAAGAACATTACACACAATACTCTTCGAATAAAGCACAATTGCACATAAAAACACCCAAACATAAAAACACCCAAACAATTGTTAATACACAGAAACACTCAACATTGAAAAACTCAATTTCACTAAAAAAATGTTTCCAAAAAACAGACAAGAACATTCCATAACACACAAACCCATTTTTTGTTTCTAAACTGTACAGAATAAGGGACCAACATTTTAGATTACATTTTTTTTTCTTATACGCAGTTGAACAGTGAGTCATTATTATTATTTTTTTTTTGTTTTATTTGGAGTTGTAGTTTAATGTTTTTATATTTAATTTTTTTTTATTAAAAAAAGTGTGTGAAAGATTAGTTGATATGAGTTTCTTGAAAGTTTCCAGAAGAAAATGGTATCAGGGTCATTAAAAACCATTTTAGATTTGTATATATGTCATACGACAATATAAAAAAATATTGTGTGCAAAAATTATAATATAGTACCATTTTTTTCTATTACATCATTGTCAAACTATAGTTCATTGTATATGCTTTCTCAAAATAAACAAAAATGAATCATATTTGAAAAAGATAAATTCTTACGACTTAACTGCAACAAAGACGCTTTGGATTTTGCAAAAATAGCATACCAAAATCTCATTCAAAGTATGACTGAATTTGTTATCTGATGATGGTATAAAAGATTTCCCTTATTGAACGAACGTCAAGTGTTGGTAGTTTAAATGTATCAACATCTTTTTGTTTTATTTAAAGTTATGTTTATCACTTTTACATATTAAATATTTTTGTAAGATTTTCTAAAAGAATAAGTGTTTTTTGAGATAATTTCAATAGTTTTTAGACTTTAACCATTTCTTACGAATATGAATCATTTTTGGCAAACCGCTCACGCTTTTTATTTAATTTATGTGTGTTGTATGAAAGCATGAATCAATAAATTGTTATTTTCACTGTTTTTGCAACTTCTTTGATTTGTTGATCAAAAAAATCCCTCTCACCCTATTGAAAATGGAATAAGAAAATCATTTCGTAATAATATACTCTATGACAATAAATAAACAGCAATCATTGTCAAATTTGGCAGTTTCTCTTTAACCATTAAAGAGACTACATAAATAACTCACAATTCAGGCTACTCACTTTTGTTTTAAGCTAACATCTGGATCGATTATTTCAGTCTAAACTAAAGGTAGTAACAGCTGATACCACCTGTAGCAGTGCTGTGCAATTTTTATTCGTGTTTTCACTTGTCTGCAATCCTCATTATTTTCAAAAATATTACGTTTATAGTTCTTCCAAAGTTAATGTGATGACCCATATTTTTAATCCCTTTGAAGGAAAAAGCCGCCCAATGGCGTGCATATAAATTTTTTATAAATTCGAATATTGTGAAATAATGTTAATCTACTATATCAATTTGAATGAAAAAAATTAACCTGCGTACAAAAGCACTTTCCTCTAGAACACGAGTATCTAAAGAACAGTTTTTTGTATCGTCAACCCAACCCTATTTTAAAGGTGGGTGTGTATCCTCATACAGTTTTAATTATAATATAATTACCATTACTACTATTTTCTTACATATTAAGTTAAAATGTATTTTATTTTATATATTTATTCATGTAATAAAACCGTAAGGATTGTTTGAATAACAAATAAATGAATAAACACTTGACAACATCATGTGTATCAAACCAAGTTTCGTCTAAATAAATTATAGTTCTATTTGAATCACGGTACCCTTTTATTTTGCGCAAATACTCCTGTCTAAGTTCAGCGATACGCCGAGATTCCATTATTACCATTCGATTATCTAACTTCTTATATTTAAATCCACAATTCCATAATCCCGCGCATCATCTTGGACTGTTGTTTCAAATGGTCTCCAAAATGACATTCTAATGAATTATATTATAAAACTTACCCTAACGGTTACGAACAAATGAATATTATATTAATATCAATTCACTGACGCCACCTAACCACTACACCATCAAAAAGGTATTAATAATATAATATGTTAATGATACCTTTCTACACTAGATCACCTACACTTTCCTATAACAATTCACTAAACTCACTCAACCAAGAAATAGATATTATATTAAATATTTCTTTAAAACAAAATTCACACCCGACACTGAATGATACTAATGGATTATAAGCCGAACCACAACACAACCCCCCCGAACACCCTCAAGACCGTAGAATTTTTTCTGCGAAAATCGTCAAACGGAGTATACTTCAGTTATTTCGTTATATTGCGATGAATACTGCAGTTGATAATTGGTTGTTTCGAAGTCTTGACTGCACGTGCAACTACGTTGCCAACTCTTCAAAATTTTCTTAAATATACTAACATATAAAAAGTGGTTTTAATTAATTTTTCTTTTTTCAGTAATTTCCAGCGACTTATTTTAATGTTTACTAATAAATTTACATTATGTATTTTTTTAAAAATATTTCCAAACTAGCTTTCTTATAACATCACGAACTAACAGTTTACTGAAGTAAGAGGAACATTTGTGTAGCCAGCCTAACAATTTTAGAAAATATATCTGACAACATTGCTTTATTTTATGGTCATTACACTGACAATAGTTAGAGTATACTCGAATTTTTTTTGTTTGTTAAAAATTGCAATGAAAAGTTTTTGTAGAATTTTCATAATCCATTTTTAATATAAAAATTTGTTGATTAAAAGCATCTTCGTCCCTTCCTCCCCGCCAGTGTTTATCCTGCTCCTAGCATGGCGCAGCCCGCTTGGCGTGTGGCGTTGCCGTGTGACTAACCCATCTTTTCACTCAGATCCCGGGGACAAATCCCAACTCTGTCTCTTTCTTCCTATTTCAGCGGGCACTTTGCTGTTTTCCAGGATTCACTAATCCAGTCACTACGCAGAGAAAAGGAAAAATACCCAAACCACTATTGGCAGGTGTGACGGCGGTATCTTACGATAGCCAGGGCCCCTTCCTGCTGCCCCCAACTCGACATGAATCCGGCGAAATGTTGCTGCTCGAAAAACAAGGTCGCACATCGCAACAACAGCGTATGCCCGAAGGTGCGCAAGCCGGTTCTCAAAAACCTCCCACGCCGAGCTCGCTACCGCGTCCCCCACGTTCTTCATTACGTTCTGGACTACCTCGACGTTTGGGAGAGTACAATAGGTTACCGGACTCCGAGAAAAAATCTGACGGTGGAGATTCTTTGAGTTCGAATTCTAGTAGCAGACGCGCATCTCCGGCTAGATCTTTGATTCCACCACCGAGGAAATTAGGAGAGTACGGAAGATTGAGAAGCAGCTCGACTGGGGCGGAAAGAGATTCGGCTTCCACTTTGAGCGAAAATTCGGCTAGTTCTTCCAAAGTTAGGTTATATGGGGGCGGTTCTTTGAGAAGGGGCTCTTCGTTAGGAAGAGATAGTAAGTGTTCTTCCGATTCCAATACGAATAAATACAGAATACAATTTTAAAAGAATTTTAGAGATTTCACTGATTGATATTTGTACTTTTAATAATACAAAATTTCTCGAACTTTGCACAGTCAAATGCTTTCTATAAATAAATATCTTTGAAATCTCCAACTTTGTTTGATATTCAGTGCTATTCTGTTTACATATTGCTGAAAACATTGTTGTAAAAACAATATTGTTATGGTTATAACATACAACAATATGGTCAAGAAATTGTGTATTCTGTTTTTGTGTTCATAGCAAGAATGGTTCATGATTTTGACAATAGCAATGTTATTACCAGTAGCGTGAATTTAACTACTAGCAACACTGTATTTCGGCGTTCCATGAGAAAATAGAAGATTTATTTTGATTTTAACCTATAAATTCCAGAAATAGTCCGATTTATTTGTTATATTGTTTTCGTTTATTTTACTAACATTAAAAAATGTCGCGTAGTCGTAAGACAAGTAAAGCACAAAGGTTGCTAGTAATTAACTATTTAGAAAAAAATAAAATATTAATTACTGGGAAATGCCATCTTTTAAAGGTTGGAGAAGAGCTAACCAATATGTTAAATATGGTTCCCAACTAATAGTGTATATTCGAGTATAATTCAAATCAATCATCTTATCAAAGTTTTTCTTTTAATATTCTAGTTTTTATATGAATTGAAAAACGAAAATAAAATGTCTGAACATAATAAATCAATTGAGCAAGCAAGAGGTGGTGAATATACATGTGTGGAATTGCTGTTATCCCTAATGCTGAGATAACAAGGTATCTTTAAAATTGACAGGTCATATGTTACTTAACATGATGATCAGAATACCACCTATGATAGCAATATATTTTCTATAACAATATAGCTATTTGCGAACAGAATTGCACTGACTTTTTTTCTTTTGGGTTGGTATTTTACAGAATCCACCGATCTGTCAAATGTCAAACGTTATGAAATCTCTAAAACGTATATTTTGTAAAACTTTTTTTATATATATTTTTGGTATAATAGTTACCCGTTTGTTTGGAACGTTTTAATTTTTTCGAAATAAGCATTGCGGAAAAAATTCCGGTAAACCAAATTTGGGGCCAACTGTGTTTTGTGCCATATGTCATTTTATTTATATATATATATTTTTATTTATATATGTATTTATATAAAAGACGTTAAGCTCGAATCATTTTTTACATTTTATACAGTCAGATTTTTGAAAGTTTTACTAAAAGATTCATAAAAAAACCGTAATATAGACTTTCAAATCTACCGTAGGTTAGAAACTTGCATATGTGTATACATATTGTCTTAAAAGTACAGTTTTCTGAGTTAAAGAGTACTTGCTGAGTAATTTTGGATTCTATGTGAATATTTTGATTATAGTCAAATGCAGTCTTATCATGCGGGTCATACGATTCAACAAAGACATATTCACAGTTTTTGTTTTCTTTTATTGCGTTTAATCATAACTTCCAAATAAAATCCGTAAGATCAATAAGACAGACTTATGCAATTTTGACAGGAGAGAAAAAAGGATATGTATATAGTTTTCAGCGATTCTAAAAAGTTTTTCACCAGCTAAGTTTTTATTTAAATATGTCAGTTTTGTGACTTTGGCAATTCAAAGTGACAATATGAATAATAAGAAGCAATTTTCCGGTTTTTTGCATCCTCAAGCAAAAAAAGTGTTACTTAATCTGATAGATTATTTCGAGAATGAAAGAAAAAGTGGAAATTCGTCAACCAGTGTACAGGAAACAGTAGCGAAAGCACTAGGAATTAGTTTAAGGACTGCGAAGAAAATTGTGTATGAAAAAAAGCATAATATAATACCCAGGAATACTGAAAAATGCAAACGAAGAAAGCCAAAGACTGAGGATTTGCGGAAAATATTAAAATGGAAGTTCGAGATGTTATTTATGATTTATATAGAACAAAAACCATTATAACTCTTCCAGTTTTAAAAGAAGCTTTAAAAATTCGAGGTTTTTCGGAAATTGGAATTAAAAAATTATCAAAATCAATAAAAAAGTTGGGGTTTCGCTATAAAAACGAAAGTAACCGAAGATTTTTATATGACCAGCCACAAATAGTTATGGGTCTATTCTGTGCACGAAATACATGACCTCATAAACTCGACTGTTTACATTTTCTCATTGCTGAAATTACACTTATTTGTCAAACCTTTGATTCTTATTAAAATGAATGAACAGATAGATTTCACAAATGTACTTGTGGTAAGTAAGCTGATATTGGTGAATTTTATTGCCATGTAGATCACTGTTATTAATTCTTTTATCCAAAATAATTGAGTAAAACTGTTTTAGAGCAACATTTTTAACGAGGATTCCTCAGATAAAATAGGTACTCTAGTTACTAACCTACAATGCGTTGCAAAATAATTGACTTTTCATCATTTCTTATGTACTTGTTATTTTCGTCAAACACAATATTGTATGCGTGGGTAGAAATATATTTTGATGACATGATGGACTTCAGCCCAAATTCGCCAAATCACAAACCACGGCCAGATGTTTTCTGACATGACCATATATTCTTATGAGATTAATTTAAAAACAAAACATCTTAACCTCAAAAAGCTCTTTCTCAGTTGAAAGCTTCATAAAATACAAGCTCAGCTGAAGTAAGTATCTCACTAAAATCTCAGTTCAAACTTAGTTGCTGAAGGTAAAAAGAATGGTCATTTTAAACTGAGCAACTAACTAACTAAGATTCTTACTTATTCTCAGTTAATTTGGGTAAAAAGAATACTACTAATATTAAAATTTTCTGAGAAATCAAGTGTAAAAAAGTTTGCCATTTTGTAAGAACTTCCGAAGATACGCTGTATAGTTTTTGTAATCTTTGATCACCACAAGTACTTACTACAGAATTTTTGCAAAAATAAAAATACCAGGTACGTTTATGTTAATTAAAATAATAAAACCATCAATCTTTTCTCCGGGTAGTCTCACATTTTGGTAACCTCTGTGTTTTCTGATTTGTACATATGGTTAGTGACCTTTGAACCCGCACGATAAGAGCGCTTTTGACTATATATGAAAATATTGAACTAAGATATTTAACCAAAATAACACTGATAATGACATATGGACACATTTCAGTTAACTATATAAGACAACCTGTATATGACAGCATGTAATCATCCTACTATCGCGATCTGTATTTTTTTTCATTTAGAATCTTAGATTTTTATTTGTTGATAGATTTTATTGTTAACTAATTTATTTTAATAAAAATACGAAACGATAAACGAAATACCTACTATTGTCAATTAAAAATAAATGAAAGTGCCTTTTTAAAATAGGAATATAAATCGATAGTTTCGAAAAATGCTAATTTTTTTTTTTAATTAAAATTGATAAGATTTAGTAGTATATTCTAGTCTGTTTACATACTCTATATATATATTATATTATTGTAAGAAAAATAAAGTTATTCACTTTCAAATATTTTTAGATTTGTTTTTTTATTTATATAGTCTGTTCATACTTGTGGTGAAGTAGCTAAAACGATAGCCAAAAACAAACAATGAAATAAAATTTGTCCACGGTCGGGACTAGAAACCTTCCCTTGGGAGCATTATACCCCCTTGGGAATAATCGACCACTTCTGTTTTGATTTTGATGTCATAGAAGCTGATTTCTACTCCCGACCATGGAAAAAATAGTATATACCATTCGGGAGAGATGCTATTTTGTCCTCGGTGCATTGTAGCCCTCGGGCTTCAAATTGCACCTCTGCCAAAATAACGCATTTCTCTCCCTTATAGTATAATGTACTATTGTGTACTGCTGATGGAGACTATTATAAGTAGAGAAGACTCCATGTATTCCAATTTCTGGTAATGGTAGAGGGCGCCAGTTTATATCCAATACCAAAAACATTGACTGCAGAACAATTAGTTGAAGTTGAACAGTGTATTGTGTTTTTGCATGTTCTGTGAAGTACTTCAGCAAAATGTAGCTTGTACTGAAGTTAGTTGGTTTTCAGACGTACCTTGTAGAACTTCGCTTTGTTAAAACAGCCGGAAGTCGAAAAAAATACACCTTGTCTCTTTCTCCTCGCACTTATCACCACAAAACGATGGCATTTTAGATACCTTTGAGAGCTCAATAAAATTAGAGTAACTATTATCCGTTGTTTACCAGTAGACAGTGAAAACTAAATAGTATGGCCTCTAGCACAATATGACCGACCTGTAATTGACGACATTTTGGAATGGTCTATTGGTTTCTAGCTCATTTGACAGTATGTGAGGTTAGGAAACATAAATGATATAGAAAACGATTGGGAGGATGTACAGAAAAATTATATACAAGTCGGCAGAAGCAAACATGAGCCCTGGGTGGGCGTGTTCATGTCGCTGTAGTTGTATTTTTGTAGTAACAGTCGGTATTTTGAATCGATAACCAAATATAGATGCCATAACTGTCAAGAGATTTTTAAACAAAGTCAAACGTGCTAAAAATTTATATTGGACCAAAAATAAAACTACTATTTGTCCTAGATGTCTATATATTCAAATTTGATGACTAGTAATGTCTTAAAAAAGAAGGGTCAAGTTTGTATCGAAAGCAACAAAATATGCTTACACATAAATGGCAGCTGACATCAAATAGAATGCAGTCCAGTGTGTTGCCGATGCAAAAATAAAAATTACCCGAAGTTATGATTCAAATTATTAAAATTTGTCAAAATTGCCAAAAGGACACAGTTGTTATCTAAATAAAGTCTTCTGCCCTAGTCAATATGGAAAATCCCCAAAAACAATAGCCAATTTATATATCCTTTCTGCAAAATATTGGAAAAACTATTGGATCCAAATTAGCGAAATTGTCTAAAAACCGGGTAATTATCCTCGTATTGACAACACTGATACACGACACTAAAATTGATGTATGTTGATAAAATCACTCGGTCATATGTTTATGATTATGTTAACAATCACTAATGTACAATCGTTAACATTAGCTCCTGATTGGCTCGTTGCGATGACCTTTCTTTTAGTTGGCATATTATCCGGATCTCATGTTTGCTGGTGTTAACTTGTAAATATAATTTGTAACTTGTAGAGTCCGTTTCAATAAGGAAGAAGCCACCTGAAGTTGCAGTCGATGCGCGACCTTGATGTCAAAACCAGCGCCATATTTAAAAATTGATATTTTAATCTAAATCTGTAGCGTAACGTTTTCATATTTTAATATATTGGATTATTATACTTTCTTATTTGACTTACCGATGATTTTTTAAAGGAATTTGGATTCCATGTTCAGCTTCAGACTCCATAGAAGTTGCAACGTTTTCAAGAATCTGTCGGCCTTCACTGTGGTTAACTTTTCTTTTAACACCAACCAGTTTTGTAGGAGGCATGGTTTT
Organism: Lochmaea capreae; assembly: GCA_949126875.1. Taxonomy (NCBI): domain Eukaryota; kingdom Metazoa; phylum Arthropoda; class Insecta; order Coleoptera; family Chrysomelidae; genus Lochmaea; species Lochmaea capreae. The sequence goes on along the minus strand of OX421406.1, from coordinate 8,702,329 downwards.
AGATCAAATAAAACACACAGCACTCACAAATAAACTAGCAGAACGTCTTAAAATATTCAAAAATGAAAAATATTCGACAGTAAATGATTGTTTCAAACACAACCTCAAATGTCAACAATTTAATTGCTGTCGGCATGAAACATCGCTTGTAACGCCAATGGCATGGAACGATTGCTCGACAGATTTTGACTTATGCGCAGGTCGGTACGCCAACTTCAAGTGGCTTCTTCCTTATTGAAACGGACTCTAACATGAGTATTAAAAACAAATAAAACATTGTTAAGTTCTAAGCAATGCTGGGTCATACATGAAATTCACAACTACTGTCCAGGGTTCCAGCTAGTCACCTCGGTATGAACAGTAGTACCTACCTTTTTCGTAGTTCATAATTCTTGGGTACACATTTTATCTGTTTCCAAAATACTCCACTAGATGTAATAAAATATTTTTTATGATTATATATGTTTTCCAATGCCCCAGGACAGGTGAAATAAAACAACAAAACAAAGATGATATTGATGATTTATTTATTGACGTCGCTATCAACAGACGCCCACTTTTCGGATCACACAAATAAATCAGTAATAATCATAACCAACAAACGCACGGTGTGCATCAGTCTAAAACATTAGGCACAGTGTACAGATAGACGACTACAAAAAAAATCATATCATGCTATGTTCTTTTTATGACGTACATGTCGATCCTTTACGCACATTTTGTAGGAATTTTTAATTTATTATAATTACGTATTAACCGAGAGGTAGGTATACTCCATTCCAAGATATTTCGTTTTGATTTGATGATTCAAGACCAAAACCCAGAGCAGGTAGTCGTTAATCAGATAACAATAGCACAGTATCGTACTCGTTTCTTGCGAAAAGTAATAGTATAATTATTTTACAACCGAAATGTTTGACTGGTAAAATAATATTTGAGACTAATGTTCTAATTTATTTAATTATTTATTCGTGCCTCGGAAGATATATTTCCGAATGTTTATTTTTCAAGTTAAAAGTATTTTTCACGATAAATGGTTGACCACCTTATCTATAAATATTTTAATCTGATTGCGTAAATATAAATAGAGCTTTAATTGCTTGTTTTCCTTTGTCTGACCTGTACTGCATCTACCTGCTTTATTTCCAATGCCTTTTTTTATTTACATAATGAGATTAAACTATTTATAGGTAAAATAGAAAGTGGAGATTTCGGGATAATTATTTTTAATATTGTCAGAATTTTAGTTTGTAATGAATATTTCACTCGGAAAGTAATATTGTGTTTAAAACTAAGTGTGTGGCATCCTAGGGCAAAAAAAGTGCGAAGGGAAATGTGTTGATTTGAAACATCGAGTTTATAGTATAACCGATGCTGCAAAAGAAACATGCAAGTTGACCAAAACCCCAAAATCCACAGTAAAAGACAATAAGCCAATACATAAACGAAAAACACTGTAATAAAACCAAATACAAAAGGATATAATCTGAAGAATAATAGTGTCCTATACCAAGAACAAATGATACCAGCCTAGATTGTATAAAATTAATTAAAGACGAAACGGGAATTGTTTATATCCGAACAAGTTTGCGGAGAGCTATTTCTCAAATGGGATTTAAATACTGTACCATCAGTCGTTCAATTGTCTACCACGACGAGATAATGAATGTAATTCATGTTTTAGTATATAAATTTTACCGATTACGGATCTGTTTACTGTACAATGAAGGATTTATAAACTTTCATTAATAAATCCATCCTTAAGGACAGATGCCGAGTCAACGAAATATTGTGAAATATTCTTTACCTACGATTATACTGACGACTTTATAACAAATGGATGGGATATACATACACGTTGCAACGATTATGGATTTGCCTTGATTTGTTAGATCGTAATGATGTTCGGCCTGTATGATATTGGACCAGTGGTCGGTTTTAAGCAACTAAAATAGTTTGGTTGTTCAGAATCAGAACACCACGAGCACCGTTGCTGTCGTAAAAACGGCGTAGTAGGTGGTTCTAAATGTGTCTAATGATGGATGTAAGGATAGGCCATCTTATTTTGTCAAACTGCAAATAGCAAAGTTCTGACAAACTTTTGTACAACGCTGACATGTAAAAGACTGGAACAAGCTATGAACTGAATCTAGAAAGCATTGTTTACAAACGTACATCTTAACCTAGAAATTACATGGAAAACAATCCACGTGAAGTCATGTGACAGTCGCCCTGATGAATAACAAGCATTCCTTGCACAACATTTCAGGCATTTTGATCGTGTTTGAGTATTTTAAAAGCTATAATTGTCTGTTTATAATTAAAAGGATCAATAGAAAACAACCAAATTACAAATATATCCGAACAATTGTTTATCCTTAGGCAAAGAATACACAACAACAAAAAGTGAAGCTGTGCTAAAATCCTTTGATGTTGGAGGGGCAAAAATAATTGACCTTGAAGGTGACAGGTAACTCTGTCATACACTGAGAACCTTAATAAATGCTTACATCTTTACTCGAATCACACTGAGAAAAAGTTTTTTAATATAAAGTTGTGTCCTGACCTTCCAACATGATCCCTCTGCTCTACTCTGTAAGTAGCACGTTCACACGATCTAGAAATGGTAGACACTCAGAGGCTCGTATATAATGAGACGTAGCATCGAGTGGTTCGCCTGAACAGAAAATCATAGTATGCTGTGGTTCATTCGCGTTTATTAACCTTCATTAAATTTTTGAAAAATTGAAAGGGATAAGGAAGTGATTTTGATTTTCTAATTACGCTACCTAATATTAAGGAACAAGCCAACATTTTTATCACAAAAACCTAATATTGCGGGTATGAAAATATCAATATAAGCAATGAGCTGAAGACAAGATAATAAATAAGTGTTTAGGAGGAAAAACCATATGTATAATACGGAGGTAAAGTGCTTTTTTATGTCTGGACGGTTAGATGAGCATAAATTTAATTACTATTAAATCTGCAGTTCCCAACCGGTGTTTCAGACTTAAACTTCGTCTATTTTTGAGTTTTATAAGAAAAAATGTGCGTAATGGATCAACATTGTACTTTCAGTATAAAAAAATCTTGAAAAACAATACATAAAAGCTGTTTTACGTATTTGGAACTGCATTACAAAAACGATTTTTCATTCAAATAATTAATATATAATATGGAAGTACAAAAATAGCAAGTTGTTACAAACGAGTATCATTATTTTTTTCAATAGTTTAGAAATTTAATGACATTTTCAGTCTAACAATTCTAAATACTTAGTTTTTCTTTTATAATTACAGTTCAAAACTAGTTAAACAACTACTAAATAACCCATTTTTATTTTACACTTTTATACAATTATTTACAATATACATACAATAAAAAAATTATAAAATTGTGTATCAAATACTGATAATAGACATTTTTAACACGTTTTCCTTGATAAACGGTTGAAAAACTTTGACAATTGATAGAATCAAATGTTGATCTAATGTTATTTATAAAACCAGTATAGAACGCTAATAAATAATCAAGAAAACTAATATTTATAGTTCTGAAACAAACTATATGATGGCGTTTTCCATATCGGTAGGCTGAAGTTATAGAAAACAAGGCGTTAGACGATAAGTTGTGGATGATTTACTAAAAGTTGATGTCCAATCATTAACGAAGTACTACCTGAAAATGTTGATTTGGAAAATATTGCATAAAAAATAAACAACAATCAAATAGAACACTTTAATGAATACAAATATGTATAAGACCTCTACATGTTTTTTTCTTTATGTCTCTGAAGTTTGCTCTGAATTTTTATAAAAAATTTTCGAGTAACTCTCTGTATAAATATTGTTATATATTCAGATTAATTTACAATATTGTAAAAAAGGCATGTGGACGTCTTTTGACATTAATTTATATACCTAAAAAATAGCTATAAAAAATATAACTTTTTGATGCTACTACAAAAATATAAAATGAAAAAATACCGGTTTAGTGTTTCCAAGATGCAAATACCTTCGATTAAAATCTTTAACAGTTAAAGTTTTTTTCTTAGTGTACTCACCGAGAATACATATAAAATTTAACCTGCTAGCAAAAGTAATTACAGAAGAAGAGGCATTTTATATCTAAGGAAATATTGCGCCCAAAGGAGAGTACTAAAGAAAATCTTGTAAAACCTCACTAGATGATGTGCTTTTTAAATTTTGTTTGTTTGCTGTTTCAAATATAACACACCATATTCTTTCTGTTGAAAAGAAAGCCACTTATTTCAGCTATCTGCAGGTATAAATGTATTACACTTAATTCTGCATCAATTATTAAAAAACTTACACCAACAGATGGCTGAAAGATGTGGCTTTACATTAATCAGAAAATATACAGGGTGTTACAATTATAATTATTTTTTGGGTGCTGATTTTGCAGGCGTATGCCCAGTTTCAGGCATCGATTTTTTAAAACCATATACCAACATATAGAAAGAAAAATGTCTGTAAATACACAGGGTATTTTATGTAAAAAAGCAAACAAATAAAATTCAAAAAACGCCTTTTCGTTTTTTTAGTTATCCAGAAGTAAAAAAAAACGCAAATGTCTTTATTCATTCAAAACTTATTCTGGAAAATATAATAGAAGTTTGGACAAAGTTGAAAACAATAGAAAAAGATAAAAAGCCAAAGGATTAAAAAAGTAGTTTAAGATGATTAATATTTACAAAAGTATCTACAGAAAAAGAAATATTTTACAATACCTGAGGACATACTCAAGAAAATTTTGTAAAATCTGATTAGCTGATGGAGAGTTTACACGAAATTGAAATGTAGAAAAGATTAGGAAAAAATGAAAAACCATAGGATTGAAAAAGTTGTAGACAATCATTAAGCTAGAGGCATTTCAAAAAACATCAATATTTGGAAAAAATGTTATTCGTAATTTTAATTTTTCAACAAGAAACCTTGTAAATAACTACATTTTTTTGTAACTTTCTTGGAAACGTGTTAGAAAACTTATTTTTTTACTATTGTTGTTTGAAAACACCAATTTTAACGCACATCAATTCACCAATTTTACAAACAAAAAACCAGAATCAATTTTATCTACAAATAGAAACAAAAATCATCAAACTTTTTGCAAAAAATATGTTTTTCTTCAATGTTTAATTTGACTTTTGATAAACATACAATTGTCAAGTTTAATTTATTTCCAAAATTAACGAATAACTCGAGATAAGAAGAAGAGTGGATAAATCTGAAACAAAACTTACCCTCGTCAATACTATAATTCAACAAGGTGCAGTTTAAGTTCACTTGATTCCGTTGTTTAATAAATACAGACCTTTTGACCAAGAAAGAAAATTGTATAATTACAAAAACTACTGAATTCACAAAAAATATTTAAGAGGATCATCCTCAAAAAATCGATATTTTTTTCATAAAAAATTGCTTCCTTAACATGTCTAGAATACGATAGTGAAGTGATTTTTGAAAATTCGAAGTCGTTTTAAAGATACAGCAGTTAGAAGAAGGAGCTGTTCGGAGCGCTGAGTTGGCAGTCGGAGTCCGGGCCTGTTGTGTACAGACACCCTTTTATACATAATATATATGTTTATACAAATTTAGACAAGTTTCTACAGGCTTGAAAGGAAGGAATACTCTATGGACCAGACATCGCTGATTGAGGGTAAGTTGAGATTTTCATAGTTTTAAGTGGATTTGAAACTTTCAACGCGTTTTTTTCAAAACTGTGTTTTTCAAACTTTCCTCCATCGTATCTCAAAAACGGCTTGACTGAATGACTTGAAATTTGTAGGGTACAATCAGCACATGTAAATGCATGGAATGAACTATTATCGATCAAAAATTCCCAAGATTTAGATTTTTTTATAGCAAGAAACAAAAAAAAACGCAAAATTCGGTTTTTTTTTTCAAATGTATACCAGAAGTCCAATTTTTGATCTATTCATTTGATAATAGTCCATTCCGTGCATTTATGCTTACATATTAAAAAACCGCTAATTTTTTTTGTTTCAGATAATCCAATCAGCCGGAATCGTGGAGGAAGTGCGAACCCATTTTTTCGAGAAGGGGGTTGTTCAGAACGCTGTAACTTCATTTTCTACACAATATTTTTAGCTTAAAATTTATATTTATACTGTCGAAATATATGTTGAAAAATTATAAAAAACTTGAAGCTTCATCTATTTACTGGTCATAGAAAAAAAATCGTAAAAAATCCTTAAAAAACAGGCCGTCACATGGGATGACCCCCTTAAAATATAACTGTTGATAAAAATGTGAGTAGACGTATTTTTCATTTGTTTTTAGTTGAATCCTTTATCTTCAAAAATGACACTTGAATGATTAATATTTTGAAAGTTTGGTTAGAAAATTGTATTTTTTAAAACAACCCGTATCGACATTGCTAATTTTGTAGAGAAAAAATGCTTAAAAGTGCCTTACTTGTTCTTGAATAAAACTGAAGTTGGCAAACGTCTTTGGAATTAGGTTATTTGTCAGTATTCATTAGAAGATAAGAGGTGGTAGTTAACATTTCAGGGTAATCAACCCGATTTTTCATAACCTTTGAAATCATACAATTTGTCTTTTTGTTTATTTATTGGGAAGTCAAACCACATTTTTTTTATATTTTTAATTCAACGTTTCGGTAAATTCTTATGAAATAGAGGAGTTCAGTCCTAGGTCAGTGTAGCCAACAAAAAGTGGTTTTTCTGACAAGAATGACAGTTAATGTCTACCATTCAAAACATAAGGTTTTTTATCATTGCTTTATCAAAACAATGCATACACCCCCGAAGCGTAAACCTTAAAATTTAAAATGACGTTTTAGTTGAATAATCAACGCATGAATAACCAATAATTCCAGAAACTTTTCTGTTATTCTGTCACTAGTTATGTCAGATGTCAGTTTTATTTGTTTGTATTGATATTCGTTTAATCGTTCATGTTTATTTTCAATTAGACTTTTCTAGTTCTAGTTAGTTGTATCTCTTAATTCTTCTGATTGCTTTTTCCAGTGACATCCGATATAACTAGTGACATAATCACAAATAAAATGGCGAATTTCCACCGATGCGTTGGAGTATTCAACTAAAACGTCATTTTAAATTTCAAGATTCACGCTTCTTGGGTGTATTCATTGTCTTAATAAAGCAATTTAGATGTTCGTAATGGTAAAAAACCTGCAAAAATCTTATGTTTTGAATGGTAGACATTAACTGTCATTATTGTCAGAAAAACCACTTTTTGTTGGCCACACTGACCTAAGACTGAACTCTATGTTGGTACCTATCTGACATTACGAAAAAATTCGACAGATAGGGACCAGAATTTTATTAAAACTTAATTAAATGACCTGGAACACTACCGAAGCGAAAAATATTAATGGTTGATTTCCAAGAAAATAAACAAAAAGAATAATAATTAATACACCACAAGGAACATACAGAAGATGTTTATACAATTTTCATAATATGGGACAAACATTTTTTTACAAAATAATTTGTTTCTATTTGTAGTATTTAGTGTCGAAATTTGATAATCGTTAATTAAAAAGTGGTTAAAGAGAACATAGCATGTCTATGTTTTTTAATAGCCTTACTTTAAACTATTCAATCTCAACAAATATTCAAAAACGGTGCACACAGTTCATATTATCATATATCATCACCTACAAGATATTAGAAAATTGAAAAACTGTAACAGATATAAACAAATACGTCAGTGTTCTTTTCAACTAAATAGTAGCCAATTTGTTATTTATTTATAGTTCGTTTTAAAAAACTTGCGATCACTTGCACAGTTCGTCGCCCACTGAATGTTATTCTTCTTTATTTTATTTTCTTTTTTAAATTATATTTTATTCACGGCCCTCTATCCCTTAACACTGGAACGACAGGCCGCCGAAAATTATTAACATTAGTCCAGACAAAATTCAACTACAGTTTATATATTACAAATTTAATTTATTTAGTTCCCGTGTCACTCTGTCACACAAACGAAAACACTGCACTATTTCTTCTTCATTTTTTTTTTATCTTCTTTACCGATCCGAAGAGTGGACAATTATTGTACAACTACTCTGCTATAATCCATATACCTTTTAGATTTGCTTTATAACCTATACATTTTTTTTTTTGAAAAAGTTTAAAGAGAACCCACACTTAGTAAATTCAATATTGGAAAAGGTGGCATCATTTTACGTAGTGATAACATTTAAGCCCGATTTTTATTATATAAAAAAATAAAATAAATTACTTCCTGAGCGGTTCCTGTATATTTAAGGATCGCTCAATATTCAAAAATATCAGATCTGCAATTGTAAGGAGACATTTGAGAAAAATTGTGGGATAAATACAAAGAAAGAATCAAAATAAGGTGAAATTTAGGTTAGGAAATTTGGAATGTTAACAACACGTAAAATATTCTTATTAAAAATGGAAAAGCAAAAGATTAAGCAACAACTATTATAGAAACAATCTTGCGTAATATTTCAACAAAATCGTGATTTCTGCTTCTACCGATATTTCTAATAACATGTAATTGAAAATATTTTTTGGAACGATAGAAATGTTCCTATAGGCCGCTTTCCAGAGATCATTTTAAATTAATATGAAAAAAATAATTATAAAAATTAGTTGGTGCTATTTAAACAAAAAGTATAAATTTGCAGGGGTTGGTTAAAGAGGTCCCATTCTATGTGTGTTGCAGTATAACAAGAATTCCATGGACGATTCAGTCTGATAACCCCAAAAGTAAAAAATTGAAAAAGAAAATATTTACAGTTAAAAAACGTAAAAAATAAAATCATTGTTGAAATAAGGCAATAGAAAAAAATTAAATAAATAAAATTTCAAGATTTATTTTACGGGGGATCGTTAAAAAGATCCATTTTTACAAAACTATATTTACAACAATCTATAGCTCTAAAGGTGGATTTCCACAGATCCGTCGTCCGATGTCCGATTGTTAGTCGTATCGGATGAACGAAAATGGCAATTTCCAAAGCTTGGAAAAAATCGTACGTTCAAGTAACAAAAGTAGATTGTTAATTCTAAGGGAACAAATTACGTCGTATTTCGAATTTTATCAAATTTAATAGTGTTTATACACTTTTAAAAAATTAGATTTTTACGTCACTAGTATGTTAAAATTAGTCACATATTTTGACATGGAACAAAATAATTATAAGAGAGAGTATTTACTCTAATTAAAGAAGATTAGGTTAGAGAGACAGTAAATTCTTTGAACTCGCATGTGGTTTGATCTTGGTTAAACATTTTGATTAGTTCTAAGCTTCATGCCTTTTATTAATAAAATGCTTCAAATTGAACAAGGTAAACAACAGAGTGTCAGATGTTAACATTTTTGTCCTGAACAATCTCAAACATCCCAATGAAGGAGAAAGAAGAAGAAGCTAAAACATGGAACAGCAAAGGAAGACTATCGACAACTTCACATTTAAACTAGTGACGTATCTGCATTACCATGGAAAAGTTAGGTTAAATCAGATTCGATATTGGAAAAAAGTTAAAACTTTCGGACGAATATTTAGCGGCTTGTCTATTTTGAATTTTTCCACCAATCACAAACTTTTCGGAATACGGATCTATGGAAATCCACCTCAAATCACTTCAAATAGAAGGAAATGAGCGAGAAAAAATGAAATAGATATCAAAAGATGTATCGGGACATTAAAAAAAAAGTTTAGTAAAAATTATTTACACCAAAAATACTTTTCGTAAGAAATTTTTAGGGATACCTCCTTTTTAATTGTGCAATATTTGATACTCTAGAAAGTGGCTACTAACTTTATGTCAATGGATTAATGTGTGTTGATTAAAAAGCCGATAATAGGAATAACACTATAGGACAACACAGCAGCCGTAAAAATATATTATGATGGATGTGTTTTATTAAATTTTTTTTTCGTCTTAATTACGACTTCCTCCGCGACCGCCGCGACCTCTGTTATTTTCACGATCCTGAAAAGAAAAAATATAAACGATATCATTACAACATATCAAATACAACAAAATATCAGAATAAATATACAAGAAATTCGCAGGCTGTCACTAAAGGGCGCTATAGTGTGAATAAGGTGAACATCGATTAACTGTGTAAGACTTATCTGACAGATCTTTAATTAATTAAATTTGACAGTTCTCTGAAGTTTATTCGTTTTTGAAATTTGTGCATAAATATAGGTATTAAATATAAATTGTCTGTCTAAGAACGATAAATTCAAAAACTAATAAGCTGATTTTCATACAGTTTTCACCAAAGGTTGAAGTGATTTATCGGTAAGGTTTAGATGTACAATTTATTTTCCAAAAACTAAAGATCTCTACGGAAATTACAATAATGTAACCCGAAGCATCAAGAATTTACTTATAGTAACCATTTATTATATTAATAATTACTGGTTTTACAAAATTTGAATGTGACATAATTGCAATTTGAGTAAATATTTATTATTGAATTTTTAGTTTCCAGTCGCCACTGTGGCTATTCCAATTGAACGAAACTGTATCCAAGGCTCGTCAATAGATGTCACCAACTTCGTTGATTATCGCGATTAAGATACTTGTGTAAAAAAATGTAGAACTTACCCTATGTCCTCTTTCCCCATGATGGTCATTATTCCTATGTCCTCCACCGGAACGATGTCCGCTTTCCCCTCCATCTCGATCCCTATCGTGGTTCCTTCCACCCCTGTGATCACCCCTCTCCCTATGATCCCTATTCTGTCCTGCTTCGTGACTACCCCCTCCACTTCCGGCACCACCCCCACCACTAACGGTATCTTTAATCACCGGTTGTTTGCGTATACCTTCTTCTTCTTGGCGTTTTTCATAATGTATGAAATCATCGAAAATTGACGTCGAATGCCTATAAGAATGCATGATACGCAGTACTTGCACTCCTTTCGAATGAGGCACTTCCTGAGTGTCCCTCGAATTCGTTACGGGTTTGTTGTCGTTATTCTCCAATCGGATGTGGCGTAATTGAACGTTGGGGACATCTTTGACGTAAATCCAGCGTACCTAAGAGATAATATTTTTAGGTCATTTGAACTACTAATCAAAAATTACACAACTACTTTTATAAAGCGTTGGTAAAATTGATTTTAAAGTTACCTTGAATTGTCCTTTCCATTTATCTTGCGACCACACTGAACTATTTGCGTTATAATCCACAGGTGATACCATCTGCGCCATACCACAAAAATGTCCTGAACCATTTACAGAAAAGAACAGATAAATATTACCACGTTCCCTAAAAGCGCTGTCCAAACGTTTGTTGCCGTGTTCTGTACTGCACCATATTTCATATTTGATACTCCTATGAAATGAAAAAAACTAGTCTATTCATACTTTGAGTGAAGTCAATACAAAGGAAATTATAAACGATGTTTATTTATTCCCCGACGAACTTGGTAATGTCAACTTACACATTAACTAAAATTCCAAGGTGTACGGAAAATTGTGAAAACTGAGGAAGAAAAGAAGCTATGCCTTCATTTTCTCGAAGATAGATGGACTGATCAATATGTAATAAATAAGACGAAAGTTTTAAAAATATACAAAGAAGAAATACATCTGTGAGACAGTTTTAAAACTTCTACTGTACCATTATATATTTAATCCTATAAAACTATTTGGCATCAATTGAAATCTGCCATACTTCACTACAAGTATGAAAAAATTATACCAAACAAAAATAAAAAGCAATGTATTAAAAGTGCTGCAGAAGGTTCATGTAGAAAAAAATTTGACTTAAAATAACACTAACTTCATTTTTTCCACTTACCTGTGGATGTCATCTTCAGAATAAGATTTTATAACAAAAAACTTTGTGTTTGGAGCAGTCAAATCGAAATCCGTGGGATTATAATTATTTTTCCCTTTTAACTCGTCTAAAACTGGATGTGTGAGAGCTGCAGTAGTAGTAGGAGGATTTTGAACCATCATAGCTGGTAAAGGAGGTGGCATCATCCCCTAAAACAATTTTCACATAATATAATCAACTAATTTGAGTTGAGAAGTTAAAAAAAAAATTAATAAAAAAGATCTGATGTACCTGTATGTGTCCCGGGGTCATACTGACTTGGGGTGGCAAATGCGGAGGCATCATACCTTGTGGCTGATAAGCAGGCATCGGATGCTGGGGACGTGGAGCCACGGCAGGTACTTGTCTATTATTAGGGGGCCCTGTCCAACCAGGTCTTACGGCTACGGTAGATGCGACAACGTTTTTGGGAGGATTTGTAACAACTGGTGGCAGCTGAGGAGGGGTTTTGTTCGTATCCCAAGTTCCTATATCCATATTGTGCTTTCCCGGGACGATTGGACCAGGGGGCATGCCTGGCCCTTTCTTTTTCAGCCCTTGGTTTTGAATAGATAGTTGAGGCTTAGCGGGCTGGCTAGCTATACTCGCCCACGTTGCTTTCTTTGGTTGACCCAGAGATTCCTTTGAATCCATAGACGCTTTCAAGTCTGTAAAACAATAGAATTGAAAATAAACATCAATTCAATTATAGAACAAAAAAAAAGTACTGACCTAAATTTTGCATGGCTTGTTCTACACTTTTGAGAGTAGAATCAGGCATAGCCTGTGTATACATATTCTGATGATCCCTATAATAATCATCGTATTTGCGTTGTCCTCCCAGTTGACTCCCCCATGTGCTGAAGTCTCCGTTGCTGTGGAAATAGTTGAATGAAGAAGGTTGGCCAGCAAAAGCTGTCGGAGTTGAGAATGTTGTTGATGGTCCGAACATACCTAAACATAACCAAAAACCAAACAATGTCTAATACAGCATGATTATAATGGAATTAAATTTTTTTTATATAAAACATACATACCATCCATGGAGTAAGAATCGTGAGGATAGCCACTTAGGAATGTCATTGGATCTGTACCATTTGACCATGTTCCATCTCCTACACCATAAGCTTGATAAGGATAAGTTCCCCCACTTCCGTAGTAGCCTTTTGAAAAAATCATTTGCATAATAATCTCTAATAGGAAAAAATTGGAAAAAATATTCAAAACTATTTATTTCTGTATATTTAGAAACACAATGAAATACTTTCATAATTCTCTGGATCTCAAAATTTGATATGTAGATGACATATTAGCTTGTTTTGTATGTAGTGAGTGACAATTAGATATAGAAATCATAATAATAATTTACATCCAAAAATTAAATTTACATTAGAAGTTGAAGAGAATAACAACCAATTTTTTTGATTTAAAAATCAAAGAGTCAATAATAAACTAATTCTAATCATCCCATGTCACATAAATTAGCAACATATATATCAAGTTCCCATGAACAAATATAATTTTGATGGAGAAATTAATACAATTCAACAAATAGCCACATCCAACGGTTATCCATTGCATGTGATCAATAAATTAATTAATAAAAAAGAGAAAAAAGTGGCATTACAGCTAATTTTTCCTGAAAAAAAAACTAAAGAAATGCAAAATTACAAAACCATCACATATGCTGGTAATATTTCTAATAAGATATCAAAGATAATATCTTTAGCAACAAATACAACTATTTCTTATAAAACAGAAAGCAATGTAAGTAAAAAATTGTTAAATGTAACAACAAAAATATCCACATTCAAAAAATCTGGGATACTCATATAAACTTAAATGTCCAGATTGTAATGCTGTCTATATTGGTCAAACCAGTCAACATTCAATGAACACTTATGAGCATACAGATTAAATCAGCCAGATTAACCCATTACGCAAAACATCTACTTGACACTAATAATTCATTAACACCTAGCACAGAACTAGAAGTACTACATATTTGTGATAAGAAACAATAACTAGATTTACTTGAAGAATTAGAAATTAGAAGACACTTAATAGACCCACAATATGAAGTCATCAATGAAAGATAAATCTAGGGAGCTCTCCACTATTGACTGTATTCTTAAGTAACAATTGTAAGGATGGTTTCCTAATCATATACATCAAGTCAGTCACAAGATAGTTCACTATTTGGTCTAGCCAAAATATTAAACATCAGGTTGGCATCACATAAAATGTAACTTCTTCTCTGTCAATATTGAAATAATTATCAACAATTATATTAGAATTTTCCCAACTTTTTCATTAAATAGTGGAATTAATTAGAAACAGTTAGTTTCATTTATAAAAGTAATATGAGTAGATTCCACAAAATCCAAACAGTAAATTCAACAAAATATCATTCAACTGGAATTTTACAATCTGTATATTACTTTGCACTTTCACAATATTGATGAGCAAAGCTTATTTAGATTTTGTTAATCAAAGTAAACATTAAACCTTTATCAACATTTCCATACAACAAGATAAGGATTTAGTAGTCAAAAGCATATTTTAAGCTTAGAACTTTAATTGATTAGAGAAGTAAAAATACTGAGTCAACTATGAATTAATATATGGAGGAGACCTAGAACATTCCACATCTGAAATTAATTAATTTATATTTTAATAAATATATTTTGAATGACTCACCAACCTTAATAATAATCTTACCTGCTGTACTCATATTGTAAATATCTGTTGCACTTGAAATTGGAACGGAAGCACCATACGCAGTGTGAGCAGTTGTGTTTTGTTGTTGAGTCCTCCATGGTTCAAATTCTTCAGAGCTTGCTGCTCCTTCTCCCACACCTAGCTGTTCTTTAGGGCCATTGGACACTACAAAAACTATTAGTAAGTATGTGTAATCAAAAACTTTAGCAAACTTTTGAAAACATTAATTTATACAATGTACACAGGAAAAAATATCTATATGGGAAATGGTCTATTGAAACACATTTTTAATTTAATGCAAATTTTAGCTAAAATACTTTTGAACTTATTTGCCTAATACACAAATTAGTTTTATATAGAGACATTCCTCATATACAATAAAATCAAATTTTAATTACTTTTATGAAAGATATAATTATTATTAAAATCTAACAATATGGTTTATTATATTAGAGCATAAAATGTTAAGCAACATACAATTATTAATGTGAATGAATGCAGGTTTATGTACATAACATGTAATAAAAAGAGTATTTGTATATAAAATAAAAACAATGCTATAGATGAAACTATTAAATTTGCTCAAGATTATTGGTATATTTTGCCAAAAACTAAACATTACTTAATATAAAACAGTTGGATTCAATTTTTAATAGCACATATCAAATTTAGTGCTGAAAATAGCTACCAATTTTGTTATGAATACCCAATCTTATTGTTTGAGGTATTTCACTTAAATAAATGCTATACAAAGAATATAGTAGCGCTGGGTGCCCTAATACTCGAATAATATAAATTTCCATCAAGAGTAGGTTAACTATTAAAATATTTACACCAAAATATTTAAAATTTGAATTCATTTGACAAAAGTATAATAATATAGAAATTATGTGATTACAAAAACATACCTTGATTTCCCTGTCCTTTCATCCGCTAAAGGATCCATTTATGTAAGAGAAAACAGAAATATGTTAGAATTACTGATATACAACTATATATTTGATTATATCCGCTAAACTTTGTGTCAAATTATATTTTGATTTTTACCTGATCTGACACGCCTGCTGACATTGACTAATCTTTGTAATAATTTCAGTTCTTTAAAAATAGTTAGAGTCACTGCCACTATTGCACTAATAATTGCTATCCACTTACACTATCACTTCTTATTGTGTCCATTAATAAACAAAATTATTTTAACAAAATAAAGAACACTTTAGTCTAACAATGGCGTTTAGTTAACCTGTCTGTCTTTCTGAACCGCTAACTGCGATTACGTCTCTTGTCATTAACTGACGTTTTCTTTTAGTCAATTTCCAGAGTGAACTATCTTAAAAACGGTTAATCACAGCTGCAATTTTTCTTATGAAGTCCAATACTCATCACACAAGATTTATTTATTACAACTTTTCATATTATCTTTAAATCTTAAAGACTCTTTAACAACTATGCTTTAGAACGGATCTAAATACAAAAGGAAGCAGTCCACGAATTATTATTTTCGATTTAACCACATATAATCGAAAATCTCTCAAAGATCGACCTCGATTTATTTACTGCTTCTTTTTAACTGTAAAAAATTGATAGCGACCCATCACAATGTCATTTTAAATATTTTTTGACACGTTGGCCTGTTGGAGCCCCATTAATTTGTAAAAAGTATCATGGGTCAAAAATTTCAATATGATGAAAGTGGAGGAACATTTTTTTATTTCCTATTATCATTTTTAGCACTCATTTTAATTCCAGCTACATTTTATTACTGGCCAAAAAAGAAAAAGCGAGGTTCGAAATATTAGTTTTACATTAATTTTAAGTACTAAAATTTAATAATTTTTGATGGACTATAAAATTATATTCAAGTTTTTTCATTTTTATGATATATGATATTTAAAATTGAAAATTTTTTACATTGAATAGTTGTTTTTTAGGTTAGTTTTTGATTATTTTTTTTTTCTATTGTAGATGTCAAAGAAGAAAACAAGGAATGTAAATGTTCAGCATGTGTATCAAAAAAAGAGCACTTGAAAAAATTGGAACCGTGGAGGGGCCCCAAAAATTTTTTAATAAAATTAGTAATCGTAGTTGGTTGGGTGATACTATTCTTATTAGCTTACAAAGTATCACAATTTGATTATGAAATGTCGAATTTCGATCCACATGAAATACTAGGAATTCAACTTGGTGCTAGTCAAGGTGAAATTAAAAAAGCTTACAGAAAATTATCACTTATTCTCCATCCAGATAAGGATACTGGTAATGAAAAAGAGTTTATGAAGTTGACCAAAGCATATCAAGTGAGTATTTAGTGAATAGACAAATTTTAAAATTTTTATTTCTACAAAATGTTTTTAGGCTTTAACAGATGAAGAAGCTAGGCGAAACTGGGAAAAATATGGTAATCCTGATGGGCCTGGAGCTATGAGTTTTGGAATTGCTCTACCATCATGGATAGTTGAAAAAGAAAATAGTGTTTGGGTTCTAGGTCTTTATGCACTTGTTTTCATGGTAGCCATGCCTATCATTGTAAGTATGAGTTTTCTTAAAATTAATAATTAGGTAATCAAAATAATCATTTTAGGTTGGTACTTGGTGGTATAGAAGTATTAAATACACAGGAGATCAAGTGTTGTTAGATACAACACAACTATATTATTATTTTTTTAATAAAACTCCAAATATGGCACTAAAGCGTGTTATAATGATTTTGGCAGCCAGTTTGGAATTTGACAAAAAACACAATTCTGAAATAAATGAAAGGCATTCCGATAACGAAGAAGTACCACAAGTAAGTTAATATTTTTCCCCTAAATAAATTGCAATCCTTATCAATTGTTTCTGTTTAACTCCAGCTTATAAAGAAACTTCCAAATTTGAGTGAAAAGAACAAAGAAAGACCTTTGTGTTTTTTGTACAGCATTAAAGCGCGTGCCATAATACATGCCCATTTGAGTAGGATACCTCTGAATCCTCTTACTTTAGAACAGGATAGAAGATACATAATTGGAAAATGTCCATTTTTAGTTAATGAACAAGTCAATTGTGTGAATCAGCTCATTATTATGGCATACACCAGGAGAAGTAAGTCTCTTTTTTAGCTAGTCACCAATGTGTGATACTTCTTAATACTTATTAATATTTCAGTTCCTAAGCTACCACCAATCGAAACAATAGAAAACTGCATGAAACTATCACCAATGATAGTGCAAGGTCTTTGGGAATTCAAATCTCCTCTCCTACAACTTCCCTATATCAATGATGACAATTTAAAATATTTTATGTCTAAAAAACGTCAAATCAAAACATTACAACAATTCGCTCAACTCAAAGGTGAAGAAAGAAGAAACCTACTGAGAAGTTTAAATGATGATGAGTATGAAAATGTTATGAAGGTGCTGGGAAGAATGCCTTATATTGACTTCCAAATTCAAGTAGAGGGTGAGTACAGAAGATTTTTCCATATTATAATATGAAATTCTGTTGCATGATTTGATCTCAAACAATTTTTCTTTGTAGTTATGGATGATGACAATCCGAATGAAGTAACAGCTGGAGCAATAGTTACCGTAACTGTAACTCTAAATAGAAAAGATATGAGTAGCCTTTTCGGTGATGAATCAGCCAAAGATACAACAGAAATAACCGAAAACGGTACAGATGAAGTAAAGGAAAATGCTGGCGATGAAAACGTCGTCAAGAGACCTGCTTGGTTAAAACAAAAAAAAAGTAAGTCATGCACTAGAGATATTATTTTATAATATAAATTCTCACAATTCTTTATTTTAGGTGGAAAGAAAACGAAGAAGTCGAAACCAATGAATAAATCGAACGCCGTTTCGAAACCAAAGACTGAAGAATCGCCCAAGGCGGCAGCGACTCTTGTTAAAAAGAAAGAAACGTCCAAAGTAAAAGAGAACAAAAAAGACCAAGACGATGAAGAAACTGACGAAACAGATGAGAGCGATATAGAAACTAACGATAACGATAAATCATCTGCAGAAGAAGAAGGAGAAACTAACAACAAAACAAACGATGATGACGATCAGGAATGGGAAAAGTTCCAAAAGATCCATGACAGAGAAAAATCTTTGGAAGGAAGATCAAAAACTTCACATGCTGTTCATTGTCCTTATTATCCTTATGATAAACAAGAATATTGGTGGACGTAT
This sequence comes from Lochmaea capreae, assembly GCA_949126875.1. Lineage (NCBI taxonomy): Eukaryota > Metazoa > Arthropoda > Insecta > Coleoptera > Chrysomelidae > Lochmaea > Lochmaea capreae. The sequence goes on along the minus strand of OX421406.1, from coordinate 8,683,590 downwards.
ATTTGCGACAGAAAGTCAAGGACACTGCTTACAGCGCCTTACCACATTACTGGTCTAGTTGATAAAGAGATTGTCCATTTAAAGGTAAGATACAATAAAATATTGTAAAAGTTGAAAGCTTTACAACTTAAAACATTCCATAGAGATGACAGTCCCTATATCCTATCCAATACTTTTAGGTACTCATATTTCAATGGGAGTATCATTTCTTTGATTTAAAAACCTAGGGAAATTATTTCGGTTATTTACATACAGGAATTGTAGAATTTTTATTAATTTTTTTTGTAGTTTACGGCGCCACATTGGACAGGAGTATACACTTTCACTGTGTGCCTGCGTTCAGATTCCTACATAGGTTTCGATCAACAGAAAGACATCAAATTGGATGTGAAAGAGGCTCCGGCAGAGATAACGGAACATCCCCAATGGGAGTTTGAAGATTCCGAAGAAGAGGATCCGGCCGAAACTAACGATAGAGAATCGGAATATGCTACAGACGAAGATCTACCAGATGATTAGGGCAGGATTTATTTAATTTTTAATGTAGATAGTGATTAACGAGTTTTGAAAGATGTGATACTTGATATTACTTTGCATTTTATTATAATAACTATAGGAATAAAAAGCGGCCTTTAGTTTTGTTTGTTAATCTAATATATAGGGTGGTTCATTAGCGTTTTATCCAATCCTTCCATTAAATATGACAAAAAATTTCTTTAATTGCGTACATGTATTCAACTTGTTTGATGGTTTCCAAATTTTATTTATTTGATGTACGGTTTTTATAAAATTTGTATATTTAGTGAGACTCAAGGTAAATATTTGAAAGTGTATGACATCTTTTAGAATAATTGTTATCATAATATGGTTATCACAGGAAGTTTAGTTGTTACAGAATTGAGTGAAACGTTTTAATGTACAGAGTTTTGCGAATATGATTGATGAGCTTTGAATAAGTGTTTTGCAAAATAATCTGGTCCATTTCAGTTTTTTTCTACTCCAAAAAGTTTTGGCAAAATTATTGGAATATTAAGCGGCAAGTATCAAAGAACATTCCGTCTTGGAGGATCCTAAAATGTTAAAGCAGTTCTTGATAATGACTTTCTGTAATAACCATCTAATTTTTTTAGGTTTTCTAAAGAAGAGAACCTTTGGGGGGTTATTTACATTAAAAAAATATATATTTATCACTTTTCACTTCACAATCTTCATATAATTGATTACATTTATTCCAGATATTTAAATTTTGTTAAAAAAGCCCCCATCGCGTAAAAAAAGTGGTTGTTAACTTCGTTCAGTAGAAAATATTCTGTATGCAATTCCAGTGAAAATGTTTTTGTGTAATTTTGAAAATACATTTTATAATACTCATTAGAAAAAAAGCTTCTGATTTAAGGAATTTAAAAATTTTTAGCATAGAGGGACTTTCATGCCTATAGAATTTTGGAATCCTGAACAGTTTCGATTAGTCCTTCCCCGAAAATATGCATACTTGAATTATCAAAAAGTACAAATGAACTACTCAGAATTTAAAACAAACTGTTACTTGAAAACGAGAGGCTGTATCACATAAGTTCCAAAATTATAATTTTTTTGAATCAAGATGAAGGTATTTTCAAAATTATTGAATATTAAGCAGTTTGTACGGAATAATCAGATGATGTAGTAAGTGGGTTATTGGAAATTACTGATTTTGATGTATATTTATATTTCTATTAAAAAAATATTTAAAGTTTTCAAAACTTACCATTTTCTTTACCCCTTCACATTTCAGGAAACACAGCACAACATAAAACAAGGGTAGAAATGACATTTTTTACTTCTCAAATTTCAATAAATAATTTTATTTTTGAAATATTCAAATTAAAACAAAAACAATTTGAGAAATTCTCATAAAACTTGCCAGTCCGGCAAACGTTCCGTGCTTCGGTAAGCATGACAATTTCTCTAACAATCTATTTAAACAATTATAATTAAACATAGCTAAGTATAAAAACAACATCATGCTTACTTCACATTTCTTTTACAAATATATAATGTATAAAAATAAAACTGCGTACTATGAGAGTTAAAGATCCGCAAAAATTTATTATTAGTCTATGGAATTAAAAAATCTGAAAACAACTACTACTTTTGGAGGAACCCTGTATTCTTCATAGACATTATTTACGTTCTTATAATGAGAGATATTTTTCACAAAGTTAAATAAGATGGTACAACAAAAAAAATTCTCAAAAAACGTTTTTACAGTGATTCTAACATGATTTAAACTTCCACACAAAATCGACACAAATTTTAGTCTTTAGTCTTCGCAATTTGTATGACTGGCTTTGATTTTTATTAAAAAATATATATTAGTAGTGTAGCAAAGGGGATTCATGCACACCCAAGAAACCAAAGGGGATTCATGCACACTCACGAAAACAGGGGATTCATGCACAGCGTGGGCGTCCGTTTGGTTTACAGTACACCTCACACTAGCAATTTCCCTAGCCCCCTTAACAAAGAGAACTGTAAACCAAACGGACGCCCATGTTGTGCATGAATCCCCTTTGTTTTCGTGAGTGTGCATGAATCCCCTTTGGTTTCTTGGGTGTGCATGAATCCCCTTTGCTACACTACTTATATTTGTTCCTAAATTTTTGCGAATCGGCATAAATAAGCTAATTTATTTTTTTAAATTCAGTTCCAAAGTATTACAATAAATTAATTTTATTCAAAGTGGTCTGTAATACGTTGGAGAAGGAATTTTAAAATACTATATGTAAAAAGTATTATTCTATAGTGTAAAATTTCGACACTACTTTCTATAACGGTGTTTTGAATTAGTGGCAATTATTACTGTATCACATTTTGTACCTTGAAGTATACATTACCAGAAATGAAACATTTGCCAAATACTTTTTGAAAGCATAGCAGAAGGGATAAGAAGCTTAGAGAGTTTATTGGATATACATTGTAGAAAACTGATTTATTATTTGAAGAAGTGAGAAAACTTGAAAATCATGCTAAATATGTAACTAATAAATTCTATTACTACATATTCCATGTTGATTCGGATTCCTCACTAGTGATAAGTGCAAACACAACTATCGACCTGGAATCACTTCAACATTTGAAGGATGATGATGTCTGCCTGCAATTATATAATAAAAACCCTACAGTAAAGGTTGTCTTCTTGAAATATAATTCCCATCTAGCTCTGCATTGGAAGAAAGCCTTTTTTCTTATGGTGGCAAGAGCACAGAAGTAAGATGAACGACAGTAACGTGGAACAAATTATTTTATTAAAAAGTTACTTTTATCACTGAAATTGCAGATAAAAAAACTCAAAGGAAGTTGAAAACTATAAAAGTATTTTGTATATAAAACTAACATTTTATTCTTTTTTAATAAAATAGTGTCGATTAAAAAACCCAAATTTACATAAGCACTATTTTTTTTGTAATATTTGTAGACTTGACTTTCACTTCGATATTTTTTGAAAAAATAGTTTTTAGGGGTGAAAAATCATTAGAAAAAATTGAAAATTCTACTATCGCCACTAATACAATACACCTGATGTTAAGTTTACTAAAAAATATAAGCCATTTCGATGTCACTATAAAATATAAACAACAAATTACTTAAAAAAATGTAAATATACTGTAAAACATTGTTAATATCACATTAATAATGTATCCAGAGCGCCTTAAAAAGTTTAAATATAAGCAAGGGAATCATTATTTCAGAATTTGTATTTAAATTTTTTTCAAGACGCTCTAAATAGAATGAAAATTGAAAATACGATCTTAATTCCTTTGCATTTGATAATTTATTTTCATGAGCAATTGATGAATCCAGTGTTATTTTTCAATGTTATTTATTATTCAGGGTAATCAGATTATCCTCCTGAAATACACATTTCAAAATAATTTTATAATACAGGATATTTCATAATATACCTATGGTTACAGCATTTTTTTTAATGGAACACTGTTGAATTTCAATTTCACTCATTTTCCTCATTCTGGTTATACAGGGATTTACTAGTAGCCTAGTCAAAGTACACAAAATATCCGTAAAATGCCGCAAAAACCTTGAAAATTCAAAATTGAGTATATAAAAGGTTTGTGATTAACATGAGAAAAACTTTAAGATGTTAGGCTTGCGATTTTCCGGAAAATCGTCGAGTGAATATTTTTGTTTTTTCACTCAAATTGTTTAAATAATGGAAACACAGAAAAATGTTCAAATCAAAATTTGCAGCTAATACGTTTATCTACAAAATTTGTCTGAACATTTTTTTTTTTGTATCTGCATTAGTTTTTAAAATATACCAAATTTCCCTAGTAGCATTTTTTAACATCATCAATTTTCATGTTTTCAATTTTACGATAGTAAATAAACAATGACATTTAGAAAAAAAATGTCCATATGAAATGTGTTCTACATCTACAAATACATTGAAAATTTTTTTAATGTATTATCATCGATTTTCCACGTAAACCTCAACTAAAAAGTCGTTTTTTTTTACCAAATTCCTCTAATTAACATTAATAAATTAAAAAATATAACAAAGCGTACTTCAAAGATTATAGTTTAATCTTCAAACTTTATTTTGTATCTGCATTTTTCACAAAGATACATACGATTTTCCACGTGAACCTTAATTTTATTGACCCCACTTTATCTTCATTATTGTTGTAAAAACAGTAATTTGTTAAATATTTTTGTTGTTAATATTTTATTATTATTTTTTTAAGCCGCTCTCTCACCTGCTTTTTCACCTTTATTTGTGCTCCCTTCTCTTTCTTACCTGAGCCATAGGTGTGTTCTTTTGTATCGCGATCACTTCTTAATAGGTTCATTATAATGTTCACAAATTTTTTGATAATATCATAAACGGTATAAAAAGTTATAGAAGGTTTGCTGAAAGACCTCTGATTTAAGTATTTGTTTTAAATAATTGTTTATTATTTATTTAAAAAAATTGATATTTATAGAAAAACTGTATAGTAGTTTCGAAAGTAGATGCTTCAAAGTGTTTAGTGGTGAAGTTTCATTGAATTATATTAATTTCGAAAAAAGATATACCTAATTGAATGAAGTCTAAAAAAAACAAGTAAAATTAAGCATGCAAAAAAACAGATTTTTAAGAAGCATTCGTTTAAAATTCTAAATATTGATGGCTTTGCTTTGATAATAATAATCTTTTATGTTCATTTGCAATGCTAAATCCAAAAGGAATTTTAGCTGGGATAAGTATTAATTAAATAGGAATTATAATAAACTGATATTACAGTCAGAAAATCTACTTTTTCAAATTTGAAAGTATTTCTATCTAAAAGTTGAGATCTTTCTTTACATTTTACATGAGTTTATTTATTTTTTTTCAGAATGTTATAAGCCCAAAATTATTAACTTTTAAGTAGAGCGGGCCGTTCGCGCGTAACCACGAATTGAAAACCACTGAAATTAATTTTATCTCGTAAAATTTTTAATTTACAGAAAAACTTTTTAGACAAAATTTGTAGATAAATGCATCAGCTACAAATTTTGATTTGGAAATTTTTCTGTATATTTATTATTTAAACAATTAGAGTGAAAAAACAAAAATTTTCACTCGACGATTTTCCGGAAAATCGCATGCTTAACATCGTAAAGTTTTTCTCATGTTAAACACAACCCTTTTAAATACCCAATTTTGAATTTTTCTGTATTTTTTGTGAGGTTCTATGTGTACTTTGACTAGGCTATAGGTTCTACCAGGTACTTTTAAAGCTACTGCATTATTTTAAATCAACAACTGAGAGTTAATATTTTAAAGCCAAAGAATTCTAGAGATAGTCTACTCTGTTGCAATTCACATTTTTATTAGCTAAGAACTAAGATCCCTAATTTTCACACTTATTTTAAATGGAACATTCTGTATTTTATATCATGTTTAGAACCGCTTATTATTTTTCATTTGAACATTCCCTGTACCTGAATGTTACAATTCAGTCGGTGAAATTTCAATTTTTAAGAATAAAAACTTGAAATACTGAAAATTAGTCCATTTGATACAGCCCAGACAACGTCAACTCTAGCACCCTGTACATTAGAAAATAATTTTGAAATGTTGAAAATAATTTTGAAAAGTTTGACTCTGTCTATAACTTTTATATTAAACTTTTTTTTGTATCTATCAAACAAATCACCCTGTATCTGTCTCAAATAATTAAAATCAAATTGTTATCCAGAATTCTACGATTATCTCAAGAATAAATTGAATTTAATAACAGACTATCCAGACTTTTTGATATAACGATAGTTTTCTAAGCAATGTTCAAAAATAAGTCCAAATGCAAAATTTAGACAGCTGAGACACTAAAAATGGTTTCTAGGGTGACAAAGGAAAACTATATTAACAGCTAACTACAAATATTCAAAGTAATCAGCGTATAAAACCAGTGTATAAGGAAAATATTTCAAATTCAATAAATAGCACTTGAATACTAAGCAGAATAAAGTTTATTAATTTTCATATCAATATAAAGGGATAAGAAAACATTTAAATTTCCACTACTTTCCATATAGGGATTTTATATCACTAGATTCACCATATTCGATAAAAAAATGATTGTGCTATTGTACAACTTTCGCTTAGAAACGTATTACATTAAATACACTAACTTAACACTGTATATATTTATTATAAAAAAATAAACTTTCATTACTACAATTTTTACAGGATACCAAAAGAAAAAATAATGTAAACAGAGCAAATCGAAAATGCAATTTTATAAATATCAAAATTAATTACAATTTGGGACACTTTTGTATACAAAAATAATCTAAATAAAACTTGGTGTCTAAAACCAACTCAGATGGGTCTTGTTTTATCAAACAATTGTCATTAAAGTGTTCGTATTCCGATACTTCTAACACACATAGCTTTTATGATTAATCAGCCATTTCTATTTATCTATATTCCAATTTAAAGTATCGGTTAACAAACACTCCTTTCTTACATACCTACTTTCAACTCAAGTACATCACCTTACAATATTTTTGTTAATCAAGTCCTCCTCTTGGCCTTAATCTGCGTTCTAGGTCTATTCGAAGTCGGTGGCCCTGCGCCAATACTAAATCCTCCAGCTGTCATCGGTGCTGCAGCTCCAAAAGCTGGAGATGCGGTCGGTGTTGTAGCTCCAAAAGATGGAGCTGCTGTCGGTGCAAAAACTGGAGGAGCGGCGGTATTACCACCGAAGGAAGTACCAAACGCTGGGGGAGCTGTATTACCAGTGTTGAAATCAAATTTTTTAGCAGCTTCACCACTCGGTGCTCCAAAATTAAACACTCCCGGCTTCTCACCAGCTCCGCTGCCGAATGTGAAGACTGATCCTCGACTAGGGGTGCTATTTTGTTGTTGATTGAAGCTGAATTGAGATGATCCAAAGTTATTTTGAGGAGGAGACTGAACTTTGTTGAAACTTGGACCTAAAAATTACATGTTTTAATACAAAAACTCTCAATAAATTAAGAAACAAATTACTTGCACTACCAAATGGCTGTGTTGGTGGAGCAGTACCAAACGCTTGGGTGACTGTAGTATTTACAAAACTGCTTGCCACATTTCCAAATGTACTATTCTTATTAGGTGTTCCAAACCCTGCAGACTGAGCACCAAAACCAGTATTACTCTGTCCAAAGGTACTTCCAAACGATGGTGTTGTCGTATTTGTAGAAGGAAAAGTCCCACTGGTAGTGTTTTTACCAGTAAAGGTGAAATGAGCGCCAGAAGCTGATGTGGTGGCAGCTCCACTACCAAAAGGACTTTGAGTGGTACCAAATAACGAACTTGTAGTAGATGGACTGGTGAATGTTGCATTTGCTCCTCCAAAATTAAATGAAGATGTGGTAGTAGCAGTACCAAATGCTGGCGTACTGGTAACAGGAGCGCCAAAAGGAGCTTCCGTAAAAGAAGATCCTGTACTATTATTACCAAAAGATGATGCAGTTGCACCTCCAAAATTAGGTACATTTGATTTTACAAATATTGAACCTGGGTTAGCTCCAAATCCAGGAGCAGTCGTAGTACCAAATCCAGGAGCAGTCGTAGTACCAAATCCAGTAGTCACTGCAGTGGTAGCGACTCCAAAGCTGGTATTAGATGGTGTGGTGTTTCCACCAAAATTAAAAGCTGATGTTGTGGGAGTACCAAAACCAGGTGCATTATTAGCTGTATTACCAAATACACCAGAACCAGCTACAGTTCCAAATCCACTACTGACTGTACTTGCAGTACCAAAAGTACTACCCAAGGTTACAGGTGCGACAAAATTACCACCTCCGAAATTTGTGCTAGTTGTTGAAGGACCAAAAATATTATTAGCAGATGTTACTGGAGCACCAAAAGCAGATGTTGTATTTGTACCAAATCCTTGGATAGAGGCATTACCAAAACCTGGAGTGGTGCTACCAAAGCCAGGAGTAGGAGTATTACCAAAACCTGAAGATGCAGTTGTTCCAAAACTGGGAGTTGTAGTTCCAAAGCTGGAAGTAGATGTAGTAGAAGTAGTACCAAAAGTAGGATTTGTAGCAGTTTCAAAACCTGAAGTTGCAGTAGGAGCAAACCCAGAAGTTGTAGTACCAAAACTAGGTGTTGAAGTGCTACCAAAGCTAGAAGTTGTTGTGGTTACGAAACTGGGATTATTACCAAAGTTTGTGTTTGCAGTAGAAACACCAAATCTAGTAGTATTAGATGTTACTGGTGGTACAGCAAAACCAACTGTAGCAGAAGTGGTGGTTGTAGGAGGAATACCAAAACCAATGCTAGGGTCAGATTTAGATTGAAAACTACTAAAAGCCGGTATTGTGGGAACAGTACCAAAAGTACTAGTAGCAGATGGACTTGTAATCAAATCTTTATTTGCTGCTGATATTATTGTACTAGAACTAGATTTAGCAGTAGTGACAGCATTAAAAACATTGCCAGTAGGTGAAGTAGTACCAAATAGAGAAGTAAAACCAGGTGGTCTAGTAATGGGAGAAGCTGATGAAGTTTTTCCAAAATTAAAATTAGTGCTAGGAATATTACCAGCAGGAGGTCCAAACGTAAAAGATGGTTTGACACTTTCACTTGATTTCTCAGAAGCATCAAAACTTGTAGGGGTTGTAAATGATGTAGCAACAGATTGGGTAACACCACCAAACGCAATACCAGTATCTGCCTTACTGGGAGTAACTAATGTACTAGTAATTGGAGATGTAAGTACTGATATACTAGTGGTAACAGCAAATGGACTACTAGGAGTTGGAGAATTTAAGGAAAAGGTAGGCTTAGTACTGTTACTAGTTGAAACAGTAGATGCAGGTTTATCCAAATCAAATTTAAAACCACCGATTTTCGGTGGAGAAGAAGCAGCTGTTGTTTCAGTACTACTTGCACTAGGATTTGACGAACCTTCATTTCCACCAAAAACAAAGCTTGGAATTGTTTTAGTGGCTTCAGCAGTTAACGATTTTGGAGTGAAAGGCAATGGAGAGGCAGTACTAATATTTTCCAAGTTAGATGTAACTTTCATAGTTGAATTAGAAGAAATGGGTTTATTAAAGGTACTGCCATAAGCAAAAGTTGGCGTAGTTGTCATAACACCTTGTATCTGTGTTGAGATTGGAATGCATTCAGCGGTCTTTTCTTTATCAATATTGTCAGAAATTTGTGTAGTACTGGGTATTAAGGAAGCAATACTGGTTGATATTGTGGCACTATTATCAGCTGTTGTTTCTGGTATATTGAAAGTAACATGTTTGGCTGTCTTCTTTGGAGATTTTTGTGATAAAATTGAAACTAAAGGTTTATCTATCGTTTGTACAGATTCTGTATCATCAGCATTATCTTGTTCATCCCTTAATAAAGTTGGATATTCTGGTTTTGGTTCAAGGACTGGATCTTTCCCTACTAAGGTACCCATAAGGGCTGCTAATCTATTTTTTCTTATTCTTTCTAATGGAGCATCATCAAATACTTTGAGTACAGATTTCACTTTCTTGGTTTTGTCTTCTTCTACAATTTCGTTTTGTGAAGGTTTATCCTCAATTTTCTTTGGTTCTTCTTCGATAGTTTGTGTTTCAACATTAATTAATTTGACTTGCTTTGATTCTTTGGGATTTTCTGTTAAAGTACCTAAAATAAAAATCAGGCATATAAACAAATGTATTTTTTTTTAAATTGAAATTATTATATGAACTTACTTATACTTATATATTTTCTTTTAGAGTCTGATCTCTTGATTGCAAAGTCCATTGATGAACGAGATGCTGAGTATTCATCATACATGCATATTTTTTTCAGTGCAGGTTTTATTGGACTTGTTGAGGTTTCTAGAAGAGGAGATTCATCCCTTCCTCTTTTATTAGAATCAGTACAATCTTCACTTTCAGTTCTTAACCTCTTACCTGAGTCTTCATGTAATTCTACCTCCTAAAATTAATTTTGATAAATATAATATGCTCATTTGAAAATAATAAAACTTACCTCACTAGCATGTATTCTTTTCCTAGATATTTCCTTCAGGGCATCTAGGACACTTCTTGTACTAGTTGAATTTTCAGAATGACTTAAATGTGAAATACTATGACTACTTCCGCTTGGCTTTACAAGTCCTTCAAGTAATCTCTTATTATATTCTGGAGTGTGTTTAACATAATCTAAAATTTTATTATATACATACTAAATTTGATACAAACATGTTGTAATAGTTACCTGGATTTGCAACTCTAACAGTAACCCGCCTTGGTTTTTGTTCAAGCACTGGCAATTTGTCTTTAAAAAGATGCACAATGGGAAATAAACCTACAGTGCCATATTTAGCTTGATGTGTAGCTGGACGTCTTTGTTCTTTTTGCCTTTCCACTTCATCATTATATTGTACTATACGATTAACAAGACCGGGACTCTTGGCATCTTCAAATGTACTAACGTTTAAATTATATTTTGTTGAAGCTAATAATGGACCAGGAGGATAATGTGATTTCATTCCTAAGAGTTCTCTTCTATTACTTCTTGGTGGTGTAGCTACTTCAGATAAAGAATATCTAAAAACATAAAGTAATTTTTAAAATTAATATTTGCATAGTGAAGAAATACTTACCTTCGAGGTGTCATAATTTGGTTTTTGGGTGGAGTACCAAATACACTATGCAAGGGCGTGGAAGTAACTTTTGGAGACAAAAAGGTTCTATTTGGTTCATGTATAGATTCATCGTGAGGATTCAGTAGAGTAGTTTTAAGGAATTTTGAGGAATCGTTAAATTTCGAAGAATTAAACATGGTTGAGGTTATGTTACAAAATGCTACTAAACTATAATACTGTGGAAATAGTAAAATTACACTGTGAACGTCTTGGTTATATAAATTATTTCTTTAGCTTATAACACAATGATTTTTCGCCAAGTTTCGCCTTTTAAGTTGTTAATTTTAAAAAACTACAATCACGCCATTTCAAAATCACAACGAGCGAAATTTGACTAGCAACCACAGAAATGAGCAGCCAGACCAATGACAATATCACAAAACATACCCCCTTGTTTTGTGGTCAATATCCTTGTCTCTGTCAATATGCAGCATAGATACAGATTCAATAGATAACTCATTGTATGCGGCTACCTTCAGGTGATACCACAGAGTAGTAAAAAGCAGAAATGCTAGTATATTTCTAGAACAACTTAGTGTGTAAATGTAAATGCTCGGCTGTTGCCCCCCAGAGAAAAGTTAAACCTTTGTTGTGTTGTCTATATGACATGTCTAAGTCAAGAAGAAACAAGAGGGAAGTGATTTCCAGACTCTCGAAAGAACATTCATATAAACCTGCGCTGGCTATATGTCGTAACGGCTGAGACCATAAAAACGAAAGAAGAAGTAGTATATATTTCAGAACCACAAGCACAACCAACCATGATAGCTGGTGATAGCCACCATGCCATGACCACAACGAATATAGGAAGAAGAAAATATTCATTCTTATGTTTAATTTATACTGCTCGCCAAAAATATAGTGAAAATAGAATATATAATAACTATTTTCTTGAGAATTCTTAAGATATCCTGATAAAAAGGAAGTAATTTTTACTTTTAATATATTTTTGTACTTTTCTACTTTCCCTGTATACTAAAATAAGTCAAAAAGACTTGTTTTCCATATTTTCCAATATAGTATCCTTTCTCTATTTCCCGACTACTTCTTTCTACTACTAATCTAGCTCTAAATGAATACATTGTATTTAAAACATTTATAATTGTTTAAACTTATAGGTAGATAAGAACAAATTCAGTACTTATTTGATTTTGAAACAGTTGTATACTTATTTTATTAAAGTATAGGTAGAATTGATAATATGGTTTAAAATGTACTTTTTCAAAAAATAATGTCACTATACTGTAAATTTATTTAATTTTTTAACAGCCTCTCCTCTTGCAAACAATTACAACAATAGTTTGGGCTGTTAGTTTTTTCATTTATTAATAAATTGAGTAGAATTTTAGTGTATGATTCAAGAAAATCATATTATTTTCAACTGGAATAAACTATTCTAAATCAAATATGTTTCTCTGTATTTCTTTATTTTAAGTAATTTTATTAGGTACTTAGGAGAAAAATTTCAGATGTTGAATGCATCCAATATTAGACTAAACTTCCACTTTTTCACTGGTACTGGCCAACTTATTTACATTTTAGTATTTGTTCATTTTATATGCACTTATCCAGTCAATTTTGTACAGTTTAACTAATCAAAACATTTATGTTATTAGAGGATCCAACAGCCGTTGTCCTGTGCCAATATCACATTGTAACATGTTACCCGAAAAATCTACTTTCTTGAATTTTCTTCCAATTTCTCGGGCAAACTAATTTGTTTTTTATGAATTTGACCCATTTCTTTAATGGCCTTACCAAAAAACTCTTATATAAAATGTTACCTAAATCGGACCGTTTAGAAGTTCAGTATGAACCCGATTGCAGCGACACCTACTGGGATCAATTGTGAATCTAAACTATTCTCGAATTAACTCGAACACACACAAAATTTCATCAAAGTCGGTCGTCGTTTAGGAGTTCAGTGACATACACACGCTTAGAAGAAATATATGGATAGGTATTTGCCAAAGTAACATAAGTCACCAAAAATGATTAGTAGAAAAAACGCGATTCTTTTACGGGTATGATTAAAAAAATTATGGACGTACGATTTTTAAAATAGTTAAAAATAAAGTTTAAAGTATAATTTAGGCTTACTAAACTTTGGCAGTACCTTCTTAACTATAGAAGCTTTACGTTAATAAAAAAACATGATTTTCACCAGAAATGTCACTTATGTTACTTTGGCAAAATTGCATCGATATATATATATATAATGATTACTCTTATAAATAAAACTTACATTTGATTTGATGCCTACCCAATGTTTAATATTTTGGTTAGACCGAATAGTGACCTATCTTGTGTTTGACTTAATATATATGAATAGAAAAAAGGAGAAAATAAATGACGACTTCAAATTTGGGGTCTCTTTAAGTGTTTTCTAGTTCATCAAGGAAATCCAGCTCTTGTTTCTTATAACAAGTATGTAATGCTTCTAGTTCTGTGTTAATAAATGTTTGGTATCGAGTGAGTAGATGGTATAATGGGATTTATCTGGCTGTTTTAAGTGTTGCTTGTTTCTAATTTTAACTGATATGACCAATATAAAACACAAAATGTCAATATTAAAATAATTATCAATAAGTATCTTAGAATTTTTATATTTTCTTCATTAAATAGTGAAATTAATTAGGAACAGATAGTTTTATTTATAAGAGTAATATGAGTAGATTCTACAAAGTAAGGATCCAAGCAGTAAATTAAATATATATTATTGTTATATAATCTAAGAAACCGTTTCAATGAATATTTGATTTAATATGTTATATAACCTATGTTAGTTCATTCTACTATTCTACCACATAGCTCTTTGAATTCCACAAAGTTTATTATAATCCGCTAACTGTCTGAAAATAATCCTACTAACTCTCCACCTATAAACAATTCCTCTAGGTCTGGAAGTTATTACACACCTCTTCTTGGTTCTAATAAGAGCAGAATCTCTGGGCAATGCAGCTATTTCAGCATCTGCTATTTCTCTCAACTCGGGAGGAAGAACATCGTTTTTCCTCATAGTATTTATACGAAGTCTCAAGGGAGCATATTCGGTGGTTAACTTTCTTCTCTTAACATCTCTTATCATCCAGCGGTTTACCCATTTTGTACGAATCTGTTGTAGCTACAATCGAAAAAATATATTATTGACCACTTTCTAAAATTATTACTTACATTTTGTGAATTATTTATCGCTAATAAACTCGATAGTTGCTTAAAAATACTCATTTTAATTTTTCCTTTTTTATAACCTTATTTTTTTTCTTCTTTTTGGAAAATATGCACCATAGATTAGATTCACACCATAGAGAAATAATAAATATAAATATTTTGTCTATGATTCACACCACAGATAACATACTTAATTGTAATTCACACTACACAAGCCCATCAGGGACAGAGAAATTATATAATTGTCGCTAACAATTTGTCGTTTTGGTAAAAAATCTCTATCACTGATCACAAATCACAAGATTAGATTAGTTCTTTGTAAATTGTATGCCCTTTGTGAGTTCAAAAGTATCGCGAGAGAGTTGAAAATAATAATATATAAAGACAAATATCTATGAACGTCACAGCACAGAACATAAAAGTAGCTGTTCACTGTGCTAGTTCTGTGATTGGTTATCTATGTTCACAGATAACGCACTTGTTCCTGTCAAAGAATACACCGTCAGTGTTGCCAGTCCTAGTACTTTCGTACTAGATCTGGTACCTTTTCACTCTGTCTAGTACGCCAGTACGCCGATCGCAACATTCGTACGTTTTCTACGTTTTGGTTGGGAATATCGAACTGAAAAATATCATTAACGAAGTGAACCAGAGAAAAGATCAACGCGCAATATAAGTGCAATTCGTCCATCCATACATAGTTTTGTGTTTTGTGCGTAAGTTTTCCATGCGTTCTTATTGACTGTCATTGGTCATCGCTCGCTCGAGTCATGATAACTGATAACTGTCGTGTCGTCTGTCATATGTCTGTATTGTCTATCTGTATTTGAATCATTTATACATATACATATATGAAATAAATATAAATAGTTCAATAATGGAAAGGTATAATATAATACATATTTTATAATAAGCCTTAGTTACATTACCTGTTATAATATTTTAGGTACTTATTTCAATTACCACCAAAACAAGCTACTTTTGTTCTCGAGAGTCCCGATACTACGGATGTGAGTCTGGAAGAACTTGCCCCTGCTTCAACTTCAGAACTTCCACAAGAAGAAGGGAAGACGATTGACATGGATAATAAAACTGATAAAGAGGAATCCAAAAAACTCAAAAAGAATTACCTACAGCAACCTTCAGCATCCTTGCTGCTCAAGAAACCAAAGTATGATTTCACCAAAAATAAATGATTTTTTTAAGTTACCATTGAGTTGTTTACCATAATAATATGTTTTTGTTTGTTCCTATTTTTCAGTCTTATATGTGATATACCTTTGTGATATGGTATGGAATACAATTATTTATTTTGTTTTGTTTCAGAATGTTTTTTTTTTCATATGATATATTACTGTTCAAGTTCAGTAAATAAATTTGTATTAATTTTTTGTCATTGTTTATTTACCCCCTCACTTGGAATTTGAGATGAAGATTTAAACCAGCTCCTAAATGCCATGGGAGAATCCTTCTATTGCGCATGCGCTCTGTAAATTTATCCTTTCAACGATCACAAAAATAATATGTCCCATGTACCGGAATAAACGTCTGCCAGTATTAACATAAATTTGATGTTTTCGTGAATGTTGACTGAAATAACCTCAAAACTACTCACATGCTAATATAAAGATTCACCCTTGGTATTTAGGACTTTGGAAGCTCGTAAATTTTAAACTAGTACCTTTCACGAAAAACTAGTACTTTTTTCGATGATTTTCTAGTACATTTTGAGTTGCAGAGCTGGTAACACTGTACACCGTCACCAATTCTTCTCATAGTCATCTATGGTGTCACGGTGTGTTGTGATTATTTCATAATATTTTTTTGTAGTGTTATCATATGACTAACATTTAAATTTAACAATCAATTGCGTTTTAGAATTGTACTACCATATCTTAATTATTTCGTGTGTTGTTTTAAAAGTAAATATGTGTCTACTTCCAAATAATGATTTGTCGAATATTCTTGCTGTGATTATGAACTTTGCTTCGAAAGTGTGTGAAAACAGAACTATAACTAAAAATGCTTATCTGTGACCTCCCTTTTAACAAATAAATGGCAAATTCATTAAAACTAACCCGTTCACGTAGAAGGATAGCCGCTCTTTCTTTCCTTACAAACATAACCTTAGATGGAAGCTATCAGGATACAAAAGTACCTCTTATTAGCAAAAATGGAATTTCATCTAGAACTCCGTTTTTGTGTACAGAGGAAATAGTTCCCGAGGAAGAAGCAGATTTGATAAATGAAAATTCATGTTTGCTTACTTCACAAGGAACATGTAATGAAAAGTTTACTCCTGTTCTTGAAAAACAGCAATTTAAAAAGTACAGATCCAATACAAGTGATTCAGAGTCTGAAAGTATAATTACGCCCATTAAAACGAATATTGAAGATGGTTCATTAAAACCAGCTAATAAAGAAAAGTTAGTTAAAAATAATAAATATAATAATAAAATTTATTACGTATTTTAAATTGTAGGTTGGATACTTTAGATCGAGAAGTAAAAATAATACCAAAACTTTTGAAAAAGCTTCCATACCAAATTTCTACATGTAGTGAAGTTGAAAGAAAACGAGATGATGATAGCAGTTGCGAAAGTTTAGGCTCTGTTAAAATTAGAAACAAAACAGGGGAAAAAAGTCAGCATAAAATTACCATTCTGAAGCCAACCAAGGATCACAAATTTTCTGGAGAAAGAATTGTTTTTGTAACTGCCAAACATTCCCCATTTATGGTTTGTTCATATATTCCATATAAGAGGAGTTTCAAGTAAGTTATAACCATCACAACATCTCATAACAAAAAAATTTCCTCCAAATGACATTTTTATTTTCAGACCTAATATAAATAGAGAAGGACAAAGAAAAAGAACCGTTTCGGGTAATAGACCTTTGTCTACTAGTGGGGATGGTTTAGACCCATATGATTCTCTAGGAATTAAAAGAGCAAGGGATGGACAGGTAATTTATTATTTCTAAATTTCTACTATCCTAATCCTTATTTAATTATTCTTCTATCAACAGGAGGAATCTTATGGTTATTTATTGGAACCTTCAAAGTACAAAGATGTTATTCTAAAAAGAAATACTATTGATGATCCAACGGATCAACCATATGATCCTTTGAAAAGGAATGCTCGACATTTCGTTGCAAGGTAGACTTCAAATAATATAAATTACAATTTTCCTGAATGAAAATATGATTTTATATAAAACATTTTTCTTTAGGTGTCTCTCATATGAAACTCCTGGTCATAGACCTACTTCTCTTGGAGTTTTAAGCTCACTTCCAGCAGAAATGAAAGAAGAAACATTAGTAAAGGGTTATATATACCATCCTGACTTATTAGATGATCCAGAACTCATTGTGGGTAAACACAGAACAGTTTTGACTTTTACATCTTATGTAACATCTGTTATTGACTATGTGAAACCTTCAGATCTCAAGAGAGATATTAATGAGAAATTTAAGAATAAGTTTCCACATTTAGATCTGACTTTAAGCAAATTAAGAAGGTAAGTTTGGTTTATTTTTCACATAGACATACAAATAGACTAGACAAAATACTCTTTTTTTAGTTTAAAACGAGAAATGCGTAAGATCGCCAAGCAAGAATGCAACATAGACCTGCTAACAGTGGCTCAGGCATATGTCTACTTTGAAAAATTGATCCTACGGGGACTGATCCACAAACAAAACAGAAAATTATGTGCTGGTGCAAGTTTGATTTTATCAGCTAAGCTGAACGACGTCAAAGGAGACACATTAAAATTATTGATTGAAAAAACAGAAACTACCTTTAGGTTGAACAGAAAAGAATTAATGGCTTCGGAATTTGCTGTTCTTGTTGCTCTTGAGTTTGGAATGCATTTACCAACCTTTGAAGTTTATCCGCATTATCAGAGGTTGTTGTATGAATCTTGAGCATTAGATTGTCAATTAATGGCTATCTTATTTTTTAAGAAATAATATTAAAGTTGAATTTTTACTTGAGTAGTTGTGTTCAAGATTTTGTATCTTTTTGTATTTGCTGTTTGAGTTTTAAAAAATGATTATGCTTATTTTGAAAATACTATTTAAGGCTGTCACCTCTACCAAAATCAGTTATGTAAAGCTTTGGAGTGTAGAGCAAACCAAAAATCCAAGTAACCAACTGACTAATGTATGGTTTTTGTTTGTCTTATATGCTTCCATTTTTTTGTTCCATGACTGATTTAAATGACCACTAATTTTAGTACTTATTGAATTGTTTTTAAAAATTAATAAATTTATTTTTGGAAATATATTATAGGAATGTTATACTATTGTGTATTAGTTTATTTAATAAACTTGCCATTTTTAAATATGTATATAGAAAAAAATCACAATCTATTCAACTACGATGCTATTTATAATACATGGTAGTAGATACCTAATGTTGATTTTTCATCTTCAAACACACTTTTTATGTAAACGTAAAATATTTTTACAATTACTTAAAATCATCCTATATATCAATAATATTTATTTAGTTGAATATATTGTGATTTAAAAATTATACAATTGGATGACCCACTGCATTTTCACAAGTTATTCAAATATTTCGAAATATTTAAATTACACCTAGGTAAGGAAACACGCGTGGATAATTTTACAATCAAAATGTTGAAATTATTGTAAGATTTCTGAAACAAGACTATGCAGCATAAAAAAGATTAAAATCATAACTATAGTGGTAAATGCAGTGGGGGTTTTCATGACAAAATGAAATACTTTGAAACAAGAGGGTTACTTTATTGACAATGTATATATATTAACTATGTACTTAGACTATTTTATATTTTTTGTTTTTTTAATTTTTGATGTGATAGTTAACAAATAATCCTAGTCAAATAAATGTTTATTTCATTGGGTCAGTTTTATGGGAATCATTTATAAAATTTATATTCGTTTTGTTTTCAAAATAAATTCTTGAAAATAAAAATTGGGTTTTAGTTATTTTTATATAATTTCAGATGTAAACCATCAACATTAATATTTTTATAATATATTACATAAAGCTAACCATATTTTGCAGGTTTTATGTAGTAATATATCAAGTTTGGATGATGGAGCTATAAAATTTTTCTACACATTAGTTTACAAATGTTATTAAATGCAAATATCACAAATCTTTACAGGCAAAGTAAGAGTAGTACAATGCTTTTAAACTTAGTATAATTTCAGACATATCAAAAAGTTCACAAATAACTGCACATTAAAATTGTTCTATAAAACATCAGCCCCAAGCCTGTGTCTTGCAATAATGAAGTACTAATTTACCCTCTGTGCTATAACAATCAAATAAGTTTTTAACCATCTGATCTGGAGATGGTGCAAAGGTTTGATTGACATACAAAAATAACTTTTCATTGGTTTCCAATTTTAAATACTTTCTAATAAATTCTATAATCCATCCAATTTTCTTATCGCTATCTACTGTCCAGTTTTTCTTTTTCATTATAGGAGCGTTTCCTGTTGGTTTTAGTAAAATATCTACTTTCTGTTTTTCTGAAGATGAGTCATGAGTAATGTTCATGGACTGTAGAGATTCGCCCACTTCATGAATTTGGTCTACTGTTTCTTCATTCATTGTATTTTTAACTTTTCTTACCCGTTCAAAAAAGAAGGAATATATTTATCAATTTACTTGAAAAATACTATTGAACTTGACATATTTATATGTCAATTTGTCAACGAATCGACTTGGGCTTGCCAACTGCCAACATAAAATTTGATTCATGAATAAGAATATTTATTATAAAGCGCTTCAAAGAACCCTTTTTCAAATGTGTAAGAGATACTCTTAAAAAACCACTATTTTCATTTTTCTGTAGAAAATCAGTATAGAAATCCTAATTAATTATTAGGTACGAGGATAAACTTATCAGCTGCTGCTTGCGAAAATTTGCCTAAGATAGGTATTGTGACATCAGCACGAACTTGACATCAGTTAATAAATAGTTCAGATGTCAGTGATTGTCAAAATAAAATAAAATGTTTAGCTGCAAATATTAATCATTTTGTTTGTATATTATGCATTAAAATACAATTATTAACATTAAGATTATATTGAATTAAGTCGTGGCTTGATAATTGTTTCTACCCTGTCTTCTAAGGGTGTAAAGGTAATTAGAATATTAAAGTTTCCCCAAATCGATTGCATTTTTTTAATCTATGGAAACTATTTTATTTTGTAGATAGACACTGTGTGGGGCTGGGCGTCTCCGCCCTTGCGCTTACAACTGGCAGGGCATATTAGAGGCCCCTGTAGAATGGGTGAAACTACGGGAGGTGAACGGCCCCCATCTCCAGCCCGATTGTCCCATTCTTCAGAAAAGCATCCAAAAAGTACTCTAACAGAGTTAAATTTACTACGTCGACATAGAGAACTCTGTGATGTAGTTTTAAATGTTGGTACCCGTAAAATTTTTGCTCATAGAGTCATATTAAGTGCTTGTAGTCCATATTTTAGAGCTATGTTCACTGGGGAGTTAGCAGAGTCCAGGCAGACTGAAGTAACTATAAGAGATATAGATGAACTGGCAATGGATTTATTAATTGATTTTTGTTATACTTCCCATATTGTTGTGGAAGAATCAAATGTTCAGATGCTCCTACCAGCAGCATGTTTATTACAGGTAATGTTTAATTGCTGATGTATGTTTTGATAGATAAACAAGGATTTATATTTTTTTTAAAGCTAACAGAAATTCAAGATATTTGTTGCGAGTTTCTAAAAAGACAGCTAGATCCTTCAAATTGTTTAGGGATTAGAGCTTTCGCAGATACACATTCATGTAGAGAATTACTTAGAATAGCTGATAAATTTACTCAGCACAACTTCCAGGAAGTTATGGAATCAGAGGAGTTTCTTCTTCTGCCAGTTGGACAATTAGTAGATATAATTTCTAGTGATGAGTTGAATGTTCGTACTGAAGAGCAGGTTAGTTATTTTTTTTTAATTTCTCTGTAATGTTTAATTGTTATTCATTATTAATTTAGGTGTTCAATGCAGTAATGTTGTGGGTGAAGTACAATGTGTCCGAGAGAAGGCAACATCTTCCTCAGGTGTTACAACATGTTAGACTACCCTTATTGACTCCTAAATTTTTAGTAGGCACTGTTGGATCTGACCTGTTGGTGAGATCTGATGAATCTTGTAGGGATTTAGTAGATGAAGCTAAAAATTATCTCTTACTTCCTCAAGAGAGACCTCTGATGCAAGGACCAAGAACTAGGCCAAGAAAACCCACAAGAAGAGGTAAGTCAAAATTTACATTTGAGTTTTGCTTATTTATCTGATAAAATTCATTATATTTTCAGGTGAAGTATTATTTGCTGTTGGTGGTTGGTGTAGTGGTGATGCCATAGCTTCCGTAGAAAAATTTGATCCACAAACTATGGAATGGAAAATGGTAGCACCTATGAGCAAGAGAAGATGTGGTGTAGGTGTGGCTGTATTAAACGATTTACTTTATGCTGTTGGGGGACACGACGGACAAAGTTATTTAAATAGCATTGAAAGGTAAGGTAAAATTTGTCAGATTCTTATAACGATAGTAAAATAGATACATGTGAGGATATTATAGATTTTTAAAATTCACAGGTACGATCCACAAACTGATCAGTGGTCATGTGATGTTGCACCTACAACTTCATGTAGAACTAGTGTTGGGGTAGCTGTACTGGACAATTTACTATATGCTGTTGGAGGACAAGATGGAGTGCAATGTTTAAATCATGTTGAAAGGTAACTATTATCAACTTTGAGGCTTATTATTTTCAATGTGAGTGTTTTTACTATATTTTTTTTGATTGTAGGTTTGATCCAAAAGAAAACAAATGGACTAAAGTAGCTCCGATGACTACTCGACGTTTAGGAGTGGCAGTAGCTGTTCTTGGTGGTTATTTATATGCAATTGGAGGCTCAGATGGTCAATCACCGTTAAATACGGTAGAACGTTATGACCCGCGACACAATAAATGGACGTTAGTGAGTCCGATGTCAACAAGACGGAAACATTTAGGATGTGCCGTGTTTAATAACCTTATTTATGCTGTAGGAGGACGTGATGATTGTATGGAACTCAGTAGTGCCGAGAGGTACAATCCTCATACAAATTCTTGGAGTCCTATCGTTGCTATGACATCGAGAAGAAGTGGGGTAAGTGTCGATAGTTTTATAATCCATTAGATTTTGAGAAATTTGTTTTTTTTTTAGGTTGGACTGGCAGTAGTGAATGGACAACTTTACGCTGTGGGAGGTTTCGACGGTACCGCATACTTGAAAACGATCGAATTCTACGATACCGAACAAAATCAATGGAGATTGTGTGGTTCTATGAACTACAGACGATTAGGCGGTGGAGTGGGTGTAATGAGAGCGCCGCAAACTGAAAATCGGATTTGGTAGTTGACAACTTATCGTATGGATGTTTAAATGGCAGCTTGTCCAATTTATTAAACAAAAGCTTACCTCAAAAATTTCTAATGGAATTTAAAATAATTTTTTAACTTATTACGATTTGTATGTTTAAACAAATTTATTAAATCAAAATAATAACACTGTAAAATTTATTCGTAATGTCTGAATGATTTAATATGTAAAGGAGTCGTAATAAGTGGACAAAATGTAGATATCATGCAAACATGTGATTTGGATTATTAGTTTATGGATCAATATTGTGTAGTTATAATTGAAGTATTGTTGACTGCTGTAATTTTATATAATAGTAAATAAATAGTTTAATTATTTTATAAAAGTGTTATCTTGCTACTGTATATAATATTTTTCTTGATATGTTGTGAACATTTAATTAAATTAAGATTGGCGGATCTAAGTTTGACAAGTAGATTTATATCAATTTACACAGACAGTAGTTCATTTGTACCTTCTGTTTTACAACCTTAATTTCAGTCCAAATTATCGAACTAAAACTTTTATGGAAATGTCTGATAAGGCGACATTTATCATTGTTTATTTGCATTAGTGAATATTTTGTAAATAATTTTAAAAATATCGTAAATATAATATTTTAAGCATAGTTATTCCTATATATTTTTCGTTATTTTAATTTATTCGTACCGAATTCAAATATACGTTTTAATAAGAACATTTTTTGTTTGCTTCCAATTCTAGTTACGAGGATGTTAGCCTAGACCAGTTCCATGCATAAACAAAATATTGCGTTACCATAGCAACGAACAATAACTTATTAGAAATGTCAGTGTGACGTTTGACGTAAAAAAAGTAAACCAGAGTTACGCAATAAATTAAAAGAAAAAAGATGTCCACCGAAATGGTGAAAATCGAAAAATTTGAGTATCGAGCCATCATCAAGTGCCTGTCTTTAAAAGGGTGAAGAGGTAAGCAGATTTACGAAGATATGCTTAATACCCTTGGTGATCTATGTCCTTCGTATGCGACCGTGAAAAATTGGACTGCAAGCTTCAAAAGAGGTAAATTTTCCATTGAAGATGATGACCGATCGGGAAGGCCAGTTTCTGTGTCAGTCCCGAAAATATCGATGCAGTTCATGACATGATTTTATCAGACCGTCGAATTGGGCTAAAACGGATATCTGAAGCACTGAATATTTCACGTCAATTTGGACATGAGAAAAATTGCTGCAAAATGGATCCCCAAATGTTTGAATGTTGACCAAAAGCGTGCAAGGGTAGAAGCATCGCGTTCGATCTGTGCTCGATTTGAAAACGATGTAGACTTCTTAAACCGAATTGTTACTATGGATGAGACTTGGGTACATTTCTACGATCCAGAAACAAAGCAACAATCGATGGAATGGCGACACTCTGGTTCTCCAAGACTTAAGAAGTTTCGTCTCCAAAAATCTGCTGGAAAAGTTCTTGCTTCAGTTTTTTGGGATTGCCATAGAGTAATCATGATTGATTTCTTGGATAAGGGTAGAACAATAACTGGAGATTACTATTCGACATTAATGACCACTCTACGGGAAAAAATTAAAGATAATAGACGCGGAAAGCAATCCAAAGGTGTTTTGTTTTTGCACGACAACGCTCCTGCACACAAATCTCATGTTGCCTTGCAAAAAATTCGTGATTTAGGGTTTGAATGACTAGAACACCCCCCTTATTCACCAGATTTGGCTCCGTCCGACTATCATCTCTTTCCTCAACTGAAAAAAAGTTTATAAGGTCGTAAATTTTCTTCCAACGAGGAGGTAATAAAAGCTGTGGAGGTCTGGTTTGCAGAGCAAGAAGAAACATTTTTTTTGAAAGGTCTATAGACGTTGCAGGTTCGCTGTAATAAATGTATCCAATTAAGAGGAGAATATGTTGAGTAATAAAATATTTTGACATTGAAATTTTGTTTGGTTCTATAGAAGGCTAATCATTTTTCAATATATCCTCGTATACCAGGTAAGTTCAAAAATATGAATCGGAGATTTTCAATATTCAAGTGGTATACTGTTGGATCAAAAACTGCGAGTGTGGCCAATGGGACACTCACCCAGTATCTTTCAAGCGTAAATTCATATAAGGGACGCAGTTTTTTTTATTACCCGAAAATGCTTTATTTGTTCAAAAACACCATTAATCTCTCCCTTGCAGATTGGTACATATTCTGAGAGATATTTTCAAAATTGTCGAGGATTAAAAACAATTTTGTATCGACCACTAAGCAAGAACGTTTTAAATTCCCTATCCGTGTTATATCTGGAATGTTATTATTAATTTTCCCGAAGAAACTGAAGTAAAAAGTTACGTTTTTTATGATCAATAGAGAGTGTTGGGTACTAATGAGTAAGGATTTTTAAAAATGAAATTATAGACTTATTATACAAATGGGGAATGGTAAAAAAGGTGCCTAATGGTAATATTAATTGGCATTAACGCGGATATGAACCTCTGGAAATGCCTTCCAGGACTGAACCAGTCCAAAATATCGCTCAGGAAGAGATTGAAGGTACTGTTAAGCCTAACCAATACCAACTATACAATAATTGTTACCTTATCGTTCCCTAAGTATTCATTAATTGTTCACTGACTGTTCACGGATTACTGAACGCTTGAAAGCATTAGTATAGTGAGCCTAGCCATTTTAGAAAATATATCTGACGACCTAATTCTCTAATTTTTCACTAATCGTTATATAATTGTTCACTAATCGTTGCCTAATTGTTTACTAATCGCTCCCTGAGTGTTCATTAATTGTTCACGGTTTACTGAACGCTTGGAAGCATTAGTGTAGCGAGCCTAGCAATTTTAGAAAATATATCTGACGAACTAATTCTCTAATCATTATAATTGTTCACTGACTGTTCATGGTTTACTGAACGCTTGAAAGCGTTAGTATAGTGAGTCTAGAAATTTTTGAAAATATATCTGACGACCTAATTCTCTCATTTTTCCCTAAGTGTTCATTAATTGTTCACTGACTGTTCACGGTTTACTGAACGAGGGGGGGAGGGGACTTTTGAATCGCACTGTACACTGTATCTGTATAAGAATTCTTAGTAATATTCTCACTAGGCATTGTCAACTCAAACAACACCTGCGGACAAAATGCAAACAGAATAGACCTAATTTCGTGGCAATTATATATCAAGCTACTTAATTCAACATTCAGGTATTTACATAAAAACTAAAAGATACTAAAATATTTTAATGTAAAAAAATTGAACTATATAACTAAAATTTACGTTTGAACAAAAACAATAACCAAAC
Source organism: Lochmaea capreae (assembly GCA_949126875.1). Taxonomy (NCBI): domain Eukaryota; kingdom Metazoa; phylum Arthropoda; class Insecta; order Coleoptera; family Chrysomelidae; genus Lochmaea; species Lochmaea capreae. The sequence continues at coordinate 8,657,523 of OX421406.1, read as the reverse complement.
TCTACTATAAACTTTTTGATATAAAACAATTTTCCAAATATACAATCAAAAATAAATCTGTTGTTGGAAATTTTAGTCGAAATCAAAAATGTATAATTGACATCAAAAGAAAATTACGTTTTCTAATGTTTGTACCGAAAAATAAAAGTTTTTCATTAAAATGTATTATAAAATTCGTACGATATATCTATTATTTTCGATTGTACATTGAGTAGTGAAGTTTACTGGTATTTTCTTCAACATATTCAAATTATACATACATCCACGCACTATTATCATTTTATTTAAACAAAATAATACTCAATTACGAATGTATTTATGTATCTACCGCCTACGAATAAGCGATGCTTACATTTGAATTAAGACACATCTTTATCGGTACTAATTTAAAAAATCATACATGCTAATATAATAAAAAATAACATAATAATGCAATTATTTACTTGATTACAGTTTCCTGTACCAATTGTAATATTTAAGTAAAGCTAAAACTATTAAAATGCCTTAAAAATTAGAAAATTACATTTCAAAGGGTGGTCCGTTCACTAGGAAGCAACATCTACTTCTCGGGCTATATGCCCCGCAGACAATGAATTACACTTCCAAGTTAAAAGGGGTGATATTGTCCATTCTAATTACGAACCAGAATGGTTGGTTCTATATTGCATATATACCAACACCGTTTAACTTGTTGGGGTATATAGCCCGAGAAGTCGATGTTGCTTCCTAGTGAGCAGTCTACCCTTTGGAAAGTAATTTTCTAATTTGTAAGGCGTTTTAATAGTTTTATATTATTATTTTGACTTCTACAATAATGCAGGTTTTCAGGACTGTATTTTGCTTAAAATTATATTTTTGGGTACTTTGACAATATTCCAAGATAGGTCTTTGCTTAATTTCAACACTATTCAACTGACATTTAAACCTGACTAATAAATAATCCTTAGTTGTTTTCTCACAGGATAAAACCTAAAAATGAAGACATCAAATCTGTCATTTGTCAAGGAAACACTTACTGACAGAATGCAACCTTTTCTCACTGCCATCTGGGCAATTTTATAGTAGAAGGAAGAATCCTTTCTTTGAAACTACAACACTTTAGTTAAGGAAAAAAATAAGGTGGTGTGTTTTAACTAAGTAATTTAGTCATAGTGATACAAGTCAATTCATTTAAGTATTCGGGTAATTACATAAACAGTATTAACAAAACAAAGATAATTTTCATTTAACTGAGATTCTTGAGTGGATATTTATATTAAAAGTTAACAAATTTCAACCCTACTCTATAAAAACTTATTTATATGAAACAACTATACCAACAAATTATTACTAGATATAATTTTTTTATCACCAACGAATCCTTAAACGGAATTTCGTTGGTGATGCTTACATTCTAAGGGGAAATGTCCATCGGTTGTTTGTCTTGAATTGACAAAGTTCTAATACTAAAAAATCTTACATTTTAATATGATTAAAGATAACAACAGCTTAATAATATAGGTTTTCAGGACGGTATTTTGATCAATAGCTATTTTTCTACTATCACTATCGAAAGTCGTCTTTTGTGCCTTGAAAAGCAACTGCAAAGTTGATGTTTTCCGCAAGCTGTCATAATTTGACATTATTGCAGAAGTAAGCAGAAAATAACTTTTTTTATTTATAGATAAAAGAGAGCTAGTAGTTAATTTTGGTGTGATAGTAGAAAAAATCTTGTGTGTATTTAGAGCAGAAAGTCTTTTGGTAGTTTCGACAGATTGCAACTTTCTGTCTCAACTACTAAAGTACTACTTTCTGCTCTTGATACACAAATAGCTATTGTTAATAATGTCAAATTATGACAGCTCGCGGAAAATTAGGCGTGCTTCAAAGTTACTTTCTGCTTAAGAGCGCCAATAATGTCAAATTATGACAGCTAGCGGGAAACATCTTTCGATAGTGATAGTAGAAAAAAGATATTTTTGAATATACTTTGACACTGTCTTACCAAAAAATGCAATCCATAGATAATAAATTTCGTAATCTCTTTGATGTTTTGGTACCAGGCCAAAATAAATGTAAAAAATATTATTTTCGATTGTACATTGAATATGATAGTTATTTTTTTTAAATCTAAAAAAATTGTTAATCAACATTCTTTAATGGGATTTTTTAGCAGATATTTAAAGTATATCTTGATTTTACTTAAAAAAATTAATTCTTAATCGCAATTTCATTTATGTACATACCACCAACGAATCCTCAAACGGTTTTACGTTAAGCGATGCTTATATATTAATTAGGTCCAATCATCTTCCGTATTTTGTCTTACAACGACAAAATTCTAATCTAAATAATTTCTATTTCTAGAAAAAAAACTAAAAAAAAAATATTATACAATACACTTAAGTTATACTTTCATCAAGGAATGGTTTTTATTAAATTTCATGACGGAAAATTACGTTGAGGTAGAAGAAATATATTCTGTGAAGATTTACTCCACGTTTGATGGATAGAGCGAGGTTTCTATAAACTTAAACTCGATATTTCGTGAAATGAAACAAATTATCCGTAGAAAGAATTCCATGGGAATCTAGAGTTGTTTAAATAAAAATAACGTTTTGAAACTAAACTATCCTTACTTGCCATTTATTACACTCCGATACCGAAATATTCACTCTACTCGAAAAGACAACTATTGTAAGTTGGAGGATTGTTCGTTGGCAGAATTGCGTTGATGACCTAGACTCCATCATCGAAATTTAATAAAAATCAATCCTTTATCACTATCGAATCCTTGAACGGAATTTCGTCAAGTGACGCTTACATTCTAATGGAGAATATTCATCGGTTGTTTGTCCTACATTGACAAAACTCTAATTCTAGAAAATCTTACATCCTAAAATAAAAGGTTAAATTTAACGAGTTACTGACTATAAACAGCGAAAACCGTTCAAATTTTGCCCTCAAATGGTAAACACCAAAACGTTACATCACTGACCATCATAATAACTTTAGTTACCCTAGTCAAGAGGTGAGTAACTGGCGATGGTTCTAACACCCACTCTTGTTTTAGTTGTGAAGTTATATTGATTTGTCGTGAAGCGTTATTTGATTCTCTTAAGGCCGGGCCACACCGGCATCCATCCGTCCGCAAATAATCGCTGGGTTATAACCAGCAATTCGATAAAAATAATGTTTTTATACAAAACAATTTTCAAAATTTACAGACTACAAATTTTAATATGACACATAATGGATAATTAGAAAATCTACAATATTCAACAGAAAAATTATAACTTCTGTTTTTAAAAACAAATAAAAGTTTGTCATTAAAATCGTGCCAAAATGAAAGTAAAACTCGTACTAGATATTATTTTCGGTTGAATTATAGTGAATTTTTTTTAAATCTATAAAAATTGAAAACTAATTCAATTAGATAATCAACATTCACTCACCCAACAAGTTTAACAGTATTTTTAACAGATATTCAAAGAACCAAGCACTATTTTCATTTTACTTAGGAAAATTAATACCTAAGTACCAATTTATTTATGTATCTACCACCAACAAATCCTCAAACAGTGTTTCGTTTAGCGATACTTACATTTTATTCAATTTGTCCTAATCCTAATCGAAATAATTCCTATTTCTAGAAAAAAGAACTACCAACAAATCATTATTTAATATAATTTATATTTTTATCACCAACGAATCCTTGAACGGAATTCGTTAAGCGATGCTTACATTCTAATGGGAAATATTCATCGGTTGTTTGTCCTACATTGACAAAATTCTAATTCTAAAAAATCTTACATCCTAATATAAAGAAAATTAATTGACTTGATAATGAGGGTTTTCAAGATGGTACTTTGCTTCAAAATATATTTCCGGTGAATTGACTTCTAACACTATTTTTGACATTTAAAGGTTTTTAATCACAATTTTTGTGTATTTATTAGGAAATAGTACTAAATAAAGAACATCTTTAGACTCTATTAACTGCAAATGGACTTGTTTACAGTTTTGATATTGTAAAAAGCATTTGATTTGGGTTTGAAGATATCCATCATCGTTCTACAGAGCTGTGTTAATAAAGTCAAGTTAACATCCATAAAATACACTCTTCATAACAAATTTATTAAATTGGGTTATTTAAATGTCAGTAAGATTTGGCAGGATCTTATAAAAACAAGATATTTGTTGTCTAACTGTCTCCATGTCTATCTGAATGTCGCTTTATCAGGGAAAAGGAGAGACACCTTTCACTTACTGACAGAATGCAACAATTTTTCACTAAAAATACTGCCCCCCTTGGAAAACAGAATATGGAGAAATCTATTCCTTGAACCCGTAACGGATCCTCCACTTCATAGGAGTAGAACGAGTAGACCCTAGCTTGGTCATGTTGATACAACTCACTTATTTCATTCATCCATCTCCATTTATAAAAAATGTCATAAAGTCGACCAAAACGTCTGGGATGTACCCACAAAAATAAAACTTTTGTCAAAATACACAAAAAACTAGAAATAACAATGAACACAATGAATATTAAGTAAATATCTATTAAATAAACGAAAATTAGTTTCAAAAATGATGAACAAACAATGATAGAAAGGCGATGACAGAAAAATTTTTCAAAACTGTCAGTTGTCAATACCATTTACGAAAAGTGCTACCATCTGACTGTCAACTTAAATTCAGTATTTAAACAGAGTTTGGTAAAATATAAACAGAACTTGAAACAAGAAAATATTTGAACGAAACTATATTAGCTAATGAGGTAGAGTTGTCCTTTTGAAGAAAAACATATCTGTAATATAAATGTTAAGGTTCTTCTATCTGTCACTTGTCAATTCTATTACTGGTCAATAAAGTAGAGTTTGATTTTTACATAAAGAAAAGCGGTGATAAGAGATACATAAGAATACACGAAATCTGGTCGAAAAGAAGTAAATCATTTATATTACAAATAATTTCTTTATATGGATATCAGTCAAGTTCAAGTCTACATCAATAATAAAACGGAACAGAACATAAAAACATCCTCAAAAATAATTAGCAATTCTAAAAAATACGAAACGAAAACCATTAAAGATAAAACAATTTATCGGCTAGCTCGGCACTAGGCGCTTTTTTAATATGTTGTCCTACCAGCGCGGCCAATTTATGAGCGTATTGGCAAGGCGCTGGTACTCGAATAGTACCAGACCAGTTATAATACAAATGACATAGTTTGTAACATAATCGTTGTACGTGATCCGCTTTCAATTTACATGAATCATGTAAAACGATGTAATGTGTAGGATTTACTGTTCCTTGTCGTACGTTTTGAGGTACCAAAAAGAAATCGCTTAGATAACGTCTCGTCACGGAATGATCCAGGATCGTTCCAGGTGGGGGATTGTCATAGTTGCCATCTCTATCTAAGAATACATCAAAATTATTCAAATAAAATAAAAATAGCTTTTATATTACTTACTAGCAGCAAATATTCTTGTATTTATCCTTTTCTGTACCACCACAAAACATATTTTTATGTCTAATCCCAATTCTTGTAAAACACTTTCTAACTGTTGTACTTCATAACGTTTACAATGATCCAATTGTCCATCACCAACACCATCTCTGATGATTACAATTTTTTCTGGAAAACTACCATTTTCCTTCCTCCTCGCCTCCAACAATTTGGTAAATGCTACCTTCATGTGATCGCCCAGTTCTTTCTCTTGGAAGATGGCAATACTAAACCACCTATAAACAACAAGGTTACATATTTACCGTATTCGTTAACTTAATTCTTACCTTGAAATACTTTCGTTGAGACTTGCTACAAATCCACAAACTGAGTTTCCTTTTGGTCCACCATGATACACGTCTATTCCACATATCATCCAACCTTTAAAAGGGAATCTTACTGTCCACAGTGTTCCGCCTAACTTACAAGTCATCTGCAGTGCAATTTTTTGGACGATTGAACGAACTTTTTGTGGATTGGAAAGGGTTCTAGAGTTTATAACTTGAGATGCCACAGGTATTTGGGTACAACAAATTTTCTTAATTACAGAATAACGATCGGACCTCATCGTTGGACATATAAACACAACAATCTGTGTATCTTTATTGATATGTTCCTGACAAGCCTTCATGTAACTGTCGGTCCGATCATCAGGTAATCTTACTGGTTTTGGTGCAGTTATACGACAACCCATTACTTTTCCTAATCTACACATCAAGTCAGAAAAATCTTTTGCATATTTTTTATCTCGGTCAGTGTAGAAAACTATCCAATTGTACATATCAATGGGACCTGTCACCTAAAAAATAAAATTTAACAAAAACAGAACAAGTTATTCAATTTCAAGTTACCTCATTTTCACCAGCTGGTCTAGACCAATCAGCACTATTGTTTGTTTGATATTGATTATTTCCAAAATAAATAATTTCATTGTCTAGCTGTCTTCCTGGAAAAGTTACAGAATCATTAGCCAAACGTAGTCCCCAGCTGGATAAAACTTGTTTAGCTTCTGGTGTTTTTTCTACATTTTCTAGATATTTTCGGAGGGCAGCCACTCTTTGGTTTGGTGTAACTCTTGTGTATTGAGCTACGTCTTTCATGACCTGGAAAAAACAAATTTTTGATGGTTACACAAGTTTTTATAAAACATATTTAAAAAACTGTATATAGTCTTCAGACTTTCTGACTTATAAACCACTTTCCACAACAGCAGCAAAATTAAAGGGAACTGTCCGTGTGGATTATGTTTGAAAGTTGTCTTGATGCAGATATAATTGCCAAGTTAAATTAAATTTTATAAATTTGTTTTTAAGTTTACCAAATCATTTGATAAATAATGAGGAGGCTTGTTAATGTAATACGAATAAACAAATTTATAGTATCATTACCTTAAAGTCACTTCTCATTGTGTCCGTAAGTCCTGTAAGATAACTAATTTCGGGAATTAAGCACACCATTCTCTCTACTTTTTCAGATGATCCAGATACTTTTATATTTTTCCTATTAATCAACAAGGGCTGATTTACATCTTTGATGGTTATATTATATTGTTGTTTATAATAATCAATGAAAGAAATGGTACTACCGTCTCTTGTAGGAAAAGTATCCTGAGGAGACATATCCCAGGCAATATCTTCCACTGTGTATGTTTTATTATTATATTTGGTGAATACACAAGCACCTATTAAGCTTGAAGTTGCAAGTTCCTTAAATCTTCTAGGATCTGTAGCTCTAATTAAAAAAAAATAATAATAAAATTGAAAGAAATATTTTAAAATCCATTACCTTAATTCATTTAAAAGTTCATATGCATTTTGGGTTCTCATTACTTTATGTTGTGTATCAAGACACAGCATTAAGCCATCCTCTAATTCATCAACTGTTACAACAAAACCTGGAAATACTTCTAATTTGTGTTGTGGTATCAGGTATTTGTGGTTAATATCAAAATAATTACGACCCATTGGAGTATATAATAGTGTATACATGATGCGTTTGAAGAGAACATTGTAGAGATGACGACATTCACTGTCTGCTAGACTCTTCTGTTTCTTATAAATAATTTTTACTTCGACTGCTTGATCACCATCTGGGCCTGGTAGGCTAACCGAAAATGTTTTATATGTACCAGTAATTTTTTGAGGAAGATAAAGAACATTACCTACGGAAGTTAAGAAAAATAAGATAATTATAGTCTGTCTAGTCCATATTTATTGAACAGCTGAAAAACTTACCTCCATCAAATACTTTGGGTAAACCAAGCTCTTTCATAACAATGCTAGTTGCTTTAATCCTCTTATTTTTGGCATCAAGTTCTGGATTTAATTTGACTTCAAATTCAAATACTCCTCTGTCTTTTTCAACATGTAGTTTAATATAATTTGCTGATAAAGGAATGGGTTTACCAGCTTCTCCTAAAATATGTTAACATTCCCCTTTTTATTATCTATTATTCAATCTAGCTAAATCACATACCTTTAAAATGTATTGGTTCTTTCTCAACAAAAGAAATTTGCGATGTTGCTTCAGTGATATCTTCTACTTGTTTATCTGTTCCAGAAATTGAAGGCTCCGGTTGAGGTGTAGTGGTCGGAATAGAAGATTGTGGCAGAGTTGCTGGGTCTATTCCAGGCTTGGCAGTTTTTCTTTCATTCAATTTAAGAAGGAGGGCTGCTCTGCCTTTTGGTTTTGTTGGTTGAGAAGTTTCAGGCTGGATTCCCACGAGTTTCTCGGTTTCCTCTTTTTGTAATTGATTGCGACGAGCTAGAAGTAATGCTCCACGACCTTTTGGAGGGGGTTTATCCATTTTCGTACCAAATATTCAAATTTTTACTTAAATGGAAATAGTTAATAGCAAGCGGTATTTGTCAAACAGCATTAATTTTTAAAATGGAGAAATATCACAAACAATTAATATTATTGCACACGCAACCATAACCAACTACTATAATGAATATAAACCATAGGCAGCCATAGGTACCATGTTATCTATGTAGGTACCTAAAAAAACGAGTCATCTACAGGCATTCTTTGATTTTTCTTTAGTCTGGTTGTGGTTAAATATGGATTAAAACTAGTAGCAAAAATAAGTAACTAAAATAAGAGACAAACCTAGAAACTAAACTTATACATAAATTAACTCTCTACAAGCCTACAGAACTACACCAAAAGAAGGACAATCTGGAATCAGACAAAATGGACGTAACGAGGTAAATAACATTTCTCAGTTCAGTTTTCCCAACATGGAGACTGTATAGTCTCCATGGTTCTAAGCTTAGGGGCTTTCTCTCTCTTGACCAATGAAATATGTGACTTGCTTTGTTACTGAGGACAGTTCGTTCATTTGAACTTTCCTTTAATCTCGAACAAGAAAGGTTAGGTTAGTGTAGGAAAATAACCAAGCAGATGGTGCTGTAGCTATTGGTTGAGTTTAAATGTAACGTATTTTAATTGGTTGAAAATTCTATACTTTATAACGTCAAAAAATAAAAACGTAGTTTCACTTTGCGCCGTTTTAGGTGTTTGGCGTTTTGTGGAAAAGTAGCGTTATGATAAAATAATAAACAAAATGCCGATATTAAGTTCTCAAATTGTGGAAAAATAAGTTTAAAACCTTATTTGAAGTTATTTAAAAACATTTTAAGCAGTTATATGGTATTATTTAATAATGGAGAGTGTCAAAACGGAAGATGAACTAACCTCAACAGTGGGCAATGTCATGTCAACGTCCAATAAAGAGGAAAAAAGCGACTCTAGCGATGCTACCCCAACTTCTTCGACCGATGCAAATACCAATCCTACGGCTTCCCGATCAGGTAATTTCCAAACGTTTTATTTAAACTTAATGGAAACAGGTATTTGTGTAGAAACGATTGTATCTTATTTCATAATTGTTCAGTCATACCATTACCTTTTTTTACATTGTATTTTGATATGTACTTAAATATTTGCATTCCAATGTTTGCAGTTTTTATTAGTAACTAAAAATTTTGTTTCAAAAATATATATTGGAAAAACAATTGTTTTTGCAGATGAGAAATGTAAATATTGGTGGTGATAATATAATAAATTGATTGTGCCAACCTAATTGACGTTTTTTGAATAGGTATTTTATGTATTTAATTTTACTTTTTGATGTTAATGAAAATTATTTTCCATGGATAATTATGGATTAGAAATTAGTTAACCCAATGGCTTTATTGTCAGTGAATGTTCTTTTTGAAAGCAATTAAATGACAAACTTGATTTGTAAGCAATTTTGCCTATGTATTGTCTACAGTCTAGGAGTCATTATAGTTTTATCTAAGCTCCATTAAATTTGATAATATTTCATTCCTTGTGTCTATGTCTTGTGCAATTGAATTGTATCTTGTTATTTACATTTGTATTGTATTACAGTTTCTGATGATCCCATCAGTAGCACCTCTTCGGACATATTTGAACAAAAAGCATCTACAATGAGTGGTCAAGCTGTGGATGAAACAGACAAGGCAAATGCTCCAGATCAAGTAAATGAATTGTTAGATATACTTGATACAAATGAAAAAGTCACAGAGGATGTTGAAGATCTTGTTCATGATTTAGAAAGTCTTTTAGGGGAAACTTCAGAACCTTTTAATTTACCAACCAAGCCAATTCAAACAGTAGATGACAAACCACCAAGTTATGTTGACAAAAGTAAGTATACTTCCATTTCTTTTTCTAATGTAGTTAAATAAACAAAAGTATTTAGTCACAAACATAAAATTTTGTCGCAGGTGCTGATAATGATTTAGGTGAAATTGTAGAACCCAAACCAGATCCAACTAAGACTGAGCCATTAGAGAATACATCAGGAGATAACCAAACAGAAGGAAACAATCTACCAGAAACCTCTGAACCAGAAAATAGTTCTACTGTTAACAATGAAGATATTCCTAAAGCTGCTGAAATATCTGTTGATGAGGAGATGAATAATGTCACCCAAGAAAATGAATCAGTTGTATTGGAAAAAGAGTATGAGGAAGACCAAGCATTAGCAGAACCTGATAATTCAGAAAATACCGGCAAAGATGATGGAAACAATGAAGTTACTAATCAACTAGCAGATGAAGACAGTACAGGTAGTTGGGAACTGATAGAACATCCCAATTTGGTTGAAAAAGAACCTTTAGTAAGTTCAACTCCTGACGATTCTTCTAACAAAAACATACAACATGATAATTCTTTAAATACTGGAGAAGATATAACTTCTAGCGGTGATAAACCTTCTACTTCCATGGAAAGACAAGATAGTGAAGATAGCAGAGAAGCAGACAGTTTACATACACAAGTTGTTGGTGAAACTAGTGAAGTAATGGAAGAAAGTAAAGATTTTAATAATATTACTGATACAGTTGAAGAACATTCTAGTGAAGCTGAAGCTGTGCCTTTAACAAGTGAAGGTGAATTTTAACATTCATATTATTTGTCATGCTAAGCATATACTAAACTGTACCCTTTTACATATTATTTTGTTTATTTCAATTCCAGAAATAGAAAATCCCAAAGAAGAGCATATCAACATTGAGGAATCTCAAAATATAGAATCGCCAATGGAAATATCCTCCAGTGAAATTTGCAGCAAGTCTAAAACATTTAAGAAATGTCAATCAGAATGTCTCAAAGAAGAATCTTCAAATCAAGAAGCTGTTGACTCTAGTGATTATCCTAACCAAACTAGAGATGTGGAAAGGAATGAAAATAATGAAGTAGAAGATAATCAACTGCATGAGGAACCTGCAAAAGATAATGAAAATGAAACCAAGGAAACAACAGCTGAAGTTAGTGTAGAAGAAGGCAGTTCTGTAGAAAGTTCAGAAATTATCAAAGTTAAGACTGAATTGAATCAAGAAGTGACAGCACCTAATAACACATCTGAACAGATGGATGCAAAAGAATCTAATCAACAGAATGAGATCTCTGAAATAGTCGGCAAGAAAACAGATGCAAATGTGCAGTTAAGTGTGGAGGAACCATTGCCTGGTAGTTCTATGGAAAATATGGAGGTTGAATCTGAAGTAGATAAGCAACAAAATGAAGCTTCTTCCCAGTACAACAAAGAAATTGATTCGAAATCAGACAAAGAACAGGTAAACACTGAACCAACATTAATAGCTCCTTCAGATAACAATATAGTTGTAACTGAAACCACATCTGAGCCAACATCTGAAGTTACTCTGGAAAATACTGAATCGATCAAAGGAGTGACCACTATTTCCCAGGAAGTTACAGAATCAACAATTGAAGATGAACAAAAACTTGAAGACCTTATAGTTACAGCAGAAATAAATATGGATGTGGAGACTCCATCTTCAATTACTACAGAAAATATTGAAATGGGACAAAAATTATCCACTGTTTCTTCTGAATCACATCTTATTTCTGAAATTGAAGATAGTCAACCTGAAGATTCAGTGGTTATCACTGAGATATTTGTGATTGAATCTGAGTCAAAACTTGGCTCTTCCCAAGAGATTGGAGAAATAAATGAAAAGCCAAGTAAATTTGATGTTGGAGCTTCTGAAACTGCAATAGACAATATTGAGATTAACAAAACAGAAGTAAACGTAACTAATACATCTAGAGCAGATGAATTGACTGAATTACCACCCGATCATCTTCAAATTTCTCAAACAATGGAGACAGATAAAACAGAGGCAACTGAAAATGTTGCCGTAATGGATGAATCAGCACCTTTGGTATTGCCAGAAATAGAAAACAGTGAAACAAATGAAATTCCTAGTAAAACTGATGAAACTTTGGAGGTTGACATGGTGACAGTTGAAACAGAATCTGAAGAAATTGTATGCCAAAATTTAGTTGCTTCCGATAAGTCAGCAGTGTTAAAATTGTCTGAATCACAACCTGACTTGCTTCAGGAAGATGTCAAAATACTATTGAAGTCCTCGGAATTGCCACCAGATTGTCCTAATAGTGATACCTACAGAAAAGCAGTTAAAGCTGATGACAAAGAGTCTGAAGTTTTAGTGGAAAATGTGGTAATACTTGAAGATAAGCCGATGACATCAAAACCTGATTCATCAACAGAAAATAGTGTAGTAACTGAAAATTCTAGTGAACATGGCAAATTGGAGTTGCCTAAAACGGTACCCCAAAAAGAAGTAATTACAAATGAGGAAGCTGGATCTGAAGTTGGTACAAATAAATCAGATCAAGAACAATCTAAAGACACTGTGGAGAATGCATCCAAGACTGTAGAAAACAGTGGATTAAATGAGAAATCGGTTGCAGTTATTGATATAAATGTACCAGATAAAGAGCAAATTGAAGTTTCAATTGATAAGATGGAGACAAACAAAAGTGAATCTAAAATTATTGCACATAATATTGAATCTGTTGATTTAGAAGTGACAGAATCGGAAATTAATAAGATACAACCAATTCTTGATGCTTCTAAAGAAAAAACCGTTGTTGAAATGGAGTGTAATGAAGCCAAACCTCAAAATGAAACAGTGAAAGATTTAGGATCTCATACAATTTCTATTGTAGAAAACAGTGAAATAAATGAAACTGGTACCACCACAATAGAAAAAGTGCTTCCAAAAAATAGTGAGTTGGTTGAAACTAAGTTAGTTCCATCCCCAACTAGAGAAATTGTGTCTAGTACAGGTAAAGATAAGAAAAGTGCCGATCCTAAAAATAAAATTGAGTTGGAACCTAGTGTAACTGAAGTGCACGTTGAGACTGTAGGATTAACATCAAATGTGGATGAATTGTGTACAACATTAGAATTGGATGAAAAAATACACTCTACAACTTCAGCAGATGATAAAAAAGATGCTACAGATACAAAATTGGATGCTATCGATCCCCAACCTGGAATATCCAAAGAAAAAAATGATTCAATTGAGGTTGAAATACATAATGAAGATGAAATGGAAAATAAACCTGAAAAGGAGGAAAGTAAATATATTGAAAAATCTTTTGAAAAACAGGAGAATGAAGCCAAAGCTGTTGTAGAACAAAGTGAAGTTACAAAATTAGAATCTTGTGTTGATAATGTGGTTGCAGAAATTGCAGCAACAGTTAGTGAAAAAGATGAAAAAATAGTGTCTACTAAATATGAAGAAAAAATGAATGTAGAAGAATCACAATCACTGCTATTTGAGGAAAAGAAAAATAAAGGTAATGTATTAGTTTCAATTTAGGTAATGATTTCAAGCAGATGGATAAAGTGAGCACAATTAAGGTATCAATAATTTTGTGCAAAGTATGTAAAATGTATGTGCACTAATCACAATTTTTGCGCTTGAATGGTTGTGTTCAATAATCCGTCTCTTTCAAGCTATTTTTTATCAATTTTAATTAATTTTAACAGCACCCATAACATCATGTCATATAATATCATAATTACACGAAACTATATCGTCAGCTTTTGTGGAATCCCACAGTGCATGTAAATTAAAAACTTTCCAAATTAAACTTATTTTCAATTTTTGTTATCTGGATTTATCCTGTGGGTTGAGTAAATTCGGTAAATTATTTCAGCTAATTTCATATATTCCTAAATTTCAAATCCCTTGCAAGAATTCTGAAATTAGCTTTGATATTTTGCATACGTTTTTTTTTCACACACACAAAGATGTTGCATGTTTGTCTATTACTCCATAAACTTTTTTTTGGACGTATCAATTGTCCTAATGAACATGAACCCTATAAAGTTAGCAGAGCCACTTGCAAATAAATCGATGAAACCTATTCCAATAATTGTCGAGAATTTGTCGTGAACGTAAAAAATTTGTCGCGCTCTTAGTTTTTTTTATAAGGGGTGGCTCTGCTAACTTAATATTAAGTTAGCAGTGCCACCCATAAATAAATATTAAAATGCATCAAAATTATTACGAATAATTGTCGAGTAATTGTCGAAATCCATCTGACGTAAAAAAAACGCAAAAAATCTATTCCGTCTAGCATATATATACAGTGTTTCCGCGTAAGTTGGCTACATATGGAAAACTTTTTTATTATTGGTTTTAGGAAAAAAAGTTATTCTTCATAAAAAGCTCTGCATTATCTAAAACCTGAAATGCAATCATTAGATATTTCTTATTTTGAGCCGTATACGAGGTTTGTCAAAAAATATTAATCTAAATTGGAAGTTATATCCAAATATGCAATTACAGCTATTTAACATGAAAATTAAGATTTGGTAATTATTTAAGTTTTACATTATAAAGTATTTGTAATCGTAAGTAATCACCAAATCTTAATTTTTATGCTAAATATCTGTAATTGCATATTTGGATATAACTTCCAATTTTAAACAACTTTACTTCTTACAATTTTTCTGTATTGTGAAAAACAAAGGTACTTTACTCTTGAGTGAGATTAATATTTTTTGACAAACCTCGTATACGGCTCAAAATAAGAAATATCTAATGATTGCATTTTAGATAATGCAGAGCTTTTTATGAGGAATAACTTTTTTTCCTAAAACCAATAATAAAAAAGTTTTCCATATGTAGCCAACTTACGCGGACAAACTGTATATACCTTTTTCTTGGAAATTCCATATCATTATCGACGAATACAATTTTTTTTCAAGCAACTTTCTATTTTTCAAAAGCAAAAAAATTATGTTTCAAAGCTGAATGATAGAACACACTTATGTAACTTTGTTGATTTATTTTTTTTCAATAAGAATTTATCTGAAAAATTGTCAAATGACCAAAACGTGTTTGTCGTGGGGTATTTGAATTTTTTGAAGCAAAAAACTAAGTAATTGGTGAAATTGGATGAAAACAATATTCCGATTTCTCAATAATATACCCAGGAAACTTGGTTAATTATTGTTTTTCCCACGATCGTGCGATTTAAACTTTCCCGCACGCATTTTATTTTTGAAAGTGTCACTCTCCCGCACTAGTGCGAGAAAGTAAAATTATGCAAATTTTGACCTTATTAGATAGATTTTTACTTCGGAAGTTATAATCAAAACTGTGGAGATTCGCCGATATTCATCAGTGATGTAGATATTTGAATAGAAACCCTGGATAAAACTTGTTTTATTTATATTTTACAAAATATAAGAATTTCTGGATAGACTTTTCTATTTGGTGGGCAACTTTCTCCTTTTTCTTTGAGGTCATCATCGAATCTATAGTTATTGGTTCCTCTTGTCCATATATTTCGAACAAAACGATATTTCCTGAAATATAACATTAACAAAATGATGTACATATTCCAAACGGCTGAATAAATAAACAAAAAATTTGAATTCAAAAGAGGGTGGGGACTTTCTGAAGCTTACTTCTTGCTTATATTGGCCCTGAAAATTGTTAATATCTGTCACCAGCGAAAATGTTCGAATATCATGAATTTTTTTGTCCCGTCTTTTTTTATGTAGGCAAGTATCTTTATCTTTTCTAAACAAGAAATCTTATTTCGTGAAATGAAAAACGTCAGATTAATGACATTGTCATAGCTTCGGTTTCCGGAAATTATCACAGGAACGAAAGAAATATGACTGAACTTTTTCAGTTGGGATGAATAAACGGTACAAAAACACCGCACCACTTTGTGGCCTCACTCAGCCCGGTATTTTTTTAAGCAAGTCATAACTATTTTCGAACTAGATATAGTTAATTTCATCAAAATTTTAGAAAAAGAGTTTGGATAATTTTTAACAAGTATGTTTCCCTATTTTTGTTTAATTGCAGTGGTAGAAGTGAGGTCTGATAGATATATTCATGAAGGGACCTTGAATGCAAAATTTCAAGTTTTTAAAGTCATTATTGCAAAACAAATCAATTCATATCAAAATTTCGAGTAAGCTTTTGGAATAATTTCTTATCAAACTTAATTGCTCTAAAGTGGAAAAAAGTTAATTAACTAACCTATATCCAATGAAACTGATTGTGATGTTTCGTGGTGGTTTCTACATTTTTTGTCGTTGGTTATGATTCCTTCTATAAAGCTTCCTAAGTTCTCCTTTGATAATTTCGCATGCAAGCCGTAAGTTGGGTATTCAATTCTTCGAAAACACCCATTTTTACAGTTTCGGATTTCCACAAAACTGGGAAACTGTTTGAAAATTTTTGCTGCAAGAGAACTCACGCTGGTGGTACAGTTAATTTCTCGTGTTGGTGTATTTTCTTTGAAATCTTCCCCAAATAATATACATATTATTTCGGCCCTTTTCTTATATGTCGTTTGTCTGACACCGTTCTCCATTGTATCACACACAAGGTGAAAAAAATTATTTTCATTTTTATTTAAATTGATGAAATTTCTTATGTTTCTATTATCGCCAAATGCCGCTAGTAATATTTGGAAAATACTGTCGAACGCACAAGTATTTGTGAGCGACACTTCTGATTTTCCCAATTTAATTAGTCGTAAAGATGACACGGTTCCATTTTTTAAACATGGCAATTTACCGTATCTTTTGTACGACATTGCGTCGAGAAACTCCACAGTATTTTTATTCAAATATCTGGATTTTTTAGAAATTTTCGGTGAGCCACCCTTTCCTCTCCAATTATCAATTTTTTGAGTTGCGAGTCTGTCGTCTTTCCTTGAGTTGTAAAAGCATTCGGGGCATAATATTATTTTATCTTCCTCTTCTTTATTATATTTTGTACAATTTAAACAAATTGCAGCTTTACAAATTGCACACACTCGAGCATTGTAGGAGTTTCCTTTGCAATATTCGCAAACAAATACTCGTTTGAATACATTTACTTCTGACGACAAGTCCTGAAAAGGTTGTCTCTCCGTAGATTCGTCTTCTATTTCCCTTTTATTATTGGAATCAGATGTTTTTTTGTCGAAACTTTCATCATAAATTTCATTTTTTGTGGAAGAAATGGGGGGGGGGACAAATGATCATGATCATCAAATATATCGGACAGTCGACTGTCATTAAATGTTTGGACAATTTCAGAAGCAGTTGTGGTGTTAACTGAACTGACGGGAAAATCTGCGGAAAATTCCTTCTCGATTTCAAAACGATTCAGAGAGACGTCACTTGAAACATCAATTTTCATTTTCCTTTGTGATTTTTTCAATATTGGTTTTATATCTATAATATTCGTAGCTGAATGTACATTTTCATTCGATTTAGTTTCGAATATTTTCAACTTTCCGTCATTGTATTCGAGAAATGTTCTCACTGCGACATCTACTCGTAATATGCGATTGCAGAGAACATGATTCTTTATTATGTTGAATTCAGCTTCCACAGGAGCACTACTGGCAGGTATTCGCCCATAGCCAAAATCATCCCTGCAAATGCAACTCCAAAGGGGTATTGTTGCCATTTTTTTTATTAGACGATCGGCGAAGACGGGAAAATATCTGGGGTTGAAATCATCTCCGTCTTCGCACTCCAGTTTTCTCTCAACTCCTTTCCTTATATCAATACCCCATTGTTGCCATAGGTTCCCAACCAGATCTGATTTTTCGTTTCCTTCCTCATCATTTTCTTCTTCATCTGTTGATTCTTCGAAATTCACTTCTTTTTCGGAGTCTTCGATTGTTTTATCTATGATTTCCCCAACTTCTTCTTGGCAAGTATTGCTATTCATCAGAGAAACAATAACATCAAGAGATTCCTTCAAAGAAATTGCACCTACACCCGCTTTTTCAAACAAAGAAATTGTCAATAGTGCGGTAATAACACGCTTGGCAGAGTCTCTGTCACGACATAAAATGAGTTGTTCAATCGTACACAAGTAGAATTTTTTTTTCCATTTTTCTTTGCATTCTTTCTTGAAGAAATTTACCCAGCTCTTGATAAAATGTGCTACATCTGTTCTTATGTAAGTTTTTGGGACGTCCGATATTCCAGAATTGTAACACCTATTTGTGTAATCCATTATATCGTTGAGTGAAAAATACAAGATAATATAAACAAATATAAATAAAATTGTGGCTGGAGCTGCTCCTAGTAGATGGATGCTTGTCCTCCATGGTTGGAAGATGATCCCAGCCGGTAGAAAATATAATCAATCGGTCAAAAAATCAACAACCGACAGAAAATATTCCCCACCGGTTTACAGGATGTTTTCTACCGGCTGCACCCTGCTAGAAGTTTGTCTTTACTAGCAAAGTGCAGAAATAAAAATATACAATCAGGAACAAATTCAAAATCAACAATTATAAAACATTATATGTCAAATATCAACAAAAAATTAACAATGTACATTTAATACAATATTTTAACCAAAAATATCAAACACAAATTACACAGCATAATATATTTTAAAATTAACATATTAACACCCCAATATCACCACTACTTCACCAACCCCTACCACACTCAAGCTTGAGCATGCAAATATTAAACCCATGCAGATAAGAAAATAAACATGCAAATAATATGTACTTTACCAAATAATATAAGCCTTATAATGAATTAGAATGGAAATTTTGATTTATTAATAGTACTGGAAAAAAATCTGGAGCTCCAAATTGAAAAAGTCAAAGATAACTTTTGTAACCTGAAAAATCCTTTCCTGAAAGAAATTCTGGAACAAAAAATTAAATTAATGATAAAAAAAATTATCTAAAATTTTTGATTATTTTTGAGATAGGCCTATGAGCAAGTTTAAATATATCGTTATATTACAAATAAATTCTGAAGAGTATATCCATCGCTGGTAAAATTTCTAGAACAGAAAATCAAAAAAAATTAAAAAATTCAACAAAAATCCGATGGAATCTTGAAGCCTGTAAAAGAGTGTTAGTGTGCTGAAAAGAAGCGCTGAAAAAAATTAAATTAAATTATATTCATGAAAAAAAAAGTATCAAAATTTTTTATAATTTTTGAAATAGGCCTATCAGCAAGTTTGAATATATCGATATATTCCAAATAA
Organism: Lochmaea capreae; assembly: GCA_949126875.1. Lineage (NCBI taxonomy): Eukaryota > Metazoa > Arthropoda > Insecta > Coleoptera > Chrysomelidae > Lochmaea > Lochmaea capreae. The sequence goes on along the minus strand of OX421406.1, from coordinate 8,638,167 downwards.
ATTCTGAAGAGCATATCCATCGCTGGTAAAATTTCTAGAACAGAAAATCAAACAAAATTAAAAAAATTCAACAAAAATCCGTTGGAATCTTGAAGCCTGTAAGAGAGTGTTAGTGTGCTGAAAAGGAAGCGCTGAAAAAAATTGTTAGTAGTTAGTCAGAACCTGCCAAGTAGCCATTTTGCATGTAACAGCTTTGGCTTCTACGATATTTTGATAGCCCATACTGGGCAACAATTTCCCCAACTTGTTAATCCATACCCATTCAACAAACGGAAAACACTTAAGCGCACTCGCCCCATCTGGATGACCGCCCGCTTTGCAAACGAGACTGACCGACAACCTAGTGAACGAGCACTTTCCCACAGTGTGGTACTGCGTGCATCCGTGAAGGAAAAAGTCAATCGTAAGCACACAAGTGGTTACATGTGGCGTCCTTGACAAGTAAAATAAAATGCTTACCAATGTCTGTTTGAAAAAAGAACCAACTTGTGAAAGGAAGGCAGGACAATATTTAGAAAAATGAGGAACAACATAGCTTACCTATGTCTTTTGAGAAAATAAGCAATTCCTAAGAGAATGGGAGGACAATATTTAGAAAAATGAGGAACGACATAGCTTACCTATGTCTTTTGAGAAAATAAGCAATTCATAAGAGAATGGGAGGACAATATTTAGAAAAATGAGGAACAACATAGCTTACCTATGTCTTTTGAGAAAATAAACACCTTGTTAAACAAAGGGAGGACAATATTTAGGAAAATGAGGAACGTCATAGTTTACCTATTGTTAGTTGTTAGTCAGAATCTGTCAAGTAGTCACTTTGCATGTATCAGCTTTGGCTTCTACGATATTTTGATAGCCCATACTGGGCAACAATTTCCCCAACTTGTTCATCCATACCCATTCAACAAACGGAAAACACTTAAGCGCACTCGCCCCATCTGGCTGACTGCCCGCTTTGCAAACGAGACTGACGGACAACCTAGGGAACGAGCACTTTCCCACAGTGTGGTACTACGTGCATCCGTGAAGGAAAAAGTCAATCGGAAGCAACCTAGTGATTACATGTAGTGTCCTTGACATGTAAAATAAAAAGCTTGCCAATGTCTGTTGAAAAATAACCACCTCGTAAAAGAAATGGAGGACAATACTTAGGAAAATGAGGAACGACATAGCTTACCTATGTCTTTTGAAAAATAACCACCTCGTAAAAGAAATGGAGGACAATACTTAGGAAAATGAGGAACGACATAGCTTACCTATGTCTTTTGAAAAATAACCACCTCGTAAAAGAAATGGGGGACAATATCTAGAAAAATGAGGAGCGACATAGCTTACTTAGGTATGTATTTTGAAAAGTTAAGCAATTAAGGCTGAAAGTTACCTTGCGTAGATGGAAGTTTGTCCCCCATGGCTGGAAGATGACCCCAGCCAGTAGAAAATATAATCAATCGGTCAAAAAGTCTAAAACCGATGGAAAATATTCCCCACCGGCTCATAGGATGTTTTCCATTGGCTAAACCCTACCAGAAGTTTGTCTTTACCTGCTAAGTGTAGGAATGAAAATGTACAAACATGAACAAATGAATTCAGGAATTATAAAAACGGTATGTCAAATATTACCAAAATATTTACATTTTCAATAATGCTTTCACCAAAAGGTATACTAACCTATGTCTTTTGGAAAAAGGCATATAAAGAAGTTATAAAAATTGGGAAAAGATGGAAAACAATATAGCTTACTCGTGTCTTTTGAAAATTAAGTGCATAAACAGTTTTAAATTCTAATACATAATTTGTAACAATATTCCAAGTTCATATAAGTTAATAATCATGAGTAGGCAATTATTATTCTATCGAAGTGTTCTAAACTATTTCAAAATCAAATAAGTACCTATATCAGTTTGCTGATAAATTATAAATCGGTTAATATTATTGTATAAAAATTATTTTAAATACAGTGTATTTATTTATTGCTAGTAGTAGTGAGAAATAAAGAAAGGATAATATTTTGGGAAATATAGGAAACAACATAGATCTCCTATGTCTTTGGAAAAAAATATTTTGGAAATAAATCAATACAGAATGGATTTTATAAAATAAGTAACCAATTGTACAATAACTAAAAAGTATATAACTTACTGTATCAAAGATTATTCTTAACTATTTCAAAATCTAATAAGCGAGTACTCAGATTATTGATGAATTTTATATCAGTTAAACTTTTTGTATAAAAATTATTTGTAAAAGATCCAAAATATTTTAAATACAGTGTATTTATTTATTGCTAGTAATAGTGAGAAATAAAGAAAGGAAAATATTTTGGAAAACATATAGGAACCAACATAGATCTTCTATGTCTTTGGAAAAAAATATTTTGAAAATAAATCAATACAGAATGGATTTTATAAAATAAGTAACCAACTGTACAATAACTAAAAAGTATATAACTTACTGTATCAAAGATTATTCTTAACTATTTTAAAATCTAATAAGCGAGTACTCAGATTATTGATGAATTTTATATCAGTTAAACTTTTTGTATAAAAATTATTTGTAAAAGATCCAAAATATTTTAAATACAGTGTGTATATTTATTTATTGCTCGTACTTATAGTGGTAGTGAGAAATGAAGAGAGGATAATATTTTGGGAAAATACAACAAACAACATAGGTATCCTATGTCTTGGGAAATAAATAAATACAGACTATATTTTATAAAATAAGTAACCGACAATACGATAACTAAAAATATTCGAAAAGTATATAACTTACTCTATTTATGAATGTCTTAAACCATTTTAAAATCCAATTTGTTGATAAATTAAGAATCGATTGAAATTTTTGTATGAAAATTATTTGTAAAAGTTCCATGATATTATAAAAACCTTTAAATACACTCTATTCATATATTGCTAGTAGATCTAGTAAAGAAAGGGTAATATATACGGGTAAAATATACAAAGCAACATAGTTACTTATGTCTTTTGAAAAAAAAATGGAAAATGAATAAATAGAGTATATATGTAGTGCTAGTAACTACCAAATAATAAAATACTGACTTACCTTATATAAAAAATTGTAATCCTTGGAAATCATGACCAAATATTCGAACTGCACTTAGGTACACTATCGAAAAGTTCGAAGACACACACAGTTTCACTACCGAAAATAATTTCGAACAAAGGTACACTCCCGAAAATTCGAAAACACACTTATATTCCCGTAAATTAATAAAATACACTCCCGACACGACCGTCCGATTTAAAAATTCATTCGTTACTGAAAGCAATAAGATATTCATTAGTCACTCTATTACACATAAACAAGTATTTGTCATCGATGTGAATTCAATATACACTGGCCGCCCCATTTAAGAATATAAATATATATTATTTTAAAAAACGTTTTCTATTATTTTTGATATTTTCAATATACAGGGAAAGTAGAAAAGTTCTAAAAAAAATTCTTAAATCAATTTTTTTAGGATATTCTAAGAATTTACAAGAAAATAGTTATTGTGAATTCTATTTTCAGTATAATTTTGGCAGGCAGTGTATATATCGACACAATTAACATGTATTAGAACGTGTATTTTACCTTCATATTTTTCTGCGATTAACGGAAAGAAGAAGAGACTAAGGAATATCTATTAACTTCTTCTTTTTCTTTAACAGGGGATAATTTACCTGGATTATACAGGAGAAATATTTTATTGTAGTATTGATGTATGTGTTCGAGGGGATATTTTACTTTAATTTGTTTCCCTGATTCACAAAATGAAGAAGCACTAAGGGATTTTGTTTAATTTCTTTTTTTATTCTCTCAAGAATGTATAAAATGATGGCTTGTTGTGTGCTGATTTTTAAAAAAATATGTAAAGACAAGGTAAGTGAAGTACATGGATAAAAGTGTAACGCGCAAAATACCCTCTTGGGCTCCCCGACTAATGTGTGAATCAAAAACCAGAAGTATTCTGTTAAAGCATTCAGCATTACGCAAATAATTGTTCAATATGACTGTATGTTTGGTTGCATATACCAAAATCTTTTATTAATAGAAAATCGTTCATTAATAGGGGTCATTAATGAATCATTTTTAGTACATTATAATTCTTGATAACCACAACTGTGTGTATGGTTGCCTTCTACTTCACTTCTAATTAACATCATAACACTATACAAGAATAAAATTATTCTATAATATTGTACTCATTACCCGGAAGAACTAAATATGTTTTTCATAAAATAGTTGGCTACCGCCCATATCTTTACTCGACAATGAAAATGGGAACATTTATTTGGATATACTGTGAACAACCATTAATTTATCGTCATTACAGAAGACGATCTTAGAGACGTTGAATTAATATTTTTATTCTTTGCCTCAATTTTTCCATGCGAATTTTCCAAATCGATGGATTCACAGAAGTGACCTCTGGTTCTTCAGACCTTGGTTCGTTTAAATTTTACTTTTGAAATATCTGAAATAACGCTATCTACAAAATTTTATAAATATCATGCTTTTAGTTTTAAAGATGCTTACTTGATCCATACTTTATGCCAACCCTGTATTATTAATAAAAATAATTGATCTTTTTTTTTCTGAGCCCGTCTGACAAGTCTCCGATAGACTGCAGCCTAATGCTTATTGTCTTTTTGCTCGTTCGTGCTTTCTCATTGCACACTTTGACATTTAATCGAAAATCATCTGTCAGTGTCACACTTCTCCCTATTACGGCTCGATAATAGTTTTCTTGCAATTTATTCATAACAAATTATGGAAGATATTCAATACACGCCACATGAAATTCAAGAGAAGTTGGCGATAACATTTTGTATGCACCACGTCAGTAAAGTGTCTTTATCGAACTCGCCTGTTAGTCGCCTCATAATTTCAGACTCGTCCGATAAAGACTCACTTTACTGCCTTGTAAATAACTACCTATTATTTCTATGTTCACAAAAAATATATAGAATCGTTGAGTGAAAAATACTCAACGATTATATTAAAATCTCCCGAGAATATCAGAGCACATGCATTCTCAAGTGCTTTCGACTCGTCGATAGTCTGTGAATTGAATATAAGTATATGAGTTTCTTATTCATTTCAAATTATTTATTTCTTACCACTTCTCGAGGAAATTCCATTCCACATCTTATTGTACCTAATAGCCATTTACTAATCGACACCATGTCATGGGATTCTGAAAATTGGGATGTTACTGAAAATTGTTGATTTCCACAATATGCCACTGCGTTGTACAAAAAAATGTGTTTGGAAACACTTCCATCAACATGAATGATTTTCTTCGCAACTCCCCCAGTTGCATCTATACATAAATTTGTTTCGTATATTTTATTCATTTTGTTGAAAACACGAATTTGATGAGCTGAGGCGATCACGACATGAAACGGGTCATACCCAATTTCACGAATTACATTTTGTCCAAAGGAACTTCTTTTCAAAATTGCAATTGCTCTGATTGGGTCTTGGTCCAGATACTGTGATCGAATGTATTCATGTTTTGCAACCCTCAAAACTTCTGCGTCATACAAGTGCGGTGGCTCCTTTGTTTCCCCCACATCCATCATTTCACCAGCTAATCTACATCTCCATTTAACTGTAGGTTCGGTTTGCAGGTCTTTCGCGATTTTTTTTCTGAGATTTCCGCGTAGTTGGCGTTTTCCACAATCTCCTCTGCCTTCAGAAATTGAACATTCTATTTTTCGAATTGCTTTTTCCTGATCTGGAGGCAGTACCTTGCAAATGGCGATACTTCCACATTTGCAAAAACCTGAAAATTGTAATGCTTGTTCAATCAAATATAGTTTAATTAAATCATTTGTGGAATTTTCTGCGGGAGAAATGAATGAAATGACGGGTGTGAAAATATCGATAACCACAATATAGAAAATATTTTTTTGTATTCACTTCCTAAAAAGGCCCCTCCGCGATGAACGTGTGAACAGACATATTTCGATAGACACCTAGACGATGATGAAACAGTTTTGTCAAAGTGAACTGTTATAGACATTCTTTTGTAAGTTCAAAACCATAAGTTAAAAGAACTTCGTTTACGTCATCGATACAGTTTGTACCTTCAAATAGTTTTCTGTAATTTTTGCTATTGGTGCCGATAATAAAAGTGTCTTTTTTTATATCATCAATCGTCGGACCGTAAAAACAACGATGGTTGTGTTGAACATTGATGATTTAGCTATTCTTTAATAATAATGTTACCTATTATAAAAATATAAATTCTTTTTTGATGTAATAACTTAACTAAAAAACTTTATATTCGACAATAATGACAGGGAGAACACGAAAAATGTCATTATACTTATGCGCTGTTGCCAAAAATACGAAATTCCTTCAAAAACCAGGAATTTCCAAGAAAAACGTATATACCTATATGCTAGAAGGAATAGATTTTTTGCGTTTTTTTTACGTCAGATGGATTTCGACAATTACTCGACAATTATTATTCGTAATAATTTTGATGCATTTTTATATTTATTTATGGGTGGCACTGCTAACTTAATATTAAGTTAGCAGAGCCACCCCCTATAAAAAAAATTAAGAGCGCGACATTTGTTCTGTGCTCACGACAATTACATTTAGGTCATTCGACAATTGTTCAGTACAATTCTGGATGGAAAAAATCATATTTAACCAAATTACAAGTGGGTATTACTGAGAAATCGGAAAATTTCTTTCATTACATCACACGGTGCATATATAGGAGAAAACCCCACGACAAACACGTTTTGGCCATTTGACAATTGTTCAGATAAATTGTTATTGAAAAAATAATAAATCAACAACGTTACATAAGTGTACTACTTAATGTTCTATCATTCAGCTTTGAAACATAATTTTTTTGCTTCTGGAAAATAGGAAGTTGCTTAAAAAAAATTATAATCGTCAATAATGATATGGAAAACACGTAAAATATCAATATACTCATGCGCTGTTGCCAAAAATACGAAATTCCTACAAAAACCAGGAATTTCCAAGAAAAACGTATATACCTATATGCTAGACGGAATAGATTTTTTGCGTTTTTTTTACGTCAGATGGATTTCGACAATTGGGTATTTTCATGTTTTTTAGAAAATAGAAAAAATGGTAGTTAATGTACCTATAAATCTTATAGTATCTTCAAAAAAATTTAAAAAAAATTGTTTTCAACAAAAAAAGCCATTTGAAATTCAAACGCTAGAAATTCGCGCCAAAACGTGATTTCCCAAGGTTATGGCGGTCTGACGTCACACCGCATATGAACAGTGCAGCGCAGCTGGCAGCAGTATTGTGTTATACCTGATTCGTGCGTATTTTTATTTTTTTTTACGTGGATATAAACGAAAAAGTGCGTAACAATAATTTAGTGACTAAAATTTTAAGTTTTTGAATAAAAAAATAAGTGAATGGCTATGTACGGGTCTCAGAATAAGTGGTGTTTTGTGCCCCGTTGTACAAACACTTCTAAAAGTACACCAAACAAAACATTTGATGCAGTAATTAAAATTGCATGTGCTTTAATTAATTTACAGAACCCAATTATAAAACATAAAATTATTTATTTTTAGTACTGAGTATAGATATTATGTAGTTATATTTAATTTAAACATTATTTCTCAAAATGATTATACTTTTTACAAATAAACTTTATAACATTTGTTAAGAGATTTGATCAGTTATTTGAAAATAAAACTTTTTGCAGAATTCCCATTTTTTTACATCCCTTTTAGGTAATGAAAACACATTTTTTCAACTATATTTATATTTTTATTGACAACTATCAAAAAGTTTCGGAAAAAAAAAATTTCCAGTTTTCCATAGCAGGAACAATTAAGTCATTTGCGAACTGTTCATCAAAATCAATCTCCAAGATTTTCACATTGTTGGATTCTTCAAAGTCTGGAGATGCAACACAAAACAACCCTTTTTTTTATAGCACACAACATTTGCAGCTGAAGTTGCCCTTTAAATTTAGGAGTAATTTTATTAAACAAAATATCCATATATTTTTGTTAGTATTGTCTAACATCTTTATTCTTGGAATCTGACAAACCAAATGTTCTTTGTCAATGCTAAAGGTTGTGAGGTAGATTTCAACCTAATATGAGGCAAGTGTAAGTATTATAATACCTATTTAGTTTATTTAACAATTCCTCAAACGTTTTTTTAATCAGCTTTGTTTTTATTTATCAGGGACGTTTACATGTATAATAAAAAGACAATAATTATTCTTCACATTAAATACTTACATTGCTGCTTTTGCACCTCTAATTTCAGCTGAATTAAAACATTCGTCCCTTTTTATGTAATCCATTACCATAAACATATCCACAGAGGGTAAATTGTTCGTGGAAGCTTTAACAAAGCCTTTGGCGGTCATCATAACTATTTAACACTAATCAAAAATACTATTTTACTAAGCAAAATAAAACAAATTATAAGATTTCGTCACAATTTCACTCCTACACAAAGCTGAAACAACAAACAACAACGAAAAATCGATATGACGCCAACGAACTGAGACGTATTTATATGCGAAGTGACGTCACGACCAATGAGCGGTCGTTTCGAGTTCCGTTTGAATTTCACCGTTTACCTGCTTTTTTTTACCTCAAATATTTGGTGCTGGGTGGGTTAATCGATTTTGTACGATTGTAAAACTTATCTAAGGGTTCATCCCTATGATATTAAATAATATTTTATTTGATTTGAAATATATGGAAAATACCTAATTACTCGACAATTATTCGTAATAATTTTGATGCATTTTAATATTTATTTATGGGTGGCACTGCTAACTTAATATTAAGTTAGCAGAGCCACCCCTTATAAAAAAAACTAAGAGCGCGACAAATTTTTTACGTTCACGACAAATTCTCGACAATTATTCGACAATTATTGGAATAGGTTTCATCGATTTATTTGCAAGTGGCTCTGCTAACTTTATAGGGGTATGAACATGTGCTTTTGCTTACAGAGCATAGTAAAGTTGCAGTTGAATCAGATTCAGCTGACATTATTTTACAACAAGAATTGACAAATAAACAACTTCCTGAACAAATAGAATTAAATGTTCCTTGTAATATTCAGTCACAAAATGATTGTTCTACATTACAAAAAGCAGAAGAAATGGAGGTATTAGAACTAGTTGTTGAAGTAGAAAATAAAGAAAAAGGTGAAGATACAAAGGATGTAAAAATTGTTGAAAATATAGCAACAGCTACAACTGTAAAAGTAGTTACAGAAAAGATTGTAAAGGATGAAAAAATCCAATTGTCCAAGGACACGGCTGAAAGGATTCCACCAAAAATGTCAGTTTTGGAATTTGCACCTCTACAATTATCTGAAGATGACGATTCAGATGAAGAAATAGTACCTAGATTAGTACTAACACCAGAAGAAACGGTTATACCAGAAGAAACTGTTATACCAGAAGAAAATGATGATCCATCAAACGATCAATCAACACAAGTTGATCATATTTTGGAGGATAAACCTGTGTTTATCCATAATCTACTTGAACCCACTGTAGACACTCCGGAAAATTTAGAAACGATCTTGGCAGTGGCTAGTTTACAAAATATAGACATTCCTAAACATCACAGAAACGATATAAGTGAAAAAGAAAGAAAAGAAATGGAAGCATTAGCTTTGGCAGTACAAAGTATCACTGATACTTCTGGTAGTTCATATGTAGAAGATTACATTGAGCCTATTATTCATCCAGTAATGTTACAAGCAAATATTGCACCAGATAATTCAGTGAAAGATGATGTACAAGAACCCTTGGAAGGAAATACTAAAGAAACAGAAACTGGTAAAGAATCTGCTACCGAAATCATCTCTTCAACTGAAACAAAACCTGAGGACACTGAAACTGTTGAAACAAAAGAAATCATCAATGAAGCTGTACCTAGTGTAATTGAAGAATCAGTTGAACAAGTAAAAACAGAAGAAAAGGAAGTAACTCAACAACTTACTAATGAAGCTGAGTCTATAGAAGAACAAGAGACATTACAGCAAGTACCAAGAGTAGATGATGCTAATTCTGAACAAACCAAAGAAGATATTGTACATGAACCGTCAAAATCTACCCAAAAAGTTGAAGCGTTGCAAGAACCTCTTGTGGAAACTTCATCTGTCAAAGAGACAGTGCCATTAGTGTGTGACAATGAAGTATTACAAGTTCCCGTTATAGATAGTGGGCCTAGTAAAGAAATTGTTCCTGATTTAGAAGAGCAGCTAGTTGGGAATGGTTCAAACATGTCTGAAGGTGAGTTGTATTCACCATAGACTTTTTTTTGAACAGAAAAAGGGAAGAGTTTGAAGATGTTAATGTTTTTAAAAATTGGGGAGAGGCCAGGTACATTTTTTCAAGTGAAAATTTTTTATTTGATATTATCAAAGGAGTGTAGGGAAGAGAATATTCAAAAGAAAAAAAATATTGCTCAGTGGCATTCGAGTTGAATAGAGAAATATTTAAAATTTATGAATAGTTTTTGAAAAAAGTTGAAATGGGGCTAAATAATGGACAAAAAGCTAAAGTTAGGAGGGCGTTCATCCATTCACGCTGAGGCTCTGAACTAATACCATCTTTTCATCGTTTTGTTTTATGACACGCTCATATGCTACTTCTTAAAAATAATCTATAAGGTTTTAAAACGGATTTCTATTATTGCTTTGACAGTGACATAGTAGGTATTCAATAGTTGCAGTAGTTATCAACGGAAAATAGTGAAACATTACTATCTGATTATATAGTAATTTCAGATGTATTTCCCCTAAATATATCTCTATTTTTTGTCTGCCTTTTTTTATAGCCGAAATCTCTTGTATGAAATCTCATCCATTCATCAGTCTATATGACTTCTCAGCAGATTTCCTCTTCTATATCAAACTTCATGACAGAGCCATCTATAACCATTGAAATTTCGTCTTCTTTAATTCCTTAAAGTCTTAAGCTCCTTCTGCTACCAAACTTTTTCTGTACAGATCATGGGGTTGTAGGTATAAGATGTCCTTACATTCTAACGTTTAACCAAACTAAACTTTTATCTAACACTATATTGAAGAAAAATCATTTTTAACGTTCAACTTTAACTGCCTATAACTCTTTTTATATACATAGGCAAGTTGATGTTATTACAGTTAATCATTTATAACTAAATCTCTTCAAAATTATCATTCAGTTGAAATTTTTTTGTTTAAACTCGCTTAAATAATGTTTTCTTTTATTTGTTTAGGAAACGCTACAATTGCAAACGACAAAAAATCTCTAGATACCAAAATTGAAGAAACGCACAAAAATAAATTGAAATTAAAAGATATTGAAAACAACTTGGAATTACCAACGCACTCGCAAATAATTTTATCCACCGACGACGTTAAAATCGAAAAAGAACTCAAATTAAAACTTTCGGATAAAACTAAAAAACACAAGAAATCCGAAAAACCCGACAAGTTAGAAGAACTTACGATCAACGTCGACGTACCTGATAGAGAAAAAACATACAGTCCGAAAATAACTATCAAACCCATCAAAGTACCTGACGAAGAAGTTAGTACCACGACCTTGATGACGGATTCGGAAATCAAAGGTGGTTTGAAGATGACTATAACGAAACAATCCGATAACACGCATTCGATTTTGAAGATAAGCGAACAGGAAAATTCGGAAGTTGCTTTGGAACCAGACGAACCCATCCCTAAATTAATAATTAAACCAAAAATGCAACAAGTACGTACTTTTTTTTTTAAAAAAACCTAATTTAAGATTTTTTTTATTTTTTTTTCAGGTGGAACAACAACACAGTCCAAAAATGTCGACTAGAAGTTCGAAACATTCACCTACTAGTTCAAACCAAAGATCCGGCAGTCCCAGAATCACAATAAAACCCGTTGTCAAACAACAAGAACAGCCTCTTAGTCCTTTGAAGATCAAAATTAATACGAAAACGAACAGCAAAACTCCAGCAAAAGAGGAAGACACCACTAGAAAGTTATTAATTAAAGCCGTGGTAAAACCTGTGGAAGAACCTGAAATTGTACAGAGTCCCAGAATTACCATAAAACCAATCCCCAAACCAGATACTGAAAAAGAAGCTAATCCGAGGTGATTACATTTTGTACAGCCCTCATATATATTTTTCGATACTAGAATTCAGTTAAAACCTCTAAATTTCAATTATTGTTTCACATAGATTTACATCATGAGCAAAAATATGACTGTATTTTTTTAGGTTAACAATAAAACCTTTAAAAAAGCCAGAAGAAGACGTTGAAAACGAAGACAAAGAACGTTGTAATCCCAAAATAATAATCAAACCCATAGTAAAACCTCAAGAAAGCGAAATAACGCCTTCGCAACAAGAAGAAGAGGAAATAAAAGAAAGGATAGTGTTGAAAATCAACAAAGGTAATTTACCTCAGAGCCCTGCAAAGGAATTAAAGAAGAGAGAACAAACTGTGGAGGAAGAAAAATCGGAAAAATTGGCTAAAATAACGGTGAAATTTTCGAAAGAAGGCGGTCATCCCCATATAGTACAACAACAAGGGGAAGAATCGCCCCCGAAACGACCGCACGAAGATAATTTAACGGAGAAGAATAAAAAACAGAAAGTTGATGTGGAATTGATCGTAGCTACCAGATCTAGGCATAAGGATCATGAAGGTATTTTTCTTTCATTTTTATCTTGAAATTTTTAAAAAATTTGTATCTTTCAGTGGTTGAAAACAAATCGAATATAGGACTTGAGATAAGGACGAAGCATAAGGATCATAGTTACGAATCTCCCGTAGAAACTAAGAAATCGAAAAAGGATAATCTTAATGAAAAATTGAAATGTAAAGATGTGGATTCATCGGATGATGTTCACGTTATCGAAGTTAAACTAGATTCGCCGATAACAATTAGCGAGGACTCGAGATCTCAGGTAAATTTATTATAAAAAAATTACTTTTTTTTTAAATATGATAAACGAAATTTAATTTTTTTATTTTCTATTCATGATTTTGGATCATATTAATAACAAATATCGTTCGATTTTTACTTTTTTCACGAATATTTTGGACGTTTTATAACCTAGTAGTTCAAATGTACCGTTTTATTTTAAATACTTTTTGATCTTCTTAAAACCAAATAAATTGAAATAAATCATCTATAACAAGAAATACAATAATAGACATGATTGATTTTGATAAATTGCTCTACTTCATCCAAAATAAATATTATTTCTGAAAACTATGCCTAAACAGCAAAGAAAGGTTAAAAAAATATACAAAATGTCACATGCTTCTGATGTTTTCTGTGTTTGAATTAAGATGGCAGATTGTTATTTTTAGTATTATATTTTTACTAATACTACTTTCTAATTATTTGTCATTTTTATCGATCGTCTTCATGTCTATTACACTTATCTAACTTTATAATTATTATTCTCAGTATATCCATATTAATTTTCGGAAAAATTCTCCGCATTATCAATAATTATTAATGACATAAATATTTTTAAATTTTTATTCCATTGAATATCAGAACGTGCTGTGAGGTTTTTATTTTCAAAAAATTTAAGTTTGTTTCGTTTTATAAAATTTTAAATAAAATATATTCCAATATAAAGATTATTCTCAACTGCTTTGAGGTAACCCGTTCCTCTAGGAATAAATTAACCTGGTAGTACAAGGAGTTTGCCAAGAACTCACAAACTGTTTAATAGTGCAAAAAGGACAGGAGAGTGGGAAGAATATTACTCCACTCTGACTTCTTACAATAAACAGATAAGGAAGGGAAAAAGGGAGGCCTCATGGGCCTGGAGGAAATTCTGTGGTGAGGTGGAAACAACCTGAGAAACTGCTCGACTTCAGAAAAGGCTGCTATCAATCCCATAGGCAGATTCTACTGCAGTCACATCTACCAGATTTCTAAGACACAGGAACGGAGCTATCCGTGATACCTCCAACTCCCCTAGTAGGGGCAAATACATCTATCTCCAGCACTCTTCAGAGCATCACTGGCAACTGGATACGTTCCAACTATCCCGAATCGTCTTTATTCCCTAACTAGGAAAGAATTATTCCCAGGAAAATTCATTTGGGTCAATAACACTGTCTTCATTAATGTTGAAGATAATGGATTGATAGGCGTAATAGGGAAAACTTTCTCATTGAATCTTACGTTACACTACATTATAACCAACATGCCTATCAATCAGGAAAATCCTGTGAAAAAGCCTTACACCAACTGGCGGCGAAAATTGTGGCAGCCCTAGGAAATCAAGAAATAGCTCTTGGAACCTCCTTTGATTCCATGATAGCTGCTGTTGCAAGACGTGGAGCAGATGAAACTATATATCGATGGATGAAAAACATTCTTTTCAACAAGACAGTAACGATTCCATGGAGGTATCGATAATGAAGGGAAGCCCACAGGAGGAGTCTTATCACCTTTGCTTGGGACCTCGTCATAGACGAACTCCTGCAGGAATTGAACAGGAAGGAAGTGGCTATACACCCAGGGGTATGCAGATGATCTGACAATACTTGTACTGGGGAAATACCCTAATGTTATATTGGAGCTGATGCAACAAGCTCTGGAAACGGTGTAGGAGAGAATGCCTAATGGTGAACCCTGCAAATACTACGATCATCCCCTTCATTAGAAAAAGGAAGCTCTTCAACATGCAGCTGTGTCTTAGCTAGGAGGTCAAGTATAATTCTGGATGCAAAACGGATCGTACACTGGATGTATACAACTGTGGTGAGAGTACCCAAGTGAAAAGACTTTTGAGCCAGGTACGGGCTACTGTCTCTTCACATAAACGGTTCAACCAAGAGCACAGAAAGCCTAAAAGCTGAGGTGCCAAGGTCTCGAAGCCTCTAACTGGTGTTGCCAAGGTATTGAAGCCTTTGACAGGTGGTGCTGAACTAATCAATCAAGTTACTCACTTTATAAAATTATTTTCCAGGATAGCGGCAGTGTTATTTTATTGGACGACATGAAAGAAGACTCAATGTCTTCCATTGATACAGTTAGAACTCCCGACCTATCTAAACTCTCAGCAAAAGATAATCTTTCAGGCGGAGAATCCGCCACACCGTCCTCTATACCTAGAAAGAGGGGTAGACCGAAAAAGGTAAGATAATGTAGAAAGAAATTAGAGAGATATTGCAATAAGGCGACTTTATTTTAATAGTGACCGGCATTATTCTGTCCAACAACATATACCACGTATACCACAGTCAAAAATTTCAAATTTGTCAGCCACCTGTCATGTCATATCCACCGAGCATGTCACGATCTAGCCCGAAATGAAAATAAAGAAACGTTGTTCCTCGCTTTTAAATGTATTCTAATAAAGTATTTTAATAAAGATGTCCTTATTCCAGATTCAGACTGCGCCTGCGTAGATGTCAAAATAAAGACGATTTTATTAGTGCCTGGCGTTATTGGGCACTGCAATATCTCTCTATTACCTCTCCTACCTATAACTCAAGTGTCGCGTTGCTAAAAATGTTTTTATTTTACAAATTCACTTTGGCTTCATATTTATTTTAGATATTTTTTGTACAGTATACAATATGGAGAGAGTATATATAATGAACGCTTTTGCTTCGTTTTCAGATTAGTTTATCTGCAGATTTAGAAAGAGAATCGGCGACACCGTCTCCGGTGCCTAAGAAGAAAGGAAGGCCGAGAAGGGTATGACATTTGGTTCAGAAATTGAATGTTTTTGTAATAAAATAATTTTTTTCTTTTATTTATTGAATCTGAAAACGCCGGTGTTGATATTCACTTGAATATTTTTTATTTATTTATTTTTTTAATTGGTTATTTAACGTCGGACTATTTCTGCGACTGAGGCTAATCACCGACGCCGGGAGCACTCTACCCCTAACCGGAAATTTTGCCGAACCCACTGGTGTTCCAACCAGTGGTAGGGTTCTTTATCGAGCCCAACATCCATGGACTCGTCTCGTCTCCTCCGAAAGATGCCATACCTACATTATACCTCGTGCTCATTGGTATAATGCCTGCGAGCTGTGATATGCTACTCTGCTGCTGTCTGTATGGGCTATTTAGACGACGGTCTTCCCAGTGGGTCGCATCAGATGCGTTTCACTACAGTATTCACTTGAATATTTGAAACTGTTACAATGGTTGAGGTTATTTTAAACAAAACAGAATCTGTAGATTATCAAAAAGTCCTGTCAATTTACTTCTTCTGTAATAATTGTTGGTTTTACATACCAGTAGATCGTATTGTGGCGCGTGTCGAGAGTAGATATGAGGTAGAAAAGTAGGTAACCAGAAAACGTAATTAGCGTGCCGTAGTTACATCTCGATCACTTAATACTGTCAATGCTCCATGTACGATTTACACAAGCACGACAAGGAAAATATGAGAAAAACAGCTTGAAAGAGAGAGAAAGAACAACTGTGCGTGGCCAGCGAGGACGTGTATTTAGTTCCAGAGGCCGGCCGAATGTCCACTGCCCCTCCATTTCAACCGCTATTGCCAGAAGCACAGACTAATTTGTACAAATGATATTTTTGTCTCGTCATCGTTGACTCCTTTTCGAGCTCATGCACTATTAGGCAAAACCAAACACCTCCATCCGGCAACAGTGTCCTTTACAGAGAGAATTCACATTTAAATTGCTATTCCTAGGTCTTTTCGCTGCAAACGTTGATGACGTTGGAAGCGCATGCCATTGTATTTGAAAATGACACTGTTGCCGGATGGAGGTGTTTGGTATTGCCTAATAGTGCATGATCTCGAAAAGGAGTCAACGATGACGAGACAAAAATATCGTTTGTACAAACTAGTCTGCGCTTCTGGCAACAGCGGTTGAAATGGGGGGGCAGTGGACATTCGACCGGCCTCTGGAATTAAATACACGCCCTCGCTGACCACGCGCAGTTGTTCTTTCTCTCTCTTTCAAGCTGTTTTTCTCATATTTTCCTTGTCGTGCTTGTGTAAATCGTACGGTTTGAAAAGCCCTTTCGCAATCTGTATACTACTTCATTGTTCCTGTGACACACATCGTACACAATTTTTTCACTTATATCAATATCATAAATATGTCTGTCTTAGTTTTTCTCAGGAACAATGAAATACCTTTTTGAAACATGGCAACATTGACATTATTATGTTAGTGAAATGTAGATGGTGGCACAATAATTACACTTTCTAGTTACCTATTTTCTTACCTCGGATCTACTTTCGCATTACAATAGAATCCACCGCAACAAAGAGATATACAGATACATGCAATGAGAAACGCAACATGGTTGTTTAATGTATTCTCCGATCTAAATAGTCCACCAACAAAAAATTTCTATAAAATTACCTCAATAAATATCAAGTATTTAGCTGGACAGCTGGTTTCAGAACCACTGCAAGAAACCCCGCCTCTTCTTCTTCCAATATTTGTTAGTTATGTGCGAATGTGCAGTATTCAAGTGTCTTTTGATATGAGTAGTTAGCGTCGCTACATATTGGAACAATATGCTTATGTTTTTTTAGAATACGTCAAACTGTACTTTGATTTATGTTTACTTCTTCAGCAACTTTCCCTGCTTGAACACTATTCACTATTTTCAACCAGTGTACAGCGGACAGACAGAGCCATGGCAGGTGAGAAGTGTCGCCTACCAAATGCGCACGAAATTCGTGCCGGCTTGAAGCTACAGTTTGCAATTTGCATTTCTATTTTCCGAATACTTTCTCTGTCTAACACTGAGCGTCAGGCGTTACTTGACGCATCTAAGACTTCACCCCACCGGCCATGGCTCGGTCTGTCTTCTGTACAAACATCAAATTCTCTATTTATTCGTTGTTCATTCATTTGCCTTAAGCTGCTTCCTCACCGAGTCGACACTGTCGATCGACTAGCTTTGTCTTGTTCTGATTCCATTTCCAACGAAAATACACTACTACGATGTCAACGTTAACGTCAAGACGTCGCTGAGTACTCAATTTGTCGAACGTCGAAAACACAACCACACACTAAAGTCGATCGACTGCTCTTTCATGTTTACCGACAGTCGATGGAAAACAATTCGACATGTCGATCGACAGTGTCGTCTCGGTGAAGACCCAGCTTTACGAAATTTTTCAATTATTCGATCAACTAGTAGCCTGTGAAGGCGCTGGTCGGTTTTCAAAAGCAACAACGAATAAATTTACTATCTCCCTAACCTAGTGACCTCCAAAATACCACGATAAAATTTGAATTTTTCCTGAATGGTGTACATTCTGATTTCTCTACTAATTTATTTTATTTTGAATAATTATTGGCTTGAACAGTACTTGGATATCGACTGCTGTTTACTGACTGTCTGATGATGATGTCTTCAATTCCGCTTTTACTTAATTCGCTAACTGCTGCCGCTCGATTTGAGGGATTTGTAATTTTGACACGTTTGACATCTAAACCAATGCGTTGTGCTGAGCGTTTAGTCCATTTGGAAATTTCATTAATTCCAATCGGCAAATTCTTGTACCAACCTTTAGAATTTTTCTTTTTCCAAAAGGGATTTGGTGTACGAAATACTATGTCCGAAGTTATAAGTGTTTCGTTTTTCCATTAACTTTTTGAATAAACGTATTGGGCAAATATCTTCGTCGAAAATATTAGGCGTGATCCATTTGCTGTCACATAATTTATTGTTGCCGCCTTGTCTCGTTTTCGAAAATAGAGGATTATACTCGATACGTCCAGTTTCTTTTCCATTATTTTCAATTTCAGATACGAAATAAGTGGTTTTGCAGTAAGTTGCTTCTCCTCCGCGCCAAGCTAGTTCAAACGCCAAAATGTGATATAATCTCTTTTGAAGTCCTTCCGGTTCATTTTAGTTATATAATCTGGCCTTTGCGAATACTTCAGATTTATTAAGAGCTGATGCACTACATTTTCTCTTTTCGGGTTGTGCTTGTAGGATTTTACGTTAAGCATTACGTGCAGCTCGTGATGAATTAAACTGAACATCGGTTAAAGGGTTGAATACAATATCAAATTCGTTATAATATTTACTTTGTAGCATTTTAGCGGTGGTGTTCCAAATTGTTTTAACTACCACTTCTTTGTAGTCTTCTCCGTTATTTTTTCGCATATTAAATGCCCAATCTTGCAATATTACATTCAATTTCTCGATGGAAGTATCTGGCTCAAATGTGTATCTTTTTGCATCGCAAAACGTAGAAAATTGTCGGCAGATTGATGATTGCGTCGCAACTGTATTAGTAGGCACACAGGTATTAACAATTTGACTAATTTCGGCGTTCGTAGACACACCGCATCGACTCATTGTTAGTTCTTGAAAATTCAATAAGTTGTTGACAAACATGCCAAACTATTTATTCTGGTAACCAACACCGCGATAATTGATGAACAAATGAATAAGTGAAAAACCACTAGTGTATTTGTCGCTGTAAAAGTTAAAGCTAACTTTTGCCGCTGTCAAAGTGACAATTGCACTGTGGCATTATGCGATTTTTTATACATGAATTAAATTGTCATTAAAAATCAGCAACATTCTACCTATTTGTTCTTCATCTACACCCAAATATTTATCTTCCACTATATGAGAGTAACAAAGCAAATATTTTTATTATCAAATTAATAGGATAACCTCCGTACGGTCCTGTTGAATTTTAAATATCAATTTTTGCTGATTAACAACTATAAAATCCTGTTTGTCTCAGATAAATTTATCGTTATTACGTTGGCCGTAAAAATGATGACAATCCAAACTGAGCAATTTGTTTACAGTTTTGTTCATCATGAGAATTACAATTTTTTTTTTTTATAAAACAGACAATCAGTCCACCGAGAGGAATGGAAATGAAGGAAACTTTTAGTTCAGCCGAAAACGAAGCGGGTTCAGAAGTGGAATCCGCAGCACCGTCTCCAATACCGGCAACGCCTTCACCTGTGCCTAAGAAAAAAGGTCGACCAAGAAAGGTAGAGTATATTGTATCACAATGACAGAAAATGAGCTTTAGCCTAAGACTATTAGATGCACGAGCGAGCGTAGCGAAGCGAGGACAGCTGATAGTTAAGGGCTGCTAAAGCGTTTCCTGTATGAGTGACACACAACTGTTTTTCGACTGCCGGTTAAACCAAAAAATACGAAAATATAACAAAAAACTTTGACATACACTGATTTAATTGAAAAATTATGGCGTTATGAATTCTCCGCCCTATTTTTGGTGTTCATATGATTGGTTTTCCGGTTAGGTATGCGAAAAAGTATATTTCAACCCCCCGTATAACAAAATCACCGCTATTTCCTACAATATTTTTTTCCAGATAATAGTGGAAGTTGTTCAGGACGAGCAAAAAGATTTCAAAGTATCTAATTCCAAAGTCGAGCTTCACGAGTCCGGTAGACCTAAAAGAAGTTGCAGGGGACAGTCTGTATGTGATACGCTCGGTATTAAACCTAGAAAATCTCGCGGTTCCGGTCGAGGTAGAGGGAATCTGCGCGGTATCGGAAATAGATCTTTAGCTGATAGGGTGAGTTTTTAAATAATTTTTTTTTATAAATATACACTTGATTCAAAGCATACACTTAAAAGTGACAGTTAACTGGTTTATCTGTCACAAATCACTTAATGTCACCTTCGATTTAGGTGTGGTTTTTCAATATCACTACCGCTTAAGGCAGGGGTTCCCAACCTCGTGCCCGCGTATCGATTCGTATGTGCCCGCCACTATTCGACCGAATTTTTTCATAAACATTAATTAAAAATGTGAATTATTTTTATTTATTTGTTAGAGTTTTAATTTTTTTGAGTGCCTTCGTTTATTGAATACGTTCTCATGTTTGCTTTATTGTATGTAAGAGTGGTTTCCTTGCTGACAGTAGTTGTCGCAACTTATCCAGCGGCGAGCCAAACTGGTCTGCACTCTTCAAGCTAACCTGGAACGGACTCACTTCGGTTTTTCGGCGTGTACAAGGAGTGATGTGCAAATAGCATTCCCGACTGTGTGAAGTAGTTTGTCGATTAAAAATAGGTGGTGCCCGCCACGCCACCCTATCGATATTTTAGAATGTGCTCTAGAGTCCAAAAAGGTTGGGAACTCCTGGCTTAAGGTATTATTGTTCAGAAGAAATTTAAATTTCAAAAGAGCTGCAGAGAAACAAAAAACAATATATTAGTATTAAAAAAATTATTTCACAAGAATTCAGATGATTATAATGCAAGTGTCAACAGGAAGAAAAAACATTTTAGTTACTTACAAATTGTTAATTGTACATTCAGTGGCGTAGCGGGAGCCTTTCCTTATTTTAATTATTAGTTAAAAGTTTAAACGGACCCTAATATGAAGTGACCATTCGTCCCGGATTAGGCGGGACTGTCCCGTTTTCAGAGACCTGTCCCGCATAGATAGTGTCCCGGAAAATGTCCCGGATTTAGTTATATTGAGTATATAGGATAAATTTTACTACACAACACTAGCGAATAGCGAAATAAAGTACAGAGATCAAGCTTATAACTTCTAAATGATGGTTCATGTACTTATTTTAATACTACCGTACGTTGAAAACAATGTCTCGGCCCCGCAAAAAGTAGATACCACTTTAATTCTCTTACAAACCTCTATCTCGAGGTGGTGCAATACAATGTTAACAATACTTTTCACTTAGTTATACAGTTTAAGGTTAATTTTTAAACAGTTTCATATTGATATGCGCCAACATTGTTACATTTTTCTCTGGGATTGTCCCGCATTGGCAGTTTTTAAATATGGTCCAGTGTTACCAGCAGCTTCTGATTTTTCGTACTAAATTTTGTTGAATTTCGTAATAGATTAGGACTTCTTCGTAATATATTTTTTTTTGAAATTTTCTGTATGTGGTGTCCATCCAAACGGTTAAGTTGAACATGTTTACTCTTGACATTTTCTTGAAATCAAAATTTCCAAAAGAAATAAAACTTTTATTGTATAGTTTCAAGAAAAAAATATAATCGTTTATAATACTAGTGAAAATAGATAATGCCAGTGCAAGGAGTAAAGCCAATGCCAACAGCGGGGTAAAGGCAAAATTACAGCGTTTTTTTGTTAACGATGTGTTATGTCTGAGATGTGCGTTTTCGATTTTTTGTTCTCTGACCAAAATAATAAAAAAATAATAAATTGCAAAGCGGCGTAATAGCGTAATAAATAAATCCATTTGGTAATAGATCTATTACGAACGTAATGGTGCTGGCAACGCTGATATGGTCACTTTACCCTAATATACATCTTACAAGTTATTGAAAGTAAAGATAAACTATTGTTTGGCAAGTTTATCTGAAGCTTCGCGGCATCGGTAAGGGGCGAGGAAACATGGCGGATATCTGTCATAAACGTACCAATGGCGTACGGTACCTATTTTTATAAAAGTATTGAAAATAATAATAATTATATATAGAAACTGATTTTTGCTTTGCTTTAAAGGTAAGGTATTTTTCAAAACACGGTAGGTATTTGTTAAAAACAAATAATGTTAAGAATCGTACTTGAATTCAATATGGATACGAAATAGTTTAAAATCCGCACAAAACACTGACAATACCAACGCCACTGGATAATCAATATCAGTCAATTGACGAAGTGAGAGGGAAGAACACACGCACGCGCTTGCCAATAGGAAGTCAGCTGGTCGCTAAGCAACGAAGGCCTTTCGATAAATTTCACCAATTGAGTTAGTTGGGAGGGCGTGAAAGAAGCCCATAACAAATTTGGAAAAATGTTCATCTTTTAATATTCATAAATTCAAAAAATTTTGTTAATAGACAAAATCCAAGGAACAAGCACATTAAAGAATAAACGTTTAAGCATATTGTTAATAAGAAAAAGTCCATTTTCTAATTATTATCACTACATACTTAGCACTTTATCTTTTTCATAGTTAAACGTGGCAATATCGAATGTTTTCGACTGCATTCCTTTCACGGCTTCAGATAAACTTGTCAAATAGTGCCACTGCTTTGGAAGGAGCATACATATATGGGAAGTAATGGCTTAAGGAACCCACAGGAAGTTATTGTTATTGTTTTGTTTGATGCTCCCCGGTGTCATGACCCTTGCTGCTCCCTCCACGCTACGCCACCGTGTACATTGAAATTGTATTAGTATCGTTTTCTACTCTGTTATTGTCTCTCTCCATAATTTCTCTTTCGTTTGTTAATGTTTCTCCGCTATGTCAATTAGAATATCCGAGTATGACGGCTGTACACATTCCTTCCTATCTCTTTTGATTTTGCGCTGCCAAATATAAATACTGTGGTAGTCAATACAATGATACTTGTGCTATCGACAGTACTACCTTAACAAATATTATAGTTTTTACGGGTGGTGCAAAAAATGTTTGATATTTTCGAGTCAGTGACATTTGACATTTGTTTATTTCATACAATATGACAAGAGTGTATAAATATACAGGGGTATGTGAAAGAGTTAATGGGTATTTCGTATTAAACTGAACTGTTTCCTTCTTGAATGTCGAACGCTGTTTCAGTTTGAAATACCACATTGCTTGATAATATTAGTAGTGAATTGAGGAATTACATTTGAATTGAAATTCTATGTAGAACTGCAACTAAATGTTGCTTTTTCTTCTTTTTCCAGTTATCGGATTCTGAATAAATCCCCACGCAGGCGCGTAAATGTTATGTACCTTCTTGTACATATTAAACAAAGCTTTACCCATAAGTCTGATTAGTAGAAAAAAAAACGCGCGAGCTCGATGCGGTTCCATTTTATTCGAAGTATAAATACCGTTTTATATCCATTTATTTTGGAATATTGAATAAAATTATTATTTTTAAAATCTACGTTTGTGCGTAGTATAAAATAGAAAAAACAGTGAATTTTTGATATTTTATTTGTTTATATATCGTCGGATAATTTGGAATCGGCGAAATTTGTTGAATAGATAATCATTTTTTCAACGGGAAAGTGCTATAGAAAAAGTGACAGTATTCGAAGCTCTCGGGTAATAATGAATTCCCTTCAATTATCATTTTCTGTTTTTATATACGGAGAAATTTTGTTTTTGTTCGAGTAGCCAATTAACTGATGTATTTAAAGACATTAAAAATTAATTTAGAGTCATTATATAATCTGTAAGACAGATTGTGCATTTAGTCGTATTATTATTGTACTGTTTTATTTTAGTTTTTATGTTGGGAGAAATTTATCAATTTTATAAATTGTCACAAATTTGTATTTTATTTATAATATGTTAATCGTCGAAATTGCTATTTTTATACTTTATCAAAAATTATATATATCGACTATGAAAAATTAATATATGTTTTCAATGTAATAGTTTTTTTTTTGTACGAACCTCGTATTCAGAATAATCTTGCGTCTAACCGCATGTTTAACATCGCAACTCTTAGTTTATTTGGTGGATACAAAAGATAATTTCCATGAAAGCTTGTTGATAATAATTCCACGAGTTCGAAGAAATTATGAAAATTATCCGGTTAATGTTTAAGTACAAGCGGTATTTAGGGAGAATATTTCTCGAATAAAAATACAATTTACTGTATACGAGGATGTATTGATATCTAGTTAGCCTAGACCAGTACCATGCATAAACAAAATATTGCGTTACCATAGCAACGAACAATAACTTATTAGAAGTGTCAGTGTGAAGTTTGACGTCAAAAAAGTAAACCAGCAATAAATTAAAAGAAAAAAGATGTCCACCGAAATGGTGAAAATCGAAAAATTGGAGTATCGAGCCATCATCAAGTGCCTGTATTTAAAAGGGTTAAGAGGTAAGCAGATTTACGAAGATATGCTTAATACCCTTGGTGATCAATGTCCTTCGTATGCGACCGTGAAAAATTGGACTGCAAGCTTCAAAAGAGGTAAATTTTCCATTGAAGATGATGACCGATCGGGAAGGCCAGTTTCTGTGTCAGTCCCCGAAAATATCGATGCAGTTCATGACATGATTTTATCATACCGTCGAATTGGGCTAAAACGGATATCTGAATATCAAATAGTTCACGTCAATTTGGACATGAGAAAAATTGCTGCAAAATGGTTCCCCAAATGTTTGAATGTTGACCAAAAGCGTGCGAGGGTAGAAGCATCGCGTTCGATCTGTGCTCGATTTGAAAACGATGTAGACTTCTTAAACCGAATTGTTACTATGGATGAGACTTGGGTACATTTCTACGATCCAGAAACAAAGCAACAATCGATGAAATGGCGACACTCTGGTTCTCCAAGACCTAAGAAGTTTCGTGTCCAAAAATCTGCTGGAAAAGTTCTTGCTTCAGTTTTTTGGGATTGCCATGGAGTAATGATTGATTTTTTGGATACGGGTAAAACAATAACTGGAGATTACTATTCGACATTACTGACCAATCTACGGGAAAAAATTAAAGAGAAAAGACGCGGAAAGCTATCCAAAGGTGTTTTGTTTTTGCAGGACAACGCCCCTGCACACAAATCTCATGTTGCCATGCAAAAAATTCGTGATTTAGGGTTTGAATTACTAGAACACCCCATTTATTCACCAGATTTGGCTCCGTCCGACTATCATCTCTTTCCTCAACTGAAAAAAAGTTTAAAAGGTCGTAAATTTTCTTCCAACGAGGAGGTAATAAAAGCTGTGGAGGTCTGGTTTGCAAAAAGAAACATTTTTTTGAAAGGTCTACAGACGTTGCAGGTTCGCTGTAATAAATGTATCCAATTAAGAGGAGAATATGTTGGGTAAAAAAATATTTTGACATTGAAATTTTGTTTGGTTCTATAATAGGCTAAGAATTTTTCAATATATCCTCGTATCTCCACTATATTCAGATAGATAATGTAACGTCTCTAACTTAAAAATCTCAATAAAAAACAAATTATTTATTTATTGAAACAGTAATTTTTGAATTTCCATTTAATAATTTAGCATTCTTTTAATTGATACAATATGTATGAGTGAAATATTCATTAATATCGATTGATTTCACCAAATATATTCTCTGGAAATTTTGAATGACCCGCAAATTTTTTGACGGATAATCAGTCGTCTCCGTTTAGGTCACCGGACCCCAAAAGTTTTGACCAAAAGAAATTTCAGTCATAATTCACATTCCGCCCTGTATATTAAGAAGCAGGTACATTTTAATAGTCCCATAGGAGGCTCAATACGATGTAGGATTATGTACATTTCTACATGACTCACCCTGTATAATAAAAAATTCGATTTTATACAAATGAACTCTTGGATACCACCCGGTATAAATGAACTTTTATCAATTGCTCGAAAACGTTCTATTCCACAGTCGACATGAATTAAATATAACAAACTGAGCGATATACTAAAAATAGCAGACAGGTCACCTGCCTAGACTCCAACTACAATTTTGGTTTTATATTAACGTCGATGTTGCTGCGTTTAAGTTTAAGTAAATACACACGTACACTCCAAAAAAAATCTTTCAAGTGAGTCTATGTCATGAAATTTTATTGCATAACATAAACATCTATTATTACTTGCGATTTGTTGTTTATGTTCAGAGATACAAAATAATAGACAATAAGGTACTAACATTAAAATCGTGAGGTTATTGATACGTTTATTGAAGAAATAAAAAGTTTCATATAGATAAGATAACGAGAGTCGTGTTAAGTCATAAAAGTGCTTCATGGTAATAGGAAATTCTTGACGAATGTTTGTTATCGAGTAGGTTTAATTTTTATTTGAAATTTATTTTAGTTTTATTTGAATTATTGTTCGACATATTTACTATAACGATTTATATGATGGAAATCAATATGGGGATTCTATTTGCCGTAATGAGCAAGCATTTAAGAGTGGCTACTGATACGCGAACCGTGAAAATAATAAATTATAATGTAAATATTTTTGAGGTTATTATTTAGTTGGGTATTCCGTGAATAAACGATGAGCGTTGTTTATAGGCAAAAGAAATAACGATGATATTGAAGGGGGGGAGTACATTTTAAATAATTTTAAATCTAAACAGTGCTTGTGGGTAAAATTGATTTAATAAAAAAATTGGTAGCCATTTGCAAGAATGAAAAAATCTACGGAGTACATTATAACGTAATGTATAAAAACAAAATACAGAGTTTTCGATCAACGAATTAAGAGTTCTACACAAATGTACTTCCGGGGGCTCGCACTCGATGTTGTTTACATCAAATTTACAATAAAAATGATTAAAAATAAGGGTCCCTTAAACTATATTTGTGTTTGTGCTCTTAATTAACTAATTTTTTTCTTTCCTTTTTAGGATTCATCGTCAGAGATCAAAGAACAAGAAATCTATAAGGAATTTACCGAAAAAGAAGGTACTTCTGAATATAATAGGGAGTTAACTGTAGATAAAAATATTGAAGTTGAGAAAAACAATCCCGATAAAAGGGAAGTTATTGTTATAGAAGACGATAACCCGGGAAGAAAAGGAAAAATTGAAAATAAATCTTTTAAGGGTACCGAAACTATTATCATCGAAATCGATTCTGAAGATTCACAATTGTCAGAAAAAGAGCTTGAAAATCCCAAAACTAATCGTAAAGACGAAAAACATTCGGATGAACCTTCTTTTGTTGGATTAAATGAACAATTAACATTTTCAAAACCTAGTTCGGAACTTGTAAAAAATACGGTAGAAGAAAAAGAAAGTGCGGCTAAAAAGGAGGCTAAAGAAAAGATTTCCGTGAAAACGGATGTGGAACTCAAAAAGTCGTTAATAGATGTCGAAGGGCCAATTCCTTTTTCGATTTTGGCGCCACCCACTACGCCAAAAGATTTTTCTCAATTGGGTATGTACAATTTAAATAAATATTAATTAAATCCTGCTTACGCGTATTGTAGAATTACTGTGTAATGTCAAAAAATAATGTTGAATGATGAAAACGCCATCTACGCTACTGTAGGTGAGTTGACTATGCTTTATTGAGGTTAGATTTCTTTAGCAGCATTTTACTAAAAATCAAAATTGATAGAAAAAATTATATATGTACAGGAGAATTTGAATAAAATGGAAATAAAAAATTATTAACAAACCGAGTTAAACTATCATTAAAATGATGCAACATTCATTATCATTACATTTTCATTGTATTATAATTACATTTACATTAGAAAAAGTTAATTACTATAGTTTCCTATATGATGTTTATGCAACCACATTATTGAATTTCAATAACACTATTGCATTAAGAAGTTGGCCTACTTTCAACTATAAATTATAATTACATTATATTTTTAGTGAAAACCATGAAATCGCATGCGCCAAAAATGTTTCAGCTGTCATTCCCAGGTTTGTTTTGATTTATGTTTAGGCAGTTTTTAGCGTTATAATTTTGAACAATAATAATAAAATCGCCTGAAGGGATTTTTGTTGCTAATTTTCCAAAATAATAATGGATGAATGGACATTAATTGACGTAGTACATCAATATACTCATCTTTATGACAAAAAACACCGAAGGTTCAAGAACAAGCAAGCAAAGCAAAATGCTTGGTCAATAATCGCCAGATAATAAACTGCTTAAGTAATGAAAATGATCTATTATTTCTCATTACTAATACCTTCTATTTCGAACAACCACTAATAGTTTCAAAAATAGTGAAGCTTTTGCCGTGAGAATCTAATAATTTCCAAATAATCAAATAATTGCAAATAATCGACTTTCCAGCACAACAACAAATGATTCAAATATGACAATTATCAATTGCCAGTCTTGTCACTCTTCTCAGTTCATGCGCATTTGCAAACCCATAATTCACTCGTTCCATGAACTGGTTTCATTAGGCAGTGAAAATGAAATTTAAGTGTAGTTATAATATAATGAAAATGTAATTATAATGAACGTTGCATGAATCCGCCTTTATTATTGTTAAGTAATGACACAAGAATGAAAACACTGAAAATAAAACAAAATACAAAAATATTTTTATATTTGTTCTTTTTTTTAATGATACTTTAAATTTTGTTTTATTATTTTCTTCTGTAATCATATATTATTTATTTTAATTGCTAATTTATTAAAAAAAACTTCCTATTTCAGGGTTGGGGTCAAAACTAAATTCCTTTTAAATCAAAATCACTCATATATCCTTAATTATTAAACAATTTCATTAAACATTACAAATTTTTAAATATCTGTATTGTATCTATATATTTTAAAATATTGATTTTTTTTAAATGTCCATTATTAGATTTCTTATATAAAAATGTTAAATTTCTATTATTACAATGTTTTAAAATTTCTTCGATCTTCAAAAAAAAATTTCCAGTTTTCCAAATATTATTATTTTAATTTTCATATTTTATTTTTAAATCCATCATTATTTGTGATATTATTTTACATATTCATCAAAAAGGTTCTAAATTACTTTCAATACAATTTTAATTTCCAAATGAATATTCCAAAAAATGTTTATGGGCTTTTTAAAATTTTTTAGCTTTTTCTTGTCAAAAATCTCTCAATCCTCTCAATCTTAATAATAATTCATTACCACCACCACCCACATTCAATTTTCTATCCTGATAACTTCTTTGCTAAATTTGCTTTCAAAAAAATTATTCATCTTTCAAATTGACACTTCTTTTTAATCACAAATGACGTATTTTCTGGAAAATCGTCGAGTGAAAATTTTTGTTTTTGTTTGTTCGCTCTAATTGTTTAAATACTGAAAACAAACAAAAATTGTAGCTAATACATATATCTACAAAATTTGTCTGAACATTTTTTTTGTATCTGCATTAGTTTTTAAACTATATACGAAATTTCCATAATAGTATTTTTGAACATCATCATTTTTCATGTTTTTAATTTTATGATAGTAAATAAACAATGACATTTAGAAAAAAAATTTTCATACGAAATGTGTTCTAAAATGGGGTATCTACAAATACATTGAAACAATTTTTTTTAAATTTTTTAATGTATTATCATCGATTTTCCACGCTATCTCACCTGCTTTTTCACCTTTATTTGTGCTCCCTTCTCTTTCTTACCTGAGCCATAGGTGTGTTCTTTTGTATCGCGATCACTTCTTAATAGGTTCATTATAAAGTTCACAATTTTTTAGATAATATCATAAACGGTATAAAAAGTTATAGAAGGTTTGCTGACAGACCTCTGATTTAAGTATTTATTTTAAATAATTGTCTATTATTTAAAAAATTTGATATTTATAGAAAAACTGTATAGTAGTTTCGAAAGTAGATGCTTCAAAGTGTTTAGTAGTAAAGTTTAATTGAATTATATTAATTTCGAAAAAAGATATAATTGAATGAAGTCTAAAAAAAACAAGTAAAATTAAGCATGCAAAAAAAACAGATTTTTAAGAAGCATTCGTTTAAAATTCTAAATATTGATGGCTTTGCTTTTATAATAATAATGTTTTATGCTCATTTGCAATGCTTAATCCAAAAGGAGTTTTCACTGGGATAAGTATTAATTAAATAGGAATTATAATAAACTGATATTACAGTCAGAAAATCTACTTTTTCAAATTTGAAAGTATTTCTATCTAAATGTTGAATCTTTCTTTACATTTTGCATGAGTTTATTTATTTTTTCAGAATTATTAACTTTTAAGTTGAGCGGTTAATAAATTTGGTTCACGGGCCGTTAGCTCGTAACCATGAATTGAATACCACTGAAATTAATTTTATCTCGTCAACTTTTTAATTTACAGAAAAACCTTTTAGACAAAATTTGTAGATAAATGCATCAGCTACAAATTGATTTGGAAGTTTTTCTGTATATTTATTATTTAAACAATTAGAGCGAAAAAACAAAAACAAAAATTTTCACTCGACGATTTTCCGGAAAATTGCATGCCTAACATCGTAAACTTTTTCTCATGTTAAACACCACCCTTTTAAATACCCAATTTTGAATTTTGTTTTTTTTGTGAGGTTTTATGTGTACTTTGATTAGGCTATATTCCTTCTATAAAAAAATATCGTGAATAAAACACGTGTTCGTTGCCCTTGCCCACTTTTTTTAGAGATTAACCTAAATTCCAAAATTTTTTTATTTGAAAATCTTTAAAATTATTATAACAATACAGTTTTTTTATTCATATTGCATTACCCAGTTCTCACTTATTTAAAACCAAACAATATTTTAATACATACATTTCAATTATTTTCCGAGAAGATGAATTGAAAATAAATACGATCCGAACGTACTTCTATGAAATTTCATTACTCAGTTATTCCAGTTAGTATTATATACAGAGATAGCACAAAACCATCGTAAATTATGTATTTAATTTAAATAAAAAAATGTAGATTTAAGGTGAATAAATATATATATTTTTTAAGATACTGTAACAATAATAATAAATACCGATTCGAAGGTTGTGAGACTTTGTTTGAGTTTATCAGTCGTGAAGTAAATATATAGGTGTATTGTAAATTGAGATAATGGAAATTGAATTAGTTATGTTTGATATGTTGTCAAGTATATGTAAACGTAAAGGTCGTCGTGTTTTAGTCAATGTATGCTTTCTCGGTGAAATAGAATACGACGAAAAACGATTTTGGCAAGTAGTTTTTATTTTTTAATAATTTCTTAGGGTTTTTTTAAAGCTGCGCTCAATATTTTGCTAATTATACACTGTACTTAAAAAAACGGGTAACGAAAATTTGGAAAGGTTAAGGTGGTTGCAGTATTGGTTATTGCTTACCTTAAAATAAAACAGATTAAAACAAAAATGTCGGTGGATCACAGATTTTTTCAGAAAAAATCACGAATTTAGTTACATTTAATATAATCTTGTTGTACATTCCACTACGATGGAGATTTTCTGATTCGTATAGTGCTGTGAATCACTCCGTTCTTCTTTTCCATCGTTTTATATATTCTTGTCCGTTTTTGCTTTCCATTTCTTCCTATCTTTGATGATTTCATTTGGTCTTCCCATCCTATGTTTGGTCTGCCCCTTAGTCTGCTTTCTGCTGGTTTCCTTTTAATTGCTGCTTCCGCTTCTCTTCTGTTCACATGTCCGTACCATCGTATTCTTTGAGACTTTATGTAGTCCACAAAATTTCAATGTCAAAATATTTTATTACCCAACATATTATCCTCTTAATTGGATACATTTATTACAGCGAACCTGCAACGTCTCTAGACCCTTCAAAAAAATGTTTCTTGCTCTGCAAACCAGACCTCCACATCTTTTATTACCTCCTCGTTGGAAGAAAATTTACGACCTTCTAAACTTTTTTTCAGTTGAGGAAAGAGATGATAGTCGGACGGAGCCAAATCTGGTGAATAAATGGGGTGTTCTAGTAATTCAAACCCTAAATCACGAATTTTTTGCATGGCAACATGAGATTTGTGTGCAGGGGCGTTGTCCTGCAAAAACACCTTTGGATAGCTTTCCGCGTCTTTAATTTTTTCCCGTAGAGTGGTCAGTAATGACGAATAGTAATCTCCAGTTATTGTTCTACCCTTATCCAAAAAATAAATCGTGATTACTCCATGGCAATCACAAAAAACTGAAGCAAGAACATTTCCAGCAGATTTTTGGACGCGAAACTTCTTGGGTCTTGGAGAACCAGAGTGTCGCCATTCCATCGATTGTTGCTTTGTTTCTGGATCGTAGAAATGTACCCAAGTGTCATCCATAGTAACAATTCGGTTTAAGAAGTCTACATCGTTTTCAAATCGAGCACAGATCGAACGCGATGCTTCTACCCTTGCACTCTTTTGGTCAACAATCAAACATTTGGGGATCCATTTTGCAGCAATTTTTCTCATGTCCATTTTGACGTGAATTATATGATGAACGCGTTCGTATGAAATTATCAGTGCTTCAGATATCCGTTCTGATAAAATCATGTCATGAACTGCATCGATATTTTCGGGGACTGACACCGAAACTGGCCTTCCCGATCGGTCATCATCTTCTATGAAAAATTTACCTCTTTTGAAGCTTGCAGTCCAATTTTTCACGGTCGCATACGAAGGACATTGATCACCAAGGGTATTAAGTATATCTTCGTAAATCTGCTTACCTCTTAACCCTTTTAAATACAGTTACTTGATGATGGCTCGATACTCCAAATTTTCGATTTTCACAATTTCGGTGGACGTCTTTTTTCTTTTAATTTATTGCGTAACTCTGGTTTACTTTTTTGACGTCAACTTCACACTGACACTTCTAATAAGTTATTGTTCGTTGATATGGTAACGCAATATTTTGTTTATGCATGGAACTGATCTAGGCTAACTAGATATCAATACATACTCGTATATCTCCCTAGATAGTATCTCTTAATTCCAAATTAGTTAGTGGTCCAATATCACTCTGAACATTTTTCTTTCAAAACCCCGTAGTCTTTCTTTGTTAGGCTTTTGTTAGTTAGCATCTTCTTGTAATGTAATCTATTACCTGCATGCAAGCGCTCTGAGATTTCTTCACTCGTATCAATTGCTCCGTTGACTATTACTCCAAGGTATTTAAAATGTATAGTTTTTTCAAAGTTGTATTTACCTATTGTAATAAACTTGTCTGGGGTTTTTTTTATTGCAGGTCATTTACTTTGTTTTGCTTTCATTTAGTTTTTACTGCTTCTTTATTAAGTTCAATAACTGCCTCTGTCACACTTTTTTTTTATTTCTTGCAACACACATACACGATACATATTTTACTTTAAACTTAAAAGGTTATAAAGAATAAATTATTTACAAGTCTCCAAGATTTTCGACAGTGAGAGCTGGCAACAGTCCATTCTATGCTTGTTCTAAAATATGCGACCATCTGCTACCTAGACGTTATTTTCGACTTAAAATAACTTGTTTTTTAGTTATTTTGATGGCGATTTTTTCTTTCAAACGAGCATACAGGAATTTTCTTTTTAACTGATCTATAGCAATAAGACAATGTTTTTTTTTGCAATTTTTTCGAAAAATTCAAAATTTAATGCGGAATAGTAAATTGTTAGGCTTTATTATTATCTAAATGACCAAAAATCACCTTCAACCTTCTAAACATCGTTCCCATTTAACAATTTCACTTTAACTCGACTTATTATAACCTCTTTTTCGTCTAGTACTTGCCCGTTGTTAACTTTATTTATTTATTTTTCAAAATTATCTTTTTATTGCTCTTATTTCAAAAAAATCCACTCTTTTCGCATAACACCTGTAAAAACTTCTAAGTAAACTGAAACATTTTGCATCTTCCTCATAAATATCGAATATACAGTGTGAAAACCATCTATGGGATAAAATTATAAAAAACGCTGAGATACGTTAACTTTTGAATTCAATTCCATGGTCTCCGAACAAAAATTTAAAGTCTAGTGCAGAGGGCACTCTTTATATTTTTGAAATCCCTTTGTTAAGCCCATTCCAACATCTACATGAGTAATACAGGGTGAAGATAGGAAATTATTTATAATTTTCTTTAAGAAATTAATACTTTGAATACTTGATTTATTTTTTTGTATTATATCATTTATCGGAGAAGTTTTTACAAAACCAAACCTGTTTTAGGTACTTCAATGACCGCTTGTCAAAGTACTCCATTATCAAAACCAACCAACCCCGAAATAGCCTCAGTAAGCAGTACCACACTTCCATCAGAAGTCATGATCGTCGACGAAGACACTCGAATGAGCGCCGATACAAATAGTAGGGCGCAAACACCAGCCAAACAAGTAGTTACATCGTCTGATATAGTCGAAGAATCCCAAAGTTCGGTACACAGCAACGGTACCACTGAAAGCGGCAAAACACCGTCGAGACCGAGCAAAGCACCCCGGCTGGAAGTTCAAGAATCCGATTCCACCATAGTAACCGCGGATCTTTTATCCGAGTATTATTGGAACGGTAACGGACCGTTTATGTTACAAGAACAAGTAGCGCAATTTTTAGGAATTAAATCCTTCAAAAGAAAATACCCTGGCATAATGAGGAGGATGTTGGATATGCAAGAAAGAGACTATATTAGAGAACAAGGTAACATTTTTCTTTCTAATTCGTACAAAGTCATCCATTCGTTTCGTTTTAGGTTTAGCTTCGGAACATATGTGCGATTTGGGATTGACTGCTGTCAACGCGGCCGACATATTGGACATCATGTATTCGGATTTCCAAGATAAATATGAAGAATATTGTAAACATCAACGTGATAGACAAGCTAAGGAAATGATTAGCAAACAGAAGGCGTTAACTTTGGCTGCTACGCAGGAAAAATGTAAGGCTGATATTACGGAACAAGCCGTTCATTCGGCCGCCCAATGGAATGTTCGATTTAACAAGGTATGAATTCATTGATTTTAGGAATTGTGGGGTTTTGAAGGGAATAAAGCACTGATCTTTCAATTAGTATTTTTATTTTTTTCAGGAAAGAAAAGAACAAAGAAAAACGTGCATGGATCTACAAAACCTCACCGTACATTACCCGAAAGGTAAAATGGTACCAATAGTGCCAACTCCTCGTCCAAGCGATTATCCAGTGGCATTAGTACCGGGTCAATTTGGAGAATTTTACGAGGTATTTACAATATTTATTTTTTTTCATAAAAACAGACAAAACTTTTTTTTTTCTTTTTTTAGGAATTCACACCTACCGAATTAAACAATCTACCGATCAATACGATTTGCTACGATAATATAAATTTCATCCCGCGCGAAGACACCGACGAATCCGGTTCGGAAGGATCCGATTCCGAATCGGATTCTTCTGGTTCGTCTAGTTCGAGTTCGGATTCGGATTCGTCTTCCGGTATCGATGATTGTAAATTGTGCAAACATTCGCCGAAAAAAGTTACTCCCGCCACCTCTCCATCGATGGTGACTACTAGTCCAATCGTTACGGCGACGGCTAAGTGAAAATTAAGATAAATACAGGATGTTTACAATAGTTGAAGCGGTTTCGTATCGTTTGAATCAACTTTTGTCGACATACTGTATGTAATATGGAAGTTTTTGAAGAGTGAGGAAAGTTGGATGCGCAAAGAATGGTATCTACTTTAACGTCGTACATTTATATTGTGATCTTGAAAACTGGAGGGTGTTTATATTTTGCGTATTAAATCTTAACCCTTAAGATTCTAGTTGAGATGTTTTGATGAAAAAAGCCTTTATTGTACTTTTACAATTCATAAAAATTGGCACAGCTTTTTCTAAAAAAAAAGACATATTGTACACTATATAGTATTGCAAAAAAATTTATTAGGATAAGGAGTAGGTAAAGTCCAAAAAAAATTTCAGTTTTATAAATTATTTGAGTTTTGGTTGTACATAATTTTTTTTATATTTTTTATTATGTTTACAAGAAGTTTAACTTGTACATGTTTTTTTTTATAATAAACAAACTGTAATGGAATGTTTTTTTTATTTATTTCCAAAGTTAAGTGTTGTTTTTTAGTATAAAATCGTGAATTTCGTCATTTTTATTTAGAAATTCCCAAAAGTTGAATGTACACTGCGAATCAGTGAAAATAATCCAAAAATGTCATTTGTCAGCCTTTTGTAGTTAATTCTCACCCGACTCGACTGTATTTGATTGATTGGTTCGGTACCACCAGTCAGAGGCTTCGAGTTTTTGTAGGCACTCCCAGAACAGTCAAGATTTGATCTGAGGACATGCTAAACATTTCAGTGCTGCTCGACTATAACGATCTTTTGACCTCTATACCCTCTTTCGATGCTCATTTGCAAACACGTAAACAAGTTAGCCCAACGATGCGTGGACATTGTACCTGGGTCTAGCACTGTGGACACCAGCTTCTGTTGCTATGATAGTTTTAGATCTGTATATGTACCACACCAACGTTCCTTCCTGACTGCATGCTTCCAGCCTATCCCAGTTTACCTGGATATGTTCTGACTACAGGTTCTTTACTGGTTGGTTGTAGAAGTCTTCTAGAGTCATTTGGGGTCTTCCATACAGTTTCTGCCTCCTGTGGTCCAGCGTCTCACAGTTGCATAATATGTGCAGAGCTGTTTCGGTTTCCTTTTTGCATATTCTGCATGTAAGGTCTCCGTTATACAGCCCTATTTTGTTCAGGAGCTCCTTTGTGGGAAAGTTTCCCCTTAAGAAGCCCCGTTATGGTGCGTAGTTTGTACCTGCTCATTGAGAGCAGTTATTTCGCTAGTTTTTCTAATGGTTCTTTTATGAATTTCTTGAAATACCGAGGCATATTTACCAAGCGAGACGATTCCTTCATTTTTGCTCGACTTGCTGTATATACCCGCTCCGGTGCCGAGCTCATTCCTTGATCCGTCTGTGTACCAGATCAGTTAATTCGCCCTGCTGAGTGGTGATGCGTCTTCTTTCTCAAGCTCCTTTCGATATTTGATGACAATCTCGAAGTTCTTGCGTTTGATATATCTGGCGGTCATGTGGTCTGTTGGCATTTTAAAAATGTCGTCATCCACGTGCCTTATTTCTGTGTGTCCTCTCCCATGTGCCACGTCATGGTCTGATGCTTTTTCCAGTCGGGTTAGAGCTGCCATTGCTTCGCACATTATGACACATGTAGCGGAGGAAGGTCTAGCATTGTTTCTACCGCCGCTGTAGGAGTAGTCCTCATTACCCCTGTAATGCCTATGCATGCAAGTCTTTGGACCTTGCTTAGTTTTAGCATCGCAGAGGTTTGTCTAATCTTTGGCCACCAGACCAGAGATGCATATGTTATCCTGGGGATGACAACCAGTGTACCATGCTTGGTCTAAGTCCCCATTTAGTGCCGTAAGTGCGTCTGGCAACCATGAAGGTTGCCTCTGCCTTCTTGATCACGTGCTGAAGGTGTCGGTTCCAAGTTAAACCTTGGTCTAGGATAACCCCAAGATATTTTACTTCACCCGACAATCGTATTGGTTCACCTTGAAGCGTCAGAGGGCCAAGTCCTTCCCTTTTCCTTCTTCGTGTCCAGAGGTGAAAATGGTTGTATTCCGTTTGTAAGTGTAGTGGTGTCTCCTCTTTTTCCCGACAGAATAAGCGACATTTATTTGATGACTTAATCTCTATGCTCTACAGGTGTTGATTGAGATTACAAAGCCCTGTAAGAAAACCACTAACGACTGTTAGTTGGCTTTTACTATAGCTTTAATCTCCTGGTTGGAGTTTCCGAGAGTCCTGAGATACGCTCTGTCTTAATTCCGCCATGAATTAGAGTCAGTACCGCAGAATGGCTCAGGTTCTACAAAGAGACTGCTCTCCTGGCTAGCTAGGTAGTTCCTAACAGTTTTTGAAGTGATACAATAGGTTTGTTCCAATTGGCGACAGAATCGTTCTAGGTATCGTTCGAGCATAGAACCATTCCGTGCTTGGCCCGAGAATTGGCGGAACTGGCATGCACATGTCGTTAAAAAAGTTGAACCATTCCTATTTCGAGTTGCGCATTATGCAGCTCTAGTACGTACGGTACTCAAATAGGATTCCAGAACGGTTCATACATGCCAGTTGGAACAAAACTAATATGAACTCGGGTCCTTGATGGTTGTTAGACTCTGAGAAAATCGCGACATTCTGCCCACGACAGTTCCTATCCAAATTAAAATGTGCTCACCTTTCTATTGCGTGAATATTTTCCTGAAAGATACTGGGTGAGTGTCGCATTTCCCCTCTTCCTTGGATTCGCTTTTCTATTATTTTTTAGAGCTCAGTTCATACCTTGGAGGCTACCATGGAAAGTGCGTGTACCCGCTGTTCACCCCAAAATTTTTCTTTTCGGACGATACTTTTATTATTTTATGCGACACCCGGTGTATCAATTTGGCTTTTTGTTGCCTAGAAATAAATATGGTTTCACGTTAAACCCAAAAGAAAACAAAAATTTCAACTTCAAAAATGTAAATCTTAAACGCGCTATTTATATACCTACCCGCTAACTTCACTAAAAATAGTTCTCACTATTATAGCTACTAAACATTACCAACTAAAAATAACCAAAATGCATCAGTCGATCTATACCTACTCATTATGTAAAATTCTCACTATCCGTCTGATAGTTTCTTTATGATAAACATTTCAAAATGTCCGAAAACACCGAGAACGATTACAGAACTAGATGTAGTGAAAAAACTTTACAAACCAACACCAATGGATTTTTCATGGATTTCGTAGAAGTTGTTAGACAAAATGTCGGTCAAACATGGATACAAGAAAAATTCGGCACATTAAATAGTGACAGTGAAAGATTAAATACAGTCTATACTGCTGAAAAGGTAATTTGCTTAAATAAATATTCATATATACAGGGTAAGATTTTAAATTAAATCCCCAAAAACGTCCATTTTTATTCCAAGTTTACAATATTTCCCATTTCCGTAACATCTGAAGCCATGAAATTAATTTCCTACCAAGAATTAATTTTCCATTAACTTTTCTTAGCATTATATATCTCAGATTTAATTATTTCACAATGTTCCTATCTCTCCCAGGCTACTCTGCTAAATATTTATTTTAGACAAGAGAAATTGTCCTCAATGTTCTTTCCAATGTAAAAGAGGTTTATAGAAAGAAGGATGCTACAGTATGTCAATTAAAAAGACTTGAAGCTGAAACTGCTTTTGAACAAGGTGATTTAAATAAAGCCTTGGGTTTTTACAGTCAAAGTGTTATAAGAGCACCTAAAACTGGTAAAAGAGTATTATTATAACCTATTTTTTAAATATAATTATTGTTAAATATTTCAGGTCAGTGTAGTGCTTTCGACTCAGGATTGTCACTTTCTCTTGCTCTATGGGGACGTTGTAAAGTACTAATAGCTTTGAATGAATATTCCTTGGCTTTACATGATGTTCAGCAGGCTCTGAAAGAACGGTTGCCGAATGTATTCAAAGCAGAAGCTTATTGGAAAATGGGGATATGTTATAAAGCTTTGCAGGAGGATAAGAAATCTAAAGTGGCGTTTGATTTGGCGGAAAAATTGATGGATAGAAAAGACAAAATTGATCAGTTGAAAGAAAGTAGGAAGGCAAAATTCGAAATAGCGAAAATTGATGTAGAAAAAGGTATTGTAGCTGTATTTTTAAATCCATTATTATTAAATACAATTTATTTTAGTTGTTCCAAAAATAGAAGGTAAAATTAACAAATTATTTCCATGCGCTTCCAACAAATTATCAGTAAAAAGTACCAAAGAAATGGGTAGATTTGTTATTGCAAATGAAACAATAAAAACTGGTGAAACTCTAGCCGTAGAATCACCATATGTAGCTTGTTTGCTGCCTAAAATGTTCGGTACACATTGCCACAACTGTTTCAGCAGGTAAAAACCGTTAAGCATGACACACACCGGTGCGATTACGTTGCGGTCGCAGCCAAACGTTACTGACGGAAACATATGTACCATTTCCCATTGGAGAGATTAAATTTTTGAGAACAACCAATTTTTAGTGAACGCGTTGGTGTGAGCTGGAATAATATCGTAGTTGCTGTGATCGCACCAGTGTGTGAAAAGCATATAGTAATTATTTAGTTTTATTTTTTAGGTTGCAAGCGCCGGTAGCTTGCCCAGACTGCTCTAACGTGGCTTTTTGTAAGCCGGAGTGTAGAGATGTAGCTCTGTCGTCTTACCACAACTATGAATGTAAATATTTGGAACTGCTTATCGGGTCGGGTATGAGCGTGCTATCACATACAGCGTTAAGAATAATTACCCAACAAAAGTTCCAAAATTGCTTGGAAATGTATAAAAATAGAAAAAAAGAGGATTTTTTTTCCATGTGCACGAATAGTACGAAAAGGGACGGTGAGGATTTTTTACAAAGGACTCTAATGGCGGCTTTTTTATTGAGATGTCTTCAAAATAGCGGATATTTTGGTACTACGGGAAATAACGGTGAAAAAAGTTATTTTTTTATCGACAACAATAGAAAATTTTGCTTTTTTTTTTTAGTTTTTCCTTCAAAAGAAGAATTTTTAATCGGAGAATTTTTATTGTTCAACTTGCAAATGTTACAATTTAACGCTCACGAAATATTTGAACAGCTAACACCGCAAGATTTCACTTTAAAAACTTCAAAACTGTCATACATCGGCGTTGCTTTGTACCCCACAGTAGCCTTATTCAATCACGGCTGTTACCCAGCAGTA
Organism: Lochmaea capreae; assembly: GCA_949126875.1. Taxonomy (NCBI): domain Eukaryota; kingdom Metazoa; phylum Arthropoda; class Insecta; order Coleoptera; family Chrysomelidae; genus Lochmaea; species Lochmaea capreae. Next base: position 8,597,084 of record OX421406.1, on the reverse strand, counting down.
ACAAGGTAACAAAAAAGTGTACACGCTCAAAAGTCTTGGTTCTTTTCAGGCTACTAATAAGGTAACGTCTTAAAAAACTGTTTTAGATATTTCGTTGGAAAGGATATAGTAATTAAAGCATTAAGACCTCTTACTAGAAATGAGGTGGTAGCAGAAAATTACGGCCCGATTTGTAGTAGAAAAGAATTAAAAGATAGACAAAAGATTTTGTCTTCTAGATACTGGTTCGAATGTAAATGTATCGCTTGTACGCAAGATTGGCCACAAATTAATATGGGATGGGACGATTTAAGTAAACAAATCAGGTAAAAGTTTTTCATTTTAACTTTTAATACTTTTCAACTATTTCTATTTTAAGATGTTCCACTGAAAACTGCTCCAATTTATTCACTCTACCACTTAAAAGTAATAACCCTTTACATTGTCCAAAGTGTAAGAGAATTGTAAATTTGGACGAAAAAATTTGTTTGTTAAAATATTGCGAGGATCAGTACGACTTTGGCTTCGAACTGATGCAATCGCAGCAAATAGTGAAAGCTGTTGAAGTATTCTATGAAGCTCTCGATACGTTTCACAAGTAAGTTAATCGCTAGTAGGTATATTTATAGAAATTGATAAAAATTGTTGTTTTAGAGTGTCTTGTCCTCCACATAAGGCTACACATTTGGCACAAGAAGCTCTGCAACTATGTTTGGCGTCGTTTGGGAATTCGTCTAATACTTTAAAAATAAAGATGTAGTTAGTGAAGTTGTGTTTTTTTTTGCCTGAAAATCCTAATCGGTGGAGTTGGCGTACCTGGGCGAACCGTTTACACCAGCTTCCCGAAGGCATCCGAAGCTGGGTATATAATTATAAAGTTATTTTGTCATCTAAAGAATAATGAATGATTTTGTTTTTTTCTACTGACTCATAAAATTCCCTTAGTTGATTTGCAGCTCCCTTGAAGGTCGAATCATTGTTACAATAAACTTGACAAGGTTTTCCCATTCTAAAAGTGAATCATTTGAATTTAAAAAATTCTCTGATGTCATATCAGACAAAAGTTCCAAATGCCTTAACAGAAAATCAAACAAAAAGAGCAATGTATGCCTCAGTTGATAGTCTTTTTCAACCTACACTGTTGGATGTGAAAGGACCACAAAAATTTTCAAATGACACAGATTGAACATCTTGAAGACAATTTTGCAAAAATACGTTGATTTTTATTTCAAAGGAAACTTTTTTCGATCACATCCTCGACTAGCGTACATCCCTCCCCTAATCAAAGATAACTTTATAGAGCCCGTTAGGATCCCTGTTAAAACTTTTAGTGCAATTTTACTATGACATGCTTTCATTTGATCTCAGGAGGTTGTAGTTACCAGAAGTATCTTTGATTGTCTAAGCCCTACTAGATCTTTCCAACATACAGATTGCGAAAGGGCTTTTCGAACCGTACGATTTACACAAGCACGACAAGGCAAATATGAGAAAAACAGCTTGAAAGAGAGAGAAAGAACAACTGTGCGTGGCCAGCGAGGGCGTGTATTTAGTTCCAGAGGCCGGCCGAATGTCCACTGCCCCCCCCCCATTTCAACCGCTGTTGCCAGAAGCGCAGACTAATTTGTACAAATGATATTTTTGTCTCGTCATCGTTGACGCCTTTTCGAGCTCATGCACTATTAGGCAAAACCAAACACCTCCATCCGGCAACAGTGTCATTTTCAAATACAATGGCATGCGCTTCCAACGTCATCAACGTTTGCAGCGAAAAGACCTAGGAATAGCAATATAAATGTGAATTCTCTCTGTATCAAATTGATAATAGAGACCATTCTAGAATTACGTCACTGACAGGTCGGCTATACTGCTATGAGCCCTCATACATCATATTATTCTATTTAGGTTGCATTGTTTACTGGTAAACAATAACGGATGACAGTTAGTGTTTAATTAGTAAAACACTTAACACACCAACACCTCATGAAAAAAGAACCCGCACCCAACTGTCAAATTTGTCACACAGTGATCACAGTGAAACACATCCTACTAGAATGTCCAATGTATGACACAGCAAGAAAAAGCCACAAACTAGGATCAAACCTAAAAAGTATACTGTCAACAAATGAAAATGAAGTCCTTGGCTATCTAAAAGACATTAAAGTTAAATCTAAAATTTGAAATACATCACTGTTATAATTATTTATACCTCCTATATTATGTTACTGTGAAATTGTATTGTCCCCCCCGCTAATAACTCCTAGAAGTTGATGCGGGGTCAAATAAATGTTGAAATAAAAAAAAAAAAAAGTTTTTGAAACTATCGAAAATGCTATCGTTTTGTAGTGTTGTTAAGTATGGAATGCGGGGACCAAGTGATAAGATTTTTTTTTATTTCCGGCTGTTTTAACCAAGCGAGGTGACTATTTAATTGATTTTTCTGTGCACCTCAATCTGTTGCTCTTGAATCAAGTAACTCCTCTGTTGATTGCTTTTTTCGTCTAGCATTTTGATTAGTATTTAATTCAATTCAGAGACAGTTTACTGACTGCGCTATGTGTTGTTTGTAAGTTTTTATTATTTAAATAAACTATATATATTATATATTGTTTTAAAAAGTCTGTCTGACCCCAACTGACTTACACCATATGTCAGAACACACAAACGTATTCAACTCCAGCTGATCGGGGGACCCAGCCCAATATGGCCGACATGTCAAAATCAGGTGTTCTGGAATGGTCTATTCGCAAAAACGAGCAAAGGGTGCGACATCTACCGTCAAAATTGGAATGGGGAAAACAAACCAAATCCCCATTAGAGCACGTGTATAGTGAGCAAAGTATTATATCGTTTTCTTGATTTCTAGAAGAGTTTGGTGAAGTTTATTTTATCAGAATACTTATTTAGACTTTAATAATGACAAGCAAGTGCAAGAGGTACATTGCTCTGTGCCGCAATGTAATCAGTAAAAAGATGCAAATGTATATATCAATACATAACTTCCCAACAGATCCAAAATTATGCTAAGTGTGGTACACATTTTGAAAATTAGGAAACATATTTCCGAATACTTGTCAATGTGTATCAGGTACTGCTTAGAAACATATTGTAAAGGTAATTTCAGTCATTTCAATAAAATATTTTGATGTTCAGTGTTATTTAATGCTTTGAAAACCTGTTCGTCTTCTACTATCGGTCGATTTCTGTCTCCAATGTATTTTAAAATGTCCAACAAACTAATTTTAACAAGCACCATCTCTCACAAAACACCTTTTTCGCCCAAAATTCGAAATTTAATCAAATGGACAGAAAAATACAAAACGAACAAATCTAAAATCCATCCAAATAATTGTTTATCTTCATGGCGACTGTCACTAGTGTCAACATGTCAGATGGTGGACGTGCCTTTCTCGGCAATAGTGCGCAATTTTGTCAATATTATACCTACGTTTTTTAGTACGACTGAAGTTAGTTTGAATTTGATATTTAATTATCCATATGTTATGAAATTAAATACAAAACGTTCCTTTGGATATATATTTATATTTTTTAATAACAGCCGATCTACAAATGTCAATATTTACCTAGGTTTCACAGCACTCAAAATTTCGTTTATTTTGGCGTGCATGTAGGCAAGGGCTCTGTAGCAGAATAGCGCTGGTCAAAAAAAACGCTGGACAAAATAGCGCTGGTCAAAATAGCGCTGCACAAAAACAGCGCAGGACAAAATAGCGCTGGACAAAAACAGCGCAGGATAAAAACAGCGCTCCTTAAAATAGCGCCGCCAAAAGATAATTATGCACCTTTATTTTACTACTATCTCATACATAAAAATAGACTATAGTACCGAATTAGCATAATTAGGAATAACATATTTTTCATAAATTACAGTCATAACAATAGTTTTCCTAATTCAATTCGTCAATTCAACATCGCTTCCCGACCAGCTGACAGTGATCAAAGTGTTGGTAACTGTCTATAACAATATCAGAATATAAGGAACGGAAAACAAGTAAGAACAACAATCAATATTTTTCATCATACTTCAACACATATCGCTTCCCGACCAACTGACACAGATCAAAGTATAAACAACTACTTGTCAGTGTCATATTTATTTAAAGTCTCAGAAAGGAGGTGATACATTATTCCACGAAGGATATAATTACCGAAATGACAAGCAACGTGAAATTGCATTTTTTTAGACATTAAATGGATATGACACTGACAAGTAGTTGTTTACACTTTGATCTGTGTCAGTTGGTCGGGAAGCGATATGTGTTGAAGTATGATAAAAAATATTGATTGTTGCTCCTACTTGTTTTCCGTTCCTTATATTCTGATATTGTTTTTTGTAAAAGAAGGTTGATGCTTAGCGGTGAAACTTGATTTTTCAATCACATCCTACTGTAATAGTTGATTTTGTAAGGATATTTCAACCGGCGCTATTTTATGGAGCGCTGTTTTTGTCCAGCGCTATTTTGTCCAGCGCTATTTTGTCCTGCGCTGTTTTTGTCCAGCGCTGTTTTTGTCCTGCGCTGTTTTTGTCCTGCGCTGTTTTTGACCAGCGCTGTTTTTGTCCAGCGCTGTTTTTGTCCTGCGCTGTTTTTGTCCTGCGCTGTTTTTGACCAGCGCTGTTTTTGTCCTGCGCTGTTTTTGTCCTGCGCTGTTTTTGACCAGCGCTATTTTGACCAGCGCTATTTATGTCCAGCGCTATTCTGCTACAGAGCCGTAGATAAGATGTCTGTAAAAAAGTAAAAAGCCAAACTGGCCGGTCCTAGGTGGGATGAATAAAACTCTTTCGATTGGTAAAGCTATATAATATGTATTATTACCAAAAAATAAAACCAATAGTTACAAATAAAAATTTTGAATGTTCCGCACTCTGGGACGGTCTTTTAAATAGTTTTAAATCGATGGAATGCGAGACACGTTTTTAGTCAGCACCGATCGTCCGAAAGTGTCATTTACAAAAAACCAAAAGAAAAAAAATAGGATTATTTTATAATATAAATATAACATTTTCTCTTATATATATTATATGTGTGTTCTTAATATATTTTGTATAATTTAAGGCACTGGTTGTGTGTATATTATTTTTTTTGTCAAAATGAACACTTGGTTGAAACATAAGTTTAAATCAATTTATTGAAAAACAGATGTTTCAATTCTATATTTGTCCAGTCAGTCGCTTAATGTACGTGATTTTTGATCTTTCCTCATTAAGTCTTTCTTTCTTCTTTCCACTTAGTATACGGCAGCTGTAAAAACAGAAAACAACATTAGAAGGATGCATGATAGTTATTAAAATTTTCGACGTTAATCTAACTAACCAAGAATTTTAAAGTTTCCTATTAAATAGTTATTTTTTTCAATGATTTGCATTAAATATACGGGGTTGGGATAAAGTATGGAAACAAGTAAATATCTTTTAAACGAAAAGAACGACATTTATGAAAATTTGCAGGTAAGTGCAATGAAACAAAATGCATCTGATGTACATTTTTTTGTTAATAATATACTTCCGGTTTAACCGGAAATGCCATCAACTTCTTTAGTTTAAATGGGACACCCTATATATTTTTACAGATTTTGAAAGCTTGTTATTTTGAATTCATACATACATAGTTTAGTGAAAAAAAAAATTTGTAAAACGAGGAATATAGCACTTTAATCAACCTCCTTTGAGAAACTATTTAGATAAACTAATTGATGTTGTTTGTATGCATAGTAATAAATAAACGAGTACTCTTTAGTACGTCTTTTGTTCTCCAAGTGTCAAATTCTAATTGACGGAAATAAATTTTACAATTTAGAATGGTTCAATTAAGTGAAAAAGAGCGTATTGAAATTTTAATGGTGATCGTGTTAGAACTCATTAAGAAGTGTGTCACATTTTTAATAATTTGCATCCGGAGAGAAATCCTATATCACGCTCAACAGTTTTAATACAACTGGGATGGTAAAAAATTTACTAAAACCTGGAAGACCGCGGACTGCAACGAACGAAACTGTTAAACAAAATATTGCAATCGATTTAGAAGAATCACACCAAACTTCCACCTCAAATTTGGCACTAAACCATGGTCTCAGTCGACGTTCTGTAGGAAAGATATTAAAAAGTGAAAAGTATCATCCGTATAAGGTACAGTTGGTTCAAGAATTGTCAGACGATGATTTTGACCGACGGCTGGAATTTTGCGAACGGCTAATGGACATCTGTAATGTCGACGACAATTTTGCTTCTAACATAGTTTTTTCCGATGAGGCAACTTTTTGTTTAAATAGAACAGTTAATCGCCATAACTCAAGGTATTGGTCAAATGAGAATCCTCATTGGATTCATGAAGCACATACCCAGCATCCACAGAAGTTAAATGTTTGGATGGTAATTGTCGAAAATAGGCTCATAGGCCCATTTTTTATCGACGGAAACTTGAATGGTGACAAGTATTTGGATCTAAATAACGAAATTATTCCTGCACTTCAATAGAATGGGGAATTACCACAAAATGTTTGGTTTCAACAAGATGGAGCACCTCCCCACTATGATAGACGGGCTATGGATTTTCTGGATGCGAATTTTCCAAATCGATGGATTGGACGTAGAGGATTCATAGAGTGGCCGCTTGTTCTCCGGATCTTAGCCCGTTAGATTTTTTTCTTTGGGGTTATCTAAAATCACGTGTTTACGTTAGACGACCAACAAACTTACAGGAATTGAGACAAATAATTATTGATGAATGTGAACTAATAAGTGGAGAAGTCTTTGAAAGAGTGACTCAAGAATTTGTTAATAGGATGCCATATTGTCAGCAAGTAAACGGCGAGCATTTTGAACATTTGAAGTAATTGTGTTTCTCATTATTCTAAAATAATGAAATGTACACCTATTGTACAACTAACAGTGAGTTATTCCTCGTTTTTACAAATTTTTTTACACTAAACTCAGTATGTATAAATTCAAAATAACAAGCTCTTTCAAAATCTGTGAAAATATATAGGGTGTCCCATTTGAATTAAAGAAGTTGATGGCATTTCCGGTTAAACCGGAAATATAATATTAACAAAAAAATGTACACCAGATGCATTTTGTTCCATTGCACTTACCTGCAAATTTTCATAAATATCGTTCTTTTCGTTTAAAAGATATTTACTTGGTTCCATACTTTATCCCAGCCCCGTATAAAATAGGGACAAGTTCATGGTCAGCAGTGATGGATTTAGGCCTAGGGCGGCATAATTTCAGGAGCAGCATTTAAAAAATTGGTTCAGATTAGGTTTTACATTCTTTAAATTAAGTAAAATCACGTTCAGTTGAATCTGTAAGAGAAGCAGTCGACTATTCTCTACTTTGCAAGTACTAATTTCTTCTCACATCTACGGGAGTTCTCGGAGCAGCGTACAAATTTGAGAGTTACGATTCTTTCTCAAACTCGTTGGTCTGCTCGACAGGATGTGTATGTTACGCATTAGAAAAGTAGTAGTCTGGAATAATTTATGCGCTGGAATTCATTGCCGAGAGGAAAAATGAGAAACCGACTACGCGATCTGAAGCTACAGGATTGCAGCGAAAATTGCAGCATTTAGAAACAGCAATTCTAGTAATTGTTTGGAATGTAATTTTAGATCGTTTCGCTAGTAAAAAGCTTCCAATAAAAGGGCGGAGCATCAAACCGGGTATAGGGCGGCAGGAAGCCTAAATCCTTCACTGAGTTATAGGAAGGGAAGTATTTAGTAACCAAAAATTCATGTTCTGTTTGAATTTTGGTAACCATATGAAATAATATAGAAAAATAATAACTGTAATTGTTAAAATACAAACTATTCTAATCTAGGTAAACAATAATAAAAATAGTAAAATTTTACCAAAATATACCGCCATCCTTTTCAAAAAAAAACTGGGAAAAAATCAGGATAATTATATACATAAAAGGTGTGAATAGGTATGAAGACATTTTGTATAAAAAAAAATCGAATCCCATCAAAGTAATACTAGGTATGAAGACATTTTGTATAAAAAAAAATCGAATCCCATCAAAGTAATACTAAATCTTTAATTAATTTATAGAATAGGAAAATGGAACGTTAATGCAAATTTTAAGATATTATAATGATTATTTTTTTCACTTGTCAAAATCTGACATTTTGGTGGTTTCAACCAAAAGCAATACCTACATTAATCTAGCCAATTATTCGGTATTATATACTGACTATTTAGAGTAAATAATTGATAACTGACAAAATTTGAAGGTTTTGAACTGGCAATTTTTTGTCTTGTCGCGGCAATTTTTTGACGTTTAGTATATCAAATCTATATGTTAGTTTTTCTCTCGTGAAATAATCATGTCGAATACCATCCAATTAAAAATTTTGTAAGGTAAAATTTTTCTCTTGTCGAATTCAAGTTTGTTGCTTTTAGGTAATTTTGTTCATGACATTTAACCCAAAACCACTCGCCTGACGGCTCGTGGTTTTGTTAAAAATGTCATTCGCAAAATTGCCAAGCAACAAACTTTCATGACAATCGAAAAATTTTGCCGACAAAATTTTCACTCTCGTGGTATGATATATGATAATATTGTGATAGTACTTTTTTCAAATTTTAAGAACATCAGGGTAATGGCTTGAACAAAAAATCAAAAATAACATTTGTTGATAGGAAAATTTTGAAAAAAAATGGTATCGTAATTTTTTTGCTGGCGCTAGAAACAAGAGCTTGGTTGTAAAATTGGTCCTACATAAAAAAAACAGATAGAACCACTTTATTAAAGCTGCAAAAAGTATATAGAACAGTTCAGAAGTGGGACTGGGATTATAAACATATTTTCATAACATACCTTCAATGGGTATTGTAACACACTATACAATATATTATAATAGCTGAATGAATCTCAAGAGCTATCCATATACATCACCAAAACAAAAATTGTAGAAAAAATATTCTTTAATTAAAAAAGATGGTACTGAATTTTTTTTAGTTTTTAATTTTTGACAGAGAATTGGATCTTTGCATGTACGTTCCATCAAATCGCTAAAGTACTCGATAGGGATTGTATGAAAGTATCAAAAATTATTTTTAAAACAATAAATTAAGAGCCCTTTTTGTTATAAGCATAAACTTTAGACAAGTTAGTATTTTTAATTTAATTTTTGAAAAAATTGTTCACGTGATTAGCAGACTATAGAAAAAATAATAGTTGTGGTTTTTCCTGAACACAAATTTTCCAATCTAACGATTTTAATATCAGTTATAGTTCATTTAAAAACCAGGAGGAGAAATTTGAAAAGCCTTACTCACACCACTAAACGTTACCAGATTAGTTAATAAAGGGTGTGTTCCGAGAAAGTAGTCAACAGTCGTGTTCCAAATCTATTAAATATGCCTTGATGAAAACATGAATATTTTTGGTTTTTCATCCAATATATTATATTTGTTTACACACATTTATTATACATTGTTTTTCTGAGAGTCCTAAATAACCTATAATCAGCGTTTAAATTGTTTTGCCGGCCTAATATGCAAAGAGCTGTACTCGAAGTAGAAGGATCCATAATTGCAGATATTCAATACAATTTCTTCCTGAAGGTTTTAAAGGAACAGTTTTAACGAAATAGAGTGGAAACTGGGTAAAAATAATAAAATAACAACAGCGGATGCAATGACAAAAATAAGCATATTCATCTGTCAGAATTGTCAAAAATGGAAATTAATAAATTATCTGCTGACGTCAATGCTACGAAGTGTTGTGTGAAACTGGGCGGAATCTGATCAATCAGAGGTCTACAGAACTGCCAACTTAAATTCAAATTACTCCTCCTGGTTTTTAAATGAGGTATAGTGAACTGCCAACTTAAATTCAAATTACTCCTCCTGGTTTTTAAATGAGGTATAGTTAGCTCAGTGATATAAAACATGTAAGTATTTATAATGTTTTTAATTAATAAATAATATTAAAACAAACACTAAGAAAAATTCTGTAGTTGATAAATAGGGAGCTTCGTTCCAACAGTTCAGAACCTTATTGCAATATGTTCCAGCAACGAGTGAATAGCGTTCCGAACTGATTTCGAATCGTGTTCACAGTTCTACGTTCCACTTTAAGAATCACAAATTTGTAGAATAACGCTTTATTAATGTAATTATGCTACTGAACATATAAATATTATATTTTAACAAATAACTTAAAGCTTGTCAAACGTAGAAAGACACGCAAGTATTTAAATGACCCCGCAGAATCCTTATGGGAAATGGCTCTCGGCCAATTTTTCTGAAATTTTGTAGAATGATAGTTCAAAACACGTAGAGCAAAAGTCTCCATGGCCACAAATCTCGAAACTCAACCGTTCGCGAGATACGAGCGGTCAAAGTCGAACATTCTAATCGATACCTTTGATAACGTGGATACAGTAAAAGTGTCTTTTTTTTGTTTAGAATTAATAAAACTACCTAACGCTTTTAAAAGATCGATGTTCTTTTACTTTGTTTTTGATTTTATAGGTTAGGAATGTTCCCAAATTGTTCCAACAAAGTGAAATCGATTCTGGAACTAGTTCGCGTATTGCTTTTAAGTAGTTCTGAATTAAGCTCTGAACTCTTTCGAATTTTCGGTTGGAACACACGAATAGAGTTCGTTCCAACACGAGTACATCAGTGATTGTTGTGAACATGCGCAATTGCATTTTCGCGTTCCAGCAACAATTCGTGACAGTTAGTAAGTAATTCCAACGTTAAACACAAACGGTATGAAAACGGTTGCAAAAGTTTGTTTATATATCAGGACCTGTCAATCAGACGCTAGTGCAAATGAACTTGTGTATTCTAATCCGTTTAAAACCACGCGTTCACCCATATAACTCCGGAACAGAACACTGTATATTATAAAAAGCATGATAGGGATAGCACGTTTTTACTTGTGTCTTCCATGTTTTTAACAGAAAGAGCAGAATCAAATTTCAGTATAGTTATGGTTAGAAATAGCAACCATAACCTAAGTTTTTGCAAATGTGTGTAGGGCAAGTCCATGTGACAGTCACCCTGATGAATCTGATAATAAACAAGCGTTATTTACTCAACATAATATTACTTTGATCGAGTTTAATTTTGATTTGGTGCTTTCTTTGACATTGTTTTAATTATTTAGATAGTTTGAAAGGTATAACTGACTGGTTATAATAAAAAGGACCATTAAATCAATACAAAACAACCAAATTAGAAATTTAAAATCTATCTAAATAATTGTTTACCCACAGGGCGACTGCCATCAGTGTCAACCTGTCAGTTGGTGGACATTTTTTTGTTTTCTTTCCAGCTTCCTTTTATTGAGTATTTTTTCTTAGAGTATGTGAAATATACAGAGCATTTCAATGAAAACTATCATATGGGGAGGGGGTTAAAGTTATAACGTCCCCCTTCGTATGATTTTTGACGGTTTTTTTTCATTTTTTCGCAAAAGTGACGCCTTCAGAAATATGTAGGGTGGATAGTTTTGATAGAAATGCTCAGTATATATTTGTCAACGGCTTTGTCCATAAAAAAAGAAGTGAAAAAAGTTAAGCAAGTATCATTTGAGTTAAATAAAATGTATTTTTTAGATAAAGCCATTAACAAACGTATTATAGTATTATTTCGATGGGATAATGAATTTTTTTAATACAATTTCCTCCAGACAAAAAAGAGAGGGAATTGCTTGGTTAGTATTGGGACTTACCGAACGGCCTGATGGGGTGTTTGTCCCATAGGAACGTCCTCTTGACTGGGGATAGATATGAATCACGGAGGTAGAAAGGGGATTTTCCGAAAGGTGTATGTGCAGAGGCGGGTTTTAATGGTGAATCCCACCAAAAGGGGTCGCGAGATACGGCGGAAACGGGAAGACTTGGTGAAGGGTTAAAAAGATCGTCGAAAAGACGCTTACTTGGATACAACCCTCCGCGGCTGTAGATTGGTTGACCAGCATAGTTAAAAGCTACTTCTGATGGACGTGGGGCGAATTCACCAGCCTGAAATAAATAAAAAAAATTTACTAAATATCAAAATTTAATTTAAAAAAAAAACTTACTTTAATTGGAGTTGGTGATTTTCTACCAATTGAAGGCCACAAAGTCGGATACAATTTATCTAATTCAGCTAAACGGTCCAAATGATCCAACCAAGAACGGTGTGGGTTGTATTTTTCAGCAGCCGGTGCTGGTCTTTTGCTGTATACCAAGTATAATGGATAACGAGAGAACGGGTAGGTAGTGTGGAAGATAGAGCTGGGCCATTGTGTGGGCTCACGACCTTTTACTCGATCTACATGGTTTCTCCATGCCTCGTCAGCGTCGAAAGGTTTCGGTTTTGTTATGTGGAAAGCTGATTGGTACAGAAAGAAAAATTTAGGTGAATCGACAATTCTGTTGGTCAATCAAAAGAGTTTGTTAGTTAAGAGGAGCTTTCTGTATTAATATTTTCAATTAGAAAATGTTAAAAAGTTGCCTTTTTATCTAGTGGCTTAAAATATTAAAAGATGGATTCATATTTGAGCACTTCGGCGTAGGTATAGTAACATAACGTTGTATTGTAACTTGTAGCTAAACTGGAAGCATGCAGTCAGGAAGGAACATTGGTGTGGTACACAGACGGATCTAAGACTGAGGTTGGAACAGGTACAGGAGTTCATGGTGCAATATCCACGCATCGTTGGGGAATATTGCTTCTGTATTTCAGGCAGAAATCTACGCTATCGACATGTGTTTGCAACTGAATATCGAAAGGGGGTATAGACGCCAAAAGATCTTTATACTCTCTGATACTTAAGCAGCACTAAAATCTTTAGAATGTCCTCAGATCAGATCTAGACTGGTCTGGGACTGTCTACAAAAACTAATAACCCTGGCTAACCATCATAGAAGTAGTCCCGGGGCACAAGGGCATTGTAGGAAATGAAAAGGTAGACATCCTAGTAAAGCTAGGGTCTGAGACTGCATTCACTGGTCCTGAACCAGTATTTTGGGTATCTAAAACTGCTGCACTTGGTTGTATAACTTGCTAAAACAGGAACACAGCAAACTCCTGGTCAAAAAACCCTGGGAGACGCTGACCAATGAAATACTAAACCTTGGCAGGGACCAAATAAGGATAGTGACGGGTTTACTCACCGGTCACTGTACTCTAAGGAAGCACAAGCATACAATCGACATATATATAGGGAGGAACATATCTGCCGGTTGTGCATGGAAGAGGAAGAAGCAGCCTCTCACGTTATCTTCGATTGTGAAGCATTATCTCATTGGAGATGTAGGCTCCTAGGACTACAACATCTAAGGGAGGATATTTCCAAGAAGGACCTAGTGAAAAGACTGATAAGGGCTACTGGTCTCTTCACATAAACGGCACAACCAAGAGCACAAAAACCCTAAAGGCTGGAGTGCCGAGGACTCTAAGCCTTTGACTGGTATGCTCAATCAATCCATCAATTAATCAATCAATCAATCAATCAATCAATCAAGCAATCAAGCAATCAATCAATCAATCAAGCAATCAATCAACTGCAATGCTTCGTGCTCGGTTCGCGACGTGGTCGCTCAATTGAGTTGTCGTTTTTTTTTACGAATATCAAATGAGGAATGTTACATCACATTACGCCTTTATACGAGGGTACTTAAATTGATATAGTTGAATGGATCATCAGCATACGAACAGTGTAACCAGCACGAACACAAACCTTATGTTACATTACAAACTTACGTTACGCTGAAAAGTGTGTAACCATCTTCAGTTTAATACATTGTTTATTTAAATACTTAAAATTAGCTTAAAACCTTCTAGAATTAAACAAATTAAACACAATTCTTGGTAAATATGAATCGATTACTTCATTTCAAAACAAAGCCAAACAACAGCGGCTATTCTACCACAACAGCTACAGTGGAGTTCGATCAAAAATATTGTTTTCCGATTGATTTTTTTGCTATTTCAATCATGGAAACTACAAATTTATTTTTAAATGTCATTTAGGTCTTATAATTGGTCGGGATCATCCCAACGTAGCGAAACCGGAGTGGTAATCAATTTACTGCTGAAAGCGTTTGTGAACTGATTAGTTGTGAGCGATGAGGATGCGGTAGCAGTTGTCAGTTTTTTCATCAGAATTTAAATACGCTACGCTACCGATCAATGATGAATTAACTGTCGTTTATGCCAAATATTATGTCAATATACATATAAAATGACATAACATATTTTGTAAAAATGTACAAACACCAGTAGGAACTATTAAACTGAATTGAAATCGAAAATGAATAAATAATTATTGAAGTCATAATCAAATAAAATTAAGTTATGGTGCTATATCAAGATAAGCACTTTCAAAAGAATTAAGATACGATGGATCACTCTAAAAATCGCTACCTGATCAACTTTGTTGGGATAATCGCGACCATTCACTTTATGGGAACTTTATTTTGAAATTAAGATGGTAGAGTTCGTTTCAGATAAGAAGAAGCCACGTGAAGTTAGCCAACTGTATTGATTTGAAGTCGAAAGTCAATTTTACAATATGGCGCTGGTTTTGACAACTGCAACTTCAAGTGAAACGGAGTCTAGCCGTTGTGTTCGGGTTTGTTATTGATACGTGAAACGTTGTAATCTCTACTTTAAAATAGTATTCTGCTAATTTTATAGTGTTTCATCATTCTCTAAATTAAATTTGAACGAATAAACAAATAAAAGCTTGTAAAAGTAAAAATAACTCTGTTTACAATATTTTGCACAAAAACAAGACATTTAGCACTGTCATACTGTCAATGTCAACAGTCATTTATTAAGTAGCTTAGATGAGTCGGATATCTAATAAGGATGAAGTATGACTGGCAAACAAAACAAATTAGAGTTATAGATTGAAGAAAATAAACAAAAACTGGAAAGAAGCTAAAGCGAAATTATATTTATTTATATTTAAGTTTCGCATTCGCGAAGATTATTAATTATATAATACGAAATAACAAAAGTTTGGAATGGAAAAATAGGCGCATTGGGATTTTATTACTGGCGTCAAGTAATTTGTGTTAAATCTCGAAAAATAATCTTTTTATCTCAATTTCTAATTGAATTCCATCAGTGTTATAGTAAAGGTAAAAGCATTCTTTTAAGTTTGATTTTAAATGCCAGCAAAAATGTTAGTAAAGCGCAAGAATGTAAAAGCAAAGCAGTTTCTTACCTCCAAGGCGACCAATCAACTTCTGTATCCCTCAATAAAAAATAAATTTAAACAAAAAAAAATTAAACACTGTTATTTCCATAAAAGTATTGTCTAATACGAGGGTGAAAAAAAAATAAAAAATTTGTGGTACGCCCTGGCAAACGCTGGAGAAACAATAATTGTTAAATAAGCCATGGATTTATGCTAACAAAAATTAAAAACAATTGACAGACAGCCGTTTCAAACATTTGTTTTTTATTATTATCCATTAGAATGCGCGGCACTCCTTTTTTTTAATTCAAAAAAAAAAAATTATTATAAATAAACTTACTTGGACGCATTTTCAGATCGAAATACCTCAACTCGAGTGGTTCGGTCGCGTATAAATACTGAAAATCATCAAGCGCGATATTTTTGGAAGACCTTCAAACATTTCGTAATACATTATGAAGTCACTGTTTATATTTAGTCGGCCCAGAGACGCCTGATCAAATTATTTGTAAATTTAGGAAAGTTAAAAGTTTTTTTTTTTAAATGAGGACGTCATTTTTTCAAAACATGCACTGGAAAACATAATTTTGGTGTCATTAATAAAAATGGTTTTTCTAAATATAGTTCTTGCCCACTGGTACAACAATACAGACGTTTATATAAATTATACTTTACTTAAAATCACTGTTCTAGTTGTTACGTTAAAAGTTACAGATTTTGCGAGAAATTGAGTGCGATTTTGTATGTGCTGGAAAACTATGAAATAAGTTTTTTTAGTGAAATCTAGTGGAAAAAAAGTGTAAAAGAAGTTGTTAGAAATCAGATCACCTAAAATTTATTGTTGGGTAAGAATATTTGCAAAAAAAAAGCGCTTAGACACCATGAAATCATTGAAAATATATTTTTATTGGTACCAAAAGGAAAATTCAGCTAAAAACCATATCCACAATGATTAATAAGTTTTTCCAGCACTCGGATACATTTTTTATGTTTTATTTTTACACGAAAATTGAGATACAAACGAAACAATATATTTTAATACCCTCAAGTATCGAAAAACGGTCTTAGAGAAGTCCTATGCCGGTTAGATAGAGAACACCCACTCAAATGGTGGTCGACACAAGGGCACCTCCAAACAAAGAGTTCACAAAAATTCAAAGAGTAATGATAAACAATAATATGGGAAGGAAGAGCCGATGTTGAAGGAAAAAGTACCATAAAAATGCACCAGAAACGATAATAATGAAAATAGAAGATAAATGGATAAACAAAAAAAGGATAATAAGAACAATTCTGGGTGCAGTGGAGACCGGAGAGTAGGAAAATAGAAGGAGAACGAATCAAGAAGTATTAGAACTGAATGGAGATGATATAATTGAGAAAATTGAAGCTCAAAGAATGGAATGGCTGATATAAATCGTGACAGGACCAGTAGTAGTAGCAAAGGCTATGGTGCAGTGGCAGGCAAGAGGGAAAAAAGACGTGGAAGACCCAGGCAGAGGTAGAAGAGGAGTAAAGTAGGGCTACAAGATGGAATGAGAAAATAAGTGATCGAAATAAATGGTGGAAAATTATGGGAAAAGCATACTGGGACCGTATTATTTACTGGGGAAATAGAGGTTCCTCTTTATTTTGCTTGGTTACTCGGTATCTGTTTTAGATCACAAAAATTTAAATATATTTTTCATTCATTTGAATTACATTCCAAAAAAAATTATACTTTTTTCTATAATACACTGCAATACCATGAATCGTATGCAAAACACACAATGCTACGTTTTATTTCATCCAAAAACGCCCAATTTCACGTAATAACAATCCGAAACAGTCAACGTAGCTCGAGTACACTCAAAAACCACCAATTCCACTAAAGAGTAGACAGGAAGACTTAATAACTAACAAAACCACTTAAATATACCTGAAATTAAAAATTAGCGTGCAATTGAACCATTTTCCAACCTCTTCCACTCAAATTCAGACAAAAATACATAAGAACGTTACCTAAGTACAGACTAAAACGTTCGAAAATACACAATGCGACGTTATTTCATCCAAAAACGTACAATTACACGTAATAAACTAATCCCATCAGCAACATAAAAAAAAATAGAGGTTTTCTAGCTCGTTAAGCTTCTGTATATGGGATGAGGATATGTTCACAATAAAATCTGGAGCTAGCTATTCTTAGTCATTGATGGAAACTTCCTCTACATGTCCTCATTTGATATGCCATTGCGAAAAAACTGAAGACCTGTGCAGGTAGACATCTCCGTAGCGTGTGTGACCGGCATAACTGATTGTTTTAGAAATTTCAATGTTAAAAATACGAAATAATGTGAGCATGCATTTTCCATTTCGGTAACTTCTACCAAACTGGTGGAGGCCGTAAACACTGCTTCATTAGATTTATTACCAAAACAATCGAAAGAAAATATGAATTTGCATACATTTGTTTCAAGCGCTATCGCAAGTATAAAAATAATAATCATTCAATCTAAAATGTTAAGTATTCGAAACCACGTTCATTTTCGAAACTGCAAACCCTCAAAAGGAGAAAAAAACTCCAGCAAATTCATTCAGAAAGCTTCAGATAACGTTGAATTGAATTTTTCATTCGGATTTAATTTAAAGTTAAAATGACTTCACAAGATGTAGTAAACGTCAGAAAACATGTCTAGGGTTTGATTTTACTTTCGATATAGGAACGAAAAAAAGGTAATCCGACAAAATATACCGGTCACTGCCTCTCTCCTTCATCTAGGACGATGTTGGTCGATTTTTAAAAATATTTGGTTCAAATTTTGGCGGATGCGCAAAACTACATTTAAAAGTTTGGTGGGTGCTAAGCAATTACCACCCACTAAGTTAAATTCACTATTTTCGAAAAAACTGAACCGTAGACGGATATATAAATAATTATAATATGTGTATACATAAATTTTGCCAAGTTTTCAACTTTTTTCAAAGCATTAACTCCATCCGGTCGCAAATAATATTAAAAAAACTGTCACGTAAAAATAATTCGCGTTGTAAACCTCCTATATTTTTTAAATGTAATAATAAGGATGAATACGGTTCGAAAGAATTTGTTTAGGTGACTGTACTTCTAATAATAATACTTTTTGTGGTTGTATTTAAAAGAGTTAGTGATTGAATATATATTTTGTTGATAGCTTTTAATAGTAACACAAAGTTATAAACGTTCAACTATAAATACTTAGATCATTGTTTTATTAATTGAACAGTTCGATACGCTAAAATTGATGAGAATTCCATGGAGTTTAATGCTTTAATGTCAAACCACAAATAATAGAATAGATATGTAGAAGTGCTCTAACCATAGAATATAAATAAAGTACCATAAACGCACTTATAAGTGAAAAGTATTTGCTTTCTTCTATTAACATTAAAATTCATCAAAAAAACTTGCCTGAAACTTCATACAGTGAGTTTTCACTCATGCGCATTAAGCAGTGAAATAAATAAATACATTATTATTTTTGTTAAAAAATGAATTAATACACCACAAGGAACGTAAAGAAGATATAAAGACATACAAATTTGATTCTATTTCTCTTGTGATATCGATTTTATGTCAAATCGTATTGTTACAATTTGATTTTTCTTACCAAACACAGAACTAACAACTATAATTTTTATGACAGATGACATATTTCAAAAGTTGGGGATTTCAGGATAGCCAACATGAATTACGTTGAGTAGTTTGTATAGTGCACTAATCCACTCTATTTATTGTATCAATTCTATGTAAAGTTCTTGATAATTTGAAGGTTTAATTAGTGAAATGTTGAGAATATTACGACATCGTTAACTTTTCAACAAATGATTGATTAGGTATGTGTCAATTGTATGTTATAAAGGAGCTCAAGCATTTGCGGGGCGCGCGCACACAAACTAATGGTTTTTAATAATTTTATTATACATTAATGATGTACAACACGTAAAGAATATTATCAAATATCAACACAAAATTACAGATAAATTAAATATTGCACGAGAGAAATTGAGAGAGCGGTAAACGCAGCGTGTATATATTGTGATATGCTACAAGGACTCGTGCTTGGACTCAAAAGCTATTAAACTGTCCATATAGGCACTTGAACAAGTGGCAGAGAACATAAAATACTGAGAGAACGACTGTCTAATGCTTGTATTCGAACCTACCGGGCCGGTATCTATCTAAGGAACCATAGTTGTGTGGAAAGATTGGCCTTGGAGAATAACCGTAGGTGTCTCTGTGTAATGGATCGTATCTGTAGCCGGGCACGTGGATCCGTTCGGATGCAGCGCTGGGGTCGTCGTAGATGGATTTGGTGAAAGGCCAAGAGGATGATACTTCTGGGATGTCGCTTATTGGACGGAAGATGCCCCTGCGGGAATGGACTGAATCGGTTGCCCTTAAATCATCTGATCCTGAAAAATATAAACAAAAATCATTGATTTTGTTTCTTAATAGTTATTAATTCTACTATTTAGCTCCTGAGGAAAGTCTCAAAGACTCCTTTTAACCTATTTCCCGAAAAAATTTGAGGTTATTATTAGTAGAACTTACCTTTCAAGGACCTGACGAAGGACTGCCAAAATTTGGCTTTCTTAGTTGGGCTCTCGTTGAGACTGATCATTTCTAAATGTTCTTTGAAAGACATTGTGTTCGTTTTTTGTTGTTATTCTGTCTCGATTCGGTCTTTCTCGGTCGTTCGTCCCTGTAACGATAAAATATTTCAACTAAATTACTTATTAGAATCCGTAGTAAACAATAAGAAGTGAAAGTACGATTTGAAAAGAAAACTGCAACAAAAATCCACGCATTAGACGCCATCTGTTAGGATATATTCGAATCAAAACTTCACGTTATATATTTGTCTGTGTTTTCCCTCATAGCGTAGTCAAAGTAGACAAAATATCCGTAAAATGTCGCAAAAAACTTGAAAATTCAAAATTGAGTATTTAAAAGGATTGTGATTAACATGAGAAGAACTTTACAATGCTAGGCATGCGATTTTCCGGAAAATCGTCGAGTGAAGATTTTTGTTTATGTTTTTTCACTCTAATTGTTTAAATAATGAAAACACAAAAAAATGTTCAAATCAAAAATATTAGCTAATACATTTATCTACAAAATTTGTCTGAACGTTTTTTTTGTATCTGAATTAGTTTTTAAAATATATACGAAATTTCCATAGGAGTATTTTTGAATATCATCAATTTTCATGTTTTTAATTTTATGATAGAAAATAAACAATGACGTTTAGAAAAAATTTTTTTTATATGAAATGTGTTCTAAAATAAGGTATCTACAAATACATTGAACAGAAAAATTTGTTTCCACGCTCTCTCACCTGCTTTTTCATCTTTATTTGTACTCCCTTCCCTTTCTTACCTGAGCCATAGGTGTGTTCTTTTGTATCGCGATCACTTCTTAATAGGTTCATTATAAAGTTCACAAATTTTTAGATAATATCATAAACGGTATAAAAAGTTATAGAAGGTTTTCTGACAGACCTCTGATTTAAGTATTTATTTTAAATAATTGTCTATTATTTAAAAAATTTGATATTTATAGAAAAACTGTATAGTAGTTTCGAAAGTAGATGCTTCAAAGTGTTTAGTAGTAAAGTTTCATTGAATTATATTAATTTCGAAAAAAGATATACTTGAATGAAGTCTAAAAAAACAAGTAAAATTAAACATACAAAAAAAAATCAGATTTTTAAGAAGCATTCGTTTAAAATTCTAAATATTGATGGCTTGGCTTTCATAATAATAATGTTTTATGCTCATTTGCAATGCTAAATCCAAAAGGAATTTTCGCTGGGATAAGTATTAATTAAATAAGAATTATAATAAACTGATATTACAGTCACAAAATATACTTTTTCAAATTTGAAAGTATTTCTATCTAAAAGTTGAGATCTTTCTTTACATTTTACATGAGTTTATTTATTTTTTCAGAATGTTATAAGCCCAAAATTATCAACTTTTAAGTCGAGCGGTTAATAAATTTGGCTCACGGTCCGTTCGCGCGTAACCACGAATTGAATACCACTGAAATTAATTTTATCCCGTAAACTTTTCAATTTACAGAAAAACTTTTTAAACAAAATTTGTAGATAAATGCATCAGCTACAAATTTTGATTTGGAAGTTTTTCTGTATATTTATTATTTAAACAATAAGAGCGAAAAAACAAAAACAAAAATTTTCACTCGACGATTTTCCGGAAAATTGCATGCCTAACATCGTAAACTTTTTCACATGTTAAACACCACCCTTTTAAATACCCAATTTTGAATTTTCAAGTTTTTTGTATTTTTTGTGAGGTTTTATGTGTACTTTGATGAAATTTTTAATTATTACTTATATCAGTCTTGGTATATTAAACCTAAATATGTTTTAAAATACTTCAATCTGCGTACCTATATATGTCTATAATATAACGATTTAAAAAATACGTTAGCAATAAAGTGTTGTTATAAATTTAAGGTTAAGTGTTGAAACACTGCGCATTCACCAAAACTTGAAAGATGTTTATCAAATGAAATTAAAAGATATATTTGAGGTATTGTTGTTAAAATATAGAGACTAGATGGAAAAATAAACGAATTAAAAATACTCATGTAATAGAACTATACAGTATCGTGTTCTGTGTATAGCACGTCAACATAAAATATTTCGTATGTTTTGTGTAACATGTTTATTAAACTGCTGGATTAAATTTAGATATCTAGGTATTTAAAAAAATGCACAGCTTGAAGTTTGACGTCATACGAAGTTTTTATTTGCTGAAAATGAATTGAGGGAGATTTTTTATTTCGAATATTTTGAAAGAAGATTTACGCATAAATGTTAAACTGAAATTTAGGTATTTTAAAACATTAAATTTGGAAAATAATGAGATATAAGATGACGAATTATGTATTACAAAAAAACGATACTGAGTTATGCAAAATACCGACGAACAAAAGCAGCAGTTTTAAGAATAAATTGGAAGAATAATTATTGATCAATATTTCTTCTTATCTAAGCTACTAACGGCCATTTTCGTAATAAACTCCTTAAAGTCACTTTAGCTAAAGTAGAGCACTGTAGACATAGGTATTCTCGTCCGCCATTTTGGTGCCTTGTTGTACGTTGACGTTGTTGTTGTGTTAGTCAATTATTTGGCATGTGATTTGGTATTTCTACTCAGATACGTGGTCAGCATCCATTCGTTGCACTTTCTCAATATTCTGGTGTTTATAGTCTGAAGGAAAGTTGGTAAAATAAAAGGTTCTGTTCAATATCAAACATTTTTCAACACAATATGTCAACTCGACACATCACAAAACAATAAAATTCAGGCACCAAAATGGCGGATGAGAATACTCATCTCTTTAGTGCCTTAGCTAAAGTTACTTTAAGAAGTCAATAGTCATCCTTTTTCATAATCACCTTGTTTGGTTACTTTAAGTAAAGTTAGGTTTTTACTTTTTGTGATGCATGATGGTAAACCTGATTGTCTAAATTTTAACAACTGTCTATCTTCACGTTAAAACTTTTGTTTACCAAATTAAAAATATAAGCAACGGATCAAAATGCAATCCTGTGTACCGAACGTTCCTCAAAAGGCTGGAACAAAACTATATAAATTATTTTATTAGAAAGTGAAGAAATTTGGTTTTGAATATGGTTCATTATTGTTGAAACCGCTTCTTTACTTAATCGACATCTATAATAAAATTCGAAGTGAGAACAGTACGTTTTTGGACGACGAATTCTTAACAGTATGTTTTCTTCTTCGTCCAAGCTTGTTGCCATTACGGAGCCAGTTGAAATATCTGAATCTGTCGTGTCCATTACAATTTTTCAAATATTTCAATATTTATGTTATTCCAAAACACATGGAAGACAAAACATAAAATTTTTATAGGTTAAAGTAGTTCTAAAGTTCTACCTAACGTAGAACCTCACTTTAAAATAAAAGTGACTTCAACAACTAAAGTGGTTTTATAAAACTCACTGGACTGGTTTAAAGTCGTAAAGTATTTTTAAAGTGCATTATGAAAATGGGCACAATAGCATTATTTTTATTAATAACAAAGCTTTGTATTTAACTTAAATCCAGATTAATATATGTAAACTTTTCTATTAACCAAATAAACTTGGGCAGCATTCCCCGAGAGTGGTTATTTAGTTGCCAAGTTTACATTTAACAAAAGATATATTATTTCTGAATCAATCTGCTGATTACTTGGTTTGAAATAGTTTTGCACGTTAGATATTTTTAGCAATTCTACTGATTTAAACGTTATTGTTATTTTTAGCGTTAATATCGACATTTAATAACAAAAATCTTGCCTTTTTTTCTTTCAGTTAGCTATAATAGCTAAATAAATACCTACGAAAACGATACCCAAAAAATAAACGAGGTATGCCGATATTTCTGAGACTTGTATCATGGCAATCACAACAGATCGTATTCGTACTAATTTGGCTCGGTAAAATTTTTCAACTGGTCTTGCTCTATTTTCGAATCACTACGATTCCCCCTCTCGTGACGTCGTTCGTCTTTGTGGCCCACTCGCTATAGTGAATTACCACCCACAAAGTGGAACTTAAAAGTTATTTTTAGGGGGCGATTTACTACACGTTTTCGTGGATCAAGGTAAGGTTTAGAATTATTTGCTCCAAATTTACATTATGACTAGTTCATTGAAGGAAAATTACCTTGGACATCGAACAAAATGTTTATTTGAACCACATCATTAAACTGAACATCTATAGTTGATTTGAAAACGTCTTCACAGAAGTTATTAAATCCATTATATTGAATTGGAAATTAAAAAAGAAGAAACCATCGGTTTCTTTCACTAAAATGTATCAAGAGAACGTCTCCGAAACGTCAAAAAGTTAGTTTTTGTACATGCGCATCACGCAATGGAATAAAGATGCAGAACTACCAAATCTTTCTCTTTCCCTTCCGGAGTCATTTATATAACTAAAATGGTCTCAAAAGCTCATTCGAAAAGAAAGTAATTCTTCTTATTGAAGTATCTATATCTTAAGGATTGCGCAGCTTTCCATTTTTTAGTGTTATAAAAGTAAAAGAAGACGCAGCTATGCAATAGACTTTTGACATAGACACATGACTTTGACAAGTCGGTCATATTGTTCTGGAGGACAGCCGATCAGTTGGAGTTGATCTTGTGTGTTTTTTCTTGTGCTGTAAGTCAATTGGTTCACAGACAGACTTTGTAGAACAATGTCAATGTGATATATATTTTATTCAAATAATAAAAACTTTGCAATCTGTAAACTGTCTCTGAATTTAATTAAATAATAATTAAAATGTCTGACGACGAAAACAAGCAATCAACAGAGGAGTTATGTAAGCCAAAAGCAGCAGGTGCACAAAGTTGGTTAAAACATCCGGAAATTGAAAAAAATATACCTTATCTCTTGCTCCCTGCACAATAACACTACGAAACGATGGCATTTAAGATAATTTTAAGAACTTATTACTAATTAAAGTCTATCATCCTTTGTTTACCAGTAAACAATTAAAGCTAAGTAGAATATGGCCGACCTGTCAGTGACGCCATTCTGGAATGGTCTAGAGAAAAAATGACAAACATTTCTTTGACATTTGCATTTGACAGATGCGTATCGGAGTAGGTACAATGGAAAGAGCCGTAACGGTACAGCTGTCAACATATATTGGCTCACGACATGACAGTTCGACACGGATAGGCATACGATTGGAATTTTGACTTGGTGTCTATTGTTAAAACATCATAAGCGTATAAAAATTAAGTAGGTATATTATATATGCAGAAAAAGAAGAAGTGGACCAGTCTTGGATCAATAGTAAAAATACAGAAGCTTCTACGAGATAAGATAAAATAGAATCAACTCATTCATTACACGATGCACATGCGTGTAAATAACATTCTTCTGATTGATAACTAATAGCTAGACGTGTCTAATAACACGTACCCTGTTTAACTTTTGTCAACTCTATATGCCAAACCAAAAGCTTTAAAAAACTTCACATGTAAGTTATAGTACGGAATAACCCATTCACACAGAAGCAACAGCTTTGTTCTTATTAAAAACAGTCTCTATGATTAGGTGCCTATACTGTATTATATTGATCAATATTACATAAGTGAACATTTCCTGTTTGCATACTTTTTAAGTTTAGTTATTTAAACCACTTAACTCTTTTTCGCAGTGTACGTTCTTCTGACAGTTTTCTCAGTGCGTAATAGATGCCGATACTATCATCAATTGCATAGCAAAATCGCTTACACTAACAGTAATGTATTTCCTACGGAATATCAAGAGATGTCGCTTCTGTATGATAGCTCTCAAGAGAGCGCGTTCGAGTTTATGGACACTTTAGCCTGAATAGAGACAAAACTTTTGTGTTATTAATTAAAATTCTGTTTTCTTAAACCATATAGAAATGTTTTTTTATGCTGTAGTATGTTGAAAAAAATTGTTGCGAATCTTGCGTAAAATGTTTAGATATTATATCGTTATAACTCTAACCGATGTAGGGCATGGTATGCCAAACACCGAAAATGATTCGAAAATAGATCTTCAAAATTAGATCAGACGACCTGCAGCACACTTGTATGTTATTCAGCCGATCTTCAAATAGAAAATTATAAATCATAATAAATGTGTATGTAATTGATTTGCAAGAAAGAGAATTTATATAAAACAGACGGTGAAGTATAGATATTATACAGCGTTGCTGAAAAGTCTCGCACCAAGGGATTATCTTTGAAACGGATAAAGGGAAAGTTTTGAAATTCTAGGACGATGAATGAGACTCTATTCTGCAAATTTTAGAGTAAATTTCAAATGTTTTTGACGTCAGCATTTAGCTTACGGCCGCCATCTTGAATGTTTTCAAATGACAACATAGGTCGTGTGAGCCATCACAAAAAAGCTTATTTTTTTCTCTCTCCAAAAATAATCCCAATGTATCACTTTACTACAAAATGTCCTATAAAAAATCGTTTTCATTTTTCTAAATTAAAGTGTACCGTACCTACTAATGATTTGGACTTGTAGGTTTTTAAAATAAAACAAAAAACAATAGTAGGCATTAAAAACGTCAGCCACATCATTAGTTCATTATTTATGTACAAATTGTCTAATACTAATTTCAAATTAGCACGAAATTTAAAAGTAAATTAAGAATAATGGCAAATTTATCAGAAAAACAACGCATCCAAATCTTAATGTTAGTTAGATATGGTGATCGCAAACGTACCCATGACGAAGTAACTCATCTTTTTAACGATTTAAATCCTGAACGCCCTCCTTTAAGTAGATCTACAGTGACGAGATTAGTAAATAAATTTAATGAAACTGGTAGTGTAAAAGATATTCCTAGGTCTGGTAGACCGAAAAGTGCAACTAATGAAGGTAAAACTTTAGATTTTCTATTAGATGTTCAAGAAAACCCTAAAACATCTACAAGTATATTGGCAAGAAATCACCGTATTTCTAGACAGTCTATACAAACTATTCTGCATAAAAATAACTTTCATCCTTATAAAGTTCAAAATCTTCAACAATTGGGCGGGGATGATTTTGATAGGCGATTACAATTTTGTGAAATAGTTACAGAGAAAATAAGGATGCAAAACAATTTCTTAGATTTTTTGGTATTCAGTGATGAAGCCAGATTTTGCTTGAACGGATAATTGTCGGTCTAGGTCAGATTGTAATCCGCACTGGATGGAGGAGGTTCATACACAGCGTCCACAAAAAGTAAATGTGTGGGCGGGTTTGGTGAAAAATCATTTGATTTGTCATTTTTTAATTGAAGATACGCTGACCGGTGCTAAATATCTTGACTTTATCCAAAATGAAATTATACCTGAAATAAATCGATTATTTCCTAATATGAACGTATATTTTCAACAAGATGGCGCTCCTCCACATTATCAAAGAGACGTTAGGCAATATTTAAATACAATTTTCCCTCAGAGATGGATTGGTCGAAGAGGTGCAATTGAGTGGCCGGCAAGATCACCCGACTTGACACCACTCGATTTTTTTCTCTGGGGCTACCTGAAAGACCGCGTTTATGTAAACAGACCAACTAACTTAAACGATTTAAAGGATCGCATACGTCTCGAAATGCAGGGAATTACTCCACAAATGATCAACGATTCTATTCGTAGCTTCGAAGAGAGATTGTATCATTGTCAACAAGCAAATGGCCAGCAGCATTTTGAGCACTTATTGTAATGAAGTATTTGCAACTTAAATAACTGTTTAGTTTATAAATCAAGTTATAACATTCAAGTTATAACATTGGGATTAGTTTTGGAAAGAGAAAAAAATAAGTTTTTTTGTGATGGGTCACACGACCTAGGTTGTCATTTGAAAAAATTCAAGATGGCGGCCGTACGCTAAACGCTGACGTCAAAAACATTTGACATTTACAAAATATCCCTTTATACGTTTCAAAGATAATCCCTTGGTGAGAGACTTTTCAGCAACGCTGTATAAATATAGATTCAAGTACTAAAACAAAAAACTGGGTAAAAAAAATACAGGCATTATTATCAGCTTAAAAAAGAAAGTGATTTTTATTGAAGATCACTTCAGTTAAACTAAATTTGGGTTGTTGTTATTTGTTATGTTGATAATGGAATAATTGGTATGTCATCATGAGTAGTTAAATAGAATATATGAAAATAGAAAGTCCAATGTGAAGAAAATTTATAAAATACAATCGCCATCCTTTCTTTATAGTTATTTTTACCTTCGTATAGAGTTGTAACTGTATAATCTGTGCTCTGGATCTAATGTAAAACCTTTAGTTAGTACTGATTGTCTAAAATAAACTCTGTCACGTAGATACTTTAACTCAAGTTCGTTTTTGTTGTACCCCAAGACGTCAGTATAGGTATATACCTAATGGTTATAAAGGGTCACTTTCAAAAAACCTTCATTGCATAATCAAATCTTTTGTTTCAAGCATACCTTAAAATTGTTATTTATAAACCACGAATTATTATCGTGTCAACTTTATTACACTTTATTTCAAATTATTTAGCGGTATTTAAATTATTTTAATTATTATTTATATTGACAAAGTTTGGCAAAACTCACAGTTGTCATAAATGAAAATAGAATTTATCAACAAAATGATCGCCAAAATAATAAATATTACGTTGATATCTTGTGATAAAAACACATACAAAAATTTCAAGATCAAACAAAGTGTATTAATAGTTTTATTTCTTTTAAAACGAGTAAGATGAATTCGAAAATAATGAAAATAAAGCTAATTTAGTATATTAATTGTTTTGAATTTAATGTGCCTAGTGACATCTATGATACATATCAAGATTCAACAAAATACTCATAAAATTTCCTACATACTTTTGCATACCTTATGTCGCTAAAATTTGAAATAAAATTAAACTTTTTTCATTCTGACGATCGTACAAACATTGAAATAGTGTTCAAAATTATTTTAAAAGGGATTAAATAAAAATCTATAGAAGTTTGACAATTTTAATGTTGTTTTGGGCATTAACTACTGGTCATTAAACTCGCAGTACTTCTCTATTTAAAAGACTGTCATCCCTTCTTCAAGCGCACATAAGTAACTGTATTGTTTTTTAGATTCCATAGCATTATTTTACTTAGATTCTAGGACCCAAAATAAATCTGAGGATAAATATGAAGAAGATTCCCTAGATCCTAATAGAAATAGAACTGCTGCAACGTCTACAGGTTTAAATAAAGTTGAAGAAGCAACAATTAGACAACTGATGCTGTTAGGCAAAGAAAATGGAACAAAAATGTATGGGATTTACATGAATAAATTTCAAAATGAAAATTTTTGATTTGATTCGATATACATTTTAAAGGTTAATTATTAAAGAGGATTAAAATACTAATAGATTTATCTAAATTGTTTGCTATTTATAAGTCTTGTGGTTTTGAATATTTGATTTGACTTAAGAAATATTCTCGTAAAATTTGTTGTTTTAAATATGGGAAATTGCGGATTTCAAAAACCCCAGAAACGAAAAAAGCTAACCCGATATCCCTCCCGAACCGTATCTGGAGAACACACGAAGCTTCGTTATAAAAATAGACAACTCATGATAGTCAGTGGTTATATAAAACTAATACAACACATCCAAAAAAAGAAATATCTTCTTTTAATAAGAAAAATACGACTCCATAACTGTAATTTACTGCAATTAATACTTACAAAAAACCTTTTTACATAAAAAAAAACTACACTGCTCAAGCACTTTTTAAATAATCAAAATTGTCTGGTACTAACCTAAGTGAGTCGAAATCTGCGACTGAGGATGTTCGGCACTGACTGCGTCTCAGAGAGCGTCGTTAGGCGTCCAAGGCTACACCTAGACGCCCACGTTAACGACGAGATGGGGGCGCCATGCTGAAACCCCTCTGTACAATTCGATGTCCATGCCTTTCATGGCAGATTTTCGAATTATGGAATGCATTTTTTTTAAATTATAGCAAGTTGCTAATACAGGGGGTAAAGGAAAATAACTTATAAGCAAAATAAAATGAGAAAGAAGTCCTGGAAGAAGAAGGGTGTAGGTGTAGATCAAGGAATTTTACCGCTCGCATTAATAAATTATATCCAAATAGTTGTAGGTTTTCAAGAATATTGTGCCAGATAAATAGAGAGAAGTGAATATGTTTACTGTAATACTATATCTTTGTCAGCTGTTTTAGAATTCTACGAGTTTATTTCAAGAAATTCGAGCAAAAGCATTTACTTCATCTAATTTTTGCACCTTTTCAAGTACACCTGTATTTACAAAAATATATTTAAATTTTTTGGCACAGGTATAACTACAATTGTATAACAAAACCGTTGAAATTGAATGGTGTTTGTTTTTCAACTTAGATCATCCCAGAATGTCTCAAAAATAGACGCCTTGTCCCAATTCTGAACAAAAACATTTCAGTAATTAGATGCTTTCAAAGTTAAACGTTGTCCTGGATATATAAAGTATTAAATATCCTTTCAAATTTTTTTAAAAGTATTAAAATAGTAAAATACTTACCTAGAAAATATTTAGGTACCAACTGTGAACTATTTCAATAAACTATAATTTATTATTCACTTCTTCTTTGATCGATTAAAAGATATTGATAGATGCATACACTCTTAATTCACTCGCGTTGTTTAGACACATCTGATTTCGTTTGCAATTTATTTTAAAAATAGGGTTTATTTAAATATATTGCGTATATACGAGCGAACTAGAGCGCCATCTGTTATTTTATGTTATTGACGTTTTTTATGCGACCATCTAAAGATAAATACATAATTCAAAATTGAAATATTTGGCACGCGATTCTCTTGTATCGTCTATTTTTAAATTTCTACCAGTAAATTCGAGATTTACGTCATTCTGATATCCGTTTTGAGAAAGAGAATTCCTATATATGTTTTTTCGGTAAAAACAATAAACTCCTACGTGTCGTTTTTTTGGGGGATTTCAATACAAAAGAGTTACTTTCTAAGACCAGTAGATATAACACATGGCCTGAAAAGTCCCGGGCCTGACACAGATGGCGCTAGTTTTATTGCAATCCCCTGTTTTTCAGTTAGTACTAACCTTAAAAAGACAGCTGTCAAAATTTCATCACATTCCATTCATTAAATCGTGAGTTATTGTGCTAAGAATGACACTACTTTTAATGTTGTCAAAACAACGGATCAAATACAATTTCGTGTTTTAATTTTACACTGCTTCTTGATGGGAAAAATTACCGTTCAAGCGAAGCAATAGCTTGAAAAGTGTTATGGGTCCATCAGAAACAACAATAAAATGATGGTTTGCTAGCTTAAAACGCGGTCGTAGAGACACCGATGATAAGGACAAACTACATTTTAATCTTCTTCTTGTCACGTACTTTTTACATTACTCTACACTACACTTTACCTAAAAAATGACACATAAGATCTACTAAGTTGTTCGCCACTGTGTTTGGAAGATATTGCAATTTTAATTTTCGAGTACCGTTCGATTCGTGTGAATTCATTCGTACGAACAAAATCCATTCGACGTTCTCGCGAATAGTCGAACGTTCAAAGATACGGGTCCTGGAGCCGTATCTTTGAACGTTCGACCAAAGGCTCCCACGTATTTCACGTGATGGGAGTGGTTTTTTTATGTTCGAGCAGTATCTTCGAAATCTTGAATGTTCGACCTGCAAACGAATGAATGTATCAGTCGTATCAGTCCCACATGGAAGTAAGCGAGTAGAGTCTTGCGAAGAACATCAGAAAAACAAATAAAGATCAAACATAACCTGTGGATATATATAGCGAGATAGAGAAATCATAGTGATCATTATACTTACTAAGTTTTTTGATAAATAAAATACTGAACAAAATGAACGCAGATGAAGCTTTTATGCATCAAATAATTGATGATTTGCAAGATGCTGAGGAAATGGCGGAAGATACGACAAGAAGGTTTTCTGTTACACAAAATGGAAATAAACACAAACTACATAATAATCTTCTTCCTGTCACGTGCTTTTTACGTTACTCTACACTATGCTTTACCTAAAAAATGACACATAAGATTTACAACGTTGTTCGCTACAGTGTTTGGAAGATATTGCTATATGAATTTTCGAGTACCGTTCGATTCGTGTGAATTCATTCGTACGAACAGAATCCATTCGACATTCTCGCGAATAGTCGAACGTTCAAAAATACGGGTCCAGAAACCATCAAAAAAATCCACAAAATCATTTTGAACGATCGAAAAATGAAGTTGCGTGTGTTAGCTGACATCGTAAAGATATCAAAAGAACGTGTTGGCTTTATATTGCATGAGCAATTGACTATGAGAAAGCTCTATGCTTTGACCCATTCTTTTCTTGTATCGGTTGCCTGTACATATTTTATATCATATTTTTCGTAGATCGCG
Source organism: Lochmaea capreae (assembly GCA_949126875.1). Lineage (NCBI taxonomy): Eukaryota > Metazoa > Arthropoda > Insecta > Coleoptera > Chrysomelidae > Lochmaea > Lochmaea capreae. The sequence goes on along the minus strand of OX421406.1, from coordinate 8,564,954 downwards.
ACTAGAACATACCAAATTTCTTTCCGTCTTTTGTCTCAAATCCTTCCTTCTTGTTACTTCTCATAGAACTAGAAACCCTCCATTATTTTCAATAAAAAATCATAACACAAATTACGGTTACAACTCACCTGTTTCTAGAGGTTTGAGATGGTTTAATAAATATAATATTGATCCATTTGTTAACTCTTTAAGTATGTTTAAGAACTCAATTAGAAATGTATGCTTAGATTATTAGATCCTTAAATTAGTTCACTGTAATATTATAATTATTGTAATTACTTGTAATTGGTGAATCCGTTGAATAAATAAATAAAATAAAATCCCTACTCTCCACTTTCAGAAATTTCAAAACCTCTGATAAAAAAGTTTAACAATTAAATATTTATGTTTTATACATTCAACAATCAAACAACTTATTATATTCACTGCGACATGGTAGCATCTGTGGAATCAAGCAGAATAAATAAATAAACGATGATATTGTTTATATTGGCATAGAATACTACGTCTAGTATATTCATTGTTCGGAACCTATAACAATATCTTCCTCTTCGAATGGTTGCCAAAAAGCCATAACTTTGATTATTACCAACCTTGTAAATAACAGAAATGAACTAAGCCCACCCTGGGACGTTTACAGTCAATGTGGACTAACAATTCAAGTAAATTTTGGATATACCAAACGGAAGACACATTGCACCAATAAGAATGGTTCGCTTGTGGGCAGGTCGGGACTCGAAATGATTTATGACTTTTTTTATCTTTTCGGCTTTTTAATCCTCAAAGGGATCTTGCCGCATACTGTTATTTTATTGTGAAACAGTGCGAACTAATTTTACTAACAACTATACCTCTCTCAATAACAAACTTTTCACTGCTTTGGTTTTTTTCTTATCGGGTATAATTGCTTTCTTTTGATTTAAGATTTAAAAACTAAATATCTTGAGTATGCAGTGGCGTATCTGCATTTTTTTTCCAAAAATGTTTTTGCCTTTTCTATATCTTTAGATTATGTATCATAAGTACCTAAATTTTTTTTAGTACCTATGCACACGTCAAGACTGGATTGGTTATCGAAGTAATAACTGTTAATTTTCTCTTCAAGTCGGAGCTAATTTTACAACTCTCCAACCTCTGTTAGAAATTGTTGAAGAAGAATTTTACGTTCATGCACCCTCTGTTGGAAATTAATAATACTATCAACGAGAACTTGAAGAAAAAATCTATAGACAATAAATCGAACTAAAAAGTTAAAAATAAATATAGTTTAAAAAAACACGCTTGATATACGATAAGCACAAAGCGCTCCACGCATTTCCCTCAATTAAACCAGTATTGTTTATGTACTATTGTCATAATTTAATTTTTAAAATTAATTTTAACTTTTGTGCTTATCGTATATCAAGCGCCCCACGCTTTTCCCTCAATTAAACTAGTATTGTTTATGTACTATTGTCATAATTTAATTTTTAAAATTATTTTTAACTTTTTAGTCCAACATTCTTTAAAAGCGTGTTTTTATTTATTTGTTTTTTATTAACCATGTCAGTATTTTGACCGATGACACCCTGGAGTAGTTTAGATATGAGCTAGTCTTACAAAAATTATTTTTACGACCTCTTAAACTAAACAATAACTTAATAATCTCAATATCTAATATGGCCATGACTATCTATTTGATAGATCTTAAATACATTTTTCTACGACAACCTCGATAAATGTTCATTTTATAACCGTAACTTCAATCATAAACAACCACATTTTGTACAGAATTTCATTTTTGCATCGGTTGCTAGGCAAGTTACTAAGCAACAAATGCGAAATGGAATATTTCGTGTTAGGTCTAGGTTCACGACGATTACGGCTTGTCAAATTATGACGTCCAGCGACAAATTGATGAAATGTCAGCAGATCGTTTCTGTCAAAGTTTTAGTAGGTAACGAGTAATTTCATAGTTGTTTTCTATAAAAACTATTAATTAAAATGTGTACCTATTAGAAATAGCAATAAAGAAAATATTTACATGTTTCCTGAAATAATGTGTAAATACCAAAATCAGTTTAATCTGACCAAATTGCTACAAAAACGAATCAAGTTTTTGATAATTTTCATTTAAAAACGCTCTAGAATAAATGTCAACAAGAGTTTTTAAACCACCATAGGCGTAGATATATTAGTTGTACGTATTCCAAACTTTTGGACATAAGTGTATATGCAGCTCGCATTTATAATGGCTATTAACTATTGTACGCGTGTCTTAATAGCCATCGTTAAATGCTCATTGCATGCATTTATACTATTATCTCTCATTTTATTTTTGTTTTTATGTATTTAATAAAAATATAACTTTTTTTTATTTTATATCATTTTATTGATTTTATTCGTTACTATTAACTGTTGATAATAAAAGCATATTTCTCCCTTTCTCTCTTCTTTATTTTTTGCTAAACAATTTTATAAACAAGTTGTGTTTATATACCATTGTTTACAAGATGGTACACCCAGTATACATTATTTATGTGTACACAATAACCTTTAATCCATCATAGATACCAACAAACATAAGCGAATTGAAAAGTTTTTTATTTTTATTTTTATTTTTATACAAAGATTTGTTGGCTAAGAACATAGACACGTGCAAAAACATAACTTGACAGCTGCTAAAATTATATTAGCAAATTTTATTACATAAAAATAAAATAATTTGTCTTTGTACTAGCGAAGTTGTTTAAAATAAGAACTTTTACGAGTTAACTAGACTCTACTGATAGTCCAGGCAATGTTAATTAATTTCAAAAGATTCGGTATTTATATTTTTTGGATGTGTTGCAGGGATTAGTGTCACTAGTAAAAACCGAAATTTGCAGTATTGGAAACCGAAACATTTTCAAAAGAGCTTATTTCTTGAAACACCTACTCATCATCAATACTGTTGTTGAAATTTTTGACGGTCAGTGTCACAACAAGACCCCACTGGGGTTGTGTTGTGGCCAGTGTATAATATGTCCTTTCCTGAGCATATTATGTAGAAAAAATGATGATCGCCAATATAGTAAAAGTCACCAATGTTTCTTGTTACGTCATAACTCATAAGCATCCGAATCAAATCAATAAGACGGTTTTCACCAGCGGTGCTTCATTTTTAGAGGGATCGGCATGTATGTCTGGTGATCTAATTATGAGAGGAAATAAATGAAAACCAAATTTAACATATCAAAGTTAGACTACAATTTGAAATTCTACAAATATACAGAGCTATTCAAAAGTCCCCTCCCCCCCTCGTATATTTTGAACAGCTACACTTACATTAATAACATTTGGATTGTGAAAATAAAGTGTTGTAAACTTCTCTACGAATGGTAACAGGTGACGTAGTAGTAATAGTTGACGTCACAGTGCCACTCTGGCCAATAATTTTAAATAGGGCCTTACGGCAAGTGATATCTCGTTTGAAAGGCATTGACATTGGCTACATAGCCTTATTAATTTTATTTGGGTTTAAACTAATTTTGACGGATAAATTAAATAAATACCAAAATTATTATTTCACATTTAAATATTGAAGATTTTTCAGTCCGCCTCTGGTTAGTTGTCAAAAAAATTATTGTTTTTAATTTAATAGTATTTGTTGCTCTGCAAAGTTTTTCTAAATAGCTTAAATATTTAATTTTATTATTGTTTAACGAGACGTTTAAGAGTTTACATAGGCAAAATGGTACGTACTCAAGCCGACAAAGTAGCAGCTATCTTAATAATTGGTGAATCTGGAAAGAATCTCCATGAAGCGGAACGTTTATTTAATGAGCGATACCCAGATCGCCCTATCTCGAGAACTTATTTGTGGAGCTTCTTCACAAGTTTGAAGCAACAGGTAGTGTTCAAGATGCCAAACGATCTGGTCGACCAACATTTAGTGATGATAAAAAAATTGATATAGTTGCTGAAATGGTAGTAAACCCTACTTCCTCTTCAACTAAAGTTGCGTCTATCTGTGAAGTAAGTAAAAGTGCAGTACAGAGAGTGTTGGCTAAAAATAAATTTCATCCATACAAGTTAAAAATGGTGTACCACCTTTCGGATGACGACCCCGACAGAAGACTCGAATTCTGTGAATGTATGACAAATAAAATTAATCAAAACCCACATTACACAAAAACACTTTGTTTTAGTGACGAAAGTACTTTTTGCCTCAATGGAAATGTGAATACACAAAATGTAAGGTATTGGAGTGACACAAATCCTCACACCTTTCGTGAACAACATACCCAATTTCCAGAAAAAGTCAATGTTTGGGCAGGTATTTTGGGAAACCACATAGTTGGTCCTGTTTTCCTAAATTCAAATTTAAGCGGTGAAGTGTATCTGGAGATGTTACAAAATGCAATTGAGCCGTTAATTCTTGAAATTCTGGAAGATAATCCAGATGAATTCGGCCATCTGGAAATAACATTTCAACAAGATGGTGCTCCTGCATGGTGCAGTAAGACGTTACCTGGATGAAGAATATCGAGGTAGATGGATCGGCCGTCGAGATATCACTTGCCATAAGGTCCTATTTAAAATTATTGGCCAGAGTGGCACTGTACGACATCTATTACTGTTACCATTCGTAGAGAAATTTACAACACATGTAAGTGTAGCCGTTCAAAAGATACGAGGGGTGGAGGGGACTTTTGAATAGCACTGTATAGTTACAAAACTCACCTCTTGAATAGTATTTAAAGGTAGAAATGATCCGCCATTAGCCAATTCCTTTTGGAAATATTCATGTAATTTTCTAATATCTACCACTCACGTTTACTTTCGTCCAAACGTTTGCCAGGCATTTTGTCGAAAAATATCACAATAAATGTAAATGCATTTCACCTTTTTAAAGTAATGACAATGACGATGAACTTCAATGGTGACTGAATGATTTCCGCATAAAGTGACGTTTCGCTTTTTAAGTACAATCGTTGTCACAACAGAAGAATAGTAACAAACCGATAAAGACGTAATGGCGTAGCTTAATTCAGGAACACAAGACATACGTACCTTTCCATTTGTTTTAATTGGACATACACGGTCAGTGATATCCACATAAAATTAGAGTGTCTTTGATACTTTCAGGGAAGTATGACGTAACGAGAAAAATTCGTGATTTTTACTATACGCGCATTTGGTACGCATCATAAATTATCATATGTCAAGTTTTTGGATGCAAACAATCAATTTTGACTATTCTATTTACAAGTGTTTTAGAAATATATTTGCTGTATTATTGTATTAATAATCTATAACGATTAAAAAGGTGAGATCATGATATATTTATTATTATTTGACTAATTTAACACGATTATAAAAGTTTGTTTGCATCCAAAAACTTGACATATGGCAATCGTTTTCACTAAACGCGCGTATATAGGGCATATCCACCAGCTGGCAAGTTGACACTATAATGACACAGTCACCCTGAGGATTCGGATAGATTTTAGATTTGTAATTTGGTTGTTTTGTATTGACAAATTAGTTTGTCCTAGGATAAACTATAGTTGATCCGAACGCACTTAGGACGAACTGGTTTGTCCTAAAAAACTGTTTGGCCTGTAACATATATTAAGCCATTTTAAATAAACGTCTCTTTTATTAAAGGAGCCTGTAATAAAGGTTAAAAGTAAAGGTATGTAAAATATAATTATTGTAACTGACTTAACACTAAGATATTTTCTTCTCTTTCGGTACGGAACGAAAAAGAAGAACGAAAAGAAGAAAATACGTAACAGGTTGGACAAATCCGTAGACCCCAGAATTTTTTAATTTTATTCGCTGCGAGTTCGTTTTAGAATTTTGTATTTTATTTCAATGTGACGTGGAGGAACAATTAGAAATTGCAATTAATGTAATGTAATTACATCGTCCTCAATGTAAATCCCTTTTAGGTTCTTCGCACATTTTTTTTTCTATTAAATACCTACTGGAAACGCAATCATAACTCAAATCAATACTTTAAGGTTGAATTCATTTGTCGCTGTCTATTTCGGAAAGTTTTTTTTCTTCTTTTCTTAATTTAATTGTCAAAAACATCAACATTAACGGTCATTTAATAAAAGTTTACTTATCCTGTATTTTATTTAAATACAGGCTGCCTTTATTTTATTAAAGATCCTTTAATAAAATTATTAATTAATATTATTATGTTGAATACGTTTAGTTACATTTTTGCGGATGACGAGGTAAATAAAAATCTCCCACACATTATTACACGTGGCGAATATGTTGAATAGGATGTTTTCCAACTTAAAACAATAAATGGTCCTAAAAATAACGTGATATTTTCGATAAAAAGTGCATTAGAAAATATTACAGAAGTATATAATATGTTGAATTTATAAAATTTTTTTATTTTACGTGCTCGGATATATTTTGTGAGACTATTTACCTATAAAAAGGTGCTACATAATTATCATTTTTAATTGTAATCAGTTAATTTCTTTATCAAATTATCCTATCGACTGCGCCAGATACATAAACTTGAAAAATATATAATGAAAAACAATAAATAGTTCTAATTCTGCAATAAAGCATTGTTCATTTTTACTTATGTTCCTCGATAGCCTAATATTTATCATACCTCGTAGGTAAACTCATTACAAAACTCACTAATTGACTTTTTGATAGATTATTTTTTTGGAAAATAATGGTTTACTTGACGCGCCTCGCTAATTAATAATGAAAATTTGTATACATTGGCTGACCATCAAAAAAACTATTTCGGTAACTTAAACAACGTTTTTCCTGTAGGTACTTGCTTGTTGACTATATTCAGATTACCGCATGATCAATTTTAAAGCTGTACGTTTAACAAAATTTGATTATCTTTTTCATTTAAAAGAGTGTGTAGGAGAACTGGCACATTCCTGAGAAACCTACAACAAATGCATAACTAGAAGAATAGAGGTCTAGCAAAATTGTATTGTCAAAATTCACTTTTTGGCTAAAAACAAAAGCACACGCATACATGAATAAAACTATATCAACAGTCATGTATCGTGTACACAGTGGCGTAGCTATCATAGGGCCAGGTGATTGTCCATAACGATTACCGAATTTGGCGGAATATTAGGCAAAAGCTGTTCGTCAAACCGAGTCGAAAACCAGGAAGAAGTCTTTAAAGTACCTAACTATTTTCAACTATGTACTCGGCATAATAAGCAATCAGTTAGATGCGCGTTTTATTGGTACCTATGAGTGCAGTTTGTAAATCGTTCGGAAAGAGGCACCAGGGCCCTTGTCCCTCTAGCTACGCCATTGCATGTACACGAACAAAGAACACACACACATACACGTAGATACAAATATAGAAGGATTAATAGTCAAAAATACTCCTTAAACAAAAATACGCCCAAAAAAACAAAAATACCACTAATACAAACAAAAATATCAACAATGGAAGCAAAAACACACACACAAACAAACCAAAAACATCAATACAAACAAAAACACGTAGAAACAAACAAAACGCAAAAACACGTACAAGCAAACAAACGAACGTGTAAACAACTAAAAACATGTACAAACATAAAAACACACTAAAACTACACAAACTCAACAAAAGCACGTAGAAACAACAGTATACCTACAAGTATTTTTCCGACTTTCCGTAGAACTTGTATTAGGTGTTTAATTTTGAGATGATTATATCTTTTTTACCCTAGAAAAGATATTGATATACGGTTTTCATTTAATTTTGCTAAATTTTGTTCTCTATTGAAATAATCTGTAAAATGTGTGCTGTTCCATCAAATTATTTCGTAGGAAATTCAAAAACTTGTTAACTGTTTGGCGGATTTAGGCTTCCAGCCGCCCTAGGCCCCTTATTGCGGCGAAATTAGAGAAATAAAAATAATAACTAGCTGTTTCTTTTAGCCGAAAAGTAAATGAAGCTTCAATCAAACACCTAGTATATACTTGCATTAAAATATATCAGTGCGTGTGGCCAATTGAATGTATGTATGTATGATGGGGTGACATTCACTGAGACCTAAAAGATCTATATTGTACCCCCTTACTTCTACTTAGTTCCTTAGTTCAGATACTAGAAGCTCCTATATTTCCCTGAGGAATTTTCGGATATCTGCAGGCTTCAATTTAGGTAAATATCCCTCTTCTATCCAATAATCTCCTCGGTGCTGTGCCCTAGGATTCTAAATTACTGTGCAATTATCTGGATGGAGGTTTCTTCTTCCATGCCACAGAATCTACATTCTTCTTCCTCCACTATTTTGAGCTTTTTCAGGAGGCAATGTCCCGTTAGGACAACAGGTTGTAGCCACCCATCAGAATCTTTGATCGTCTAACCTCAACTAGATCTTTCCAATGGTCAGATCTTCTCTTTTCTTCGGCTTTACCTATTTCTTCCAATATTACATTGGGGATGATACTACAAAAGGGTTTCGGTCCCCACAATGGTCTTTCAGTCCCCCTCTTTGCTATTTAATTTCCTTGTATTCCAGTGTGTCCTGGAATCCACAGTAAGATTACTATATTGTTCTGTCCTAGTTCATTGAGTATGCCTAGGAATTCCCACACCATTTTGGAACTGATTACACAAGAGCTCAGTGCTTTATATAATGGCTGCTTGACTATCCGACATTATGATAATTAATCTTTTGCCTTCTATATCCTGGGCACAATTTTTTATGTCGTGAATTTTCGCTTGAAAGATACTTGTGGTTTTTCCCAAAGCTTTCAGAGAGTTTGGTTCCTGGCCCGTACATACACTTCTATCTCAGCTCCCTCTTTTGCTTATTAGCCGTTTGTGTACCATTGAATGGCATCCTTCCAAATCTGGTAATGGTATTTGGATCACAGTATTCCTTCTTGTTGCTTAATTCCGTAACGAACTTCTTTGAAAAGTTATACCTTTTCATCATACCATCTTGTGACATGTCCCAGGTTTTTTGATTTCTAAGAAGTAAGGAGGTGGTTTTTTTGATGATTCCCTCTTTACTTAGTCTGTATCTAGTTCTTTCTGCAACACTTTCCACCACCATATGCAGTGGTGTGAGGTTGAGAATCACTTCCATGGCTGCCGTTGGGCATGTTCTCGTTGCTCCTGTAATGCACATACAGGTTAGTCTTTGAATTTTGGAGAGGTTTTCTCTCGTCGTCCATAGACTAGTTCTCCACACAATGATAATGATAATAATTGGTCTCACTATGTGGCCAATTGAAAGAAGAGTATGTTTTTTAGATTAGACACATTGGCGATGGTAAATAAAAAATAACTAATGAGTTTTATTATTATTTACAAAAGAAAAGAAAAAACAAAAAGAATACAATTTATTTATCGATTTAAATATACAGACAGTTCCGGTGCGATAAAAAATCAATAACAAACTTTTTTTAAATAACAAAAAGTCATCCACTACCACCGGTGCTTCCTGTTCACATCGATCTGCCACTAATGGAAAGAATAAAGTTTATCACAAACGGATGTATGTAATTTAATAAGTAAATTTCGGGTAATAAAGTTTTCTTCGAGCTTATTTTCTGCAAATTTCCAAGATTTTTTGACCATTGACATTTGACATTATTATTATAACATTAATTTTAAGGTTGGGAAAAAAAAAAAAGTTGGAAATTCCCTTTGAAAATGAATACAGAAAAAACAAAAGTTTAATGTAACATTAGTATTACAGCTTTTTTAAAGAAATTGCTACCGGCTTATGTTCACTGCAACTTTCAGGCTTCAAAAATACAGAAATGTTTCTAATTTTCAAGGTTATATTCACGCGCTAGAAGTAAAGCTACATCCTCAATCAATCTGCTAGCAAAGTGGCACTTCGGCACGCGTGCTGCAAAACGGATAAACCCATCCTCAATCATGTCAATTCAGTCAGCCTGAATGAGATTGCACATGCGCATTTTCTTTGTTAGTGCTATTTTATTATTTTAGATGTGGAGTTTACCTTGTGAATTTTCCTGTAAACTGTAACCTAACCGCTCCATACTTAGATACCAAGTACTTATCAAAGACAACAAATCAATTTATTAACGCAATAAGAAAATAATAAAATAAAATAGGGTGTTATGGTATTTAAATTATTTTTTCCATGATAAAATGCGCATGACACAATTCGGCACGCACCGAAAAAGCTTACAGCTTGCACTTCTTCGTCGGCGTGCATGTCAGCACGAAATTGTGTTGATGATACTCACGTTTAAACATCATTATCCTAGCACGCGTGCCGAAGTGTCACTTCGCCACTAAATTGATTGGGGATGTGCCCTAAGGCTACATTCGTAATCAATTCGCTGGCCAACTAGCACTTAGGCACGCAAGTCGGCATGAAATTTGCCATTCACAATAACTTCAAAGTCGACTTTAACGCAAGCGCGCTCGTACCGAAATAATTGTCAGGATTCCTTCAACATAATATGGTCGAAGCATGATTCTGTCTTTATTTAGTTCAGTCTGAGGTTATAATATATAATTTGGATTTATTTTTTATAGCAGTATATACTGGAGTTTAGTAGTGATGGAAAACGCGGAATATCAATTCAATGATGATAAATTCGATAAAAATGTCAAACTATCAGACAGAGATGTCAAATATATCAAAAAACAAAAGTTAATGCGTATAACTTATAGCCGGCACGAATGCAAGTCGAAGTGAAAGTTTGCAGATTGCAAGAAATTTCGACGACTTCAACTTCAACTTTGACGCCAAATTGCGTTGTGAACAATCACACTGAAATAGATTTGCTTAGCTTACGTGCCAAAATGCCACTTGGCCAGCGAATTGATTACGAATGTGTAGCCTAAAACTTGTGTTTTTTCTGTATTAATTTTCAAAGTGAATCCCCAACTTTTTGTTTATGGTTTAAATTATTCCCAACCTTAAAATGAATGTGATAATAATGATGTCAAATGTCAATAAATTCTCAAAAGACCGGTTTATAATTTTACATGCAATTTATATTTCCTGCAATAAAGTTTCTGCAAAAAGGCTGTAATGAAAAATTACTATTAGCTTATTCAGGCATTAAAAAAATAATGAAAAACTGATATTTCGTCAATTTGAAAACAATCGAAAGTGTTATGAAAGAAAAATCGTGGGGATTGATAAGGAGGTCAAGAAGAAAATGATGAAATTTATGGTGGAGAAAATTTTAACTCAATCAAAAAAAAAACAATTTTTGTAATTACCAGTTTTTACTTAAAAATTACGCATTCTAATGTCAACCTGTCACTTTCAGTCCACGTATGGAATCGTTCCGGTATATCACTAATCACTTCGTTGATTAAACCTTCCTCCTCTGCTGCTCCCTCCTAGATTTCTAGCACCTCCTCTAGCACCTCCTCCTCTAGGAGCTCTCTTCCTACCTCCTTTTGGTCCTCTACTTACTCCTCCTCCTCCTCCTCTTCTGTTACCTCTGTTCTTACCAGCACCTCTACCTAATCGACCTTCGTCTCTCCGCCCTCCTCTTCTGTTAAAACCAGGGGTTCCTTGCCAGCTGTCTTCATCTTGTTCGTTCCATCTGTCTCCGTCTACATCATTCCAACTTTCGTCACGATCATCCCAATTATCATCGCTACGATTATCCCAATTATCATCGTTTCTACCGTCGAATGAATCGTCGTCTTTCCAATCGGGGCCATTGTTCGAACCGAAATTTCTGGGACCGTCATTTGCACCGTAATTTCTGTGAGCGTCGTTTGCACCAAAACTTCTACTACCATCGTTTGAACCGAAGTTTCTTGGACCGTCGTTTGGACCGAAATTCCTGGGACCGTCATTTGGACCGAAATTTCGAAATTCGCTATTCCTGAAGTTGGAATTTCGATGACCGCCTAAAGGTGATCTAGATCGAGATCCTCCTATGGGAGATCTATTCCTAGAACCTCCTTGTCTATTATAATCTCTTCCGAAATTACCGTTTCTTTGCCAATTTCCTGTAATTAAATCAAATAAAAAATAAATCGAATCCTGAAAAAAAAAGAATCATTTTAATTATTTTCTTACCTGTATTCGAAGGACCGTCATCGAAGAAGTTATCTTCCCTTCCATAAGGTCCATTTCTGAAATCGTCGTTATCATTTCGAAATCTGAAATTTTCATCGGATCGATTATTTCTTCCGTCAAAATCTCTTCTACCAGGAGTACTTCTAAAGTCCAAATCGTTTCTGAAATCGACGTCGCCAACATTACCGCGCATGTCGCTATCTTTTATCGGAGTGTTGGAGTCTTCATCTTTTTTCGCATCTTCATCGAAATCGTCGTTGAGGTAAGCCTCGTCGATGATTGGCATGACATCTTGGAGTTCTTCGATTTCGCCGGAATCTATGTATTTCTGTAAAGCGTCAGGTCCTTCGGATATGGCTTGCTCTAGTTTGGAACCGGCTAAAAACGAAAATAACCTTAAAATTCTCCGTGGAAATGTTTTTTTATCAACTCACGTTCGACTGGTATTAATTTTCCGTAAACGATTATAGCATTAGGGGCTATTTGCTGCAAAGGTACCACGCCGGGGGTGTTTTCTACGAGTTGGCTGATAACTTCGTTGAGAGCACCAGTCGGATCATCTGAAAATCAAAATATTTTAATTGCAGCTTACAAGAAATCCTTGGTTTGATATTTCTGATACTTAAGTGTCAAATACCGACGTTCTTGAGTCTTATTTATAAATATTATGCTCAAAAATGGTTAGCTCATTAGATATTCGGTTGTTTCTACACTTTATGAACGCACTGTATAATCCAATCCAACGGTATTAAATCAAAACGCATTATTAATTTTCCTTGGTATTGAAGAAACAGTAACCTCTACAGGGACTTGGAAATGTATACTGTTAATCCAGCTCTTCGACAGTGCTAACCAAAAGAGAAGACTCAAGAGGATCAAACCTTTTGTATTGTGTTAGCGCAAATACAGAGAATAGTGATTGTGTAATAATCAATGCCTATAGAAAGCTATATGAAGAAATAAAGGCAGATCTAATACGGGGAATGCCAATGGATCAGATTGCCCCACAAAATAGCTTCAAAAATGAATACACAGTAGTCATTCCAGAGAGAAAGGACTGGGAAACAGGGCCTCCTATAACAGCGAATCTCATCTGGTACACTGATTGCTCCAAAACAGACTCTGGAGTAGGAGCCGGAATATATGGGGTACAAGATCACGATCTCTATAAGCCTAGGGAAACATGCCACTGTCTTTCAGGCAGAGGTAATGGCGGTGCAATGCCGTGCAGAAGAGTTGATGAGACGGGAGGTGGATAATCAAAGAATCGTCATCTACTCCGACAGACAAGCAGCACTAAAGGCGATAAGCTCATAGCGGACAACGTAAAATCTGGTGTGGGAGTGTCACAAGGCCCTCAACAAACTAGGTAGTCATAATAGAGTGACCCTAGCCGATGAATTAGCCAAGCAGGGAGCGACTGAGATGATGATAGAGCCAAAATCTTCCTGTGGAATTGCAAGAAATCTCATTAAGGAGAGCATCCACCAATGGATAAACAACCAGGCGTTGCGCTGGTGGCATAAACGCCAAACTATTCCTTAAAAGCTCTTCGACCAAACTATCGATGATGATGGTCGAGGATGATGGTCGGAATGCTGACCGGACATTGTAGGCTGAGGAATCATATGCCCACAATTGACCTAGGTAGGTTTTGCCAGGAAGAAGACGAAACCGCGGAGCACATACTCTGTGAGTGCGAAGGCCTAGTAAGGGTGCGGTTTCACCTATTCGCAGAAGCAAATCCGAGGGAAGAGAGCTACGCTAGGGAGGCGGTATCAAGGATAATAGGTCTAACAAAAAGAATAAAGCTAGATATCGAGCTCTAAAAATAGGGAGGACCACTGCAAAGGTCGCAGTGGGATATGACAAAAAGCCACTCCATTTCTAATCTAATCTAATCTAGTGTAGTAATAAGATAGAATATAATGAAGAATGGTAGTGAGTACCGGTAGTTTCGTTCCATTGCGCTTGGAAATTTCGAGGAATCGGTTTGCTGAAAGGCACCTTCTTCGGTTTAGGTTTATCCTCGTTTGTAACACCATCCAAATCCAGACCAGGAATTGCCAGGTTATCATCTATCAAAATCGTAGTGATATCAACTTTATCTTCAGGACCCATACCGGGAATTATAGAAGTAGGTTCATCTAAAAAAAAGAACAATTAATACTTTTGTAACTAAAGCGTTAAAGAAACCTAACCTCCTATATCGATGTCTTCTAATCCCGCTATACCCGCTGGAAGTGTGTTCAAATTATATTTATCGCGCATCTGATCCCCGGGTCTATTTCTTGTCCAAAATTTACTGGTGTGGTCGTTGGATCCGGAGCATAAAATATGTCCTAGAGGATGCCACGCTAACGTCCAAACTATACTATCGTGAGCTTGTTCGATAGCTCCGACTTCTTTATCGGCTCTGAAAAAAAAAATTAATCTAATCAGTTTATTTGTTGGAAAACTATAAAATTATCCATTACCCGACGTTCCAGAACATGATGGCGCCGTCGGAACCTCCGCTGCTAAATAAACCTTCGTGTATTGGATGCCAAGCGACGCTCGAAGCTTCTTTTTTGTGTCCTCTGAACGTTTGTACTTCTTGGCTGAGATTTCGTAAGTCAAATAATTTTAATAAGTGGTCTCTGGATGCTGTTATCAACCAGTTACCGTTTTCGTTCCATTTCAAGTCCATTACGGTTGATTTGTGGGCATGTCTGGTAAATATATAAAGTAAAATATACATCGCAGCTTTGGAGAAACAGTGACACAATTGCAAACATTTTCGAAAATAAGTACGTTAGTTTATTTAAAACATTAAAAGTATCAAGGTAAGGTCAAGTTGAAAACGAATGCAGTCCGGACGTGCCTCTTTAAGGTCAGGAAACTATCACGTAATATTTTAATATTTACATTAGACGTGACCTAGGACAGTATATATTATGTTGATGAAACAGACGAGACAACATTCAGTATTTGATTATTTACTAATTATTAATTCATATTGTATAGTTGATAAGATGTTAAGTTATTCAAGTGTAATAAGTTAGTTATTATTACTTGTCACATTTAGTGTAAATAGTTATGGCACCAATAAACTAATATTCCAGTGACCCACGTAGTTTTTCTACTAGTATTTGAGATGGCTCCCAAAGGACCAGGGATTCCACTAGTTACCGTGGAATCCCACCAACACAGAGCTGATGATGTCAAATTATTCCTAAAGCTCAACGCTATCCGGTACAACAAAGACAGAATTGTAACTCGTCCCATATGCGCTAGATGGCGGATATATATACATATATCGCAAGGTTTCTAACAGCTGATGTTTATCTGTACAAAACCATAGAAATGATAAACATAGAGTAAGCAACCTATAGTAGGAAGCGTCCACGCAATAAAAAGAGATAGCGAATAAAATTGGTGATGCTGTCTTTCTCTAGCATCGCGTGATGCTCATGCGCGAAGACTGTAACTCTACTAACCTTTTAAGAATATTAGAAAGAGAAAGCAATACCAAACTGGTTGTCCATCTCTTTCTAATGGGTGGACGAATATGACATGCCTACTCAATGCGTATTATCTCTATGTACAAAACTGGTTATATAGTGGCGAATGGATTTCAGTGAAAATAAAATTTGGCCACTGGTTCAATAAGAAAAAAAAAGGACTTACAAATTTCCTGTTTCTGGGCGAAAAAAAAGGAGACCTACTTATGTTAATTAACACTAATATTTTTCCAAAATGTTATTAACCCTTTTATAATACTTTGTTTTAAAATTTTCGGTCGTTACGAATTTGTTTTGAGTTTATTTTCCATGAAGTACAAATTCAACAATACATTTTTCTTTTTATCTTAATTCATAAAAATGTTAGAAGAACAAAGACACATAATTCCTCCATAGTTACTACGTCCTTATTTTCGAATAGAGATGACTATGGGTGAGTAAGAAATACTAAAAGCAGATAGCTGGTGGCAAGCAGATGGCTCAAAAGCACTTATAGCTCCTACCGAAGAACGTCGACACTGGTATCAAGATTCAATAAAGTATCTTTCTGGATCTCTCGTATGGCAGATTTCATAGAAACAGATTTTATCAGACCAGCACCTGCAAATGGCATCTTATCAAGTTTTGCCAAAAGTACTCGCATGATTTACCAAGATTGGTTCAATCGATTCGAAGACATTTAAAGATCCTTTGAAGAATGTCACCAAACAAGCAGCAGAGGCATGACCTGGTTATCAAATAGACCATTTTAGTTTGAATCATCATATAGTAAGACTTGTACTGTCGAAAGATTCGACGTAACATATATATTTGTCTGGAAGATAATGAAACATCAAAGCAAATACTTTTTCACCGTCGCCCAAATCAGCAACTACAGTGGCAGCAGAGGGTCCAATAGACCGATTCACTACAAACCTAACCTACAGAGATTCAAATTGGATATTTATTTATATCAAAAATTGTACTTACAATGTTGCTAAAGATTGACCGGTTTTTGGATCCCATAATTTTATAGGTTGCTGGTTGTCTTTACTTCCCGATATGATGAGACCTTTCTGAGGATGCCAATGGACACATTTAACGTCAGCTCCGTGACCTGTAAAATATTATTACAAAAGATTTAAGCTTTAGCGGACACTTCTCCAAACGGACCATACTTAAAACAAAATAGGAAGCTTGAGAAATGATATAACATATTCAATTTAAACTAAGTGAGAATAAAATGATGGACGTGAGTTTTGGATCATCCTGTATACAAAATGAGACCTTTCAAAAACGTGAAACATTGTAATAAAAACTAGGCTAGCACGAAAATTCTTTTATCACAAAATATCTAACCGTATATGAAAACCATGTATATTATAGAAACTATTTTAAGAATGTGAAGCTTTACTTTGTGTAGGTATAACTTTTATTTGCATGGAAATTAAGAAATAATTTCAAGGTAAACTGTAAATACCCATAATATTGAGGAGCTCCGGTAACTTGAATGAGGCTTAGAGATATTTTTATCAATTTGAAAGGGCATTATGTGAAGGTAGAAATAACAAAATGTCACAAATAACTAATATGGCAACAAAATAAGAACACAAATTTTCCTAATGTAAACAATACGATCTATATGTTTGTGTACGATCGCTTTGGAGGTCGTTTGAGATGATTTTAAATAGCGCAATACTTTAAACTACGTTAACCAAGTTATTTATAGATTTGAAAAATATATATGATGATTAGGAAACTTCCCCTTTGCAACAAAATTCAATTTTGGGTTGATGCAAGTCTGAATAATACGAAAAACGTTCAAAAATATTAAATATTGTGAAAAAGCATTAAAAAATACCAGAAAATTGTAATATTTCGCACTTACCTCTTAGTACTCTTTCTTCTTGATACCGGAAAAAGTCCCATATACGCAAAGTACCATCGTCTGAACACGTAACAAACTTGTTGTCCGATGGGCTGAAGCTAAATACAAGATTCACGTAATACTGATATTTTTAATAACACTCCAAATGTGTGCAATGTTTATCAATAATAGAGATATTAAAATGTAATTTGACACGTTCAAAAAGTGATTATTGGTGGGAAAATCCTTTTTTTCAATCCAAATTCTACCGTTGTGTACCTTTGAGAAAGTTCACCACGTATTAGGAATCACCTTGTATGCATTTGTTATTACATTTTTTTTTTTATAATCTCCACACTATTAAATAACCCTGTATACGTTCTATTTTAATACCTCTATCATCAATATTCAATTTTATACAATGAGCTTTTGTAAACATAGCTGGCTGGACTCCAAAACCGTATTTATTAAAAAAAAAAATGTTATTCTTACCACACCTATAATTTTTTTTTTTTAAATAATACTTTTCCAATATAACAAATTTTCCTTATTACATAATATTTTTTATTATCTACTTGTACACATTCGAAATGAAATTTCGTGAAGCAAAATACGAGGGGTTTAGGAGATGATCTGCGTCAAAAAAATCTCATTATAGTATTGTATATTTCAATTTAACTGTTATTTGAAAAAATTTATTCTTCAAATGTAAAAATAATGATATTGGAGCAAACATCAACACTGTGAACAGCTGTCAAAAATGAAGATTACGGTCTATTTTTACCATTATATGAATTCATAATTTGTTTAAACAGAAAATAATAAAACATTCAGTGATATTTGTATTTTTATTCACATACACAAATGGATTTTACTCATCGGTCTTTTTACCAACGATATAACCAAAAAATTATGCTGTTTTAACAAAAAAAAACAGAAATATTTCCAACATAAGTCCTCCATATCGGATGTTGCCGACACCTCAATATCCAAATTCTTCGTAGCCATTCTGTTTAATTTAAAATTAAAATCAACTACAATTATGAAATCTTTTAATATCTGAAATGTATTTGACAAATAAAAATAGTAGTTTCCAATTTGATAATGACTTAATTTGTTCAAAAGTCGAAAGCCATGTCACAATTTTAAATAACCTTCTTTGGCAAAATGTATTTGCTACAGAAAATAGCTTTTGCAGTTGAGAAGTAGGTAAGACGATGGGGGAAGAGCCGAAGTGGGGTATTGTAAATTAACCCTTACCTGTTAATGATAATCTATTTTAGCTAAAAACAGTTTTCTTCAATGTAGTATGCATATAAAATCACATTGGAATTATAATATAAATGAATTTGTGTTTGGAGTGACAATATTAAAGCCTGTGTTGAAAGGAAAAAGATTAATTATAGCGCACCCAGGAAGTGACAATAGTTTTCTAATAAACGCATATATGAAATTTAAATCAGGTGATTATCATAGTAAACTGAACTACAATAAGTATAAAAAATGGTAGCATTCTTGTGATTGATAACTCTCCATACCATAATAATCTGCTAGATAAATGTAAAACTATGGGCTCTAGGAAATACGAAATGGTGAAAGAATATACCTTTTACAAATAGCATAATTAAAATTTAAAAGCCATGTTATATAAAACTTATGAGATAGACAAAATAATGGCTGAAAATGGTCACTCAGTTTTGAGGCTTCCAAAATATAATCCTGCTCTTAATCTAATTGAACAATATGTGGCAGAGAACAATGTAGATTTCACGTTTTAAACCGTTAAGAGTCTCTAAAAGGAATTTTTTTCTTCATTTAGAGCAGAAGAATGAAACGATGGGAACATGCCAAGGGCTTTGAAAATTTGTATACAAACATTAGATCAAATAATTCTAGCATAGATAACAGGACATTGAGCCATTTTAAAACTGAAAGCAGAAAACTGTGACACTGAATATACATTTCAAAGCACATACTGCCTATCTCTCTTCCTCTGAATACTTTTACTTTATTTCTTGTATTCTGCCAGTCACATTTTCACGTCTCTTCCTACGTGTTTGACAAAGCTGTCCAGCTTGGATTACCATCACCAATTACAGAAATAAAGTCTTGATAAAAGCATTAATTTCTTGTGGATGAGTTAAAAAATAATTACTCGGCAAACAACGGAGAAATACAAACTACCCTGTACGATTTTGAAATACAGCAAGTTATGTTACAGTACAGAGCTCATGTATCAGTAAAAATTCATTAGTGCAAGAAAAAATGTTTTTGCTGAATATACTATGTGTTGTATCTTATGCATACATTACAGCTGCAAAAAAGTGTCTTAGGAAAATGAGTCTAATCGCCGTTATATACAAAAGATAGATGGAAAGTTTAAGT
This sequence comes from Lochmaea capreae, assembly GCA_949126875.1. Taxonomy (NCBI): domain Eukaryota; kingdom Metazoa; phylum Arthropoda; class Insecta; order Coleoptera; family Chrysomelidae; genus Lochmaea; species Lochmaea capreae. The sequence continues at coordinate 8,545,212 of OX421406.1, read as the reverse complement.
AATTTTCAGGAACAATTATTTGTCAAAACTGAATTTAAAAAGATAATCGACTTTGACAAATAACTAATAAAAAGTGACAAGATTATAGTGGGAATAAGAGTAGCTATTTTGAAAAGTACATAACATTTTAACGATGACATAAAACAATTTATTTTATTTAAATCTTCATTATATTTGAACTAAGTTCAATATAAAATTCGTGACGCGTTTCGCTAACACAGTAGCTTTCACAAACTCGTCACGAATTGTATATTGAACTTAGTTCAAATATAATGAACATTTAAACAAATTAAATTGTTTAATTTCATCGTTAAGTATGGATCTTCATCAAGTAAAAGCCTCATCTATTCAACATAAAATTTTGTCTTCTGAAATAGATAATAAAAAATCCTGCAATAGTTTGATATTTTTGCTAAAACTGTAACCTATAGAACAAGATACAACGAATGGTATATACCTATATATATTTTAAATATCGAAAACTTACAAAAATGATAACCAATGTGTTGACTTGTAAAAAGACATTACCACAATCCTTTTCTCCACTGTAGATGAAATAAAACAAGACAATTTTCATAAAACTATTTTATTTATCAAAATGTCCCGAATGAAAAGAGGTTGAAAAATAAAAAAGCAATTCTAAAAATCTCTTCAAATTGCACAAGAACGCGTTCAATTTAAAGAAATTCCTGGAATCGACTCGGTTATTTTTTTAAAACGAATTTATTGAAAACGTAAAAAAATTACATCACGATCAATCACAGAAAAGTCAAAGTTATCACAAAAATTTTATCATTAGTATTTTTTTGTTCATTTTAAATTGTGTTTTCATCTCATTTTATTTATTTTCAGATATTTGCACTAATGTAAGGAGAAGGAGGGATTATTTTATTGATAAGCCAAGTATTATAAAAATGTGTACAAGTCTTAGAATAACGAAGAGAAGTTGTAGATACCTTATTCCTCGTAGTGCTTCTTTGTGTGCTTGGAACATCTTAACGTTGTTCATATTCGACTGCCAATACTTGACGTACCCCGCGTGATCACCTGTTATCATCCAACTGTCGTTGTGGCTCCAAACCATCGTCCTAACAGGGCTATCATGTGCCTGAAAAAAAAAATGAAGATACACATCTACCATCATCCTTCATTATACACCCAGCGCTCATTTTAAATTAATTAGTATTTCTAATAACTGAACAAACATTAAATACTAAAGTGATTTGTTTACAACTTCAAGTGCTAATCACAAAAGGTAAACAAAATGTGTTTATGTTGACATCAAAATAATGCAAATATTGAAAGTATCTTACCTGAAGAATGGTTTCAAAATTAAATGTTAATCCATTCCACAAAGTAAATTCCCCCGAGCTGGCGCCAGTAACAAGCCTTCTGCCTTCAGGTGTCCAAGCCATACAAAAAATTGGACATCGCATTTTATTAGTAGCAGTCTTTACAAATCTAGTAGTAACACAGTTAATAGGGTTATCAGGATAGCTGGGAGGTGGCATTAAATCAGGATAATACATAGGATCAGGTTGCAGGGCTCTTCTATCTCTACTGTCACGCTGCCATACACGATTCTGAAAAGAAAAAAATTTGTAGCATTTTGATAAAAACATTGTATCATGACTTACTTCTAATTCTTTAATAATAGCCGAATTATAATCTACAGTTTTTCTCATAACAGATTTTCTTAAGCGTTTTCCATCAAAATCTTCCAAGGTCATGTTACCTAGAGGTCCTGGTAATGGTTTATGTAAGTTCATGAAAGGGCGGAATTGTGGTCGGTTATTGTTATATCCACCTGTAAAAATGAGATGTAAAAATTATAGTTTCAATGATTTTCCCCGTTTTTTCAAACGTACCTTGCATTCCAATCATTGGAGGTACAGCTAAATTGGGAGGAGGCATTGCCAGGTTCGGGGGAGGTTGTGCGAACTCCATAGTTAATGGATTTTATTTAAATATGAATTAAATCTAAGCCTATATATGAAGAACCGTCACTCCGAAATATGTGCACACTGAGAAACAATATTGTCCGACATTGTGATTGATGAAATCACAGGATACAAAAAGCCACATTCAAACGATTCATTATATTTATTATATAATGGATTCTTCTTAAATTGATTCGTTTATTATCAAGTTTATTAACAATAACAGATTCTTTAAAATTCTAACAAAAACATAAAATTCACGTTTTGCATCAATTACCACAAAATGGACGCCTAGTCTCAAAACTGCACTGAAAAAGAAGCGTCAAAAAGAGAGAAAAGAAGATTGCTACAACGCAAGCGCAAAAAGGAAACGTGCACATATCTCCAATCAAAAACTAGAGTTTCCAGTTGCACCAATCAACACTATCCTCTGTTGCCATGCCATTCATCTGCAGCTCTCAACTCATGTTAAGCTAAGTTTACACACAATAGAGAATAGCCCTACCGTTCAGGAAATTGGTGACTCAAATAACTCAATCGTGAGTGAAAATTCAGAAAATTGTTATTTTGCCATGAATGCCATGTCAAACACTGTGAGGAAAATTACAAATACATGTTTTATAAAGTGGCTTCTTGTAATAGTTATAAAAGTAATTGCAGTTAATAAAGAAGAAGTAAAAGATGTGACTGTTTGTTATTAGCTTCAGACCTTTAGTCATCTGTCAATTTCACGGGATTGACCAATTTTAATAAGAAATTAAAATTACCAATAATCTTTGTCATCCCTTAATTGTTTTTTAAATAAATTTATCCAAAATGAGTTCCTTCCCTGGAAGTATCGCTTTTGATGAGTATGGAAGGCCATTTATAATTCTTAGAGATCAAGACAAGCAAAAAAGATTAACCGGAATAGATGCACTTAAGGTTGGTTATGTTTTGATTTATGACAACTGTTTTGATTTTCGTAATTTTTGTATAAAATACTTGATGTTTTAATTTGATATAGTTTTGCTATGAAATATATTTGAGTAAATTCTTTTTTAGTCACATATTTTGGCATCTAGACAGATCGCACATACACTTAGTACTTCTTTGGGACCAAAAGGATTAGACAAAATGATGGTGTCACCTGATGGTAAATGCTCATATTACTCATTGGTTTATATAATATTAACCGTTTTAATTTGTAGGAGATGTAACAGTCACTAATGATGGTGCTACTATTTTAAAAATGATGGATGTAGAACATGAAGTAGCGAAACTTTTAGTACAGTTGTCTCAATCTCAAGATGATGAAATTGGTACAGTATTTTGATTTCTTTAAAATATGTTATTTACAACTTTTAATTTTCTTAGGGGATGGTACTACTGGAGTAGTAGTTTTGGCAGGAGCCCTTTTAGAACAAGCAGGTTCTCTTCTTGATAAAGGAATTCATCCTATTAGAATTGCTGATGGCTTTGAATTAGCTTGTCAAACAGCTGTAGCTCATTTGGAAAAAATAGCTGAACTATTTCCAGTATCTGCTGAAAATACAGAACCTCTAGTAAAAGTGGCAATGACTACTTTAGGATCTAAAATTATCAACAAATGTCACAGACAGATGGCAGAAATAGCAGTAAATGCTGTCTTAGCTGTTGCAGATTTAGAACAAAAAGATGTTAACTTTGAACTAATTAAAGTTGAAGGAAAGGTAAGTAAACCTATTTTCATTTATCCTATAAAATATTAATTCAATATGTCTATATATTAGGTGGGTGGAAAGTTGGAAGACACAACATTAGTCAAAGGTGTTGTCATAGATAAAACTATGTCACATCCACAAATGCCTAAAGAATTGAAGGATGTAAAACTAGCTATCCTCACCTGTCCCTTTGAACCCCCAAAACCAAAGACTAAACATAAGTTGGATGTAAGCAGTGTAGATGATTACAAAGAATTGAGGCAATATGAACAGGACAAGTTCAAGGAAATTGTGAGTAGGAATAAAAAAATTACAACTTCATTGGGTTTGAAATATATATTTTTTAGGTTAGTTTAGTAAAAAATGCAGGAGCTACTTTGGCAATATGTCAATGGGGATTTGATGATGAAGCTAACCATTTGTTGTTACAACAAGAATTGCCAGCTGTAAGATGGGTAAGTTATTCATTAAAAAATGTATGACTAAATAAACTACATCAAATTTTCTAATTCTTTTTCAAACTAAGTGGCTAGTACAATCAAAATAAAAGCAAGGGTTCTATAAAAAGTATCTAATATTTCTTGTAGGTCGGAGGTCCTGAAATAGAACTGATAGCTATAGCAACTGGTGGTAGGATTGTACCTCGCTTTGAGGAACTTAGTCCAGAAAAACTTGGTCATGCTGGATTAGTACGAGAAATCTCATTTGGCACCACCAAAGACAGAATGATGGTAATTGAGGAATGCTCAAATTCACGTGCTGTCACAATTTTAGTTAGAGGTGGCAACCAAATGTTAGTAGCTGAAGCTAAAAGAAGTCTTCATGATGCTCTGTGCATTGTACGAAGCTTAGTTCAGGTAAGTAAATAATTTATTTACAATCATGCAAATAAATGTTTTATTTAAACATTTTTTTCAGGAACCAAGAGTAGTATACGGTGGAGGAGCTGCTGAAATAGCTTGCAGTTTAGCAGTATCAGCCCAAGCTGATCAATTGGCATCTTTGGAGCAATATGCTTACCGTTCTTTTGCTGAAGCTTTGGAAAGTATTCCATTGGCTTTGGCTGAAAACAGTGGGTTGTCTGCTATTCATACATTGGGAGAAGTAAAGGTAAGAAAAAAACATCAATTTTGTCCAACGTTTTATTTGTGAGATGTTTGATAAACAATCTTCTGTTTTACTTTGTTCACTTTTGCTGAAAAATTGAGCCACTGGTTCCTATTTTTGTTAAATAGGGATTGGTTCATTTGAACTACTTTACTCGTTTTAATACTAACAATCTTTACTAGTTAGTGTTTTCATAATTACACTATGTATTACTTTTTCTGCCGTACCTGTGTCCTTGTTCTTCCAATGTCCATTTTTACAAGATGACCATACTAATTGTTTTTTAGTTTTGAAGTTAAATGTATGTTGATTTTGTTTTAGGCTAAGCAAGCTTCAGCAAATGATCCCGCTCTTGGCATCGACTGTATGGCTACTGGTAACCTAAACATGAGGGAACAACATGTTATCGAATCACTGAGATCTAAGAGGCAACAACTCTTATTGGCTACACAGCTGGTTAAAATGATATTGAAGATCGACGACGTACGTCAACCAGCTTCCGGTTAAAAACTAGTTTTAAACAATTTTTTTTATTAATTCTCACTAATGTTTAACTTTTTACAAATGTTGGTTTGTACTGCTTTTTGTTCTATAATTTGCGATCACTGATAGTATTAAAAAAACCTAATTTATAAAAAAACGTTTTATTTAGGTACCCCGTTCAAGTTGTTGTCGGTTAGGAGGTCTTTCTGTAAATGACTGAACACCAGATTTTAATATTTGCAATGAATTTGAACCTCTGAACAAAAAACTTACTACGTCTGTCACGGGTGACGGCCCTTTTGACAAATATCTATCCCAGTATCTATCCGAACTACCGGATTTTTCATGAAGTATCAAGAAACTTAAAAATTCTTTTGGGGCCCACTCGTAAGGAATTTGGGAGTTAGATGGATCCAACTAACCTACCTAACGTGATTGTTGACGATTTTGTTCGGTTTCATTGCTTCCGCTTGATGTTAAAACATCGGCCTAGCAAATTGACCATTGTGGAGCACCCTCTGGAGAAATTGCGATTCTGATGGCACAGAAGTGTGGCAGACTTCTTTATGAGTCCCCGACATACAAAACATTTGCTATTATTGCGAGATTTATAGTGCTAGGAGGCAAAATGTTACGCTCAGGACGCAACTTCAAGACGTCACCACCGCCAAACCGGAGGGCCTGCACAGTTTTAACCCTTCACGATCTCTTAGTTACCATTAAGACAACATATGAAAAAAATCGAAAATCTTAAGAGAACCAGGATTACCTATAAAATGGTGCAGGGTCCTTTAAATATTAGGGCAAAGAATACACTAACTAACAATTAGCGAAGCCCGACGTAATCTCTTTGTTTTGGTAACAAAAAATTATGACCTTGAGAGACCGACGTTGACAGATGACTTACTAAATACACTGTGAAAATGATCAAATTTTTAAATATCGGCGATATAATTGGTCGACAAACTGAAGTATGACAAGTATCTCATTATAAAGATGGCTCCTTTCAAACATGTGCATACAAAAAAAGGAAAGTCGGCTTCACTTCTTCGTTGCTGGTGTATTCTTTGATTAGGGGTACATTTATTTGCAAAAATATCCATGTACCATGAGCGCATTTTTGAAAAGGGTTAATAAATTTGTAACCACTTGCATTAACCAGTATATTAAACAAACATTTATCTAAAAATACTTTATTACAAGATAATTTTAAAGACTTACTGTTTATAGATACATATTTAAAAATTCATCAAACGCGTCCGTTCTTTTTGATAGATCAATTCGAAATATACATAGTTTTGCGTGATAAATAAATTTTATATTTTTATTATAAAAACATCAATTGTCGACTATATAATATATAAAAAAATTACATTGCAACGTAATATGTATATAAAAAAAACAATTACAAGAAAAATATTACACTTTGGAAATTTCCTCCCAAATACTTCAAGATTTCTCTCTTTTCTTAAAATTACGTTTACTGGCACATCTGTTGATAATATCAGTCACGTGTACTTTGTGATCGAATATTTTCATTATGGAACTCTTTGCTTCAACCATACCGTCGTTTATTATTTTGATTCTCTGCAAATTGCCCTGAAAAAAAGAAATTTATTTATATAATATACACACTAACGAACAAAAAAAATTAAACTAACTTTAATCAGTTCGTTAATCCTATTAATTTCTTTGTTGAACTGTTTGCACCCCTCTTCGGATTCGGTACACTTCAACAATTCAGTAAGTTGATTGTAGACGGTTTGTTCTTGGTCCGCCTGAAATAAAATCGAAAACCAATCATTAATTCAATTAATTTTTCGTTAATTTCACTATTTTACTAACCAAATCTTCCATCTGCGTCGACAAATGATGTATTTTCCACCCGTTAACTTTATCCTGCACCCTATATTGGTTAGCCAAATCCATAATCGTAGGTCTTCTTTCGTCCTTGGGCTTTACATCGGCGTGTCGCAAATAATGATTGTGAGTCGCCTTCCAATTTTGTCTGTAACTGTTTAAAAGACTGGCAGATGCCGGTTTTCTGACGGTTGTTACTTGTCCGGCTTCTGGAGCGCCATCTTTCGGTTCGTCCGATTGATTCATATCGGAATCTTCGTCCTTTTTAATCGGGTGATCGGATATAAATTGCATGTCATCCTTATTTTCATCCAAATCGTTACCAGTACTGAAAAATTAAAAGCAAAAATTTAAACAGTAAGAAAAAATATAAAAATCCACTTACAGTTGTTGTTTTCTTGGCTTTTTTCTAGGACTCATCTCCATAGGAGGCTTCGTTTCTTCCTCTTCTTTATTATTTATAATCGCATGATTGCTATCTTCATTTACCTCGGCTAAGCCTGGACTGGAGGTAGCCGATATAGTAGTACTACCACCTATTGAATAAACCAAAAGTTACAAAAACATTTTTTTTATTCCAATTTTTGTTCTACCTGAACTATGTCCGTTTCCTCTGGAATCTGGTCTCGAAGGAGGAGACGCAGGAGGTAAGGACTGCGCTTGAGCTGCAACTTGTGGATGTTGAGACAAAATCGGTACCAGATTCTTTGCCGCTTTCAAAGGTGATCCTTCGTGGTCTCTTTTTCTTAGAATGCTCGGTCTGGGGGAAGATGAAATTTTCGTAGTGGCTGCCGGATACATCTGTTGTTGAATCTGTTCTGTGATTTGTTGCGCCGCCGATTGTGACTGTTCGGATTGTTGGATTTGGGGACTGCTGCGGTTTTGTTCTAGCACCATCACAGAATTGAATCGCATCTGTTGATTGGACACTATACCTGTGTGAGTAAAGAGATTAGGGGAAATATTTAAGAGCAGTTGCAATAAAAATACTTTGCAACTTATTTAATATCGAGTAATTCCAGTATAAAATGATAGAACAGAGTATATGATAAATATCAAAAATCGTTTATCATATATATATAAGTATTTATCCTTGAAGGGACTACGAACCAACATGTAACTAATTTTTCGGGCTAATACCCCTTAGACCAGGGTAGAAGCCCTAAAAATAATAAAAAGTGAGAAAAAATAATAGAAGGGCTGAAACCCATTAGAAAAGAAGGAGAATATTATAAAAATGAGAGGAAACATAATTTACGGGCGATCTGAGGTCGGGAAGGGAAATGGGGTGAGTTTTTAAGGGTGAAAAACGGTTTATCTCGATTTCCGGCAAAACTACAAGTCCTATGAAAAAAAGTCAAATGGAAAAGTTGTAGGTAATAAAAAGATCTACAACTTTTGTATTCACACTTTTTTCACATAACCTCAAAATTTACGTGGAAAATTTAAAAATTTTTTTATCTTTTACAAAAAAATTCTTTTTTTCAAGAAATTTGGTGAAAACTTACCTCTTTATGTCCCAAATACACTGTAATTTATTTGATTTGAAATATTTATTTTCTCACCTTATTTTGACTTAATAACGAAAAAGCACTCTAATTTTCAAACGAAAATTCACCCGTCAAAATATCACCTTTTTTCAAAAAGTTGGTGTGCTTTGTGTTCGTTGAAATCTCTACTTTCCTATGGTGTAAAAAAAATATATTAAATACATAAATTTTGAGGTTATGTGAAAAAGGTGTGAATACAAAATTTGTAGATCTTTTTATTACCTAAAACTTTTCCATTTGACTTTTTCCCATAGGACTTGTAGTTTTGCCGGAAATCGAGATAAACCGTTTTTTACCATTAAAAACTCACCCCCTTCCCCTTCCCGACCTCAAGATCGACCGTAAATTATTTTTCCTTTCACCTTTAAATATTCTCCTCCTTCTCCAATGGGTTTCATCCTACTATTATTTTTTTTTGTTTCAAATATTATCGACCTTGGTCTACCTTAACTATAGCCGACTAAAGATCCGGAATTGTTAGTCACGAAAAAACAGGAAACCTCCAAAATTTCTCAACAAACCCAGAATCTATTGATAAGTACTCACCATGAACTTGATTATTCATAGCTGGCCTAATGTGAGGCTGTGTATTTTGATTTAAAGACGAAAAAGTTGTTGGTTGTTGTTGAGTGAAATTTCTATTTTGTACAGAATAGGCGTTGGGAGGGTTATCGTAAAAGTAAGTACCACTCGCTATTGAATACGTCGCTACGGTCGTCGTCGGTATGGCACTGCTGGTTTGCGTAATACAATTATTCGGATTTGGACCTAAAAGAAAAAAAACCGACGCTATGCTAATAACTGTCAAATTGACAAGACGTAAAAGTATTTTTTTTAATAGTAGTCGTTGGTGGTCATGTGTCTGTGGTGATGGATATTCGTATCTTCAGAAACAATATACAGTGGGAAATAAAATTATTGTCGCCAAAACTAATTTAATGTACAGGGTGAATCAGCATTTATAATATAATTATATCAGTTAATGGCAGACGTTTGTGTCATATCGAAGTCAGAATGGTTGAAATAAAAATGGTGTAAAACAAACTTTATACCCATCTGAATTCCACTATAATAGTAAGGAACTATCCTATTTTTTCCCTTGCTTATATTATTTTGTCATTGAGTGAATTAAAGAATTAAAATTTACTTACTTGGTGAAGAGTGTCTAGTAGATTGCACAGGTGTGTGAATAAACACATTAGTAGGAGCACCAACTGCAACAGGATTTTCATTTTGTGGAAAAACTTTAGCTATCGAAATGGCTTGAGAAGGCACTAAAGTCGCCTGTCTTTGTTGAGTAACAATAGCTGCTGGAACATTTACTAAAAAAAAAAGATAATATGCTGATTACTGGATAAAAGAGAAAAATTGCCTAAACTGAAGTGCCCTAAAAATCTCTAGAAAGAATGGGACTAAATGAACTACTCGTCTCTGAAACATTCTTCGCGATCTACGTAGATGAAGGGACACAATGGATCTTTTATCACCTCAATCTCACATAAATACATAAAAATGTCATACATACTTGTTCTAGTACCTGTCGAAACAATACTGTTGGTGGTTTTTATTTGTGTTGATAAAGTTCCTGTTAACTGAATTGTACCTACAACATACGAAGAAGTTCCCGATTATACATTACAAACAAAAAAAAATACTACCTTGAGCTGGTTGAGTAATAACCTTAGGTCCCTGCGTCGAAATGGTCGACCTCGCTTGGGGAGTGTTAGCATTCGCGACAGCAACTATAGAATGCAAGTTTAACGTCGATATTTTAGCCTGTCCTAAAAAGTTAGCATTGGTAACGGCTGTAGGAGTGGCAGTAGCCACCGATAAGCGTCCAATTGATAAATTCGGCTGTGTAGTGACTATTCTAGCTGTAGTACCCAGTGTAGTAGATGGTTGAGTGGTTGTAACTGCAGATATTCTGGTTCCGGAAGTGAGTACGGTGGCTTGAGGAGTTGTTAATCGCGTACCTGTTTGGGGTACATTTACAGGGACTGTTAGACGAGCTGTAGTAACCTGACTCTGGAAATGTTTTGAAAAATAAGAGCAGTAGATTATAATTATCAATTATTATAACTTACAAGTGGCCTAGGCTGAGCAAGTCTGGGAGCTGAAGTAGTTGTAGCTACTGTTATTCTTGCTGGAGTAAACTGTGGATTGGAATTAGCACTGTAAACTACGGCTTGAGTGCGTGATGGTAGCACTTGGGCAATGGTGACAGTATTTCCCAATGCTTGAATGCCTGTTGTTCCAGCTTTAAAAGAATGTATCTAAAACATTTACAAGATGTTTATATATTATGCAATATAATAGAAATAATTCTAGAATTTAAAAACACAACTCTTACCTGTCCAGTTTGTCCAATAGAAATTGCATTTTGTAAAATGGTACCTGGACGAATAGTAGATACACCCAGTGGCTGTGTTCTGCTGATCACAGCAGGTTTTCCTGTTACAGTAGCTCCTCTAACTGGCGAGCTTAATACAGTTGGAGCACCTTTTATTTGCGAACCAGTTGAGCTGTTTGTAAGCCATGCAGTTCCCGAAGCTGGACTCGGAGTACGAGGTGGGCGTACAAAAGTATGAGGCTGTAAAAATTTTAAAAGTTGACTGAATTAATCTTTTAAAATACTGAAGTAAATGAAAGAAGCTTACCTGACCACCTTGTGCAGCAACAACCATAGGAGTTCTGACTGTAGTAACATTACTTCTGGGTGCAGCTAAATTAGCAACCACAGCTGGTCCTCTTGGGACGTGATAAGAAGTTCCAATGGTTTGAGAAGAAGCTGAAAGTGTTATTTGTGTAGGTCTAGATAAATTACTAGTCACTTGAGGTTGGGAAGTATTGTTTGTAATTATACCAGCAATTTGATGTCTATTAGAATCTAAAACAAGCAATAAATATAAGACTGAATCTTTAGGCACTCCTCTATACTTATTCATTTTATTTGAGCCAAACATCATAAAATTAGAAATAATAACTAAAAAAATTTGAAGGATTATATGGATACTTAAATGCTTCAAAAAGCATATTTTTTACCTGGTTTAAGCACTGCTTGTGATACCAAATTTGTGGTAATAATGGTAGGACCGCCAAGTGACGATGGATTTGAGCCAGGCACGCTCTGAGTTAAAACTCTCATACCTCTTAAAGATTGATTGGTCATTACTAAAGGAGTTTTACTTTCCACAGTCCTCACACTTGAAATATTTCGAGCTAAATCCAATGGAACCGCCTTTGGAGAGTCTTTTTCGTCCTCCGTATTTGTACTCATAATTACAATAAATTAATATTCAAAATATACACAACATTACTTATAGTAACACATAATTTTAATTTAAGCATCTGTTTTTTTTAATAATTAACTTGCACTTTTAAAATCTTTATATTAAGAGTTAATTAAAATTTCCTTTGGACATTATTACAATTTAAAAACGAGTAGCTTATTTTATTCACCAATATAAATGCCATAACTTGTTTAATTTAAGGATTTTTTTCACTGTACTCAATTCAACTTTAAAATTACCAGTAATGGCGGATGTGATATGAAGGTTATCATATTTGGCAACACTGTGCGCATAACTATTGTTGTTAAGAACTCAAAAGCCTAAAGCTATGTTTACAACTTTACTGTAGGATTGATTGTACGGCTAGCTCAATAACCAAAATATCTACTCCAGAATTTTCAATTACAAGATGGATATTAGATATTATCCATAGATAAATACTCTTAATCGAAATAGTAGTAATTTAAAATATCGGAGGAGAGAAATATAACCGCAGATCCTTGCTGTTGGCCTTGAGCTGCATGGAAGCCAGTTATCTTTTTATATTTAGCTTAGCCCATGCCTCTGTTAAATAATCTAGAATAAATGCACTCCTCACAGCTTATTTTCTATAATATGCCCTGTTCTTGGTATGTGAGCTAACTTTTACTAAAATATGTCACTTTTAGCAAAAAAGAGCATTATTTTCAAGATTATTTGTGGTTGCCATTATTGAAAAAGAAGTAGATAGTAGACGTATGAACTGAAGTGTCTTTGTGTGCAAATGGCGGCAAGTGTCTTCTTGTGAATAAAGTTATAGTTTTTCACTTTATTTATTGTTATTGGAGAAAAAGTGAACATGGAGTTGGAATTTTCTGATATATCTGCTGAAATTAAAGGAAGCATGACCGCCGGGAAACTCAAACTTACCGAACAAAATATAATTTTCAAAAATAGCAGAAGCGGTAAAGTTCAACAAATTTCAGGATCAGATTTCGATGTGGTTAATTTTCAAAACTTTTCCGGAACGTGGGGTATAAGACTGTTTCTTAAAAATGGAACTTTACACCGATTCGTTGGTTTTAAGGATTCTGATAAAGAGAAAATTGCAAAATTTTTTAGCAAATCTTATAAAATAGAAATGTTGGAAAAGGAACTAAGCACCAAAGGTTGGAATTGGGGAACGGCTAAGTTCAATGGTTCTATTCTAAGCTTTGACATAGGTTCAAATACCTCTTTTGAAATACCATTAAACCATGTATCTCAGTGTACAGGCGGTAAAAATGAAATAACAATGGAATTTCACCAAAACGATGATGCCCCTGTAAGTCTAATGGAAATGCGATTTTTTATACCAGCTACTGAAATGGCTGGAGATGTAGATCCAGTTGAAGCATTCCAACAACAAGTAATGAATAAAGCCAGTGTTATCAACATATCTGGTGATGCTATTGCCATCTTTAGAGAAATCCATTGCCTTACACCAAGAGGGCGTTATGATATCAAGATCTTCCAAACATTCTTCCAACTTCATGGAAAAACTTTTGATTATAAAATCCCTATGACAACTGTATTGAGACTATTCCTTTTACCACACAAGGATAGTAGGCAAATGTTTTTTGTTGTTAGTTTGGATCCACCAATAAAACAAGGCCAAACAAGATATCACTTTTTGGTATTCTTGTTCAATCAAGATGAGACTTCTGTTGAATTACCTTTCACAGATGAAGAGCTGAAAGAAAAATTTGATGGAAAATTAGAAAAGGAACTGAGTGGACCAACCTTTGAAGTTATGAGTAATATCATGAAAAATATTATTAATACAAAATTAACTGGACCTGGAGCATTTATTGGTAAGTAGTGAAAAGGTGGAAATTTTTGATAACTAATTTTTATTTCTTTTATTAGGGCATTCAGGAACTCCTGCTATCAGCTGTTCATTTAAAGCTGCAGCCGGTCTACTTTACCCCTTAGAAAGAGGCTTTATCTATGTCCATAAACCTCCAATTCATATTAGATTTGAAGAAATAGTTTCAGTCAATTTTGCCAGAGGTGGTGGGAATACAAGAACTTTTGATTTTGAAATAGAGCTGAAATCAGGAACAAATCACACCTTCAGCAGTATTGAAAAAGAAGAGTATGGCAAACTCTTTGATTTTATCACCAAAAAGAAACTCAACATTAAAAATAGAGGCAAAACTGATAAAGCTTCGTACAAAGATGACTTTGGTGATTCTGATGAAGAAGCTGCTCCAGATGCTTATCTGGCTAGAGTGAAAGCAGAAGGTCAAGAAAGAGAAGTTGATGATGACGATGATGAAAGCACAGATGAAGACTTTAAACCAGGTCAAGATGAAAGTGATGTGGCAGAAGAATATGACAGTAATCACAGCAGTTCTTCAGATGATGATGAGGAAGGTGGAGATACTGAGAAAAAAGAGAAAAAGAAAGAAAAGAAAAAGACTGTTTCAGAAGCACCAAGAAAGAAGCGTGAGAAGAAGGATAAAGATGGCAACAAGCCTAAGAGAGCTGTTAGTGCTTTTATGCTATGGTTGAATGCTAATAGAGAGAAAATAAAGGAGGAAAACAAAGGAATCTCAGTTACAGACATAGCTAAGAAAGGCGGAGAGTTATGGAGGGAACTAAAAGATAAATCAGAATGGGAAGAGAAATTTAGAAAAGATAAAGAAAGATATGAAGCTGAAATGAAAGAATTCAAAGCTGCAGGTGGTGTAGTAACAGAAAGTAAGAAATCTGCATCTAAAAAGGAAAAAAAATCAACTGCCAAACAAGCTAGTACTCCAAAACCAGATGAAAAAAATTTTAAAAGCAAAGAATTTATTGAAGATGATTCAGATTCCAGTGATGACGAGAAAGAAAAGAAATCTCCGAAGAAGAAAAAAGATACTAAGGTTAAAAAAAATGATGCTGAGAAGAAAAAGAAGAGTGGCAGCAGTGATGAAGATAAAAGCAAAAATGATAATAGTGGTGATGATGATAAGGAAAAATCGGATGACAGCAGCGAAGAAGATAAAGAATCAGAAAGTGAAGAAGAAAGAGGAAAGAAGCGGAAGAAGGAAAGTGATGAAGATAGTGATTAGATTTTTTTGTATTTAAATAAACCAAGATGACTTACATTCTTACCATTCTAGAATAAAAAATCGAAGTTATTCTTGAATGTATTTATTAAATTTTTAACCCTTTTCAATTTTTTGTGGTAAACTAGTAAAAAATAAAATAGAGCAGCCCACATGACTGTCCTAATGAATCTGATGAGCAAGCATTCTTTGTACAACACGTGGTTCTTAGTAGATATTTTGATCCTGTTTCAGTTCATATAATTTTCTTCTAGTAAATTACAATGTTCATTTAATTTTATTTTGTGATTTCTTCAACATTGTTTCAATTGCTTAGGTATTTTAAAAGCTATATCTGACTTTTAATACAAAGGATTATTAAATTAATAGAAAACAACCAAATTGTAAATTTATATAAAAATAATTGCTTAACCTCAGGGCGATTGTCAGTGTCAACTCCAATATAATCTTTGGTCAACTCCATAGAAAAATAATAATATATAATGGTCAACTCTCAGTTGGTGGACATGCCTTTTATGGAGTTATATTTTCACGTTGAATTTTATTGGCCTACACATTGAGGAAACAATAAAAAAAGAAGACTCGGACTAACCTAAAAAACTTAGTAAATACACATTCTATTATTTTTGTTTTCCTATAGAATAAACCAAATATTCGTAAAACATTTAATTTCACCACATAATGAATTACAAAAAGTAACTTAAATAATGACCGAAGAAAAATTAGTAACTGAAGTCCCCAGTAGCCTCAAACAATTAGCTAGATTAGTAGTAAGAGGATTTTATTCAATAGAAGATGCTTTGATTATCGACATGTTAGTAAGAAACCCTTGTATGAAAGAAGATGATATCTGCGAACTTCTCAAATTTGAAAGAAAGATGTTAAGAGCGAGAATAGCTACATTGAAAAACGATAAGTTTATCCAAGTTAGATTAAGAATGGAAACTGGTTTAGATGGCAAAGCTCAGAAAGTTAATTATTATTTTATTAACTACAAAACTTTTGTAAATGTTGTCAAATATAAATTAGATTTAATGAGGAAAAGGCTGGAGACTGAGGAAAGAGATGCAACCAGTAGAGCTAGTTTTAAGTGTCCAAAGTGTCTTAAAACATTTACAGGTAACTCAATGAAACGAAACAATTTAATTTGTTCCTCTTCACTGAATTTGAACCAAATATTCAATTTAAAATGATATGTCTTGCTAACACAGTAGCTCGTAAATGTGAAAATGTTCACAAAAAGATTTTTAGTAAATACAAATTTCTAGTTCTTTTGTGGAAATCTAAATAATTATACTTTCATTTGTTTTTTAGACTTAGAAGCAGATCAACTGTTTGATTTTACGACTGGCGAATTTCATTGTACCTACTGTAGAGAAGTCGTCGAGGAAGACTCTTCAGCTTTACCCAAAAAAGATTCTAGGCTACTTTTAGCTAAGTTTAATGAACAACTTGAACCACTTTATATTTTATTACGTGAAGTAGAAGGTATCAAACTAGCACCTGAAATACTAGAACCAGAACCTGTTGATATTAGCACCATTAGAGGATTGGATAAGAAATCCAATGCATCCATATCTGGACAAGAATGGTCAGGAGAAGCTACCAGAAGAGGAGGGTTTGCAGTTGAGGAAACTAGGGTTGATATTACTATTGGTGAGGAAAGTAATGTCAGTGCTAATCGTAAAGAGCAGCCTATATGGATGACTGAATCTACTGTCATTTCTAATATGGATCCACAGGAGTCTAGTATAACTGAGGGATTGAATGATATTGCAGAAACTGCTGGTAGGTTACTTTGCAATTTCAATAATAGATTACTTTGGAGTTGTTATATTTATCTAATATGTTTTTAGCAAGTACTACCAATAACAAAAATGATGATATCATGTCAGTTCTTCTTGCTCATGAAAAACGACACACAAATACTACAACAAATGCTGTTAAGGGTTTAAATAATGACTCCGAATCAAGTTCGGATGAACTAAATGATGTTAATGATGATCCGCAAGATGTAGAAACGATGGAATCTGAAGATGAGGATAACGATGATATTCCTAGCGTTACAGTTGGCAGCAAAAGATACTCTATTACAGATATCAATGATACTATTATTGCTGAGATGACTCAGGCAGAAAAAGAGATATATGTGCAAGTTTTCCAAGACTATTACTCCCATATGAATATTTAAGAAAATTTCTTTTGTATTTTATTTTTTATATAAAAAAAAAAACTGAGGTTCCAAGTATTATATAATTAATATTTAATTTTGTATTGTGCATTGTCATCAGGGACAAACTACAAGAAGTTATTCGACAAAACATGAAAAAGGTAGAATCAAATTCCATTTGTTATCTTAAATTATAAACATGTAACAATTTCACTCTCCTTCATCGAATTTTATATGCTTGGCCATCAATTTTTCAGCTTTCTTCAACAGCTTGTCTCTTCCTCGTTGTTTCTTGACATTTTTTGAAAACTTGATTGTTCTGTCATTTTTAATTTTTTCCCAATACGTTCGCTCCTCGTCTCCCTCTAATATGGTTTTTTCACCGGAAAATTCTTTGGTACAAAATTCTTTTGCACTCTTACTATTGGGAAAGCGTAAAAATATTTCCTCGCTGCCAGATGGTAGAGGAACATCGACATATTTGATATCTGGTGCTAATATTTTTATTTCATTCTGAAATTAAAATAAAATTTGCATAGAGACAGTATTTCATTATAATTATCCAACTGACCTTTAT
The DNA here is from genome assembly GCA_949126875.1 of Lochmaea capreae. Taxonomy (NCBI): domain Eukaryota; kingdom Metazoa; phylum Arthropoda; class Insecta; order Coleoptera; family Chrysomelidae; genus Lochmaea; species Lochmaea capreae. Next base: position 8,527,476 of record OX421406.1, on the reverse strand, counting down.
TTTTTTTGCATCTATGATTGGTTCTGGCAATTTAACTTTAACTATAGCACGCTCTACAAACTCTAACTTTGTAGTTTCTTCAGCCTTTATAGCTTCTTGTGAGTTTTGAGAATTTTCAGCAACACTTCTCTTAGTCCTGTCAAAATTTTTTTGATGGTATTTTTGTTTTTGTAGATATTGTTTGAACTCTTTCATTTGCTTTTTTTGTAAGTCTAAGTAGCGATTTCGCATTTTTTTCCATTCTGGTCTAAGGCAAATACAAATATATATTACTAAAATTACCTAATTTTAACAAAGCGTTAATAAAAAAAAAGTAATCAAAATAATGCACCTTTTACAGGACATTATGTGTACCTATCTTGATACTTACTTCAATAACACTTGCAGTCCCAACTCTTTGATTATATTCTTCTTTTTATCTTTTTTGTGTTTTTTCTTTTTTTTATTGTCAGTATCATCAGTCTCCATAATTTCAACACTTATATTTTTCGTATTAGTAGCATCATTTTCCAACTTCAATTTTTTACTTGTACTTTCTAGGCCATCTACTAAACATCTTTTCCTTGAATCTTCCTGATCTTCATTACTCTTCAATTCTGTTACTTCCACATTAATTTCTTCTATATTTTCACCTTTTGATGATGGGTTTTCACTGAATTTTTCTTCAAATGTCTGGATGCTTTTTAAATTTTCAGGGCTTGTTTCAGATGGCATTTTACACCCAATACTTTCAAAATAATCAAGAGCATTTTTAGCTGCTTGTTCATCTTCAAATTCAACAAATGCAAAACCTTTATTTGCTTTATTATGTTTATATTTTGGTATAGATACATAAACAACAATTCCAAAATCTGAAAAAATGTGTGAGATCCATTCATGGTTACCATCTGCAGGAATATTTTCAACATATACAGTACATTGGTCTACATTTTCTTTAACTTTAATTGGTATCTTCCGTTTTATTTTTTCTTTATCTTCAGAAAGTTCTATTAGATCCGATTTACTTATTGCTTTGCGAATATCATCTAAAGTGCAATTCAATTTTTTGATTTTATTAAATTTTAAGAAGATATTTAAATCAACAACTGAAATATAATAAAATAATGTTATACACAAATAATAGTACACAAGCATAAACCATTAACACTTACATGAGTCTTCGTTAATTAATTGAGACAAAAATCTGTCTTTAGCTAGGTTAGAATCACTAAAATAAAATTCCATCAATTGCAAAATTGAATTATAAAGTAATTTTTTTCGATGTCGACCTTTTTTAGATACTTTGGTATGTTCATATTCACCTTCTCCCATCATTAATCGTTAATTTTCTCTATGGGCAATATTATTAAATTTAAAGTAGATTCTTCTTGACACTCAAAACAAAAATCATAGATCATAAGTTTCAAAAGCCATACCCACAGAAATAAATAATGAATGGAAATGAGGTGGCCTTGCGTAAAGTGCAAGTAGGAGTTTAGCTACCATCGTTCCATGAAGGTTGGCAGTTGGCACGTGACCAAAAATCCGTCGCCACATCTGTGGTCGCCACTGCGAAGTAGGTTATCTCCATGTTTTCTCTGATGCATATACCGAACGTAGCTTTTTTTGTTTGTAAAAAGTGTGGGTACCGAAGGCTGTAAATTTATAAATAAAAACTAAAACAAATAGTCGAAGAAAAAGTGACTGTTATCATTAAATAAAATAAAATGGAACGTTTGTTGGATGACGCTTCAAACATTCATAGTGTTTTACCATGGATTGAATCCCAAGAAGAGATCCTCTTTTTTCTAAGAAATATACCTTTAGATCAATTTCATTTAAGAATACAATTAGCCTTGAGTCATTTTTTAAATTATAGGGATCAAAGTGAAGAAAATTCTGAGCAAAATATAGAAGATGATGCCAGGGAAATAGTTATACTTCTACCTGATACACCATATAATCTTATTAAAAGTCGTCTAAGAGAGTTGGGTAAGTTAATTATTTAAACTTAAATTTATCGGTATTAAAAGCAGGATAACAAAACCATCCCTTTATAAATATTGTTGAGATAAAAAGCCAAAAAGTAAAAAATATCTGATTAAGCAACATGTAATTCCCGAAACTGATAATGTGACGAGTTATGTGTTTTTATTTGTCATATCAACTTCCTGTCTAAAAAGTAAATATGACTTGGTCCTGAATTTGTGAAATATTTTTACAATATTCCACTTTGAACAAAGATTACAATATTTTGTAATCTTTGCTTGAAATATTGAGATTATTTAATATATTTCAGATAATGGTATACATGGCACAGGACAAATTTCACATTTTCAAAATATAAGTACCTAGTAATTATCTATAATTAAAATGTTAGGTATTATGTTTATTGTAAGCCTAAATAAATGAACTGGGAAAATATTTTTCAGGAAATATCCACAATCGTAAAGAAGTTGTTATAACAAAATTAATAAATGATCGCCCTGAATTAAGGAAAATATTGGCAGAACTAGAGCCTTTGAATTTAATAAATACTTCTAATAAAGAACTTGAGCCAAACAATTTAAGAAAACGAGTAAGTCAAGAAAGTCATAATGTTGATGATTTAAATGACAACAAAGAGACTAACATTAAGATCAAAATTAGGAAAGTAGAGGGATCCTTAGAGGTAGTTTCATGTATTCAACAAGATTTTCCACCTCCCAAGATCAGGTGAATTTAAATATTTTGATTGATGTGATAAATTACATTATAGAATAATGTATTTTGTTCTAGAACACTTCCAGTTGAAGAAACTATAACTTCCCATAGCTCGACTGTTTCAACTGCACATCAAGAAAGGAAAACAATGGCTGGCTGCACAAACAACTGTACACAAAAAAGTCCAGTTGTTTCTGTAATAATCAATAACACCAATACCAATTCAGTGCCTCAAACTTACAACCTTATAGAATATCTAAGAGAGCTGACTCAAGCTACTGAAGATACCATTAGAAAAATATGTGGACAGATGAAAATACCTCTGAATAAAAAACCCGATGTGATGGTGTTGAATGAATTATTGAACAGAGTATATGATCACAGTGTTATAGAAGTAGATGATAATGATAGTGATGCAACAGAAGAAAGCAGCAATGGTTACCAAGAAAAGGATGAAGATTCTCAAGATCTGCCCAAAGATTATTCTACCAAAGATAAACATAAATCCATAATTAAACCAGCTACATTTGTATGCATTTTTCCAGAAATTGATTATATTTTTTATTATATTTCTTATTTTAGGTATTTGATAATAAAAATAAATCTGCACCCTCAACATCTACTTCTAATACAAATTCGTTTATATTCGGAAATCTTAAACATACTGAACATACATTTACTGGAGCTCAAAATAATTTTACTCAAAATAGAATTGCCATGCCAGCTATGCCACAAATGTACTTAGATAGGATCGCTCCAACAAATGAAGGTAATTTTTATCTATTCTTTAAAAATAATAGTAACAAATTTTTAATTTTTGGTAGATACAATAAGCAAATCACCTGAAGAGACTAGTTTAGATTTTGATACTATTATGGACCAACCAGAACCGTACCTATTGCCACCGATTTCCTCAACTGATACTAATAAAGTTGTGAAAGATGAAGATACATTTGCAGAACCATTTATACTAGATGAAAGGATCGATTCGTTGATTGCAGTTTCTGATTCACTTGTAGCTAACTCGTCCAAAGCAGTTGAAGTAAACCAGTTGCCACAAGTTAAAAATTACGATGAAAAATTGGTTCTACGATTAATAGAAATGTTCCCGGAAGCTTGTCCAGACTATATAAGAAGAATATGCCAGGGGAAAAAATGGAAACATCTAGATCAATTGGTAACAGTAATTTTGTCCGAAGAGTACCCCAGAAGACCCTTACGAGCTCCTAGTCCGCCGAAAGAAGTCGATACAGAAGAACAATTAGAAATAGTGAAAGCCTTGCTACCAGACGCGGATCCTACTTTCTTACGATGGAAATGTGAAACTATAGGAAACAATACAGAACAATTAAATGATTTCATCAACGAAGCACGGGAAAAAAAAGATTATCCGACAAAGAAAGAATATCTTAGGAAGCAAAAATTCACAGCTCAATCCAAACAGTACACGACGGAATTTAAAGTTGAAAATTTCGTTGAGCTCTTCCCTAATCCCGAGAAAACTTTTAGAGATCCCAAAAGAACCGTCGTCGTCGACAATTACACCGCTTTGTATATTTGTAATTTTTTCCAAATCCGCTACGATAGATTACCGATGAGAACGATTCGTTTAATTCTCACCTCACGAAAATACAAGATCCTACAATCGGACGACGAGATGCGAAAAACACTCGGCAAAGGACCGCTTTTAAAAAGTCGTCGAAAACCGAACTGCTTAGAGGGTCCTCCACAAAATATCACTGTCTTACAAGAACTAGCTTATCTAACGCACAAAGAAGACATCGAAAATTACATCAAAGAAAAGAAACAGATCGAAGAGGAAGACAGGAAGTTCGCCAAAGAAAACGGACTAATGGAGAATTGTCAGTGTTGTTACGATGATGAGGTTATGCCGAAGAATTCTTACAGCTGTCCGGCGGGGTGCGTTTTTTGTAAGGATTGCATACAGAAGAGCAGCGAAGTGGCTGTGGGAGATGGAAAGACTGAATTTAAGTGTTTGAATGATTGTCCGGAAGAATTTTCTTTGCAGGTTTTACAGAAAGTTCTACCGCCGAAAATGTTTTCCAAGTTGGCGCAAAAGAAAGCGTTGGCCGAAGTTAAAGCCGCAGGTAATTTATTTTATTTTTATGCCCTCTATACACGGCGTTGCTGGAAAGTCTCCCACCAAGGTATTATCTTTGAAACGGATAAAGGGAAAGTTATAAAATTCTAGTACGATGAATGAGACTTTATTCTGCATATTTTAGAGCAAATGTCAAAGATATTAATATTGTAATTTAAAACAAAACTGGATGTTACTAAACATTCATTCAATACCTTCAATATACAGCGTGTCCACGGACGTAACTAACAAATAACCAAATACAATACAGACCTGCATTTTACTAAAATTTTCCGTGTACTAGTGCGAACGCGAGATAATTGAGGGCTTTTGATAATGCTAGACAAGCAAGATTAGACATTTTAATTTAATTTCACTTTATTTAGCAATAGATATTTGACATTTTCAAGTAGAAGTTTTCATCACTTTTTTACGAACCCTGTATAAAATAAAGTAGTTTTTAACATGTCACCTATTACCTTGACCTTCCTACTAATTAACCCGATAACAAAAGTACAGTGGCGTGCGTAGTTTATGGGCCACAAAAATTTTTTTACATTTTTTATATTATTGTTCATAAAACTGGCTATAAAATGAGAAGGGGTTTGAAAAATTTGAATTTTATTTCATTTTAAGGGGTTTGAGAACAAGCACAACTTTTTATCAAGACATACATTTTTCACTGAAACTAATATTTAAACATTTTTCACCTATAGGATACCCCATAAGTGGACACGCTGTATAAAAAAGGACCGATTAAATGGTTTTTCACCAAACCCGCCCACACTTTAACTTTTTGGGGACGCTGTATACAAAACTCAAACCATTATTCTTTACGTCTAAGGCAAACACACAAATTTAATAAAAACTTACCAATACACACAAAAGACACAATAACAATATAGCTAGTGCAGTGGGGGATTTAACTCTTTCGAGGTCCGGGACCAAGTCGAGCGGGGGCACATTTAAGGGCGGAGAAAAACCTCAAATAACATTCTTTCTGTATCACAGCTATGGTATTTTCGTTTTGACATTGACACTTAACATCTTTTTGATTGGTCTAATTATGTTAATGTTATTGAGTTGTATAAATGTTAATGAGTTGTATAAATGTTAATTTTATTCCAGTAAGTAGTAAAATAAAGGCAAAGAACTGTTATTAGCCAATTCCTTTTGGAAATATTCATGTAATTTTCTAATACACTCACTTTTACTTTCGTCCAAACGTTTCAGGCACAAAAGCTATATGTACCTATCCATTTGTTTTAATTGGACATACGCGGTCAGCGATATCCACATAAAATTGGAGTGTCTTTGATACATTCAGGGAAGTAAGACGTAACGAGAAACATTCGTGACTTTTTACTATATTCGTGCCCGATCTTGCGATATCTCTCTATTATATGCTCCAATATATTCATCGTCCTAGAATTTCCTGACTATTCCTTTATCCGTTTCAAAATCAATCCACATTGTATTAATTTTAACTTAATTTGTGTATTAAGGTATCGAAGAATTAGAAAGTTGTCCGTTTTGCGATTTCGCCAGCATTCCAATAGCAGACGATAAAATTTTCCGTTGCCTTAATCCGGATTGTATGAAAGAATCCTGTAGATTGTGCAAAGAAGAAAACCACGTGCCATATAAATGTGATGAAATTGAAAAAGATGAGGATGTCAAAGCTCGCGTTTTTGTCGAAAATAAAATGACCGAAGCTTTATTATGTAAATGTTACAAATGCGGCACCAGTTTCTTTAAAGAAGAAGGCAAGTGGCATCGCACGCATTTTGATATTTTGTCGATAAAATTTATTTTCTTTTAGGTTGTAATAAAATGACTTGCACGTGTGGCGCTAATATGTGTTATATTTGCAAACAACCCGTTAAAGATTACACTCACTTTAACGGTATCGGTGGTGATAAGTTTCATTTGTGTCCTCTCTACAGCGATACCAATGAAATTAATAAAAGGAATGTTAGTATAGCTGCCGAACAAGCTAAATCTGTTGTCGATCCTGCTAAATTGAAGGTAAGTCCTTAAAAAATCCAAACTGCCAGTGGAATATATCGAATCACATCTGTTTTTCTTTAAGGTTGATCCTACTCTGGACGTCCGACAACATTATGAAAATAGAAAGAAAGTTCTACCAGTTGAGCCTCACATGAATCTGATTAACATGGAGAGACTCGATATCCAAAGAGCTAGATTGCGACTACTCATTGACCAACAGGTTGCTATCGAACGGAGGCAACATCACCATCAATAGAGTTCTTTTAAAACGGATCTCCGTCTATTTTTCGTATCTATACAAAATGTTTTATATGTGAATATACACTTACAACAAGAGTCGGGGGTGGAACTATTTTATTTTACACTGAAAACTGTTTATCCAGCTAAGTTTAATTTGTCTATATTTCTCTAAAATCTACTCCACTGGTTTCTTTTATACTTTGAATTACTAGAAAAAATAAGATGTTTCTTTGCCAGCTTCCATTTCTCTCTACTTACTATTTCAACGGTTATCTTGTGTTTGATTTATTACGTTATCGACCAGTGACTTACGGCAAAAATCGGATCGTGTGAACCTACCCTTTGTAAAGCGTAAGGTGAATTATTGGAGAAAATTAATTTTTTTTTTTGTATATTTGCTTATGAAATATCCTGTATAAACGTCAGTTGAGAGCGCCATTGGAATTTAACTGATTTTTAAATCCAAAGTTTTCGTTTTTATTGTTAAATTTTGTTACAATTTTAGTGTAGGTCCGTCTAAGTTTAAGTTTCTTACATAAAGCAAACGTAACCGTGGAAACATGCTCTCTGTCAATATTTTCAACTGTCAAAACGCAATTTTATAACTGACGTAAATTTTGACATGTATTTTATTTGGTTACGGTTTGTTAAACTGATTTGTTTTCCACCATCGTTTTTCTTGAAACATATTTTCTCATTTGATTTTTATGTATATATATAAATATTTTAGATACATCACAAATTTTCAAATTGTTTATTATTTATTGGAACCCTCGTTTTTGCAACTCCCATTTGAAGGGGTTAGAAGCAAAACGACCTAAGTAACAAAATGTTTATTCTGAGGAAATGGCCTCCAAAGTTTGTTGAGGATTGAAAACTCTGAGCATCTCCAATTTTCTGTTTACCACATTGGATGTAATAAAATAGTTTAAAGACTTAAATTATGCAATAAAATAATGATTTTTTTTTCTTTTTTAGTTTTTTTTGCCAAAAAAGTCACTTAGGTCGTTTTGATACCAAACAGGTTACAAAGTTTATTGACACGTAAATTAGAAGAATATGAACAATTTGGATATAAACCTTTATTTCTTACAAAAAACAAACATTAGCTAAGTAACGGTTAAATATTAATCATAGTCGGACATTAAGCTGCCATCTTCTTCTTGTTCTCCAAGGATTCTCACGGAAGAAGAAGCAGAGGGGGGGTAGAGATTTGGTTTTTTTTATTTCGGTCAACTTTTTCTTCATGTGGCAATCCTTTATAAAATTCATGATAGATAGGAAGAATAAAATCTAAGAGTTGTTGCAAATTTTCCCACTTTTGGTACTTTATTTTACAAGGTTGCTTGTTGCGTGATTCTAAAGTAATATTGCTAGCAGGACGCCCGACCTTTTTAGTACATTTTTCTGATGTAAAAAAAGGATAATCCTCTTGAAGGGTCGATTTAAAGAAAAACTGGTATGTTGTGTTTTTCCTGTACGAAAACCACTTTGTCTGTCTCCACTTAATTACCTGATTTTCGGTGTCTTTTTTGGGATCTTTGATAAACTCGTTCAAGCTTGTAAGAGACAGAAAATCATTTATTTTATGTACCTTAAATTTTTTGGAGCATTTTGTGATAAGATCACACCAATGATCCGGTAAAAATATTTGAGGGTTATTTTTTTTGCTTTTTTCAATCAAAGCGAAACTTCTATCGCATTCCATGTAAGAATGACGAAATTCCCACTAAAATAACGTATCTGAATGTCTAGTGTATTTATCCATAAGCATTTGGCAGCGAAATAACCTAAGTGCTGCTTAGGCGTTTTTACCACCAAATAAAATATGCATCTTATTTATACAACTTTTTCTAGCCAGTAAAAGATGGCGCCACGTTACAATTTTTACTTGGGCAATTTTTACACCAAACAGAACCGAACACTGAGAATACGAATCTGCACTTAGGACATTTTCACTGAAAATGTCACTTAGGCACTTTTGCCTCTGACCCCTTCATTTTATTTCCTTGTCTCCCCTAAAACTACAATATCCACTCACAAATCGTCGTGGGTCGCAAACGATACCATGTATAGTATATAGTCTCCATGAACGATACTATAAACAGTTGTAACTCGAAAAAAGTACAACACTTGCGCGAACGAGACCAAGAACGGTTCTATCCACAAAATAGGTGCAAAATAGTTGGAAGCTGCAACGAACCTAACATCTATCCTAAGAATAACACCAGTGGTGTATTATGTGGTCTAACGAAGATAATGAAACTAGGCGATTTCGGCACGCTTTGGTTGGTAGGGGCTTGGGTTAACCAATTGGTACATCCTACGTTACAGGTATGACATAAAGTACCAATTACAGGCGAAATCGTTTGGTTCTCAATTAGAACAGCTGATTGATGAAATTGACATTTATGTACTCCATTCCATCATTACCAGACAAAAAAGAAAAAAAACGGACAAAACTGGAAAATTTTTAGAATATTGGCCAAAAATACAATTCGTTCCAACGACTTACAAATAAAAATCGAAACAAAAACTACTTTAAACAAGGATAGAACGCTACCAGTTTCAGTAACCGTGCTGCCTTTCTTTTAGCTCGTTGCGTGCTGCAGATCTCGGTATGTGATTTGACAGACCAAAAAGGGGTACCAAAGCTAGATTGACGTCATCGTTTTTCGAAACGAAATCGATTGGTATGTATTTGACAGACCAAAGTGGGGTACCAAAGCGTGCCGAAATCGCCTATTGGGTTTCTTCCAACTAGCGATAGAACCGTTCTTGGTATCGTTCGCGCTAGTGCTGTAATTCTTTCGCGCTCCAACTGTTTATAGTATACTGTGGTATCGTTATTGGGATTGCTTGGGACGGCATACAAACTGTACTTTCAGAAGGGGTGCTAAAGAGGATGTGTCTTTGTGGTTCTATCGCTAGTTGGAAGCACAGGTTGGAAGTTGGAACGAACCTAACATCTATCCTACGAATACACCAGTTTGTGTTCTGTGGTCTAGCGAAGATAATAGGCGATTTCGGCACGTTTTGGTTGGTAGTGACTTTGGTTAACCAATTGGTAGTTCCTACGTCACAGGTACCAAAGTTAGATTGACGTCATCGTTTTTCGAAACGAAATCGATTGGTATGTATTTGACAGACCAAAGTGGGGTACCAAAGCGTGCCGAAATCGCCTAATGAAATTAGGTTTGTTCCAGCCGGCGTTAGAACCGCTCTTAGTATCGTTATAACATCGGACTGCTTGGGACGGCATAAACACTGTATCTTCTGGAAGGGGTGATAAAGTTGATGTTTCCGTATTAACCCAAATTCCAGTTTACGCACTATACAGGTACTTGAAACGATTTCAGAACGGTCACGAACTCCTTAAGTTCGTGAGAACGGTTCATAAATACCAGTTGGAACTTGGAACAAATCTATTGAAAGCTTTTAAGACTGAACCCTACAGCTAGATTTTTATACAATGATTGAACTACAACTAGACGTTTTTCAAGCCACTGAACTACAGCTAGATGTCCTTCAATCCACAGAATCGCAGTAATGTGAAATATTTTCTTTTTGATCGTGTCTGCAAGGATCCCTGTCTGGCCAGCTTCTGCAAGAAGGTCAACCTTTAATCATCTTCTGTCAAGACCAGAAGAAATAGTTTTTTCAGTGACAGACGTATGTGTAATTGTCATTTGTCATAACAAGGTTTTTCACAATCAACTGTCAGGGTATAGTTGTTGTCTTAACGAAAAATAATAAATATTGTATTATCTATTTTGAATTTAGTCTGTTTAACAAGATGGATATATGTTAAATTTCTAACTTTAGTCAATAAAATGGAAAAATTACCGGTGGAAGTTATCGAAAACATCTTAACATTTAGTAAAATAACCGTTCAAGATGTTGTTAATTTCTCTTTAACTTGTCATTACTTTTATAACGTTGTTACGAAGAATAACAAAATCTGGAAAACCAAACTATTTCAAAAGTACGTTTATTTCAAATGCAATGATACACTCTGACTATACTTTATATCTTCCAGATGGCCACAACTGAAGAATCTCTTGGAGAATAAGCATATTATTTTCCAACATGAAGTCCGGTATATCTATGAACTTAAAAAGAGAACCCGTGATCTACTTGAAAAAATGCCGGCTAAATTTTACAAAAGGTACAGTATACCAACAAATATATTTTTGTTATATTTGGAATTTTGTAGGTATGAGATATCAGACTCGGATCTATACGAGTGGAATAATATATTGCATGAACGAGAAGAGGTTTATAACTATCTTGTACTAGATTTAATGGAAATAGTGAACATTGATGATCAAATTAAAAGTATAGAAGTAGTACCTTTAACGTAAGTACCATCAATGCTTGTTTTTGAAATTATATAACAATTTTTTACAGTACACCTGGAAATAAAACTTTTCAATATTATGCCAACAAAGTTTTAAGGTATATAAGACAACTTAATTTATCTAAAGTCTGGAAAGATTACATATCATTACCACAATCAAGACAAATTCTTGAAGTAGGAGCTGTTTTTGTAGCTCAGTGGTGCCAGCCAAACCTCGAGGTGACAGTTGAAAATGTTAGTCATAGATTAGATCTTATAGCTGAAGAAGTTAAATCTGCTCTACACACTGTATATCCTGATCATCCTCTTTTCAAGGTAATTTAATTAATATGAATTCTTATTTTATTTCAAATTTTACTTGTTTTTAAGGCAACTAAAGAACAACTTGATCTCTGGCGTATTGAGAATAAAGAACAAAACGAATGGAAAGTTAACGAGTGCCGCCAACTTATAACTGTAATGCGAGAAGTACTTTTCCAACAAATGAGATTTAGTGGTAACAATCATGCTTACTACATGCCTCAAAATTCTTTTGTTAACGAAGTCTTGGATAAGCGACAAGGTTTACCTATAACATTGGCTATTGTTTTTGAAGGAGTGGCAAGAAGGTTAGGTTTACGGTGTGAACCTATAAGTTTTCCTGCACATTTTTTACTCAGGTAAGTTTTTAATTCAATATGTGATTAAATTTAAATCTAATAAAACAATTTTAAAGATTTTGTGAAAGTACGGATCCTGAATCAGACTGGTACTACATAGACGTGTTTAATGGTGGACAGATAGTTAGGAAAGGAGCATGTCCACATAGTCGATTTTCAGGTAGTAGAGATTTGTTTCCAGTTGCCACAGCCGTACAAGTTATAGAACGTATGGCAAACAATTTAGAAGTTTCAGCTAGACAACATGCGCATCCTAATGGAAAAATAACCAGATTAAGGTATTTTGCTTCAATTAATGTTTATAAAGGGAAATTATAAAAAGTTATTACTTTTCAGGTCCAGTTTAGAGCTGCTGAAGCTAGTTAATCCTAGAGATATATCGGCATTAGTTAGCTTGGCTAGATTGTATATGTTACATAACATGGATACAAAACCACTTGAGAATTTCTTGCTTTCGCAAGAATTTGAATTTATGGAACAAGCTCAGAGGTATTTATTTAATATTATTATAAAAATCGACCATATAATTTTAACAAGCTGAAAAGAGAAATTGTGGGACATTTTCTCTTAATAAATCCCATGGTGCAGTAGGCTAATTTGATTTCAGAGTAGTTCATATGCTTCGCGACTACGAAGCTCACCACGCACGGAATGATCTCGGTCTATTCAGTCAAGTTGAGGCTGCGCAACGGAGCCCGAATCTTCACTACGCAGTGGGAATGGTTATGAAACATTTGACACTTAATTATAAATGCGTCATCTACGATTGGGATCCTGTTTGTTTGGCCGCCGCGGAATGGCAGGCTCAAAATAATGTTGACAAATTACAGCTCAAAGACGAACAACCATTTTATAACGTTCTAGTGGAAGATGGGTCTCATCGATACGTAGCACAGGGTATGAGATCGTTTGATTTTACTTTGATCATTCTAATACGCTTTTTTTTACAGAAAATCTGATACCGACTTCCGACAGAGAAGAAATTTATCTTAACGAAGATGTGGGTAGACATTTTTCTCATTATTTCGAAACGCACTACGTTCCCAACGCCGAAAAGGAAAAAGAATATCCCGCCGATAAAAAGATACGTCATTGGTTTCATCATCAAAAAAAGTTGGAAAGTTTTGATCTGTAAACGTTTTATTTTTAGTTTGATATTGATGAGTTTAGGTCCAAAATCGATTTTTAAAACGTCCCATTGACGGATATTTCGAATATTGGAAGAAAAATGCTGGTAGAGTACGATTATTTTAAATAAATAGAAAACGATTTTATTGCATTCTAGTGATATTTATAATGGTTATCACTAATTGGACTCTACTGTTTTATTTTTTTCAATTAAGATCAATATTTTTTAGTAGCTGATTTGTCACGTAAGTTCCGTTTCGTCACAGTTTCGATTTAAAAAATATTCTTCAATTAAAATACCGGGTGTCCCAGAAGTTTCTGACCCATTTTAACTGTAAAAATCTCGGAACGAAACGAAACGATAGGGAGTTGCGGTTTTAGAGGAACCATTTCTTTTTATATAAAGTTTTTTCAGTATCAATGTTTAATTAGTGAAATCTTATATAGGGTGTTTTTAAGAAAATGGTATTTTTAAATGAAAATATAGTCTATTTTTTTAATGAAACACCCTTATATATTTTTATTCTATCTGAAAGCTGAACTCTTGCCCTTTCTGAAAATGTATAATTTGTTGAAGTTTAGATGAAAAATGAGTAAGTTATTTGGTTTTTAATGATGATTGTTTGTTAGATAAAGATATGTCTGGCTCATACGTTTTAAATAAAAAACAATTACAAAATTTGTCTGCGTCTACGTTTAAAAAAAAATTATACCGAATGTTTTTGAAAGAAGCACGACTTATTAGAAATATCTAAAACAATTAAACAAACTTGAAAGGTGAATCAAATTTCAATGAAAATGAACATTATAAATTATCTAATTTAATAAAAATCTTTAAGATGTGCCAAGTGTTGTCCATTTTGATCTATACATTTTTGCAACCTGAACAAAAAGTGATCTAAAAAGTTGAGTAACATTACCGGGGTAATTTCTTGAAATGTTCGGACAATGTTTCCTCGCAGTTGTCCCAGAGTCTCTGGAATAGGATTAACATCTATCTTTAATAAAAATTCCAAAGCTCAATTAAACATTGACGCCACTTTCTAGATATACCTACATAACAGCCTATCATTAAAAATCAAATAACTTACCCATTTTTCATCTAAACTTCAACAAATTATACATTTTCAGAAAGGGTAAGAGTTCAGCTTTCAGATAGACTAAAAATATATAGGGTGTTTCATTAAAAAAATAGACGATATTTTTATTTAAAAATACCATTTTCTTAAAAACACCCTATATAAGATTTCATTAATTAAACATTTATACTGAAAAAACTTTATAAAAAAAGAAATTGTTCCTCGAAAACCGCACCTTCCAATCGTTTCTGAGTTCCGAGATTTTTACAGTTAAAATGGGTCAGAAACTTCTGGGACACCCGGTATTATGGAGCAGTCCTCATATTTGTCAGTCTGTCTCAAACCGGCAGGCTTCTACCCGTATCAGGTGCGGCCGATTTTAATATTTTCCTTGACGGTATTTTTTTAGTTTTGCTGAAACTGTAACGAGGCTGAGATCTTTGAATCGAATTAATTTATTTATACTTCTTATTTATTTTGAATTATCCCAGTCTAGTTCGTCGCTATGGTGTGATTGAATATCCTTCATTTTATTTCTGTCATATCTGCGGTTATAATTAATATGTAACCGTTGAAAATATTTCCTCCCAAAGGTGAAAAAAATTATTTTAAAGTTACGTTACCACAGTAGCGAACGTTACTCACGCTTTCGCGGACCACTGCCCTTGATTGATTGATTAGTCAGAGGTTTCGAGTCCCTGGCATCTCATCCTTTAAGCTTTTTGTGCTGTTGGTTGTTCCGTTAATGTGAAGAGACAGTTTTGTCACCAAGTCCTACTTATAGAAGCCCTCCCTTGTGGGCACTATTCCTAGGAGTCTTCCAATGAGACAGTGATTCATAAGGTTTGTTCGTTGAAACGAATTTCCAATCGACTGGAAATTTCTCAAACTCTCACATTCCGTTTGTGATTCGTTGTGAATCGATTGGGAATTTTTGTTCTACGAACGGATGAAAAATTTTTACAGTAGAGAGCATGACGCATGACATTTTTAATCATTAATATCTACTCCTATTCATCTGATTGAATAACTTTAAAATTATTTAATGGTCGGCATTCAAGGTGTGTTTGTACTTTTCGAACCTGAACTATATTTTAGAAGGGAGTCGTTAGCTATTTCGTTGTTTTTTTTCACAGTACTATTCAAAACCAGAAGATCTGAGTTCAAAACCAAATACCAAAAATATGTCATTTACACTTGTCACTTTTAACAGCACTACAATGCGCATGCTTCTAACTGGAAATTTGATCCCGGTCAGCGAATTATTCTGATAGTTAGCAACTGGTTCGAAACTACAAATTTCTTTCTTCGAACAAAGTATTTTTAAATCACCAACTGCCAAATTGTTTATACAAACGCTTTTTTTTAATGCGCATGCATCTGACGGTTTCTGATAGTTTCTGACTGTTCTACGAACAAACATATTATGTGTGAGACTGTTTTTTCTCTTTCCATGCACAACCGACATATAGGTTCATCCCTATGTATGCCATATGAGTTTCCTTAGGGCACAGTGACCTGGGAGTATTCCCGTCACTTTTCTTATCTGGCCCCTGCTGAAGTTTAATATTTCTTTAGTCATCCACTCGGAGGGTTTTTTTTTAACAGGAGTTTGGAACGTTGCTCCATTTCATCCGTGTTTGTACCACTGACCATGACCTTCACGAAACTAAATATTTCATTCGTGACAAATCACTAACGTTCGATTCTTGTTTCGTGTAGTCGAACGTGAATATATTACAAGCAGAGCTGGGGTAACAAATAATAAAAGGTTACTTTTCAGTAACCCGTTACTTTTTAAAGTAACTGTAACGAATATATGACGCGTTAGACTCCGTTTCACGTAAAAACAACCCACTTGAAGTTGTAGTCGTTTGCGCGAACTTGTCAAAACCAGCGCCATATTGTAAAATTAACTTTCGGCTTCAAATCAGTAACGTAGAGCTGCGTCCTCACCGAGTCGACTCTGTCGATCGACATGGTCCATCAACAAGTCGACAAAACTGCATCCGTCCACACTAGAGTTGGCAGAAATGATGTCGGCCAGACTAATCAACTTGTCTGACGAAGATAAATTAACAATTTCTATAAGGGCATCGTGCCTCATGTTTCTGTTTTTATAATTATTAGTTTTGGAATCCCAGACGGGGCGATTGACAGTGTCGACTTGTTGTGTCGATCGACAGTGTCGACTTGTTGTGTCGATCGACATGTCGAATTGTCTTGAAATCACTATAGTGGCTTATGTTCGTGATTTACTATACGTGGCAACAGTTCCAGTTCCAAAAATCTCCGAACTAATCCTATGCCTTCGTGTTTCGGTGATAACGGAAATAAAATTCCATTGCTGTTATCGTGTTTCAAGGTCAATAATTTGGTAATGTGGTAATCACTGTATTGACAGCATAAAGCAAATTCGACGGGTTTGTTATACAGTATCGGGTAACAGGTTTATTGTAGGTATTCCTATCTATCGAAACCTAATTTATACTTCTTAAATAAATTTTCTTTATTAACTAGCTAAATTTCTAAAAACCTATTTTATGTAGACATTTCCTTAGGGCGCGTTGTATCTCACACCTAAACTCGGTTTAATTATAACTGATGTTTAGACTGATGTAATTAATGATAATAAATAAATCAATACGTCACAGTCTAAACATCAGTTATAATTAAACCGAGTTTAGGTGTGAGATACAACACACCATCAAAGGGCGGTAGTTCCATATTTTGTCAATAGTACTGTTTGAAGTTTTATGCAAAGTGTACCAAGTATGTTTGTATGTATGTTGCTCAGTTGTTATTACCATGACAGGAAGCAAATTTATTATTCGTCTTACTTTCACGGATAATATAGTTTTTTTTTTAATGTTATATTGGTGTGTCCCGTATTTTTATTCGTGAAGTTGAAAAAAAAAGTGTTTTTTTTGTATATTATTTACATTCAAATATTTTGGATCTAAACTTTTAATTGTTAATTGTTTGTAAAGTTATTTTATTTTCAAATCGGCTTATAAATACGAATTTTATATTATTTACTGTATGTACTGTCATTATGCCTTTTTTGAGGGGTACTAATTAGAAAAAGTAAAAAAAAAATGCTTTAAATTAAAAAATAAATTATGCCATTATGTTTGTTTATATTTTATAATTTAAAAATTCCTTTAGACCAAGCAATAAGTAACTTTTTATAACAAAAATCATATAAAAGATATTACGTAGTATGATACATTTAAAACGAAAAAAAGGTCCTTTTTTTAGTTTTTTTGTCAATAACGCGAAAGCTTATTAAGTACTCGTGAAAGCGTTTTAGATAATCCGATTTTGAATTTGAAAACGGTTCTGAAAAATCCAAATATAGAGCCACAAAACGTATATTTTCGATTTGTTATTAAATGCTCCGGAGTAGGTCAAAAACGATCGGGAATACGGTAAAAAATGACCGAGCGCCGGAAAGTACCTCTACATCTATACTTTTCAATGCCGTTTTAAAATTTGAAATCGAACTATTCAGACCTACTGCAATATATTGCATACAAAAATTGCAATTGGAACAATTTCAACGCTATAACTTGAAAAACGACGTAGATATGAATTTGTGAAAAAATGACGAATTTTCCAGTTTTTCCGAATTTTCTTCGCTCCTAATTATCCAATCACTTCGCTGAAAAATGCGTTGTTTTAATATTGTTATCATCTACAATTCACTTTTTGACACCATTATACAGCTTTCATGTTATTAACAAAAAACTGAAAAAAGGACTTTTTCGTTTTAAATGAGTATAGCAATTTCGTGAGCAACATTTGCGAGTCGAAAATATATCATACTATACTTAATGTCCTTTACATGATGGTACAGTCCGTTTTCTCTAGGATTTTGTCAAAACTCACTATTTCGATGTTCTATCGCTTGGCATATAATATTATCTTTATTTCGTTTTAATTTTATTTAGGATTTAGTGCATATGTGATAGCAGTTTAGTTTAGAGTCTAGTCGTTACGGGATGGGTTAAGTACTTTTTTTATGAAAGGGCATTTTGATAATATGTGACGTTTGAATCCATTAATGTACATTTTAATGTCTAATAAATAATTTTGTTTTATTTTTATTTCTAAAACGTGTTTCCTTAAAAGAAATCCTTATTTTTTTTATTCAGAGAAAGCATTGCAAATACCACAACGCGACCCACATCCTACACTTTAGCCTCAGTTGAGTCAGTTGGCACTGAGCAGAGGTACCTTTTCAAACGCGGGCGCTATACTTGCAGCAAAATGGCTTACTGTATTTTTGCTCGTGCTTTGTGCTTTGTACAAGTTCTTAGCTGGGTGTTTGCTATATAGCTCAGCGTTTCCTTGCGGTTGGCCATAACTGCCTTTTGCGATCAAGAGTCTCGTATATGTCCTGGTTCAGGCTGCGTATCCTCTGACTTTTTGCAAGTTCGTCAGCTTTATCATTGCCTCGATACCCTGGGTGACCTGGTACCCAGGTCAGCTTGACGTTATTCCGTTTGGCTAACGTCTTCAGTTCTTTGATGCAGTCCCATACTATTCTAGAGGCTACTTTCTGGCTTGAGATTGCCTTAAGTGCCGCCCGACTATCTGACATGATATGGATCAATGTTATCTATGATATGGATCTGCTTGCCTCCGGCAGCCCTCCTGTTTTTTTCTCTCGCACATTGCATATACCTCTGCCTGAAATACAGAGGTTTAGTTTCCCAGTGTGTAGCTATAGCTGTCACCTGGTTTTTTGAAGTATACTCCCGCCCCAGTGCCATTTACAGTTTTAGACCCATCGGTGTGTACCATGTCCGTCCCTGTCTAATGGTACTGAGCTCTTCGTCTGCAATCGACACTTCGAATGGGCTATCAAAGGAATATCGCACGATTGTGTAGTCTGTTCTCATGCTTAGCACGTCTCTCCACACAACTTTTACGATGTTCACGTGCCCTGATGATCTAGCGTTTAGACAGCTCAACGCGTTTTCCAGTCTATGTATATTCTACCTAGTCTTGCCTCTCATGTATCACAAGGTGTAAGAGAGGTAGGTCTAATAGTACTTCCATTGCTACTATACCTACGTGTTTCTCACAGCGCGCCATCCTAAACTAACATACTTGGTATCATCGTCAGGTTTGTTCAGGATCAGAATTAGATATTTACTTGCTCGTCAAGAGAATTCGTTTCATATCTTAAACACAAAGTGTCAGAAGTGTAATGTAATTGAACCAAATTCACACGTAAACGTATTGACGACGTATACTCAATATAGCCCGTACAGTATAAAAACCGTTTTCCATGACGCCTGTCATAACTGGATTGTTGCCAAGCACTTGAAATAGTATGAGTATCTAGTAAATGTCAAATGAAGCTATCAAATATTCTTTTTATTTGGTTATTTGAGTATTAATTAACCAGAATCTCCAACGAGGAGGAGTTTGAGGATTTCATAAAATTTTTTGGAATCTACTAAATGATGTTTAATTTTGATGTAAACAAAGGAACAAAGTACCTACTTGAAAAAGGTCAATAGGGTAAGTCCACGGCGTGGTGTCATGTGACAGTTGCCTTGATTAATCTTATGATAAATTCTTTGCACAACACGTGTTACTTAATAGTTATTTTGATCGTGTTTTGATTTCATTTAATTTTGATTTGGTGCTTTCTTCAGCATTGTTTCAATTGCTCAGGTATTTTAAAAGCTTTATCTGACTGTTTATAATAAAAATCAATACAAAACAACCAAATTACAAATCTAAAATATATGCAAGTATTTTTTTATCCTCAGGGCGACTGCCATTAGTGTCAACTTGTAAGTTGGTGGACGAGCCCAGAACACATGACCACCGATCAGAGTTTATAGTGATGAGCGATATCGTGATCTTCTTAATCACCTTATTGTGAAATTATGTCTATATATCGTGATATTTTTAATATCAGTTATTTTAAAAAGATGACGTGATCACAACATTTGATATTCTGTTTTGAGTATACGATAGGAAAAATGTATCCATATTCATCGGTATCAGTGAATAATAAAATGTTCTTAAACTCCTGTACCATTTTTTCTACTTTTCCAAACATTTTGTTCTACAAATTAGTAATAGGAAAATTTCAAACATATTACCAACAGCAAAAAGTATAGAAATAATAAAAAAAGTAACAAGCAAATTATTATGCTTCGAGATATCTTTTATTTTGGCGTTCTTCGTACCTTTTCACGGTGTCATCAATAGATATGCGATGAGTCACCAAATAATAACGATGTAGTGATCGACCAGTTTCTGGTGAAAAGAGTACGAAATTTCTTTATAATCTTACTGTAATTAACGAATTTCGATTTTGTGGCCTCATTTTCGTCGAATGAAAGCGATGAAGGTCAAGATTATATTATATTATGTTCGATTTCGGTTCATTCATTCAATTTATTGTCGTTTTCTCTAGCTGTGATCACGTCACGCTTTAGATTTGTTGATAGGAACTGTGACTGACTGATTTGTTTGTATCTGTGAAAAAATATCGCTCAGCACTAGTTGGAGCTGAAACTTGTGTATTTTGGCATGTGCTGTTAGTCAGTTGGTTGTCATACAGGATTTGTAGAATAATGTCAATATAACATAAATTTTATTTAAATAAAAACCTAACAACTAAAGCTACATCCTCCATCAATCTGCTATCAAAGTGGCACTTCGGCACGCGTGCTGCAAAACGGATATACCCATCCTCAATCATGTCAATTCAGTCAGCCTGAATAAGATTACACATGCGCATTTTCTTTGTTATTGCTATTTTATTATTTTGGAAGTGGAGTTTACCTTGTGAATTTTCCTGTAAACTGTAACCTAACCGCTCCATACTTAGATACCAAGTACTTATCAAAGACAACAAATCAACTTATTAACGCAATTAGAAAATAATAAAATAAAATATGGTTATGGTACCTAAATTATTTTTTCCATAATAAAATGCGCATGACACAATTCGGCACGCACCGAAAAAGCTTACAGCTTGCAAGCTTGCACTTCTGTCAGTACGTCGGCGTGCATGTCAGCACGAAATTGTGTTGAGGATACTTACGCTTAGATATAACAAACAAAATGTTCAGATGTGTTACATGATGTCAGTTGACATTATACTACTGTTGCAATTTACAAAAAAAAGTAGGGTAAACCCATTTTGAACTTTATTTACAGTTAACTGTCCTCCAATACTGATAATGATAGAAATCGACCAATTTTTTTTTCAAATGAACTACACGCAATATTACGTAACTGGCCCGCTATAATATATTTTTATTATTGTTGCAGAACTATATTAACAGGAATTTTATTAATACAAAAAATCTCCAACGACTATAATTACCTAATGCGTTATATATTTATAGACCTGTAATGACTTACTTTATCTGGATTTTCCCACGCTTCTATGTGTGTGTAATTTAGTATTTCTAAAAGGTAAAACCCCCCCCCCCGTGAATTGGTTTAGATAATATACCTTTTATTTGAATCTTTTAAATTACTATTTTACTATAAATATATAATTAAGAATTAAATCTTCCGATATTTGAAATTTAAGCGGATGTACCTATTTAAAAAGATACAGGTTAGGTTAGTGGCTCTTCCCCATAAATAAGCATAGAGATAATATACATAGAGTAGGCATAAGCGTATTCGTCCACCCATTAGAAAGAGATGGACAACCAGTTTGGTATTGCTTCCTCTTTCTAAATTCTTAAAAGGTTTGTAGTGTTACAGTCTTCGCGCATGTGCATCACGCGATGTTAGAGACAGACACCATCACTAATTTCATTCGCCATCTATTTTTATTGCGTGGACGCTTACGACTATAGGTTGCCTACTCTATGTAAATAAAGGCATGTTCAGTGTCCACCAACTGAGAAGTTGACACTAATGATAGTCGCCCTGAGGATAAACGAGACTTTAAAATTCCTAAACAATTAAAACAATGTCGAAGAAAGCACCAAAGAACACTTGTTTATCATCAGATTTATAAGGGCCACACTTCACGTGGACTTGCCCTATTGGGAAATTATATTTTGTAAAAGTTGATCAAGCATGATATCATAGATGTCGTTACAGCACACTTTGTTCAGCTTGTATGCAAATGAAGTTTATTTGTTAGCTTGTATCACATTTAGATGCATCTTTTTATTGATTTTTTAACATTTCAAACGGCTTATATAACTGCTTTTTGATACTTTTGAGAATTGAAGATGACTAAGATTGAAAATGATTCACATATGGTTAGGTACTTTCTAAGTGTATTTAAGTGGCATTGAGTTATCACCTATTATTTTTTACCAATAAATCCAAACCTGTTGTAGACATGGACGTCACAACGATAAAATTAAATGGGATTTAGTTAAAAAAAATTACAATAAAAACGGTAGGAACATCGTGATTTTTTTGGGGGAATTATCTTGCTGAGGCGTTAGCTGTTTCTTTTTTTTAAGTAGGTACCTTTTCAGAAATATACATAGAATTTATGGAACACATCATCGTTAATATTGTGTCCTATTCATTCGCACTGTTATGACACTTCAAGGTCAATAGGGGACTTCGGTCCATGTTGCCAACCCAAAATTTTTGGAATTTTTTACCAGTGGAAAGGGAAATTTCAGAACAAACTTGTCATGTTTAGGTTCGCGTTGTCTATAAATAAATGTAAACTGAGCCATGGCTCTTTAAAATAAGTAATTGTATCCGATATTTGTACAGATGATGTCCGATTGGTTGAAATTTATGCTGGTGCTCCTGTCTTGCCACTGCTGGACCATCTTTAGGTGTGGATCGCTCTCTTGATCATCTCTTATCCTGTTGGGTGACCATTCTTCATTGACAACTGTAGTTCTGAAACTGCAGCTTCCTTATATTCCGCCTTGTTGCAGTGGGAACAGTTGAGAATCCACTTTTCTCAAATAAACTAATTTATTGTCGAAGACCAAACCCAAACAACAAACTAACAAACTGTGCAACAAACCAGTAAGGTAAAATTTAAATGTACAAAAAACTGTCGACAATGACTTATTATGCTGTCACTTGTCATTCACGTTACCAAACTTAAAAGTGATATGTTACTATTTTTGTTACTAAAACGTACGATTGTTTCCAAGCAATGGAAATTGGCATTTGCATTCATCCGATAAGACCTGATTCGACTTACAATCGGACATCGTATGACGGATCTGTGGAAATTCACCTTAAAAAAATCCGTTTTTGTTCCCGTCCGAATATTTGTTGTCGTGTCTTCTCTTCTGTATGGAATTTTTTAAGACATTTAAAGGTGCAGCACAGTTATAATGAGTATAAAATTTCGCTACTGTCATTTATAAAAACTAAGGTTAACTTATTTGGATGGTATCATATTTGCAATGTGCGACGCCGCGGTGAAAAGACAAACTGCTTAGATAGACGATTTTGAGGATTTTTCCGTATGAGTTAGCTCTCCTCATATTTATAGTCTCCATGAGCCGAACATTCACATGACAAATTAGTCCTGCAATTTCCCTTCCCCAGTGGTATAAAAATATGAAATATTTTGAATTGGCAACTTGGACCGAAATCCCCCATTCAATAATAATAATTTTTTTTCGGCGAGGTAAATACTCGTATGTGCCACCTATGGCTTTGATATGCAATAGGTATTTAGCTAACTGGTTTTAAAGATCTCGACAACAGTCCTTCGGTACTGATTTTCGAGAGTGTAAAGATTTTAAAAATGACGACTAAGCAAATTTTACAAAATATGCTGTTAAAACTATTGTTGATGTTGATTATTTTCAACATAGTGGTAAAATGTCAAAGTGACGATAGTTCAAAAATATATAATCCGGACGAATTTGAAAGATTGTTGGGTAAGTCACAATAATGTTGTAGGAATTATTGCGTTTAAAAATATTGGATGTTAAAAGAAAATGCAAATAAAAATATTGAAAGAGTGTAGGTAGTTTAAGTATTTTAATCCTTCAAGGACGACTAGTAAGAATATTCCGATGTTCACAATTTAAGTTTACTTATACAATACAATAAATTATCTCGGAAACGGCTTACATGATTTTTATAAATTTTGGTTTGTGAGGATTTTGTAATACGACCTATCTTACGGTAGTACAATATCCGCCAAAATAAACAGTACCGAATAATATTAAAAATTAGATCTTTTTTTTTATAATTTAAGTGTTCAAAATGTTTCCCAATTCGACGCAAACAAGCTTCGTGTGGATTTTGTAAGTCACCAAACATATTTATAAAATGTGGTTGCTGTAATTGCTGGAAAACAATTTTGATTCTTTCTCGTAGTTCTGGAATAAACATAGGCGGGTTTTCCGAGGCAAATATGTTTTTTTTCATCATGCCCCAAATGTATTCATCAGGTGGCGTCAAATCAGGTGAATGAGAAGGATATTCGAAGTCAGTTCCTCGAGAAATTATTCTATTATCAAAATGCTGACGGAGTAATTCTAGGCTGCGCACTGCTGTATGGCTCGTTACACCATTTTGTTGAAACTATTCTGTGGGAACCTGTAGATTTCGTGAACGGCAAAAGTTCTTTATATCCCTTACAAAAAGGATAATCATTGTCTTTCTATAACGCTCTTCGTTGACAGTGAGTGAATTCTGATTCTCGTCTTCAACAAAATAAGGACCAATAATAACTCTCAACTCAACAATAACATCAGGACGTTCAAATCCAAGGAATCTGCTTGTTTGTCGATTAATATAGCCGCTGAGATGAATATGACTTTCGTCTGAAAACCATATGATTTTCAAGAATTCCAGATCCTCGTGAATTATGCTCAACTTTTGAACGCAGTGAATTTATCTTGCACGTTTGTCCGCAGCACTTAATCGTTATCCAGCTTGGGAGCGGAATGGACAACCACTAATTGATTTGAACATGCGACATGTAGACATTTCAGTATTGTTGAGTTTCCTTGCAGTTCTTACAAGACTTCTTTGAGGTGAATGCACTACTTGGTCAAAAACGCGCCCTTCTTTTTCGTTAGTACAAACTGTTTTTTTTAAGATATGAAGAACCTTTACGTTGACACAATACACTTCCAGTGCAGCTAATATCATACTTTTACTGGGGGCTACTTTATTAAATATTTTTCATATTTTATTTACGACTAATATATAATATAAGTATTATACTTGTGGTTTTTGAAGTATAATGCCATATATTAATCCCTTAGGGAATAATGGCGAGGGATTAATAGTCTTTATTCCCTCTAGTACTGTGATGCCTTTTGGCCTAAACATTAAGTCATTAATTATTTAAAATATTATCGAATAAATTCCCTTCAGCTAATTCCAATAAACCACGAATTGTTTTATAAATAATAAATATAAAGGTTACACGTACGAGTCAATGTCAAAGCAAATAAACATTATCTAGTATCATGTATGTTTACTTATAGTGAACTTGACTCTTTGTATATATAGGTAACAATAGTATTTTAAGTATTCATTATTAATTCATTATTAATTCATTATTAATTCATTATTAATTCATTATTAATTCATTATTAATTCATTATTAATTCATTATTGATTCATTATTATTATTAAGTCATTGTTATGGTCATTCATTAAAGGATGATTACAGTCAGTATCATTCATTCTAAGTAGTAATCTAAGAGTAGTCAATTAGTGTTAGTGGTTAATGTATAGTAAATATTAAATAGAACATGTCCCAGTGAAACAGGTAGTTGTTTTATTCCTGGGGGATGACCCACCAAGTGACCAGCAGCACCACCTAGTCAGAGGCCCTTCTACTATCCTACTACACCCAGTATCCTCATTACATTACACATTACATGGCGATCCTGCAAACAATTGGAGTTCTGTAACAATGGGTGGTAAAGCAACGAAACAAGCGGTCCAAGAAAATGGCGTGGTCAACAGTAATTTTATAGTACAAGAAGAGGAACTCAAAGCAGATCTGGAGGTGAAGATTCTTATCTACATTATTGTGGTTGTTTTGGTACTACAATTTGGATGGTCTATATATAAGAATCATAGAAGACAAATGAAGAGGGAGATAAGAAGAAATCTACAGCAAAGCACGCTAAATCTGTAGGATGGTGAGAATATTATTTTTTTTTTGTAAACTTTAAGGGTATATTCTGTTTTGTGGCTAAAATTTTTTTTTTTTTTGATAATTGATATTTCACATTTTTATTTCTATTGACAATGAATTTTAAATGTCCTCGAGTGATGGAAATGCAGTAACGTGGGATGAATTTGAGATTAGATTGAATTTAATTTTAGAAGATATACGTAGGAATAGTAAGCGTGTGTTAAAAAAGGAGGTTCCAAAAAGCTCAGATAGTCATATAGATATAATAAATAAGTTGTGTGATTCATTTAATAGTTTCTCTAAGTTAATAAATAAGAATTGGTATAAGTTAGAGGAGAATCAGCAGAGTACATGTATTTTATATTTTAACAAAATTAGAGAAAAGGTAGAGAAAGCATTTCAAGTGTTAGATTGTCAGTATGAAGTTCCGTCTCAATTAATTACGCGTAATAATTTAATTAATAATTTAATAGTATTAGAAGCAATGAGCAAAGATAAAAAGGAGAAAATGGCATTAAGTATGAATGACTTTTTCAATTTAGCTGGTAAGATATTACCAAATGAATTTAATGGGGATATAAGCAAATTGCAATCTTTTGTAGATGCTATAAGTTTGCTACAGGTTGGTGCAGCAGAGCATGAGGAGAATGCTGTACTATTTGTGAAAACTAGGCTAACTGGAAAGGCCAGGAGTCTAATCACCACCGAAAAATCGTTGGTAGAAATTATAGGAACCCTTAAAAAGGGACTAAAGGGAGATAGTGCTAGTTTAGTAGGAGCTAAATTAAGCAAATTAAGACAAAACAATAAGGATATAGTTGAGTATGCTTCAGAGATGGAGAAATTAACAGAGCAGTTACAAGCCGCGTATTTGGCAGAAGGAATGCCAGTACACTTAGCAACTAAGTATACAACAGAAGCAGCAGTAAAATCACTGATCGACAACTCAGCATCAGAACGGATAAAAACCGTTATAGCAGCTGGAAATTTTACGACACCGCAAGAGGTGATGACTAAATTGGTTTCCATCAATGTGGGAAACAATCAGTCAACAGGAAGTGTTCTGCATTATAAGGCAGATAGAAATAAGTTTGTGTCAGGAAATACCTATTTTCCACAGCGAAATACCTATTTTCCTCAGCGAAGACACTCTTATGTAAATCATAATGGAGAAAATAATTTCCATAGGAAAAATAACTACGATAACAGTAGGAAATTTCAAGCCAATCAAGGCAATAGGAGATTTACTGGTTACAGGGAGAAACCAGAAGAATATAGGAACAAGCCTAACAATAGGTTTAACAATGATAATAAATATAGAAATGTAAGAATGTGTGAGAGTGGAGAGACGAGAGTGGAAGATGAACAGAAAGAATTGGGGTTTTGAAAAAGAAAGGTGAAAAATCCAAAATTTTAAATAACTTGCATAATAATAATCATTACATTTATAACTTTGATTTAACTCTTTCAAACTTTGTGCAAATTAAAACTGACATATCGGATAATATAGATACTTTTATATTAGATACAGGTGCAGATATATCGTTATTAAAAATTTCAGATAATTTTCCACATCACTTAATAAAGACAACACAAATCTTAAATATTAAAGGGATAACTCAGGGAGAAATTAAAACTTTGGGTACAATAGAAACTTTTCTTTTTATTAAGGGTATAGCATTTCAACATTGTTTTCATGTAGTAGAGGAAGAATTTCCTATACCTACGAATGGAATTCTAGGTAGGGATTTCATAAGAAATTATAATTGTATTTTAGATTATTCAGAATTAAAATTATACATAGATTGTAAATCTAGGAATACAGTAACATTAGAAATTTTTGACAATCCTGAATATGATACTTTGGCAATACCGCCTAGATGTGAAGTCTATCGGTTGGTAGAAAGTTTCAAAAACTTAAGACAAGATAAAGTTGTTGAGCAACAAGAACTATTACCAGGAATATTTATAGCAAGATCTATTATATCAAAAACTAATCCTTATGTCAGAATTTTAAACACAAATTATGAAAGCAAGTCGATAAATACAAACAATATTAAAATATTGGATTTAAATTTATTTCATGTATATGCTGTGAAGAATGAAAGTAAGAATAGGTTGAAAGAATTAAGAAAAACATTAAATTTAGAGGTACCAGAATACGTGAGGGATAAGCTAATAAATCTTTGTGAGAATTTTTCAGACATTTTTGCTTTAAAGAACGACATTTTAACGCATAATAATTTTTATGAGCAAAAGCTATTGGTAAAAGATGATACTCCAGTATATATTAAAAATTATCGCACGCCACATTCTCAATCTTCAGAACTTAATAATCAGGTCCAAAAGTTATTAGAACAAGGTATAATTGAATCTTCGATCTCAGATTATAACAGTCCAGTTTTACTTGTTCCCAAAAAGGCAATCAATGGAGAGAAGTCTTGGAGACTTTGTATAGATTTCAGGCAATTGAACAAGAAAATAGTCACAGATAAATTTCCATTACCCAGAATAGATTCGATCTTAGATCAGTTAGGGAGGTCGAAATGGTTTTCAGTCATAGATCTTATGTCAGGTTTTCATCAAATTCCTTTAGAACAGTCGTCAAGGAAATATACATCTTTTAGTACAGAAAAAGGTTCTTTTCAGTATACAAGATTACCATTTGGTTTAAATATAAGTCCAAATAGTTTTTCAAGAATGATGTCCATAGCATTCTCAGGATTAACTCCAGAAAAAGCATTTCTTTATATGGATGATATAGTCGTAATAGGGATGTCAGAAAATCATCATTTAAGTAATCTCGAAAGGGTGTTTGACACATGTCGGAAATTCAACCTTAAATTAAATCCACAAAAATGTCAATTCTTCAGGCGAGAAGTAACGTATTTAGGACACAATTTGTCCAGCGAAGGGGTTCTACCCGATAAGGCAAAATATTCAGTCATTGAGAAGTATCCAGTGCCCAAAAATTCAGAAGAATCTAAAAGGTTCGTAGCATTCTGTAACTATTACAGACGTTTCATTCCAAATTTCGCTGAAATATGCATACCTCTCAATAAATTATCTAGGAAAAATGTGAAATTCGAGTGGTCGGAAGACTGCGAAAAATCATTCCAAATACTAAAATCGGCATTAATTCAGCCGCCTATTTTGAAATATCCAGATTTCAATAAAAAATTTATATTGACAACAGATGCTTCAAATATTGCGTGTTCTGCAATACTTAGCCAGGAATACGAAGGTATAGATCTACCTATAGCTTATGCATCGCGAGGTTTTAAGAAAAGTGAATTAAATAAACCTATAATCATGAAAGAACTGTTAGCTATCCATTGGGGAATTAATCATTTTAAGTGTTATTTATATGGTTCTACACATTTTATTGTGAAAACGGATCACAAGCCGTTAACACATCTTTTTTCGATGACAGACCCAACTTCGAAACTTACGAGAATTAGACTAGACCTAGAAGAATACAACTTCGAAATACAATATTTGAAAGGAAATTCAAATTATGCGGACAGTATTTCAAGGATATCCATAAATGAATTAAAAGACTTGTACATTGACAATGCTCACATCTTAGCAATAACGAGGTCAAAAACTCGTCATAATAAAGCTCAGCCTATAGGAGAAGATAAAATAGTTTCCACAGAAATAAAGGAAGATATTCGCAAGCCAGCAGTATATAAAGTACTGAATAATTTAGAGGCGCATAAATTACCAATTCTGCAATTTGAAAATAACCGTGTTTCGTTAAGGATGAACATACGGATCAAAAACAGGATGAGATTTAGCCAAGCCTTATTAAATACCGATATAGTTAACTTTGATTTAGATCAAACGTTAGTTCAGCTTGATAAGCTAGCGGTAAATAATGGTATAAAAAGGATGAAAATTTATATGAATGATATTATTTTCACACAGTGCACTATAAAAGAGTTTATGGAAAAAGGAAACAATACGTTAAAAAACGTACAAATATGTATTTGCGATATACCTAAGATGGTGGAAAAAGAAAAAGAAAAGCAACAGATTTTAGAAACTTATCATAATGATCCTTTATTTGGAGGTCATGTAGGAAATAACAGGCTATTGAAAAAATTAAGAGCGAATTTTAGATGGAAAAACATGGAAAAAGATGTAAGAAAATATATTAAGCAATGTCACAAGTGTCAGGTCAATAAAGCAAAGAATAATCACAAGGAAGAATTTGTATTAACGGATACAGCAGAAAAACCATGGGATATAACATATATAGATACGGTCGGTCCTTTTCCACAAAGTGAAAATGGTAACCGTTATTGCATCACAATGTTATGTGAATTAACGAAATATGCAGTAATAATTCCAGTTAAAAACAAAGAAGCGAACACGATAGCTCGTGGAATTTTTGAAAATTTCATACCAAATTACGGTCTAATGAAACAAATTAGGACAGATTTAGGCACAGAATATAAAAATGAAATATTCAACGCTTTAACTAAAATGTTAAATATTAGGCATAATTACTCAACAGCATATCATCATCAATCTATAGGAGGTTGTGAGAAATTACATAGAACGCTTAATGAGTATGTGAGACACTTTATAAATGAAAGTAAGGATGATTGGGATGAATGGTGTAAACTATTTGCTTATTGTTATAATACGACTCCAAGCTCGTATCATGGTTATACGCCATTTGAATTATTGTTCGGTAGACGTGCTAACTTACCCGAGAATCTAACAAACGAGATTGAGCCATGCTATAATATTGATGAATATCAGAATGAGTTAAAATATAAACTGCAGGTAGCTCATCAGAGAGCAGAGAAATATTTAACCAAACATAAACTGAGTAGACAAAGTCAAAATAGTAAGGTAGCTAATCCAGTTGATTTTAAAATAGGGGATTCAGTGTTAGTAAAGAGGGAAAATAGAACCAAATTCGAATCTCAATATATAGGTCCATTTACAGTCACAGAGGTGAGCGATGTTAACTGTAAAATTAAATTAGAATCAGGTGTGATAAAAGAAATACACAAAAACAGAATCCATCCTTATTGTAAAATGAATTAAAATATTGTAAAATTGGAAGTGCGAGTGAGTTTATAAACATTTCCGAATAATAAACAAAAGTGTTATAACAAACGTTCAAAACATTGAAGTGAAAATAAATAAACAACTAAGTGATCGTAAACAATTTTTAAAGGCAATGAACATTCATTTATTTATGAATATATTATGTAATCGTAGGTTAGTGACATTATTTAATAACCATCTACCATTTATTTTTAGGATAATTGTAAATTCATTTCATTAGGGGGAAAGGAAGCTCAACGGAATTTATTCTTTTTGTAAAAGGGGAAGGTGTGATGCCTTTTGGCCTAAACATTAAGTCATTAATTATTTAAAATATTATCGAATAAATTCCCTTCAGCTAATTCCAATAAACCACGAATTGTTTTATAAATAATAAATATAAAGGTTACACGTACGAGTCAATGTCAAAGCAAATAAACATTATCTAGTATCATGTATGTTTACTTATAGTGAACTTGACTCTTTGTATATATAGGTAACAATAGTATTTTAAGTATTCATTATTAATTCATTATTAATTCATTATTAATTCATTATTAATTCATTATTAATTCATTATTAATTCATTATTAATTCATTATTGATTCATTATTATTATTAAGTCATTGTTATGGTCATTCATTAAAGGATGATTACAGTCAGTATCATTCATTCTAAGTAGTAATCTAAGAGTAGTCAATTAGTGTTAGTGGTTAATGTATAGTAAATATTAAATAGAACATGTCCCAGTGAAACAGGTAGTTGTTTTATTCCTGGGGGATGACCCACCAAGTGACCAGCAGCACCACCTAGTCAGAGGCCCTTCTACTATCCTACTACACCCAGTATCCTCATTACATTACACATTACAGTACTCCTATCACAAAATTTCTCGAATTAAATAATACCATGGAAACAATATAACCAAACTCAAAAGTGTCAGTGTCAAACGCGTAGTGTTTGTGTATTTGTATTAAAATGAATGAAAATGAAGGATCTTTCACTTGTACACCACCAGAAATTGTACAATTAGCTGCAGCAACAACATCTACCTTAATACCAGAAACATCGAAATCCATTTATAATAAAACGTACGCATCGTTCAACGAATGGCGTCTTCGAAACAAGGCAAACTCTTATTCCGAAAATGTTCTGCTGGCCTATTTCGCTGAATTGGGTGCAAAATACAAGCCATCTTCATTATGGTCATTCTATTCAATGATTAAATGTGTGTTGAAGATAAACCATGACGTTGATCTGGAAAAATATAAGAAACTACGAGCGTTTTTAAAAAGAAAATCTGAAGGATTTCAAGCAAAGAAATCTTCCACTCTGACCCCGGAAGAAATTAGGAAATTTATTGACAGAGCTCCTGATGAAATTTTTCTTTTGCATAAGGTAAATGTTCATATTTAATCTGATCTATTCAAAAACTCATGTTCTTATTTGATTCAGGTTATATTAGTTATTGGAATTATGGGCGCATGCCGCTCAAACGAGCTTTATGAAATGAAGATAGAAGACGTGAAGGATTTCCAAACAGAGTTATTGATAACAATACCCAAGACTAAAACTAAAATTGTACGAAAATTCACCATAAACAGTACGTTTTACAATATTGTGAAGAAGTACATCGATCTCCGTCCGTCACATGTAGAAACCAATTCATTTTTTCTAAATGATCAAAAATCGAAATGTACAATACAACGTATAGGAAAAAACAAATTTGCAGACATTGGTAGACAAATTGCCAAATATTTAAACTTGCCAAATCCTCAAAGTTATACCGGCCACTGTTATCGCAGATCATCTGCCACTCTGTACATTGATGGAAGAGGCGATATAACTGGATTGAAGCGTCATGGGGGCTGGAAATCTACCCAAGTAGCTGAAGGATACATTGATCAGTCTATGAGAAACAAAACAACTACAGCAGATACTA
Source organism: Lochmaea capreae (assembly GCA_949126875.1). Lineage (NCBI taxonomy): Eukaryota > Metazoa > Arthropoda > Insecta > Coleoptera > Chrysomelidae > Lochmaea > Lochmaea capreae. The sequence continues at coordinate 8,494,105 of OX421406.1, read as the reverse complement.
TTGCCAAACAGATAAATAGTAATGAAGCAACTTCTTCTTTTACAGCAACCGAAATTCCAAATATTCGTGTTGAAAACTCTTCCAAAGTTAATCATAATTTACGACCAATTCAGTTTATTAATTGTACTATCACTAATTTAAATGTTATTGACAAATAAAGTTGTTCATTGAAAATCTAAAATAAATGTTATTGACAAATAAAGTTGTTCATTGAAAATCTAAAATAAATAAATTTATCGTAAATAAAGTAGAGTATACTACTCGCAATAATGGCTATTATTCTCTCGGAATGTTACTCCCTCGCCGCTAACGCGGTTCGGTTCGTAAAAATTCCTCGAGAATAATAGCTATCATTATTGACTCGTGGTATAATCTACTATTATTGATACCTGCTGTGAGCATGGACCATTATTTCCGTATGAGCAGAAATAATGCTTTGACAAAAACAGTTTTTCTCTCGTTGTTAGGGCTATTTTTAAATCAACTTTAACTGCAGCGTATTATAAATATGTCAAATAATGAGAATTAATTCAATTGTGACAGAGACATATTTCATAAGCCACTCCACATCACCCTCTATTTCGGTGGTACTGTTTATTTTGGCGGATATCGTATTTATAGAGTCAGTTCTTCCGTTTTTCTGGAAATACAATGAACTTTATTTCAATGATTTTTTATTTATTTTTGGAATTGTTATTACGTCTCTGAATACTTTCATAAATAACTCTATCATGTATAATTTTTAGAAAGAGTTCAACGTTTAAAATCAAGAAACTCCCGACCAAAACCTTCACCTCAACCAAAAATTGAAGTAAATATGAGAAATATTGTTCAAGTCCGTTGTTTTGATGGATACGTCTACGTACATGGAAAATGTAGACTAATTATTGACAGCTAGTTTATTATCAAAACCCGATCTATCGGTATGGAATGTAAAAACAGCTCAAGAGAGAAATAAGCAGTACATTTTTGGAAATTACCTCTAAAATTGATGTCCTATATATATATTTTATTTATTTATGTAACATTATTTATTTGTAGACAGTAGACAGTGAAATTATACGTTTAAGACAGTGATATAATATACAAGTTTTTTTTTACACGCTTTTTATTAGTTTGTATGTCTGTATGTAACTCTCCGCGGCTTCTGGCACCGAACGAATTCGATGTCGACATTCAGTAATTAGCGTATCAATTTATTAACTCAATTTATCGTTATCTTTCAGTGACCCTCAGTCGAAACATATTTTAATAGTTTGCTGTGGATTTGCTTCTAGTTTTTCTGCCGTGAATATATTTTTAACTTGATTCTCATTATTACCTATTAGTAAATTTATCGAAGTAGTTCTTATCGGGTATAATTGCTTTCTTTTGATTTAAGATTTGAAAACTAAATATCTTGAGTATGCAGTGGCATATCTGCATTTTTTTTTCAAAAATGTTTTTGCCTTTTCTATATCTTTAGATTATGTATCATAAGTACCTAAATTTTTTTTAGTACCTATGCACACGTCAAGACTGGATTGGTTATCGAAGTAATAACTGTTAATTTTCTCTTCAAGTCGGAGCTAATTTTACAACTCTCCGCCCTCTGTTAGAAATTCGATATACTATCTGCATCAACATTAAGTTTTAGAATTTCAAACCTCAAATTTTATTGCGTTGTTGAAGAAGAATTTTACGTTCATGCACCCTCTGTTGGAAATTAATAATACTATCAACGAGAACTTGAAGAAAAAATCTATAGACAATAAATCGAACTAAAAAGTTAAAAATAAATATAGTTTAAAAAAACTAAAAAAACATGCATTAAATTATGATAATAGTACATAAACAATACTAGCTTAATTGAGGGAAAAGCGTGGGGCGCTTGATATACGATAAGCACAAAGCGCTCCACGCATTTCCCTCAATTAAACTAGTATTGTTTATGTACTATTGTCATAATTTAATTTTTAAAATTATTTTTAACTTTTTAGTCCAACATTCTTTAAAAGCGTGTTTTTTTAGTTTTTTTAAACTATATTTCTTGCTTTCATAAGTGTCAATATACACGACGACCTTACATTGCAGACTATACTATAATATTTTGACATTTGACGTTTTTAACGAAAGAGAACGACAACTTTGTTACTTTAAATGACAATAATAATTAATGTGTCATAATTTTTCATTTCTGTTCCCTAACCTCACCTAACATACTGTCCAGGCACGTATCCAGGATTTGGTTTCGGGGGGGTCCAACGAGAAAAAAAAAATGGTGCCGCAGACGAAAATTTTTGAAGAGGTCAAGGTCAAATGCCTTAGATGAAAAGTAGAAAATTGTCAAGGTACAAAACAACACGTTAAAATACAGGTTTTGTTAGAAACATTTTTAATCTTCTTTTAAAAATTGAGTTATTATTATTACCTATAGTTACAAACAATCTCATAATTATAAAAAGTATAAGTAGGTAGTAAGAATAATGGTTACAAAGACAATCTTCGCTTTTTTTTATTACATCGATGTCCCAGTGTATTGAGAGGGGCAATACCGATGTCCGTCCCGCGGTCAGAAAATTGAGGGTTTAGGAAAAGGGTTTTTAATCCCCGACCGATGTCCGTCCCGCGGTCAGGTGGATACAGGGTAGAATATTATTCCTAGAATAATTAGTATGATTCGTGTATTATCGACACCCTTCCACAGACCCTTACCTATAAATAGAGGAATATTTTAAATAATAGCTAGTAGTGCTTCTCGTTGTTTCGCGTGTGATACCGTTCGACTTTTGGCTTAAAAACGCACCACTTTAATTGGTTAGTGCTTTCGGTGTGCTCCAGAGAAATGGATATGAAATAAAATGTAATGGTTTTAGCATTACAAATAAAGTATCTACTACATATTATATCTTATATGTATATATAACATATAATATCTGCAATATAAATTATCATACGGATCCACGGGACGGACTTCGGACAAACGTCTTGACCCTTTTAATCGCGGGACGGACCTCGGACGTACCTGCGTTTTACCCTGACCGCCGGACGGACATCGGAAACACCGATTGAGAGCACAACCAGGGACCTTAGCCTTTCGTGTGATATTTTATTTCTTAGAAAGGTTATTACCCTTTTAAAAGCAGAAAAAGATCTCTCGACACTGGCTGTAGCAACAGGTAAAGTAGAAAGAATAACCAGTAAATGATGAAGAGCAGGGAAAACATTTTTGTTACAGTGCTCCAAAACCTTTAGGGTTTCGACATTTCTGTCTAAATCTTCACCCACTTGATTGCACCATAAGTAGTATTCACCCCGAAGAGCAGACAGCGAGTAATTATCTTCAATATACATAGAAAGCTGATCTAGCTGACTTGCATTTTCATTTGAGGCAAAGCCTGGTAATAAGCTTTGAAAAGCTATTAGTTTGGTTGAGTTTGTTTCAAAACGATCTTGTAGATTCATTATAAGTTGATCGACGATAAGTTCCTCTGTGTTGCCAATAGTTAAGCAATTGATTTTTATTTTTAAACTTAGACATTTTAAAAATAATACTTTCAAAACTGTATGCCGTTCAATATGTCTATACATTTTTACTTTACTGCTGTACCTACATAAAAATTATGTAATCATCGTTTTTCTAGTATGTGTTTGAAAACATTTCGGGGGGGGGTCCGGACCCACTGGATACGTGCCTGATACTGTCAAATGAGCTAGCAACTAATAAAATACCAAGAACTGAAAGTGTATGCAATGCTCAAGATTGGCTGTTACTGTTCTGCAGTCGGATGTTTTTGGTATGGTATTAACACTGGCGTCCTCTACCATTCCCATTATGTAAGCTCGTCGTGAAACAGCCTGTATATATTTGCGATTATTTCACTCTTTTATTGAACTAAAGTTCAGGAAAATAAGAAGTTAGATACTTGCTTACCCCATTAGGGGCTGTCCGTAAATCACGTAGCTCCATTTTTGCCAATGCACACCCACCCCTCGCCACCATGTATCTTACCGTACCTTTCGGTCACCACCCCCCTAAAAAACTACGTAGCACTTCAAAATCAAATTTATTATATTACATTAAATAATTGTAGACTTTCAATATCATCTGTGTTTGGCCGATATAAAGGAGATGTCTCCTAGTGACCTGTCCACCTTCCTGGAAAGGACAGGATGGACGATGACCTAGGAAGACAACTCTTCGGGAGGATGTACAATGGGTCACATGTGGTCTAAGTGCTGTGGGCCTAGCTCACACTCTCTACTCTACAGATACAGAGATATCGTCTTTATTGCTCGAAGATATCGTTCAGTACAAATGGTGAAACCAGCCAATCATGTAAGTTATCAATTACAGGCAAGTTTGACTCAGCATTCTCACCGCTCTCTACTGGCATATTTACGAAATTCAAATCAAGATCTTCTTCCTCAAACCATTCTATAATAGGCTCCATCATTTCAAGCTTGCACAAAAATTCACTGTCTCATTTTTTAGTACTTTTTTTTTACTTTTAGTTTCTCATTCATTACTTTACCATGAGTATCGCCGTGACATGAGCATTTTTCTGTTTTTTTGAAGCATAATACATTCCACAATCAGTGCAGGTCCTTCCTATTCGGTAAAAAAAGCTGTGTACTAATAATTATAATGTAAGTAAACTCACCAGCGATTTCTTTTAACACTGCGAAATTTGTTTTGTGTGACTTCTTTACCTCAGTTAATATGTCCGCGGTATTTAAAAACCTTATTAATTTTAAAAATAAAAAAGCTACCTACCACGGTTTATGACCCCCCCCATTTGTGACCCAGCGTAGTCTTAGATCGAACCCCCTCCCAAAATTGGCTACGTGTTTTATAGACAGCCCCTTATTAAAATCATGTTTAAGCATTTAAAATTTTTGTTTGCATGGTAAATAAAGTGTCAAATTTCATTTCCATTCTTATCGAATTGTAAATGTTATCTATGTTCGAAAACAGTTGCTTATTTATATTTTCAATTAAATATTTTGCACGCGACATTGTGATTTACCAGATTTAATGGGGAAATAATTCAATACAGTTGAATTGTTTTGTTAGTTCTTGAAACGTGAACTTTGCGTTCAACCTTTCAGTTGATAAATTCATAGTTTAATTTCTTTAAAATTTTGATTTTTGGTGGAATTGAATGCATCGATTTTCTAAAAATATTGCCATCGAAAAATAAATAAATTATTTCACATTTGTGATTTGTGGTGGAATAAATTCATTAACCAAAAATCAATATTCTATAGCCATTATACCGCGAAATTTAAAATTTTGAACTTTCTTTAAATATGAACGGAGAAGGTACCGGCGGGTCTTCTCATATCGTCAGTCGACGAAACAACATAGATTATCGAAAATAGAAACTGTGCAGTAATCTTTAGAAATATCTTGTGTGCTATATATAAAAACGAAAATTTACGAAGATCTTATTTAATAAGAATCTGGATTACTGCACAGTTTCCCGAAGTACAGTTTCCCGAAGTACAGTTATGGGATATAGTTTTCCTGAAGAACATAACAGTTTCCTGGAATACAGTTTCCTGGAATACAGTTTCCTGGAATACAGTTTCCTGGAATACAGTTTTCTGAAAAACTGTTTACTGGAAGACTGTTCCTGTGACTATCACAGTTTCCTGAAGTACCTACTAGTTTCTTAGAGTACCTACAAGTTTCTTGGAGCACAGTTTCCTGAAGTACCTACAAGTTTTCTAGAGTACCTACAACTTTCTGGAGTATAGTTTCCAGGAGTACTGTAAATATACAGTTTTGTTCCCGAAGGTAGAACAACCAGTTCTATCCTTTCAGCGCATCAAGACCAGGAAAATAGGAGGTTGTATCACTCAAAAGATATTTTTTTATTGTTTCATTGATAAAAATTTTGTTATAGTAGTAAGCTTTACTAACCCTTTTTAGTTTTAGTTATTTTTTTTGTACGCAGTAAATATTTCAACTTTTATTGTAATATAGTATATCCATATTAATTTTTTTTAGCGAAAGTTTTATTTATCAAACCTCCACCACCAGTTGTCATTTTCAATTAACTTTATTATTTTTGAGTAGATAGCAAAGGTTACAAGTTAGCTGATTGTATTTATTTGATTTTTTTCTAATTTTGTTTTAGGAAACAAAATTAGTGGCGCCCTTAAATTTCTTTCCTTATCTAATTTTTTTCTAGTTTCTTAATTTCCATCAGATAACAAAGTCCTGAGAACTGGCTTTGTTATCTCCAAATAAATTAATCAGTTTGGTAAGAACCTGCAGTTTATTTTTCATCATTTTTTTTAGTCTCATAGTAATCAAATATATTTTATTTCCATCATTAAATTTTTTTTTGCTAATAGTATTCAAATTAAATTTATGTTTCATAGTCTATCTTAAGTTAATGTTTCATTCTCTAACAAGAAATTCTTAAATTAGTTATAAATTATCTACGGCGTTTTCGTTAATGTTGATGGTATTTTAAAATTGTTTTTATAGATTCCAAAAGTACAACTGTTTGATAGAAATTTGCAAACAAAAATCAAAATGTCTTTCGGAAAAGAAAAAGAATTCTATGATTATCTATGATCGTAGTGACACTGAAAGATTTGTGAATATTAGTATTTAGAGTCCGTTTCAATAAGGAAGAAGCCACCTGAAGTTGGAGTACCGACCTGCGCATAAGTCAAAATCTGTCGAGCGATCGTTCCATGCCATTGGCGTTACAAGCGATGTTTCATGCCGACAGCAATTAAATTGTTGACATTTGAGGTTGTGTTTGAAACAATCATTTACTGTCGAATATTTTTCATTTTTTAATATTTTAAGACGTTCTGCTAGTTTATTTGTGAGTGCTGTGTGTTTTATTTGATCTAAAACCATGCCTCCTACAAAACTGGTTGGTGTTAAAAGAAAAGTTATCCACAGTGAAGGCCGACAGATTCTTGAAAACGTTGCAACTTTTATGGAGTCTGAAGCTGAACATGGAATCCAAATTCCTTTAAAAAATCATCGGTAAGTCAAATAAGAAAGTATAATAATCCAATATATTACTCATGGCATTCAGATTGTTGTAAAATATATGGAAGAGTATACATTACTCCAAAAATAATTGAATTCTGATAATAATTCATATAGTCTGCTGCACTTAGCAGTTATTTATATGGTTCTAATACTTCTAATTTTGTGTTACCTTACAAAATGTGAAAACGTTACGCTACTAATTTAGATTAAAATATCAATTTTTAAATATGGCGCTGGTTTTGACATCAAGGTCGCGCATCGACTGCAACTTCAGGTGGCTTCTTCCTTATTGAAACGGATTTCTACCTAGTTCTGGAAAACCATATAAGCATACAGTTCGTCCATGAGTTAACGCACGGATTATTATTTTGAAAAATTGTAAATTAAAATAAAAATTTTTAACATTATACAAACAACGTATTTTGGAGTCTGCGTCTTAAGATCAGAGGCGTAGCGAAAAATTATGGGCCCCCGCGAAAATTGAGTTAGCCCTTGCCTATATTAAAAATATAATATACAGATTCCGAAACGGCTTTTCGAACCGAACGATTTACACCAGCACGAGAAGGAAAATATGAGAAAAACAGCGAGGGCGTGTATTTAGTTCCAGAGGCCGGCCTTTGTACAAATTATATTTTTGTCTCGTCATCGTTGACTCCTTTTCGAGCTCATGCACTATTAGGCAAAACCAAACACCTCCATCCGGCAACAGTGTCATTTTCAAATACAATGGCATGCGCTTCCAACGTGATCAACGTTTGTAGCGAAAAGAGAGGAATAGCAATTTAAATGTGAATTCTCTCTGTAAAGGACACTGTTGCCGAGTGGAGGTGTTTGGTTTTGCCAAATAGTGCATGAGCTCGAAAAGGAGTCGACGATGACGAGACAAAAATATCATTTGTACAAATTAGTCTGCGCTTCTGGCAACAGCGGTCTGGAACTAAATACACGCCCTCGCTGGCCACGCACAGTTGTTCTTTTTCTCTCTTTCAAGCTGTTTTTCTCATATTTTCCTTGTCGTGCTTGTGTAAATCGTACGGTTCGAATAGCCCTTTCGCAATCTGTATAAAGTTTGTATTACCAAACAAAATTAGGTAATACTGTTTATTATTTAAACTACCCACCTAAAATAAAATTTGAATTAAATGCCTCTAAAAACAGTCAAGAAAATACAATACACAATATGTAAAGAACGTTACAATAAACATAACTATTGAACAAGGAACAAGAAAATAAAAAATAATCTTTAAAACTAAAAAGGACAAAAACTAAAAAATTTCTTTTGGTAGCTAAGGTAGCGATAATAAATACTTGAAAGCAACATTGAGATAAATACACAAATATTTTAAATTAAGCCACCTATTTTAGATCACCGTATACAGAAACTGTACAGTGGCTATGCAGAGCCAAAAACATCGAACGACAAAACGGAGTACAGGGACCCGATTCTTGAAATAAATCCGTATACGGATTTGACGATATTCGGAAAAAAATCGAATGAACTCGAGTATTTGTATTCTTGAAACCGTATGAGACTTTTGTTATACGAATTCGACATCGAATGGGTCAAGCTAGGAGAATTTGATTTTCCGTATACGAATTGAATATTGCAAAACCTCTAACCACACTTTTACAGATGTTTGTTTAATTTTATTATTGTTACTTGCTTTTTTCTGTATACTTTTGAGTTTTTGTAAGTATATATACTTGTGAAAAATATCTCGGTTTATGTGGAATAACGGTTTTGAGATAAATATCAGTGAGCAGTGAATGAAGACTTTCTTTTGGTAACCAACAACGAACTGAAACTAACTTTGTTCATATTTTTTACTTGCGATTGATTGGTAGGTATTAAGGTTTGTTTATGGATCATTTGGACGATTTTGCCCTTTTGGGGGCGATTGGAGAATTGGAAGAAGACGAAATTGATGGCAATAATCGACGTATAGTCTTTCAGCATAGGGAAGCTTTTGAAGAACTAAGTGACAATCACTTTATTGAAATTTATCGGCTATCAAAACCTTTGGTTGATTGATTTGTTAGAACCAAATCTATGACATCCAACAAGATTGTCAGCCTTAGATACAAAGGTAATTTCAATCTTTAGTAAATGAGTAAACTAATTTTTTTTTCAGAACCTTACATCATTAGGTTTTTTTGCTGCAGGATCATATCAAACAGATGTTGGACACAGCGTGATGCATGGGGTTTCCTAATCATCTGTTAGTCGTGCTGTTGATGAAGTCACCAATGCACTTAACCGACCTGAGATTTTAAATTCATATGTATTGAGGATAAAATAAAGAAACGAGCAAAAAAACGTAAATAAAATTGGGAAAAATTTCGGTTTATTTGCTCTTCTTTCTCAACACATCGTACATTTGTTTCGGCACACGTACAAAAAAGAAGAAAACAGAAGTTCTCAAACTGTTTATTCGAATAAAACATCCGTATACGGAAATTTTTTCGCATACCATTCAAGAATTGAGATTGACGTTCTTATTCGAATCTTTTGTTCGAATTTAATTCGTATGCTACTGAAATCCGTATAATTTCAAGAATTGAGTCCCAGGCGGCGTTGGTCTCTACAGGCCGGGATTTCAGCCCCTTCCGATCCCTAGCGATATGCATCGTAACCTTCGGGCTCCCCTTGGGCTGCCCCCCTTCGCAACTGTGGGGGTTCGCGGTAGGAGCGCTACGCCACTGCTTAAGATATATCTAATAACATTTCATTCACGCTAAGGTAAATAAAAACCTCCAAATTGTGAGTATAATGGAATTAATTATGTGATTATAATACATAGAAACGTTAACGTTAAAAAACTAGTTTTATTGGAAAATCTTTCTATTTAATTAAATATCTTTCTTGGTAATTAAAATTTCGTGATCTAATGATTATTAACCTACTAATTAATCCGTTTCTGTTAATTACTAAGAACAATATTTACATTTTTCAATAATTCGATGAGACTAAAATATATGATTGAATGTATCGGTTTCGAAAGTAATGAATCAACACGAATGGTAGGTTACTATGTCAGTTTCGCTAACTTTAGATGTATAGTCGAATGTGAACACCGTGTACTCTGTTGTGTGTATTGATATCATGCGTTTGTTTACAAGGATTTTAATGTTCCTAACAGTATTTTTAATATGTTGGAGTTATCCGCAAAAGAATTTTTATGATCCTGACGAATTTGAGAATTTACGGAAACTATCTGCGCTGAAAGGTAAGTTTAATGGAATTTTTATTTTGTTTATGAAGAACCTGTTTGAAGAGTTAACTTGTTACATTTTAACGGTTCGATTACAATACAATTTTTGTACGAATAAAGAGAAAAATGTTATCAAATACATTTGGATGTTTTTGGAAATAAAATCTGTAAAATATGCTTATTATTGGAGGAGGAATTATTAGTTAGGTTAGGTTTATTTACTAGAAATCTTTTGTTGATGTTGATTGTTCAAGTAAAGAGAAAAATGACAGCAAATACATTTGGATGTTTTTGAAAATAAAATCTGTAAAATATGCTTATTATTGGAGGAGGAACTATTGGTTCAATTAGTAGAAATATTTTTAGTAATATTTATCATATTAGATTCGGGTTACTACAATATAAATTATATAATAATAAACAGAGTGAGGTAAAATATTAGGAGTTAGATTATATCGGAAATTATTTTCTTAATCTTCTTTAAAAAAATGTTTTTTTTTTAATTTAATCCTGATGAATCTTAGAAACGTGTAAATTTTGAGGTCTGAATCTTCTTCATAGATGTTTGATCTTTCTTTGCTTAATTTTTTGTTGTTTTGAATTGCTTTTTTGGGAAATTCTTAAAATGAAGGAATATTCATTTCGCATTGTTCATAAATATCATAAAGTGTTGATTTCGTTGTTTTTCTCTATCCAGCGTTATCAAAAATTGTAATACGATAGGAGGCCAGCTCGTAGTTTAAATATGCAATTACGGAATATTTTATTATTATAAATTAGTAAAATTAGTTTGCACCGTTTCAGCGACACAAAGAAATCTGTAAGCAAAAGCAGAACCGGTTTTAGATAAAATTTCATTATTGCAGGATCAAAACGCACTAGAGATTTATTTATTTATTTATTTTTCCGATGAATAGCAGTTTTACCGATAACTGTAATAATGGATTTTTTTGAAACTTTTGTCAATTATGTATTCTTTCAGAAGCTCCATGCTTTGAACCATTAATTTCTTGTTTCAGTTGCCTTCGTAGATCGCGACTAGAACATTCCAAATTTCTTTCTGTCTATTGTCTCAAATCCCTACTCTCCACTTTCAGATATTTCAAAACCTTTGATAAAAAATTTTAACAATAAAATATTCATGTTTTATACATACAACAACCAAACAACTTATTATATTCACTGCGACATGGAATCAAGCAGAATAAATAAAAAACTATGACATTGTTTATGTTGGCATACAATAATATATCTGTTTACTCATCTAGTAGGTATATTCATTGTTCGGAGCCATCTTCCTCTTCGAATGGTCGCCAAAAAGCCATAATTTTGATTATTACCAACAAAATAGTTTTAGTCAATAAAACAAAATCTCAATCACAGCAACATCTAAGAACACAATATCTCGTAAATAACAGAAATGAACTAAACCCACCCTGGGCCGTTAACACTCCATGTGGACTAACAATTCGAGTACATTTTTCGGAGACCAATCGGAAGCTACATAATCCTCAAAGAGACCTTGCCGCATACAGTTATTTTATTGTGAAACAGTGCAAACTAATTCTACTCTCAACTATACAAAACTGTAAGGTTTTACTTACATTTATTTACAGAGTGTAGCAATATACTCCCTTTCTTTTGGTTGTTTAATTTTTTAATTATGTTTTCAGCAACAAGTAGAATTGGATCGACAAAAAATGAAACTAAAAATGTTACCATCATTTTGGGCGATAGATTTTTAGTTGACGTTCCATGCAATCCTCCATATAAAATGATTAGAGGCGTTTGTAGAGAAACCTTTAGTAGGTGAAAACTTTACATTCAAAAGGAATAATTTAAATATTTGTAAGTATTCTTCAATGTTATATGCCAGTCAAATTATATTCAAAAAAAGCGTTTTAAGGCATTAATTTCCAACAAGCTGGTACCTAATAATTTGAATAAGGAAAGGGGGGTAAATATAAGACGTCCAATAAGCTTTCGAAATATAGGTACAAAATTTTAACTCATAGCTGGTCGGGATCAGGAATGCCGAGGAAATTAATTCCTCAATAAACTCTAATTTCACTGACCTATAATGTTTTTTTTTAATTTAAACTTTTTTTTTAGATATCTAGGGCACTGTAAGAATATGTGGAATCACTATAGAAATTAAAAAACTTTTTTCGGACACCTTCATATGTTTTAAGGTGCATTATTTATTGTAAATGTAGAAAATGGTCTATCACATAATTAAAAAAAAATTAAATATTACTTTACAAAAACATATTTTGTATCAAATATAATATACAAAACATGTTAAAACGAATATTATGTATATTACGATATCAACTTTTTTGCGACGCTGCCCAGTTATTTTCTTTTATACATGATGGATACATAAACATATTATTTCGATTTATTGTCAGAGTAGTACAGATAATTTTTCGAAAATTAGAAGGGTTTAGGTACTATAAATATAACAGATTTTCAATTTTTGTTATGTGTTGTACTTCAAATTCCGCTTATTTTATTTGAATAAATATAAAAAAAATAACCAACCATTTATTTTCGACCCCCCTAAATCCAGAACCTTGGACTGGGAACATTTCGTATCTCAATAACATTACTAACTCCGCCTCTTTCAAGATGGCTGAGTTGGTAAATTATTTTTAATAAGAATTTTTATCTTCAAATACTTTGTATTCATATAAAAGTTATTGTAGTGGCAATATACTGAAATAAAAAATAACCGATCACCTTAATGACATCGTTTCAAGATAAATTGGGGTAAAATCGAAAAGTCCACTTTATTTTCATTAAAATGTTGATAATATTAGATTTATATGTTTAAATTTCTCTATAAAGTATCTGAATACCTCTTAAAGCAATAGTAAATTGTATTTAATACGAAGAAACGTTTTATCAGTATCATAACAATTTTTATGGGTCAACGAAGTCGTCATAACAACTCCAGCAACTTTATTATATCTGATGAAAACTAGTCAGTGTATTAAGGTTAAGATGGAAGCTTATAAATTCATATATTATTTAGTCTTACTTTTGAGTAGTGTCTCGGTAAATTCACAATATCAATTTCAACAAATTCCAAACCCATACAATTTACCACAGCAACAAGTTTGGCCTCAACAACAACAAGGTTGGCCTCAACAACAACAAAGTTGGCCTCAACAACAACAAGGTTGGCCTCAACAACAACAAGTTTGGCCTCAACAACAACAAGTTTGGCCTCAACAACAACAACAAGATCCTTATTTTAATCAACAGCAATTATATTATCCTGTGAATCAACCTATTTATCAACCCGCAAATAACCAACCAGTTTATTATCCTTATCCGTACCAATATGGAGGTTAGTATAATTATCTTACAGGGTTAATAAAAGGTTTTGAATATTTTTGAAGTGAAAACTTCTTTAGTCGCGTTGACAGATTTTTTGTAGGGGAAAAACTAATGGGCTGCTTACGTCAATGACACCGCGTCATCGATATGCTGTATCACGTGCTGCGCCTGCACTGTGCTGGACTCTTTGGATAGGTGACGATAACATTTTTAAAAACGGTTAATTTTTTGTAAAAGTTCGATAAAGTGTTTGAAGGAGTTCAGTTTATTTGTAAAAAGGTCCGTCCACCATGGAAGTACAATAAATTTTTTTAAAAAGCGTCAATTTACTAGCAAAAATATATAACTACCATAGGCGTACGATCAAATTTTTAAAAGGGGTAAATTTATTTGCAAAAATTCTGATCTACCATATAGGCATGCAATAAAATTTTTATAAGGAAATAATTCATATGTAAAAATCTTTAGAAGGGTTTGATTTGTTTCCCATCTACCATACGCTTACGATGAAATTTTTATAAAAGAATGACTTATTTATAAAAATTTCTATATAGTTTTTTAATTAATTTTAGGTGGTTACCAGGTGCAACCGCAACAAACTGTACCAAAAAATGAAACTCAAAACCAAACTGTAACACCGGATCCTTACGCAGGTGTTGAAACCGAGTACATAGACGTACAGCCTGACGCTTTTAGAAGGATAATTGAACAACTTCAGGTTCAACCAACGATAATTTCATACGAAAATCGAGCTGTCAAACATGGAGCTCACAATCCCAAATATTCTTATGCTATAACATCAGATCAAAATAACAATACGAACGCTCCAGCTCCTATTAAAAAATACGAATCAAGTTCGAAGATTTATACCTTTAACAAAACGTACGTTTTACATCCTGGGGATAATACAAATTCGGTTGTGAATTTGAATTTCGTTAATGGGGTACAAGTTACGGATGCGCCGGATGATACTGAAGATAAAATAACGGTAAGACCAGAAACTTTGGAAACCACCTCCGTACCGACAACTACGGAAAGTGACGAACCTGAGCCTGTGAATAAATGGTTTTTAAGTTAATTCGGATTATTTGAGGGTTTTTTAATAATATTTAAATTTAATTTAAGGGAATTTTGAAATTTTCCATTTAAAAGTAGTTTTAAGTGAAAAAACGGTATTTTCCATCTCTTCATACACTATATATAATCTAAACCTATCTATCCCAAGGTGTATAAATTCAGATTCATTGTCATAGGTAGATCTGGTTACTTTTTTACCGACTATAGCGAAATATTATTCCACCTCCACCTTTTTTATAACGAATACACGCATAGCGGTTTGTTGGACCAGTGTTGCCAGAGCTTGCTTGATTGTGCGGGATCTAGCTACTTTCTTTTATAATTAACTTGCTTGAATCTCTCCAAATCTCGATCGTTTCTAAATCTAAAACCAGTAGGTGTAACGGAATAGAATACACAATTGACAGAGCCTGTTTAGATTTGTGGTATTTGTAAAAATTGGGTACATTATTTTGGTTTAGTTTTGAAGCCTACCCCAAAATCCAAAAAAAGAAGAAGAAAAAGCACTCTATTCAATGGTTATGCAATATTTTTTGGTTGTTATTGTTTTCAATTTTTTAAAAGAGAAAGGCGATAGCGAAAGGGAAAGCCTGTTTGAATTTGAAATTGGGGATGAGGGAGCAAAGGACGTTACGTCCTGGACGAACGAACAAATTTCCGAATAGATGACACCACTTCTAGTGTCTATCCCCTCCCCTATTCATGTCATTATTTTGTGCAGTTGAGCTGAACACAAAAGACAAAAAAAAAATTCAGTGAAAATTAATTTTTTTACCATTTTATTTTCTAGTTATTACTACTCGCTCATTAAAAAAAATCCTTAACAAATCGAAAACAAATAAGTATGTGGCAACACTGTGCTGTACCCATTCCTTTCCTTCGTGTTGTTCCGTTCCCGTTGATGTGTTTTGACGTTACTTAGAGATGGGAACGATACATTTATTTTGATGGTAGCTGAGCTGTATCGAATGTTGTATCAAATTCCATGCTCTTTTTCTATTATTCCTTCACTGTAAGTTTGGATTAACATACGATTGCTTGGATCCAGTTCATCGTTAGTTATAAACTATCAAGTTATGTCCTTGAATTTTTGGTTTATTCCAAAAAATAAACTAAAGGAGTGATGGATATCCAACGGATGTTCATTAGAAAAATATATTTGAATGTTTCATATATTTTTGTAACACTAATTTTGCTATATTATTATATATTGTATTATTTATAATTATATTTTAAAAAATTGTTGAATAATATTTTTTAAAACCGAAAACAAAATGGTTGTCCATCCTCCTTTTTCATATCCCGATCCATTTTTCAACTTTCACATTATTCCTTTTACTTTTAAAAACCTAATTCCAATGATTCGAAAGTGACAGGCGGTATTTCGTACAAAGTTTCATTAGTTAAAATTTTCAATTTTGTAAAAACAAAAGATAACATTTGACATTCGACATAACCTACACGATAATAGTAACTGTACCGTTTTAAACATTTCTTGTTCGACAAGATGAGATTGTTTTTAATATTTTTAACATTATCAATTTTTTACCAGCAAAACGGTACTGCTTCACTTCCCGGTAAAAATGGTAAAAGGTTCATAGACGTACCAGTGGGATGTGAAGATGGGTTCAAGTATTCGGCTACTGGGGGATGTTTTTCACCTTTTACTTTGACTGTAGCTAATAATACTGAGGACAGGTATGTATTTATTTATATGACCGTAGATTATTTTTGTTAAATATAACATAAGCCAGTTTTAATGAAGGTCTTTCAAATAGTGGAAGTTTTCATGTGACAAAAAATCTACACATTCTTCATTTTCATAGGTCCAAAGGTAATTTCTATCTTTTTATCACCTGTCCTTATTTTTCCTTTGAAATTTTCTAATTACCAACCAGAATGGTTGTTTATATCGTGCAGATATCCCAGCTCCGTTTAACTTAAAAGTGGAATTCAATGTCTGTAGAGGCATATAGCTTGAGAAGTAGTTGTTGATTCTTAATGAAGGTTCTATGTTCATTGGAAAGTATTTTTCACAAACTTTGTAAGGCGTTATAATAGTACTAAACTATTATCTTTGACATCTATTGATAACACACACACTTCACTAAAATGACAATTTTTACAAGAAATTGTAAGTAAATACAGAGTTTGGCATCATGGGAGGAAATTCTCGTCTTGAAATTTAAATTGCTGAAACAAATTATTAATTGAAACAACTTTATGTATATTACTATACATTATCTCGAAGTGCCGGCAATATGCAAACATGGCTCCTGAATCAAAAGTAGAACTAAAGCGACCCAATTATAGTGTTTACCAAGTCGGTTACTTAGTTATGTCCAATGACGGCCATGGAAGTTATTATCAACTACAGACCTCTACATATTATGGTGGAAAGTGTTGCAGAAGGAAAAAGATACAGACTAAGTGGAGAGGGAATCATTAAAAAAAATCGGTAAAACTGGGACATGTCACAAGATGGTATGAGGAAAAAGTATAACTTTACAAAGAAATTCAATACGGAATTGAGCTGCAAGAAGGAATGGGATCCAAATACCATTACCAGACTTAAAAATAATGCCATTCAATGTTACACAGACGGTTCAAAAGCAATAAAAGGAACTGGGATAGGAGTGTACGGGCCAGGAACCACCAAGCACTCCGAAAGCTTGGGAAAAACCACAAGTATCTTTCAAGCGGAAATTCCCGCCATAAGAAAGTGTGCCCAGTTCAATATTGATAAAGGATATAAAAGACAAAGAATTATCATAATGTCGAATAGTCAAGCAGCCATTGAAACGAGTTCTTGTGTAATTAGTTCCAAAATGGTATGAGAATGCTAGGCATACTCAATGAAAGGGATAAGAACAATATCGTCACCTTACTGTGTATTCCAGGACACACTGGAATTGAAGGAAATGAAATGGCAGATAAACTAGCAGAGAGGGGCTGAAACACCCTTTTAATGACCAGAACCCTTCTGCGGTATTAGCTCCAATGTAGAATTGAAAGGAATAGGCACCGCCGAAAAGAATATCTGACCATTGGAGAGATCTAGTAGGGCTTAGAGGCTTAGACAATCAACCATACTTCTGGGTGACTACAACCAGTTGAGATCCAATGAATGCCTAAGTTAGAGTAAAACTGGAGTTTTAACAGATGTCCAAACGGAATCTGCTTGAATGGGAAACTGAAAAATTTTAAAATAGTGTAGAAAGAAGAATGTAGATTCTGTGACATGGAAGAAGACACTTCTATCCACACACTTGCAAATTGCACAGTAGTTCAGAATCCTAGGGAACAACACCTAGGAGATTACTGGATAGAAGACATTTACCTAAGTTAAAGCCTGAAGATATCCTAAAATTCCTCCGGGAAATAGGACTAAAATAGTCTCTGAGAATTTCCTTAGGAATTAAGTAGAAGTAAGGTTGCACAATAGGTCCTTGAAGTCTCAGTGAATCAATACATACGCCGTTGTACATGATCTACGATACAAGTTATTCTCACAGGGTGCCGTGTCTTCTGTTGGGTTTAGATGTATAGCAGTATTTTATTTCAAGTAGGTTTGTATTATAAATATTTGCTGAACGAAGTAATTCGTATGGAAACCATATGAAACGACAGTTCGAAATGCTCTATCGCGGGAATCTAATAATTTATGAAAGTGCACGCCACTGGAAGTTGTTTGCAATCAATGGTATTAAAAATGTCTGTCTTAACGTTGATTTTAAAAAGAGTACTACGTTGTTTTAACCTTTCTATTATTGGAAAAAAGCACAACACTGTAAAATTTATAATTCATATCATAATAATCTGATAAATATTATTATCTTTAATTAATACTCCCATTCAATAGATTATATGATAAGTATATTTAATTAGATCATTCATTTTCTACAATGGCGAAGGTAGGTTTTTTCTTGCTCATCATATTATTATTCGATACAATTTTTGTGAAAGCAACAACAGAAAATACCGAAACTACTGCTAATCCAGTGAATTCAGGTCTGGTGAAGAAGGGGAGAAGTTTTATTGGTCCTAATACTTGTAAACGTGGTTTTGTTTACAAATCTGGAAGGTGTTTTCAAATTTTCGATGAATATTAACAGTAAGTCATATTTTATTTACAAATATACAGTAAAAGTCACGAATGTTTCTCGGTACGTCATAACTCATAAATATCCGAATCAAATCAATAGGACAGTTTTCACCAGCGGCGCATCATTGTTAGAGGGTTCGGCAATTCCAGAAATAAATAATTGTTACAAAACTTACCTCTTGAATGGCATTTAACGGCAGAAGTGGTCCGTTATTAGTCAATTCCTTTTTGGAAATATTCATGTAATATTCTAATACACTCACATTTACTTTCGTTCAAACGTTTACCGGGCATTTTGTCGAAAAATATCACAATAAATGTAAATGAACTTTACCTATATTTAAAGTAATGACAATAACGACGAACTTCAATGGTGACAGAATGATTTCCGCATAAAGTCACGTTTCGCTTTTTAAGTACAATCGTTGTCACATTTGTTTTAATTGGACATACTTTGTTAGTGAAGAAACATTCGTGACTTTTACTGTATGTAAGTGCCTAGAGCGAGATATTTTTTATTTTGCACCCTACAATTTTTACAGAAATTTAAGAATACACAACCTACGATACATATAAGAATGATTTACATCGTCCTAATGTTTATTTTCTATAATAAAGGTAGGATACGATTAACTGTATATCCTGTAACAACTTTTTGTAGTAAAATGTAATGCGAAATTCGGTTCAAGATAAAAAGATAAGAAGTACTGTCGCCACAGCAACTTGTCTGTCTCCGTGTTTTACGTTTTTTAGAAATGTATTTGGTAATCAATCTAAGCCAGAGGGGTATTTATACATTTTTCAATGTAGGCCATTTAAGATATTTTCGAGTTTAGGGGTACTAGGGAAAAGAAGAGAACGTTTTGTATAAAGAAAAATCAAAATATACGGCAAGTCTCAAGTTCGTTTTCTATTCTTATTAAATCCCTCGGTATTGATGAAGAATGGAGAAGCAAAATAATACAACATAACTGTCTATTATATTATACAGATCATTTCTAAGAAAACTATCCATCCCACGTAATTCTAAAGGCGTTACTTTTATGAACAGATGAAAAACACGTCAAAAATCATATGAAGGGGGTCGTCTTTTTGTTCATATGTAATTTGTTATAACCCACCTATGGCCACCCCTTCCAATTTTTTAAATAGAACTCCATACCCAGACAGCACACGTCGTCTTAAAGACGTCTTATTTATGTTCATTGTAAATCTGGACGCCTAAAGACTGAAAACAGGCATGCCAAAGATGTCTTTTCAAAGATGTCAATAAGATGTCTTTCAAATGCCAGGCAGGATGTTTCAAACAGAAAATTATAAAAAATAGATAATAAGAAAAAAATATGTCTAAAATCCTTGGTGATTTTAATGATTTGCGTTTCTCAAACCAATAACAATAAAAGCTGAAATGTAAAGAATTTTCATACATATACAGATTGCAAAAGGGCTTTTCGAACCAAACGATTTACACAAGCACGACAAGGAAAATATGAGAAAAACAGCTTGAAAGAGAGAGAAAGAACAACAGTGCGTGGCCAGCGAGGGCGTGTATTTAGTTCCAGAGGCCGGCCGAATCTCCACTGCCCCCCCATTTCAACCGCTGTTGTCAGAAGCGCAGACTAATTTGTACTAAAAATGATATTTTTGTTTCGTCATCGTTGACTCCTTTTCGAGCTCATGCACATTTAGGCAAAACCAAACACCTCCATCCGGCAACAGTGTCCTTTACAGAGAGAATTCACATTTAAATTGCTATTCCTAGGTCTTTTCACGTTGGAAGCGCATGCCATTGTATTTGAAAATGACACTGTTGCCGGATGGAGGTGTTAGGTTTTGCCTAATAGTACATGAGCTCGAAAAGGAGTCAACGATGACGAGACAAAAATATCATTTGTACAAATTAGTCTGCGCTTCTGCAACAGCAGTTGAAATAGGGGGGCAGTGGACATTCGGCCGGCCTCTGGAACTAAATACACGCCCTCGCTGGCCACGCACAGTTGTTCTTTCTCTCTCTTTCAAGCTGTTTTTCTCATATTTTCCTTGTCGTGCTTGTGTAAATCGTTTGGTTCGAAAAGCCCTTTCGCAATCTGTATGTATTTGACATAAGACGTCTAATAATTTTCTTGATCAAAACAAGCAGGAAGACAGTACACAGAGTCCTTCAGGAACAACTTCTCTACCCTTTTCATGTTCACTGCGTACAAGCTTCCAATCCTGAAGATTAACAGCCATATTTGGCCCCTCGAAGACGTAACAACAATTTTCTGTAAACATGTGGGCTGGTATTTAATTATTGCGTAGTATAATAAGTACAAACAGTTTTTTTACTCTACAGCCCAAACGGCTCATTAAACAAAAATGCTTGTTTTGATGTCCCCTATAACCACTAAAAGATTGTCGGTTATTTTTCATATCTTTTTTACAAAGAAGAAGTTCAGTTCTTAGATACGGCTTTAATTTTAACAACCAATAAAAATACATTACACCGCAGGGCGGAGGACGGGGCAAATGTCTTAAAATGGTCAGACAGCGACATCGGTAAGACATCTTTCCAAAGATGTCTTAAAGACGTTACCTTTTGTAACATCCGATGTCGTTAAGACGTCTTTAAGATGCTTTTCTGGCAAAAACAGACATTCCTAAGACGTCCTGGGCCCGTATTCTGGAACCTCGGTCGGTGAATGTCGCATGCGACTTTTCAAAATTGTCGCACGAAACGCAAAGCTGGTATTCTTGAATGTCGAAATCGACAATTTTCATGCGACAAATTCTCACTAGGGTTTGAGCAAGTGACAAATTGTCATATTTGCGAGATTTTAATTTGTTGTGGTTAGGTTAAGTATAGAAAAGGTCAATTTTTCTTAAATTAAACATGGAGGACTACGAAGAAGAGGCTGTCGCTATTCAACGGGAAATATTACAAGAGCTGTATCCTGAAGAAGGGTTTAGACGTAGAAGTTATGTATTTCAAAATGCATTTAATATGCATGAGAAAATGTTTAAAAAACATTTTCGATTGACGAAAGATTTAACGACTAACTTAATAAATAAATAAATAAATTTACAGCATTGCCACATGTACATATGCGACAAAATGTCGAACGGTGACATTAATGTCGAAGGTGGTTCGAGAATACGATCTCAAATTTTCGTTCGACATTTTTGTTCGACAAATGTCGATTGCGACATTTTCGATCGAGATTCGAGAATACGGGCCCTGTATGTCGAAATACGACATCTTATAGACGTCTTTACGATATCTTTGTGCTATTTGGGTCAGTATTGATGAAGAATTATGTGGGGTGTATATTAAAATTTCTGGTCATTCGTCCAACACAGTGTTTTTCAGTCTATTTTAATTCCCGGCATCTTTACCACAAACCAACAAATTGCTGGTTATTTAAAAAACTAAAAGAGCCGAGATACACAATTTAATCTAAAACATGTTTCTGAATACACATCTGTAAAAACCGCCTGCGGGAAAGTTAGAAAAAAAGATTAAATATTGATCCAGAATTATCTGACAATAAAAATAGATAAAAATTATCGATGTTTGACGTTTTGTCACACATCGAAGATATTTAGTGTTTGGTTAACAATGAAAGGAGTGAAAGAATTCGCTATACTTATTTTAATAACATATTTGAGTTGTGTTATGGCTGGAGAATGGATGACATATGAAGAATTTTTCACAATTAAAAAAATTTTGAAATCGAACGCGACGATAATGAATCTTGGAAATATTGTTCGAGTACACGAAAATTGTGCGGTAAATTACATACAGATCGCACCCGGGTTTTGCAGGAGAATATTTGGAACTTAATCTAATTAGGAAGGTATTTATACTTTCCGACTGATAAGGTGAGTCATCTTGAGATTTTTTTGAGGATTAATCACACAAAATCCGTCTAATGATAATAATAATAATTTGATTAATAACTGATTACGATTTTAAAATAGACGAACACATTTGAGATATACAAAGCATCGTATGTACTTAAACATGAATAGTAGGTTCACTCGTCGTTAGCGCTTTCTTGCCGCGCTTATAAACATGCCGAAAAGCGGTCGTTGCAAAACACGTGCTCCGTATTTACAGGGGTATCGCGATTTACTACCTTCATAACTTGTTGATTTATAGATTGACTGTTTGGTACGGGGGCTGATAAAAACGTATGTTGTTCTGCTATGTATAGTGAGTATTTAATTGGCAACATCATATTGTAAGAAATAAACTAGAATAAATGATTAGAATAGCCTTTACTACATTATATAAATAGAATATTTGTAATTCGTCAAAAATGTACCTGTATTAACGATTGGTTAATAACAAATATACAGGGTGTGTACTTACAATGGGCTGTACCTCGTAAACAAGAAGAGATATTAAAAAAATTTCAAAACAGATTCTAGGATAGAGAGGGAGAACTAAAATTACATGAGAGAGAACGCACCTTCATCACCTACTCCACCTACAAAAATTTAAATGGCAGCCCCCTACTTGTGATTCGTCGTTGGAAAGCCCGTCGAAAAAATGCTTACCAACGTCCTAAGTCATAATTATACAGGGTTTAACAATGAAGCGTAGGCCAAGACTCACAGAACATACACTCTCTCCGGGCACTCGCATAAGACTTGCCTGACAGATTCATCTTCCTGTTCACACATCCTGCATAGAGGTATGCCCACTAGCCCCATTGTATGGAGGTGTTTCCTGAATTGACAGTGGCCAGTCAGAAACCCTTCCGCTAAACGTAGGTTTTTCCTGGTCATCGCCAAATATTTTTTTCTACTCCAGCTTCCCAGGTCGCCCAGGGTGATCCTGCCTGGCAAAACTGCATCACTTGATTTCATCCCATCTCTTTAGAGATTAAGTATGGGTGTAACGTTTAGCCGGGTCCAAGAATTCTTAGTTCAGCCGCTTCCCTGGCTAGAGAATCGGCAATACGCTCCTGTCGTGCCCCTTTACTCACCTCAGGATAATATTGTTATCTACCGAGGCGTTAGCTAAATCTCGATGGCACTCTAACACTAGCCCTGATGTAACACGTTATCTATTCAAGGCTAGTAGAGCTTGTCTGCTATCAGTGCAGATTCCTTTTCTGGTTAGTTCCTTTGTGGCAATTGAGATACCTGCCAGTTCTGTTTGAACCACGCTGGTGTTTCTTCCCATTCCCCACTTAATCTTTAGGCTTAGTGATCTGGAATAAATTCCACATCCTGAGCTGTCTCTGTATTGTATGTCTATGTATTGCATTTGCAGCATCTGTGTTCTGTTTTTTTGTATTTTGTAGGGTTTATTAAACACAAACCTGGGTTCAATTGCATCACTGGCCGCCTGCAGTAGAGGCAAGCGCTTCCCGCCACAGTTGCAGTCTCAACTGACCCATTCCTACTTCGGGGTTTACACCAGCCGGGTGCAATCGTAACATGGCCATTAACGCAACCTGTCCAGCCTGTATACTAACTACGATCGTACCTTTAAACTAAAAAATACACACGGTATATGTCTGTCGCATGGTTGGAACTTTGAAATCCCGAAAAAGAGTAGCATCGGAGATAGAGATTGCGCTGAGAGGAGCTTAGAGTGAACCTGCTATAGTTCATTTAAAAACCAGGAGGATTAATTTGAAAAGCCTTACTCACACCATTAAAAGTTACCTGATTAGTTACTAAAGGGTGTGTTCCGAGAAAGTAGTCAACATTCGTGTTCAAAATCTATTAAATATGCCTTGATGGACGAAGAAATCAGCCACGCCACCAACTATTTGAGACATTTTGGATTTAACATGAATATTTTTAGTTTTTCATCTAATATATTATATTTGTTTACACACATTTATTGTACATTGTTCTTCTGAGAGTCCTAAATAACCTATTTTCAGCGTTTACATTGTTTTGCCGGTTAATAAGCGAAGAGCTGTACTCGAAGTAGAAGGATCCATAATTGCAGATATTCAATACAATTTCTTACTGAAGGTTTTAAAGGAACAATTTTAACGAAATAGAGTGGAAACTAAGTAAAAATAATAAAATAATAACAGCGGATGCAATGACAAAAATAAGAATTGTCAAAAATGGAAATTAATAAATTATCAGCTGATGTCAATGCTACGAAGTGTTGTGTGAAACTGGGCGGAATCTGACCAATCAGAAGTCTACAGAATTGCCAACTTAAATTCAAATTCTTTATGTACGGGCTACAACGTTACTACTTAAAATTATTATCATTGTATTTATTATCAGTTTTGTTTTATTAGCTCTCAATCTACTTACTGCCTAAGTCAAGGGCGTATCCAGCTTTAAACAAAAGAGGGTAGTATTTTTGAATTGTATAAGATGTTTTTAATTAACTGACTGGTGACTAGATATAAATTTATGACAAACTTGTTGGATAGGGATAGATTCTCCCATGTATGTATGTATATTGGGGTGACATTCACTGAGACCTCCCATTGATAGGTACTGAATAATTTAACCAACTTTGTCTTACAACTGCATTTTATTACATGTTATATTATTGATGGGATATACCTAATTATTCACAATTTATGTAAATGAATCATTCTCTGTGAAAGGAAGTGTATTATTTACACGACTCGATATAAACCTTGATAACATGTTTTTTCTTATGTTAACCTCAAACGATATATGTATTCAACGAGTTTAGACGCAGTATTTGTCGTAAAAATATGTATTTTTTGTGGTTTTTGTTAGTTTTTTCGTTAATAATGGGATTGTGTACAGGGGAATGGATGACTTATAAACAGTTTTTCGAATTGGAAAAATTGAAAAATGCCGACGATGGGGTTTGTATTCTTATTTGTTTAAAATAATTTTTTTTGCGGGTTATAAATAAACTATTCCACAAAAGTTTAAAGAGTTCATGGATTCAGTGATTGTGTTTTAATAAAATACAATTTTTGGTCACCAATTGTTTATATGTTATATATTGAATGTTTTTTTCTCTTCGTGTTTGCCATTTTTTGCAATAAGCTTGCGGCTTTAAAGAACAAAAACAACAATTTGAGGTTATGTTCCTTTTTAACACACTGGATAGTTTATAAAACAATCAAACTATCTTTCCGTTCGATAATTGTAATCTTCTCCGACAAATCTGTGATCACATGACCAAAAATCAATTGTCTCTGCGATCTAAATTCCGATATAATTATAGGCGATTTCGGCACGCTTTGGTCGGTAGGGACTTTGGTTAACCAATTGTTAGGTCCTACGTCACAGGTATGACGTGAAATACCAATTACAGGCGAAATAGTTTGGTTCTCAATTAGAACAGCTGATTGATGAAATTGACATTTGTGTACTCCATTCCATTATTACTAGACAAAAAAACGGACAAAACTGGAAGAATTTTAGAATATTGGCCAAAAATACAATTCGTTCCAACGACTTACAAATGAAAATCGAAACAAAAACTACTTTGGACAAGGATAGAAAGCTACCAATTTCAGTAACCGTGCTGCAGATCTCGGTATGCGATTTGACAGACCAAAAAGGGTACCAAAGCGTGTCGAAATCGCCTTATACAGAGTGTTTCATATTCGAATAATCTATTGGATTTTAAAAATTCTGATATACAGGGTGTTGTTTTGGAGATTATCGAATTTTGCAAATTTTTCTTTAACCAGACCTGGATTATAATTATTTTTATTACACTATCTTATTGTGTTATCAATGCAATATATCCTTACCAAAAATGAAATAAATATATAGGGTGGTTCTAAAGTTATCGCCTTCAAAAGCATTGGACTCAATGAATAAAACACCCTGTATCTCTGTTAATAATGATGTTAAACCAATTAACCAAGTCTATTTGGAACCACCAAAGTTTCCTCTACTTGCGGTTAACCTATGGTGGTTTAACTATGAAACACCCTGTATATTTCATTATATTCTTCTATTCTCTTCTATTTTTATGGATACATTTTTCTTTTGTTTCAGTAACCCAGCAAAATTAACAACAACACGAGGTAATGATACAAGCGACCAATGAAAACTAACACAAAAAGTGAAGTCATCAAAAATTTTAAACAAATATTTTTTCATTCGAACTATATCTACAAAACAACAGAAGAATTTTATACATACGGTTAAAGATCCAATCCCTATTGGTTTGCGTCTTTTCAGTCTCATATTCGTATACCATTACCTAAAAAATTGTTTTTTTTTTGGTGATATTAGTATAAGTATGCTTGAAAAATTTATTTTTAATATTAAAGGTAACTGTAGTGTTTTCTTTTAATTTATCATCGCTATAATATAGTTTGGCAGATTTATCTGAAGCTGTGAAAGGAATTCGGCTGAAAACATTCGATATTGGCACGTTTAACTATGAAAATGCTAAAGTGATAAGTATGTACAGATAATAATTAGAAAATAAACTTTTATATAAATAATGATAAAACGTTAGCTCTTTAATATCATAAGATTTTGTCAATTAACATTATTTTTTCGATTTTTCCGAAGATTTATCGATAGGCCGCTTGCTATGCAACCACCTGACTTGCTTTTGGCAAGTGCGTGCGCGTGTTCTGCCCTCTTACTTCGACTACTGACACTGATTATTCAGTGGCGTTGGTATTGTCTGTTTTTATAATAGTATTTTTCATTTTATTTGGCATCTTACATTTTTGTATTTTGTGATTAGTATTAATAAAGTTTTTTGTGATTTTGTATAGTGAAGGGTTTTGTGTTTGTTCATTTTTCAAAAATGAATCAATATATTGTGGAAAGTAACTTCATAGCCAAACTAGAGAGGTGATTGCTAATGTTTATATAGGTAAGCGATAATATTAATAACTATTTAATGATTAATGATTAATTTTACTTTTTGGTAACTTAGCATAAACATAACCAAGATAAGAAATGTTTGATTAACCATATAGGGTGAAAATACTTTGGTCTACTGACCGGAATGAAACATAATTAAATGTGGATCAAATATTATATCTTTGTTCACTTGTTTTTATAGAATTTGCGAAAAAGAAAGGAAAAATAAGTCGTTCAATTTACTGCTTAAACTTGGACTCGAGCTATTGTCTCTTTACACAGTAGTCAGTATTTCAGCAGTAAAAACAAATTCATAGGGAAGATCAAGAACTACTAAAGAATAACCCAAATCAAAGGTTCTGCAGTCCAGTAAAAAAAAGATCACGTCTGACTATTACCGAAAAAGACGAGAATTGTAAGAAGATTCAAATTTACCCTATTCTAGGGAAACGCTAAGGGGTTTGTTGAAATCTAGTGGTTTTTTTCTTTTGGCGAAAATGTGAAAATAAATGAAATATTTTGATGGAGCGCCCTAACATATAGTACATTGGAGGTATAAGTATATTCGCGATATACGAAAGTATCGCCAAGAAGGGGGATATTTTACTTATTTGGACGAAACGTGGCTAGACAATGACCTAACTTTCAAGAAAAATACCTTACCGTTAAAACAAAACATAAACTCGTAATTATAAAATGTTTTCAATACTTTTATAAAATAGATTTGCCAAAATATACACTGTTACCTTTGCAAATCAATTTACCAAAAACAAATTGCGCCTAAAAATGATAAAATATGAAGTACACGATAACAAATAAACTGAAAGTAGTATCGATAATTCAGCACCCTTTTAACCCTCAACTTTTTATGAGGGTTACATTAACGAAATATGGAACGCCACTGAAATAAACCAAATACTCTTAAGCTTTTTCGCCTCCCAGTATATCTTTGTCAGTGGCGTAGCTATCATAAGGACAAGTGGTGCAGTGCACCAAGGCCCCGGAGCTCAAGGGGCCCTCTAACCTCAGCTTTGAAAAGAAAAATAATAAAATAAAATAACCTTTCCTATACCTATCATAATTCACTTAACTCAGTCAACCAAGAAATAGATATTATATTAAATATTTCTTTAAAACAAAATTCACACCCGACAATAGAAGTTTTTATCGTTATATTACGATAAATACTGTAGTTGATGATTGGATTATTTGGAAGTCTTGAGTGCCACCTGCACCTACGTTGCACCAGGGCCTTTGTCCCCCTAGCTACGCCACTGATCTTTGTAAGCATTTTATTTTGGCAGATATAACCACCCTTTTAAATGTCAACTCTAAAATATTGAATTATTAAACTATGCCGTATTTTCGTAAGAAAGTAAATACACCAGAATTAACCTTTGAGGGATTCCAGAAGATGCAATACATCCATAAGTTGCTTAAATGTAAATAATTATAAAATTCCAAATTAAAAAAGATAAAATAACATTTGGCTTCTATACTAACTCCGTCCCTGTGCACCGCTACTGTCTAGAGTAAAGGTCACGCTGAGTACAGACTGCCGTACCATTTTCAAATTCATTGATACACAAAGTGTATTACAATGAGTCCAAACTACGTCTTAATTTTATTGTTACTTTTATTTTTAAATAACAGTTATTGCAACGTTACATCTTATTCAGAATTTTTTAAAAATATGACCAAACATTCCCCGCAAAATGTGGATAAGGCCTATATAATCAGAGTTAACTGCAGACAGGGGTATAAAATGATTTACGGAAAGTGTCGACAAATATTCTAGGTTAGTTTTTATATTTCATTAATTTATATTAATTTTCTCTCTGGTAGAAACGTATTTTTCTCATAGATGTCGCTGAGTACACGATTTACTTTGCTTTACTTTCCAAAGGGAATATTAAATACAATTTTGACAGACTTAAAATTTAATTTTATTCAACCGATAAGGTTATTTTTAGTGATAAATATCTTTTTTCGAAATAACAATAGGGCAGGTCCATCAACTGACAAGTTGACACTAATGACAGTCGCCCTGAGGATACACAATTATTTGGTTAGATTTAAGATTTGTAATTTGGTTGTTTTGTATTGATTTAATCATCTTTTTTATTATAAACATTCAGATATAGCTTTTAAAATACCTAAGCAAAAAGCACTAAGTAAAATCAAACAACTAATAAGAACCACGTGATGTGCAGAAAACGTTTGTTTATCTGTCATATTGACGTGTAGGCTTTTAATTAACTGAAAAATTGTTGGGTTACAAGATTTATATTTATTTTAGGTTATGGAATATATACAGGAATAAAAATGGGAGCAAATCCAATAGTTATTAGTTTTTTATTTAAAATTTTAGATATTTTATAATCTAATATTGTATAGGTATATTTATATAATACTGTTATTTAGTGTTGAATTAAATAAATGTTCATTGAAGACTTCACTTCTTCTTTTTTTAACTATTTACAACAGCAGAAGTTTTACTTTTCAGCCAGCTAAATTCTAGTTGAAAGTGGTGGATATTTCACAATAAAATAGTAAAAAGGAACTGGGCAGCATAAAATTGAACTTTTTTTCCAAAATTATATAAAACTACTAGAGTTCATATAATAGCCTTCTTGTGTTTTGGGCATGTCGTTTATTTTATTTGCTATTTTGACATATATAGCTAACCTTAAATTTGATAAATAAAATGATCAGGATCGTATTCAGCCAAATTCGAAAATGCTATGAAATTGGGATATGAAAACACTGTAAAATAAAACAAATTGTATATTCAATTTACATATTAAAATAATTTTACATTAGTAAATATAGTTCTGCAAAAGAATTATACAGCCTGTTTTATGGAAAAAGGTATTCTTCACTTGTAATTCTTATTGTTAGTGAATTTCAATGTTTTATTTGTTTAAATGTGGCCACTGTCTCATTGATGTTTTTACTGACCTAATGTATCAGGTGGTGTATTGAAAATTTATGTATGTATGTGTTTTGGGGTAACATTCACTGAGACCTAAAAGATCTATTGGGCCCCCTTACTTCTACTTCGTTTCTGAGGAGAGTCTCAGGAGTGTTGTCAAAAGCTCCTTTTATGTCCAAAAATCTATGGCACCTCGGATATATTGAAAATTTAACAAAATAGATATTATTCTATAGCTTTTTGAAACTACGACCACTTGCTCTACCGTTGAATAGCTTCTTTCCTAACACTAACTAGAGTATTCTATCTTTCTTACAAATTCCTAATGAAATAGGATTAACTTGATTTATATTAATTTCACTTATTGTTATATAAAAAATACTTACTTGGTTCACTGAAGTTAAAGGTATCAATGGTTTACCAGCTTCTTTTTCTAACTGAAAATATTTGATAACTTTCAAAATTAGATGCTGCTCTTTTTCCATGTATCTAGGCATATTTTTGTATTATTTAAATAAATAAATTGCCAACAATAAAATTAATATTTACTTTTCATAAATAATAATTGATCGTGAACAACAAAGTACAGACCTGACGAGAACTGTCAGTGGGACATTAGAAAAAGACGTAAGACACATTGCCGCTACGAAGGGAACGACAGCATCCTATTTTGAACGATAGAAATTTGCCCGATTGATGAGTCGCGCTTGCACGTAAACTAAACATCAACCAATCAAATTTTTCTGTTAAAGATTAGGGTTAACGTTTGCAATACGTTTAAACAGTTCATTATTGTGATATTTTGATTAGGATTAATCACAGACCTGCCTTTTTTTCCATTTCTTCCAACGTAATGTGGAAGGACATTAACAATCAATGACGCACACCAAAAAGGCTATTATATGAACTCTACCTCCCCGTATATGTATTAAAAAACAATACGTTTAATTGTAATAAGACAAAAATGTTGACTGAATGAGTCACTTATATTAATCAACTTATTTTGATATCTGATTTTGTTAATTGACGACCATGAACCTGAATATACATCAATCTATAAATCGCAGACTCAATATTCGGGATTTTCCATACCAATCTTTTCATCTATTAAAAAAAATTGATTGGAAGTGTGGGTACCAATCTATTTATGATACGCCCGTGTATTCATAGCAACACTATAAGGTTTGTTTTTTTATTTCAAAGACCACAATTCAAAACATTTTACATGCGAAAAATTAGTTCCTTGTTGGATACCGCATCTGTTGACGGAATAGCACAAAGAAATTAGAGTCAATGGAAAAGTCTAAGCCGGTTTAACGCAGGAAACTCAAGAAATATACACAGTATTGTCATGGATTTAGTCTTATGAACCCGAAATTATACGTAAGTCAGCTGTTTGGGTGTTCCAAGATGAACCAAAATCGACGAAAGTTATCAAAAGACGACTTTCGATAGTGATATAGAAAAAAGCTTTTGCCGGTCCCTCACTAAGCTTCCAGGACTCGCCTACGGCTCGCCCTGAAATCTGCTTATCTCGACCTGAAAAACACTACTTTTCGGTCTTGTATTAACTTAATCAAAAGATACTCTTCTGGGGCTTCCTTCATGAATCTATTAACTTCTTTAACTGCTTTAATTGCTCGCCTTTTTAAGAAAGCCGTCAATTTTGGATACTTTGAAATATTATCTCCTTCTTTCACCATCAGCATAGACTTGAGCATCGAATATTTAGCCCACATTGTCGCAGGATTCATCTTTTTGGAGATATCCAAAACGTACGCCAAAAGGATATTTTCATTCATGCCGTTTTCCACCTTATAGGTTTTTCTCCAGTCGTTGAAGAGCTGGTATTCCTTCTCATACCGAGCAGAAGACTTCGTAGGTATCAATTTACTGGTTGCTTCAGCTCATTTTATCTCGATTTCTTCAAAATTTGTTATTTTTGTTTTTACATCACGTTTTTGCATCACTAAGCAACTAAATCGAAAGCTATGCGATAAAACACGAATCAAAACCACCTACATACAGGTAGGTAATTTAAAATAAAACATTAAAATTTCATTTTTATTACAACAGAGTATGAAATAAAACATTGTACGATACAGGACCGTGAACTGTCATTAAAGTACTCGTCTAGAAATTCCAGACTCGGCTCCTTCGTCGCCTCGTCCGTAAACATCTACACTTGTACTTTAATAAGCCATTTCCCGGACTTTTAACGTAATTGTGTGTGTAATTGATATTATTGGTTGTCTAGTTCTCGAAATTTGATTAAAAAAAATTATAACGGCATCAAAAATAAACCAAATAATGAATATACATCAAGTAACGTACAGAAGATAATTAAACTTTTTTCATCAAATCTCTGCTCAGCCTCTTGGGCTTATTGTGGATCCTCCCAGTGCTCTGACTACAGCCTTTTCAGCCAATCCGTTTCCTGTATTAGCTCATACAGGTTCTTTACTGGTTAGTTGTAGAAGTCTTGTGGAGTCATTTGGGGTTTTCCATACAGTTTTTGCCTCCTGTGGTCCAGCGTCTCACAGTTGCATAATATGTGCAGAGCTGTTTCGGTGTCCTTTTTGCATCTTCTGCATGTAAGGTCTCCGTTATACAGCACTATTTTGTTCAGGTGCTCCTTCGTGGGAAAGTGTCCCGTAAGAAGCCCCGTTATGGTGCGTAGTTTGTTCCTGCTCATAGAGAGCAGTTCTTTCGCAACTTTTTCTGATGGTTCTTTTATTAATTTTTTCCCATGAGTTTGCCTGGGCGTATTCTTCCAGTGTTTTTTGCATTGTTCTTTTACCCACCCTTTTAACCATGACCTAGTGAAGCATCTGGAAATGCCCACAGATGGTTCGGGTCCGTTTATCAGGGTTGACGATCCTGCTCTTGCCAGTTCGTCAGCTTTTTCATTGCCAGCGATTCCTTTGTGACCTGGGACCCACTCCAGTGTTACACTGTTCCGAGTCGCCAGTCTTCTAAGTCTTCGTCGCATTCCCATACCATCCGAGATGTTACCTTAGAGCTCTGAGGTGCTTTAATATAGACAGGTAATAATAAGTAACATTGAGTTATATGCCATTAAAGTAGAAAAAATATTTCAATTAATACAAAGAGCTTGGAAATTGCTTAAAAACTATAAAAATTGTTAATAATTATAGCAAGATGTGAAGTTTTTGTCGAAGATATGGGATATTAATTGACGTCGATGAAGATAAAGAGGTTTATTTGTTTTATTATTAATTAAAATAAATATGGAAAATAATAATTAATATGCTTTTATTAACAATATATTTTTTTTGCGAATAATGCTGATAATAATAACAAAAGTATCTTTTAAATTTACGTACTAACCTAAGTACAGAGATTCTTAAATATATTATAAAAGTAAGTATAAGGTTTTTTTTAAAGTATGAATTTCTATGTAAAATGATTTGAATGAAGAGAAAATTTTGAGTATTGTTTGATTGCACTGAATTTTTATAAAAAAATATACAAATTTCAAGAGTTAAGTATAATTTTAAGCGAAATAATGATAAAAGTGTAAATAAATAATAATTTTTTGATGGGAGGGCTACGGACGTAGCAAACTATATCTGCAGGGCCTTTGTGGCCAACTGAAACTAAACCTTCTGAAAGGTAACAACGCAAATCGTCTGAAACCAACATTATCATACATTTTTCCACTACATATTATATTGTCATTTCTTTGATATTAAAATATTTTTTGGTGCACTTGACAACGTTGCCATACTACATCGTTGTCGACTTATATGAACAATAGTTTCGAGAAATGTCTTATTTTTAAACAAAACATTATTTTTATTAATCAATTTTGGTCATTTTTACAAGTTGTACTTGAAGGGTACATGACATACAGTGAATAAAAAAAGAATCCCAGAAAATGAAGCACAGTGCCGAAACTCTGAACAAACGGGAGTTGTTGGAAATAAGAACGAACTAATAAGTCACCGAATTTAACATAACACATGGTCTGAAATTTTACACTGCTTCTTGGTGGAAGAAAAACCGTTCAAGCGAAGCAAGGGCTTGAAAAGTGTTATGGGGACTCGGCTCCATCAGAAACAACAATAAAACGATGGTTTGCTGACTTCAAACGTGGTCGTAGAGACACGGATGATGCGGACCGCAGTGGACTTTCAAATGAGGCAGTAACACCAGAAAACATAAAAAAATCCACAAAATCGTTTTGAGTGATCGAAAAGTGAAGTTGCGTGAGTTAGCTGACATCGTAAAGATCTCAAAAGAACGTATTGGCTTTATATTGCATGAGCAAATGACTATGAGGAAGCTCTGTTCAAAGTGGGTGCCACGTTTGCTCACTGTTGACCAAAAACAAGAACGTGTTGATGCTTCTGAGCAGTGTTTCACCATGTTTAAACGTAATTTTTGCGTCGATATGTGACAATGGATGAAACATGGATCCATCACTTCCCTCCGGAATCAAAACGATCATCATCTGAGTGGACAGCAACTGGAGAACCTCGTCCAAAGTGCCCTAAAGCACAACAATCAGCTGGAAAGGTTATGGTCTCGGTATTTTGGGATGTACTTGGTGTAATATTCATCGAGTATCTTGAAAAGGGAAATACTATCAACAGTGAATATTATATAAGGTCCACATATGGCAAAGAAAAAAATGTTGTTTCATCAAGACAACGCACCGTGTCACAAGTCAATCAAAACTATGGCAAAACTACATGAATTTTACTTCGAATTGTTCCTACATCCACCGCATTCACCAGATTTGGCTCCCAATTGAACAAAAAAAAACGTGTTTTCTTTGTTAGTCCCGGGACTTTTCAGCCCATGTGTTAAATAGTAAGTGGCGTTGAAAAAGCTGACAGTACAACAGTGATACTAGTGTGTAGTTTGACAGTGTGAAATAGAAAAAAGTTACATCCGTCAAAATCGACAAGTGGTGATTCACATTGACTCTAGATAAGCTAAATTTTCTGTTGTTAAACTTATTTTAAAACAAAATATTGGATTAAAATGTTGGTTTCAAAAAGAGTATAAGTGTCCAAAATTGTGCTGGTAAAAATATTTACTATCTTGAAACACACATTGCGGTTTGTTGAACCTTTCTTAATATTCGTTTCCTTAGCCTCGTTTCGTAAAGATATAAGTGTATTATATCGACAGAGCAAAGAATACACCAACCGACAAGATGCCAACGAATTTGTGGAAGCTATCTTATAAACAAGTTGTCATATGTCTCTTGCTTATGGACTTTACAGACGCAAATTGAAGGAAGCAAGTTTTTTTTTTATTGTCGAACTTAAGTGTTAAATGAAAATGTGATTTTTATGTAATCTAATGGCGTCTGCAGACGTAATTGCAAGCTTAACAAGCGTACATGATCAAATTATTTATACAAGCGTAGTGAGCATGTGTTTAAGAATGTTGCACAATTTTTTGGCTCTGTAGCAGAATAGCGCTGGTCAAAATCGCGCTGGTCGAAAATAGCGCTGGACAAAATAGCGCTGGTCAAAATAGCGCTGGTAAAAAAACAGCGCAGGACAAAATAGCGCTGGGCAAAAACAGCGCAGGATAAAAACAGCGCTCCATAAAATAGCGCCGCCAAAAGATAATTATGCTTCTTTATTTTACTATTATCTTATACATAAAAATAAACTATAGTACCGAATTAGCATAATTAGGAATAACATATTTTTCATAAATTACAGTCATAACAATAGTTTTCCTAATTCAATTCGTCAATTCAACATCGCATCTCGACCAGCTGACAGTGATCAAAGTATTGGTAACTGTCTATAACAATATCAGAATATAAGGAACGGAAAACAAGTAAGAACAACAATCAATATTTTTCATCATACTTCAACACATATCGCTTCCCGACCAACTGACACAGATCAAAGTGTAAACAACTACTTGTCAGTGTCATATTTATTTAAAGTCTAAAAAAATGCAATTTGGCAAGTCTCAGAAAGGAGGTGATACACTATTCCACGAAGGATACAATTACCGAAATGACAAGCAACGTGATTGTTGCTCTTACTTATTTTCCGTTCCTCACATTCTGATATTGTTTGTTGTAAAGGAAAGTTGATGCTTAGCGGTGAAACTTGATTTTTCAATCACATCCTACTGTAATAGTTGATTTTGTAAGGATATTTCAGCCGGCGCTATTTTATGGAGCGCTGTTT
Source organism: Lochmaea capreae (assembly GCA_949126875.1). Classification (NCBI taxonomy): domain Eukaryota; kingdom Metazoa; phylum Arthropoda; class Insecta; order Coleoptera; family Chrysomelidae; genus Lochmaea; species Lochmaea capreae. The sequence continues at coordinate 8,457,441 of OX421406.1, read as the reverse complement.
TTGTCCTGCGCTGTTTTTGATCAGCGCTGTTTTGACCAGCGCTATTTATGTCCAGCGCTGTTTTGTCCAGGGCTATTCTGTTACAGAGCCCAATCTTTTGGATTGAATTTTAATGATTTATTCTTCAAAATTGATGATCATGCGTGGTTTTCAAGTTTGCAGCTTTGTCTGTAGGCGTCTTGTAAAATAAAAATAAATATATACAAATTTCTTATTTATCTAAAATATACAAAGTGGCTATAATAGTCCTGAAACGATTTAATTATTGGTGGTACCTCGTATAATTGATTTAAGGACTATTATTATACAGTTAAATATATAGTGTGGATTTTTTTGATTTTTATATAAATAGTTACAATATTTGATAGTTTGGTCCACACTGTATATGTGCCTATGTTCATTTATATGTGAATATGGTAGAGCTTTTTTCAAAAAAATGTTGGAATAAAAGAACAATTTTTTTTTAAGTTTGTACTTTAAAGGAACTTAAAATCTATGAACTCAAATTCTAATATAACAGGATTATTTTTTGATCTTTTTTGTAAAATAAAATAAAATTTTCAATAGCAAATTCATCGGATAATATAAAAAATACCCTACTTTATTTACATTATCTTCAATAGACCATTGCATAACACATAACTTTGTAAAATCGACCATATTGTACTGGAGGGCAATCGAATCGATTAGTTGAAGTTGAACCTTGTGTGTTTGTCTTTTATGAACAAAATTTGACTGATATGAGTACTCTAAATAACCTTCGAAGAAATGTCGATAACACACAGGCCAAGTTTAAAGTTGTGATTCATTGAAGGGGCCCCGTTTTAAAGATCAATTAAATAGTCACATCGCTTCGTTAAAACATCTGAAAATCGAAAAAAAATACACCTTATTTCTTTTACTTTTATTACCAGCACTATAAAACGATGCCACTTAAGATACCTTTAAGAACGAATCGTAAATTAAAGTCTAACTGTTATTCGTAAACAATGCAAACTATGCCCTCCATCACAATATGGCCGACCAGGCAGTGACGTCATTTTGGCCATAATGTGCTGGAGGGCACACATTGTATTTTAGGCCAAGCAATAGGTAAATATTTTTGACAAAAAGCCTAGTAGAAAACGTTATATAACGTAAAAAGTACTGGAGCAATGTCAATGGTGTGTATAAATACATCGTAGAATTAAAATACGAACAAAGTGAGGTTCTTCCTGAACCCATTTTTTCCATTCTTTTCTGTCCCTGGCCAAGGCCTTCATCTCTCCTAAAGTTTTTCCTTTGTTCTTTCAAATTTCTTCAATCTGGTCTATCCATTTCCTCCTGGGTCTTCCTCTTTGTCTTTTTCTTGATATTCTCATTTCCAAAACTTTTCTCGCAATTCTATCTTGTCTCATTCTTACTAGGTGGCCAAACCAGTTTAATAGTTTCTTTTTAATCTTTTATATCATTGGATCTTGATTTGTTATGCTTCTGATTTCTTCGTTCCTTACTTTGTCCCATTTCGTTTTATCTGCTGTTTTCCTTAAATGTTTCATTTCCATTGCATTTATTATTGTTTCCTGCTTTTTCTGCAGTACCCAGTTCTCACTAGCATAAGTAATAGTTGGTACTGTAATTTTGTTATAGATTTTTTTTCAAAAATTCATATTTTCGTCATTTTTCAATTGTAAGAATTGAATCTTTGTAAAAAGGGAGTTTTCATATGCCCTTTATATGTGAGAAGAGCAGACGCCAGGCGACGGTTACTTTTATCGCAATTGCAAGTGTAATTGTCTGGATGCGTTATCGATTGACCGATTTCAAATTTTAAAACGGTTTTGAAAAGTATAGATATAGAGCAGCAGAACGTATATTTCTATTTCTAATGAAATGATGCCAAGTTGGCCAAAAACGCCAGGGAACATGACCGAAAATTACTATACTTGCATGCTCTATTGCTTCCCCTATTCAGTTTTCATTGTTTGCAGGTAAAAAACGGATAATGATTAGACTATAATTAACAATAGGTTCTTAAGTTATCTAAAATGCCATCCTTTTGTAGTGTTAAGTGTAGACTGCGGGGAGAAAGAGATAAGAAATAGTTTTTCGACTTCCGACAATTTTAATGAAGCGAGGTTAGGTAACTGACTTCACTACAAGCTAGATTTTACTAAAATACTTACTTCACAGCACATGCGAGAACGCACAAGGCACTCCAATTGATCGATTCGTTTGCCCTCCAGCATAATGTGGCCGAACTGTCAAAGTCACGTGTTCTGGAATTATTACACGGAATAAGTAATAATAAAAACAAAAAATTTTAGATTTTAATGTTAGTAGGAACTGGAAACACACAGACTGCATAATTTCGTTGAGACATTGCGCAGCGCTGCAAGAATATTTTTTTGGAAATATCTTCTTTTTTCTATAGTATTTGAGCATTCTTGTCCCTTTGGAAGAATCCAGTTTTTCACTTTTGTTTTCAGTCCACTTTATATCTGGGAGTTTAAGGTCAATAAATAATAAATACTAAAAAAATCACAATGTGAACTTCTTATCCTCAATGGAATCACAGGTATTTTCTGCAAAAAATAATAATAATCAAATTTATGGGACACTCGGTACAGTAAACTTTCAAAAATTAAAAACACTTAAAAACAGGAGCAATTGATAATGCTTCCGTTCGGCAAAAGTTATTAAGAGATAAGTTGTAGTGTGTTATTAAAATTAATACTAGATATTAAAGTTTTTTAAAGTTTGAAACATACTTTTTGTTTTTTGTTATTTCATAAAATGTCTCTTAGTGGATAGTGATTTTTCTGTAAAAGTTAGGTTAGGTTATAGTTGAGCTACACCTCTCGGTATAGGATAGCCTGGAAAATTGTGAGTAAGCCTATCAAGGAACGGCAGAAGAGAACATATCGTTCAATTGCCATCTTCACAGACAGCCAAGCAGCGCTAAAGGCACTCAACTCCGTAGAGGTCAATTCTAAGCTAGTATGGGATTATGTGCGGGCCCTAAACACACTGGGTGAGCGTAGCAATGTTACGGTAGCCTGGGTACCGGGGCACGAGGGGCATAAGGGCAACGAAAAAGCAGATGAAATGGCCAAGCAAGGCTCATCAATGCCATTCGTTGGGCCTGAACCCTTCTGCGGCGTTGCAAAAACCTTAACAAGGAAACAAACAAAGAAGTGGGTCGCCCACAAATCTCTGAAATGGTGGTGGAACTCACCAGGACAGAGGCAAGCGAAACAGTTCATATTAGAACACTCGCCAAAATTTACAGCAGATCTGATGGCCAAAGACAGGAAAACTGTTAAAGCTGTAGTGGGTCTGTTAACGGGGCACTGTAAGCTCAATAGGCATTTAAAACTGATGGGATTGACAAACGAAGATACGTGCAGGTTTTGTCACCTAGAAGAAGAAACGGCAGAACACATTCTATGTCAGTGCGATAGCCTGGCAAATGTGCGGTTTTTTGCATTAGGCGAAGAAAAGCCATTGGCAGAGAGCTTTATGAAAGGTTCAGTCTCCACGCTAATAGACTTTTTAAAAAGAGTCAGGCTGGGGAATGTAATCTAGAGTTTAGAGGACCACAATAGATCTGAAGTGGATTAGGCCAAAAGCCACCTCATAAAATCTAATCTAATCTAATAGGATAGCAAAACCCTATATTTTCTGAATGCTTGAAACACAATCTTTTTGAATCTGCCATTAGATAGCCAAAGATCCATTTGAAAAAAAAGTTTAGTCCGGTACGCTAAACTGGAACACAGTATATTTTAAGATATTTTCAAATTATAATTTAAGTTGAAGTGAAATTTGTGGTATAGAAAGATTTTTCAAAAATTTTATATTTTCTTCAATACTATCCGGTCCCGGACTTTTGCCGAACTCTGTATATGGTTTCACAAATGCAGTCCTGTTACCAAGTTTTTTCAATAATACTATTCCTGGCAGCTTAATAAACGGTAGAGGAACTATTTTAGATTTGCCTCCTTTAATATTTCTTTTTTTGTGGTATTTTAAATCCAGTATTTATGATTATTTATAATAAAGATTCTTACTTAAATATGTGTTTGCTTTATTTCAATTTACAAGCATAGATGCCTATGCTCGACTTTTTGCTGGTTCAATTTTCTGTAGATCTGTCAGTGATGTGAGGAAGATAGTAAACTAAACTTACTAAAATCATACTTGACACAAGGGTGGTTCGAACTTTGTAGTGACAATAACTGTTTTTTATTTAATTTAGGGAATCAAAACACGAGTAGAATCGAAAGATGACATTCGTATTATGATATTTAATCCTTATCCAACTAAATATAAATAATAATCAAGGTTGATTATGTACGTGTACATTATTTGAATCGGATCTTTCGTTTACAAGTTGCCACGAGTATAAAGATTTTATATTATATTTTATTCAGATCAAAAAGACTTATTATTGAAAAAGACAATGTCAAGGTATTGTGAAGGAGTGTGATGAGTGAAGGACTCGATTTTTATAAAATAAAACAACTTTTATTATCAAAAAAGTGGGTACCGGTAAATTATTCGAAATCAATTGTTCGAAAATCAATTTTTCGAATGACCGATTATTCGAAAATCAATTATTCGAAACTCAATTGTTCGAAATCAATTTATCGAATAGGTGGCAGGTTCCTAATGGTGATAAAATACGAAGGTGGTTTGGTAGGGGTAGGTTTGGTTGGGTTATTATTGAAAATTATTATAATTTATTCTTCAAAAATTGACTAAAAATATGAAGGTGGTTTGGTAGGGGTAGGTTTGGTTGGGTTATTATTGGAAATTATTATAATTTATTCTTCAAAAATTGACTAAAAATACGAAGGTGGTTTGGTAGGGGTAGGTTTGGTTGGGTTATTATTGAAAATTATTATAATTTACTTTACAAAAATTGTCATTCGATAAATTCACCTATTCGATAAATTGTTTATTCGATAAATTGTTTTTCGATAAATTGTATTCGGTCAATTGTCATTCGATAAATTGTTTTCGATCAATTCACCTATGTATAATTTAGACCTACCGGTGTCATTAGGATTTCCCGTTATCGCAAAAGATTTCTAAGAGATAAACGCTTAACAAACATTTAATAAGGTAAACAAAGTAATAAAAACTTCTATCTATCTATTTTTGTATATTCTATTCAGAATATTGAATTTCGAACAATAGATTTTCGAACAATTTACCTAGATCCCAAAAAAGTGACATATTACGTTAGATTTGGTTATAACTGTGTTCTAGGCATTTTTATTCGTTATTTTGAAAGTATTTAGTGTCTTATTCCCTTTGAATGGTAATGACCCTTAGAATTGTTATTGTTATTCAGAGAAATTAATTATTTAGGTCGTAGTGAAAAATTTTATTCGAATTTGTCAGTATGGTGTACCTACGTGACAAACAAAGTTTGTTAAACCTTAATAGGTTGGTGCGTATGGTGAAAAGAGATAATCTTGACTCGATATTTTAATGAAACGGAGTACTCGATTAGATTATTTGTCTAACTGGGTCACAATCTAACTATTGACGCGTTTAACCGCGATAACAAATGTCAAAGATCAAAGAAGTTAAATGACAAATTATAAACTACCTAGAATTTATCGTAAAAATGGTGTAATTCTTCATATTATATATTTTTTCTATATTTTATCTCCCTAAGTGACTTTAGTTTGTGATATCAATTATAAAATAACAAAAAGTTGATTGTAATGTTTACGAGGAGCTTCCAATAACTATCGATTCATTTTCAACAAACAATGTTCAATTATAATGAAATTAGACGAAGTGTTTTTTAAATTGCAGTTGAGAATCCAAAAGTTCGTTGACATAAAATATTGCTACAGCTCTTATTAAAAAATAGAAAAATTATATACAGGAACTTAATGTCGAAAATTCAGGTTCGGGTAGATGGAAGGAAAATAAAGTTAGAAGTTCAAATAAATTGAGAGTATTTTGTAATTGAACCGGTGAAACTTACGGATTGTTAGCCACTGCGCACAATCCACTCCTGGATTTCTGTGAGTGATGTAAACATAGAGATACTACAGTTAGAGGCAACAAACTATAAGCCGCTGTGTAAGTGGGAATGTCCGTCTGAGCTCCGGTGAGAGGATCAGCCTCAACCTGACTTTCTATCTCTCTCTTACATGGTGATGGGTTCCCAGCTGGATTTATGCGTCTATCTATAGTATATCTATGGATGTAAATTCATTTATACCGTCAACCAGTGGCCCTTTTAGAAGAAACTACTTACTAGAAGTATCGAAACGATCTAAAATTGCATTCCAAACAATTACTAGAATTGCTAAAATTTGCGCTGCAATCCTGTAGCTTCAGATCGCGAAGTCGGTTTCTCATTTCTGCTCTCGACAATGAATTCCAGTGCATACATTATTCCAGACTACTTACTACTTTTCTAATGCGTAGCATGCATCACGTCGAGCAGACCAACGAGTTTGAGAAATAATCGAAAGTAGAAACTAGTCGACTGCTTCTGTTACCGATTCAATTGCACGTGATTTTACTATATTTAAAGAATGGGCATTGTTTTATGAACAATTTACTCTATAGAAATTTTTTTGATAAAAACTAATCTGAACCAATTTTTAAAATGCCGCCCCTCAAATTATGCCGCCCTAGGCTCGGGCCTCACGGGCCTAAGCCTAAATCCATCACTGCCGTCAACGCCAAAAATTTATTGTGTATTGTTTAGAAATTATGTATAAACATACGTTTTATTTCTAAATTTTAGACCTATAACTCCGAAACAAAGGTTATTGGAAAGCATTTTATTATTTTTACCCCAACTACCCGCTACCAAATTTTTGACATTAATTTCCCGGACCCTCTGTATAAGCTCAAATTAAATTTTCACAGATTAAAAAATATTAAAACGTAGCTGCTAATTCTATAGATTAATATTGAATAAAATTATTTAAACAAATAAAAAATATCACTTTGAATAAAAACCATGTTCTTTAGGGTTCCAATCATAGGAAATACTCACGTTATTCACAATCTAATTGCTTTCTTTATTGTAAATATTTTTAGTTAATTGGGTTTCTCTTGACCCATGGTATTTTTAATTACCATCGCTTTCAACTTAAGATCATTAACCCCAACTTCACTGGTCTAGACACCCGGAAAACATTAGATTAGGATATCTGCTTTCCAAAGAGAAATTGATAAAACTTACCCCGTTTTTAATAAATCTCCTTGCATATCCCATTCACAAATTCAAATCCATACAAACACACCTTGTCTTTATTTTCTGCCTGTGCTGCAGTCGTAGTAGTAGTCGTCGTCGTCGTTGATGCCACTTTTTCTTTACATTCCCCATTCACTAACTCAAAACCTTGAGAACAATTGTTGTTGACAGTCTTTTCCGGAGTTTTATCTACTTCTTGGCATGTACCGTTTATTTTGGCACCTTTTGGGCACGCTTTTACACCAGTTTGAGCAGAATTTGGTGATGAAGCGTTTACCACTGTGCCATTTTGTTCCACAGGAAATGCCAATAGGAAACCAACTACCAATATCAGCACTAATAGGGATATCCTCATGATTTTAATCATATTTGCACTTTTTTTTTTTTGGAAACGTTTACGATACAATATATCACTTTTGGCGTGATGATATATTATGATGGACCAATCTGGACTAAATTGAAAAAAAGAGTGATACGTTTCGATACAGATACTACCAATTAACTTGGTATGAATGTATCGGAGGTTGTTAAGGTCACTACCAGTGGCGGATGTTTGGTTTGGTCGGGATTAAATAAAAATAACGGTTAGTGAAAATGAAGTTTTTGGTTTTGTTAATAAAGATTAAAAAGTATATTATGGAGGTTACCAAATTTTTCGAAGAATACCTTTTAATTAAATAATAGATTTGGGAGATTTTGAAAATAAGCCAAACACTGTGATTTATGAAGAAGTTATGAAATTAAACTATTTGTATAATTAGATTTTTTTTTTCAATAGATTGGCTCTAAAGCAGTAGAAGTGGCTGGGATAGAAGTGATAGGTGTTACACTTTTAAATTTAGTTTACAAATGGAAAATACAAAGTGGTCTATAGAAACAATTTTACTTTTTGAGGCTATTTAAGAACCCACAGAGAAGAATTTCTTAAAAAAAGAGAAAAAGGTGGACTTATGGAATGAATTAGCCAGAGTCTGTATGAAAAAGATCCGGATTTTTTTGCTGCTGAAAGTATGCTTCTATTTTGGAAATAGCTGGTCTAATTTTGTTTAATGAATGTTCAAAACTTGTAGGAACCATATTGTCGAAATTTTTGTATTATTCAAATCTGCCATAAATTCTCATCCTGACCTTTTTTTTATATAAAGCAATGCGCGACTAGTGCTGAGATTTTGGTCCCGTTTTTTCTTCATGGTCAAGCAGGTACTTCTTCAAACTAAATTGAATTAAAGTAACTAGTAAGAGTTAGTGTACGTTCAAACAGGATGCGATGCTATGCGACATGATGCTTGGTATGGTTTGGTTGTGTTTTAACACAAGGCGACGAAATCGTCTGGTGGCTTTCGATCTTTCAAAATTATAAAAAAATATATTTAAGATCTGAAAATCCTTTACATTTGATGTGACTTAGTATAGTTTACAAATATTTTTAAGACACTTATTTATCCCCAATTTATCTCCCAATTTCCAGAATACATTGGGATCCCAGCCAAATCCCAAGCTTTGCTGTTGGAGTAAACCTACAAGAATTCCGCTTTTTTATTTAAAAAAATAATAGCCACACAGTAATTTATTCTAACATCAACTTTGATCTCGTCCCAAATTGTCGCTCAGCATTGGATGTCGGTTGCTCAAGTTTTTAGAATGTTTAGTATAAAATTCTTGTACGCCACTGGATAAACTGGTGGCACTCTGACTGGTACGAATGTGGCGATAAGAGTTATCAATATTTTTTGTTTGGAAATCCGTGTGTTCTTTCATTAAAAATTTGTCTCCGTAATATTTTTTTGGAGGTCCTTTTTTTCGATGTAGTGAAACTATCGAATGAAAATGGGGATTAACAAAAAAGTAATGGTAATGAGTACACGTTATCAATCAACGACGTAGGTTTGTTGATAAATAAAAACCGTTTTTCATTGTAAATTGTTATATTCGTGGAAAATTGCGTCGTTGGTAATTCGTAGCACTTAAACACGAAGATAACTTTAATAATCTGACAAATTTTCAATACAAACACTTTGTAGTTTACCCTCTTTCAATAAACATAATGTTTTGTACACTTTTTCTTCTATACAGCTTTTTTTTTCGGGCCGAGATGGGAAAACTCATGTTCGAATTGGCCATATCCATGACCCAGGCAGTGTTGGACTCATCCCAAGGGATGCCTACCAACAAAACCCACATCAAAACTCACCGTTACTCCCGCAAAGGAGTCACTACGGGTGGCGGTCCCTCACACACACACTCCATCATCTTCTCCCTTCTATCACCCCTACTTCTCGTGCTGTATCAATTCCTGCTCTCCCCCTAATCCTTCTCTCCACTACGTCACTTACCTCCATCCATTCTTCCTCTCCCCTCAACATTATCTCCACCATGTTCTCCCAATACACCGCCTCCTCTAATTTCTCTTCTCCAGTTTCTTCAGCACTTCCTCTTTCTTCTATACACCTAAACTGCATTTTCCACACTCCCTGCAATCAAAATATCCGTTTGTACAGTTCCATTTCATCGTAACGAGTATGTATCTTTACCCGAGTACGGAATGATACATAATACTATACTATACTATAATATTTATCGTGGCAAATTTCTCATTAGTTTGAGCTTCAGGAGGCACTGTTCTGTCATGACAACTGTCAAAACTATCAGTACAGTCATACTCTGGCTTAGGTATCTATTTTAAATTTTTTTTATTCTAAAAATATTCGTTTCATGTTTATATTCTATGTATAATGGGTCACTCGGTGCCGACCCATGCTCTAAGTAGATATTTCCGAAGGTCAGATCTTCTCTTTTCTTCGGCTTTGCCTATTTCTTCCAATATTACATTGTTGCTGATTTTGCAAAAGGTTTTCGGTCTGCTTTTTGAAAACACAAAACAAAAATGGAATAAACAATAAATATTTACGTCCAAAAAATATTTTGTTTAAATAAATACACTGTATTATATATTAACACACCTTTTACTCACTCACAGTTCTAGATAAAGTTGTGTCATTGTTGATATTGTGATATCTATCTTGCAATAACTTAATCTGTTATAAAATATATTCAATTTATTTGATAAAGCAGTTTATGGATAACCTACCTTTGAGTTTGTCGATAAAAATTGCTAAAATGCTCAAAGTATTTTTTATTTTGCTGGTGATAGTGGCACTTATGTCTACAATTAATTGTTTTTACATACCCGACAACCCTACTCCTAAATTTGGAAGCATAATCAACGTACCCTGTCAAGATGGTTACATAGAAGTCGGTAATAAGTGCCTTGAAGTTTTTGACAAAAAATAACTAATCTCTAAATGTAAGTTAAACACTTTTCACACTGATATTTATTTCAACTTTTTTTTGGTCGTATATAAAATATAGTGCTTTATACAACTCAGTTCAACATTCTATACCATTTTTTAGATAAATACTGTGGAACAAACCTAATAGAAGAGTCTACACAAATTTTTTTCTTTACTGTAACAGTTATTATAACCATTGTAATTATAATCGCCAACATGTATTAATTAAGTCGAGTTGTGTTTTTTAAAAATGTAACAATGTGTACCGCGTTGTACAACAAAATATATATTTTATACTATCTTATCTGTTTTGGTAACTTTCCTTTTAGATTCGTTGAGAACTATACGAAGGGTGTCCATGAATTAGTTCTAAGCAATCATAGAATTGATCAAATAAACTACTAAGATCCCATATTTTTATATGTAGCCTTTGATATGTCATATTAAGATTTTTCTTGGTCTAGATAGATTGATAGATAAGGCGTCGACCCAGCACTGTAGTGGAACGCATCTAATGCAATAATTACAGTGAAGCAATGTCGAGCGCGGTTAGTATTTGGATGGGTGAGCACTGGTTAAACACCGTCGTCATTCATGAGTGAAGAGTTTTCCCACAGGGTACTGCTGTTTAGAGAAGTACTAGAAATAACTAAATAAGTTAAATATTGATTCCAAACTAAATTGGAAGACATACCTAGAAAAAATTACTACCCGGGCGACTAGCCTTTTCTGGCAATGCAGAAGGGTTGTGAGCAAAACCTGGTGAGTACGACCTGAGGTGGCGTTACACAACTGTGATAAGGCCAACGATCACCTATGGAACAATAGTCAGGTGGAGGAGGACAGAAGTATCCTCCACAGTGAACATTTTAACTGCAATCTAAAGACAAGCCTTCATTGGTATTACAGGGTCAAGGAACAGCCAGGTGACGGTATTCATAGAGGCCCTAATTGGACTTCCTCCTTTGGAACTTTTTTTAAGGCCAATTTTTAGGCTGAAATCGGGAGACTTGTGGTCCCCGAACAATGTTCAAGAAGAAAACACTGATACATCCGGGACGATACTAGATGAACCCATATTTAACATGAGTTTTGGTAGCATGACACCGGACAAGATATTCACTGAGAGAGTGAACATCGTCACCCCATCTAAGGAACAGGTGATACACCATGGTAATTCTGGAGAAACCATGTGGTTGACCGATGGTTCCAAAACAAACCATGGCACTGGGGCTGGTATAAATGGACCTAGAGAGAGATGGTTCTTTAGTTTTGGGCGATATACGATTGTGTTTCAAGCAGAGACGATTGCTGCTATATTCTGTATTTATGAAAATATCAAAAGAGGATATACCGGGCAAAAAATTAAAATATTCACAGCAACTCAAATGGAGGTTGACACAAATTCTCCTGCATACGAAGAGATTACTGAACAAGGTAGACAAAGAACTCTCATCCTGGATATTGAAACTGGGTAAGAAACACCTATTCGCATACTCTGCTTCTGTGAGAACTCAGACGGAAGCATTTTGGAGAGGAAATAATACCACCATTACAACTATTGGAAATCCCTCCAGTCTATAAAGAAGACACAAAGCTTCTGGAATGGTTGTAGATAAAATGGAAGCGCTTGGGGTGTTGAGCACAACCCAACGAATGAATGAATGAATGCTTGTTCGATTTTTTAAAAATCTTATTTGATAATTATGGCAATATTTCACGTAGACACAATTGATTTCTTCCAAATGGGTCTAATTTTTTCTCAACAACAGAGCACATACTAAATTAACCAAACTTTTAGCATCAAAATATTCCAAATTCATGAGTATAGAGAGGTTTTTTCTTTTTATAAATTTTTCACAAGCATAATGAGTTGAATGGTTATCCTCGCTATTTGTGTCAGGTTGTTACTAACCCATGAAGGATATATTTAAATGTAATAACGTGTAATTGGTTGTTGGTTCAACGAAATTTATGCTGAATTTATAATAACTATCTATTTCATATCGTACGACTATCTATAGGTGGCTAATAAGTAGGTAGAAGGTTTAGTCGTTTTCTTCAACTTATCGAAGATGTCTGGTAAATTGTTAGTAGTATTCTTATTCTTTGTTACCTTATTGGAATTGTTTCTTGGAGTTGCATCGCATTCATTACGGGAGAATGTAAATAACCACAAACGAAATGAATATAGACCACCCTGCGAAGATGGATTTGTAGAGATAAATGGAAAGTGTTTCGAATATAAAAAATAATTGTAAGTAAAAATTGATTGGTTATTGGTGGTTGTTTTTAATGTTATACATTTTTTGGTTTTTTGATAGTAATATTTTTGAAGGAATATTGTTTTACACATTTTTAGCTAAACATGCCATTTTAAGAAATAATTCTGAAACACGTCGATTTTTGATTTTAATTTACCGTATTTTAAAATAATATTCTAATATACAGGGTGAATTACTTTCGAGTAATGACGTCACCGTCATTTTTTTTAAATGAAACACCCCCATTTTGTCTCAATTTTCGGATTACTCTAGCTGAGCTGATTCCAAAAATGTATCACATGTTGATTCCAATTGGTACAGGATGGACAAAAATACAATAGTTTTGTGTGTGCTCATAAAGTAACGCGTAACATTCTTTATTAGTTAAATTAACAATATTATCAAAAATACTTATTGTCTAGCGGACAGAATATGATGAAATACATGAATTTATAAATGTTCGAACTGCATCCTTTGCTGTATTTGACAGTAACCCAAACGGTGTACAAATTCCTGTTTATTGTGTCTTGAGAAATATTGTTTATTGCTGTCCGAATTCTCTCTTTTAATTCTTGAATATTTGCTGGTTTCGTTTGATACACAACATTCTTCAGATGGCATATACCAATCAGCAGTAACAGTTGATCTTTCAGAGGAGTTATTACTACCCTCTTCTGAGACAAATATCCCACTATCTTTTTGGAAACAGTTCGAGAACGGATAACTTGCCGACTGACATTTTTTTTTAAGTTAATTCTGACGTTTGATATTTGTTGACAGGTGCCAACTATGTTGTTATATAAAAGACCGCCCGAACACCATTATATATTGGGCATTCAATCAATATATGAGTAAGAGCTTCAACAACTTGTAGATTGCAGATTGTACAGATATCCACAGTTGACACAGAATACACAGTACCACGTGAGGTTATTCTGAACGAGTCTTCACTACATAAATATGGATAAATAATTATAAACAAAAGGCTATAAAGGTTGGGCCATCCTACCAACATCAGCATTAAAGAGATATTGTGTGAAGTGTCTACAATTTTGTTCAATAATGATGTAGAATTATTATCTAAACAAGATAGCCATACAGTCTCACCACCAGCAAGATTAAAATACTCTCTAAGTTGTATTTAATATTACTTTCATCTAAATTCAACAGCCGCGAAAAACATTGTTTGGACAGGCGAGACTCGTCCATAGCTTTCAGCTGATGCACCCAAATTAATGCAGACTTGAAAATTAAACAGCTGAGTTTGTTCGAACCGGTTTCCAATCTAACCCCCCTCGTAGAACGGTGAATAACCCACAAATATTCCAACCAAAGAGGAATTTTCAATTAACTAGATGAACACGTGCTAAAAACAATTTACAACAATTTGTCGATAACATTTTGTTGAATGCGATAAAGTAGGTATATACGTTGATGATCTCACTCATTTTATCAGCTAGCAGTAACATAATATCAATAATCGTTATCCCGAGTTTCGAAAGATCTGGCGAAAAGAGACAAAGAGGCACCCGATGGATATTTAATACGTAGAAAATGTAAAGGTCAGTTTATAGTCTGTCGCAAAATGTTGACATTGTAGAACATAAATGATAGTTTTATTACAAACTATATTTTGTTTATTATAATCAATAAATTGATTTAGCAGCAAACTAAAGATATTGTTGCGTCATTTTTTGTATTTAGGTACCATATATTGTATCAAACGATTTTAAGGTTTCTGGACTCCCCTTAAGATAGGATAATATAAATATGTGGCTTATGTGCTTCTAGGAGCCTCTCCACTACGACCTTTGCCCTCCTGTTATTATTACTAGAGTTCGAATGCCAAACCTCAAGTCTTCCATATACTTGGAAGGTTGTGGTTTTTACTCCCCCACCATTGAAAACCTCAGCTAGTCAGGCCTTCGCAGTAGCACAGTATAATGTACTGAGGTTTCTTCATCTTCTTGGCAAAACCTGCATATGGCAGTGTCTGCCAATCCGATATTATTCATGTGGTTGTTAAGTCTACAAAGCCTTGTCAGGAACCCACCCAGAATCCCGATTGTTTTCCTTTTCTGGCTCAGTAGATACTCCGTTAATTTTGGCGAGGATTCCTCGATGAACTCTTTGCTGCAACGCCTTTGCTATGCCAAAGAAAGGTTCTGGGCCAACGGGATCACGGGCTAGTGAATCTGAATCTTCATTGCCCTTGTGATCTGAGTGGCTTGGTAGCCAGGCTAAGGATATTGTATTATGACTGCCCAGCTCTTGCAGCCTCTCCAAACAGTCCTAAATAAGTTTGGAATTTGTCTGCATGGAACTTATTGCTTTTATAGCCGCTTGTCTGTCGGCCCCATGTCACGATTTGACATATTTTCACGGTACTCCTCCTTTTTAAAATAGAAGTTTTGACATTGTTGAAAAAATAAAATAGTAGGTATATTTCATTATGAGTCCAGAAAACAAGCTTTTCCCGCGTGCGCTCTATACAAATTATTTGATATTAAAACAATATCTTCTTCCTCTTCGAATGATCGTCAAAAAGCCATAATTTTGATTATTACCAACCAAATAAAACGAAATCTCAATCACATCAACATTTAAAAACACAATATCTCGGAAATATCAGAAAAACTTACCCTAGGACGTTCACAGTCATTGTGGACTATCATTTGAAGTAAATTTTTAATAGACCAATCGGAAGCTACATTGCACCAATAAGAATCAATGGTTCGATTGTGGGTAGGTCAAAACATTTTATACATCGCTTCTACTCATAACTCACAAATTATGTTTATTTGTTATAACTAACCTATGAAAAGTAATCTTCCTTCTATCTTGCTCATTTTTAGATCCAAAAATAACCATCCCTTTTTAATCTTTAATAATTATTACCAAACCAAAAAAGTAATTAAATCAACAGCAAAATTCAAGATTTATAAAATAACAGTAAACTGATGGCACACCCAAAAACAATAACTTTTATTTTCACTAGAAAAGGGGCACAAGCTAAATGAATAAACGAGGATTTCTAACTGATTATGCAAAGTTTAATTTTGAAGTTGATTAATTACTTTGCTGGAATGCCTTTTTTACCGTTAAGTGTTATCGTAGATCTGAATAAATCGGACTTCCACAATGATGATGAAGATGATTTTGTCAGTGATGAAGCTAGACTTTTCCATTATTCCATTACATATGCTATTTCAGTTTACGTTTCTTATCCGTTTGTTCGTTGCTTTTTCCTGTTTGTATTGAGAGTTTTTTCAGAAACAAATTTATTTATTGCCTGTTTTCTCCCATACATGTGTTTTTTTGCATTTCTCAGGAATACTTACGAAATTGTTTCTCACACTCTCACTATACATTTTTAATATCTATTATATAATTCGCCATTTAACCACGATTCGGTAATCCGTAATTTTTTAAATACAGTAAAAAATCAAGCTCAGGGGCATTAAACAACCTCAAGCTAGAAATTTGAAACAAATCAGTTAAAAAAACTGAGATTTCAAGTTAAAACAAAACTAAATTATGTAAAAGAGTACGCAGCGCATAAAGCAAAATACAATTTTTAGCATTACTAATTTATTCATGCAAACACACTTTAACATGAATCATTGAAAACAATTCTTAACATATGTCATTGATTATAATTTTGAGGTTAAGTGTAAAATAACATTCAACTAATATAAGACAAACGTAAAACAGCAGAATACATCACCGATTATGACGTAACGGCAAAGGATGGTTAAGCAAACTCTAGGTTCCTCATTCCTCATTCCTCATTCCTGATTCCTCATTCCTAATTCCTCATTCCTCATTCCTCATTCCTCATTCCTCATTCCTCATTCCTCATTCCTCATTCCTCATTCTTCATTCATTTACTCCTTACATTTTGATTTGAAATTCTCTACAGCTTTGCTTCAATGTTTTTAATTCGACGTTAGCAAATAAAAAACCATACAAAATTAATTTTGGAACTACTAAAATGGGTTAATGACACATTAATAAATATTTGTTTTTTAGTAAAATGGATTTGTTGAGAAAGTAAATTTTGAACTAATCACTATTTGTTGTTTATCCCTCTTGAACGTCCTGCTCGTAAACAAACTGATAAATATGTAGACTGATTTTAAAAAGGTTTTTGACCATATTTTTTTCGATAACAATAATTATTGTTTGAGGTGTGCTAAATATATTTGTATATAATTTTAATAAATAAATAAATTTTAAGGCAAGCATTAATTGTTGAAAGAATATTGCGTTAGATTTATTTTGGTGTTTAGGGCTCCTGAATTATTTCAAAATTTTTGGAATTTTAAAAAGTATCAACTTAACTAACGTTTAACTGATTCTGTGTAATTTTTGAATGAAGAATCCAAAATAGCCATTAGATTTCGTTTATCTGATTTAGTTTTTGAGATGGTCTTGGTGATGAGCAAATGCATGACCCCACATAGACTATGTGGTCTTACAGGCTTCCGTCTAAAATTTTTGTAAGTCTTGGTCCATTTGTACTAGATACCATTTTTCAAAAGAGAATTGAAAAAAAGGTAATTTCAGATAATTTCAACGAAATGGAGTATTAAAGGAAGGGATATTGCATTAGAGCAAAAAACTATTTAGATAAACTAATTGATGTTGTTTGTATGCATAGTAATAAATAAACGAGTACTGCTTAGTACCTCTTTTGTTCTCCAAGTGTAAATTCTAATTGACGGAAATAAATTTTACAATTTAGAACGGTTCAATTAAGTGAAAAAGAGCGTATTGAAATTTTAATGATGATCGGTTATGGTGATCGTGTTAGAACTCATGAACAAGTGTGTCATATTTTTAATAAATTGCATCCGGAGAGAAATGCTATATCACTCTCAACAGTAACTAAAACATTACAACGTTTTAATACAACTGGGATGGTAAAAAATTTGCTAAAACCTGGAAGATCGCGGACTGCAACGAACGAAATTGTTAAACAAAATATTGCAATCGATTTAGAAGAATCACCTCAAACTTCCACCACAAATTTGTCACTAAACCATGGTATCAGTCGACGTTCTGTAGGAAAGATATTAAAAAGTGAAAAGTATCATCCGTATAAGGTACAGTTGGTTCAAGAATTGTCAGACGATGATTTGGGCCGACGGCTGGAATTTTGCGAACGGCTAATGGACATCTGTAATATCGACGACAATTTTGCTTCTAACATAGTTTTTTCCGATGAGGTAACTTTTTGTTTTAATGGAATAGTTAATCGCCATAACTCAAGGTATTGGTATTGGATTCATGAAGCACATACCCAGCATCCACAGAAGTTAAATGTTTGGATGGGAGTTGTCGAAAATAGGCTTATAGGCCCATTTTTTACCGACGGAAACTTGAATGGTGACAAGTATTTGGATCTACTAAATAACGAAATTATTCCTGCACTTCAACAGAATGGGCAATTACCACAAAATGTTTGGTTTCAACAAGATGGAGCACCTCCCCACTATGATAGACGGGTTAGTGATTTTCTGGTTGTGAATTTTCCAAATCGATGGATTGGACGTAGAGGATTCATAGAGTGGCCTGCTCGTTCTCCGGATCTTAGCCCGTTAGATTTTTTTCTTTGGGGTTATCTAAAATCGCGTGTTTACGTTAGACGACCAACAAACTTACAGGAATTGAGACAAAGAATTATTGATGAATGTGAACTAATACGTGGAGAAGTCTTGGAAAGAGTGACTCAAGAATTTGTTAATAGCATATTGCCAGCAAGTAAACGGCGAGCATTTTGAACAATTGAAGTAATTTTGTTTCTCATTATTCTAAAATAATGAAATGTACCCCTATTGTACAACTAACAGTGAGTTATTCCTCGTTTTTACAATTTTTTTTAAATTTAGTTTGTATGAATTCAAAACAACAAGCTCTTTCAAAATCTGTAAAAATATATAGGGTGTCCCATTTAAATTAAAGAAGTTGATGATATTTCCGGTTAAACCGGAAGTACATTATTAACAAAAAATGTTCATCAGATGCAATTTGTTCCATTGCACTTACCTGCAAATTTTCATAAATATCGTTCTTTTCATTTAAAAGATATTTACTTGGTTCCATACTTTATCCCAACCCCGTATATTGATTAACAACTATTCCAATGATAAATCATAAGAAAACCTGGATAAAAGCTTCCTGTTAACGCAGGTAATTATTGGAGATTTTTCTTTCTAACATTGGTCGCCAAGTTTGTCTACAATCGACTGAAATACTATGTGCGTAGAATACCATTGAATATGATGCCAAACATGTTCCCCTATCTATCCCCTATCTTTAATACACTTTTTATGTTCATTTATTCTAATCTTCAATGGTCTAGATGTTTCACCTAAATAAAATTTGTCGCATTCACAGGTTATCTGTTATATGTAGTTTTTTAAAGATTATTTTTCATTTTTTGGATTTATTGTTAGTATAGATCTCAACGTATTGGTAGATTTAAAGATAGTTCTAATATTGAATTTATTACCAATTTATGTACAGTGAGACAAACTGTAGGTAATTGTTGTTATTACATTACCATTTGTATATCGAAAATGTTTGCCACTTATTTTATAGTTTTTTCTGACTATGAAATTAATAAAAAAATTAATGGTATCCATCAGTTTATGGTTCTAAGAATTAATAAATTTTGATCTTTAAACCGTGGCGCAGCCACTAATTCATTTGCAAAAATTCTAGATCATGGGCGAACGATGAAATTTATAAAGGTTAAATGATTTGTGAATATTACCATTTACCATGAGCACCAGATAAAATTTTCAATTCAATTCATCTATTATCAGTTAATTTATTTGTGAAAATATTCCTCATTTTTTTGTTTTTTTATTGGTAGTTCTCATAACTTTCTTTCTTTTTTTACTTTCACTGGACAATATTTTTGTTGACACCGGTATTTTATACATATATATGTCGTAACTAACAATTCGGCTTAAATTTTTTAAATATTTTTTTTCTAATTAGTACTCACATCTCTCTGATAACCTTTGATAAATCCAAACGTGACAATGTAACTTTGTCATTTAATGTAAACAAAAAATATTGTTCAGCGATAAAATAAAGAAAACCATGAAGATTTAAAAAAATATTTTCGGCGGATATTTATTAACAAAGCTGTTTGGATACTTTTCGGGAAATTACATGAAAATGAACAATATTTTCAAAATAATTTGTGCATCAGCATGAATTGTTGTAATCAGCCTACTTTTTTACTTATAGACATAACCTTATTTATTTATCAAGGCTAGTATTAGAGTGCCATCAAGATTTAGCTAACGCGTCGGTAGATAACAATAGGTATTTTCGCGTAGACTATCCCGAACGCATTCGGAATATAAACTGAACATATACTTCGGCGCAAGCGCGTGTACGAATTAGTTCCGGATATATTCGAACTTTTAAACTCCGCGAACGCACCTAGCACAACTAAGGATATTCATTATATATGATCTTGTCTTTGATATGATCTTCGTCACTCGAACTTAAATAATCCATGATCTAAAAAATCAGTAATCAAAATAGAGTACGTTTGTATACTTTTACTTCTTACCACAAATAAGAACCTCACAAAAGAACAAAATTTTAGGTTAGAGGAATGAGATATCCCTCCTTCTATCCGAGGATTTGTCGAACACGTTACGAACGTGTCCACGGGTCATAGAACGTGATCCGCGAACACTCAAATTTTAAGTGCGTTCGGGATGTGCTCCGCGAAAATACCTAATATTATCCTGAGGTGGGTTAAGGGGCCTGACGAATTCGACAATTGCGGAACTAACTAAACGTTACACCCATGCTCAATCTCTAAAGAGATGGGATGAAATCAAGGGATGCATTCTTGCCAGGATCACCCTGGGCGACCCTGGGAAGCTGGAGTCAAAAAAATATTTGGCAATAACCAGGAATAACCTACATTTAACGGTAGGATTTCTGACTGGCCACTGTCGCAATTAAGGAAACACCTCCATACAATGGGGCTAGTGGATACACCTCTATGCAGGATGTGCGAACAGGAAGAAGAATCTGTCAGGCATGTCTTATGTGAGTGTCCGGAGTTATCGTCAATGAGAGAGTGTGTGTTCGGTGAGTCTTGGTGAGTCTTGGCCTACACCTACCAATATAAAGGAGATGTCTCCTAGTGACCTGTCCACCTTCCTGGAAAGGACAGGATTGACGATGACCTAGGAAGACAACTCCTCGGGAGGATGTACAATGGGTCACATGTGGCCTAAGTGCTGTGGGCCTAACTCACCCTCTCTACCCTTCAGATACTGATACAGAACCTTATTTATTCTGAAGAGCTAACATTTTTACAATATGCGCTACCCTTATGTTTTAATTAAGGACTATGTACTCGGGGGTAAATTTGTTCATGTCTAAGAATCAAATTTGAGTTGAAATTTTGTTCCGCGCATGATCTGTTGGTTTGGTAGTTATCCACCAAAGCTATGTTCTAATTGTTGTTAAGTTCAATGAAATAGGCATTGTCAGAAGAGTATGTATGTAACTGGAAGTCAGTAGCGTAGCTAGGGGGACTAGGGCTCTGGTGCATAGGGAAAGAATCGGGCCCTCCTACCCTCTTTCCGCGTAGTTTGAACTTATATTGGCCTTCAAAATTATTGATAGGAATAAGAATAAGAAACAGTGACTTGAACTTATCCCTAGAAAGGTCAGATGATATACATTAAATTGCATGGAGCGAAAAATTTGGTCCAATTATATCGCAATATTTCTTCTGAAACTGATCACAGTTCTTGAGTAAAATCGTTTCATTCCAGCTAAGCAAATTTTTTTGGAATCAGGAAGTCGAACGATTTACAAACTGCAGTCATTCCAATAAAACACGCATCTAACTGATTGATTATTATGTCGAGTACATTGTTAAAAATAGTTACTCTAAAGACTTTTTCCTGGTTTTCGAATCGGGGATCAGAAGCTAATTAATCGAAATGCTTTTTAGTTTTTCTTCGTCGCTTTTCTGGAAATATTTGGACTCTTATTTTATTTTTTTCAAACCTGAGGTTAGAGGCCCCCCTGAGCTCCGGGGCTCTGGTGCACGGCACCACCTGGCCCTATGATAGCTACGCCCCTGCTGGAAGTAGAGAAACTCATCGGTAATCATCCGCACCAGTCATGTCCTTTGGGTCCAGAAGTCGAGAACTATCGATAGCGCTATCGATAGTTATCAATGTTTATGACTATCGAACACAATCGATAGTTTTGAAAAGATATCGATAGTGGTATATGAGTGGGCACACACCATATCGAAACATGTTTTGATATGAACAAAGGAGGAAAAAAGAAGACGAAGTATCTGTTTTCCAGTTTTATCTCTGGTTTTGTCGTTTTGTGGCATATTTTGTTTTTTAACATTTTAACCTCTCACTAAGCGTCACCTGTTTATCCTGTCATATGTCACGTCACTTGTTATTTGATGAAGTGAATTTTACTTTTACTCTTACTTTTCCAGTTTCCTGTGTTTACGTTCCACTCACTTTTAGAGTTTTAGTGGTTAGTTTTATTTTGCGTACTTTAGTTTTACTGTTCCTGTGTTTTACGTTCCACTCACACTTTAAATTATTTAAAATTACCAGTCTTGCAGACTATCGAAAACTATCGATAATTATCGATGGTACGGCTATCGATAGTTCTCGACCTCTTTTCTTGACTATACTAGTATTGTTTGGTAGGACTTTATTGCATAGAGATTATATACATAGAGTAGGCAACCTATAGTCGGAAGCGTCCACGCAATAAAAAGAGATGGCTAATGAAATTGGTGATGCTGTCTCTCTCTAACATCACGTGATGCACATGCGCGAAGACTGCAACACTACAAACCTTTTAAGAATGTAGAAAGAGGAAGTAATACCAAACTGGTTGTCCATCTCTTTCTAATGGGTGGACGAATACGCTTACACGAACCCTGTGATATGCCTACTCTATGTATATTATCTCTATGCTTTATTGGTAGGTTATGGACAGTTTAAAAGTTACTTCAAAATATTTAGCAAGTTCATGACAGTTTTCTTAGTTGTAAATAGTTATTTGTATGCTTAGGCCGCGAAATACCTTTTTAACGTACCGAAAGAACAGTTATCGCCGAGGCCGTTTGCGGCCGAGGCAAGATAATCTTGAATTTCGCGGACTGTGTTGAGAAAGCGAAATACTGACTTCGCGTCCGATTGCACGAAAAATTATATAAATCTATTAGTAATATTGTGTTTATACATATAACTTTCAGATTAAGTAAGTGTACATTTTTTTGACGTTTAAAAGTTTCGTTTAGTTTATAAAAAAATCTTGGCGTTCTTCTTTATAATAAATTTTTTATCGCGATGGAAAAACCTTATGTTTTTGATGTGGAATTTTGCATGCTTAATGAGATCATTGCTATTATCCCTAATCGCAATAACAGTTCATTGATTGGCTGTTATCTACCAACTGTTAAACAAACATAATGAGGATTTTTTTTATCTTTTTTAATATAGCTATACATTGTAATTAGTCGCAAATAAAAAATATCTCAGTAGATCTAGATCATTCATAAGAAGTAATAAAAATATTCATTCAAAAGTTATGAAGTTATCATACGGGGGCTGTACAATATTTAATAATAAATTTCCACTTGGTAATGGAAAAAAGTGAACAATTTACTCATCTACCGTAAATTATAAAACAAAACAGTGTTGCCGGATAAGCAAAACCAAATCATTATAAAATGAGCGTGAAAACTAGGCAGAAACACTGTAAAGATTATCAGAATGACGCCGGAAAATATATTCACTGTGCGAGTGAACATCATCATACCATCTGAAGAACAGGTGATGCAACCAGGTAATTCTGGAGAAATCATCTGGTTCACCGATGGTTCCAAAACAAACCATGGCACTGGGGCTGGTATGAAAGGACCTAGAAAGATAATGATCTTTAGCCTTGACCGATATACGACTGTGTTTCAAGCAGAGATGATTGCCGCTATAGCTTGTATTGACAAAAACATCAGAAGAGGATATACCTGAAAAAAAAATAAAAATATTCACTGACAGCCAGGCTCTGCTTAGCTATCAGCAACCCAACAACTAGGTCTAGACTGGTAAAAAACTGTAAAGAATCCCTCAACAGGCTGGCAAGACACAACAAAGTGTATCTAATATGGGTGCCGGCACATGAGGGGATTGCAGGTAATTAAATGGCTGGCCAGTTAGCTAAAGAAGATTCTAAAGGAGATTTCATAGATCCGGAACCGTTTTGTGGAATCTCAAAAGATTGCATAAGAGGGGAAATCGGGATCTGGCTAGATAAGGAACACCAACTCAAATAGAGGTCGACACAAGGGCACCTCCAAACAAAGAGTTTACTGAACAAGGTAGACAAGGAACTCTCAACCAGGCTATTGAAACTGAATAAGAGACATTTTTGACTAACATAAAAGATTGAAACTGTCATAAAAAACGAATCTCTTAGAAACTGTAAAACATTCTACAGACAATATTGGGTTTGCCTGCTTGGTTATTTAAAAATAGATTTATATTGACCAATTTTTTAGTTTCATAATGAAAACCAGTGTTATAATGAGTGTCATTATGAAACTGAAAATTGGCATTTAATTAACAACTTATAGTATAGGAGTAGAAACAGTATTTATTAAGACTCCTTTTCCGTCGACAGTGCGTTGTTGAGCTATATCAATGTACAAAAAATCATTCATTAATGATCCCCTATTAATAAACGATATTCTATTAATAAGCGATTTTGGTATAGGCAACCAAACATACAATAATATTATTAAAAAAAGGAGAAAAGCTGACTTCTAGTATTAAATACTTATAGTTTTCGACTTACTTATCGTTTTTATTATAATATGATTCTACAAAACTATAATAATTACTAGTGTTAAAACATCCAAAAAAGAATTTTAAAAAACAAATAAATAATTTGTGTAATTATAATATTGTGTTCAACTGTAACTATCTTGGCTTGATGTTTTGTTTAATGATTTACCCAAATCTAAACACGTTAAATATTTTTCCTTTTTGCCTTTTGTCCTTTTTTTCCCATTTTTTCTGCCTACAAAACCGGGCTTTAGATATAAGCGCTTAAGGGCGCGTTGTATCGAACACCTAAACTCAGTTTAATTTTAACTGATGTTTAGACTGTGACATATTGATTTATTTATCATCAACAATTACATCAGTTATAATTAACCCGAGTTTAGGTGTTCGATACAACGCGCCCTAATAGGGTCAATTCTATAATAAGTGGTTAAAAATTAACGGCAAGCCGTTATATTTGACAAAGTTTCCGCTATTTGAAATGTTTTAATCTATATTTGAATTTTATCAGAGATATGGTGTCCAATTAAGAGTTTTCCGTTTATATTTTAAAGATTATTATGCATACTGAATAGTAAAATGGAGTTAGCAGATTGTCTAATTTTTAACCATGCGTTAAAAGTTAACATTTGCTTAGAGAATTGCACCTAATATGTCAGTTAGGCCAAAAACTGAGGTAGTTCCTAATTCTACGATTCAGTTGGGCCTAGAATATGAAATCTAGAGATTAACTACTAGCAACTCTTAATAATATTTTAATGCAATGTTAGGTAGGGTAGGTTCATTTATCCATTGTTTGATTAAGATGAAATCATTCCCAGTGTATTTAATGTTTAGTGAGAAAGGTTATTGGTCGTTGGACATGTGTGAACCACAAAATGTAGTGCAAATATTATAAGATGAAATTAACGTCAATGAAAGTAATATTAATCATAATCATCAACATGACAAAACAATAACTAAACAGAGTGTGAGTAAAAGTCTAAAAAGAAAAGCTCTGGATGATCTAACGGAATTTTTGAAATAATGCCTAATGATGAACCATTCTCAGCAACGGATTATAGCAGGTAATTTGGCCCAAGCAACGTTGGTGCCGGGGTAGGTAAATTGCGCACAGCGGTCAGTTTGGAGCCAGGTATACCCAAAATGTTTCTTTTTCATAGGTAAATTGCGCACAAGTGACCCTAAAGAGAGTCTAGGTAAATGGCATACAACTTTCTACCGATTCCACGAATTTTAAAAGTCACCAGAGATTCAAAGGATTATCCCCTAATGACTTTACGATAACAATTTGAGGCGTAGGTACATAGATCAGTTTAGTTTTTGCATTCGTGTTAGTAAAATGGAACAAATGCTGAGTGAAAAGAACAAAACACTAATAATTATAGAAGGAGCTAAATTTCACAAAGGAAGAATCCTTGTTTCTGGCAAAACTCATTGACGTTGCAAAAATAAAAATTGCAAAGCCAAATTCTATACCACTAATGAGAAGGATATCATCGACAGGGATCTCATCCATAATCATGATATAGATTCCGCAAAACTGTGTCGTGAAAAAATCAGTAACAGCCTAAAAAGGAAAGCTGAAGAAGAAATATCAGTTACACCATTGAAAGTGATACATAAGGAGATAAAAGGAAAGAAATGTCAATGTGCTTAGGCATAATTGAGGTTAATAATATATTGTTCAGAAACCCCCGAAGTTCTTCAAGAACTTACATTAGTGGACATAGGATACATACGGAAGAACTTATACAATGCGCGTCGAGCATATTTGCCTCCGTTGCCTAAAAGCGTGCAGGACGTTCAAGAAGCATTAGACTCGATGTCTATTAAAACGATACAAGATGAAAGTTTTTTAATAACAAACGATCGAGAAAATAACATCGTAATATTTTCATGCTTCACAAATTTAAATTTTTCGTGTTCTGTAGAGGTAATTTACGTAGACGGCACATTTCAATATTGCCCAAAGTTTTTTTACCACTCTTCACGAATTTAAAAATACAGTATGTACCAGCGGTTTTTGCATTACTTCCATCTAAAGCCAGTTCTATTTATGTTAAACTGTTTTCAACAATTCAGATGGAATGTTCAAAATTTGAATTAACGTTAAATCCAAAGAAAATAGTTGTCGATTTTGAAGATGGAATACATACAGCGCTGTATACGGTTTTCCCTGTATCTGAAATAGAATGATGCATTTTTCATTTAAAACAGGCTTGGTACCGGAAAATTATCCAATTAGTGTTGTCTGTAGAATATCGTAATCAAAAATCGGAAGTAGGAAAATGGCTAAAGCATTTGTTTGGTTTACCTTATTTGCAACCAGAGCAAGTAAGTGACATGTTTTGCTTTGTAATGATGGCTGAAAAACCCGAAGGGGATGAAAATTCAAGATTTCCTCCAAAGTTATGGGCAAAAATGTCCCCAAGCGTTTCTCGCTCTACAAACGCTTGCGAATCGTTTCATTCGCATTTTAATGCAAGTTTCTACACTTCCCATCCAAAAATTTTTTAATTTTATACAATTATTAATTACATTTCAAACAAGGTCCTATATAAAAATAAAAAGTGCAAATACCTGTACAAATAAAGCATTGCGTACAAGAACTCAAAAGAAAATCCAACAAATAAGTTTTTATAAAAATAAATTGATAGATTTAAGTAGTTATGTAAAATCAGGGCCGGTTTATCAATTGCAGTTTTTATCCAGCAGTTAGGTATCTGTCAGATAAAAGTAACTTGCAGATAAAGTTCCAGTTGGGTTTTTGAGATATTTTTTATCCACTAGTTTATCAACTGTCAGATAAATAATGTTGGTAATAGTGAGTGACAAATATAAAAGATTTGATTGGTTGTTTGCTTCACCATGGTTTTTACTATATTGGCTTTCTTCAAAATAATATTTTATGCTTTATTAGCGACTTTAGATCGTTGTTGGGTTATTATATGTTTCTTTTATATTTTAATACTATGGATTTTGTGGTTTACGTATTAGATAGTGATGAGGACTTTGATATAGTGGAAGTCCTTCAACACGAACGAAGGCCCTACGTAGTGAGAGAAAGAGTCGATAATTTTGAGAAATGGGATGAGCAAGATTTGATTTTTTATTTTCAGTTACATTCTTCGCTTTATTGGCCAGTTTTAAAAGTAAATTTCTTTCTTCTAGAGTGAAATTGCTCCCTCGTTTTTTATTATTAATTTCCATTTTATCAAAATAAATCAGGCTTTTACAATACACACTTCAAATAGAATTGACAAAACATAACTAGGTTCAGATGTCACTGCTGTCAGCCCAAACATTCCTGTTTCTATGGTATGTACGGGCTATCTATCAGTTATCTGATTTATCTGCCAGTTGCAACTAAAAGATATCTATCTGACACTTTAACTGCCGGATAGGAGTTATCCTGTTGTCGATAAACCCGTCTTTCCGTACTAACTGTTAGTTAAGAGTTATCTGACAGATAAATTGCAATTGATAAACCGGCCCTCAATGTGTTACCACAATTTGCCCAAATAATTTGTATTTATTATATTTTTGAGAATAAAATTTTGTTTCTGTATAATGTAGGTATTTAATAGAATGATTTGTACATAATGAAATATCAGTTTACAAGAAGTGTTCTTTTCATCAACTTTTATTCGTTGATTATATCAGAAAGAAAAAGTTTTGAGGTATACCGGACTAAGGATACAATTTGACCGCCGTGCGCAATTTACCTATACAGAGACTTAATCCCCTGGCTGCAACTACCTTACGAACCTTCCCAAATTTGGGAAACTTCTTGACCACTCTCCTTAATCTACCTACGCCCGTTGGTGCATTCATAAAAAAACACAAAAGTATAGTCTCGATGATGAACATCGGCTTTTGTTATCTATTCTCAGAATATAAATATGTGTAACTGAATTACCGATAAAAAATCCATGATTTATGATGTTAATCACCACGAAAATAATATATTGGCGAAAATAATGACAAATTTCCCATTTGGCTAACCGCTTCCTTCAACAATTGCGTCTATGCATTGTTGTAACTTCCGAAACTATTATTGAAAGTATAAATAAATAGTTGGGATTGAAAGGAAAATTATCCATTAGAAGATTTACAGTAGCATTAAAGAAAAACAGTAGAAGAAACCGAGATGTTTCCCATCAGATTATTTGTTCTTTTGTTACTTGTGGTGATTTTGGTGGTGTTTGTGCAAGAGTCCACTTCTAAACTTTATGCACCTCTGAAGAGATGCGACGTTGGTCAAAGATATATCAGAGGAAAATGCAGGCTAATCTACTAACTAGGGTGAGATATTTTTTATGAAAAGTAATACGAGAGAGAGTGAGCAATGGAAGATTTTTCTTATTCTTTCAACCATTAAAAGTAGTCAGGGATCAGTTTCTAGTTCGTGAGCTTAAACACCTAAATTTTTAAGAAACTATGGAAGATAATTCATTTTAATGGGTCAATACTCAGCATATTTTGTATGTAAGCAAATCTAAAGCCTATAAACGAGGGGTGGCCAAGATCCTTGATAGTCCAAGCCATTCTTAAAAATTTGAAATTTTTCGCGAGCCGCAATTAAATGCTTGTTTGAAAGGTATGCAAAAAAGGTATTAAAAACATTTTTTTACAGACATTTTGGTTGTGCCTACATAAAAAACATATATTTTTGGTTAGTTTAGTTTAATTACTGTATTTTCTTTTATTTAAATAAGCTAGACAGGTGAATATGCATTATTGTCAAGAAATCATTTTATGAACAAAGTGAACTTGATCCATAAGATGGAAACATAAAATAACATAACTCAAACGTTAATATTACATGGGTATTCTTATTGTAAATTTTGTAGGAAATCAAATTACAATCTTTTTTGTATTTTTAATTCAATGGTTCGGTAGCGTTCAGAATAAGTTTTTATAAAATTCTGGTACCTATCTGACTAAATTCGACAAATAGACAATCAATAATATTTTGAAGTTTAAGACTGCAAAAATTTGTTGTCAAATTTTTTAAGGTCCATTAACAGTAGAGCATATCCTTGGTAAAATGTGAAATAAAATATTTTATTGTATGACATCCTAACAAGATTATAGTCTACTAGGAATGGGAATCATAACAAAATTAGAAATTGATCAGACACGGAACAAATTGAGCGTAACAACTACAATAGAATTATTAAAATTATGTATAACTTAAACACATTTTAAATTCAATCAGGACAGTCTGTATACTAATTAAACATATGTAGATTTCCTTCCAATGTTATAAAAATACTGCTTCGGTAACTCGTTGATGTATATCGCTGGATTTACCTCTTTTTCACGTCATTTTCTATCCAATTCAATATCTTTTATGCTACGCCGAATAGGTATGCCATCTATCTGCAAAGTTTTTCACTGTGCAAAATATAGGAATATTGTTTTTCAATATATTAAATAGAAGGATAGATGGCAGCAGTTATTTCAGTATGATAATTTTTTAATTTTCATAAATTATCTGTTTTCAAACTGTGGAATAATATAACTATTAGTTGAATTTAGGCGGTGAGCCCGTTGTAAATAGCTTAAGTTTGGAATATTTCAAGTGCCTGACTTCATTAGTGAGCCCTTGTGACATCATTGGTCTAAAAATGTATAACCGGTATTTACCAATCTACTTTTTTAATGAGAAGCAAGGTTAAAATTTTTTCATAATATAAAATTATCTAAATTGTCATCGTACTGTGTAGTGTTAATACAAAGTAGAATTTTTCTTGAGTTATTGATGGTTTACCTGATATAATTATTGAGATTGAGTTCTGTAATATAAATTATCTTTTGTTTATTTCCATTTAAAAATACATATTTAAAATCTTTGATCGTGGAAAAAGTATAGTCTGCTACTCGGTTAGAAAGAAAATTCGTGATACTCGTGAATCCTCACGCTCGCCTTCAGCTCGCGCTCGGAACTTTCCACTCGCAATATACTATTCTATGGTAACCACGAACACATAATAACATAACCTAAATCTGTTGATAAATCACTTTATTAAATACGACAATATTACAGGAAACTGTAATAAGCTTTATTGTTTAAGTATTTTTCCGATTTTGGTTTGCGATTGGAAGTGAAGATGTCGCTACTGTCACAATCTTTACATTTCCGTTACTGGAAGGCATGTATTGATTGTGATTGAAGTGTATTCTTCAGTCCGGGATTAGAGATTCTCGGACGGATAGCACATACCTGTACTGATGAGGCGCGAATACGCTGAAACCGGTCTACAAGTTATGTTGTCTCTTCTAATAGCAAACCAGAATGGTTGGTTTTAAAATATCTTGTAGATATTCCAACCCCGTTTGACTTTGGGGTGTAATTCAATATCCGGTGGTGCATATTGCACGGTCACTGTTTTTGAAAAATATGCATAAAGTGTGAATATAAATAATTATTCTTCGACATCTGTTGATAAATCACTTTAATAAATACGACGATATTACAGGAAACTGTAATAAGTTTTATAACCTAAATTAATATCATTAGATTTGCTAGTTGCCAACATTTTTCCAGTAACTTTTCATTTACAGTAGAATGTCAGAGTTTACCGCTTTCCATGAGCTATAGGTACTTTGTATATATGTGTACTAGAGATGGGTAACACCTAAAATTTTCGCGTGTTAACACTTCAACACACGCACATCTAAGTGTGTCAACACTTCGTGTTAACACAATTGTATCATATGACACACTAGTATGGCGCATGCACTATTTATAGCGTAGCACATGAAACACAACACATCATATGCATATTATCAGTCACAGATAAATCAGTTTACTTTATTATCTAACCTAAATGTCAACCACCACATTTACAATAATAATCAGTTGTCTACGTTCACTTATATTCACCCAATACGTGCTACAAAGTTCAACACATGAATGCAAACGCAACACGCAGCAACACAGTGCTGCCGAAGCTTCAACAAAGAATATACCAAAACGTTAGACTATTAAACACAGTGTTTAATAGTCTAAGACCAAAACCAAACGTATTCTTTGGCTTCAGCATCATGTATTAATTAGCTGTCTATTGTGCTGCAGTGGCACACCGGCACAGTCCAGCGCGCCCCACACCATACACTATATTCGAAATTCGAACGGAAAGTTCCAAAAGTGCCGGTGTGCTATGTGTGTCATATAAGAGTGTCAACACACTCGACACAGTATACTGTGTTAACATAAAAGTGCCGCACCGCACAGTGTTACCCATCTCTACTGTGTACTTTTTGGTGAACAAAAACCGTGAAACTAGATTATTATTTTTGGTTTTAAAGAAGTCTTAATGACCAATAATTTAAACCCTAATCCTTGATCATAAACACTTCTTTATAGTCCAAAAATAATTCGAAAATAATAATCTAATAGCTCGGCGATACAATCCACAAAATACTTAGTTTTCACTTCTAGACTGCCCCACATGTTTTTTTTATAACAAATTGTTTTTAAATTGATCTAATTGTTAATTATCAGCTGAGTTCTTGTGTAATCAGTTCCAAAATGGTGTGATAATGCCTAGGCAAACTTAATGAATTAGGCGAGAACCATATAGTCACCTTACTGTGGATTCCAGGACACACTGGAATAGAAGGAAACGAAATAGCAGATGAACTAGCGAAGAGGGGGACTGAAATACCCTTTTGGGGGCCGGAACCCTTTTGCGGAATCAGCTCCAATGTAATATTGGAAGAAATAGGTAAAGCCGAAGAAAAGAGAAGATCTGACAATTGGAAAGATCTAGTAGGGCTTAGGCAATCAAAGATTCTTCTGGGTGACTACAACCTTTTGATATCAAATGAATGCACAAGTCAAAGCAAAACTGCACTAAGAGTTTTAACAGGAATCCTAACGGGACATTGTCGCCTGAATGGGCACCTTAAAAAGCTCCAAATAGTGGAGGAAGAAGATTGTAGATTTTGTGGAAGAGGAAACCCCCATCCACATACTTGCGAACTGCACAGAATCCTAGGGCACGGTACTGGGAGACTACTGGATAGAAGAGGGACAGTTAACTAAGTTGAGGCCTGCAGATTATCCTAAAATTCCTCCGGTAAATAGGACTAAAGGAGCTACTAGTCTCTGAGACTCTCCTCAGAAACTAAGTAGAAGTAAGGGGGCACAATAGATCTTTTAGGTCTCAGTGAATGTTACCCCAAAATACATACATACATACATACATAATTATCAGCTTGTTGAGGTTTTAATGGTGATTTTTAACTAATTAGAAAATATCTTTTTCATTTTAGAAAGTACGCGTATTGCCAATTAATTTGCATATTGATAACGTATAAGCAGCATTGGCGTATCATAAGAATTTTGGTTACAACCAAAGTTTGAAATCTATATTACTATTTTTAATAAAAGCTAAAATTTGAATTGAGAAAATGCCTTTTTTAGAGGCGTAGAAGTTTAAAAATCAATTCTGAATAAAACATTTCCGCATTGCTCATCTCTCTTCCTTCGAATACTTTATTTTTCTTTCTTGTAAACTACTCACATTTCACGTGTTTTTCTACGTTTGACAAGGTGTACATTCTAATAAAGTTTAAAATAATTACAAGTAATATACTAAAGGCCGATTGCACCGTTTGATTAAAAAGTGTTTATAGAGTTAATCGTTGATTAATTTGTAAATTGTGTTGTACCGTTCATTAAACATGTTTTAACATGACGTAAACGCTGATTACTTTAAACGTTCCTTTTTGGATGATAAAGCGACAGATTAGTATTTCTAACCTTACTTCTACAATTCTACATCTTTTTCGTATCTTATTTGTGGGTATTATAGGGCAAGTCCACGTGACGTCATGCCCTGAGGAATCTGACATGGAACATACAACATCTGATGATAAACAAGCGTTCTTTGCTCAATACGTGGTTCTTAATAGTTATTAGATTTTGATTTAGTGCTTTTTCCAACGTTGTTTTAATTGCGTAGGTATTTTAAAAGTTATATATGACTGTTTATAATAAAAAGAATCATTGTATCAAAACAAACCAACCAAATTAAAAATCTAAACCATAACCAAATCATTGTTTTTCCTCAGGGGTATTGTCAACTGTCAGTTGGTGGACATGCCCTCACAAAACATTAACCTACGGTCTTAGAAAGAGAACTGCAATATAATTGTCGTTCTGACGCTGATTTGAAAGCATAACAACAACAGTGGCGGCCTCGCGTCTTTCTGGTTAGGCCGGAAACTATAATCTTTATTTGACCTTGGCCATAAAGCTTTCTTTTCTAAGTCCGTAGGTTAATGTTTTGTGCATGCCCTATAGTTT
Source organism: Lochmaea capreae (assembly GCA_949126875.1). Lineage (NCBI taxonomy): Eukaryota > Metazoa > Arthropoda > Insecta > Coleoptera > Chrysomelidae > Lochmaea > Lochmaea capreae. The sequence continues at coordinate 8,423,461 of OX421406.1, read as the reverse complement.
GTTTGACAAGTTCGTTGTTCTCGGTTTCAATTTAATTAATTTTTCAAAAAATGGATTTTGCGGACAATGACGATATGTTTTTAGAGGACGACCTAGATATTCTTGATGTTATAGACTTTGGATTTCCTCGTAAAATCTATGAAAGAAAAAACTATTTCGAAGATCTAGATAATCTAACATTTTTCAGACGTTTTCGGTTAAAAAAGGATACAGTTTTGTATCTGTTGGAGTTGATTAAGGCAGAGTTGGAATATAATAATAATTTGTAAGTAGGTATATAGCCATTTCCAATTTACATCATCGAATGTCCATATACTAGCCAAAATGTCTAGGTGTGCCTACCTATGGGTTTTGTAAATTGTATTATTTTGCTAGATTCATTCAATTTCATTTCAGAAATAATAGTGTAGCACCCTTTGACCAACTATTAACTGCACTCAGGTCATTTAGCTATATTCACCACAATATTAGAAACAAAACTAAGAAAGTGGAGTTATCGTTATACGGTTGACTACCGTGAAGATAGCAAACTGAGCAAAAATTACATGTTGCCAAATTGGATAGCGGTACAATTGGATAAAACTTAAACAACCATTAAAATATAATCAGAGATTAGTTAAATCAGTGTTTAATGAGGAAACGACACAAACGGCCATAAACATTTTTAATTTTCGATGTTACCCTTTGAAAAAACATTAGAGCACCCCCTTTATAATATTGAAAACCTCCAAATTAATTGGCAGGTTCTTCCGTTGTCCCAATCTGTTTCCTTTTAACTGCTACATATCCCGATAAAGCTTATTAAGTTTGTTAAAAATTGTTCCACACACTTCAATAAAAATACCGAATTAATACAATTCGTGGGTTTATTTAATATTAATGATAATGCTTTTTATAAGAGATTTTCACTTTTTGTTATTTATTTTGCTCGCTGTCGTGATAACTACTTGGGCGAAAGTATTTTCATTAAACGGAGAATGTTCCGATGAACAAATTTGGTACAGAGGGCAGTGCGTCGATGCTTATATTTAGTGTAAGTCTTTTTTCTTCAAATATAATATATATATATATACCAAAATTTCCATGTTTCACTGAAAAAGTAGTAGATTCAAGTCTTTGTAGTAGGTATATATAACGGCATCGATAATAATAACTTTTTGTTAAATGACAACGTTAATGATTGGAATTCGGTTGAACGATCACAGCGCAGAAAATACGAACAAACAAATTTTTTGTTATATATATATAGAAGATTACTAACATTTTTATTATTTTTTGTTACAGATAATGCCTCTATCAAGACTACAACATGTCGAAGCTTAAGTCCCCCCAGGCTACTATATTAACTACTATTACAATGTCAATTTCCAGATTTTTTTTTGATTAAACAACAAATTTTAATTCAATGTTTTTCTGTCTTCTAAAACCTAAAATAAAATAAAAAAATAAAAAAAACATTATTGTGGTTTGATTCCCAAGAAAATAAGAAAAAATAACAAGTAATGCTACAAGGAACTTATAGAAGATAAAAAAATATACTTTCAAATATTTATATCATTAAAAAACAGCAAAGGATCTTCTCCACAAACGGTATTTGAATTATTTTTTGATTTCACACCAACTTTAGATAAACTATACTCCAAAGTGTATACATATTAATTAGAAAAACTCACGCATCTATTCCGTATATTGATTAGAAAATTGTCTGCACAATCCTTTTAACATTATATGATTATCGGGACACCTCTTGAGAACAATGTGATTATAGGTAAAATTTCTTTCTCTTGGAACATACCCCATGACACAATAACAATAAAAAATCAACAAAATCAGTCCGAAATATAATTTTGATAATCGCATCTTGAACGCTCTGTTGTATTTTATTAAATATTTGATAATGTAAATTTAATGTTTAATAGGAATTCGTTTATCAGTTAATTGCAACATAAAATACGATTTCGTCATCCCTAGAATTGCGTTCTAATTTTGAGGATTTTTTAAAATATTCGCAGGATCGCATTGAGTATTTCTTCTGTGGATAAATTATAATAACAGAAGCAGTGATTAGGAAGGTGTTTAGGGGGAATATTTCAATTACATTGCTGACAAAAAGTTTATAAGCAAGTTTTTATTTAATTATTTCCATTTAATAAAATTAAACTGTCGCAATCTTTGACAAATAAGCTATCTTAAATGTAAAGAAGAAGGGAATCAATAAAAAAACCACCCCCTTACTTCTTAGAAATCAAAAAACCAGGGACATGCCACAAGATGGTATGATAAAAAGGTATAACTTTTCAAAGAAATTCGTTACGGAATTAAGCAACAAGAAGGAATGGGATCCAAATACCATTACCAGACTTGGAAAGAATGCCATTCAATGGTACACAGACGGCTCAAAAGCAATAGAAGGAACTGGGATAGGAGTGTACGGACCAGAAACCAAACACTGTGAAAGTTTGGGAAAAACCCCAAGTATCTTTCAAGCGTAAATTCACGCCGTAAGAAAGTGTACCCAGTTCAATATTGACAAAGGATATAGATTTTGTATGCACCACATCCGTAAAGTGTCTTTATTGAACTCGCCTGCTATTCGCCTCGCTCGCTTGTTTCATAATTTCAGACTCGTCCGATAAAGAATCACTTTACTGCCTTGGTACATAAATAACTATTATCTACGACCACCTTTAAAATTAGGCATTTACGAACCAAAAAAAATGTGTGAATTCATACATTATACATGCGTGCGTAAATGACCAATGCTTTTTAAATGGGGTTTTCATTTTAACACTCTTTTTTAGCTACGGAATTATCTAGTTGCCTTGAATTTAGTCGTTTGTTGTATAAACTTTTGTACTGTCATTAAATTTGACAGAAGTGTCAGACATAGTGAAAAATATTTTCTGTCGTATTTAAAATTTTAATTACACTTATTGTTCAATTGAATATAAATAAACATAAAAAGACAGCTATTTATACAGAGGTTCCAAATATAGACTAACCAGGTGAGTACTTAATATTTTTGAAATGAAAGATTCTGATTTTGCCAATATTCCCCATCTTTTATCTCATTCTGTATACGATCTGGTCATATATATTTTAAACCGAGAGAAGTGCGGGATCCTTTACACAAAACCATTCGAAATAATCCATTTTTTAATCAAGTTTATCGTGATTTTAATTAAACTGTTCTTAAAAATTACCAGTTTACGTAAAAATAGTGAATTTATTTTTTCGCGTGACAGACCCCTCGGTATAATTCCATAGCCAGCTTCGGGTCGGCGTGTAGGTAAAACAAAATGACAAAATAAACAAGAAAAAAAAACAACAAAAGCCGGAGAAGGAAGTCTGGATGAAACATTTCCGTACGGAAGCAATGGCTGACACTAAGCATGAATTATGACGTCATGAATCTAAGACGGTCGGCTTAGACGGTTTAGTTGGTTTATTATAACAAGTGAGATGTGTTGCCAAGGACACGAGTATAAACAATACGTAACCGCTAAGGATTAAGGAGGATGTAAGGCTAGAACGAAATTGAACTTTATTGTTTTGTACCTATAGGTGTGGAACATTAATTATTTTCTCAATATAGGATGAGTCACGCACAATTATAATCATATAAAAACATATTAATCCATTTATTTCATTATAGCAGCTGGAGGTTCTATTATAGTAGCAAAGCTGTACTTTTTGTGGATGTCTTATCAAAAATACTTATCTGAGTGATTCTTTATATTAATAATAAATGTTTCTTTATGTTAACTTTTGGGTTTTTTCGCACGGTAGTAGAAAAAATAGTGTACCTAGCACGTGCATAAAGTGACTTTTCCGCTCGCAATTGCTCGCCGAACTCCGCTAACGCGTTAGGTAAATTACTATTTTCTATTTCCGTCACTAAAACTGCATCTAAAACACTGATTTGACATTCGCAAAATGTCACTTTAAACACTAGTGTTTAAAGTGCGAAAAGTCACATCTCGTTTATCTTTTGTTTCTTAAACGTCACATCAAGTGTATCTTCTGTAATTTATATTTAATACTCCGTGATAATTATGTAGTTTTGTGTCATTTGATTTCTTAATGACACGTCAGTTATTGTCTGTCATCTTGTGAATATAATTAAAATAAAACATAATTAAGATCCTGCGGGCGTAGAAAAAGTATAGTAAGCCCCTAGTGTTAAAAACATCTTTAGTCTCTCGTTTCATAAGAAAACTCGTGACTAAGGTGACGTTTTTGACAGTTGTTACTTAATATACTATTCTTCAAAAATTTATTTCTATTTTTACACTCCTAAAATCTAAGATCTCCAGAAAATTGTTTCCATTTTCATGGACAACCTGTACTAACAGTTTCTAATATTCTATTGATAATACCCCATATAATTCGAAACTAGAAACTTTTGTTAAAAACACGAATACACAAAACCGAAAATCTATTTTCTTATTCAAAAAGTGATTCTTTATATTAATAATAAATGTTTCTTTATATTAACTTTTGGGGTTTTTTCTGCACGGTAGTAGAAAAAATAGTGTACCTAACACGTGCATAAAGTTACTTTTCCGCTCGCGATTGCTCGCCGAACTCCGCTAACGCGTTAGGTAAACTACTATTTTCTATTTCCGTCACTAAAACTGCATCTATAACGCTGATTTGACATTCGCAAAATGTCACTTTAAACACTAGTGTTTAAAGTGCGAAAAGTCACATCTCGTTTATCTTTTGTTTCTTAAACGTCACATCAAGTGTATCTTCTGTAATTTATATTTAATACTCCGTGATAATTATGTAGTTTTGTGTCATTTGATTTCTCAATGACACGTCAGTTATTGTCTGTCATTTTGTGAATATAATTAAAATAAAACATAATTAAGATCCTGCGGGCGTAGAAAAAGTATAGTAAGCCCCTAGTGTTAAAAACATCTTTAGTCTCTCGTTTCATAAGAAAACTCGTGACTAAAGTGACGTTTTTGACACTTGTTACTTAATATACTATTCTTCAAAAATTTGTTTCTATTTTTACACTCCTAAAATCAAAGATCTCCAGAAAATTGTTTCCATTTTCAGAGACAACCTGTACTAACAGTTTCTTATACTATTAGTAATACCCCATATAATAATTCGAAACTAGAGACTTTTGTTAAAAATACGAATACACAAAATAGAAAATCTATTTTCTTATTCAAAAAATAAATTTATAACCATTCATGAGGATTCAAAATAAAGAATAATTAAATCTTTATAGTTTAATAGTTTTCTATGCCACTGGGTATATTCTAAAAGCGATGTACACAATTTTTCTAGAACGTTATAAAAAAGTACTAGCAAAAAATAATGTAAATAGAAGGTAGATACCGGTATTAGACGTAAATCAAACGAGCTATGATATTCTTTGTCCGAACTTGTCATTCGCAACGTAGTTTTCGTAGTGCCGTGTGGTGATAATATCGAACTTGTTTATTATAGACAATTTAAAATTTATTAACTCATGGATGATGGGTAAGTTTTAAGGAAAATTATATATAATATTAATTATTATTAATGTATAATATGCTAAGCATACTTTTTATAAGAAAATGGGATGTTTTCTTTATATAAATAAAACCATCTTCACGTTTCACGAAATGAATATTTATATAACCAACTAGTGTATTAAGAAGGGCTATTAATATTCAGGATATTGAGATTATTTTCGTCTTTTTAATACACGTTTACAAAACTTACAAGGCGTATCCTTTTTTCTCAATTTTTAATAAGATTATTTATTTTGTGAAAAGTGAATCAGGTATTGAAATGTCATTGTTGGTCTTCTTAGTGCAATGGAATTAGTGTTGCCAACAGGAAACATTTGTTCAAAAAATTCCTTCAGTTTTAAGTAATGTTGCAGCGGTATATACAGGTTGATATTGTAATTTTTTATGTAACTATGTAATGGTATCTAAACTTGTCTAAAATGTATATTATTTTCAGAGTTATACGAGCAGAACAAAAAAAATTTAATTTTTTATTATTGGCTTTAACATATTTATTTTTGTAAAATACAGAGTGGGCTACAGAACACAGTCCACCCCGATATTTGGCAGTATTCCTTGCATTTTAAGGAAATTAGGAAACACGTCGATTTTTGTTCTAACGGGGATTCATTTTTACGATACAGGCATTTGTCATTTGTCAACCCCCTACCTTCCACTTCACCAACCCCTTAGTTTTTAAATAGGGAATATACCATGTGCGGTACATGATTAGAAAGGCATTTAGATGGAGTATTTAGACATAATGATCGTCCACGATTTTTTTCGATATTTACACCATCTTTGCAAAAAAAGTCTTAATTAATTTAAACTAAAACACCTCTTGAAAATGAAACGTTACGTCTTGGTATCAAATTACTAATTTTTTACAATAACTGTTTTAATTTGCTTTTGATACGACAGAAAAAATGACACATTAGCAAACCATAGGCGTTGCGTTTCATTTTTAAGAGGTGTTGTACTTTAAAATTTTTGCAGAAAATGCAATGTTTTCTTTATACACTGTGACCGTAAAGTATGGAACAATAGTATACTATTCAGAAGAATATAATGATGGCTATTATTCACGAATGGTGCGTTTATGCCGCGAGCCGCAGGCGAGTGACATAAACACCTGAGTGAATAATAGCCATTATTTGCGAGGAGAATACTTTATTTTGTCCACGACTATTAATTACTTACTTGTTATTACATTTTTTTTTTCGATTTTTCTGGCAGTAAATTTAAGGAGACTATTTTTGTGCTGCTTCTCTTATGTTTGGCGGGGTAACATTCAATTCACTGTCTGATTCACTTTCCATATTAAAATTTCTAGTAATATAAATTAAACAACAGTAAGTATAGTTATTGAAATTAGCAATAAATATACAATAAAACGTCACTTTTGCTTTTGACATATTATATCATACACACTAGATAAAAAACTGCATATAAAACGATCTACTCGTATATATTAAACAGCTTGATAATCCATCATATATATCTTCGTAGCCTGATGGTTTACGGCTCTGACTTGGTTAAAAGAGGAATTTTAGACATAGGATCGAATCCCCGCCGCGGTGAAAATTTTTAAATAATATATTGTGTCATTTGTATATTAATAATCTTCAATATAATTATTTGTCATGTGACCTTTTCATTATCCACACCCATTATCCACACCTATTATTCACTGGTGCATAATGTGCGTCATTATACTTGAAGAAACACACGTAAAATGTAAAAATTATCAAATAGTCGTGGACAAATTCATTTTTAGCTAAACATACCATTTTAAGAAATAATCATGAAACACGTCGACTTTTGATTTCAATTTACCGTATTTTAAAATAATAATCTAATATACAGGGTTAATTACATTCGAGTAATGACGTCACCGTCATTTTTTTTAAATGGAACACCCCCCTTTTTTCTCAATTTTCGGATTACTCTAGCTGAGCTTATTCCAAAAATGTATCACATGTTGATTCCAATTGGTACAGGGTGGACAAAAATGCAATAGTTTTGTGTGTGCTCATAAAGTAATCCTGGAGGTTTTGATGAAAGTTTATGGTTTCAACAGGATGGTGCACATCCACATTATGCTGTAGATGTTAGAAGGCACCTAGATGACATTTTTCCGAACAGGTGGATTGGTAGACGTGGACCTATTGAATGGCCAGCGAGGTCACCAGATTTCAATCCTTTGGATTATTTTATGTGGGCCATCTGAAGAATGTTGTGTATTAAACGAAACCAGCAAATATTCAAGAATTAAAAGAGAGAATTTGGACAGCAATAAACAATATTTCTCAAGACACAATAAACAAGGTTCAACAAGAATTTGTACACCGTTTGGGTTAATGTCAAATACAGCAAGGGCTGCAGGATTACTTTATGAGCACACACAAAACTATTGTATGTTTGTCCATCCTGTACCAATTGGAATCAACATGTGATACATTTTTGGAATCAGCTCAGCTAGAGTAATCCGAAAATTGAGACAAAATGGGGGTGTTCCATTTAAAAAAAATGAGGGTGACGTCATTACTCGAAAGTAATTCACCCTGTATATAAGAATATTATTTTAAAATACGGTAAATTAAAATCAAAAATCGACGTGTTTCAGGATTATTTATTAAAATGGCCTGTTTAGCTAAAAATTAATTTGTTCCCTACTTTACGGACACAGTGTATAAATAAAACCATCTTCAGGAAATTAATATTTATATAACCGATAATGTCGAACTTGTTTATTATACAGAGAATTTCAATGAAAACTATCCACCTCACATAATTTTAAAGCCATTACTTTTATAAACAAATGAAAATCAAGTCAAAAACCATATAAAGAGGGACGTCTAATTGCTCATATGTAGACGTTATAACTTCAACCCCTTCCCCCCATGGTCACCTTTCCCGATTATTTAAGTGCGACACCCTATACATTTTTCTTTTTGTTAATTTTTTGGGAAATTAAACTGCAATCTTTTTTATGTTTTTCATTTATTTTCAGTATCATGGGGAAACAATGTGATATTATGCCTTTGACTAAGAGATAAATGCGGTCGGTAAATGGAAATGGTCGATTTCGGTTTTTAGTGATGGTTAATGGTAAAAATGGTGCAGTCCAAATGGTATTGGGATGGAGATTGCGCCGTGGACGGTTCCAAATGTAAGTGTTTTAAATGTTTTCTTCTTTCTTGAGTCACCACAGTTTTCTTCTATTATTTTATAACTAATATTATAATGGTTAAAGTTACTTATTAAATATTATTTTTCAAAAATGCTTGAAGTGTGAATATAAATAATTATTATTTGATAAATCACTTTATTAAATACGACAATATTACAGGAAACTGTAATAAGCTTTATTAAAGTTACCTTTTGCTAGCAAAAAACATTCAATTTGTAGCTAAATATACAGTATGATTTACAATAATCCATTTTTAACTCTCAACTTTAGAGCCCTATAGTTCGTAAACGAAAGACGTGAGGAAAAAATTTTGTATGAAGTACTATAAATAATTATTTTTAGTCTCTATCCTCTTCTAAATTTTTGGTACTTAGTCATGGTACTCCTTGTATTGTCTAATCAACAAGCTATGTATACAGTGTGTACATAAATTAACGTAACTTGCTAATATTTCGATTTCCGTTAGGTTTACAAAAAAAATGTTGAATAAAAGTTTTTTCAAACAATCCAGACCATTTGCATAAGTCGATTAGAAGTATACAGGGTGCACCGTTGCTCCAAAATAACTTATTAACATATTTTTTCAAATAGTTCACCATGTATATATTTTCAGTTTTTCATAATTCTACCTTTAATGATTCCAAAGTTACATTGGTTTGAATCTAAAATTATAAAAAAATTGTTTGTCAAAAAAATAGTAGGTTTTTCTGTCACTAATATTAATTAATAAAGTTTTAGTACATGTTTTTCGCTAAAAATTTCAGGTTTCCGGCTAAAAATGTCGGTTTCCCGTTAAAAATTTCTAGTTTCCCTCTAAAATTTTAGGTTTCCCGCTCAAATTTTGGGTTTACCGCTGAAATTTTGGGTTTCCGCAAAAAAATTTAAGTTTAGTTGGGAAACCTGGAAAAATGGGTTGCTAGACACCTTAAAAAAATTCTCACCAAATATGAGTTCTTAATTTTAATAGGAAGATCCTTTTCAGTCCAATAGAAAAAAATTCATACCTCATGATTAATTGATTGTACAGAAAAATCTTTCTGAAAAATTTTGAAGGAAATTTAATGCTCTACAAAAAAAGTATCTTATACTTTTTCCGTAAACCTTACCATTTGAATGATATTGAAGATTTAAGTTTGATTATTTTAAATCAAATGTCATTTTTGTTTATGAATTTTATAACTCGACAAGAACTGGCTATTATAATGTGCGCAATAGAAACTTTTGTAGGAAATTAACTGCTCTATAAAAATGGTATCTTATGTTTTGGCGATTAAATTAAGCGTTCAAAAGATATTCATCATCAAATTTTCATGTATTCCGATTTTAAGCGTTTTTGATTAAATAATCGAAAAATTTCAATTTAATTTATGAATTTCATACAAATTTCATTTGAAAATTGAAATAAAAACTTTTTTATAACTAATAGGACATTTCTTTTCTCAAAGTGAAACAAATCATAATATATTTATAATGAAAACTTTGCTTTTTTTATTAATAAATAATTAACTAAGCGATAAATAATGTAAAATTTATTTTTTTAAATGTAGATAAAGATACACATGAAAAAACATTTTGAAGTTTCTCAGTTGATAAAAAATAAAATTCGTGTAAATTTTCTCAAAACTTAAATTGAAATTTTTCGATTATTTAATCAAAAACTCTTAAAATCGGTATACATGAAAGTTTGATGATTAATATCTTTTGAACGCTAAATTTAATCGCCAAAACATAAGATAGCATTTTTATAGAGCAGTTAATTTCCTACAAAAATTTCTATTGCGAACTTTATAATAGCCATTTCTTGTTGAGTTATAAAATTCATAACAAAAAATGACATTTGATTTAAAATAATCAAACTTAAATCTTCAATATCATTCAAATGGTAAGGTTTACGGAAAAAATATGGAATACTTTTTTTGTAGAGCATTAAATTTCCCACAAAATTTAAAAAAAAAATTTCTGTACAATCAATAAATGATGAGCTATGAACTTTTTTCTATTGGACTGAGAAAAAATAAAAAACCTTGAAGCGGGAGATTTTCCTATTAAAATTAAGAGCTCATATTTGGTGAGAATTTTTTTAAGGTGTCTAGCAACCCATTTTTCCGTATTAGTTGAAAAATAAATAGTTGATTTTTTTGACCCACCCTACTCTGTATAAGCATGGATCGTATTGTTCGAAACTGGAATTTTTTTTAAATACGAATATACAAAAAAGAAAATATATCATTTTATTGAAATAATAGATTTACCTTTACCCTTTATTAAAATCCAAAATAAAGAAAGATTAAATATTTATGTTTTGATAATTTTCAATGCCGCTGGCTATGAATGCGAACTACACAATTTTTCAGAAGGTTCTAAAAACTACTTACAAGCAAAAAAATAATGTAAACAAGATAGAAATGCATAGCGGTAGATATTAGAGGTAAATCAAATAAGGCTATGCTAGATATCCTTTATCCAAACTTGTCATTTGTAACGCACTTTTTCGGAGTGTTGTGTGGTGATAATGTCGAATTTTTTTGTTATATTATTACAGACAATATAAAATTTATTAACTTATGGATCATTATTGATGAGCAAAATGGAATAAATTCGATAACGAATGAATGCGAGCGTGCTGGGAAAAAGGCTTGGACGCATCGATTTGTATTTTTAAATGCGAATATAAAAAAAATTATATAGGGTGTGCCATGTGACAGTGGCCAATACCAACTTTCTTATTTTAAATGCAGCCCCCTGTATATTATTTATTTTTTGGAATCTTCAGAAAATTCTGTTTCGGAAATATTAAGTGTTTTCAGATTTATTCCAAAAATTAAAACGAGGGGTTGGTTATTAGAAATTTTTGTGTACGAAAATTACCTTTGGTGAATATTACCCCAGCATACCTAAGATTACGTCAGATTACCTCATGAAAACTGCTCTTTTCAACATCAAAATTTGTGGAAAATCATTTTTTTCAATGTAAAATTCATGAAAACTAGCACGGGATGAAGTTGCTGCTTCTTAGTTGAACGGTGACTGTTTTTGAAAAACATTTTTCAAAACTTGTAAAAGCGTTAGGATAAAAATAATAATTCTTCGACATCGATTTATTAAATACGACAATATTGAAGGGAATTGTGATAATTCTTTATTGTTTCAAATCCATGGATCCAAAACTATATGTAAAATGTTCCCCTGAATCCAATGGAAGAGACTAGAATGTTCTATCTCTCCAATTAGTCGAGTTATGAATACATGAAATTTCAAAAAGTGGATTTTTGAGTTTTTTCAAAACTTTCTCATTCTCCCTTAATGCTTGGAAATACCGACTCAAAATCCATATCTATATTTAAAATGTTCCCCTGAATCCAGTGGACGAGACTAGAACGTTCTATCTCTCCAATTAGTCGAGTTATGGATATATGAAGTTTCAGAAAGTGGATTTTCGAATATTTTCACTACTTTATCATTTATTATTCACAAGACAGAAACGCTTCAAGTTATGCTTCTGAAAAAAAGTTTCCCTTTCTGTTATTTTTCTGAAATTTCAGTTCAGTATTAATAGTTTTGTGGTAATTACAAGACTTTTTATATTAAAAATGCGTTTTTCCGAAAATGTCATTACACAATCTGAATGCGAAAGAATGATTTTATCAAAAAACTGATTGTGGCATTTGTTTCTCCGTGTTAAAAAACCCCTGTATACAAATTTAAAGCCAATTTCATGGAAATATCTCGCGATTTAAATTGCTCTCTGATATCTCCCTTAATTTCTGAAAATATTGACTCAAAATTCTCATCTATATGTAGAATATTCCCCTGAATCCAATAGAGGACACTAGAACGTTCTATCCCTCCAATTAGTCGAGTTAAGAACACAAAAAAATTTCAGAAAGTGGATTTTCGATTATTTTCACGATTTAATTTGCTATCTGCTATCTCCCTTAATGCTTGGAATAATAAACTCTTAATTTATATCTATATGTAAAATGTTCCCCTGAATCGATTGGTGAAGACTAGAACCTTCTACCTCTTCAATTAGTCGAGTTATGAGTATTTTTGGTTTTATAAAGTGGATTTTCGAAAATTTCATTACGTTATTTGAAGGCGAAATAATGACTTTATTGAAAAGCAGACTGTGCCAGTCGATTTTTCGTCGCAAAAAACCCCCGATTACCAATTTATAGCCAATTTCATGCCGCAAAATTTTTTTTTTGTTGGAAATTTTGAAGCAAGGGGTAGGTATGGAAATATTTTGCGAATTAAATTGCTCTCTGCTATCTCCCTTAATACTAGTAAAAAGCAACTCAAAATTCATATCTACATGTAAAATGTTCCCCTGAATCGATTGGTGAAGACTAGAACGTTCTATCTCTTCAATTAGTCGAGTTATGGATACATGAAGTTTCAGAAATTGGATTTTCGAATATTTTCACGATTTAATTTGCTCTCTGCTATCTCCCTTAATGCTTGGAAATATGAACTCTTAATTTATATATATATGTAAAATGTTCCCCTGAATCGATTGGTGAAGACTAGAACGTTCTACCTTTTCAATTAGTCGAGTTATGAGTATTTTTGGTTTTATAAAGTGGATTTTCGAAAATTTCATTACGTTATTTGAAGGCGAAATAATGATTTTATTGAAAAACAGACTGTGCCAGTCGATTTTTCGTCGCAAAAAACCCCCGATAACCAATTTATAGCCAATTTCATGCCGCAAAATTTTTTTTTTTGTTGGAAATTTTGAAGCAAGGGGTAGGTATGGAAATATTTTGCGAATTAAAATGCTCTCTGCTATCTCCCTTAATACTAGTGAAAAGCGACTCAAAATTCATATCTACATGTAAAATGTTCCCCTGAATCGATTGGTGAAGACTAGAACGTTCTATCTCTTCAATTAGTCGAGTTATGGATACATGAAGTTTCAGAAATTGGATTTTCGAATATTTTCACGATTTAATTTGCTCTCTGCTATCTCCCTTAATGCTTGGAAATATGAACTCTAAATTCATATCTATATGTAAAATGTTCCCCTGAATCGATTGGTGAAGACTAGAACGTTCTATCTCTCCAATTAGTCGAGTTATGAGTATTTTTGGTTTTATAAAGTGGATTTTCGAAAATTTCATTACGTTATTTGGAGGCGAAATAATGATTTCATTGAAAAACAAACTGTGCCAGTCGATTTTTCGTCGCAAAAAACCCCCGATTACCAATTTATAGCCAATTTCATGCCGCAAAAATTTTTTTTGTTGGAAATTTTGAAGCAAGGGGTAGGTATGGAAATATTTTGCGAATTAAATTGCTCTCTGCTATCTCCCTTAATACTAGTAAAAAGCGACTCAAAATTCATATCTATATGTAAATTGTTCCCCTGAATCGATTGGTGACTAGAACGTTCTATCTCTTCAATTAGTCGAGTTATGGATACATGAAGTTTCAGAAATTGGATTTTCGAATATTTTCACGATTTAATTTGCTCTCTGCTATCTCCTTTAATGCTTGGAAATATGGATTCAAAATTCATATCTATGTGTGAAATGTTCCCCTGAATCGATTGGTGGAGACTAGAACGTTCTATCTCTCCAATTAGTCGAGTTATGAGTATTTTTGGTTTTATAAAGTGGATTTTCGAAAATTTCATTACGTTATTTGGAGGCGAAATAATGATTTCATTGAAAAACAGACTGTGCCAGTCGATTTTTCGTCGCAAAAAACCCCCGATTACCAATTTATAGCCAATTTCATGCCGCAAAAATTTTTTTTGTTGGAAATTTTGAAGCAGGGGGTAGGTATGGAAATATTTTGCGAATTAAATTGCTCTCTGCTATCTCCCTTAATACCAGTAAAAAGCGACTCAAAATTCATATCTATATGTAAAATGTTCCCCTGAATCGATTGGTGAAGACTAGAACGTTCTATCTCTTCAATTAGTCGAGTTATGGATACATGAAGTTTCAGAAATTGGATTTTCGAATATTTTCACGATTTAATTTGCTCTCTGCTATCTCCCTTAATGTTTGGAAATATGAACTCTTAATTTATATCTATATGTAAAATGTTCCCCTGAATCGATTGATGAAGACTAGAACGTTCTACCTTTTCAATTAGTCGAGTTATGAGTATTTTTGGTTTTATAAAGTGGATTTTCGAAAATTTCATTACGTTATTTGAAGGCGAAATAATGATTTTATTGAAAAACAGACTGTGCCAGTCGATTTTTCGTCGCAAAAAAACCCCGATAACCAATTTATAGCCAATTTCATGCCGCAAAATTTTTTTTTTTGTTGGAAATTTTGAAGCAAGGGGTAGGTATGGAAATATTTTGCGAATTAAAATGCTCTCTGCTATCTCCCTTAATACTAGTGAAAAGCGACCCAAAATTCATATCTATATGTAAAATGTTCCCCTGAATCGATTGGTGAAGACTAGAACGTTCTATCTTTTCAATTAGTCGAGTTATGGATACATGAAGTTTCAGAAATTGGATTTTCGAATATTTTCACGATTTAATTTGCTCTTTGCTATCTCCCTTAATGCTTGGAAATATGAACTCTTAATTTATATATATATGTAAAATGTTCCCCTGAATCGATTGGTGAAGACTAGAACGTTCTATTTCTTCAATTAGTCGAGTTATGGATACATGAAGTTTCAGAAATTGGATTTTCGAATATTTTCACGATTTAATTTGCTCTCTGCTATCTCCCTTAATGTTTGGAAATATGAACTCTTAATTTATATCTATATGTAAAATGTTCCCCTGAATCGATTGGTGAAGACTAGAACCTTCTACCTCTTCAATTAGTCGAGTTATGAGTATTTTTGATTTTATAAAGTGGATTTTCGAAAATTTCATTACGTTATTTGAAGGCGGAATAATGACTCTATTGAAAAGCAGACTGTGCCAGTCGATTTTTCGTCGCAAAAAACCCCCGATTACCAATTTATAGCCAATTTCATGCCGCATAATTTTTTTTTTGTTGGAAATTTTGAAGCAAGGGGTAGGTATGGAAATATTTTGCGAATTAAATTGCTCTCTGCTATCTCCCTTAATACTAGTAAAAAGCGACTAAAAATTCATATCTATATGTAAAATGTTCCCCTGAATCGATTGGTGAAGACTAGAACGTTCTATCTCTTCAATTAGTCGAGTTATGGATACATGAAGTTTCAGAAATTGGATTTTCGAATATTTTCACGATTTAATTTGCTCTCTGCTATCTCCCTTAATGTTTGGAAATATGAACTCTTAATTTATATCTATATGTAAAATGTTCTCCTGAATCGATTGGTGAAGACTAGAACCTTCTACCTCTTCAATTAGTCGAGTTATGGATACATGAAGTTTCAGAAATTGGATTTTCGAATATTTTCACGATTTAATTTGCTCTCTGCTATCTCCCTTAATGCTTGGAAATATGAACTCTAAATTCATATCTATATGTAAAATGTTCCCCTGAATCGATTGGTGAAGACTAGAACGTTCTATCTCTTCAATTAGTCGAGTTATGGATACATGAAGTTTCAGAAATTGGATTTTCGAATATTTTCACGATTTAATTTGCTCTCTGCTATCTCCCTTAATGTTTGGAAATATGAACTCTTAATTTATATCTATATGTAAAATGTTCTCCTGAATCGATTGGTGAAGACTAGAACCTTCTACCTCTTCAATTAGTCGAGTTATGGATACATGAAGTTTCAGAAATTGGATTTTCGAATATTTTCACGATTTAATTTGCTCTCTGCTATCTCCTTTAATGCTTGGAAATATGAACTCTAAATTCATATCTATATGTAAAATGTTCCCCTGAATCGATTGGTGAAGACTAGAACGTTCTATCTCTTCAATTAGTCGAGTTATGGATACATGAAGTTTCAGAAATTGGATTTTCGAATATTTTCACGATTTAATTTGCTCTCTGCTATCTCCCTTAATGTTTGGAAATATGAACTCTTAATTTATATCTATATGTAAAATGTTCCCCTGAATCGATTGGTGAAGACTAGAACCTTCTACCTCTTCAATTAGTCGAGTTATGAGTATTTTTGATTTTATAAAGTGGATTTTCGAAAATTTCATTACGTTATTTGAAGGCGGAATAATGACTCTATTGAAAAGCAGACTGTGCCAGTCGATTTTTCGTCGCAAAAAACCCCCGATTACCAATTTATAGCCAATTTCATGCCGCATAATTTTTTTTTGTTGGAAATTTTGAAGCAAGGGGTAGGTATGGAAATATTTTGCGAATTAAATTGCTCTCTGCTATCTCCCTTAATACTAGTAAAAAGCGACTAAAAATTCATATCTATATGTAAAATGTTCCCCTGAATCGATTGGTGAAGACTAGAACGTTCTATCTCTTCAATTAGTCGAGTTATGGATACATGAAGTTTCAGAAATTGGATTTTCGAATATTTTCACGATTTAATTTGCTCTCTGCTATCTCCCTTAATGTTTGGAAATATGAACTCTTAATTTATATCTATATGTAAAATGTTCTCCTGAATCGATTGGTGAAGACTAGAACCTTCTACCTCTTCAATTAGTCGAGTTATGGATACATGAAGTTTCAGAAATTGGATTTTCGAATATTTTCACGATTTAATTTGCTCTCTGCTATCTCCCTTAATGTTTGGAAATATGAACTCTTAATTTATATCTATATGTAAAATGTTCCCCTGAATCGATTGGTGAAAACTAAAACCTTTTACCTCTTCAATTAGTCGAGTTATGAGTATTTTTGGTTTTATAAAGTGGATTTTCGAAAATTTCATTACGTTATTTGAAGGCGGAATAATGACTCTATTGAAAAGCAGACTGTGCCAGTCGGCAAAAAACCCCCGATTACCAATTTATAGCCAATTTCATGCCGCATAATTTTTTTTTTGTTGGAAATTTTGAAGCAAGGGGTAGGTATGGAAATATTTTGCGAATTAAATTGCTCTCTGCTATCTCCCTTAATACTTGTAAAAAGCGACTAAAAATTCATATCTATATGTGAAATGTTCCCCTGAATCGATTGGTGAAGACTAGAACCTTCTACCTCTTCAATTAGTCGAGTTATGGATACATGAAGTTTCAGAAATTGGATTTTCGAATATTTTCACGATTTAATTTGCTCTCTGCTATCTCCCTTAATGTTTGGAAATATGAACTCTTAATTTATATCTATATGTAAAATGTTCCCCTGAATTGATTGGTGAAAACTAAAACCTTTTACCTCTTCAATTAGTCGAGTTATGAGTATTTTTGGTTTTATAAAGTGGATTTTCGAAAATTTCATTACGTTATTTGAAGGCGGAATAATGACTCTATTGAAAAGCAGACTGTGCCAGTCGATTTTTCGTCGCAAAAAACCCCCGATTACCAATTTATAGCCAATTTCATGCCGCATAATTTTTTTTTTGTTGGAAATTTTGAAGCAAGGGGTAGGTATGGAAATATTTTGCGAATTAAATTGCTCTCTGCTATCTCCCTTAATACTAGTAAAAAGCGACTAAAAATTCATATCTATATGTAAAATGTTCCCCTGAATCGATTGGTGAAGACTAGAACGTTCTATCTTTTCAATTAGTCGAGTTATGGATACATGAAGTTTCAGAAATTGGATTTTCGAATATTTTCACGATTTAATTTGCTCTCTGCTATCTCCCTTAATGTTTGGAAATATGAACTCTTAATTTATATCTATATGTAAAATGTTCTCCTGAATCGATTGATGAAGACTAGAACGTTCTATCTCTTCAATTAGTCGAGTTATGGATACATGAAGTTTCAGAAATTGGATTTTCGAATATTTTCACGATTTAATTTGCTCTCTGCTATCTCCCTTAATGTTTGGAAATATGAACTCTCAATTTATATCTATATGTAAAATGTTCCCCTGAATCGATTGGTGAAGACTAGAACGTTCTACCTCTTCAATTAGTCGAGTTATGAGTATTTTTGGTTTTATAAAGTGGATTTTCGAAAATTTCATTACGTTATTTAAAGGCGAAATAATGACTCTATTGAAAAGCAGACTGTGCCAGTCAATTTTTCGTCGCAAAAAACCCCCGTTCACCAATTTATAGCCAATTTCATGCCGCAAAATTTTTTTTTTGTTGGAAATTTTGAAGCAAGGGGTAGGTATGGAAATATTTTGCGAATTAAATTGCTCTCTGCTATCTCCCTTAATACTAGTGAAAAGCGACTCAAAATTCATATCTAAATGTAAAATGTTCCCCTGAATCGATTGGTGAAGACTAGAACGTTCTATCTCTTCAATTAGTCGAGTTATGGATACATGAAGTTTCAGAAATTGGATTTTCGAATATTTTCACGATTTAATTTGCTCTCTGCTATCTCCCTTAATGTTTGGAAATATGAACTCTTAATTTATATCTATATGTAAAATGTTCCCCTGAATCGATTGGTGAAGACTAGAACCTTCTACCTCTTCAATTAGTCGAGTTATGAGTATTTTTGGTTTTATAAAGTGGATTTTCGAAAATTTCATTACGTTATTTGAAGGCGAAATAATGACTCTATTGAAAAGCAGACTGTGCCAGTCGATTTTTCGTCGCAAAAAACCCCCGATTACCAATTTATAGCCAATTTCATGCCGCAAAATTTTTTTTTTGTTGGAAATTTTGAAGCAAGGGGTAGGTATGGAAATATTTTGCGAATTAAATTGCTCTCTGCTATCTCCCTTAATACTAGTGGAAAGCGACTCAAAATTCATATCTATATGTAAAATGTTCCCCTGAATCGATTGGTGAAGACTAGAACGTTCTATCTCTTCAATTAGTCGAGTTATGGATACATGAAGTTTCAGAAATTGGATTTTCGAATATTTTCACGATTTAATTTGCTCTCTGCTATCTCCTTTAATGCTTGGAAATATGAACTCTAAATTCATATCTATATGTAAAATGTTCCCCTGAATCGATTGGTGAAGACTAGAACGTTCTATCTCTTCAATTAGTCGAGTTATGGATACATGAAGTTTCAGAAATTGGATTTTCGAATATTTTCACGATTTAATTTGCTCTCTGCTATCTCCCTTAATGTTTGGAAATATGAACTCTTAATTTATATCTATATGTAAAATGTTCCCCTGAATCGATTGGTGAAGACTAGAACCTTCTACCTCTTCAATTAGTCGAGTTATGAGTATTTTTGATTTTATAAAGTGGATTTTCGAAAATTTCATTACGTTATTTGAAGGCGGAATAATGACTCTATTGAAAAGCAGACTGTGCCAGTCGATTTTTCGTCGCAAAAAACCCCCGATTACCAATTTATAGCCAATTTCATGCCGCATAATTTTTTTTTGTTGGAAATTTTGAAGCAAGGGGTAGGTATGGAAATATTTTGCGAATTAAATTGCTCTCTGCTATCTCCCTTAATACTAGTAAAAAGCGACTAAAAATTCATATCTATATGTAAAATGTTCCCCTGAATCGATTGGTGAAGACTAGAACGTTCTATCTCTTCAATTAGTCGAGTTATGGATACATGAAGTTTCAGAAATTGGATTTTCGAATATTTTCACGATTTAATTTGCTCTCTGCTATCTCCCTTAATGTTTGGAAATATGAACTCTTAATTTATATCTATATGTAAAATGTTCTCCTGAATCGATTGGTGAAGACTAGAACCTTCTACCTCTTCAATTAGTCGAGTTATGGATACATGAAGTTTCAGAAATTGGATTTTCGAATATTTTCACGATTTAATTTGCTCTCTGCTATCTCCCTTAATGTTTGGAAATATGAACTCTTAATTTATATCTATATGTAAAATGTTCCCCTGAATCGATTGGTGAAAACTAAAACCTTTTACCTCTTCAATTAGTCGAGTTATGAGTATTTTTGGTTTTATAAAGTGGATTTTCGAAAATTTCATTACGTTATTTGAAGGCGGAATAATGACTCTATTGAAAAGCAGACTGTGCCAGTCGGCAAAAAACCCCCGATTACCAATTTATAGCCAATTTCATGCCGCATAATTTTTTTTTTGTTGGAAATTTTGAAGCAAGGGGTAGGTATGGAAATATTTTGCGAATTAAATTGCTCTCTGCTATCTCCCTTAATACTTGTAAAAAGCGACTAAAAATTCATATCCATATGTAAAATGTTCCCCTGAATCGATTGGTGAAGACTAGAACGTTCTATCTCTTCAATTAGTCGAGTTATGGATACATGAAGTTTCAGAAATTGGATTTTCGAATATTTTCACGATTTAATTTGCTCTCTGCTATCTCCCTTAATGTTTGGAAATATGAACTCTTAATTTATATCTATATGTAAAATGTTCCCCTGAATCGATTGGTGAAGACTAAAACCTTTTACCTCTTCAATTAGTCGAGTTATGAGTATTTTTGATTTTATAAAGTGGATTTTCGAAAATTTCATTACGTTATTTGAAGGCGGAATAATGACTCTATTGAAAAGCAGACTGTGCCAGTCGATTTTTCGTCGCAAAAAACCCCCGATTACCAATTTATAGCCAATTTCATGCCGCATAATTTTTTTTTTGTTGGAAATTTTGAAGCAAGGGGTAGGTATGGAAATATTTTGCGAATTAAATTGCTCTCTGCTATCTCCCTTAATACTAGTAAAAAGCGACTAAAAATTCATATCTATATGTAAAATGTTCCCCTGAATCGATTGGTGAAGACTAGAACGTTCTATCTCTTCAATTAGTCGAGTTATGGATACATGAAGTTTCAGAAATTGGATTTTCGAATATTTTCACGATTTAATTTGCTCTCTGCTATCTCCCTTAATGTTTGGAAATATGAACTCTTAATTTATATCTATATGTAAAATGTTCTCCTGAATCGATTGATGAAGACTAGAACGTTCTATCTCTTCAATTAGTCGAGTTATGGATACATGAAGTTTCAGAAATTGGATTTTCGAATATTTTCACGATTTAATTTGCTCTCTGCTATCTCCCTTAATGTTTGGAAATATGAACTCTCAATTTATATCTATATGTAAAATGTTCCCCTGAATCGATTGGTGAAGACTAGAACGTTCTACCTCTTCAATTAGTCGAGTTATGAGTATTTTTGGTTTTATAAAGTGGATTTTCGAAAATTTCATTACGTTATTTGAAGGCGAAATAATGACTCTATTGAAAAGCAGACTGTGCCAGTCAATTTTTCGTCGCAAAAAACCCCCGTTCACCAATTTATAGCCAATTTCATGCCGCAAAATTTTTTTTTTGTTGGAAATTTTGAAGCAAGGGGTAGGTATGGAAATATTTTGCGAATTAAATTGCTCTCTGCTATCTCCCTTAATACTAGTGAAAAGCGACTCAAAATTCATATCTAAATGTAAAATGTTCCCCTGAATCGATTGGTGAAGACTAGAACGTTCTATCTCTTCAATTAGTCGAGTTATGGATACATGAAGTTTCAGAAATTGGATTTTCGAATATTTTCACGATTTAATTTGCTCTCTGCTATCTCCCTTAATGTTTGGAAATATGAACTCTTAATTTATATCTATATGTAAAATGTTCCCCTGAATCGATTGGTGAAGACTAGAACCTTCTACCTCTTCAATTAGTCGAGTTATGAGTATTTTTGGTTTTATAAAGTGGATTTTCGAAAATTTCATTACGTTATTTGAAGGCGAAATAATGACTCTATTGAAAAGCAGACTGTGCCAGTCGATTTTTCGTCGCAAAAAACCCCCGATTACCAATTTATAGCCAATTTCATGCCGCAAAATTTTTTTTTTGTTGGAAATTTTGAAGCAAGGGGTAGGTATGGAAATATTTTGCGAATTAAATTGCTCTCTGCTATCTCCCTTAATACTAGTGGAAAGCGACTCAAAATTCATATCTATATGTAAAATGTTCCCCTGAATCGATTGGTGAAGACTAGAACGTTCTATCTCTTCAATTAGTCGAGTTATGGATACATGAAGTTTCAGAAATTGGATTTTCGAATATTTTCACGATTTAATTTGCTCTTTGCTATCTCCCTTAATGCTTGGAAATATGAACTCTTAATTTATATATATATGTAAAATGTTCCCCTGAATCGATTGGTGAAGACTAGAACGTTCTATTTCTTCAATTAGTCGAGTTATGGATACATGAAGTTTCAGAAATTGGATTTTCGAATATTTTCACGATTTAATTTGCTCTCTGCTATCTCCCTTAATGTTTGGAAATATGAACTCTTAATTTATATCTATATGTAAAATGTTCCCCTGAATCGATTGGTGAAGACTAGAACCTTCTACCTCTTCAATTAGTCGAGTTATGAGTATTTTTGGTTTTATAAAGTGGATTTTCGAAAATTTCATTACGTTATTTGAAGGCGGAATAATGACTCTATTGAAAAGCAGACTGTGCCAGTCGATTTTTCGTCGCAAAAAACCCCCGATTACCAATTTATAGCCAATTTCATGCCGCATAATTTTTTTTTTGTTGGAAATTTTGAAGCAAGGGGTAGGTATGGAAATATTTTGCGAATTAAATTGCTCTCTGCTATCTCCCTTAATACTAGTAAAAAGCGACTAAAAATTCATATCTATATGTAAAATGTTCCCCCGAATCGATTGGTGAAGACTAGAACGTTCTATCTCTTCAATTAGTCGAGTTATGGATACATGAAGTTTCAGAAATTGGATTTTCGAATATTTTCACGATTTAATTTGCTCTCTGCTATCTCCCTTAATGTTTGGAAATACGAACTCTTAATTTATATCTATATGTAAAATGTTCTCCTGAATCGATTGGTGAAGACTAGAACCTTCTACCTCTTCAATTAGTCGAGTTATGGATACATGAAGTTTCAGAAATTGGATTTTCGAATATTTTCACGATTTAATTTGCTCTCTGCTATCTCCCTTAATGTTTGGAAATATGAACTCTTAATTTATATCTATATGTAAAATGTTCCCCTGAATCGATTGGTGAAAACTAAAACCTTTTACCTCTTCAATTAGTCGAGTTATGAGTATTTTTGGTTTTATAAAGTGGATTTTCGAAAATTTCATTACGTTATTTGAAGGCGGAATAATGACTCTATTGAAAAGCAGACTGTGCCAGTCGGCAAAAAACCCCCGATTACCAATTTATAGCCAATTTCATGCCGCATAATTTTTTTTTTGTTGGAAATTTTGAAGCAAGGGGTAGGTATGGAAATATTTCACGATTTAATTTGCTCTCTGCTATCTCCCTTAATGTTTGGAAATATGAACTCTTAATTTATATCCATATGTAAAATGTTCCCCTGAATCGATTGGTGAAGACTAGAACGTTCTATCTCTTCAATTAGTCGAGTTATGGATACATGAAGTTTCAGAAATTGGATTTTCGAATATTTTCACGATTTAATTTGCTCTCTGCTATCTCCCTTAATGTTTGGAAATATGAACTCTTAATTTATATCTATATGTAAAATGTTCTCCTGAATCGATTGATGAAGACTAGAACGTTCTATCTCTTCAATTAGTCGAGTTATGGATACATGAAGTTTCAGAAATTGGATTTTCGAATATTTTCACGATTTAATTTGCTCTCTGCTATCTCCCTTAATGTTTGGAAATATGAACTCTCAATTTATATCTATATGTAAAATGTTCCCCTGAATCGATTGGTGAAGACTAGAACGTTCTACCTCTTCAATTAGTCGAGTTATGAGTATTTTTGGTTTTATAAAGTGGATTTTCGAAAATTTCATTACGTTATTTGAAGGCGAAATAATGACTCTATTGAAAAGCAGACTGTGCCAGTCAATTTTTCGTCGCAAAAAACCCCCGTTCACCAATTTATAGCCAATTTCATGCCGCAAAATTTTTTTTTTGTTGGAAATTTTGAAGCAAGGGGTAGGTATGGAAATATTTTGCGAATTAAATTGCTCTCTGCTATCTCCCTTAATACTAGTGAAAAGCGACTCAAAATTCATATCTAAATGTAAAATGTTCCCCTGAATCGATTGGTGAAGACTAGAACGTTCTATCTCTTCAATTAGTCGAGTTATGGATACATGAAGTTTCAGAAATTGGATTTTCGAATATTTTCACGATTTAATTTGCTCTCTGCTATCTCCCTTAATGTTTGGAAATATGAACTCTTAATTTATATCTATATGTAAAATGTTCCCCTGAATCGATTGGTGAAGACTAGAACCTTCTACCTCTTCAATTAGTCGAGTTATGAGTATTTTTGGTTTTATAAAGTGGATTTTCGAAAATTTCATTACGTTATTTGAAGGCGGAATAATGACTCTATTGAAAAGCAGACTGTGCCAGTCGATTTTTCGTCGCAAAAAACCCCCGATTACCAATTTATAGCCAATTTCATGCCGCATAATTTTTTTTTTGTTGGAAATTTTGAAGCAAGGGGTAGGTATGGAAATATTTTGCGAATTAAATTGCTCTCTGCTATCTCCCTTAATACTAGTAAAAAGCGACTAAAAATTCATATCTATATGTAAAATGTTCCCCTGAATCGATTGGTGAAGACTAGAACGTTCTATCTCTTCAATTAGTCGAGTTATGGATACATGAAGTTTCAGAAATTGGATTTTCGAATATTTTCACGATTTAATTTGCTCTCTGCTATCTCCCTTAATGTTTGGAAATATGAACTCTTAATTTATATCTATATGTAAAATGTTCTCCTGAATCGATTGGTGAAGACTAGAACCTTCTACCTCTTCAATTAGTCGAGTTATGAGTATTTTTGGTTTTATAAAGTGGATTTTCGAAAATTTCATTACGTTATTTGAAGGCGAAATAATGACTCTATTGAAAAGCAGACTGTGCCAGTCAATTTTTCGTCGCAAAAAACCCCCGTTTACCAATTTATAGCCAATTTCATGCCGCAAAATTTTTTTTTTGTTGGAAATTTTGAAGCAAGGGGTAGGTATGGAAATATTTCGCGAATTAAATTGCTCTCTGCTATCTCCCTTAATACTAGTGAAAAGCGACTCAAAATTCATATCTAAATGTAAAATGTTCCCCTGAATCGATTGGTGAAGACTAGAACGTTCTATCTCTTCAATTAGTCGAGTTATGGATACATGAAGTTTCAGAAATTGGATTTTCGAATATTTTCACGATTTAATTTGCTCTCTGCTATCTCCCTTAATGCTTGGAAATATGAACTCTTAATTCATATCTATATGTAAAATGTTCCCCTGAATCGATTGGTGAAGACTAGAACGTTCTACCTCTCCAATTAGTCGAGTTATGAGTACTTTTGGTTTTATAAAGTGGATTTTCGAAAATTTCATTACGTTATTTGAAGGCGAAATGATGATTTTCTTGAAAAACAGACCGTGCCAGTCGATTTTTCGTCGCAAAAAACCCCCGATTACCAATTTATAGCCAATTTCTTCATGCCGCAAAATTTTTTTTTTGTTGGAAATTTTGAAGCAAGGGGTAGGTATGGAAATATTTTGCGAATTAAATTGCTCTCTGCTATCTCCCTTAATACTAGTGAAAAGCGACTCAAAATTCATACCTATATGTAAATGGTTCCCCTGAATCGATTGGTGAAGACTAGAACGTTCTATCTCTTCAATTAGTCGAGTTATGGATACATGAAGTTTCAGAAATTGGATTTTCGAATATTTTCACGATTTAATTTGCTCTTTGCTATCTCCCTTAATGCTTGGAAATATGAACTCTCAATTCATATCTATATGTTAAATATTCCCCTGAATCGATTGGTGAAGACTAAAACCTTTTACCTCTTCAATTAGTCGAGTTATGAGTATTTTTGGTTTTATAAAGTGGATTTTCGAAAATTTCATTACGTTATTTGAAGGCGGAATAATGACTCTATTGAAAAGCAGACTGTGCCAGTCGATTTTTCGTCGCAAAAAACCCCCGATTACCAATTTATAGCCAATTTCATGCCGCATAATTTTTTTTTTGTTGGAAATTTTGAAGCAAGGGGTAGGTATGGAAATATTTTGCGAATTAAATTGCTCTCTGCTATCTCCCTTAATACTTGTAAAAAGCGACTAAAAATTCATATCCATATGTAAAATGTTCCCCTGAATCGATTGGTGAAGACTAGAACGTTCTATCTCTTCAATTAGTCGAGTTATGGATACATGAAGTTTCAGAAATTGGATTTTCGAATATTTTCACGATTTAATTTGCTCTCTGCTATCTCCCTTAATGTTTGGAAATATGAACTCTTAATTTATATCTATATGTAAAATGTTCCCCTGAATCGATTGGTGAAGACTAGAACCTTCTACCTCTTCAATTAGTCGAGTTATGAGTATTTTTGGTTTTATAAAGTGGATTTTCGAAAATTTCATTACGTTATTTGAAGGCGAAATAATGACTCTATTGAAAAGCAGACTGTGCCAGTCAATTTTTCGTCGCAAAAAACCCCCGTTTACCAATTTATAGCCAATTTCATGCCGCAAAATTTTTTTTTTGTTGGAAATTTTGAAGCAAGGGGTAGGTATGGAAATATTTTGCGAATTAAATTGCTCTCTGCTATCTCCCTTAATACTAGTGAAAAGCGACTCAAAATTCATATCTAAATGTAAAATGTTCCCCTGAATCGATTGGTGAAGACTAGAACGTTCTATCTCTTCAATTAGTCGAGTTATGGATACATGAAGTTTCAGAAATTGGATTTTCGAATATTTTCACGATTTAATTTGCTCTCTGCTATCTCCCTTAATGCTTGGAAATATGAACTCTTAATTCATATCTATATGTAAAATGTTCCCCTGAATCGATTGGTGAAGACTAGAACGTTCTACCTCTCCAATTAGTCGAGTTATGAGTATTTTTGGTTTTATAAAGTGGATTTTCGAAAATTTCATTACGTTATTTGAAGGCGAAATGATGATTTTCTTGAAAAACAGACCGTGCCAGTCGATTTTTCGTCGCAAAAAACCCCCGATTACCAATTTATAGCCAATTTCTTCATGCCGCAAAATTTTTTTTTTGTTGGAAATTTTGAAGCAAGGGGTAGGTATGGAAATATTTTGCGAATTAAATTGCTCTCTGCTATCTCCCTTAATACTAGTGAAAAGCGACTCAAAATTCATACCTATATGTAAATGGTTCCCCTGAATCGATTGGTGAAGACTAGAACGTTCTATCTCTTTAATTAGTCGAGTTATGGATACATGAAGTTTCAGAAATTGGATTTTCGAATATTTTCACGATTTAATTTGCTCTTTGCTATCTCCCTTAATGCTTTGAAATATGAACTCTTAATTTATATATATATATGTAAAATGTTCCCCTGAATCGATTGGTGAAGACTAGAACGTTCTATCTCTTCAATTAGTCGAGTTATGGATACATGAAGTTTCAGAAATTGGATTTTCGAATATTTTCACGATTTAATTTGCTCTCTGCTATCTCCCTTAATGTTTGGAAAAATAAACTCTTGATTTATATCTATATGTAAAATGTTCCCCTGAATCGATTGGTGAAGACTAAAACCTTTTACCTCTTCAATTAGTCGAGTTATGAGTATTTTTGGTTTTATAAAGTGGATTTTCGAAAATTTCATTACGTTATTTGAAGGCGGAATAATGACTCTATTGAAAAGCAGACTGTGCCAGTCGATTTTTCGTCGCAAAAAACCCCCGATTACCAATTTATAGCCAATTTCATGCCAAATAATTTTTTTTTTGTTGGAAATTTTGAAGCAAGGGGTAGGTATGGAAATATTTTGCGAATTAAATTGCTCTCTGCTATCTCCCTTAATACTAGTAAAAAGCGACTAAAAATTCATATCTATATGTAAAATGTTCCCCTGAATCGATTGGTGAAGACTAGAACGTTTTATCTCTTCAATTAGTCGAGTTATGGATACATGAAGTTTCAGAAATTGGATTTTCGAATATTTTCACGATTTAATTTGCTCTCTGCTATCTCCCTTAATGTTTGGAAATATGAACTCTTAATTTATATCTATATGTAAAATGTTCTCCTGAATCGATTGGTGAAGACTAGAACCTTCTACCTCTTCAATTAGTCGAGTTATGGATACATGAAGTTTCAGAAATTGGATTTTCGAATATTTTCACGATTTAATTTGCTCTCTGCTATCTCCCTTAATGTTTGGAAATATGAACTCTTAATTTATATCTATATGTAAAATGTTCCCCTGAATCGATTGGTGAAAACTAAAACCTTTTACCTCTTCAATTAGTCGAGTTATGAGTATTTTTGGTTTTATAAAGTGGATTTTCGAAAATTTCATTACGTTATTTGAAGGCGGAATAATGACTCTATTGAAAAGCAGACTGTGCCAGTCGATTTTTCGTCGCAAAAAACCCCCGATTACCAATTTATAGCCAATTTCATGCCGCATAATTTTTTTTTTGTTGGAAATTTTGAAGCAAGGGGTAGGTATGGAAATATTTTGCGAATTAAATTGCACTCTGCTATCTCCCTTAATACTTGTAAAAAGCGACTAAAAATTCATTTCCATATGTAAGATGTTCCCCTGAATCGATTGATGAAGACTAGAACGTTCTATCTCTTCAATTAGTCGAGTTATGGATACATGAAGTTTCAGAAATTGGATTTTCGAATATTTTCACGATTTAATTTGCTCTCTGCTATCTCCCTTAATGTTTGGAAATATGAACTCTTAATTTATATCTATATGTAAAATGTTCCCCTGAATCGATTGGTGAAGACTAGAACGTTCTACCTCTTCAATTAGTCGAGTTATGAGTATTTTTGGTTTTATAAAGTGGATTTTCGAAAATTTCATTACGTTATTTGAAGGCGAAATAATGACTCTATTGAAAAGCAGACTGTGCCAGTCAATTTTTCGTCGCAAAAAACCCCCGTTCACCAATTTATAGCCAATTTCATGCCGCAAAATTTTTTTTTTGTTGGAAATTTTGAAGCAAGGGGTATGGAAATATTTTGCGAATTAAATTGCTCTCTGCTATCTCCCTTAATACTAGTGAAAAGCGACTCAAAATTCATATCTATATGTAAATTGTTCCCCTGAATCGATTGGTGAAGACTAGAACGTTCTATCTCTCCAATTAGTCGAGTTATGGATTCATGAAGTTTCAGAAATTGGATTTTCGAATATTTTCACGATTTAATTTGCTCTCTGCTATCTCCTTTAATGCTTGGAAATATGAACTCTTAATTCATATCTATATGTAAAATGTTCCCCTGAATCGATTGGTGGAGACTAGAACGTTCTATCTCTTCAATTAGTCGAGTTATGGATACATGAAGTTTAGGAAATTGGATTTTCGAATATTTTCACGATTTAATTTGCTCTCTGCTATCTCCTTTAATGCTTGGAAATATGAACTCTTAATTCATCTCTATATGTAAAATGTTCCCCTGAATCGATTGGTGAAGACTAGAACGTTCTACCTCTTCAATTAGTCGAGTTATGAGTATTTTTGGTTTTGTAAAGTGGATTTTCGAAAATTTCATTACGTTATTTGAAGGCGAAATGATGATTTTATTGAAAAACAGACCGTGCCAGTCGATTTTTCGTCGCAAAAAACCCCCGATTACCAATTTATAGCCAATTTCATGCCGCAAAATTTTTTTTTGTTGGAAATTTTGAAGCAAGGGGTAGGTATGGAAATATTTTGCGAATTAAATTGTTCTCTTCTATCTCCCTTAATACTATTGAAAAGCGACTCAAAATTCATATCTATATGTAAAATGTTCCCCTGAATCGATTGGTGAAGACTAGAACGTTCTATCTCTTCAATTAGTCGAGTTATGGATACATGAAGTTTCAGAAATTGGATTTTCGAATATTTTCACGATTTAATTTGCTCTCTGCTATCTCCTTTAATGCTTGGAAATATGAACTCTAAATTCATATCTATATGTAAAATGTTCCCTTGAATCGATTGGTGAAGACAAGAACGTTCTATCTCTTCAATTAGTCGAGTTATGGATTCATGAAGTTTCAGAAATTGGATTTTCGAATATTTTCACGATTTAATTTGCTCTCTGCTATCTCCTTTAATGCTTGGAAATATGGACTCTTCATTTATATCTATGTGTAAATTGTTCCCCTGAATCGATTGGTGAAGACTAGAATGTTCTATCTCTTCAATTAGTCGAGTTATGGATACATGAAGTTTCAGAAATTGGATTTTCGAATATTTTCACGATTTAATTTGCTCTCTGCTATCTCCCTTAATGCTTGGAAATATGAACTCTCAATTTATATATATGTGTAAAATGTTCCCCTGAATCGATTGGTGAAGACTAGAACGTTCTACCTTTTAAATTAGTCGAGTTATGAGTATTTTTGGTTTTATAAAGTGGATTTTCGAAAATTTCATTACGTTATTTGAAGGCGAAATAATGATTTTATTGAAAAACAGACTGTACCAGTCGATTTTTCGTCGCAAAAAACCCCCGATTACCAATTTATAGCCAATTTCATGCCGCAAAATTTTTTTTTTTGTTGGAAATTTTGAACCAAGGGGTAGGTATGGAAATATTTTGCGAATTAAAATGCTTTCTGCTATCTCCCTTAATACTAGTGAAAAGCGACTCAAAATTCATATCTACATGTAAAATGTTCCCCTGAATCGATTGGTGAAGACTAGAACGTTCTATCTCTTCAATTAGTCGAGTTATGGATACATGAAGTTTCAGAAATTGGATTTTCGAATATTTTCACGATTTAATTTGCTCTCTGCTATCTCCTTTAATGCTTGGAAATATGAACTCTAAATTCATATCTATATGTAAAATGTTCCCCTGAATCGATTGGTGAAGACTAGAACGTTCTATCTCTTCAATTAGTCGAGTTATGGATACATGAAGTTTCAGAAATTGGATTTTCGAATATTTTCACGATTTAATTTGCTCTCTGCTATCTCCTTTAATGCTTGGAAATATGGACTCTTCATTTATATCTATGTGTAAATTGTTCCCCTGAATCGATTGGTGAAGACTAGAATGTTCTATCTCTTCAATTAGTCGAGTTATGGATACATGAAGTTTCAGAAATTGGATTTTCGAATATTTTCACGATTTAATTTGCTCTCTGCTATCTCCCTTAATGCTTGGAAATATGAACTCTCAATTTATATATATGTGTAAAATGTTCCCCTGAATCGATTGGTGAAGACTAGAACGTTCTACCTTTTCAATTAGTCGAGTTATGAGTATTTTTGGTTTTATAAAGTGGATTTTCGAAAATTTCATTACGTTATTTGAAGGCGAAATAATGATTTTATTGAAAAACAGACTGTACCAGTCGATTTTTCGTCGCAAAAAACCCCCGATTACCAATTTATAGCCAATTTCATGCCGCAAAATTTTTTTTTTTGTTGGAAATTTTGAACCAAGGGGTAGGTATGGAAATATTTTGCGAATTAAAATGCTCTCTGCTATCTCCCTTAATACTAGTGAAAAGCGACTCAAAATTCATATCTACATGTAAAATGTTCTCTTCAATTAGTCGAGTTATGGATACATGAAGTTTCAGAAATTGGATTTTCGAATATTTTCACGATTTAATTTGCTCTCTGCTATCTCCTTTAATGCTTGGAAATATGAACTCTTAATTCATATCTATATGTAAAATGTTCCCCTGAATCGATTGGTGGAGACTAGAACGTTCTATCTCTTCAATTAGTCGAGTTATGGATACATGAAGTTTAGGAAATTGGATTTTCGAATATTTTCACGATTTAATTTGCTCTCTGCTATCTCCTTTAATGCTTGGAAATATGAACTCTTAATTCATCTCTATATGTAAAATGTTCCCCTGAATCGATTGGTGAAGACTAGAACGTTCTACCTCTTCAATTAGTCGAGTTATGAGTATTTTTGGTTTTGTAAAGTGGATTTTCGAAAATTTCATTACGTTATTTGAAGGCGAAATGATGATTTTATTGAAAAACAGACCGTGCCAGTCGATTTTTCGTCGCAAAAAACCCCCGATTACCAATTTATAGCCAATTTCATGCCGCAAAATTTTTTTTTGTTGGAAATTTTGAAGCAAGGGGTAGGTATGGAAATATTTTGCGAATTAAATTGTTCTCTTCTATCTCCCTTAATACTATTGAAAAGCGACAATTCATATCTATATGTAAAATGTTCCCCTGAATCGATTGGTGAAGACTAGAACGTTCTATCTCTTCAATTAGTCGAGTTATGGATACATGAAGTTTCAGAAATTGGATTTTCGAATATTTTCACGATTTAATTTGCTCTCTGCTATCTCCTTTAATGCTTGGAAATATGAACTCTAAATTCATATCTATATGTAAAATGTTCCCTTGAATCGATTGGTGAAGACAAGAACGTTCTATCTCTTCAATTAGTCGAGTTATGGATACATGAAGTTTAGGAAATTGGATTTTCGAATATTTTCACGATTTAATTTGCTCTCTGCTATCTCCTTTAATGCTTGGAAATATGAACTCTTAATTCATCTCTATATGTAAAATGTTCCCCTGAATCGATTGGTGAAGACTAGAACGTTCTACCTCTTCAATTAGTCGAGTTATGAGTATTTTTGGTTTTGTAAAGTGGATTTTCGAAAATTTCATTACGTTATTTGAAGGCGAAATGATGATTTTATTGAAAAACAGACCGTGCCAGTCGATTTTTCGTCGCAAAAAACCCCCGATTACCAATTTATAGCCAATTTCATGCCGCAAAATTTTTTTTTGTTGGAAATTTTGAAGCAAGGGGTAGGTATGGAAATATTTTGCGAATTAAATTGTTCTCTTCTATCTCCCTTAATACTATTGAAAAGCGACTCTAAATTCATATCTATATGTAAAATGTTCCCCTGAATCGATTGGTGAAGACTAGAACGTTTTATCTCTTCAATTAGTCGAGTTATGGATACATGAAGTTTCAGAAATTGGATTTTCGAATATTTTCACGATTTAATTTGCTCTCTGCTATCTCCTTTAATGCTTGGAAATATGAACTCTCAATTTATATCTATATGTAAAATGTTCCCCTGAATCGATTGGTGAAGACTAGAACGTTCTACCTTTTCAATTAGTCGAGTTATGAGTATTTTTGGTTTTATAAAGTGGATTATCGAAAATTTCATTACGTTATTTGAAGGCGAAATAATGATTTTATTGAAAAACAGACTGTGCCAGTCGATTTTTCGTCGCAAAAAACCCCCGAATACCAATTTATAGCCAATTTCATGCCGCAAAATTTTTTTTTTTGTTGGAAATTTTGAAGCAAGGGGTAGGTATGGAAATATTTTGCGAATTAAATTGTTCTCTTCTATCTCCCTTAATACTATTGAAAAGCGACTCTAAATTCATATCTATATGTAAAATGTTCCCCTGAATCGATTGGTGAAGACTAGAACGTTTTATCTCTTCAATTAGTCGAGTTATGGATACATGAAGTTTCAGAAATTGGATTTTCGAATATTTTCACGATTTAATTTGCTCTCTGCTATCTCCTTTAATGCTTGGAAATATGAACTCTAAATTCAGATCTATATGTAAAATGTTCCCTTGAATCGATTGGTGAAGACTAGAACGTTCTATCTCTTCAATTAGTCGAGTTATGGATACATGAAGTTTCAGAAATTGGATTTTCGAATATTTTCACGATTTAATTTGCTCTCTGCTATCTCCCTTAATGCTTGGAAATATGAACTCTCAATTCATATCTATATGTTAAATATTCCTCTGAATCGATTGGTGAAGACTAGAACGTTCTACCTCTTCAATTAGTCGAGTTATGGATACATGAAGTTTCAGAAATTGGATTTTCGAATATTTTCACGATTTAATTTGCTCTCTGCTATCTCCTTTAATGCTTGGAAATATGAACTCTAAATTCATCTTTATATGTAAAATGTTCCCCTGAATCGATTGGTGAAGACTAGAACGTTCTACCTCTTCAATTAGTCGAGTTATGAGTATTTTTGGTTTTATAAAGTGGATTTTCGAAAATTTCATTACGTTATTTGAAAGCGAAATGATGATTTTATTGAAAAACAGACCGTGCCAGTCGATTTTTCGTCGCAAAAAACCCCCGATTACCAATTTATAGCCAATTTCATGCCGCAAATTTTTTTTTTTGTTGGAAATTTTGAAGCAAGGGGTAGGTATGGAAATATTTTGCGAATTAAATTGCTCTCTGCTATCTCCCTTAATACTATTGAAGAGCGACTCAAAATTCATATCTATATGTAAATTGTTCCCCTGAATCGATTGGTGAAGACTAGAACGTTCTATCTCTTCAATTAGTCGAGTTATGGATTCATGAAGTTTCAGAAATTGGATTTTCGAATATTTTCACGATTTAATTTGCTCTCTGCTATCTCCTTTAATGCTTGGAAATATGGACTCTTCATTTATATCTATGTGTAAATTGTTCCCCTGAATCGATTGGTGAAGACTAGAATGTTCTATCTCTTCAATTAGTCGAGTTATGGATACATGAAGTTTCAGAAATTGGATTTTCGAATATTTTCACGATTTAATTTGCTCTCTGCTATCTCCCTTAATGCTTGGAAATATGAACTCTCAATTTATATATATGTGTAAAATGTTCCCCTGAATCGATTGGTGAAGACTAGAACGTTCTACCTTTTCAATTAGTCGAGTTATGAGTATTTTTGGTTTTATAAAGTGGATTTTCGAAAATTTCATTACGTTATTTGAAGGCGAAATAATGATTTTATTGAAAAACAGACTGTACCAGTCGATTTTTCGTCGCAAAAAACCCCCGATTACCAATTTATAGCCAATTTCATGCCGCAAAATTTTTTTTTTTGTTGGAAATTTTGAACCAAGGGGTAGGTATGGAAATATTTTGCGAATTAAAATGCTTTCTGCTATCTCCCTTAATACTAGTGAAAAGCGACTCAAAATTCATATCTACATGTAAAATGTTCCCCTGAATCGATTGGTGAAGACTAGAACGTTCTATCTCTTCAATTAGTCGAGTTATGGATACATGAAGTTTCAGAAATTGGATTTTCGAATATTTTCACGATTTAATTTGCTCTCTGCTATCTCCTTTAATGCTTGGAAATATGAACTCTAAATTCATATCTATATGTAAAATGTTCCCCTGAATCGATTGGTGAAGACTAGAACGTTCTATCTCTTCAATTAGTCGAGTTATGGATACATGAAGTTTCAGAAATTGGATTTTCGAATATTTTCACGATTTAATTTGCTCTCTGCTATCTCCTTTAATGCTTGGAAATATGGACTCTTCATTTATATCTATGTGTAAATTGTTCCCCTGAATCGATTGGTGAAGACTAGAATGTTCTATCTCTTCAATTAGTCGAGTTATGGATACATGAAGTTTCAGAAATTGGATTTTCGAATATTTTCACGATTTAATTTGCTCTCTGCTATCTCCCTTAATGCTTGGAAATATGAACTCTCAATTTATATATATGTGTAAAATGTTCCCCTGAATCGATTGGTGAAGACTAGAACGTTCTACCTTTTCAATTAGTCGAGTTATGAGTATTTTTGGTTTTATAAAGTGGATTTTCGAAAATTTCATTACGTTATTTGAAGGCGAAATAATGATTTTATTGAAAAACAGACTGTACCAGTCGATTTTTCGTCGCAAAAAACCCCCGATTACCAATTTATAGCCAATTTCATGCCGCAAAATTTTTTTTTTGTTGGAAATTTTGAAGCAAGGGGTAGGTATGGAAATATTTTGCGAATTAAATTGCTCTCTGCTATCTCCCTTAATACTAGTGAAAAGCGACTCAAAATTCATATCTACATGTAAAATGTTCCCCTGAATCGATTGGTGAAGACTAGAACGTTCTATCTCTTCAATTAGTCGAGTTATGGATACATGAAGTTTCAGAAATTGGATTTTCGAATATTTTCACGATTTAATTTGCTCTCTGCTATCTCCCTTAATGCTTGGAAATA
Organism: Lochmaea capreae; assembly: GCA_949126875.1. Taxonomy (NCBI): domain Eukaryota; kingdom Metazoa; phylum Arthropoda; class Insecta; order Coleoptera; family Chrysomelidae; genus Lochmaea; species Lochmaea capreae. The sequence goes on along the minus strand of OX421406.1, from coordinate 8,386,889 downwards.
TGAACTCTCAATTCATATCTATATGTTAAATGTTCCCCTGAATCGATTGGTGAAGACTAGAACGTTCTACCTCTTCAATTAGTCGAGTTATGGATACATGAAGTTTCAGAAATTGGATTTTCGAATATTTTCACGATTTAATTTGCTCTCTGCTATCTCCTTTAATGCTTAGAAATATGAACTCTAAATTCATATCTATATGTAAAATGTTCCCCTGAATCGATTGGTGAAGACTAGAACGTTCTACCTCTCCAATTAGTCGAGTTATGAGTATTTTTGGTTTTATAAAGTGGATTTTCGAAAATTTCATTACGTTATTTGAAGGCGAAATGATGATTTTATTGAAAAACAGACCGTGCCAGTCGATTTTTCGTCGCAAAAAACCCCCGATTACCAATTTATAGCCAATTTCATGCCGCAAAATTTTTTTTTTGTTGGAAATTTTGAAGCAAGGGGTAGGTATGGAAATATTTTGCGAATTAAATTGCTCTCTGCTATCTCCCTTAATACTAGTGAAAAGCGACTTAAAATTCATATCTATATGTAAATTGTTCCCCTGAATCGATTGGTGAAGACTAGAACGTTCTATCTCTTCAATTAGTCGAGTTATGGATTCATGAAGTTTCAGAAATTGGATTTTCGAATATTTTCACGATTTAATTTGCTCTCTGCTATCTCCTTTAATGCTTGGAAATATGGACTCTTAATTTATATCTATGTGTAAAATGTTCCCCTGAATCGATTGGTGAAGACTAGAACGTTCTATCTCTTCAATTAGTCGAGTTATGGATACATGAAGTTTCAGAAATTGGATTTTCGAATATTTTCACGATTTAATTTGCTCTCTGCTATCTCCCTTAATGTTTGGAAATATGAACTCTTAATTTATATCTATATGTAAAATGTTCCCCTGAATCGATTGGTGAAGACTAGAACCTTCTACCTCTCCAATTAGTCGAGTTATGAGTATTTTTGGTTTTATAAAGTGGATTTTCGAAAATTTCATTACGTTATTTGAAGGCGAAATAATGACTCTATTGAAAAGCAGACTGTGCCAGTCGATTTTTCGTCGCAAAAAACCCCCGATTACCAATTTATAGCCAATTTCATGCCGCAAAATTTTTTTTTTGTTGGAAATTTTGAAGCAAGTGGTAGGTATGGAAATATTTTGCGAATTAAATTGCTCTCTGCTATCTCCCTTAATACTAGGAAAAAGCGACTCAAAATTCATATCTATATGTAAAATCTTCCCCTGAATCGATTGGTGAAGACTAGAACGTTCTATCTTCTCAATTAGTCGAGTTATGGATACATGAAGTTTCAGAAATTGGATTTTCGAATATTTTCACGATTTAATTTGCTCTCTGCTATCTCCTTTAATGCTTGGAAATATGAACTCTAAATTTATCTCTATATGTAGAATGTTCCCCTGAATCGATTGGTGAAGACTAGAACGTTCTACCTCTTCAATTAGTCGAGTTATGAGTATTTTTGGTTTTATAAAGTGGATTTTCGAAAATTTCATTACGTTATTTGAAGGCGAAATGATGATTTTATTGAAAAACAGACCGTGCCAGTCGATTTTTCGTCGCAAAAAACCCCCGATTACCAATTTATAGCCAATTTCATGCCGCAAAATTTTTTTTTTGTTGGAAATTTTGAAGCAAGGGGTAGGTATGGAAATATTTTGCGAATTAAATTGCTCTCTGCTATCTCCCTTAATACTATTGAAGAGCGACTCAAAATTCATATCTATATGTAAATTGTTCCCCTGAATCGATTGGTGAAGACTAGAACGTTCTATCTCTTCAATTAGTCGAGTTATGGATTCATGAAGTTTCAGAAATTGGATTTTCGAATATTTTCACGATTTAATTTGCTCTCTGCTATCTCCTTTAATGCTTGGAAATATGAACTCTAAATTCATATCTATATGTAAAATGTTCCCCTGAATCGATTGGTGAAGACTAGAACGTTCTATCTCTTCAATTAGTCGAGTTATGGATACATGAAGTTTCAGAAATTGGATTTTCGAATATTTTCACGATTTAATTTGCTCTCTGCTATCTCCTTTAATGCTTGGAAATATGAACTCTAAATTCATATCTATATGTAAAATGTTCCCCTGAATCGATTGGTGAAGACTAGAACGTTCTACCTCTTCAATTAGTCGAGTTATGGATACATGAAGTTTCAGAAATTGGATTTTCGAATATTTTCACGATTTAATTTGCTCTCTGCTATCTCCCTTAATGCTTGGAAATATGAACTCTCAATTTATATATATGTGTAAAATGTTCCCCTGAATCGATTGGTGAAGACTAGAACGTTCTACCTTTTCAATTAGTCGAGTTATGAGTATTTTTGGTTTTATAAAGTGGATTTTCGAAAATTTCATTACGTTATTTGAAGGCGAAATAATGATTTTATTGAAAAACAGACTGTACCAGTCGATTTTTCGTCGCAAAAAACCCCCGATTACCAATTTATAGCCAATTTCATGCCGCAAAATTTTTTTTTTTGTTGGAAATTTTGAACCAAGGGGTAGGTATGGAAATATTTTGCGAATTAAAATGCTCTCTGCTATCTCCCTTAATACTAGTGAAAAGCGACTCAAAATTCATATCTACATGTAAAATGTTCCCCTGAATCGATTGGTGAAGACTAGAACGTTCTACCTCTTCAATTAGTCGAGTTATGGATACATGAAGTTTCAGAAATTGGATTTTCGAATATTTTCACGATTTAATTTGCTCTCTGCTATCTCCTTTAATGCTTAGAAATATGAACTCTAAATTCATATCTATATGTAAAATGTTCCCCTGAATCGATTGGTGAAGACTAGAACGTTCTACCTCTTCAATTAGTCGAGTTATGAGTATTTTTGGTTTTATAAAGTGGATTTTCGAAAATTTCATTACGTTATTTGAAGGCGAAATGATGATTTTATTGAAAAACAGACCGTGCCAGTCGATTTTTCGTCGCAAAAAACCCCCGATTACCAATTTATAGCCAATTTCATGCCGCAAAATTTTTTTTTTGTTGGAAATTTTGAAGCAAGGGGTATGGAAATATTTTGCGAATTAAATTGCTCTCTGCTATCTCCCTTAATACTAGTGAAAAGCGACTCAAAATTCACATCTATATGTAAATTGTTCCCCTGAATCGATTGGTGAAGACTAGAACGTTCTATCTCTTCAATTAGTCGAGTTATGGATTCATGAAGTTTCAGAAATTGGATTTTCGAATATTTTCACGATTTAATTTGCTCTCTGCTATCTCCTTTAATGCTTGGAAATATGGACTCTTAATTTATATCTATGTGTAAAATGTTCCCCTGAATCGATTGGTGAAGACTAGAACGTTCTATCTCTTCAATTAGTCGAGTTATGGATACATGAAGTTTCAGAAATTGGATTTTCGAATATTTTCACGATTTAATTTGCTCTCTGCTATCTCCCTTAATGTTTGGAAATATGAACTCTTAATTTATATCTATATGTAAAATGTTCCCCTGAATCGATTGGTGAAGACTAGAACCTTCTACCTCTCCAATTAGTCGAGTTATGAGTATTTTTGGTTTTATAAAGTGGATTTTCGAAAATTTCATTACGTTATTTGAAGGCGAAATAATGACTCTATTGAAAAGCAGACTGTGCCAGTCGATTTTTCGTCGCAAAAAACCCCCGATTACCAATTTATAGCCAATTTCATGCCGCAAAATTTTTTTTTTGTTGGAAATTTTGAAGCAAGTGGTAGGTATGGAAATATTTTGCGAATTAAATTGCTCTCTGCTATCTCCCTTAATACTAGGAAAAAGCGACTCAAAATTCATATCTATATGTAAAATCTTCCCCTGAATCGATTGGTGAAGACTAGAACGTTCTATCTTCTCAATTAGTCGAGTTATGGATACATGAAGTTTCAGAAATTGGATTTTCGAATATTTTCACGATTTAATTTGCTCTCTGCTATCTCCTTTAATGCTTGGAAATATGAACTCTAAATTCATATCTATATGTAAAATGTTCCCCTGAATCGATTGGTGAAGACTAGAACGTTCTATCTCTTCAATTAGTCGAGTTATGGATACATGAAGTTTCAGAAATTGGATTTTCGAATATTTTCACGATTTAATTTGCTCTCTGCTATCTCCTTTAATGCTTGGAAATATGAACTCTAAATTCATATCTATATGTAAAATGTTCCCCTGAATCGATTGGTGAAGACTAGAACGTTCTACCTCTCCAATTAGTCGAGTTATGAGTATTTTTGGTTTTATAAAGTGGATTTTCGAAAATTTCATTACGTTATTTGAAGGCGAAATGATGATTTTATTGAAAAACAGACCGTGCCAGTCGATTTTTCGTCGCAAAAAACCCCCGATTACCAATTTATAGCCAATTTCATGCCGCAAAATTTTTTTTTTGTTGGAAATTTTGAAGCAAGGGGTAGGTATGGAAATATTTTGCGAATTAAATTGCTCTCTGCTATCTCCCTTAATACTAGTGAAAAGCGACTCAAAATTCATATCTATATGTAAATTGTTCCCCTGAATCGATTGGTGAAGACTAGAACGTTCTATCTCTTCAATTAGTCGAGTTATGGATTCATGAAGTTTCAGAAATTGGATTTTCGAATATTTTCACGATTTAATTTGCTCTCTGCTATCTCCTTTAATGCTTGGAAATATGGACTCTTAATTTATATCTATGTGTAAAATGTTCCCCTGAATCGATTGGTGAAGACTAGAACGTTCTATCTCTTCAATTAGTCGAGTTATGGATACATGAAGTTTCAGAAATTGGATTTTCGAATATTTTCATGATTTAATTTGCTCTCTGCTATCTCCCTTAATGTTTGGAAATATGAACTCTTAATTTATATCTATATGTAAAATGTTCCCCTGAATTGATTGGTGAAGACTAGAACCTTCTACCTCTCCAATTAGTCGAGTTATGAGTATTTTTGGTTTTATAAAGTGGATTTTCGAAAATTTCATTACGTTATTTGAAGGCGAAATAATGACTCTATTGAAAAGCAGACTGTGCCAGTCGATTTTTCGTCGCAAAAAATCCCCGATTACCAATTTATAGCCAATTTCATGCCGCAAAATTTTTTTTTTGTTGGAAATTTTGAAGCAAGTGGTAGGTATGGAAATATTTTGCGAATTAAATTGCTCTCTGCTATCTCCCTTAATACTAGGAAAAAGCGACTCAAAATTCATATCTATATGTAAAATCTTCCCCTGAATCGATTGGTGAAGACTAGAACGTTCTATCTTCTCAATTAGTCGAGTTATCGATACATGAAGTTTCAGAAATTGGATTTTCGAATATTTTCACGATTTAATTTGCTCTCTGCTATCTCCCTTAATGCTTGGAAATATGAACTCTCAATTCATATCTATATGTAAAATGTTCCCTTGAATCGATTGGTGAAGACTAGAACGTTCTATCTCTTCAATTAGTCGAGTTATGGATACATGAAGTTTCAGAAATTGGATTTTCGAATATTTTCACGATTTAATTTGCTCTCTGCTATCTCCTTTAATGCTTGGAAATATGAACTCTAAATCCATCTCTATATGTAAAATGTTCCCCTGAATCGATTGGTGAAGACTAGAACGTTCTACCTCTCCAATTAGTCGAGTTATGAGTATTTTTGGTTTTATAAAGTGGATTTTCGAAAATTTCATTCCGTTATTTGAAGGCGAAATGATGATTTTATTGAAAAACAGACCGTGCCAGTCGATTTTTCGTCGCAAAAAACCCCCGATAACCAATATATAGCCAATTTCATGCCGCAAAATTTTTTTTTTGTTGGAAATTTTGAAGCAAGGGGTAGGTATGGAAATATTTTGCGAATTAAATTGCTCTCTGCTCTCTCCTTTAATACTATTGAAGAGCGACTTAAAATTCATATCTATATGTAAATTGTTCCCCTGAATCGATTGGTGAAGACTAGAACGTTCTATCTCTTCAATTAGTCGAGTTATGGATTCATGAAGTTTCAGAAATTGGATTTTCGAATATTTTCACGATTTAATTTGCTCTCTGCTATCTCCTTTAATGCTTGGAAATATGAACTCTAAATTCATATCTATATGTAAAATGTTCCCCTGAATCGATTGGTGAAGACTAGAACGTTCTATCTCTTCAATTAGTCGAGTTATGGATACATGAAATTTCAGAAATTGGATTTTCGAATATTTTCACGATTTAATTTGCTCTCTGCTATCTCCCTTAATGCTTGGAAATATGAACTCTGTATTTATATCTATATGTAAAATGTTCCCCTGAATCGATTGGTGAAGACTAGAACGTTCTACCTTTTCAATTAGTCGAGTTATGAGTATTTTTGGTTTTATAAAGTGGATTTTCGAAAATTTCATTACGTTATTTGAAGGCGAAATGATGATTTTATTGAAAAACAGACCGTGCCAGTCGATTTTTCGTCGCAAGAAACCCCCGATTACCAATTTATAGCCAATTTCATGCCGCAAAATTTTTTTTTTGTTGGAAATTTTGAAGCAAGGGGTAGGTATGGAAATATTTTGCGAATTAAATTGCTCTCTGCTATCTCCCTTAATACTAGTGAAAAGCGACTCAAAATTCATATCTATATGTAAATTGTTCCCCTGAATCGATTGGTGAAGACTAGAACGTTCTATCTCTTCAATTAGTCGAGTTATGGATTCATGAAGTTTCAGAAATTGGATTTTCGAATATTTTCACGATTTAATTTGCTCTCTGCTATCTCCTTTAATGCTTGGAAATATGGACTCTTAATTTATATCTATGTGTAAAATGTTCCCCTGAATCGATTGGTGAAGACTAGAACGTTCTATCTCTTCAATTAGTCGAGTTATGGATACATGAAGTTTCAGAAATTGGATTTTCGAATATTTTCACGATTTAATTTGCTCTCTGCTATCTCCCTTAATGTTTGGAAATATGAACTCTTAATTTATATCTATATGTAAAATGTTCCCCTGAATCGATTGGTGAAGACTAGAACCTTCTACCTCTCCAATTAGTCGAGTTATGAGTATTTTTGGTTTTATAAAGTGGATTTTCGAAAATTTCATTACGTTATTTGAAGGCGAAATAATGACTCTATTGAAAAGCAGACTGTGCCAGTCGATTTTTCGTCGCAAAAAACCCCCGATTACCAATTTATAGCCAATTTCATGCCGCAAAATTTTTTTTTTGTTGGAAATTTTGAAGCAAGTGGTAGGTATGGAAATATTTTGCGAATTAAATTGCTCTCTGCTATCTCCCTTAATACTAGGAAAAAGCGACTCAAAATTCATATCTATATGTAAAATCTTCCCCTGAATCGATTGGTGAAGACTAGAACGTTCTATCTTCTCAATTAGTCGAGTTATGGATACATGAAGTTTCAGAAATTGGATTTTCGAATATTTTCACGATTTAATTTGCTCTCTGCTATCTCCTTTAATGCTTGGAAATATGAACTCTAAATCCATCTCTATATGTAAAATGTTCCCCTGAATCGATTGGTGAAGACTAGAACGTTCTACCTCTCCAATTAGTCGAGTTATGAGTATTTTTGGTTTTATAAAGTGGATTTTCGAAAATTTCATTACGTTATTTGAAGGCGAAATGATGATTTTATTGAAAAACAGACCGTGCCAGTCGATTTTTCGTCGCAAAAAACCCCCGATAACCAATATATAGCCAATTTCATGCCGCAAAATTTTTTTTTTGTTGGAAATTTTGAAGCAAGGGGTAGGTATGGAAATATTTTGCGAATTAAATTGCTCTCTGCTATCTCCTTTAATACTATTGAAGAGCGACTTAAAATTCATATCTATATGTAAATTGTTCCCCTGAATCGATTGGTGAAGACTAGAACGTTCTATCTCTTCAATTAGTCGAGTTATGGATTCATGAAGTTTCAGAAATTGGATTTTCGAATATTTTCACGATTTAATTTGCTCTCTGCTATCTCCTTTAATGCTTGGAAATATGAACTCTAAATTCATATCTATATGTAAAATGTTCCCCTGAATCGATTGGTGAAGACTAGAACGTTCTATCTCTTCAATTAGTCGAGTTATGGATACATGAAATTTCAGAAATTGGATTTTCGAATATTTTCACGATTTAATTTGCTCTCTGCTATCTCCCTTAATGCTTGGAAATATGAACTCTGTATTTATATCTATATGTAAAATGTTCCCCTGAATCGATTGGTGAAGACTAGAACGTTCTACCTTTTCAATTAGTCGAGTTATGAGTATTTTTGGTTTTATAAAGTGGATTTTCGAAAATTTCATTACGTTATTTGAAGGCGAAATGATGATTTTATTGAAAAACAGACCGTGCCAGTCGATTTTTCGTCGCAAGAAACCCCCGATTACCAATTTATAGCCAATTTCATGCCGCAAAATTTTTTTTTTGTTGGAAATTTTGAAGCAAGGGGTAGGTATGGAAATATTTTGCGAATTAAATTGCTCTCTGCTATCTCCCTTAATACTAGTGAAAAGCGACTCAAAATTCATATCTATATGTAAATTGTTCCCCTGAATCGATTGGTGAAGACTAGAACGTTCTATCTCTTTAATTAGTCGAGTTATGGATACATGAAGTTTCAGAAATTGGATTTTCGAATATTTTCACGATTTAATTTGCTCTCTGCTATCTCCTTTAATGCTTGGAAATATGAACTCTTAATTTATATCTATATGTAAAATGTTCCCCTGAATCGATTGGTGAAGACTAGAACGTTCTACCTTTTCAATTAGTCGAGTTATGAGTATTTTTGGTTTTATAAAGTGGATTATCGAAAATTTCATTACGTTATTTGAAGGCGAAATAATGATTTTATTGAAAAACAGACTGTGCCAGTCGATTTTTCGTCGCAGAAAACCCCCGATTACCAATTTATAGCCAATTTCATGCCGCAAAATTTTTTTTTTTGTTGGAAATTTTGAAGCAAGGGATAGGTATGGAAATATTTTGCGAATTAAAATGCTCTCTGCTATCTCCCTTAATACTAGTGAAAAGCGACTCAAAATTCATATCTACATGTAAAATGTTCCCCTGAATCGATTGGTGAAGACTAGAACGTTCTATCTCTTCAATTAGTCGAGTTATGGATACATGAAGTTTCAGAAATTGGATTTTCGAATATTTTCACGATTTAATTTGCTCTCTGCTATCTCCTTTAATGCTTGGAAATATGAACTCTAAATTCATATCTATATGTAAAATGTTCCCCTGAATCGATTGGTGAAGACTAGAACGTTCTACCTCTTCAATTAGTCGAGTTATGAGTATTTTTGGTTTTATAAAGTGGATTTTCGAAAATTTCATTACGTTATTTGAAGGCGAAATGATGATTTTATTGAAAAACAGACCGTGCCAGTCGATTTTTCGTCGCAAAAAACCCCCGATTACCAATTTATAGCCAATTTCATGCCGCAAATTTTTTTTTTTGTTGGAAATTTTGAAGCAAGGGGTAGGTATGGAAATATTTTGCGAATTAAATTGCTCTCTGCTATCTCCCTTAATGCTATTGAAGAGCGACTCAAAATTTATATCTATATGTAAATTGTTCCCCTGAATCGATTGGTGAAGACTAGAACGTTCTATCTCTTCAATTAGTCGAGTTATGGATTCATGAAGTTTCAGAAATTGGATTTTCGAATATTTTCACGATTTAATTTGCTCTCTGCTATCTCCTTTAATGCTTGGAAATATGGACTCTTCATTTATATCTATGTGTAAATTGTTCCCCTGAATCGATTGGTGAAGACTAGAATGTTCTATCTCTTCAATTAGTCGAGTTATGGATACATGAAGTTTCAGAAATTGGATTTTCGAATATTTTCACGATTTAATTTGCTCTCTGCTATCTCCCTTAATGCTTGGAAATATGAACTCTCAATTTATATATATGTGTAAAATGTTCCCCTGAATCGATTGGTGAAGACTAGAACGTTCTACCTTTTCAATTAGTCGAGTTATGAGTATTTTTGGTTTTATAAGGTGGATTTTCGAAAATTTCATTACGTTATTTGAAGGCGAAATAATGATTTTATTGAAAAACAGACTGTACCAGTCGATTTTTCGTCGCAAAAAACCCCCGAATACCAATTTATAGCCAATTTCATGCCGCAAAATTTTTTTTTTTGTTGGAAATTTTGAACCAAGGGGTAGGTATGGAAATATTTTGCGAATTAAAATGCTCTCTGCTATCTCCCTTAATACTAGTGAAAAGCGACTCAAAATTCATATCTACATGTAAAATGTTCCCCTGAATCGATTGGTGAAGACTAGAACGTTCTATCTCTTCAATTAGTCGAGTTATGGATACATGAAGTTTCAGAAATTGGATTTTCGAATATTTTCACGATTTAATTTGCTCTCTGCTATCTCCCTTAATGCTTGGAAATATGACTTCTCAATTCATATCTATGTTAAATGTTCCCCTGAATCGATTGGTGAAGACTAGAACGTTCTACCTCTTCAATTAGTCGAGTTATGGATACATGAAGTTTCAGAAATTGGATTTTCGAATATTTTCACGATTTAATTTGCTCTCTGCTATCTCCTTTAATGCTTGGAAATATGAACTCTAAATTCATATCTATATGTAAAATGTTCCCCTGAATCGATTGGTGAAGACTAGAACGTTCTACCTCTTCAATTAGTCGAGTTATGAGTATTTTTGGTTTTATAAAGTGGATTTTCGAAAATTTCATTACGTTATTTGAAGGCGAAATGATGATTTTATTGAAAAACAGACCGTGCCAGTCGATTTTTCGTCGCAAAAAACCCCCGATTACCAATTTATAGCCAATTTCATGCCGCAAAATTTTTTTTTGTTGGAAATTTTGAAGCAAGGGGTAGGTATGGAAATATTTTGCGAATTAAATTGCTCTCTGCTATCTCCCTTAATACTAGTGAAAAGCGACTCAAAATTCATATCTATATGTAAATTGTTCCCCTGAATCGATTGGTGAAGACTAGAACGTTCTATCTCTTCAATTAGTCGAGTTATGGATTCATGAAGTTTCAGAAATTGGATTTTCGAATATTTTCACGATTTCATTTGCTCTCTGCTATCTCCTTTAATGCTTGGAAATATGAACTCTAAATTCATATCTATATGTAAAATATTCCCCTGAATCGATTGGTGAAGACTAGAACGTTCTACCTCTTCAATTAGTCGAGTTATGAGTATTTTTGGTTTTATAAAGTGGATTTTCGAAAATTTCATTACGTTATTTGAAGGCGAAATAATGACTCTATTGAAAAGCAGACTGTGCCAGTCGATTTTTCGTCGCAAAAAACCCCCGATTACCAATTTATAGCCAATTTCATGCCGCAAAATTTTTTTTTTGTTGGAAATTTTGAAGCAAGTGGTAGGTATGGAAATATTTTGCGAATTAAATTGCTCTCTGCTATCTCCCTTAATACTAGGAAAAAGCGACTCAAAATTCATATCTATATGTAAAATCTTCCCCTGAATCGATTGGTGAAGACTAGAACGTTCTAGCTTCTCAATTAGTCGAGTTATGGATACATGAAGTTTCAGAAATTGGATTTTCGAATATTTTCACGATTTAATTTGCTCTCTGCTATCTCCCTTAATGCTTGGAAATATGAACTCTCAATTCATATCTATATGTAAAATGTTCCCTTGAATCGATTGGTGAAGACTAGAACGTTCTATCTCTTCAATTAGTCGAGTTATGGATACATGAAGTTTCAGAAATTGGATTTTCGAATATTTTCACGATTTAATTTGCTCTCTGCTATCTCCTTTAATGCTTGGAAATATGAACTCTAAATTCATCTCTATATGTAAAATGTTCCCCTGAATCGATTGGTGAAGACTAGAACGTTCTACCTCTCCAATTAGTCGAGTTATGAGTATTTTTGGTTTTATAAAGTGGATTTTCGAAAATTTCATTACGTTATTTGAAGGCGAAATGATGATTTTATTGAAAAACAGACCGTGCCAGTCGATTTTTCGTCGCAAAAAACCCCCGATAACCAATATATAGCCAATTTCATGCCGCAAAATTTTTTTTTTGTTGGAAATTTTGAAGCAAGGGGTAGGTATGGAAATATTTTGCGAATTAAATTGCTCTCTGCTATCTCCCTTAATACTATTGAAGAGCGACTTAAAATTCATATCTATATGTAAATTGTTCCCCTGAATCGATTGGTGAAGACTAGAACGTTCTATCTCTTCAATTAGTCGAGTTATGGATTCATGAAGTTTCAGAAATTGGATTTTCGAATATTTTCACGATTTAATTTGCTCTCTGCTATCTCCTTTAATGCTTGGAAATATGAACTCTAAATTCATATCTATATGTAAAATGTTCCCCTGAATCGATTGGTGAAGACTAGAACGTTCTATCTCTTCAATTAGTCGAGTTATGGATACATGAAATTTCAGAAATTGGATTTTCGAATATTTTCACGATTTAATTTGCTCTCTGCTATCTCCCTTAATGCTTGGAAATATGAACTCTGTATTCATATCTATATGTAAAATGTTCCCCTGAATCGATTGGTGAAGACTAGAACGTTCTACCTTTTCAATTAGTCGAGTTATGAGTATTTTTGGTTTTATAAAGTGGATTTTCGAAAATTTCATTACGTTATTTGAAGGCGAAATGATGATTTTATTGAAAAACAGACCGTGCCAGTCGATTTTTCGTCGCAAAAAACCCCCGATTACCAATTTATAGCCAATTTCATGCGGCAAAATTTTTTTTTTGTTGGAAATTTTGAAGCAAGGGGTAGGTATGGAAATATTTTGCGAATTAAATTGCTCTCTGCTATCTCCCTTAATACTAGTGAAAAGCGACTCAAAATTCATATCTATATGTAAATTGTTCCCCTGAATCGATTGGTGAAGACTAGAACGTTCTATCTCTTCAATTAGTCGAGTTATGGATTCATGAAGTTTCAGAAATTGGATTTTCGAATATTTTCACGATTTAATTTGCTCTCTGCTATCTCCTTTAATGCTTGGAAATATGGACTCTCAATTTATATCTATGTGTAAAATGTTCCCCTGAATCGATTGGTGAAGACTAGAACGTTCTATCTCTTTAATTAGTCGAGTTATGGATACATGAAGTTTCAGAAATTGGATTTTCGAATATTTTCACGATTTAATTTGCTCTCTGCTATCTCCCTTAATGCTTGGAAATATAAACTCTGTATTTATATCTATATGTAAAATGTTCCCCTGAATCGATTGGTGAAGACTAGAACGTACTACCTTTTCAATTAGTCGAGTTATGAGTATTTTTGGTTTTATAAAGTGGATTTTCGAAAATTTCATTACGTTATTTGAAGGCGAAATGATGATTTTATTGAAAAGCAGACCGTGCCAGTCGATTTTTCGTCGCAAAAAACCCCCGATTACCAATTTATAGCCAATCTCATGCCGCAAAATTTTTTTTTTGTTGGAAATTTTGAAGCAAGGGGTAGGTATGGAAATATTTTGCGAATTAAATTGCTCTCTGCTATCTCCCTTAATACTAGTGAAAAGCGACTCAAAATTCATATCTATATGTAAATTGTTCCCCTGAATCGATTGGTGAAGACTAGAACGTTCTATCTCTCCAATTAGTCGAGTTATGGATACATGAAGTTTCAGAAATTGGATTTTCGAATATTTTCACGATTTAATTTGCTCTCTGCTATCTCCCTTAATGTTTGGAAATATGAACTCTTAATTTATATCTATATGTAAAATGTTCCCCTGAATCGATTGGTGAAGACTAGAACCTTCTACCTCTCCAATTAGTCGAGTTATGAGTATTTTTGGTTTTATAAAGTGGATTTTCGAAAATTTCATTACGTTATTTGAAGGCGAAATAATGACTCTATTGAAAAGCAGACTGTGCCAGTCGATTTTTCGTCGCAAAAAACCCCCGATTACCAATTTATAGCCAATTTCATGCCGCAAAATTTTTTTTTTGTTGGAAATTTTGAAGCAAGTGGTAGGTATGGAAATATTTTGCGAATTAAATTGCTCTCTGCTATCTCCCTTAATACTAGGAAAAAGCGACTCAAAATTCATATCTATATGTAAAATCTTCCCCTGAATCGATTGGTGAAGACTAGAACGTTCTATCTTCTCAATTAGTCGAGTTATGGATACATGAAGTTTCAGAAATTGGATTTTCGAATATTTTCACGATTTAATTTGCTCTCTGCTATCTCCTTTAATGCTTGGAAATATGAACTCTCAATTCATATCTATATGTAAAATGTTCCCTTGAATCGATTGGTTAAGACTAGAACGTTCTATCTCTTCAATTAGTCGAGTTATGGATACATGAAGTTTCAGAAATTGGATTTTCGAATATTTTCACGATTTAATTTGCTCTCTGCTATCTCCTTTAATGCTTGGAAATATGAACTCTAAATTCATCTCTATATGTAAAATGTTCCCCTGAATCGATTGGTGAAGACTAGAACGTTCTACCTCTTCAATTAGTCGAGTTATGAGTATTTTTGGTTTTATAAAGTGGATTTTCGAAAATTTCATTACGTTATTTGAAGGCGAAATGATGATTTTATTGAAAAACAGACCGTGCCAGTCGATTTTTCGTCGCAAAAAACCCCCGATTACCAATATATAGCCAATTTCATGCCGCAAAATTTTTTTTTTGTTGGAAATTTTGAAGCAAGGGGTAGGTATGGAAATATTTTGCGAATTAAATTGCTCTCTGCTATCTCCCTTAATACTATTGAAGAGCGACTTAAAATTCATATCTATATGTAAATTGTTCCCCTGAATCGATTGGTGAAGACTAGAACGTTCTATCTCTTCAATTAGTCGAGTTATGGATTCATGAAGTTTCAGAAATTGGATTTTCGAATATTTTCACGATTTAATTTGCTCTCTGCTATCTCCTTTAATGCTTGGAAATATGAACTCTAAATTCATATCTATATGTAAAATGTTCCCCTGAATCGATTGGTGAAGACTAGAACGTTCTATCTCTTCAATTAGTCGAGTTATGGATACATGAAGTTTCAGAAATTGGATTTTCGAATATTTTCACGATTTAATTTGCTCTCTGCTATCTCCCTTAATGCTTGGAAATATGAACTCTGTATTTATATCTATATGTAAAATGTTCCCCTGAATCGATTGGTGAAGACTAGAACGTTCTACCTTTTCAATTAGTCGAGTTATGAGTATTTTTGGTTTTATAAAGTGGATTTTCGAAAATTTCATTACGTTATTTGAAGGCGAAATGATGATTTTATTGAAAAACAGACCGTGCCAGTCGATTTTTCGTCGCAAAAAACCCCCGATTACCAATTTATAGCCAATTTCATGCCGCAAAATTTTTTTTTTGTTGGAAATTTTGAAGCAAGGGGTAGGTATGGAAATATTTTGCGAATTAAATTGCTCTCTGCTATCTCCCTTAATACTAGTGAAAAGCGACTCAAAATTCATATCTATATGTGAATTGTTCCCCTGAATCGATTGGTGAAGACTAGAACGTTCTATCTCTTCAATTAGTCGAGTTATGGATTCATGAAGTTTCAGAAATTGGATTTTCGAATATTTTCACGATTTAATTTGCTCTCTGCTATCTCCTTTAATGCTTGGAAATATGGACTCTTAATTTATATCTATGTGTAAAATGTTCCCCTGAATCGATTGGTGAAGACTAGAACGTTCTATCTCTTTAATTAGTCGAGTTATGGATACATGAAGTTTCAGAAATTGGATTTTCGAATATTTTCACGATTTAATTTGCTCTCTGCTATCTCCCTTAATGCTTAGAAATATAAACTCTGTATTTATATCTATATGTAAAATGTTCCCCTGAATCGATTGGTGAAGACTAGAACGTTCTACCTTTTCAATTAGTCGAGTTATGGATTCATGAAGTTTCAGAAATTGGATTTTCGAATATTTTCACGATTTAATTTGCTCTCTGCTATCTCCTTTAATGCTTGGAAATATGAACTCTAAATTCATATCTATATGTAAAATGTTCCCCTGAATCGATTGGTGAAGACTAGAACGTTCTATCTCTTTAATTAGTCGAGTTATGGATACATGAATTTTCAGAAATTGGATTTTCGAATATTTTCACGATTTAATTTGCTCTCTGCTATGAGTATTTTTGGTTTTATAAAGTGGATTTTCGAAAATTTCATTACGTTATTTGAAGGCGAAATGATGATTTTATTGAAAAACAGACCGTGCCAGTCGATTTTTCGTCGCAAAAAACCCCCGATTACCAATTTATAGCCAATTTCATGCCGCAAAATTTTTTTTTTGTTGGAAATTTTGAAGCAAGTGGTAGGTATGGAAATATTTTGCGAATTAAATTGCTCTCTGCTATCTCCCTTAATACTAGTGAAAAGCGACTCAAAATTCATATCTATATGTAAATTGTTCCCCTGAATCGATTGGTGAAGACTAGAACGTTTTATCTCTTCAATTAGTCGAGTTATGGATACATGAAGTTTCAGAAATTGGATTTTCGAATATATTCACGATTTAATTTGCTCTCTGCTATCTCCTTTAATGCTTGGAAATATGAACTCAAAATTTATATCCATATGTAAAATGTTCCCCTGAATCGATTGGTCAAGACTAGAACGTTCTATCTCTTCAATTAGTCGACTTATGGATACATGAATTTTCAGAAATTGGATTTTCGAATATTTTCACGATTTAATTTGCTCTCTGCTATCTCCCTTAATGCTTGGAAATATGAACTCTCAATTCATATATATATGTGTAAAATGTTCCCCTGAATCGATTGGTGAAGACTAGAACGTTCTACCTTTTCAATTAGTCGAGTTATGAGTATTTTTGGTTTTATAAAGTGGATTTTCGAAAATTTCATTACGTTATTTGAAGGCGAAATAATGATTTTATTGAAAAACAGACTGTGCCAGTCGATTTTTCGTCGCAAAAAACCCCCGATTATCAATTTATAGCCAATTTCATGCCGCAAAATTTTTTTTTTTGTTGGAAATTTTGAAGCAAGGGGTAGGTATGGAAATATTTTGCGAATTAAAATGCTCTCTGCTATCTCCCTTAATACTAGTGAAAAGCGACTCAAAATTCATATTTACATGTAAAATGTTCCCCTGAATCGATTGGTGAAGACTAGAACGTTCTATCTCTTCAATTAGTCGAGTTATGGATTCATGAAGTTTCAGAAATTGGATTTTCGAATATTTTCACGATTTAATTTGCTCTCTGCTATCTCCTTTAATGCTTGGAAATATGAACTCTAAATTCATATCTATATGTAAAATGTTCCCCTGAATCGATTGGTGAAGACTAGAACGTTCTATCTCTTCAATTAGTCGAGTTATGGATACATGAAGTTTCAGAAATTGGATTTTCGAATATTTTCACGATTTAATTTGCTCTCTGCTATCTCCTTTAATGCTTGGAAATATGAACTCTAAATTCATATCTATACGTAAAATGTTCCCCTGAATCGATTGGTCAAGACTAGAACGTTCTATCTCTCCAATTAGTCGACTTATGGATACATGAATTTTCAGAAATTGGATTTTCGAATATTTTCACGATTTAATTTGCTCTCTGCTATCTCCCTTAATGCTTGAAAATATGAACTCTGTATTCATATCTATATGTAAAATGTTCCCCTGAATCGATTGGTGAAGACTAGAACGTTCTACCTTTCCAATTAGTTGAGTTATGAGTATTTTTGGTTTTATAATGTGGATTTTCGAAAATTTCATTACGTTATTTGAAGGCGAAATGATGATTTTATTGAAAAACAGACCGTGCCAGTCGATTTTTCGTCGCAAAAAACCCCCGATTACCAATTTATAGCCAATTTCATGCCGCAAAATTTTTTTTTTCTTGGAAATTTTGAAGCAAGGGGTAGGTATGGAAATATTTTGCGAATTAAATTGCTCTCTGCTATCTCCCTTAATACTAGTGAAAAGCGACTCAAAATTCATATCTATATGTAAATTGTTCCCCTGAATCCATTGGTGAAGACTAGAACGTTCTATCTCTTCAATTAGTCGAGTTATGGATACATGAAGTTTCAGAAATTGGATTTTCGAATATTTTCACGATTTAATTTGCTCTCTGCTATCTCCTTTAATGCTTGGAAATATGAACTCTTAATTCATGTCTATATGTAAAATGTTCCCCTGAATCGATTGGTGAAGACTAGAACGTTCTATCTCTTCAATTAGTCGAGTTATGGATACATGAAGTTTCAGAAATTGGATTTTCGAATATTTTCACGATTTAATTTGCTCTCTGCTATCTCCCTTAATGCTTGGAAATATGAACTCTGTATTTATATCTATATGTAAAATGTTCCCCTGAATCGATTGGTGAAGACTAGAACGTTCTACCTTTTCAATTAGTCGAGTTATGAGTATTTTTGGTTTTATAAAGTGGATTTTCGAAAATTTCATTACGTTATTTGAAGGCGAAATAATGATTTTATTGAAAAACAGACTGTGCCAGTCGATTTTTCGTCGCAAAAAACCCCCGATTACCAATTTATAGCCAACTTCATGCCGCAAAATTTTTTTATTGTTGGAAATTTTGAAGCAAGGGGTAGGTATGGAAATATTTTGCGAATTAAAATGCTCTCTGCTATCTTCCTTAATACTAGTGAAAAGCGACTCAAAATTCATATCTATATGTAAAATGTTCCCCTGAATCCATTGGTGAAGACTAGAACGTTCTATCTCTTCAATTAGTCGAGTTATGGATACATGAAGTTTCAGAAATTGGATTTTCGAATATTTTCACGATTTAATTTGCTCTCTGCTATCTCCTTTAATGCTTGGAAATATGAACTCAAAATTTATATCTATATGTAAAATGTTCCCCTGAATCGATTGGTCAAGACTAGAACGTTCTACCTTTTCAATTAGTCGAGTTATGAGTATTTTTGGTTTTATAAAGTGGATTTTCGAAAATTTCATTACGTTATTTGAAGGCGAAATAATGATTTTATTGAAAAACAGACTGTGTCAGTCGATTTTTCGTCGCAAAAAACCCCCGATTACCAATTTATAGCCAATTTCATGCCGCAAAATTTTTTTTTTGTTGGAAATTTTGAAGCAAGGGGTAGGTATGGAAATATTTTGCGAATTAAATTGGTCTTTGCTATCTCCCTTAATACTATTGAAAAGCGACTCAAAATTCATATCTATATGTAAATTGTTCCCCTGAATCGATTGGTGAAGACTAGAATGTTCTATCTCTTCAATTAGTCGAGTTATGGATTCATGAAGTTTCAGAAATTGGATTTTCGAATATTTTCACGATTTAATTTGCTCTCTGCTATCTCCTTTAATGCTTGGAAATATGAACTCAAAATTTATATCTATATGTAAAATGTTCCCCTGAATCGATTGGTCAAGACTAGAACGTTCTATCTCTTCAATTAGTCGACTTATGGATACATGAAGTTTCAGAAATTGGATTTTCGAATATTTTCACGATTTAATTTGCTCTCTGCTATCTCCTTTAATGTTTGGAAATATGAACTCTAAATTCATATCTATATGTAAAATGTTCCCCTGAATCGATTGGTGAAGACTAGAACGTTCTACCTCTTCAATTAGTCGAGTTATGAGTATTTTTGGTTTTATAAAGTGGATTTTCGAAAATTTCATTACGTTATTTGAAGGCGAAATGATGATTTTATTGAAAAACAGACCGTGCCAGTCGATTTTTCGTAGCAAAAAACCCCCGATTACCAATTTATAGCCAATTTCATGCCGCAAAATTTTTTTTTTCTTGGAAATTTTGAAGCAAGGGGTAGGTATGGAAATATTTTGCGAATTAAAATGCTCTCTGCTATCTTCCTTAATACTAGTGAAAAGCGACTCAAAATTCATATCTATATGTAAAATGTTCCCCTGAATCCATTGGTGAAGACTAGAACGTTCTATCTCTTCAATTAGTCGAGTTATGGATACATGAAGTTTCAGAAATTGGATTTTCGAATATTTTCACGATTTAATTTGCTCTCTGCTATCTCCTTTAATGCTTGGAAATATGAACTCAAAATTTATATCTATATGTAAAATGTTCCCCTGAATCGATTGGTCAAGACTAGAACGTTCTACCTTTTCAATTAGTCGAGTTATGAGTATTTTTGGTTTTATAAAGTGGATTTTCGAAAATTTCATTACGTTATTTGAAGGCGAAATAATGATTTTATTGAAAAACAGACTGTGCCAGTCGATTTTTCGTCGCAAAAAACCCCCGATTACCAATTTATAGCCAATTTCATGCCGCAAAATTTTTTTTTTGTTGGAAATTTTGAAGCAAGGGGTAGGTATGGAAATATTTTGCGAATTAAATTGGTCTCTGCTATCTCCCTTAATACTATTGAAAAGCGACTCAAAATTCATATCTATATGTAAATTGTTCCCCTGAATCGATTGGTGAAGACTAGAATGTTCTATCTCTTCAATTAGTCGAGTTATGGATTCATGAAGTTTCAGAAATTGGATTTTCGAATATTTTCACGATTTAATTTGCTCTCTGCTATCTCCTTTAATGCTTGGAAATATGAACTTTAAATTCATATCTATATGTAAAATGTTCCCCTGAATCGATTGGTGAAGACTAAAACGTTCTATCTCTTCAATTAGTCGAGTTATGGATACATGAAGTTTCAGAAATTGGATTTTCGAATATTTTCACGATTTAATTTGCTCTCTGCTATCTCCCTTAATGCTTGGAAATATGAACTTTGTATTTATATCTATATGTAAAATGTTCCCCTGAATCGATTGGTGAAGACTAGAACGTTCTACCTTTTCAATTAGTCGAGTTATGAGTATTTTTGGTTTTATAAAGTGGATTTTCGAAAATTTCATTACGTTATTTGAAGGCGAAATAATGATTTTATTGAAAAACAGACTGTGCCAGTCGATTTTTTGTCGCAAAAAACCCCCGATTACCAATTTATAGCCAACTTCATGCCGCAAAATTTTTTTTTTTTTGGAAATTTTGAAGCAAGGGGTAGGTATGGAAATATTTTGCGAATTAAATTGCTCTCTGCTATCTCCCTTAATACTATTGAAAAGCGACTCAAAATTCATATCTATATGTAAATTGTTCCCCTGAATCGATTGGTGAAGACTAGAATGTTCTATCTCTTCAATTAGTCGAGTTATGGATACATGAAGTTTCAGAAATTGGATTTTCGAATATTTTCACGATTTAATTTGCTCTCTGCTATCTCCTTTAATGCCTGGAAATATGAACTCAAAATTTATATCTATATGTAAAATGTTCCCCTGAATCGATTGGTGAAGACTAGAACGTTCTACCTCTTCAATTAGTCGAGTTATGAGTATTTTTGGTTTTATAAAGTGGATTTTCGAAAATTTCATTACGTTATTTGAAGGCGAAATAAATGTTTTATTGAAAAACAGACTGTGCCAGTCGATTTTTCGTCGCAAAAAACCCCCGATTACCAATTTATAGCCAATTTCATGCCGCAAAATTTTTTTTTTGTTGGAAATTTTGAAGCAAGGGAAATATTTTGCGAATTAAATTGGTCTTTGCTATCTCCCTTAATACTATTGAAAAGCGACTCAAAATTCATATCTATATGTAAATTGTTCCCCTGAATCGATTGGTGAAGACTAGAATGTTCTATCTCTTCAATTAGTCGAGTTATGGATTCATGAAGTTTCAGAAATTGGATTTTCGAATATTTTCACGATTTAATTTGCTCTCTGCTATCTCCTTTAATGCTTGGAAATATGAACTTAAAATTTATATCTATATGTAAAATGTTCCCCTGAATCGATTGGTCAAGACTAGAACGTTCTATCTCTTCAATTAGTCGAGTTATGGATACATGAAGTTTCAGAAATTGAATTTTCGAATATTTTCACGATTTAATTTGCTCCTGCTATCTCCCTTAATGCTTGGAAATATGAACTCAAAATTTATATCTATATGTAAAATGTTCCCCTGAATCGATTGGTCAAGACTAGAACGTTCTACCTTTTCAATTAGTCGAGTTATGAGTATTTTTGGTTTTATAAAGTGGATTTTCGAAAATTTCATTACGTTATTTGAAGGCGAAATAATGATTTTATTGAAAAACAGACTGTGCCAGTCGATTTTTCGTCGCAAAAAACCCCCGATTACCAATTTATAGCCAATTTCATGCCGCAAAATTTTTTTTTGTTGGAAATTTTGAAGCAAGGGGTAGGTATGGAAATATTTTGCGAATTAAATTGGTCTCTGCTATCTCCCTTAATACTATTGAAAAGCGACTCAAAATTCATATCTATATGTAAATTGTTCCCCTGAATCGATTGGTGAAGACTAGAATGTTCTATCTCTTCAATTAGTCGAGTTATGGATTCATGAAGTTTCAGAAATTGGATTTTCGAATATTTTCACGATTTAATTTGCTCTCTGCTATCTCCTTTAATGCTTGGAAATATGAACTTTAAATTCATATCTATATGTAAAATGTTCCCCTGAATCGATTGGTGAAGACTAAAACGTTCTATCTCTTCAATTAGTCGAGTTATGGATACATGAAGTTTCAGAAATTGGATTTTCGAATATTTTCACGATTTAATTTGCTCTCTGCTATCTCCCTTAATGCTTGGAAATATGAACTTTGTATTTATATCTATATGTAAAATGTTCCCCTGAATCGATTGGTGGAGACTAGAACGTTCTACCTTTTCAATTAGTCGAGTTATGAGTATTTTTGGTTTTATAAAGTGGATTTTCGAAAATTTCATTACGTTATTTGAAGGCGAAATAATGATTTTATTGAAAAACAGACTGTGCCAGTCGATTTTTCGTCGCAAAAAACCCCCGATTACCAATTTATAGCCAATTTCATGCCGCAAAATTTTTTTTTGTTGGAAATTTTGAAGCAAGGGAAATATTTTGCGAATTAAATTGGTCTTTGCTATCTCCCTTAATACTATTGAAAAGCGACTCAAAATTCATATCTATATGTAAAATGTTCCCCTGAATCCATTGGTGAAGACTAGAACGTTCTATCTCTTCAATTAGTCGAGTTATGGATTCATGAAGTTTCAGAAATTGGATTTTCGAATATTTTCACGATTTAATTTGCTCTCTGCTATCTCCTTTAATGCTTGGAAATATGAACTTAAAATTTATATCTATATGTAAAATGTTCCCCTGAATCGATTGGTCAAGACTAGAACGTTCTATCTCTTCAATTAGTCGAGTTATGGATACATGAAGTTTCAGAAATTGAATTTTCGAATATTTTCACGATTTAATTTGCTCTCTGCTATCTCCCTTAATGCTTGGAAATATGAACTCTGTATTTATATCTATATGTAAAGTGTTCCCCTGAATCGATTGGTGAAGACTAGAACGTTCTACCTCTTCAATTAGTCGAGTTATGAGTATT
Organism: Lochmaea capreae; assembly: GCA_949126875.1. Classification (NCBI taxonomy): domain Eukaryota; kingdom Metazoa; phylum Arthropoda; class Insecta; order Coleoptera; family Chrysomelidae; genus Lochmaea; species Lochmaea capreae. The sequence goes on along the minus strand of OX421406.1, from coordinate 8,363,452 downwards.
TTTGGTTTTATAAAGTGGATTTTCGAAAATTTCATTACGTTATTTGAAGGCGAAATAATGATTTTATTGAAAAACAGACTGTGCCAGTCGATTTTTCGTCGCAAAAAACCCCCAATTACCAATTTATAGCCAATTTCATGCCGCAAAATTTTTTTTTTGTTGGAAATTTTGAAGCAAGGGGTAGGTATGGAAATATTTTGCGAATTAAATTGCTCTCTGCTATCTCCCTTAATACCAGTAAAAAGCGACTCAAAATTCATATCTATATGTAAAATGTTCCCCTGAATCGATTGGTGAAGACTAGAACGTTCTATCTCTTCAATTAGTCGAGTTATGGATACATGAAGTTTCAGAAATTGGATTTTCGAATATTTTCACGATTTAATTTGCTCTCTGCTATCTCCCTTAATGCTTGGAAATATGAACTCTCAATTAATATCTATATGTAAAATGTTCCCCTGAATCGATTGGTGAAGACTAGAACGTTCTACCTCTTCAATTAGTCGAGTTATGAGTATTTTTGGTTTTATAAAGTGAATTTTCGAAAATTTCATTACGTTATTTGAAGGTGAAATAATGATTTTATTGAAAAACAGACTGTGCCAGTCGATTTTTCGTCGCAAAAAACCCCCCATTACCAATTTATAGCCAATTTCATGCCGCAAAATTTTTTTTTTGTTGGAAATTTTGAAGCAAGGGGTAGGTATGGAAATATTTTGCGAATTAAATTGCTCTCTGCTATCTCCCTTAATACCAGTAAAAAGCGACTCAAAATTCATATCTATATGTAAATTGTTCCCCTGAATCGATTGGTGAAGACTAGAACGTTCTATCTCTTAAAATAGTCGAGTTATGGATACATGAAGTTTCAGAAATTGGATTTTCGAATATTTTCACGATTTAATTTGCTCTCTGCTATCTCCCTTAATGCTCGGAAATATGAACTCTTAATTTATATATATATGTAAAATGTTCCCCTGAATCGATTGGTGAAGACTAGAACGTTCTACCTTTTCAATTAGTCGAGTTATGAGTATTTTTGGTTTTATAAAGTGGATTTTCGAAAATTTCATTACGTGATTTGAAGGCGAAATAATGATTTTATTGAAAAACAGACTGTGCCAGTCGATTTTTCGTCGCAAAAAACCCCCGATAACCAATTTATAGCCAATTTCATGCTGCAAAATTTTTTTTTTTGTTGGAAATTTTGAAGCAAGGGGTAGGTATGGAAATATTTTGCGAATTAAAATGCTCTCTGCTATCTCCCTTAATACTAGTGAAAAGCGACTCAAAATTCATATCTACATGTAAAATGTTCCCCTGAATCGATTGGTGAAGACTAGAACGTTCTATCTCTTCAATTAGTCGAGTTATGGATACATGAAGTTTCAGAAATTGGATTTTCGAATATTTTCACGATTTAATTTGCTCTCTGCTATCTCCTTTAATGCTTGGAAATATGAACTCTAAATTCATATCTACATGTAAAATGTTCCCCTGAATCGATTGGTGAAGACTAGAACGTTCTATCTCTTCAATTAGTCGAGTTATGGATACATGAAGTTTCAGAAATTGGATTTTCGAATATTTTCACGATTTAATTTGCTCTCTGCTATCTCCCTTAATGCTTGGAAATATGAACTCTGTATTTATATCTATATGTAAAATGTTCCCCTGAATCGATTGGTGAAGACTAGAACGTTCTATCTTTTCAATTAGTCGAGTTATGGATACATGAAGTTTCAGAAATTGGATTTTCGAATATTTTCACGATTTAATTTGCTCTCTGCTATCTCCCTTAATGCTTGGAAATATGAACTCTTAATTTATATATATATGTAAAATGTTCCCCTGAATCGATTGGTGAAGACTAGAACGTTCTACCTTTTCAATTAGTCGAGTTATGAGTATTTTTGGTTTTATAAAGTGGATTTTCGAAAATTTCATTACGTTATTTGAAGGCGAAATAATGATTTTATTGAAAAACAGACTGTGCCAGTCGATTTTTCGTCGCAAAAAACCCCCGATAACCAATTTATAGCCAATTTCATGCCGCAAAATTGTTTTTTTGTTGGAAATTTTGAAGCAAGGGGTAGGTATGGAAATATTTTGCGAATTAAATTGCTCTCTGCTATCTCCCTTAATACCAGTAAAAAGCGACTCAAAATTCATATCTATATGTAAAATGTTCCCTTGAATCGATTGGTGAAGACTAGAACGTTTTATCTCTTCAATTAGTCGAGTTATGGATACATGAAGTTTCAGAAATTGGATTTTCGAATATTTTCACGATTTAATTTGCTCTCTGCTATCTCCCTTAATGCTTGGAAATATGAACTCTCAATTAATATCTATATGTAAAATGTTCCCCTGAATCGATTGGTGAAGACTAGAACGTTCTACCTCTTCAATTAGTCGAGTTATGAGTATTTTTGGTTTTATAAAGTGGATTTTCGAAAATTTCATTACGTTATTTGAAGGCGAAATAATGATTTTATTGAAAAACAGACTGTGCCAGTCGATTTTTCGTCGCAAAAAACTCCCCATTACCAATTTATAGCCAATTTCATGCCGCAAAATTTTTTTTCTGTTGGAAATTTTGAAGCAAGGGGTAGGTATGGAAATATTTTGCGAATTAAATTGCTCTCTGCTATCTCCCTTAATACCAGTAAAAAGCGACTCAAAATTCATATCTATATGTAAATTGTTCCCCTGAATCGATTGGTGAAGACTAGAATGTTCTATCTCTTCAATTAGTCGAGTTATGGATTCATGAAGTTTCAGAAATTGGATTTTCGAATATTTTCACGATTTAATTTGCTCTCTGCTATCTCCCTTAATGCTTGGAAATATGAACTCTCAATTAATATCTATATGTAAAATGTTCCATTGAATCGATTGGTGAAGACTAGAACGTTCTACCTCTTCAATTAGTCGAGTTATGAGTATTTTTGGTTTTATAAAGTGGATTTTCGAAAATTTCATTACGTTATTTGAAGGCGAAATAATGATTTTATTGAAAAACAGACTGTGCCAGTCGATTTTTCGTCGCAAAAAACCCCCTATTACCAATTTATAGCCAATTTCATGCCGCAAAATTTTTTTTTTGTTGGAAATTTTGAAGCAAGGGGTAGGTATGGAAATATTTTGCGAATTAAATTGCTCTCTGCTATCTCCCTTAATACCAGTAAAAAGCGACTCAAAATTCATATCTATATGTAAAATGTTCCCCTGAATCGATTGGTGAAGACTAGAACGTTCTGTCTCTTCAATTAGTCGAGTTATGGATACATGAAGTTTCAGAAATTGGATTTTCGAATATTTTCACGATTTAATTTGCTCTCTGCTATCTCCCTTAATGTTTGGAAATATGAACTCTTAATTTATATCTATATGTAAAATGTTCCCCTGAATCGATTGGTGAAGACTAGAACCTTCTACCTCTTCAATTAGTCGAGTTATGAGTATTTTTGGTTTTATAAAGTGGATTTTCGAAAATTTCATTACGTTATTTGAAGGCGAAATAATGACTCTATTGAAAAACAGACTGTGCCAGTCGATTTTTCGTCGCAAAAAACCCCCGATTACCAATTTATAGCCAATTTCATGCCGCAAAATTTTTTTTTTGTTGGAAATTTTGAAGCAAGGGGTAGGTATGGAAATATTTTGCGAATTAAATTGGTCTCTGCTATCTCCCTTAATACTATTGAAAAGCGACTCAAAATTCATATCTATATGTAAATTGTTCCCCTGAATCGATTGGTGAAGACTAGAATGTTCTATCTCTTCAATTAGTCGAGTTATGGATTCATGAAGTTTCAGAAATTGGATTTTCGAATATTTTCACGATTTAATTTGCTCTCTGCTATCTCCTTTAATGCTTGGAAATATGAACTTTAAATTCATATCTATATGTAAAATGTTCCCCTGAATCGATTGGTGAAGACTAAAACGTTCTATCTCTTCAATTAGTCGAGTTATGGATACATGAAGTTTCAGAAATTGGATTTTCGAATATTTTCACGATTTAATTTGCTCTCTGCTATCTCCCTTAATGCTTGGAAATATGAACTTTGTATTTATATCTATATGTAAAATGTTCCCCTGAATCGATTGGTGAAGACTAGAACGTTCTACCTTTTCAATTAGTCGAGTTATGAGTATTTTTGGTTTTATAAAGTGGATTTTCGAAAATTTCATTACGTTATTTGAAGGCGAAATAATGATTTTATTGAAAAACAGACTGTGCCAGTCGATTTTTTGTCGCAAAAAACCCCCGATTACCAATTTATAGCCAACTTCATGCCGCAAAATTTTTTTTTTTTTGGAAATTTTGAAGCAAGGGGTAGGTATGGAAATATTTTGCGAATTAAATTGCTCTCTGCTATCTCCCTTAATACTATTGAAAAGCGACTCAAAATTCATATCTATATGTAAATTGTTCCCCTGAATCGATTGGTGAAGACTAGAATGTTCTATCTCTTCAATTAGTCGAGTTATGGATACATGAAGTTTCAGAAATTGGATTTTCGAATATTTTCACGATTTAATTTGCTCTCTGCTATCTCCTTTAATGCCTGGAAATATGAACTCAAAATTTATATCTATATGTAAAATGTTCCCCTGAATCGATTGGTGAAGACTAGAACGTTCTACCTCTTCAATTAGTCGAGTTATGAGTATTTTTGGTTTTATAAAGTGGATTTTCGAAAATTTCATTACGTTATTTGAAGGCGAAATAAATGTTTTATTGAAAAACAGACTGTGCCAGTCGATTTTTCGTCGCAAAAAACCCCCGATTACCAATTTATAGCCAATTTCATGCCGCAAAATTTTTTTTTTGTTGGAAATTTTGAAGCAAGGGAAATATTTTGCGAATTAAATTGGTCTTTGCTATCTCCCTTAATACTATTGAAAAGCGACTCAAAATTCATATCTATATGTAAATTGTTCCCCTGAATCGATTGGTGAAGACTAGAATGTTCTATCTCTTCAATTAGTCGAGTTATGGATTCATGAAGTAGGTATGGAAATATTTTGCGAATTAAATTGGTCTCTGCTATCTCCCTTAATACTATTGAAAAGCGACTCAAAATTCATATCTATATGTAAATTGTTCCCCTGAATCGATTGGTGAAGACTAGAATGTTCTATCTCTTCAATTAGTCGAGTTATGGATTCATGAAGTTTCAGAAATTGGATTTTCGAATATTTTCACGATTTAATTTGCTCTCTGCTATCTCCTTTAATGCTTGGAAATATGAACTTTAAATTCATATCTATATGTAAAATGTTCCCCTGAATCGATTGGTGAAGACTAAAACGTTCTATCTCTTCAATTAGTCGAGTTATGGATACATGAAGTTTCAGAAATTGGATTTTCGAATATTTTCACGATTTAATTTGCTCTCTGCTATCTCCCTTAATGCTTGGAAATATGAACTTTGTATTTATATCTATATGTAAAATGTTCCCCTGAATCGATTGGTGAAGACTAGAACGTTCTACCTTTTCAATTAGTCGAGTTATGAGTATTTTTGGTTTTATAAAGTGGATTTTCGAAAATTTCATTACGTTATTTGAAGGCGAAATAATGATTTTATTGAAAAACAGACTGTGCCAGTCGATTTTTTGTCGCAAAAAACCCCCGATTACCAATTTATAGCCAACTTCATGCCGCAAAATTTTTTTTTTTTTGGAAATTTTGAAGCAAGGGGTAGGTATGGAAATATTTTGCGAATTAAATTGCTCTCTGCTATCTCCCTTAATACTATTGAAAAGCGACTCAAAATTCATATCTATATGTAAATTGTTCCCCTGAATCGATTGGTGAAGACTAGAATGTTCTATCTCTTCAATTAGTCGAGTTATGGATACATGAAGTTTCAGAAATTGGATTTTCGAATATTTTCACGATTTAATTTGCTCTCTGCTATCTCCTTTAATGCCTGGAAATATGAACTCAAAATTTATATCTATATGTAAAATGTTCCCCTGAATCGATTGGTGAAGACTAGAACGTTCTACCTCTTCAATTAGTCGAGTTATGAGTATTTTTGGTTTTATAAAGTGGATTTTCGAAAATTTCATTACGTTATTTGAAGGCGAAATAAATGTTTTATTGAAAAACAGACTGTGCCAGTCGATTTTTCGTCGCAAAAAACCCCCGATTACCAATTTATAGCCAATTTCATGCCGCAAAATTTTTTTTTTGTTGGAAATTTTGAAGCAAGGGAAATATTTTGCGAATTAAATTGGTCTTTGCTATCTCCCTTAATACTATTGAAAAGCGACTCAAAATTCATATCTATATGTAAATTGTTCCCCTGAATCGATTGGTGAAGACTAGAATGTTCTATCTCTTCAATTAGTCGAGTTATGGATTCATGAAGTTTCAGAAATTGGATTTTCGAATATTTTCACGATTTAATTTGCTCTCTGCTATCTCCTTTAATGCTTGGAAATATGAACTTTAAATTCATATCTATATGTAAAATGTTCCCCTGAATCGATTGGTGAAGACTAAAACGTTCTATCTCTTCAATTAGTCGAGTTATGGATACATGAAGTTTCAGAAATTGGATTTTCGAATATTTTCACGATTTAATTTGCTCTCTGCTATCTCCCTTAATGCTTGGAAATATGAACTTTGTATTTATATCTATATGTAAAATGTTCCCCTGAATCGATTGGTGAAGACTAGAACGTTCTACCTTTTCAATTAGTCGAGTTATGAGTATTTTTGGTTTTATAAAGTGGATTTTCGAAAATTTCATTACGTTATTTGAAGGCGAAATAATGATTTTATTGAAAAACAGACTGTGCCAGTCGATTTTTTGTCGCAAAAAACCCCCGATTACCAATTTATAGCCAACTTCATGCCGCAAAATTTTTTTTTTTTTGGAAATTTTGAAGCAAGGGGTAGGTATGGAAATATTTTGCGAATTAAATTGCTCTCTGCTATCTCCCTTAATACTATTGAAAAGCGACTCAAAATTCATATCTATATGTAAATTGTTCCCCTGAATCGATTGGTGAAGACTAAAACGTTCTATCTCTTCAATTAGTCGAGTTATGGATACATGAAGTTTCAGAAATTGGATTTTCGAATATTTTCACGATTTAATTTGCTCTCTGCTATCTCCCTTAATGCTTGGAAATATGAACTTTGTATTTATATCTATATGTAAAATGTTCCCCTGAATCGATTGGTGAAGACTAGAACGTTCTACCTTTTCAATTAGTCGAGTTATGAGTATTTTTGGTTTTATAAAGTGGATTTTCGAAAATTTCATTACGTTATTTGAAGGCGAAATAATGATTTTATTGAAAAACAGACTGTGCCAGTCGATTTTTCGTCGCAAAAAACCCCCGATTACCAATTTATAGCCAATTTCATGCCGCAAAATTTTTTTTTGTTGGAAATTTTGAAGCAAGGGAAATATTTTGCGAATTAAATTGGTCTTTGCTATCTCCCTTAATACTATTGAAAAGCGACTCAAAATTCATATCTATATGTAAATTGTTCCCCTGAATCGATTGGTGAAGACTAGAATGTTCTATCTCTTCAATTAGTCGAGTTATGGATTCATGAAGTTTCAGAAATTGGATTTTCGAATATTTTCACGATTTAATTTGCTCTCTGCTATCTCCTTTAATGCTTGGAAATATGAACTTAAAATTTATATCTATATGTAAAATGTTCCCCTGAATCGATTGGTCAAGACTAGAACGTTCTATCTCTTCAATTAGTCGAGTTATGGATACATGAAGTTTCAGAAATTGAATTTTCGAATATTTTCACGATTTAATTTGCTCTCTGCTATCTCCCTTAATGCTTGGAAATATGAACTCTGTATTTATATCTATATGTAAAGTGTTCCCCTGAATCGATTGGTGAAGACTAGAACGTTCTACCTCTTCAATTAGTCGAGTTATGAGTATTTTTGGTTTTATAAAGTGGATTTTCGAAAATTTCATTACGTTATTTGAAGGCGAAATAATGATTTTATTGAAAAACAGACTGTGCCAGTCGATTTTTCGTCGCAAAAAACCCCCAATTACCAATTTATAGCCAATTTCATGCCGCAAAATTTTTTTTTTGTTGGAAATTTTGAAGCAAGGGGTAGGTTTGGAAATATTTTGCGAATTAAATTGCTCTCTGCTATCTCCCTTAATACCAGTAAAAAGCGACTCAAAATTCATATCTATATGTAAAATGTTCCCCTGAATCGATTGGTGAAGACTAGAACGTTCTATCTCTTCAATTAGTCGAGTTATGGATACATGAAGTTTCAGAAATTGGATTTTCGAATATTTTCACGATTTAATTTGCTCTCTGCTATCTCCCTTAATGCTTGGAAATATGAACTCTCAATTAATATCTATATGTAAAATGTTCCCCTGAATCGATTGGTGAAGACTAGAACGTTCTACCTCTTCAATTAGTCGAGTTATGAGTATTTTTGGTTTTATAAAGTGAATTTTCGAAAATTTCATTACGTTATTTGAAGGTGAAATAATGATTTTATTGAAAAACAGACTGTGCCAGTCGATTTTTCGTCGCAAAAAACCCCCCATTACCAATTTATAGCCAATTTCATGCCGCAAAATTTTTTTTTTGTTGGAAATTTTGAAGCAAGGGGTAGGTATGGAAATATTTTGCGAATTAAATTGCTCTCTGCTATCTCCCTTAATACCAGTAAAAAGCGACTCAAAATTCATATCTATATGTAAATTGTTCCCCTGAATCGATTGGTGAAGACTAGAACGTTCTATCTCTTAAAATAGTCGAGTTATGGATACATGAAGTTTCAGAAATTGGATTTTCGAATATTTTCACGATTTAATTTGCTCTCTGCTATCTCCCTTAATGCTCGGAAATATGAACTCTTAATTTATATATATATGTAAAATGTTCCCCTGAATCGATTGGTGAAGACTAGAACGTTCTACCTTTTCAATTAGTCGAGTTATGAGTATTTTTGGTTTTATAAAGTGGATTTTCGAAAATTTCATTACGTGATTTGAAGGCGAAATAATGATTTTATTGAAAAACAGACTGTGCCAGTCGATTTTTCGTCGCAAAAAACCCCCGATAACCAATTTATAGCCAATTTCATGCCGCAAAATTTTTTTTTTTGTTGGAAATTTTGAAGCAAGGGGTAGGTATGGAAATATTTTGCGAATTAAAATGCTCTCTGCTATCTCCCTTAATACTAGTGAAAAGCGACTCAAAATTCATATCTACATGTAAAATGTTCCCCTGAATCGATTGGTGAAGACTAGAACGTTCTATCTCTTCAATTAGTCGAGTTATGGATACATGAAGTTTCAGAAATTGGATTTTCGAATATTTTCACGATTTAATTTGCTCTCTGCTATCTCCTTTAATGCTTGGAAATATGAACTCTAAATTCATATCTACATGTAAAATGTTCCCCTGAATCGATTGGTGAAGACTAGAACGTTCTATCTCTTCAATTAGTCGAGTTATGGATACATGAAGTTTCAGAAATTGGATTTTCGAATATTTTCACGATTTAATTTGCTCTCTGCTATCTCCCTTAATGCTTGGAAATATGAACTCTGTATTTATATCTATATGTAAAATGTTCCCCTGAATCGATTGGTGAAGACTAGAACGTTCTATCTTTTCAATTAGTCGAGTTATGGATACATGAAGTTTCAGAAATTGGATTTTCGAATATTTTCACGATTTAATTTGCTCTCTGCTATCTCCCTTAATGCTTGGAAATATGAACTCTTAATTTATATATATATGTAAAATGTTCCCCTGAATCGATTGGTGAAGACTAGAACGTTCTACCTTTTCAATTAGTCGAGTTATGAGTATTTTTGGTTTTATAAAGTGGATTTTCGAAAATTTCATTACGTTATTTGAAGGCGAAATAATGATTTTATTGAAAAACAGACTGTGCCAGTCGATTTTTCGTCGCAAAAAACCCCCGATAACCAATTTATAGCCAATTTCATGCCGCAAAATTGTTTTTTTGTTGGAAATTTTGAAGCAAGGGGTAGGTATGGAAATATTTTGCGAATTAAATTGCTCTCTGCTATCTCCCTTAATACCAGTAAAAAGCGACTCAAAATTCATATCTATATGTAAAATGTTCCCTTGAATCGATTGGTGAAGACTAGAACGTTTTATCTCTTCAATTAGTCGAGTTATGGATACATGAAGTTTCAGAAATTGGATTTTCGAATATTTTCACGATTTAATTTGCTCTCTGCTATCTCCCTTAATGCTTGGAAATATGAACTCTCAATTAATATCTATATGTAAAATGTTCCCCTGAATCGATTGGTGAAGACTAGAACGTTCTACCTCTTCAATTAGTCGAGTTATGAGTATTTTTGGTTTTATAAAGTGGATTTTCGAAAATTTCATTACGTTATTTGAAGGCGAAATAATGATTTTATTGAAAAACAGACTGTGCCAGTCGATTTTTCGTCGCAAAAAACTCCCCATTACCAATTTATAGCCAATTTCATGCCGCAAAATTTTTTTTCTGTTGGAAATTTTGAAGCAAGGGGTAGGTATGGAAATATTTTGCGAATTAAATTGCTCTCTGCTATCTCCCTTAATACTATTGAAACGCGACTCAAAATTCATATCTATATGTAAATTGTTCCCCTGAATCGATTGGTGAAGACTAGAATGTTCTATCTCTTCAATTAGTCGAGTTATGGATTCATGAAGTTTCAGAAATTGGATTTTCGAATATTTTCACGATTTAATTTGCTCTCTGCTATCTCCCTTAATGCTTGGAAATATGAACTCTCAATTAATATCTATATGTAAAATGTTCCATTGAATCGATTGGTGAAGACTAGAACGTTCTACCTCTTCAATTAGTCGAGTTATGAGTATTTTTGGTTTTATAAAGTGGATTTTCGAAAATTTCATTACGTTATTTGAAGGCGAAATAATGATTTTATTGAAAAACAGACTGTGCCAGTCGATTTTTCGTCGCAAAAAACCCCCTATTACCAATTTATAGCCAATTTCATGCCGCAAAATTTTTTTTTTGTTGGAAATTTTGAAGCAAGGGGTAGGTATGGAAATATTTTGCGAATTAAATTGCTCTCTGCTATCTCCCTTAATACCAGTAAAAAGCGACTCAAAATTCATATCTATATGTAAAATGTTCCCCTGAATCGATTGGTGAAGACTAGAACGTTCTGTCTCTTCAATTAGTCGAGTTATGGATACATGAAGTTTCAGAAATTGGATTTTCGAATATTTTCACGATTTAATTTGCTCTCTGCTATCTCCCTTAATGTTTGGAAATATGAACTCTTAATTTATATCTATATGTAAAATGTTCCCCTGAATCGATTGGTGAAGACTAGAACCTTCTACCTCTTCAATTAGTCGAGTTATGAGTATTTTTGGTTTTATAAAGTGGATTTTCGAAAATTTCATTACGTTATTTGAAGGCGAAATAATGATTTTATTGAAAAACAGACTGTGCCAGTCGATTTTTCGTCGCAAAAAACCCCCTATTACCAATTTATAGCCAATTTCATGCCGCAAAATTTTTTTTTTGTTGGAAATTTTGAAGCAAGGGGTAGGTATGGAAATATTTTGCGAATTAAATTGCTCTCTGCTATCTCCCTTAATACCAGTAAAAAGCGACTCAAAATTCATATCTATATGTAAAATGTTCCCCTGAATCGATTGGTGAAGACTAGAACGTTCTGTCTCTTCAATTAGTCGAGTTATGGATACATGAAGTTTCAGAAATTGGATTTTCGAATATTTTCACGATTTAATTTGCTCTCTGCTATCTCCCTTAATGTTTGGAAATATGAACTCTTAATTTATATCTATATGTAAAATGTTCCCCTGAATCGATTGGTGAAGACTAGAACGTTCTACCTCTTCAATTAGTCGAGTTATGAGTATTTTTGGTTTTATAAAGTGGATTTTCGAAAATTTCATTACGTTATTTGAAGGCGAAATAATGATTTTATTGAAAAACAGACTGTGCCAGTCGATTTTTCGTGGCAAAAAACCCCCCATTACCAATTTATAGCCAATTTCATGCCGCAAAATTTTTTTTTTGTTGGAAATTTTGAAGCAAGGGGTAGGTATGGAAATATTTTGCGAATTAAATTGCTCTCTGCTATCTCCCTTAATACTAGTTAAAAGCGACTCAAAATTCATATCTATATGTAAATTGTTCCCCTGAATCGATTGGTGAAGACTAGAACGTTCTATCTCTTCAAATAGTCGAGTTATGGATACATGAAGTTTCAGAAATTGGATTTTCGAATATTTTCATGATTTAATTTGCTCTCTGCTATCTCCCTTAATGCTTGGAAATATGAACTCTTAATTTATATATATATGTAAAATGTTCCCCTGAATCGATTGGTGAAGACTAGAACGTTCTACCTTTTCAATTAGTCGAGTTATGAGTATTTTTGGTTTTATAAAGTGGATTTTCGAAAATTTCATTACGTTATTTGAAGGCGAAATAATGATTTTATTGAAAAACAGACTGTGCCAGTCGATTTTTCGTCGCAAAAAACCCCCGATAACCAATTTATAGCCAATTTCATGCCGCAAAATTTTTTTTTTTGTTGGAAATTTTGAAGCAAGGGGTAGGTATGGAAATATTTTGCGAATTAAAATGCTCTCTGCTATCTCCCTTAATACTAGTGAAAAGCGACTCAAAATTCATATCTACATGTAAAATGTTCCCCTGAATCGATTGGTGAAGACTAGAACGTTCTATCTCTCCAATTTGTTGAGTTATGGATACATGAAGTTTCAGAAATTGGATTTTCGAATATTTTCACGATTTAATTTGCTCTCTGCTATCTCCCTTAATGCTTGGAAATATGAACTCTGTATTTATATCTATATGTAAAATGTTCCCCTGAATCGATTGGTGAAGACTAGAACGTTCTACCTCTTCAATTAGTCGAGTTATGAGTATTTTTGGTTTTATAAAGTGGATTTTCGAAAATTTCATTACGTTATTTGAAGGCGAAATAATGATTTTATTGAAAAACAGACTGTGCCAGTCGATTTTTCGTCGCAAAAAACCCCCGATTACCAATTTATAGCCAATTTCATGCCGCAAAATTGTTTTTTTGTTGGAAATTTTGAAGCAAGGGGTAGGTATGGAAATATTTTGCGAATTAAATTGCTCTCTGCTATCTCCCTTAATACCAGTAAAAAGCGACTCAAAATTCATATCTATATGTAAATTGTTCCCCTGAATCGATTGGTGAAGACTAGAATGTTCTATCTCTTCAATTAGTCGAGTTATGGATACATGAAGTTTCAGAAATTGGATTTTCGAATATTTTCACGATTTAATTTGCTCTCTGCTATCTCCCTTAATGCTCAGAAATATGAACTCTTAATTTATATTATAACTAGAACGTTCTATCTACCTTTTCAATTAGTCGAGTTATGAGTATTTTTGGTTTTATAAAGTGGATTTTCGAAAATTTCATTACGTTATTTGAAGGCGAAATAATGATTTTATTGAAAAACAGACTGTGCCAGTCGATTTTTCGTCGCAAAAAACCCCCGATAACCAATTTATAGCCAATTTCATGCCGCAAATTTTTTTTTTTTTGTTGGAAATTTTGAAGCAAGGGGTAGGTATGGAAATATTTTGCGAATTAAAATGCTCTCTGCTATCTCCCTTAATACTAGTAAAAAGCGACTCAAAATTCATATCTACATGTAAAATGTTCCCCTGAATCGATTGGTGAAGACTAGAACGTTCTATCTCTTCAATTAGTCGAGTTATGAGTATTTTTGGTTTTATAAAGTGGATTTTCGAAAATTTCATTACGTTATTTGAAGGCGAAATAATGATTTTATTGAAAAACAGACTGTGCCAGTCGATTTTTCGTCGCAAAAAACCCCCGATAACCAATTTATAGCCAATTTCATGCCGCAAAATTTTTTTTTTTGTTGGAAATTTTGAAGCAAGGGGTAGGTATGGAAATATTTTGCGAATTAAAATGCTCTCTGCTATCTCCCTTAATACTAGTGAAAAGCGACTCAAAATTCATATCTACATGTAAAATGTTCCCCTGAATCGATTGGTGAAGACTAGAACGTTCTATCTCTCCAATTTGTTGAGTTATGGATACATGAAGTTTCAGAAATTGGATTTTCGAATATTTTCACGATTTAATTTGCTCTCTGCTATCTCCCTTAATGCTTGGAAATATGAACTCTGTATTTATATCTATATGTAAAATGTTCCCCTGAATCGATTGGTGAAGACTAGAACGTTCTACCTCTTCAATTAGTCGAGTTATGAGTATTTTTGGTTTTATAAAGTGGATTTTCGAAAATTTCATTACGTTATTTGAAGGCGAAATAATGATTTTATTGAAAAACAGACTGTGCCAGTCGATTTTTCGTCGCAAAAAACCCCCGATTACCAATTTATAGCCAATTTCATGCCGCAAAATTGTTTTTTTGTTGGAAATTTTGAAGCAAGGGGTAGGTATGGAAATATTTTGCGAATTAAATTGCTCTCTGCTATCTCCCTTAATACCAGTAAAAAGCGACTCAAAATTCATATCTATATGTAAATTGTTCCCCTGAATCGATTGGTGAAGACTAGAATGTTCTATCTCTTCAATTAGTCGAGTTATGGATACATGAAGTTTCAGAAATTGGATTTTCGAATATTTTCACGATTTAATTTGCTCTCTGCTATCTCCCTTAATGCTCAGAAATATGAACTCTTAATTTATATTATAACTAGAACGTTCTATCTACCTTTTCAATTAGTCGAGTTATGAGTATTTTTGGTTTTATAAAGTGGATTTTCGAAAATTTCATTACGTTATTTGAAGGCGAAATAATGATTTTATTGAAAAACAGACTGTGCCAGTCGATTTTTCGTCGCAAAAAACCCCCCATTACCAATTTATAGCCAATTTCATGCCGCAAAATTGTTTTTTTGTTGGAAATTTTGAAGCAAGGGGTAGGTATGGAAATATTTTGCGAATTAAATTGCTCTCTGCTATCTCCCTTAATACCAGTAAAAAGCGACTCAAAATTCATATCTATATGTAAAATGTTCCCCTGAATCGATTGGTGAAGACTAGAACGTTCTACCTCTTCAATTAGTCGAGTTATGAGTATTTTTGGTTTTATAAAGTGGATTTTCGAAAATTTCATTACGTTATTTGAAGGCGAAATAATGATTTTATTGAAAAACAGACTGTGCCAGTCGATTTTTCGTCGCAAAAAACCCCCCATTACCAATTTATAGCCAATTTCATGCCGCAAAATTTTTTTTTTGTTGGAAATTTTGAAGCAAGGGGTAGGTATGGAAATATTTTGCGAATTAAATTGCTCTCTGCTATCTCCCTTAATACTAGTTAAAAGCGACTCAAAATTCATATCTATATGTAAATTGTTCCCCAGAATCGATTGGTGAAGACTAGAACGTTCTATCTCTTCAAATAGTCGAGTTATGGATACATGAAGTTTCAGAAATTGGATTTTCGAATATTTTCACGATTTAATTTGCTCTCTGCTATCTTCCTTAATGCTTGGAAATATGAACTCTCAATTAATATCTATATGTAAAATGTTCCCCTGAATCGATTGGTGAAGACTAGAACGTTCTACCTTTTCAATTAGTCGAGTTATGAGTATTTTTGGTTTTATAAAGTGGATTTTCGAAAATTTCATTACGTTATTTGAAGGTGAAATAATGATTTTATTGAAAAACAGACTGTGCCAGTCGATTTTTCGTCGCAAAAAACCCCCCATTACCAATTTATAGCCAATT
This sequence comes from Lochmaea capreae, assembly GCA_949126875.1. NCBI lineage: Eukaryota > Metazoa > Arthropoda > Insecta > Coleoptera > Chrysomelidae > Lochmaea > Lochmaea capreae. Next base: position 8,347,640 of record OX421406.1, on the reverse strand, counting down.
TCATGCCGCAAAATTTTTTTTTTTGTTGGAAATTTTGAAGCAAGGGGTAGGTATGGAAATATTTTGCGAATTAAAATGCTCTCTGCTATCTCCCTTAATACTAGTGAAAAGCGACTCAAAATTCATATCTACATGTAAAATGTTCCCCTGAATCGATTGGTGAAGACTAGAACGTTCTATCTCTCCAATTAGTTGAGTTATGGATACATGAAGTTTCAGAAATTGGATTTTCGAATATTTTCACGATTTAATTTGCTCTCTGCTATCTCCCTTAATGCTTGGAAATATGAACTCTGTATTTATATCTATATGTAAAATGTTCCCCTGAATCGATTGGTGAAGACTAGAACGTTCTACCTCTTCAATTAGTCGAGTTATGAGTATTTTTGGTTTTATAAAGTGGATTTTCGAAAATTTCATTACGTTATTTGAAGGCGAAATAATGATTTTATTGAAAAACAGACTGTGCCAGTCGATTTTTCGTCGCAAAAAACCCCCGATTACCAATTTATAGCCAATTTCATGCCGCAAAATTGTTTTTTTGTTGGAAATTTTGAAGCAAGGGGTAGGTATGGAAATATTTTGCGAATTAAATTGCTCTCTGCTATCTCCCTTAATACCAGTAAAAAGCGACTCAAAATTCATATCTATATGTAAATTGTTCCCCTGAATCGATTGGTGAAGACTAGAATGTTCTATCTCTTCAATTAGTCGAGTTATGGATACATGAAGTTTCAGAAATTGGATTTTCGAATATTTTCACGATTTAATTTGCTCTCTGCTATCTCCCTTAATGCTCAGAAATATGAACTCTTAATTTATATTATAACTAGAACGTTCTATCTACCTTTTCAATTAGTCGAGTTATGAGTATTTTTGGTTTTATAAAGTGGATTTTCGAAAATTTCATTACGTTATTTGAAGGCGAAATAATGATTTTATTGAAAAACAGACTGTGCCAGTCGATTTTTCGTCGCAAAAAACCCCCGATAACCAATTTATAGCCAATTTCATGCCGCAAATTTTTTTTTTTTTGTTGGAAATTTTGAAGCAAGGGGTAGGTATGGAAATATTTTGCGAATTAAAATGCTCTCTGCTATCTCCCTTAATACTAGTAAAAAGCGACTCAAAATTCATATCTACATGTAAAATGTTCCCCTGAATCGATTGGTGAAGACTAGAACGTTCTATCTCTTCAATTAGTCGAGTTATGGATACATGAAGTTTCAGAAATTGGATTTTCGAATATTTTCACGATTTAATTTGCTCTCTGCTATCTCCCTTAATGCTTGGAAATATGAACTCTCAATTAATCTCTATATGTAAAATGTTCCCCTGAATCGATTGGTGAAGACTAGAACGTTCTACCTCTTCAATTAGTCGAGTTATGAGTATTTTTGGTTTTATAAAGTGGATTTTCGAAAATTTCATTACGTTATTTGAAGGCGAAATAATGATTTTATTGAAAAACAGACTGTGCCAGTCGATTTTTCGTCGCAAAAAACCCCCCATTACCAATTTATAGCCAATTTCATGCCGCAAAATTTTTTTTTTGTTGGAAATTTTGAAGCAAGGGGTAGGTATGGAAATATTTTGCGAATTAAATTGCTCTCTGCTATCTCCCTTAATACTAGTTAAAAGCGACTCAAAATTCATATCTATATGTAAATTGTTCCCCAGAATCGATTGGTGAAGACTAGAACGTTCTATCTCTTCAAATAGTCGAGTTATGGATACATGAAGTTTCAGAAATTGGATTTTCGAATATTTTCACGATTTAATTTGCTCTCTGCTATCTTCCTTAATGCTTGGAAATATGAACTCTCAATTAATATCTATATGTAAAATGTTCCCCTGAATCGATTGGTGAAGACTAGAACGTTCTACCTTTTCAATTAGTCGAGTTATGAGTATTTTTGGTTTTATAAAGTGGATTTTCGAAAATTTCATTACGTTATTTGAAGGTGAAATAATGATTTTATTGAAAAACAGACTGTGCCAGTCGATTTTTCGTCGCAAAAAACCCCCCATTACCAATTTATAGCCAATTTCATGCCGCAAAATTTTTTTTTTTGTTGGAAATTTTGAAGCAAGGGGTAGGTATGGAAATATTTTGCGAATTAAAATGCTCTCTGCTATCTCCCTTAATACTAGTGAAAAGCGACTCAAAATTCATATCTACATGTAAAATGTTCCCCTGAATCGATTGGTGAAGACTAGAACGTTCTATCTCTCCAATTAGTTGAGTTATGGATACATGAAGTTTCAGAAATTGGATTTTCGAATATTTTCACGATTTAATTTGCTCTCTGCTATCTCCCTTAATGCTTGGAAATATGAACTCTGTATTTATATCTATATGTAAAATGTTCCCCTGAATCGATTGGTGAAGACTAGAACGTTCTACCTCTTCAATTAGTCGAGTTATGAGTATTTTTGGTTTTATAAAGTGGATTTTCGAAAATTTCATTACGTTATTTGAAGGCGAAATAATGATTTTATTGAAAAACAGACTGTGCCAGTCGATTTTTCGTCGCAAAAAACCCCCGATTACCAATTTATAGCCAATTTCATGCCGCAAAATTGTTTTTTTGTTGGAAATTTTGAAGCAAGGGGTAGGTATGGAAATATTTTGCGAATTAAATTGCTCTCTGCTATCTCCCTTAATACCAGTAAAAAGCGACTCAAAATTCATATCTATATGTAAATTGTTCCCCTGAATCGATTGGTGAAGACTAGAATGTTCTATCTCTTCAATTAGTCGAGTTATGGATACATGAAGTTTCAGAAATTGGATTTTCGAATATTTTCACGATTTAATTTGCTCTCTGCTATCTCCCTTAATGCTCAGAAATATGAACTCTTAATTCATATATATATGTAAAATGTTCCCCTGAATCGATTGGTCAAGACTAGAACGTTCTATCTCTTCAATTAGTCGAGTTATGGATACATGAAGTTTCAGAAATTGAATTTTCGAATATTTTCACGATTTAATTTGCTCTCTGCTATCTCCCTTAATGCTTGGAAATATGAACTCTGTATTTATATCTATATGTAAAATGTTCCCCTGAATCGATTGGTGAAGACTAGAACGTTCTACCTTTTCAATTAGTCGAGTTATGAGTATTTTTGGTTTTATAAAGTGGATTTTCGAAAATTTCATTACGTTATTTGAAGGCGAAATAATGATTTTATTGAAAAACAGACTGTGCCAGTCGATTTTTCGTCGCAAAAAACCCCCGATTACCAATTTATAGCCAATTTCATGCCGCAAAATTGTTTTTTTGTTGGAAATTTTGAAGCAAGGGGTAGGTATGGAAATATTTTGCGAATTAAATTGCTCTCTGCTATCTCCCTTAATACCAGTAAAAAGCGACTCAAAATTCATATCTATATGTAAAATGTTCCCCTGAATCGATTGGTGAAGACTAGAACGTTCTATCTCTACAATTAGTCGAGTTATGGATACATGAAGTTTCAGAAATTGGATTTTCGAATATTTTCACGATTTAATTTGCTCTCTGCTATCTCCCTTAATGCTTGGAAATATGAACTCTGTATTTATATCTATATGTAAAATGTTCCCCTGAATCGATTGGTGAAGACTAGAACGTTCTACCTCTTCAATTAGTCGAGTTATGAGTATTTTTGGTTTTATAAAGTGGATTTTCGAAAATTTCATTACGTTATTTGAAGGCGAAATAATGATTTTATTGAAAAACAGACTGTGCCAGTCGATTTTTCGTCGCAAAAAACCCCCGATTACCAATTTATAGCCAATTTCATGCCGCAAAATTGTTTTTTTGTTGGAAATTTTGAAGCAAGGGGTAGGTATGGAAATATTTTGCGAATTAAATTGCTCTCTGCTATCTCCCTTAATACCAGTAAAAAGCGACTCAAAATTCATATCTATATGTAAAATGTTCCCCTGAATCGATTGGTGAAGACTAGAACGTTTTATCTCTTCAATTAGTCGAGTTATGGATACATGAAGTTTCAGAAATTGGATTTTCGAATATTTTCACGATTTAATTTGCTCTCTGCTATCTCCCTCAATGCTTGGAAATATGAACTCTCAATTAATATCTATATGTAAAATGTTCCCCTGAATCGATTGGTGAAGACTAGAACGTTCTACCTCTTCAATTAGTCGAGTTATGAGTATTTTTGGTTTTATAAAGTGGATTTTCGAAAATTTCATTACGTTATTTGAAGGCGAAATAATGATTTTATTGAAAAACAGACTGTGCCAGTCGATTTTTCGTCGCAAAAAACTCCCCATTACCAATTTATAGCCAATTTCATGCCGCAAAATTTTTTTTCTGTTGGAAATTTTGAAGCAAGGGGTAGGTATGGAAATATTTTGCGAATTAAATTGCTCTCTGCTATCTCCCTTAATACTATTGAAAAGCGACTCAAAATTCATATCTATATGTAAATTGTTCCCCTGAATCGATTGGTGAAGACTAGAATGTTCTATCTCTTCAATTAGTCGAGTTATGGATTCATGAAGTTTCAGAAATTGGATTTTCGAATATTTTCACGATTTAATTTGCTCTCTGCTATCTCCCTTAATGCTTGGAAATATGAACTCTCAATTAATATCTATATGTAAAATGTTCCATTGAATCGATTGGTGAAGACTAGAACGTTCTACCTCTTCAATTAGTCGAGTTATGAGTATTTTTGGTTTTATAAAGTGGATTTTCGAAAATCTCATTACGTTATTTGAAGGCGAAATAATGATTTTATTGAAAAACAGACTGTGCCAGTCGATTTTTCGTCGCAAAAAACCCCCCATTACCAATTTATAGCCAATTTCATGCCGCAAAATTTTTTTTTTGTTGGAAATTTTGAAGCAAGGGGTAGGTATGGAAATATTTTGCGAATTAAATTGCTCTCTGCTATCTCCCTTAATACCAGTAAAAAGCGACTCAAAATTCATATCTATATGTAAAATGTTCCCCTGAATCGATTGGTGAAGACTAGAACGTTCTGTCTCTTCAATTAGTCGAGTTATGGATACATGAAGTTTCAGAAATTGGATTTACGAATATTTTCACGATTTAATTTGCTCTCTGCTATCTCCCTTAATGCTTGGAAATATGAACTCTCAATTAATATCTATATGTAAAATGTTCCATTGAATCGATTGGTGAAGACTAGAACGTTCTACCTCTTCAATAAGTCGAGTTATGGATACATGAAGTTTCAGAAATTGGATTTTCGAATATTTTCACGATTTAATTTGCTCTCTGCTATCTCCCTTAATGCTTGAAAATATGAACTCTGTATTCATATCTATATGTAAAATGTTCCCCTGAATCGATTGGTGAAGACTAGAACGTTCTATCTCTCCAATTAGTCGAGTTATGAGTATTTTTGGTTTTATAAAGTGGAATTTCGAAAATTTCATTACGTTATTTGAAGGCGAAATAATGATTTTATTGAAAAACAGACTGTGCCAGTCGATTTTTCGTCGCAAAAAACCCCCCATTACCAATTTATAGCCAATTTCATGCCGCAAAATTTTTTTTTTGTTGGAAATTTTGAAGCAAGGGGTAGGTATGGAAATATTTTGCGAATTAAATTGCTCTCTGCTATCTCCCTTAATACCAGTAAAAAGCGACTCAAAATTCATATCTATATGTAAAATGTTCCCCTGAATCGATTGGTGAAGACTAGAACGTTCTGTCTCTTCAATTAGTCGAGTTATGGATACATGAAGTTTCAGAAATTGGATTTTCGAATATTTTCACGATTTAATTTGCTCTCTGCTATCTCCCTTAATGTTTGGAAATATGAACTCTTAATTTATATCTATATGTAAAATGTTCCCCTGAATCGATTGGTGAAGACTAGAACCTTCTACCTCTTCAATTAGTCGAGTTATGAGTATTTTTGGTTTTATAAAGTGGATTTTCGAAAATTTCATTACGTTATTTGAAGGCGAAATAATGACTCTATTGAAAAGCAGACTGTGCCAGTCGATTTTTCGTCGCAAAAAACCCCCGATTACCAATTTATAGCCAATTTCATGCCGCAAAATTTTTTTTTTGTTGGAAATTTTGAAGCAAGGGGTAGGTATGGAAATATTTTGCGAATTAAATTGCTCTCTGCTATCTCCCTTAATACTAGTAAAAAGCGACTCAAAATTCATATCTTTATGTAAAATGTTCCCCTGAATCGATTGGTGAAGACTAGAACGTTCTATCTCTTCAATAAGTCGAGTTATGGATACATGAAGTTTCAGAAATTGGATTTTCGAATATTTTCACGATTTAATTTGCTCTCTGCTATCTCCCTTAATGCTTGGAAATATGAACTCTTAATTTATATATATATGTAAAATGTTCCCCTTAATCGATTGGTGAAGACTAGAACGTTCTACCTTTTCAATTAGTCGAGTTATGAGTATTTTTGGTTTTATAAAGTGGATTTCCGAAAATTTCATTACGTTATTTGAAGGCGAAATAATGATTTTATTGAAAAACAGACTGTGCCAGCCGATTTTTCGTCGCAAAAAACCCCCGATAACCAATTTATAGCCAATTTCATGCCGCAAATTTTTTTTTTTTGTTGGAAATTTTGAAGCAAGGGGTAGGTATGGAAATATTTTGCGAATTAAAATGCTCTCTGCTATCTCCCTTAATACTAGTGAAAAGCGACTCAAAATTCATATCTACATGTAAAATGTTCCCCTGAATCGATTGGTGAAGACTAGAACGTTCTATCTCTTCAATTAGTCGAGTTATGGATACATGAAGTTTCAGAAATTGGATTTTCGAATATTTTCACGATTTAATTTGCTCTCTGCTATCTCCCTTAATGCTTGGAAATATGGACTCTCAATTAATATCTATATGTAAAATGTTCCCCTGAATCGATTGGTGAAGACTAGAACGTTCTACCTCTTCAATTAGTCGAGTTATGAGTATTTTTGGTTTTATAAAGTGGATTTTCGAAAATTTCATTACGTTATTTGAAGGCGAAATAATGACTCTATTGAAAAGCAGACTGTGCCAGTCGATTTTTCGTCGCAAAAAACCCCCGATTACCAATTTATAGCCAATTTCATGCCGCAAAATTTTTTTTTTGTTGGAAATTTTGAAGCAAGGGGTAGGTATGGAAATATTTTGCGAATTAAATTGCTCTCTGCTATCTCCCTTAATACTAGTAAAAAGCGACTCAAAATTCATATCTTTATGTAAAATGTTCCCCTGAATCGATTGGTGAAGACTAGAACGTTCTATCTCTCCAATTAGTCGAGTTATGAGTATTTTTGGTTTTATAAAGTGGAATTTCGAAAATTTCATTACGTTATTTGAAGGCGAAATAATGATTTTATTGAAAAACAGACTGTGCCAGTCGATTTTTCGTCGCAAAAAACCCCCCATTACCAATTTATAGCCAATTTCATGCCGCAAAATTTTTTTTTTGTTGGAAATTTTGAAGCAAGGGGTAGGTATGGAAATATTTTGCGAATTAAATTGCTCTCTGCTATCTCCCTTAATACCAGTAAAAAGCGACTCAAAATTCATATCTATATGTAAAATGTTCCCCTGAATCGATTGGTGAAGACTAGAACGTTCTGTCTCTTCAATTAGTCGAGTTATGGATACATGAAGTTTCAGAAATTGGATTTTCGAATATTTTCACGATTTAATTTGCTCTCTGCTATCTCCCTTAATGTTTGGAAATATGAACTCTTAATTTATATCTATATGTAAAATGTTCCCCTGAATCGATTGGTGAAGACTAGAACCTTCTACCTCTTCAATTAGTCGAGTTATGAGTATTTTTGGTTTTATAAAGTGGATTTTCGAAAATTTCATTACGTTATTTGAAGGCGAAATAATGACTCTATTGAAAAGCAGACTGTGCCAGTCGATTTTTCGTCGCAAAAAACCCCCGATTACCAATTTATAGCCAATTTCATGCCGCAAAATTTTTTTTTTGTTGGAAATTTTGAAGCAAGGGGTAGGTATGGAAATATTTTGCGAATTAAATTGCTCTCTGCTATCTCCCTTAATACTAGTAAAAAGCGACTCAAAATTCATATCTTTATGTAAAATGTTCCCCTGAATCGATTGGTGAAGACTAGAACGTTCTATCTCTTCAATAAGTCGAGTTATGGATACATGAAGTTTCAGAAATTGGATTTTCGAATATTTTCACGATTTAATTTGCTCTCTGCTATCTCCCTTAATGCTTGGAAATATGAACTCTTAATTTATATATATATGTAAAATGTTCCCCTTAATCGATTGGTGAAGACTAGAACGTTCTACCTTTTCAATTAGTCGAGTTATGAGTATTTTTGGTTTTATAAAGTGGATTTCCGAAAATTTCATTACGTTATTTGAAGGCGAAATAATGATTTTATTGAAAAACAGACTGTGCCAGCCGATTTTTCGTCGCAAAAAACCCCCGATAACCAATTTATAGCCAATTTCATGCCGCAAATTTTTTTTTTTTGTTGGAAATTTTGAAGCAAGGGGTAGGTATGGAAATATTTTGCGAATTAAAATGCTCTCTGCTATCTCCCTTAATACTAGTGAAAAGCGACTCAAAATTCATATCTACATGTAAAATGTTCCCCTGAATCGATTGGTGAAGACTAGAACGTTCTATCTCTTCAATTAGTCGAGTTATGGATACATGAAGTTTCAGAAATTGGATTTTCGAATATTTTCACGATTTAATTTGCTCTCTGCTATCTCCCTTAATGCTTGGAAATATGGACTCTCAATTAATATCTATATGTAAAATGTTCCCCTGAATCGATTGGTGAAGACTAGAACGTTCTACCTCTTCAATTAGTCGAGTTATGAGTATTTTTGGTTTTATAAAGTGGATTTTCGAAAATTTCATTACGTTATTTGAAGGCGAAATAATGACTCTATTGAAAAGCAGACTGTGCCAGTCGATTTTTCGTCGCAAAAAACCCCCGATTACCAATTTATAGCCAATTTCATGCCGCAAAATTTTTTTTTTGTTGGAAATTTTGAAGCAAGGGGTAGGTATGGAAATATTTTGCGAATTAAATTGCTCTCTGCTATCTCCCTTAATACTAGTAAAAAGCGACTCAAAATTCATATCTTTATGTAAAATGTTCCCCTGAATCGATTGGTGAAGACTAGAACGTTCTATCTCTTCAATTAGTCGAGTTATGGATACATGAAGTTTCAGAAATTGGATTTTCGAATATTTTCACGATTTAATTTGCTCTCTGCTATCTCCCTTAATGCTTGGAAATATGGACTCTCAATCAATATCTATATGTAAAATGTTCCCCTGAATCGATTGGTGAAGACTAGAACGTTCTACCTCTTCAATTAGTCGAGTTATGAGTATTTTTGGTTTTATAAAGTGGATTTTCGAAAATTTCATTACGTTATTTGAAGGCGAAATAATGATTTTATTGAAAAACAGACTGTGCCAGTCGATTTTTCGTCGCAAAAAACCTCCGATAACCAATTTATAGCCAATTTCATGCCGCAAAATTTTTTTTTTGTTGGAAATTTTGAAGCAAGGGGTAGGTATGGAAATATTTTGCGAATTAAATTGCTCTCTGCTATCTCCCTTAATACCAGTAAAAAGCGACTCAAAATTCATATCTATATGTAAATTGTTCCCCTGAATCGATTGGTGAAGACTAGAACGTTCTATCTCTTCAAATAGTCGAGTTATGGATACATGAAGTTTCAGAAATTGGATTTTCGAATATTTTCATGATTTAATTTGCTCTCTGCTATCTCCCTTAATGCTTGGAAATATGAACTCTTAATTTATATATATATATGTAAAATGTTCCCCTGAATCGATTGGTGAAGACTAGAACGTTCTACCTCTTCAATTAGTCGAGTTATGAGTATTTTTGGTTTTATAAAGTGGATTTTCGAAAATTTCATTACGTTATTTGAAGGCGAAATAATGATTTTATTGAAAAACAGACTGTGCCAGTCGATTTTTCGTCGCAAAAAACCCCCCATTACCAATTTATAGCCAATTTCATGCCGCAAAATTTTTTTTTTGTTGGAAATTTTGAAGCAAGGGGTAGGTATGGAAATATTTTGCGAATTAAATTGCTCTCTGCTATCTCCCTTAATACCAGTAAAAAGCGACTCAAAATTCATATCTATATGTAAATTGTTCCCCTGAATCGATTGGTGAAGATTAGAACGTTCTATCTCTTCAAATAGTCGAGTTATGGATACATGAAGTTTCAGAAATTGGATTTTCGAATATTTTCATGATTTAATTTGCTCCCTGCTATCTCCCTTAATGCTTGGAAATATGAACTCTTAATTTATATATATATGTAAAATGTTCCCCTGAATCGATTGGTGAAGACTAGAACGTTCTACCTTTTCAATTAGTCGAGTTATGAGTATTTTTGGTTTTATAAAGTGGATTTTCGAAAATTTCATTACGTTATTTGAAGGCGAAATAATGATTTTATTGAAAAACAGACTGTGCCAGTCGATTTTTCGTCGCAAAAAACCCCCGATAACCGATTTATAGCCAATTTCATGCCGCAAAATTTTTTTTTTTGTTGGAAATTTTGAAGCAAGGGGTAGGTATGGAAATATTTTGCGAATTAAAATGCTCTCTGCTATCTCCCTTAATACTAGTGAAAAGCGACTCAAAATTCATATCTATATGTAAATTGTTCCCCTGAATCGATTGGTGAAGACTAGAACGTTCTATCTCTTCAAATAGTCGAGTTATGGATACATGAAGTTTCAGAAATTGGATTTTCGAATATCTGCTATATCTGCTATCTCCCTTAATGCTTGGAAATATGAACTCTCAATTTATATATATGTGTAAAATGTTCCCCTGAATCGATTGGTGAAGACTAGAACGTTCTACCTCTTCAATTAGTCGAGTTATGAGTATTTTTGGTTTTATAAAGTGGATTTTCGAAAATTTCATTACGTTATTTGAAGGCGAAATAATGATTTTATTGAAAAACAGACTGTGCCAGTCGATTTTTCGTCGCAAAAAACCCCCCATTACCAATTTATAGCCAATTTCATGCCGCAAAATTTTTTTTTTGTTGGAAATTTTGAAGCAAGGGGTAGGTATGGAAATATTTTGCGAATTAAATTGCTCTCTGCTATCTCCCTTAATACCAGTAAAAAGCGACTCAAAATTCATATCTATATGTAAATTGTTCCCCTGAATCGATTGGTGAAGATTAGAACGTTCTATCTCTTCAAATAGTCGAGTTATGGATACATGAAGTTTCAGAAATTGGATTTTCGAATATTTTCATGATTTAATTTGCTCTCTGCTATCTCCCTTAATGCTTGGAAATATGAACTCTTAATTTATATATATATGTAAAATGTTCCCCTGAATCGATTGGTGAAGACTAGAACGTTCTACCTTTTCAATTAGTCGAGTTATGAGTATTTTTGGTTTTATAAAGTGGATTTTCGAAAATTTCATTACGTTATTTGAAGGCGAAATAATGATTTTATTGAAAAACAGACTGTGCCAGTCGATTTTTCGTCGCAAAAAACCCCCGATAACCAATTTATAGCCAATTTCATGCCGCAAAATTTTTTTTTTTGTTGGAAATTTTGAAGCAAGGGGTAGGTATGGAAATATTTTGCGAATTAAAATGCTCTCTGCTATCTCCCTTAATACTAGTGAAAAGCGACTCAAAATTCATATCTATATGTAAATTGTTCCCCTGAATCGATTGGTGAAGACTAGAACGTTCTATCTCTCCAAATAGTCGAGTTATGGATACATGAAGTTTCAGAAATTGGATTTTCGAATATTTTCACGATTTAATTTGCTCTCTGCTAACTCCCTTAATGCTTGGAAATATGAACTCTCAATTAATATCTATATGTAAAATGTTCCCCTGAATCGATTGGTGAAGACTAGAACGTTCTACCTCTTCAATTAGTCGAGTTATGAGTATTTTTGGTTTTATAAAGTGGATTTTCGAAAATTTCATTACGTTATTTGAAGGCGAAATAATGATTTTATTGAAAAACAGACTGTGCCAGTCGATTTTTCGTCGCAAAAAACCCCCCATTACCAATTTATAGCCAATTTCATGCCGCAAAATTTTTTTTTTTGTTGGAAATTTTGAAGCAAGGGGTAGGTATGGAAATATTTTGCGAATTAAAATGCTCTCTGCTATCTCCCTTAATACTAGTGAAAAGCGACTCAAAATTCATATCTATATGTAAATTGTTCCCCTGAATCGATTGGTGAAGACTAGAACGTTCTATCTCTTCAAATAGTCGAGTTATGGATACATGAAGTTTCAGAAATTGGATTTTCGAATATTTTCACGATTTAATTTGCTCTCTGCTATCTCCCTTAATGCTTGGAAATATGAACTCTCAATTTATATATATGTGTAAAATGTTCCCCTGAATCGATTGGTGAAGACTAGAACGTTCTACCTCTTCAATTAGTCGAGTTATGAGTATTTTTGGTTTTATAAAGTGGATTTTCGAAAATTTCATTACGTTATTTGAAGGCGAAATAATGATTTTATTGAAAAACAGACTGTGCCAGTCGATTTTTCGTCGCAAAAAACCCCCCATTACCAATTTATAGCCAATTTCATGCCGCAAAATTTTTTTTTTGTTGGAAATTTTGAAGCAAGGGGTAGGTATGGAAATATTTTGCGAATTAAATTGCTCTCTGCTATCTCCCTTAATACCAGTAAAAAGCGACTCAAAATTCATATCTATATGTAAATTGTTCCCCTGAATCGATTGGTGAAGATTAGAAAGTTCTATCTCTTCAAATAGTCGAGTTATGGATACATGAAGTTTCAGAAATTGGATTTTCGAATATTTTCATGATTTAATTTGCTCTCTGCTATCTCCCTTAATGCTTGGAAATATGAACTCTTAATTTATATATATATGTAAAATGTTCCCCTGAATCGATTGGTGAAGACTAGAACGTTCTACCTTTTCAATTAGTCGAGTTATGAGTATTTTTGGTTTTATAAAGTGGATTTTCGAAAATTTCATTACGTTATTTGAAGGCGAAATAATGATTTTATTGAAAAACAGACTGTGCCAGTCGATTTTTCGTCGCAAAAAACCCCCGATAACCAATTTATAGCCAATTTCATGCCGCAAAATTTTTTTTTTTGTTGGAAATTTTGAAGCAAGGGGTAGGTATGGAAATATTTTGCGAATTAAAATGCTCTCTGCTATCTCCCTTAATACTAGTGAAAAGCGACTCAAAATTCATATCTATATGTAAATTGTTCCCCTGAATCGATTGGTGAAGACTAGAACGTTCTATCTCTTCAAATAGTCGAGTTATGGATACATGAAGTTTCAGAAATTGGATTTTCGAATATTTTCACGATTTAATTTGCTCTCTGCTAACTCCCTTAATGCTTGGAAATATGAACTCTCAATTGATATCTATATGTAAAATGTTCCCCTGAATCGATTGGTGAAGACTAGAACGTTCTACCTCTTCAATTAGTCGAGTTATGAGTATTTTTGGTTTTATAAAGTGGATTTTCGAAAATTTCATTACGTTATTTGAAGGCGAAATAATGATTTTATTGAAAAACAGACTGTGCCAGTCGATTTTTCGTCGCAAAAAACCCCCCATTACCAATTTATAGCCAATTTCATGCCGCAAAATTTTTTTTTTGTTGGAAATTTTGAAGCAAGGGGTAGGTATGGAAATATTTTGCGAATTAAATTGCTCTCTGCTATCTCCCTTAATACCAGTAAAAAGCGACTCAAAATTCATATCTATATGTAAATTGTTCCCCTGAATCGATTGGTGAAGATTAGAACGTTCTATCTCTTCAAATAGTCGAGTTATGGATACATGAAGTTTCAGAAATTGGATTTTCGAATATTTTCATGATTTAATTTGCTCTCTGCTATCTCCCTTAATGCTTGGAAATATGAACTCTTAATTTATATATATATGTAAAATGTTCCCCTGAATCGATTGGTGAAGACTAGAACAATCTACCTTTTCAATTAGTCGAGTTATGAGTATTTTTGGTTTTATAAAGTGGATTTTCGAAAATTTCATTACGTTATTTGAAGGCGAAATAATGATTTTATTGAAAAACAGACTGTGCCAGTCGATTTTTCGTCGCAAAAAACCCCCGATAACCAATTTATAGCCAATTTCATGCCGCAAAATTTTTTTTTTTGTTGGAAATTTTGAAGCAAGGGGTAGGTATGGAAATATTTTGCGAATTAAAATGCTCTCTGCTATCTCCCTTAATACTAGTGAAAAGCGACTCAAAATTCATATCTATATGTAAATTGTTCCCCTGAATCGATTGGTGAAGACTAGAACGTTCTATCTCTCCAAATAGTCGAGTTATGGATACATGAAGTTTCAGAAATTGGATTTTCGAATATTTTCACGATTTAATTTGCTCTCTGCTAACTCCCTTAATGCTTGGAAATATGAACTCTCAATTAATATCTATATGTAAAATGTTCCCCTGAATCGATTGGTGAAGACTAGAACGTTCTACCTCTTCAATTAGTCGAGTTATGAGTATTTTTGGTTTTATAAAGTGGATTTTCGAAAATTTCATTACGTTATTTGAAGGCGAAATAATGATTTTATTGAAAAACAGACTGTGCCAGTCGATTTTTCGTCGCAAAAAACCCCCCATTACCAATTTATAGCAAATTTCATGCCGCAAAATTTTTTTTTTGTTGGAAATTTTGAAGCAAGGGGTAGGTATGGAAATATTTTGCGAATTAAATTGCTCTCTGCTATCTCCCTTAATACCAGTAAAAAGCGACTCAAAATTCATATCTATATGTAAATTGTTCCCCTGAATCGATTGGTGAAGACTAGAACGTTCTATCTCTTCAAATAGTCGAGTTATGGATACATGAAGTTTCAGAAATTGGATTTTCGAATATTTTCATGATTTAATTTGCTCTCTGCTATCTCCCTTAATGCTTGGAAATATGAACTCTTAATTTATATATATATGTAAAATGTTCCCCTGAATCGATTGGTGAAGACTAGAACGTTCTACCTTTTCAATTAGTCGAGTTATGAGTATTTTTGGTTTTATAAAGTGGATTTTCGAAAATTTCATTACGTTATTTGAAGGCGAAATAATGATTTTATTGAAAAACAGACTGTGCCAGTCGATTTTTCGTCGCAAAAAACCCCCGATAACCAATTTATAGCCAATTTCATGCCGCAAAATTTTTTTTTTTGTTGGAAATTTTGAAGCAAGGGGTAGGTATGGAAATATTTTGCGAATTAAAATGCTCTCTGCTATCTCCCTTAATACTAGTGACAAGCGACTCAAAATTCATATCTACATGTAAAATGTTCCCCTGAATCGATTGGTGAAGACTAGAACGTTCTATCTCTTCAATTAGTCGAGTTATGGATACATGAAGTTTCAGAAATTGGATTTTCGAATATTTTCACGATTTAATTTGCTCTCTGCTATCTCCCTTAATGCTTGGAAATATGAACTTTTAATTTATATATATATGTAAAATGTTCCCCTGAATCGATTGGTGAAGACTAGAACGTTCTACCTTTCCAATTAGTCGAGTTATGAGTATTTTTGGTTTTATAAAGTGGATTTTCGAAAATTTCATTACGTTATTTGAAGGCGAAATAATGATTTTATTGAAAAACAGACTGTGCCAGTCGATTTTTCGTCGCAAAAAACCCCCGATAACCAATTTATAGCCAATTTCATGCCGCAAATTTTTTTTTTTTGTTGGAAATTTTGAAGCAAGGGGTAGGTATGGAAATATTTCGCGAATTAAAATGCTCTCTGCTATCTCCCTTAATACTAGTGAAAAGCGACTCAAAATTCATATCTATATGTAAATTGTTCCCCTGAATCGATTGGTGAAGACTAGAACGTTCTATCTCTTCAAATAGTCGAGTTATGGATACATGAAGTTTCAGAAATTGGATTTTCGAATATTTTCATGATTTAATTTGCTCTCTGCTATCTCCCTTAATGCTTGGAAATATGAACTCTTAATTTATATATATATGTAAAATGTTCCCCTGAATCGATTGGTGAAGACTAGAACGTTCTACCTTTTCAATTAGTCGAGTTATGAGTATTTTTGGTTTTATAAAGTGGATTTTCGAAAATTTCATTACGTTATTTGAAGGCGAAATAATGATTTTATTGAAAAACAGACTGTGCCAGTCGATTTTTCGTCGCAAAAAACCCCCGATAACCAATTTATAGCCAATTTCATGCCGCAAAATTTTTTTTTTTGTTGGAAATTTTGAAGCAAGGGGTAGGTATGGAAATATTTTGCGAATTAAAATGCTCTCTGCTATCTCCCTTAATACTAGTGAAAAGCGACTCAAAATTCATATCTATATGTAAATTGTTCCCCTGAATCGATTGGTGAAGACTAGAACGTTCTATCTCTTCAAATAGTCGAGTTATGGATACATGAAGTTTCAGAAATTGGATTTTCGAATATTTTCACGATTTAATTTGCTCTCTGCTAACTCCCTTAATGCTTGGAAATATGAACTCTCAATTAATATCTATATGTAAAATGTTCCCCTGAATCGATTGGTGAAGACTAGAACGTTCTACCTCTTCAATTAGTCGAGTTATGAGTATTTTTGGTTTTATAAAGTGGATTTTCGAAAATTTCATTACGTTATTTGAAGGCGAAATAATGATTTTATTGAAAAACAGACTGTGCCAGTCGATTTTTCGTCGCAAAAAACCCCCCATTACCAATTTATAGCCAATTTCATGCCGCAAAATTTTTTTTTTGTTGGAAATTTTGAAGCAAGGGGTAGGTATGGAAATATTTTGCGAATTAAATTGCTCTCTGCTATCTCCCTTAATACCAGTAAAAAGCGACTCAAAATTCATATCTATATGTAAATTGTTCCCCTGAATCGATTGGTGAAGATTAGAACGTTCTATCTCTTCAAATAGTCGAGTTATGGATACATGAAGTTTCAGAAATTGGATTTTCGAATATTTTCATGATTTAATTTGCTCTCTGCTATCTCCCTTAATGCTTGGAAATATGAACTCTTAATTTATATATATATGTAAAATGTTCCCCTGAATCGATTGGTGAAGACTAGAACGTTCTACCTTTTCAATTAGTCGAGTTATGAGTATTTTTGGTTTTATAAAGTGGATTTTCGAAAATTTCATTACGTTATTTGAAGGCGAAATAATGATTTTATTGAAAAACAGACTGTGCCAGTCGATTTTTCGTCGCAAAAAACCCCCGATAACCAATTTATAGCCAATTTCATGCCGCAAAATTTTTTTTTTTGTTGGAAATTTTGAAGCAAGGGGTAGGTATGGAAATATTTTGCGAATTAAAATGCTCTCTGCTATCTCCCTTAATACTAGTGAAAAGCGACTCAAAATTCATATCTATATGTAAATTGTTCCCCTGAATCGATTGGTGAAGACTAGAACGTTCTATCTCTCCAAATAGTCGAGTTATGGATACATGAAGTTTCAGAAATTGGATTTTCGAATATTTTCACGATTTAATTTGCTCTCTGCTAACTCCCTTAATGCTTGGAAATATGAACTCTCAATTAATATCTATATGTAAAATGTTCCCCTGAATCGATTGGTGAAGACTAGAACGTTCTACCTCTTCAATTAGTCGAGTTATGAGTATTTTTGGTTTTATAAAGTGGATTTTCGAAAATTTCATTACGTTATTTGAAGGCGAAATAATGATTTTATTGAAAAACAGACTGTGCCAGTCGATTTTTCGTCGCAAAAAACCCCCCATTACCAATTTATAGCCAATTTCATGCCGCAAAATTTTTTTTTTTGTTGGAAATTTTGAAGCAAGGGGTAGGTATGGAAATATTTTGCGAATTAAAATGCTCTCTGCTATCTCCCTTAATACTAGTGAAAAGCGACTCAAAATTCATATCTATATGTAAATTGTTCCCCTGAATCGATTGGTGAAGACTAGAACGTTCTATCTCTTCAAATAGTCGAGTTATGGATACATGAAGTTTCAGAAATTGGATTTTCGAATATTTTCACGATTTAATTTGCTCTCTGCTAACTCCCTTAATGCTTGGAAATATGAACTCTCAATTAATATCTATATGTAAAATGTTCCCCTGAATCGATTGGTGAAGACTAGAACGTTCTACCTCTTCAATTAGTCGAGTTATGAGTATTTTTGGTTTTATAAAGATTTAATTTGCTCTCTGCTAACTCCCTTAATGCTTGGAAATATGAACTCTCAATTAATATCTATATGTAAAATGTTCCCCTGAATCGATTGGTGAAGACTAGAACGTTCTACCTCTTCAATTAGTCGAGTTATGAGTATTTTTGGTTTTATAAAGTGGATTTTCGAAAATTTCATTACGTTATTTGAAGGCGAAATAATGATTTTATTGAAAAACAGACTGTGCCAGTCGATTTTTCGTCGCAAAAAACCCCCCATTACCAATTTATAGCCAATTTCATGCCGCAAAATTTTTTTTTTGTTGGAAATTTTGAAGCAAGGGGTAGGTATGGAAATATTTTGCGAATTAAATTGCTCTCTGCTATCTCCCTTAATACCAGTAAAAAGCGACTCAAAATTCATATCTATATGTAAATTGTTCCCCTGAATCGATTGGTGAAGATTAGAACGTTCTATCTCTTCAAATAGTCGAGTTATGGATACATGAAGTTTCAGAAATTGGATTTTCGAATATTTTCATGATTTAATTTGCTCTCTGCTATCTCCCTTAATGCTTGGAAATATGAACTCTTAATTTATATATATATGTAAAATGTTCCCCTGAATCGATTGGTGAAGACTAGAACGTTCTACCTTTTCAATTAGTCGAGTTATGAGTATTTTTGGTTTTATAAAGTGGATTTTCTAAAATTTCATTACGTTATTTGAAGGCGAAATAATGATTTTATTGAAAAACAGACTGTGCCAGTCGATTTTTCGTCGCAAAAAACCCCCGATAACCAATTTATAGCCAATTTCATGCCGCAAAATTTTTTTTTTTGTTGGAAATTTTGAAGCAAGGGGTAGGTATGGAAATATTTTGCGAATTAAAATGCTCTCTGCTATCTCCCTTAATACTAGTGAAAAGCGACTCAAAATTCATATCTATATGTAAATTGTTCCCCTGAATCGATTGGTGAAGACTAGAACGTTCTATCTCTCCAAATAGTCGAGTTATGGATACATGAAGTTTCAGAAATTGGATTTTCGAATATTTTCACGATTTAATTTGCTCTCTGCTAACTCCCTTAATGCTTGGAAATATGAACTCTCAATTAATATCTATATGTAAAATGTTCCCCTGAATCGATTGGTGAAGACTAGAACGTTCTACCTCTTCAATTAGTCGAGTTATGAGTATTTTTGGTTTTATAAAGTGGATTTTCGAAAATTTCATTACGTTATTTGAAGGCGAAATAATGATTTTATTGAAAAACAGACTGTGCCAGTCGATTTTTCGTCGCAAAAAACCCCCCATTACCAATTTATAGCAAATATCATGCCGCAAAATTTTTTTTTTGTTGGAAATTTTGAAGCAAGGGGTAGGTATGGAAATATTTTGCGAATTAAATTGCTCTCTGCTATCTCCCTTAATACCAGTAAAAAGCGACTCAAAATTCATATCTATATGTAAATTGTTCCCCTGAATCGATTGGTGAAGACTAGAACGTTCTATCTCTTCAAATAGTCGAGTTATGGATACATGAAGTTTCAGAAATTGGATTTTCGAATATTTTCATGATTTAATTTGCTCTCTGCTATCTCCCTTAATGCTTGGAAATATGAACTCTTAATTTATATATATATGTAAAATGTTCCCCTGAATCGATTGGTGAAGACTAGAACGTTCTACCTTTTCAATTAGTCGAGTTATGAGTATTTTTGGTTTTATAAAGTGGATTTTCGAAAATTTCATTACGTTATTTGAAGGCGAAATAATGATTTTATTGAAAAACAGACTGTGCCAGTCGATTTTTCGTCGCAAAAAACCCCCGATAACCAATTTATAGCCAATTTCATGCCGCAAAATTTTTTTTTTTGTTGGAAATTTTGAAGCAAGGGGTAGGTATGGAAATATTTTGCGAATTAAAATGCTCTCTGCTATCTCCCTTAATACTAGTGAAAAGCGACTCAAAATTCATATCTACATGTAAAATGTTCCCCTGAATCGATTGGTGAAGACTAGAACGTTCTATCTCTTCAATTAGTCGAGTTATGGATACATGAAGTTTCAGAAATTGGATTTTCGAATATTTTCACGATTTAATTTGCTCTCTGCTATCTCCCTTAATGCTTGGAAATATGAACTTTTAATTTATATATATATGTAAAATGTTCCCCTGAATCGATTGGTGAAGACTAGAACGTTCTACCTTTCCAATTAGTCGAGTTATGAGTATTTTTGGTTTTATAAAGTGGATTTTCGAAAATTTCATTACGTTATTTGAAGGCGAAATAATGATTTTATTGAAAAACAGACTGTGCCAGTCGATTTTTCGTCGCAAAAAACCCCCGATAACCAATTTATAGCCAATTTCATGCCGCAAATTTTTTTTTTTTGTTGGAAATTTTGAAGCAAGGGGTAGGTATGGAAATATTTCGCGAATTAAAATGCTCTCTGCTATCTCCCTTAATACTAGTGAAAAGCGACTCAAAATTCATATCTACATGTAAAATGTTCCCCTGAATCGATTGGTGAAGACTAGAACGTTCTATCTCTTCAATTAGTCGAGTTATGGATACATGAAGTTTCAGAAATTGGATTTTCGAATATTTTCACGATTTAATTTGCTCTCTGCTATCTCCCTTAATGCTTGGAAATATGAACTCTCAATTAATATCTATATGTAAAATGTTCCCCTGAATCGATTGGTGAAGACTAGAACGTTCTACCTCTTCAATTAGTCGAGTTATGAGTATTTTTGGTTTTATAAAGTGGATTTTCGAAAATTTCATTACGTTATTTGAAGGCGAAATAATGATTTTATTGAAAAACAGACTGTGCCAGTCGATTTTTCGTCGCAAAAAACCCCCCATTACCAATTTATAGCCAATTTCATGCCGCAAAATTTTTTTTTTGTTGGAAATTTTGAAGCAAGGGGTAGGTAATGAAATATTTTGCGAATTAAATTGCTCTCTGCTATCTCCCTTAATACCAGTAAAAAGCGACTCAAAATTCATATCTATATGTAAATTGTTCCCCTGAATCGATTGGTGAAGACTAGAACGTTCTATCTCTTCAAATAGTCGAGTTATGGATACATGAAGTTTCAGAAATTGGATTTTCGAATATTTTCATGATTTAATTTGCTCTCTGCTATCTCCCTTAATGCTTGGAAATATGAACTCTTAATTTATATATATATGTAAAATGTTCCCCTGAATCGATTGGTGAAGACTAGAACGTTCTACCTTTCCAATTAGTCGAGTTATGAGTATTTTTGGTTTTATAAAGTGGATTTTCGAAAATTTCATTACGTTATTTGAAGGCGAAATAATGATTTTATTGAAAAACAGACTGTGCCAGTCGATTTTTCGTCGCAAAAAACCCCCGATAACCAATTTATAGCCAATTTCATGCCGCAAATTTTTTTTTTTTGTTGGAAATTTTGAAGCAAGGGGTAGGTATGGAAATATTTCGCGAATTAAAATGCTCTCTGCTATCTCCCTTAATACTAGTGAAAAGAAAAGCGACTCAAAATTCATATCTACATGTAAAATGTTCCCCTGAATCGATTGGTGAAGACTAGAACGTTCTATCTCTTCAATTAGTCGAGTTATGGATACATGAAGTTTCAGAAATTGGATTTTCGAATATTTTCACGATTTAATTTGCTCTCTGCTATCTCCCTTAATGCTTGGAAATATGAACTCTCAATTAATATCTATATGTAAAATGTTCCCCTGAATCGATTGGTGAAGACTAGAACGTTCTACCTCTTCAATTAGTCGAGTTATGAGTATTTTTGGTTTTATAAAGTGGATTTTCGAAAATTTCATTACGTTATTTGAAGGCGAAATAATGATTTTATTGAAAAACAGACTGTGCCAGTCGATTTTTCGTCGCAAAAAACCCCCCATTACCAATTTATAGCCAATTTCATGCCGCAAAATTTTTTTTTTGTTGGAAATTTTGAAGCAAGGGGTAGGTAATGAAATATTTTGCGAATTAAATTGCTCTCTGCTATCTCCCTTAATACCAGTAAAAAGCGACTCAAAATTCATATCTATATGTAAATTGTTCCCCTGAATCGATTGGTGAAGACTAGAACGTTCTATCTCTTCAAATAGTCGAGTTATGGATACATGAAGTTTCAGAAATTGGATTTTCGAATATTTTCATGATTTAATTTGCTCTCTGCTATCTCCCTTAATGCTTGGAAATATGAACTCTTAATTTATATATATATGTAAAATGTTCCCCTGAATCGATTGGTGAAGACTAGAACGTTCTACCTTTCCAATTAGTCGAGTTATGAGTATTTTTGGTTTTATAAAGTGGATTTTCGAAAATTTCATTACGTTATTTGAAGGCGAAATAATGATTTTATTGAAAAACAGACTGTGCCAGTCGATTTTTCGTCGCAAAAAACCCCCGATAACCAATTTATAGCCAATTTCATGCCGCAAAATTTTTTTTTTTGTTGGAAATTTTGAAGCAAGGGGTAGGTATGGAAATATTTTGCGAATTAAAATGCTCTCTGCTATCTCCCTTAATACTAGTGAAAAGCGACTCAAAATTCATATCTACATGTAAAATGTTCCCCTGAATCGATTGGTGAAGACTAGAACGTTCTATCTCTTCAATTAGTCGAGTTATGGATACATGAAGTTTCAGAAATTGGATTTTCGAATATTTTCACGATTTAATTTGCTCTCTGCTATCTCCCTTAATGCTTGGAAATATGAACTCTGTATTTATATCTATATGTAAAATGTTCCCCTGAATCGATTGGTGAAGACTAGAACGTTCTACCTCTTCAATTAGTCGAGTTATGAGTATTTTTGGTTTTATAAAGTGGATTTTCGAAAATTTCATTACGTTATTTGAAGGCGAAATAATGATTTTATTGAAAAACAGACTGTGCCAGTCGATTTTTCGTCGCAAAAAACCCCCGATTACCAATTTATAGCCAATTTCATGCCGCAAAATTGTTTTTTTGTTGGAAATTTTGAAGCAAGGGGTAGGTATGGAAATATTTTGCGAATTAAATTGCTCTCTGCTATCTCCCTTAATACCAGTAGAAAGCGACTCAAAATTCATATCTATATGTAAAATGTTCCCCTGAATCGATTGGTGAAGACTAGAACGTTCTATCTCTTCAATTAGTCGAGTTATGGATACATGAAGTTTCAGAAATTGGATTTTCGAATATTTTCACGATTTAATTTGCTCTCT
This sequence comes from Lochmaea capreae, assembly GCA_949126875.1. Classification (NCBI taxonomy): domain Eukaryota; kingdom Metazoa; phylum Arthropoda; class Insecta; order Coleoptera; family Chrysomelidae; genus Lochmaea; species Lochmaea capreae. The sequence goes on along the minus strand of OX421406.1, from coordinate 8,324,225 downwards.
GCTATCTCCCTTAATGCTTGGAAATATGAACTCTTAATTTATATATATATGTAAAATGTTCCCCTGAATCGATTGGTGAAGACTAGAACGTTCTACCTTTTCAATTAGTCGAGTTATGAGTATTTTTGGTTTTATAAAGTGGATTTTCGAAAATTTCATTACGTTATTTGAAGGCGAAATAATGATTTTATTGAAAAACAGACTGTGCCAGTCGATTTTTCGTCGCAAAAAACCCCCGATAACCAATTTATAGCCAATTTCATGCCGCAAAATTTTTTTTTTTGTTGGAAATTTTGAAGCAAGGGGTAGGTATGGAAATATTTTGCGAATTAAAATGCTCTCTGCTATCTCCCTTAATACTAGTGAAAAGCGACTCAAAATTCATATCTACATGTAAAATGTTCCCCTGAATCGATTGGTGAAGACTAGAACGTTCTATCTCTTCAATTAGTCGAGTTATGGATACATGAAGTTTCAGAAATTGGATTTTCGAATATTTTCACGATTTAATTTGCTCTCTGCTATCTCCCTTAATGCTTGGAAATATGAACTCTTAATTTATATATATATGTAAAATGTTCCCCTGAATCGATTGGTGAAGACTAGAACGTTCTACCTTTCCAATTAGTCGAGTTATGAGTATTTTTGGTTTTATAAAGTGGATTTTCGAAAATTTCATTACGTTATTTGAAGGCGAAATAATGATTTTATTGAAAAACAGACTGTGCCAGTCGATTTTTCGTCGCAAAAAACCCCCGATAACCAATTTATAGCCAATTTCATGCCGCAAATTTTTTTTTTTTGTTGGAAATTTTGAAGCAAGGGGTAGGTATGGAAATATTTCGCGAATTAAAATGCTCTCTGCTATCTCCCTTAATACTAGTGAAAAGCGACTCAAAATTCATATCTACATGTAAAATGTTCCCCTGAATCGATTGGTGAAGACTAGAACGTTCTATCTCTTCAATTAGTCGAGTTATGGATACATGAAGTTTCAGAAATTGGATTTTCGAATATTTTCACGATTTAATTTGCTCTCTGCTATCTCCCTTAATGCTTGGAAATATGAACTCTCAATTAATATCTATATGTAAAATGTTCCCCTGAATCGATTGGTGAAGACTAGAACGTTCTACCTCTTCAATTAGTCGAGTTATGAGTATTTTTGGTTTTATGAAGTGGATTTTCGAAAATTTCATTACGTTATTTGAAGGCGAAATAATGATTTTATTGAAAAACAGACTGTGCCAGTCGATTTTTCGTCGCAAAAAACCCCCCATTACCAATTTATAGCCAATTTCATGCCGCAAAATTTTTTTTTTGTTGGAAATTTTGAAGCAAGGGGTAGGTAATGAAATATTTTGCGAATTAAATTGCTCTCTGCTATCTCCCTTAATACCAGTAAAAAGCGACTCAAAATTCATATCTATATGTAAATTGTTCCCCTGAATCGATTGGTGAAGACTAGAACGTTCTATCTCTTCAAATAGTCGAGTTATGGATACATGAAGTTTCAGAAATTGGATTTTCGAATATTTTCATGATTTAATTTGCTCTCTGCTATCTCCCTTAATGCTTGGAAATATGAACTCTTAATTTATATATATATGTAAAATGTTCCCCTGAATCGATTGGTGAAGACAAGAACGTTCTACCTTTCCAATTAGTCGAGTTATGAGTATTTTTGGTTTTATAAAGTGGATTTTCGAAAATTTCATTACGTTATTTGAAGGCGAAATAATGATTTTATTGAAAAACAGACTGTGCCAGTCGATTTTTCGTCGCAAAAAACCCCCGATAACCAATTTATAGCCAATTTCATGCCGCAAAATTTTTTTTTTTGTTGGAAATTTTGAAGCAAGGGGTAGGTATGGAAATATTTTGCGAATTAAAATGCTCTCTGCTATCTCCCTTAATACTAGTGAAAAGCGACTCAAAATTCATATCTACATGTAAAATGTTCCCCTGAATCGATTGGTGAAGACTAGAACGTTCTATCTCTTCAATTAGTCGAGTTATGGATACATGAAGTTTCAGAAATTGGATTTTCGAATATTTTCACGATTTAATTTGCTCTCTGCTATCTCCCTTAATGCTTGGAAATATGAACTCTGTATTTATATCTATATGTAAAATGTTCCCCTGAATCGATTGGTGAAGACTAGAACGTTCTATCTCTTCAATTAGTCGAGTTATGGATACATGAAGTTTCAGAAATTGGATTTTCGAATATTTTCACGATTTAATTTGCTCTCTGCTATCTCCCTTAATGCTTGGAAATATGAACTCTTAATTTATATATATATGTAAAATGTTCCCCTGAATCGATTGGTGAAGACTAGAACGTTCTACCTTTTCAATTAGTCGAGTTATGAGTATTTTTGGTTTTATAAAGTGGATTTTCGAAAATTTCATTACGTTATTTGAAGGCGAAATAATGATTTTATTGAAAAACAGACTGTGCCAGTCGATTTTTCGTCGCAAAAAACCCCCGATAACCAATTTATAGCCAATTTCATGCCGCAAAATTTTTTTTTTTGTTGGAAATTTTGAAGCAAGGGGTAGGTATGGAAATATTTTGCGAATTAAAATGCTCTCTGCTATCTCCCTTAATACTAGTGAAAAGCGACTCAAAATTCATATCTACATGTAAAATGTTCCCCTGAATCGATTGGTGAAGACTAGAACGTTCTATCTCTTCAATTAGTTGAGTTATGGATACATGAAGTTTCAGAAATTGGATTTTCGAATATTTTCACGATTTAATTTGCTCTCTGCTATCTCCCTTAATGCTTGGAAATATGAACTCTGTATTTATATCTATATGTGAAATGTTCCCCTGAATCGATTGGTGAAGACTAGAACGTTCTACCTCTTCAATTAGTCGAGTTATGAGTATTTTTGGTTTTATAAAGTGGATTTTCGAAAATTTCATTACGTTATTTGAAGGCGAAGTAATGATTTTATTGAAAAACAGACTGTGCCAGTCGATTTTTCGTCGCAAAAAACCCCCGATTACCAATTTATAGCCAATTTCATGCCGCAAATTAGGGGTAGGTATGGAAATATTTTGCGAATTAAATTGCTCTCTGCTATCTCCCTTAATACCAGTAAAAAGCGACTCAAAATTCATATCTATATGTAAATTGTTCCCCTGAATCGATTGGTGAAGACTAGAATGTTCTATCTCTTCAATTAGTCGAGTTATGGATACATGAAGTTTCAGAAATTGGATTTTCGAATATTTTCACGATTTAATTTGCTCTCTGCTATCTCCCTTAATGCTCAGAAATATGAACTCTTAATTTATATATATATGTAAAATGTTCCCCTGAATCGATTGGTGAAGACTAGAACGTTCTATCTCTTCAATTAGTCGAGTTATGGATACATGAAGTTTCAGAAATTGGATTTTCGAATATTTTCACGATTTAATTTGCTCTCTGCTATCTCCCTTAATGCTTGGAAATATGGACTCTTATTTTATATATATATGTAAAATGTTCCTCTGAATCGATTGGTGAAGACTAGAACGTTCTACCTTTTCAATTAGTCGAGTTATGAGTATTTTTGGTTTTATAAAGTGGATTTCCGAAAATTTCATTACGTTATTTGAAGGCGAAATAATGATTTTATTGAAAAACAGACTGTGCCAGTCGATTTTTCGTCGCAAAAAACCCCCGATAACCAATTTATAGCCAATTTCATGCCGCAAATTTTTTTTTTTTGTTGGAAATTTTGAAGCAAGGGGTAGGTATGGAAATATTTTGCGAATTAAAATGCTCTCTGCTATCTCCCTTAATACTAGTGAAAAGCGACTCAAAATTCATATCTATATGTAAATTGTTCCCCTGAATCGATTGGTGAAGACTAGAACGTTCTATCTCTTCAAATAGTCGAGTTATGGATACATGAAGTTTCAGAAATTGGATTTTCGAATATTTTCATGATTTAATTTGCTCTCTGCTATCTCCCTTAATGCTTGGAAATATGAACTCTTAATTTATATATATATATGTAAAATGTTCCCCTGAATCGATTGGTGAAGACTAGAACGTTCTACCTTTTCAATTAGTCGAGTTATGAGTATTTTTGGTTTTATAAAGTGGATTTTCGAAAATTTCATTACGTTATTTGAAGGCGAAATAATGATTTTATTGAAAAACAGACTGTGCCAGTCGATTTTTCGTCGCAAAAAACCCCCGATAACCAATTTATAGCCAATTTCATGCCGCAAAATTTTTTTTTTTGTTGGAAATTTTGAAGCAAGGGGTAGGTATGGAAATATTTTGCGAATTAAAATGCTCTCTGCTATCTCCCTTAATACTAGTGAAAAGCGACTCAAAATTCATATCTATATGTAAATTGTTCTCCTGAATCGATTGGTGAAGACTAGAACGTTCTATCTCTCCAAATAGTCGAGTTATGGATACATGAAGTTTCAGAAATTGGATTTTCGAATATTTTCACGATTTAATTTGCTCTCTGCTAACTCCCTTAATGCTTGGAAATATGAACTCTCAATTAATATCTATATGTAAAATGTTCCCCTGAATCGATTGGTGAAGACTAGAACGTTCTACCTCTTCAATTAGTCGAGTTATGAGTATTTTTGGTTTTATAAAGTGGATTTCCGAAAATTTCATTACGTTATTTGAAGGCGAAATAATGATTTTATTGAAAAACAGACTGTGTCAGTCGATTTTTCGTCGCAAAAAACCCCCGATAACCAATTTATAGCCAATTTCATGCCGCAAATTTTTTTTTTTGTTGGAAATTTTGAAGCAAGGGGTAGGTATGGAAATATTTTGCGAATTAAAATGCTCTCTGCTATCTCCCTTAATACTAGTGAAAAGCGACTCAAAATTCATATCTATATGTAAATTGTTCCCCTGAATCGATTGGTGAAGACTAGAACGTTCTATCTCTTCAATTAGTCGAGTTATGGATACATGAAGTTTCAGAAATTGGATTTTCGAATATTTTCACGATTTAATTTGCTCTCTGCTATCTCCCTTAATGCTTGGAAATATGAACTCTCAATTAATATCTATATGTAAAATGTTCCCCTGAATCGATTGGTGAAGACTAGAACGTTCTACCTCTTCAATTAGTCGAGTTATGAGTATTTTTGGTTTTATAAAGTGGATTTTCGAAAATTTCATTACGTTATTTGAAGGCGAAATAATGATTTTATTGAAAAACAGACTGTGCCAGTCGATTTTTCGTCGCAAAAAACCCCCGATAACCAATTTATAGCCAATTTCATGCCGCAAAATTTTTTTTTTGTTGGAAATTTTGAAGCAAGGGGTAGGTATGGAAATATTTTGCGAATTAAATTGCTCTCTGCTATCTCCCTTAATACCAGTAAAAAGCGACTCAAAATTCATATCTATATGTAAATTGTTCCCCTGAATCGATTGGTGAAGACTAGAACGTTCTATCTCTTCAAATAGTCGAGTTATGGATACATGAAGTTTCAGAAATTGGATTTTCGAATATTTTCATGATTTAATTTGCTCTCTGCTATCTCCCTTAATGCTTGGAAATATGAACTCTTAATTTATATATATATATGTAAAATGTTCCCCTGAATCGATTGGTGAAGACTAGAACGTTCTACCTTTCCAATTAGTCGAGTTATGAGTATTTTTGGTTTTATAAAGTGGATTTTCGAAAATTTCATTACGTTATTTGAAGGCGAAATAATGATTTTATTGAAAAACAGACTGTGCCAGTCGATTTTTCGTCGCAAAAAACCCCCGATAACCAATTTATAGCCAATTTCATGCCGCAAAATTTTTTTTTTTGTTGGAAATTTTGAAGCAAGGGGTAGGTATGGAAATATTTTGCGAATTAAAATGCTCTCTGCTATCTCCCTTAATACTAGTGAAAAGCGACTCAAAATTCATATCTATATGTAAATTGTTCTCCTGAATCGATTGGTGAAGACTAGAACGGTCTATCTCTTCAAATAGTCGAGTTATGGATACATGAAGTTTCAGAAATTGGATTTTCGAATATTTTCATGATTTAATTTGCTCTCTGCTAACTCCCTTAATGCTTGGAAATATGAACTCTTAATTTATATATATATGTAAAATGTTCCCCTGAATCGATTGGTGAAGACTAGAACGTTCTACCTTTCCAATTAGTCGAGTTATGAGTATTTTTGGTTTTATAAAGTGGATTTTCGAAAATTTCATTACGTTATTTGAAGGCGAAATAATGATTTTATTGAAAAACAGACTGTGCCAGTCGATTTTTCGTCGCAAAAAACCCCCGATAACCAATTTATAGCCAATTTCATGCCGCAAAATTTTTTTTTTTGTTGGAAATTTTGAAGCAAGGGGTAGGTATGGAAATATTTTGCGAATTAAAATGCTCTCTGCTATCTCCCTTAATACTAGTGAAAAGCGACTCAAAATTCATATCTACATGTAAAATGTTCCCCTGAATCGATTGGTGAAGACTAGAACGTTCTATCTCTTTAATTAGTCGAGTTATGGATACATGAAGTTTCAGAAATTGGATTTTCGAATATTTTCACGATTTAATTTGCTCTCTGCTATCTCCCTTAATGCTTGGAAATATGAACTCTGTATTTATATCTATATGTAAAATGTTCCCCTGAATCGATTGGTGAAGACTAGAACGTTCTATCTCTTCAATTAGTCGAGTTATGGATACATGAAGTTTCAGAAATTGGATTTTCGAATATTTTCACGATTTAATTTGCTCTCTGCTATCTCCCTTAATGCTTGGAAATATGAACTCTTAATTTATATCTATATGTAAAATGTTCCCCTGAATCGATTGGTGAAGACTAGAACGTTCTACCTCTCCAATTAGTCGAGTTATGAGTATTTTTGGTTTTATAAAGTGGATTATCGAAAATTTCATTACGTTATTTGGAGGCGAAATAATGATTTCATTGAAAAACAGACTGTGCCAGTCGATTTTTCGTCGCAAAAAACCCCCGATTACCAATTTATAGCCAATTTCATGCCGCAAAAATTTTTTTTTGTTGGAAATTTTGAATATTTTGCGAATTAAATTGCTCTCTGCTATCTCCCTTAATACTAGTGAAAAGCGACTCAAAATTCATATCTATATGTAAACTGTTCCCCTGAATCGATTGGTGAAGACTAGAACGTTCTATCACTTCAATTAGTCGAGTTATGGATTCATGAAGTTGCAGAAATTGGATTTTCGAATATTTTCACGATTTAATTTGCTCTCTGCTATCTCCCTTAATGCTTGGAAATATGAACTCTTAATTTATATATATGTGTAAAATGTTCCCCTGAATCGATTGGTGAAGACTAGAACGTTCTACCTTTCCAATTAGTCGAGTTATGGATACATGAAGTTTCAGAAATTGGATTTTCGAATATTTTCACGATTTAATTTGCTCTCTGCTATCTCCCTTAATGCTTGGAAATATGAACTCTTAATTTATATCTATATGTAAAATGTTCCCCTGAATCGATTGGTGAAGACTAGAACGTTCTACCTTTTCAATTAGTCGAGTTATGAGTATTTTTGGTTTTATAAGGTGGATTTTCGAAAATTTCATTACGTCATTTGAAGGCGAAATAATGATTTTATTGAAAAACAGACTGTGCCAGTCGATTTCTCGTCGCAAAAAACCCCCGATAACCAATTTATAGCCAATTTCATGCCGCAAAATTTTTTTTTTGTTGGAAATTTTGAAGCAAGGGGTAGGTATGGAAATATATTGCGAATTAAATTGCTCTCTGCTATCTCCCTTAATACTATTGAAAAGCGACTCAAAATTCATATCTATATGTAAATTGTTCCCCCGAATCGATTGGTGAAGACTAGAACGTTCTATCACTTCAATTAGTCGAGTTATGGATTCATGAAGTTGCAGAAATTGGATTTTCGAATATTTTCACGATTTAATTTGCTCTCTGCTATCTCCTTTAATGCTTGGAAATATGAACTCTAAATTCATATCTATATGTAAAATGTTCCCCTGAATCGATTGGTGAAGACTAGAACGTTCTATCTCTCCAATTAGTCGAGTTATGGATACATGAAGTTTCAGAAATTGGATTTTCGAATATTTTCACGATTTAATTTGCTCTCTGCTATCTCCCTTAATGCTTGGAAATATGAACTCTTAATTTATATCTATATGTAAAATGTTCCCCTGAATCGATTGGTGAAGACTAGAACGTTCTACCTCTCTAATTAGTCGAGTTATGAGTATTTTTGGTTTTATAAAGTGGATTTTCGAAAATTTCATTACGTTATTTGGAGGCGAAATAATGATTTCATTGGAAAACAGACTGTGCCAGTCGATTTTCCGTCGCAAAAAATCCCCGATAACCAATTTATAGCCAATTTCATGCCGCAAAAATTTTTTTTTGTTGGAAATTTTGAAGCAAGGGGTAGGTATGGAAATATTTTGCGAATTAAATTGCTCTCTGCTATCTCCCTTAATACTAGTGAAAAGCGACTCAAAATTCATATCTATATGTAAATTGTTCCCCTGAATCGATTGGTGAAGACTAGAACGTTCTTTCTCTTCAAATAGTCGAGTTATGGATTCATGAAGTTTCAGAAATTGGATTTTCGAATATTTTCACGATTTAATTTGCTCTCTGCTATCTCCTTTAATGCTTGGAAATATGAACTCTAAATTCATATCTTTATGTAAAATGTTCCCCTGAATCGATTGGTGAAGACTAGAACGTTCTATCTCTTCAATTAGTCGAGTTATGGATACATGAAGTTTCAGAAATTGGATTTTCGAATATTTTCACGATTTAATTTGCTCTCTGCTATCTCCCTTAATGCTTGGAAATATGAACTCTGTATTTATATCTATATGTAAAATGTTCCCCTGAATCGATTGGTGAAGACTAGAACGTTCTACCTTTTCAATTAGTGGAGTTATGGGTATTTTTGGTTTTATAAAGTGGATTTTCGAAAATTTCATTACGTTATTTGAAGGCGAAATAATGATTTTATTGAAAAACAGACTGTGCCAGTCGATTTTTCGTCGCAAAAAACCCCCCATTACCAATTTATAGCCAATTTCATGCCGCAAAATTTTTTTTTTGTTGGAAATTTTGAAGCAAGGGGTAGGTATGGAAATATTTTGCGAATTAAATTGCTCTCTGCTATCTCCCTTAATACCAGTAAAAAGCGACTCAAAATTCATATCTATATGTAAAATGTTCCCCTGAATCGATTGGTGAAGACTAGAACGTTCTATCTCTTCAATTAGTCGAGTTATGGATACATGAATTTTCAGAAATTGGATTTTCGAATATTTCCACGATTTAATTTGCTCTCTGCTATCTCCCTTAATGCTTGGAAATATGAACTCTGTATTTATATCTATATGTAAAATGTTCCCCTGAATCGATTGGTGAAGACTAGAACGTTCTATCTCTTCAATTAGTCGAGTTATGGATACATGAAGTTTCAGAAATTGGATTTTCGAATATTTTCATGATTTAATTTGCTCTCTGCTATCTCCCTTAATGCTTGGAAATATGAACTCTTAATTTATATATATATATGTAAAATGTTCCCCTGAATCGATTGGTGAAGACTAGAACGTTCTACCTTTTCAATTAGTCGAGTTATGAGTATTTTTGGTTTTATAAAGTGGATTTTCGAAAATTTCATTACGTTATTTGAAGGCGAAATAATGATTTTATTGAAAAACAGACTGTGCCAGTCGATTTTTCGTCGCAAAAAACCCCCGATAACCAATTTATAGCCAATTTCATGCCGCAAAATTTTTTTTTTTGTTGGAAATTTTGAAGCAAGGGGTAGGTATGGAAATATTTTGCGAATTAAAATGCTCTCTGCTATCTCCCTTAATACTAGTGAAAAGCGACTCAAAATTCATATCTATATGTAAATTGTTCTCCTGAATCGATTGGTGAAGACTAGAACGGTCTATCTCTTCAAATAGTCGAGTTATGGATACATGAAGTTTCAGAAATTGGATTTTCGAATATTTTCATGATTTAATTTGCTCTCTGCTAACTCCCTTAATGCTTGGAAATATGAACTCTTAATTTATATATATATGTAAAATGTTCCCCTGAATCGATTGGTGAAGACTAGAACGTTCTACCTTTCCAATTAGTCGAGTTATGAGTATTTTTGGTTTTATAAAGTGGATTTTCGAAAATTTCATTACGTTATTTGAAGGCGAAATAATGATTTTATTGAAAAACAGACTGTGCCAGTCGATTTTTCGTCGCAAAAAACCCCCGATAACCAATTTATAGCCAATTTCATGCCGCAAAATTTTTTTTTTTGTTGGAAATTTTGAAGCAAGGGGTAGGTATGGAAATATTTTGCGAATTAAAATGCTCTCTGCTATCTCCCTTAATACTAGTGAAAAGCGACTCAAAATTCATATCTACATGTAAAATGTTCCCCTGAATCGATTGGTGAAGACTAGAACGTTCTATCTCTTTAATTAGTCGAGTTATGGATACATGAAGTTTCAGAAATTGGATTTTCGAATATTTTCACGATTTAATTTGCTCTCTGCTATCTCCCTTAATGCTTGGAAATATGAACTCTGTATTTATATCTATATGTAAAATGTTCCCCTGAATCGATTGGTGAAGACTAGAACGTTCTATCTCTTCAATTAGTCGAGTTATGGATACATGAAGTTTCAGAAATTGGATTTTCGAATATTTTCACGATTTAATTTGCTCTCTGCTATCTCCCTTAATGCTTGGAAATATGAACTCTTAATTTATATCTATATGTAAAATGTTCCCCTGAATCGATTGGTGAAGACTAGAACGTTCTACCTCTCCAATTAGTCGAGTTATGAGTATTTTTGGTTTTATAAAGTGGATTATCGAAAATTTCATTACGTTATTTGGAGGCGAAATAATGATTTCATTGAAAAACAGACTGTGCCAGTCGATTTTTCGTCGCAAAAAACCCCCGATTACCAATTTATAGCCAATTTCATGCCGCAAAAATTTTTTTTTGTTGGAAATTTTGAAGCAAGGGGTAGGTATGGAAATATTTTGCGAATTAAATTGCTCTCTGCTATCTCCCTTAATACTAGTGAAAAGCGACTCAAAATTCATATCTATATGTAAACTGTTCCCCTGAATCGATTGGTGAAGACTAGAACGTTCTATCACTTCAATTAGTCGAGTTATGGATTCATGAAGTTGCAGAAATTGGATTTTCGAATATTTTCACGATTTAATTTGCTCTCTGCTATCTCCCTTAATGCTTGGAAATATGAACTCTTAATTTATATATATGTGTAAAATGTTCCCCTGAATCGATTGGTGAAGACTAGAACGTTCTACCTTTCCAATTAGTCGAGTTATGGATACATGAAGTTTCAGAAATTGGATTTTCGAATATTTTCACGATTTAATTTGCTCTCTGCTATCTCCCTTAATGCTTGGAAATATGAACTCTTAATTTATATCTATATGTAAAATGTTCCCCTGAATCGATTGGTGACGACTAGAACGTTCTACCTTTTCAATTAGTCGAGTTATGAGTATTTTTGGTTTTATAAGGTGGATTTTCGAAAATTTCATTACGTCATTTGAAGGCGAAATAATGATTTTATTGAAAAACAGACTGTGCCAGTCGATTTCTCGTCGCAAAAAACCCCCGATAACCAATTTATAGCCAATTTCATGTCGCAAAATTTTTTTTTTGTTGGAAATTTTGAAGCAAGGGGTAGGTATGGAAATATATTGCGAATTAAATTGCTCTCTGCTATCTCCCTTAATACTATTGAAAAGCGACTCAAAATTCATATCTATATGTAAATTGTTCCCCCGAATCGATTGGTGAAGACTAGAACGTTCTATCACTTCAATTAGTCGAGTTATGGATTCATGAAGTTGCAGAAATTGGATTTTCGAATATTTTCACGATTTAATTTGCTCTCTGCTATCTCCTTTAATGCTTGGAAATATGAACTCTAAATTCATATCTATATGTAAAATGTTCCCCTGAATCGATTGGTGAAGACTAGAACGTTCTATCTCTCCAATTAGTCGAGTTATGGATACATGAAGTTTCAGAAATTGGATTTTCGAATATTTTCACGATTTAATTTGCTCTCTGCTATCTCCCTTAATGCTTGGAAATATGAACTCTTAATTTATATCTATATGTAAAATGTTCCCCTGAATCGATTGGTGAAGACTAGAACGTTCTACCTCTCTAATTAGTCGAGTTATGAGTATTTTTGGTTTTATAAAGTGGATTTTCGAAAATTTCATTACGTTATTTGGAGGCGAAATAATGATTTCATTGGAAAACAGACTGTGCCAGTCGATTTTCCGTCGCAAAAAATCCCCGATAACCAATTTATAGCCAATTTCATGCCGCAAAAATTTTTTTTTGTTGGAAATTTTGAAGCAAGGGGTAGGTATGGAAATATTTTGCGAATTAAATTGCTCTCTGCTATCTCCCTTAATACTAGTGAAAAGCGACTCAAAATTCATATCTATATGTAAATTGTTCCCCTGAATCGATTGGTGAAGACTAGAACGTTCTTTCTCTTCAAATAGTCGAGTTATGGATTCATGAAGTTTCAGAAATTGGATTTTCGAATATTTTCACGATTTAATTTGCTCTCTGCTATCTCCTTTAATGCTTGGAAATATGAACTCTAAATTCATATCTTTATGTAAAATGTTCCCCCGAATCGATTGGTGAAGACTAGAACGTTCTATCACTTCAATTAGTCGAGTTATGGATACATGAAGTTTCAGAAATTGGATTTTCGAATATTTTCACGATTTAATTTGCTCTCTGCTATCTCCCTTAATGCTTGGAAATATGAACTCTGTATTTATATCTATATGTAAAATGTTCCCCTGAATCGATTGGTGAAGACTAGAACGTTCTACCTTTTCAATTAGTGGAGTTATGGGTATTTTTGGTTTTATAAAGTGGATTTTCGAAAATTTCATTACGTTATTTGAAGGCGAAATAATGATTTTATTGAAAAACAGACTGTGCCAGTCGATTTTTCGTCGCAAAAAACCCCCCATTACCAATTTATAGCCAATTTCATGCCGCAAAATTTTTTTTTTGTTGGAAATTTTGAAGCAAGGGGTAGGTATGGAAATATTTTGCGAATTAAATTGCTCTCTGCTATCTCCCTTAATACCAGTAAAAAGCGACTCAAAATTCATATCTATATGTAAAATGTTCCCCTGAATCGATTGGTGAAGACTAGAACGTTCTATCTCTTCAATTAGTCGAGTTATGGATACATGAATTTTCAGAAATTGGATTTTCGAATATTTCCACGATTTAATTTGCTCTCTGCTATCTCCCTTAATGCTTGGAAATATGAACTCTGTATTTATATCTATATGTAAAATGTTCCCCTGAATCGATTGGTGAAGACTAGAACGTTCTACCTTTTCAATTAGTCGAGTTATGAGTATTTTTGGTTTTATAAAGTGGATTTTCGAAAATTTCATTACGTTATTTGAAGGCGAAATAATGATTTTATTGAAAAACAGACTGTACCAGTCGATTTTTCGTCGCGAAAAACCCCCGATTACCAATTTATAGCCAATTTCATGCCGCAAAATTTTTTTTTTGTTGGAAATTTTGAAGCAAGGGGTAGGTATGGAAATATTTTGCGAATTAAATTGCTCTCTGCTATCTCCCTTAATACTAGTAAAAAGCGACTCAAAATTCATATCCATATGTAAAATGTTCCCCTGAATCGATTGGTGAAGACTAGAACGTTCTATCTCTTCAATTAGTCGAGTTATGGATACATGAAGTTTCAGAAATTGGATTTTCGAATATTTTCACGATTTAATTTGCTCTCTGCTATCTCCCTTAATGCTTGGAAATATGAACTCTTAATTTATATATATATGTAAAATGTTCCCCTGAATCGATTGGTGAAGACTAGAACGTTCTACCTTTTTAATTAGTCGAGTTATGAGTATTTTTGGTTTTATAAAGTGGATTTTCGAAAATTTCATTACGTTATTTGAAGGCGAAATAATGATTTTATTGAAAAACAGACTGTGCCAGTCGATTTTTCGTCGCAAAAAACCCCCGATAACCAATTTATAGCCAATTTCATGCCGCAAAATTTTTTTTTTTGTTGGAAATTTTGAAGCAAGGGGTAGGTATGGAAATATTTTGCGAATTAAAATGCTCTCTGCTATCTCCCTTAATACTAGTGAAAAGCGACTCAAAATTCATATCTACCTGTAAAATGTTCCCCTGAATCGATTGGTGAAGACTAGAACGTTCTATCTCTTCAATTAGTCGAGTTATGGATTCATGAAGTTTCAGAAATTGGATTTTCGAATATTTTCACGATTTAATTTGCTCTCTGCTATCTCCTTTAATGCTTGGAAATATGAACTCTAAATTCATATCTTTATGTAAAATGTTCCCCTGAATCGATTGGTGAAGACTAGAACGTTCTATCTCTTCAATTAGTCGAGTTATGGATACATGAAGTTTCAGAAATTGGATTTTCGAATATTTTCACGATTTAATTTGCTCTCTGCTATCTCCCTTAATGCTTGGAAATATGAACTCTGTATTTATATCTATATGTAAAATGTTCCCCTGAATCGATTGGTGAAGACTAGAACGTTCTACCTTTTCAATTAGTGGAGTTATGGGTATTTTTGGTTTTATAAAGTGGATTTTCGAAAATTTCATTACGTTATTTGAAGGCGAAATAATGATTTTATTGAAAAACAGACTGTGCCAGTCGATTTTTCGTCGCAAAAAACCCCCCATTACCAATTTATAGCCAATTTCATGCCGCAAAATTTTTTTTTTGTTGGAAATTTTGAAGCAAGGGGTAGGTATGGAAATATTTTGCGAATTAAATTGCTCTCTGCTATCTCCCTTAATACCAGTAAAAAGCGACTCAAAATTCATATCTATATGTAAAATGTTCCCCTGAATCGATTGGTGAAGACTAGAACGTTCTATCTCTTCAATTAGTCGAGTTATGGATACATGAATTTTCAGAAATTGGATTTTCGAATATTTCCACGATTTAATTTGCTCTCTGCTATCTCCCTTAATGCTTGGAAATATGAACTCTGTATTTATATCTATATGTAAAATGTTCCCCTGAATCGATTGGTGAAGACTAGAACGTTCTATCTCTTCAATTAGTCGAGTTATGGATACATGAAGTTTCAGAAATTGGATTTTCGAATATTTTCATGATTTAATTTGCTCTCTGCTATCTCCCTTAATGCTTGGAAATATGAACTCTTAATTTATATATATATATGTAAAATGTTCCCCTGAATCGATTGGTGAAGACTAGAACGTTCTACCTTTTCAATTAGTCGAGTTATGAGTATTTTTGGTTTTATAAAGTGGATTTTCGAAAATTTCATTACGTTATTTGAAGGCGAAATAATGATTTTATTGAAAAACAGACTGTGCCAGTCGATTTTTCGTCGCAAAAAACCCCCGATAACCAATTTATAGCCAATTTCATGCCGCAAAATTTTTTTTTTTGTTGGAAATTTTGAAGCAAGGGGTAGGTATGGAAATATTTTGCGAATTAAAATGCTCTCTGCTATCTCCCTTAATACTAGTGAAAAGCGACTCAAAATTCATATCTATATGTAAATTGTTCTCCTGAATCGATTGGTGAAGACTAGAACGGTCTATCTCTTCAAATAGTCGAGTTATGGATACATGAAGTTTCAGAAATTGGATTTTCGAATATTTTCATGATTTAATTTGCTCTCTGCTAACTCCCTTAATGCTTGGAAATATGAACTCTTAATTTATATATATATGTAAAATGTTCCCCTGAATCGATTGGTGAAGACTAGAACGTTCTACCTTTCCAATTAGTCGAGTTATGAGTATTTTTGGTTTTATAAAGTGGATTTTCGAAAATTTCATTACGTTATTTGAAGGCGAAATAATGATTTTATTGAAAAACAGACTGTGCCAGTCGATTTTTCGTCGCAAAAAACCCCCGATAACCAATTTATAGCCAATTTCATGCCGCAAAATTTTTTTTTTTGTTGGAAATTTTGAAGCAAGGGGTAGGTATGGAAATATTTTGCGAATTAAAATGCTCTCTGCTATCTCCCTTAATACTAGTGAAAAGCGACTCAAAATTCATATCTACATGTAAAATGTTCCCCTGAATCGATTGGTGAAGACTAGAACGTTCTATCTCTTTAATTAGTCGAGTTATGGATACATGAAGTTTCAGAAATTGGATTTTCGAATATTTTCACGATTTAATTTGCTCTCTGCTATCTCCCTTAATGCTTGGAAATATGAACTCTGTATTTATATCTATATGTAAAATGTTCCCCTGAATCGATTGGTGAAGACTAGAACGTTCTATCTCTTCAATTAGTCGAGTTATGGATACATGAAGTTTCAGAAATTGGATTTTCGAATATTTTCACGATTTAATTTGCTCTCTGCTATCTCCCTTAATGCTTGGAAATATGAACTCTTAATTTATATCTATATGTAAAATGTTCCCCTGAATCGATTGGTGAAGACTAGAACGTTCTACCTCTCCAATTAGTCGAGTTATGAGTATTTTTGGTTTTATAAAGTGGATTATCGAAAATTTCATTACGTTATTTGGAGGCGAAATAATGATTTCATTGAAAAACAGACTGTGCCAGTCGATTTTTCGTCGCAAAAAACCCCCGATTACCAATTTATAGCCAATTTCATGCCGCAAAAATTTTTTTTTGTTGGAAATTTTGAAGCAAGGGGTAGGTATGGAAATATTTTGCGAATTAAATTGCTCTCTGCTATCTCCCTTAATACTAGTGAAAAGCGACTCAAAATTCATATCTATATGTAAACTGTTCCCCTGAATCGATTGGTGAAGACTAGAACGTTCTATCACTTCAATTAGTCGAGTTATGGATTCATGAAGTTGCAGAAATTGGATTTTCGAATATTTTCACGATTTAATTTGCTCTCTGCTATCTCCCTTAATGCTTGGAAATATGAACTCTTAATTTATATATATGTGTAAAATGTTCCCCTGAATCGATTGGTGAAGACTAGAACGTTCTACCTTTCCAATTAGTCGAGTTATGGATACATGAAGTTTCAGAAATTGGATTTTCGAATATTTTCACGATTTAATTTGCTCTCTGCTATCTCCCTTAATGCTTGGAAATATGAACTCTTAATTTATATCTATATGTAAAATGTTCCCCTGAATCGATTGGTGAAGACTAGAACGTTCTACCTTTTCAATTAGTCGAGTTATGAGTATTTTTGGTTTTATAAGGTGGATTTTCGAAAATTTCATTACGTCATTTGAAGGCGAAATAATGATTTTATTGAAAAACAGACTGTGCCAGTCGATTTCTCGTCGCAAAAAACCCCCGATAACCAATTTATAGCCAATTTCATGCCGCAAAATTTTTTTTTTGTTGGAAATTTTGAAGCAAGGGGTAGGTATGGAAATATATTGCGAATTAAATTGCTCTCTGCTATCTCCCTTAATACTATTGAAAAGCGACTCAAAATTCATATCTATATGTAAATTGTTCCCCCGAATCGATTGGTGAAGACTAGAACGTTCTATCACTTCAATTAGTCGAGTTATGGATTCATGAAGTTGCAGAAATTGGATTTTCGAATATTTTCACGATTTAATTTGCTCTCTGCTATCTCCTTTAATGCTTGGAAATATGAACTCTAAATTCATATCTATATGTAAAATGTTCCCCTGAATCGATTGGTGAAGACTAGAACGTTCTATCTCTCCAATTAGTCGAGTTATGGATACATGAAGTTTCAGAAATTGGATTTTCGAATATTTTCACGATTTAATTTGCTCTCTGCTATCTCCCTTAATGCTTGGAAATATGAACTCTTAATTTATATCTATATGTAAAATGTTCCCCTGAATCGATTGGTGAAGACTAGAACGTTCTACCTCTCTAATTAGTCGAGTTATGAGTATTTTTGGTTTTATAAAGTGGATTTTCGAAAATTTCATTACGTTATTTGGAGGCGAAATAATGATTTCATTGGAAAACAGACTGTGCCAGTCGATTTTCCGTCGCAAAAAATCCCCGATAACCAATTTATAGCCAATTTCATGCCGCAAAAATTTTTTTTTGTTGGAAATTTTGAAGCAAGGGGTAGGTATGGAAATATTTTGCGAATTAAATTGCTCTCTGCTATCTCCCTTAATACTAGTGAAAAGCGACTCAAAATTCATATCTATATGTAAATTGTTCCCCTGAATCGATTGGTGAAGACTAGAACGTTCTTTCTCTTCAAATAGTCGAGTTATGGATTCATGAAGTTTCAGAAATTGGATTTTCGAATATTTTCACGATTTAATTTGCTCTCTGCTATCTCCTTTAATGCTTGGAAATATGAACTCTAAATTCATATCTTTATGTAAAATGTTCCCCTGAATCGATTGGTGAAGACTAGAACGTTCTATCTCTTCAATTAGTCGAGTTATGGATACATGAAGTTTCAGAAATTGGATTTTCGAATATTTTCACGATTTAATTTGCTCTCTGCTATCTCCCTTAATGCTTGGAAATATGAACTCTGTATTTATATCTATATGTAAAATGTTCCCCTGAATCGATTGGTGAAGACTAGAACGTTCTACCTTTTCAATTAGTGGAGTTATGGGTATTTTTGGTTTTATAAAGTGGATTTTCGAAAATTTCATTACGTTATTTGAAGGCGAAATAATGATTTTATTGAAAAACAGACTGTGCCAGTCGATTTTTCGTCGCAAAAAACCCACCATTACCAATTTATAGCCAATTTCATGCCGCAAAATTTTTTTTTTGTTGGAAATTTTGAAGCAAGGGGTAGGTATGGAAATATTTTGCGAATTAAATTGCTCTCTGCTATCTCCCTTAATACCAGTAAAAAGCGACTCAAAATTCATATCTATATGTAAAATGTTCCCCTGAATCGATTGGTGAAGACTAGAACGTTCTATCTCTTCAATTAGTCGAGTTATGGATACATGAATTTTCAGAAATTGGATTTTCGAATATTTCCACGATTTAATTTGCTCTCTGCTATCTCCCTTAATGCTTGGAAATATGAACTCTGTATTTATATCTATATGTAAAATGTTCCCCTGAATCGATTGGTGAAGACTAGAACGTTCTACCTTTTCAATTAGTCGAGTTATGAGTATTTTTGGTTTTATAAAGTGGATTTTCGAAAATTTCATTACGTTATTTGAAGGCGAAATAATGATTTTATTGAAAAACAGACTGTACCAGTCGATTTTTCGTCGCGAAAAACCCCCGATTACCAATTTATAGCCAATTTCATGCCGCAAAATTTTTTTTTTGTTGGAAATTTTGAAGCAAGGGGTAGGTATGGAAATATTTTGCGAATTAAATTGCTCTCTGCTATCTCCCTTAATACTAGTAAAAAGCGACTCAAAATTCATATCCATATGTAAAATGTTCCCCTGAATCGATTGGTGAAGACTAGAACGTTCTATCTCTTCAATTAGTCGAGTTATGGATACATGAAGTTTCAGAAATTGGATTTTCGAATATTTTCACGATTTAATTTGCTCTCTGCTATCTCCCTTAATGCTTGGAAATATGAACTCTTAATTTATATATATATATGTAAAATGTTCCCCTGAATCGATTGGCGAAGACTAGAACGTTCTACCTTTTTAATTAGTCGAGTTATGAGTATTTTTGGTTTTATAAAGTGGATTTTCGAAAATTTCATTACGTTATTTGAAGGCGAAATAATGATTTTATTGAAAAACAGACTGTGCCAGTCGATTTTTCGTCGCAAAAAACCCCCGATAACCAATTTATAGCCAATTTCATGCCGCAAAATTTTTTTTTTTGTTGGAAATTTTGAAGCAAGGGGTAGGTATGGAAATATTTTGCGAATTAAAATGCTCTCTGCTATCTCCCTTAATACTAGTGAAAAGCGACTCAAAATTCATATCTACCTGTAAAATGTTCCCCTGAATCGATTGGTGAAGACTAGAACGTTCTATCTCTTCAATTAGTCGAGTTATGGATTCATGAAGTTTCAGAAATTGGATTTTCGAATATTTTCACGATTTAATTTGCTCTCTGCTATCTCCTTTAATGCTTGGAAATATGAACTCTAAATTCATATCTATATGTAAAATGTTCCCCTGAATCGATTGGTGAAGACTAGAACGTTCTATCTCTTCAATTAGTCGAGTTATGGATACATGAAGTTTCAGAAATTGGATTTTCGAATATTTTCACGATTTAATTTGCTCTCTGCTATCTCCCTTAATGCTTGGAAATATGAACTCTGTATTTATATCTATATGTAAAATGTTCCCCTGAATCGATTGGTGAAGACTAGAACGTTCTACCTTTTCAATTAGTGGAGTTATGGGTATTTTTGGTTTTATAAAGTGGATTTTCGAAAATTTCATTACGTTATTTGAAGGCGAAATAATGATTTTATTGAAAAACAGACTGTGCCAGTCGATTTTTCGTCGCAAAAAACCCACCATTACCAATTTATAGCCAATTTCATGCCGCAAAATTTTTTTTTTGTTGGAAATTTTGAAGCAAGGGGTAGGTATGGAAATATTTTGCGAATTAAATTGCTCTCTGCTATCTCCCTTAATACCAGTAAAAAGCGACTCAAAATTCATATCTATATGTAAAATGTTCCCCTGAATCGATTGGTGAAGACTAGAACGTTCTATCTCTTCAATTAGTCGAGTTATGGATACATGAATTTTCAGAAATTGGATTTTCGAATATTTCCACGATTTAATTTGCTCTCTGCTATCTCCCTTAATGCTTGGAAATATGAACTCTGTATTTATATCTATATGTAAAATGTTCCCCTGAATCGATTGGTGAAGACTAGAACGTTCTACCTTTTCAATTAGTCGAGTTATGAGTATTTTTGGTTTTATAAAGTGGATTTTCGAAAATTTCATTACGTTATTTGAAGGCGAAATAATGATTTTATTGAAAAACAGACTGTACCAGTCGATTTTTCGTCGCGAAAAACCCCCGATTACCAATTTATAGCCAATTTCATGCCGCAAAATTTTTTTTTTGTTGGAAATTTTGAAGCAAGGGGTAGGTATGGAAATATTTTGCGAATTAAATTGCTCTCTGCTATCTCCCTTAATACTAGTAAAAAGCGACTCAAAATTCATATCCATATGTAAAATGTTCCCCTGAATCGATTGGTGAAGACTAGAACGTTCTATCTCTTCAATTAGTCGAGTTATGGATACATGAAGTTTCAGAAATTGGATTTTCGAATATTTTCACGATTTAATTTGCTCTCTGCTATCTCCCTTAATGCTTGGAAATATGAACTCTTAATTTATATATATATATGTAAAATGTTCCCCTGAATCGATTGGCGAAGACTAGAACGTTCTACCTTTTTAATTAGTCGAGTTATGAGTATTTTTGGTTTTATAAAGTGGATTTTCGAAAATTTCATTACGTTATTTGAAGGCGAAATAATGATTTTATTGAAAAACAGACTGTGCCAGTCGATTTTTCGTCGCAAAAAACCCCCGATAACCAATTTATAGCCAATTTCATGCCGCAAAATTTTTTTTTTTGTTGGAAATTTTGAAGCAAGGGGTAGGTATGGAAATATTTTGCGAATTAAAATGCTCTCTGCTATCTCCCTTAATACTAGTGAAAAGCGACTCAAAATTCATATCTACCTGTAAAATGTTCCCCTGAATCGATTGGTGAAGACTAGAACGTTCTATCTCTTCAATTAGTCGAGTTATGGATTCATGAAGTTTCAGAAATTGGATTTTCGAATATTTTCACGATTTAATTTGCTCTCTGCTATCTCCTTTAATGCTTGGAAATATGAACTCTAAATTCATATCTATATGTAAAATGTTCCCCTGAATCGATTGGTGAAGACTAGAACGTTCTATCTCTTCAATTAGTCGAGTTATGGATACATGAAGTTTCAGAAATTGGATTTTCGAATATTTTCACGATTTAATTTGCTCTCTGCTATCTCCCTTAATGCTTGGAAATATGAACTCTTAATTTATATCTATATGTAAAATGTTCCCCTGAATCGATTGGTGAAGACTAGAACGTTCTACCTTTTTAATTAGTCGAGTTATGAGTATTTTTGGTTTTATAAAGTGGATTTTCGAAAATTTCATTACGTTATTTGAAGGCGAAATAATGATTTTATTGAAAAACAGACTGTGCCAGTCGATTTTTCGTCGCAAAAAACCCCCGATAACCAATTTATAGCCAATTTCATGCCGCAAAATTTTTTTTTTTGTTGGAAATTTTGAAGCAAGGGGTAGGTATGGAAATATTTTGCGAATTAAAATGCTCTCTGCTATCTCCCTTAATACTAGTGAAAAGCGACTCAAAATTCATATCTACCTGTAAAATGTTCCCCTGAATCGATTGGTGAAGACTAGAACGTTCTATCTCTTCAATTAGTCGAGTTATGGATTCATGAAGTTTCAGAAATTGGATTTTCGAATATTTTCACGATTTAATTTGCTCTCTGCTATCTCCTTTAATGCTTGGAAATATGGACTCTTAATTTATATCTATGTGTAAAATGTTCCCCTGAATCGATTGGTGAAGACTAGAACGTTCTATCTCTTTAATTAGTCGAGTTATGGATACATGAAGTTTCAGAAATTGGATTTTCGAATATTTTCACGATTTAATTTGCTCTCTGCTATCTCCCTTAATGCTTGGAAATATGAACTCTTAATTTATATCTATATGTAAAATGTTCCCCTGAATCGATTGGTGAAGACTAGAACGTTCTACCTCTCTAATTAGTCGAGTTATGAGTATTTTTGGTTTTATAAAGTGGATTTTCGAAAATTTCATTACGTTATTTGGAGGCGAAATAATGATTTCATTGGAAAACAGACTGTGCCAGTCGATTTTCCGTCGCAAAAAATCCCCGATAACCAATTTATAGCCAATTTCATGCCGCAAAAATTTTTTTTTGTTGGAAATTTTGAAGCAAGGGGTAGGTATGGAAATATTTTGCGAATTAAATTGCTCTCTGCTATCTCCCTTAATACTAGTGAAAAGCGACTCAAAATTCATATCTATATGTAAATTGTTCCCCTGAATCGATTGGTGAAGACTAGAACGTTCTTTCTCTTCAAATAGTCGAGTTATGGATTCATGAAGTTTCAGAAATTGGATTTTCGAATATTTTCACGATTTAATTTGCTCTCTGCTATCTCCTTTAATGCTTGGAAATATGAACTCTAAATTCATATCTTTATGTAAAATGTTCCCCTGAATCGATTGGTGAAGACTAGAACGTTCTATCTCTTCAATTAGTCGAGTTATGGATACATGAAGTTTCAGAAATTGGATTTTCGAATATTTTCACGATTTAATTTGCTCTCTGCTATCTCCCTTAATGCTTGGAAATATGAACTCTGTATTTATATCTATATGTAAAATGTTCCCCTGAATCGATTGGTGAAGACTAGAACGTTCTACCTTTTCAATTAGTGGAGTTATGGGTATTTTTGGTTTTATAAAGTGGATTTTCGAAAATTTCATTACGTTATTTGAAGGCGAAATAATGATTTTATTGAAAAACAGACTGTGCCAGTCGATTTTTCGTCGCAAAAAACCCACCATTACCAATTTATAGCCAATTTCATGCCGCAAAATTTTTTTTTTGTTGGAAATTTTGAAGC
Organism: Lochmaea capreae; assembly: GCA_949126875.1. Taxonomy (NCBI): domain Eukaryota; kingdom Metazoa; phylum Arthropoda; class Insecta; order Coleoptera; family Chrysomelidae; genus Lochmaea; species Lochmaea capreae. The sequence goes on along the minus strand of OX421406.1, from coordinate 8,300,506 downwards.
AAGGGGTAGGTATGGAAATATTTTGCGAATTAAATTGCTCTCTGCTATCTCCCTTAATACCAGTAAAAAGCGACTCAAAATTCATATCTATATGTAAAATGTTCCCCTGAATCGATTGGTGAAGACTAGAACGTTCTATCTCTTCAATTAGTCGAGTTATGGATACATGAATTTTCAGAAATTGGATTTTCGAATATTTCCACGATTTAATTTGCTCTCTGCTATCTCCCTTAATGCTTGGAAATATGAACTCTGTATTTATATCTATATGTAAAATGTTCCCCTGAATCGATTGGTGAAGACTAGAACGTTCTACCTTTTCAATTAGTCGAGTTATGAGTATTTTTGGTTTTATAAAGTGGATTTTCGAAAATTTCATTACGTTATTTGAAGGCGAAATAATGATTTTATTGAAAAACAGACTGTACCAGTCGATTTTTCGTCGCGAAAAACCCCCGATTACCAATTTATAGCCAATTTCATGCCGCAAAATTTTTTTTTTGTTGGAAATTTTGAAGCAAGGGGTAGGTATGGAAATATTTTGCGAATTAAATTGCTCTCTGCTATCTCCCTTAATACTAGTAAAAAGCGACTCAAAATTCATATCCATATGTAAAATGTTCCCCTGAATCGATTGGTGAAGACTAGAACGTTCTATCTCTTCAATTAGTCGAGTTATGGATACATGAAGTTTCAGAAATTGGATTTTCGAATATTTTCACGATTTAATTTGCTCTCTGCTATCTCCCTTAATGCTTGGAAATATGAACTCTTAATTTATATATATATATGTAAAATGTTCCCCTGAATCGATTGGCGAAGACTAGAACGTTCTACCTTTTTAATTAGTCGAGTTATGAGTATTTTTGGTTTTATAAAGTGGATTTTCGAAAATTTCATTACGTTATTTGAAGGCGAAATAATGATTTTATTGAAAAACAGACTGTGCCAGTCGATTTTTCGTCGCAAAAAACCCCCGATAACCAATTTATAGCCAATTTCATGCCGCAAAATTTTTTTTTTTGTTGGAAATTTTGAAGCAAGGGGTAGGTATGGAAATATTTTGCGAATTAAAATGCTCTCTGCTATCTCCCTTAATACTAGTGAAAAGCGACTCAAAATTCATATCTACCTGTAAAATGTTCCCCTGAATCGATTGGTGAAGACTAGAACGTTCTATCTCTTCAATTAGTCGAGTTATGGATTCATGAAGTTTCAGAAATTGGATTTTCGAATATTTTCACGATTTAATTTGCTCTCTGCTATCTCCTTTAATGCTTGGAAATATGAACTCTAAATTCATATCTATATGTAAAATGTTCCCCTGAATCGATTGGTGAAGACTAGAACGTTCTATCTCTTCAATTAGTCGAGTTATGGATACATGAAGTTTCAGAAATTGGATTTTCGAATATTTTCACGATTTAATTTGCTCTCTGCTATCTCCCTTAATGCTTGGAAATATGAACTCTTAATTTATATCTATATGTAAAATGTTCCCCTGAATCGATTGGTGAAGACTAGAACGTTCTACCTTTTTAATTAGTCGAGTTATGAGTATTTTTGGTTTTATAAAGTGGATTTTCGAAAATTTCATTACGTTATTTGAAGGCGAAATAATGATTTTATTGAAAAACAGACTGTGCCAGTCGATTTTTCGTCGCAAAAAACCCCCGATAACCAATTTATAGCCAATTTCATGCCGCAAAATTTTTTTTTTTGTTGGAAATTTTGAAGCAAGGGGTAGGTATGGAAATATTTTGCGAATTAAAATGCTCTCTGCTATCTCCCTTAATACTAGTGAAAAGCGACTCAAAATTCATATCTACCTGTAAAATGTTCCCCTGAATCGATTGGTGAAGACTAGAACGTTCTATCTCTTCAATTAGTCGAGTTATGGATTCATGAAGTTTCAGAAATTGGATTTTCGAATATTTTCACGATTTAATTTGCTCTCTGCTATCTCCTTTAATGCTTGGAAATATGAACTCTAAATTCATATCTATATGTAAAATGTTCCCCTGAATCGATTGGTGAAGACTAGAACGTTCTATCTCTTCAATTAGTCGAGTTATGGATACATGAAGTTTCAGAAATTGGATTTTCGAATATTTTCACGATTTAATTTGCTCTCTGCTATCTCCCTTAATGCTTGGAAATATGAACTCTTAATTTATATCTATATGTAAAATGTTCCCCTGAATCGATTGGTGAAGACTAGAACGTTCTACCTCTCTAAATAGTCGAGTTATGAGTATTTTTGGTTTTATAAAGTGGATTTTCGAAAATTTCATTACGTTATTTGGAGGCGAAATAATGATTTCATTGAAAAACAGACTGTGCCAGTCGATTTTTCGTCGCAAAAAACCCCCGATTACCAATTTATAGCCAATTTCATGCCGCAAAAATTTTTTTTTGTTGGAAATTTTGAAGCAAGGGGTAGGTATGGAAATATTTTGCGAATTAAATTGCTCTCTGCTATCTCCCTTAATACTAGTGAAAAGCGACTCAAAATTCATATCTATATGTAAATTGTTCCCCTGAATCGATTGGTGGAGACTAGAACGTTCTATCTCTTCAATTAGTCGAGTTATGGATTCATGAAGTTTCAGAAATTGGATTTTCGAATATTTTCACGATTTAATTTGCTCTCTGCTATCTCCCTTAATGCTTGGAAATATGAACTCTTAATTTATATATGTGTGTAAAATGTTCCCCTGAATCGATTGGTGAAGACTAGAACGTTCTACCTTTTCAATTAGTCGAGTTATGAGTATTTTTGGTTTTATAAAGTGGATTTTCGAAAATTTCATTACGTTATTTGAAGGCGAAATAATGACTCTATTGAAAAGCAGACTGTGCCAGTCGATTTTTCGTCGCAAAAAACCCCCGATTACCAATTTATAGCCAATTTCATGCCGCAAAATTTTTTTTTTGTTGGAAATTTTGAAGCAAGGGGTAGGTATGGAAATATTTTGCGAATTAAATTGCTCTCTGCTATCTCCCTTAATACTAGTAAAAAGCGACTCAAAATTCATATCTATATGTAAAATGTTCCCCTGAATCGATTGGTGAAGACTAGAACGTTCTATCTCTTCAATTAGTCGAGTTATGGATACATGAAGTTTCAGAAATTGGATTTTCGAATATTTTCACGATTTAATTTGCTCTCTGCTATCTCCCTTAATGCTTGGAAATATGAACTCTTAATTTATATATATATGTAAAATGTTCCCCTGAATCGATTGGTGAAGACTAGAACGTTCTACCCTTTCAATTAGTCGAGTTATGAGTATTTTTGGTTTTATAAAGTGGATTTTCGAAAATTTCATTACGTTATTTGAAGGCGAAATAATGATTTTATTGAAAAACAGACTGTGCCAGTCGATTTTTCGTCGCAAAAAACCCCCGATAACCAATTTATAGCCAATTTCATGCCGCAAACTTTTTTTTTTTGTTGGAAATTTTGAAGCAAGGGGTAGGTATGGAAATATTTTGCGAATTAAAATGCTCTCTGCTATCTCCCTTAATACTAGTGAAAAGCGACTCAAAATTCATATCTACATGTAAAATGTTCCCCTGAATCGATTGGTGAAGACTAGAACGTTCTATCTCTTCAATTAGTCGAGTTATGGATACATGAAGTTTCAGAAATTGGATTTTCGAATATTTTCACGATTTAATTTGCTCTCTGCTATCTCCCTTAATGCTTGGAAATATGAACTCTTAATTTTTATCTATATGTAAAATGTTCCCCTGAATCGATTGGTGAAGACTAGAACGTTCTACCTTTCCAATTAGTCGAGTTATGAGTATTTTTGGTTTTATAAGGTGGATTTTCGAAAATTTCATTACGTTATTTGAAGGCGAAATAATGATTTTATTGAAAAACAGACTGTGCCAGTCGATTTTTCGTCGCAAAAAACCCCCGATTACCAATTTATAGCCAATTTCATGCCGCAAAATTTTTTTTTTGTTGGAAATTTTGAAGCAAGGGGTAGGTATGGAAATATTTTGCGAATTAAATTGCTCTCTGCTATCTCCCTTAATACTATTGAAAAGCGACTCAAAATTCATATCTATATGTAAATTGTTCCCCTGAATCGATTGGTGAAGACTAGAACGTTCTATCACTTCAATTAGTCGAGTTATGGATTCATGAAGTTGCAGAAATTGGATTTTCGAATATTTTCACGATTTAATTTGCTCTCTGCTATCTCCTTTAATGCTTGGAAATATGAACTCTAAATTAATATCTATATGTAAATTGTTCTCCTGAATCGATTGGTGAAGACTAGAACGTTCTATCTCTTCAAATAGTCGAGTTATGGATTCATGAAGTTTCAGAAATTGGATTTTCGAATATTTTCACGATTTAATTTGCTCTCTGCTATCTCCTTTAATGCTTGGAAATATGAACTCTGAATTCATATCTATATGTAAAATGTTCCCCTGAATCGATTGGTGAAGACTAGAACGTTCTATCTCTTCAATTAGTCGAGTTATGGATACATGAAGTTTCAGAAATTGGATTTTCGAATATTTTCACGATTTAATTTGCTCTCTGCTATCTCCCTTAATGCTTGGAAATATGAACTCTGTATTTATATCTATATGTAAAATGTTCCCCTGAATCGATTGGTGAAGACTAGAACGTTCTACCTTTTCAATTAGTCGAGTTATGAGTATTTTTGGTTTTATAAAGTGGATTTTCGAAAATTTCATTACGTTATTTGAAGGCGAAATAATGATTTTATTGAAAAACAGACTGTGCCAGTCGATTTTTCGTCGCAAAAAACCCCCGATTACCAATTTATAGCCAATTTCATGCCGCAAAATTTTTTTTTGTTGGAAATTTTGAAGCAAGGGGTAGGTATGGAAATATTTTGCGAATTAAATTGCTCTCTGCTATCTCCCTTAATACTAGTAAAAAGCGACTTAAAATTCATATCTATATGTAAAATGTTCCCCTGAATCGATTGGTGAAGACTAGAACGTTCTATCTCTTCAATTAGTCGAGTTATGGATACATGAAGTTTCAGAAATTGGATTTTCGAATATTTTCACGATTTAATTTGCTCTCTGCTATCTCCCTTAATGCTTGGAAATATGAACTCTTAATTCATATATATATGTAAAATGTTCCCCTGAATCGATTGGTGGAGACTAGAACGTTCTACCTTTTCAATTAGTCGAGTTATGAGTATTTTTGGTTTTATAAAGTGGATTTTCGAAAATTTCATTACGTTATTTGAAGGCGAAATAATGATTTTATTGAAAAACAGACTGTGCCAGTCGATTTTTCGTAGCAAAAAACCCCCGATAACCAATTTATAGCCAATTTCATACCGCAAAATTTTTTTTTTTTGTTGGAAATTTTGAAGCAAGGGGTAGGTATGGAAATATTTTGCGAATTAAAATGCTCTCTGCTATCTCCCTTAATACTAGTAAAAAGCGACTCAAAATTCATATCTACATGTAAAATGTTCCCCTGAATCGATTGGTGAAGACTAGAACGTTCTATCTCTTCAATTAGTCGAGTTATGGATACATAAAGTTTCAGAAATTGGATTTTCGAATATTTTCACGATTTAATTTGCTCTCTGCTATCTCCTTTAATGCTTGGAAATATGAACTCTAAATTCATATCTATATGTAAAATGTTCCCCTGAATCTATTGGTGAAGACTAGAACGTTCTATCTCTTCAATTAGTCGAGTTATGGATACATGAAGTTTCAGAAATTGGATTTTCGAATATTTTCACGATTTAATTTGCTCTCTGCTATCTCCCTTAATGCTTGGAAATATGAACTCTGTATTTATATCTATATGTAAAATGTTCCCCTGAATCGATTGGTGAAGACAAGAACGTTCTACCTTCTCAATTAGTCGAGTTATGAGTATTTTTGGTTTTATAAAGTGGATTTTCGAAAATTTCATTACGTTATTTGAAGGCGAAATAATGATTTTATTGAAAAACAGACTGTGTCAGTCGATTTTTCGTCGCAAAAACCCCCGATAACCAATTTATAGCCAATTTCATACCGCAAAATTTTTTTTTTTGTTGGAAATTTTGAAGCAAGGGGTAGGTATGGAAATATTTTGCGAATTAAATTGCTCTCTGCTATCTCCCTTAATACTAGTGAAAAGCGACTCAAAATTCATATCTATATGTAAATTGTTCCCCTGAATCGATTGGTGAAGACTAGAACGTTCTATCTCTTCAATTAGTCGAGTTATGGATTCATGAAGTTTCAGAAATTGGATTTTCGAATATTTTCACGATTTAATTTGCTCTCTGCTATCTCCTTTAATGCTTGGAAATATGGACTCTTAATTTATATCTATGTGTAAAATGTTCCCCTGAATCGATTGGTGAAGACTAGAACGTTCTATCTCTTTAATTAGTCGAGTTATGGATACATGAAGTTTCAGAAATTGGATTTTCGAATATTTTCACGATTTAATTTGCTCTCTGCTATCTCCCTTAATGCTTGGAAATATAAACTCTGTATTTATATCTATATGTAAAATGTTCCCCTGAATCGATTGGTGAAGACTAGAACGTACTACCTTTTCAATTAGTCGAGTTATGAGTATTTTTGGTTTTATAAAGTGTATTTTCGAAAATTTCATTACGTTATTTGAAGGCGAAATAATGATTTTATTGAAAAACAGACTGTGCCAGTCGATTTTTCGTCGCAAAAAACCCCCGATAACCAATTTATAGCCAATTTCATGCCGCAAAATTTTTTTTTTTGTTGGAAATTTTGAAGCAAGGGGTAGGTATGGAAATATTTTGCGAATTAAAATGCTCTCTGCTATCTCCCTTAATACTAGTGAAAAGCGACTCAAAATTCATATCTACATGTAAAATGTTCCCCTGAATCGATTGGTGAAGACTAGAACGTTCTATCTCTTCAATTAGTCGAGTTATGGATTCATGAAGTTTCAGAAATTGGATTTTCGAATATTTTCACGATTTAATTTGCTCTCTGCTATCTCCTTTAATGCTTGGAAATATGAACTCTAAATTCATATCTATATGTAAAATGTTCCCCTGAATCGATTGGTGAAGACTTGAACGTTCTATCTCTTCAATTAGTCGAGTTATGGATACATGAAGTTTCAGAAATTGGATTTTCGAATATTTTCACGATTTAATTTGCTCTCTGCTATCTCCCTTAATGCTTGGAAATATGAACTCTTAATTTATATATATATGTAAAATGTTCCCCTGAATCGATTGGTGGAGACTAGAACGTTCTACCCTTTCAATTAGTCGAGTTATGAGTATTTTTGGTTTTATAAAGTGGATTTTCGAAAATTTCATTACGTTATTTGAAGGCGAAATAATGATTTTATTGAAAAACAGACTGTGCCAGTCGATTTTTCGTCGCAAAAAACCCCCGATAACCAATTTATAGCCAATTTCATGCCGCAAACTTTTTTTTTTTGTTGGAAATTTTGAATGAATGCTCTCTGCTATCTCCCTTAATACTAGTGAAAAGCGACTCAAAATTCATATCTACATGTAAAATGTTCCCCTGAATCGATTGGTGAAGACTAGAACGTTCTATCTCTTCAATTAGTCGAGTTATGGATACATGAAGTTTCAGAAATTGGATTTTCGAATATTTTCACGATTTAATTTGCTCTCTGCTATCTCCCTTAATGCTTGGAAATATGAACTCTTAATTTATATCTATATGTAAAATGTTCCCCTGAATCGATTGGTGAAGACTAGAACGTTCTACCTCTCTAATTAGTCGAGTTATGAGTATTTTTGGTTTTATAAAGTGGATTTTCGAAAATTTCATTACGTTATTTGGAGGCGAAATAATGATTTCATTGAAAAACAGACTGTGCCAGTCGATTTTTCGTCGCAAAAAATCCCCGATTACCAATTTATAGCCAATTTCATGCCGCAAAAATTTTTTTTTGTTGGAAATTTTGAAGCAAGGGGTAGGTATGGAAATATTTTGCGAATTAAATTGCTCTCTGCTATCTCCCTTAATACTAGTGAAAAGCGACTCAAAATTCATATCTATATGTAAATTGTTCCCCTGAATCGATTGGTGAAGACTAGAACGTTCTATCTCTTCAAATAGTCGAGTTATGGATTCATGAAGTTTCAGAAATTGGATTTTCGAATATTTTCACGATTTAATTTGCTCTCTGCTATCTCCTTTAATGCTTGGAAATATGAACTCTAAATTCTGTCTATATGTAAAATGTTCCCCTGAATCGATTGGTGAAGACTAGAACGTTCTATCTCTTCAATTAGTCGAGTTATGGATACATGAAGTTTCAGAAATTGGATTTTCGAATATTTTCACGATTTAATTTGCTCTCTGCTATCTCCCTTAATGCTTGGAAATATGAACTCTTAATTTATATCTATATGTAAAATGTTCCCCTGAATCGATTGGTGAAGACTAGAACGTTCTACCTCTCTAATTAGTCGAGTTATGAGTATTTTTGGTTTTATAAAGTGGATTTTCGAAAATTTCATTACGTTATTTGGAGGCGAAATAATGATTTCATTGAAAAACAGACTGTGCCAGTCGATTTTTCGTCGCAAAAAATCCCCGATTACCAATTTATAGCCAATTTCATGCCGCAAAAATTTTTTTTTGTTGGAAATTTTGAAGCAAGGGGTAGGTATGGAAATATTTTGCGAATTAAATTGCTCTCTGCTATCTCCCTTAATACTAGTGAAAAGCGACTCAAAATTCATATCTATATGTAAATTGTTCCCCTGAATCGATTGGTGAAGACTAGAACGTTCTATCTCTTCAAATAGTCGAGTTATGGATTCATGAAGTTTCAGAAATTGGATTTTCGAATATTTTCACGATTTAATTTGCTCTCTGCTATCTCCTTTAATGCTTGGAAATATGAACTCTAAATTCTGTCTATATGTAAAATGTTCCCCTGAATCGATTGGTGAAGACTAGAACGTTCTATCTCTTCAATTAGTCGAGTTATGGATACATGAAGTTTCAGAAATTGGATTTTCGAATATTTTCACGATTTAATTTGCTCTCTGCTATCTCCCTTAATGCTTGGAAATATGAACTCTGTATTTATATCTATATGTAAAATGTTCCCCTGAATCGATTGGTGAAGACTAGAACGTTCTACCTTTTCAATTAGTCGAGTTATGGGTATTTTTGGTTTTATAAAGTGGATTTTCGAAAATTTCATTACGTTATTTGAAGGCGAAATAATGATTTTATTGAAAAACAGACTGTGCCAGTCGATTTTTCGTCGCAAAAAACCCCCCATTACCAATTTATAGCCAATTTCATGCCGCAAAATTTTTTTTTTGTTGGAAATTTTGAAGCAAGGGGTAGGTATGGAAATATTTTGCGAATTAAATTGCTCTCTGCTATCTCCCTTAATACCAGTAAGAAGCGACTCAAAATTCATATCTATATGTAAAATGTTCCCCTGAATCGATTGGTGAAGACTAGAACGTTCTATCTCTTCAATTAGTCGAGTTATGGATACATGAAGTTTCAGAAATTGGATTTTCGAATATTTTCACGATTTAATTTGCTCTCTGCTATCTCCCTTAATGCTTGGAAATATGAACTCTGTATTCATATCTATATGTAAAATGTTCCCCTGAATCGATTGGTGAAGACTAGAACGTTCTACCTTTTCAATTAGTCGAGTTATGAGTATTTTTGGTTTTATAAAGTGGATTTTCGAAAATTTCATTACGTTATTTGAAGGCGAAATAATGATTTTATTGAAAAACAGACTGTGTCAGTCGATTTTTCGTCGCAAAAACCCCCGATAACCAATTTATAGCCAATTTCATACCGCAAAATTTTTTTTTTTGTTGGAAATTTTGAAGCAAGGGGTAGGTATGGAAATATTTTGCGAATTAAAATGCTCTCTGCTATCTCCCTTAATACCAGTAAGAAGCGACTCAAAATTCATATCTATATGTAAAATGTTCCCCTGAATCGATTGGTGAAGACTAGAACGTTCTATCTCTTCAATTAGTCGAGTTATGGATACATGAAGTTTCAGAAATTGGATTTTCGAATATTTTCACGATTTAATTTGCTCTCTGCTATCTCCCTTAATGCTTGGAAATATGAACTCTGTATTTATATCTATATGTAAAATGTTCCCCTGAATCGATTGGTGAAGACTAGAACGTTCTATCTCTTCAATTAGTCGAGTTATGGATTCATGAAGTTTCAGAAATTGGATTTTCGAATATTTTCACGATTTAATTTGCTCTCTGCTATCTCCTTTAATGCTTGGAAATATGGACTCTTAATTTATATCTATGTGTAAAATGTTCCCCTGAATCGATTGGTGAAGACTAGAACGTTCTATCTCTTTAATTAGTCGAGTTATGGATACATGAAGTTTCAGAAATTGGATTTTCGAATATTTTCACGATTTAATTTGCTCTCTGCTATCTCCCTTAATGCTTGGAAATATAAACTCTGTATTTATATCTATATGTAAAATGTTCCCCTGAATCGATTGGTGAAGACTAGAACGTTCTACCTCTTCAATTAGTCGAGTTATGAGTATTTTTGGTTTTATAAAGTGGATTTTCGAAAATTTCATTACGTTATTTGAAGGCGAAATAATGACTCTATTGAAAAGCAGACTGTGCCAGTCAATTTTTCGTCGCAAAAAACCCCCGTTCACCAATTTATAGCCAATTTCATGCCGCAAAATTTTTTTTTTGTTGGAAATTTTGAAGCAAGGGGTAGGTATGGAAATATTTTGCGAATTAAATTGCTCTCTGCTATCTCCCTTAATACTAGTGAAAAGCGACTCAAAATTCATATCTAAATGTAAAATGTTCCCCTGAATCGATTGGTGAAGACTAGAACGTTCTATCTCTTCAATTAGTCGAGTTATGGATACATGAAGTTTCAGAAATTGGATTTTCGAATATTTTCACGATTTAATTTGCTCTCTGCTATCTCCCTTAATGCTTGGAAATATGAACTCTTAATTTATATATATATGTAAAATGTTCCCCTGAATCGATTGGTGAAGACTAGAACGTTCTACCTTTTCAATTAGTCGAGTTATGAGTATTTTTGGTTTTATAAAGTGGATTTTCGAAAATTTCATTACGTTATTTGAAGGCGAAATAATGATTTTATTGAAAAACAGACTGTGCCAGTCGATTTTTCGTCGCAAAAAACCCCCGATAACCAATTTATAGCCAATTTCATGCCGCAAAATTTTTTTTTTGTTGGAAATTTTGAAGCAAGGGGTAGGTATGGAAATATTTTGCGAATTAAATTGCTCTCTGCTATCTCCCTTAATACTAGTAAAAAGCGACTCAAAATTCATATCCATATGTAAAATGTTCCCCTGAATCGATTGGTGAAGACTAGAACGTTCTACCTTTTTAATTAGTCGAGTTATGAGTATTTTTGGTTTTATAAAGTGGATTTTCGAAAATTTCATTACGTTATTTGAAGGCGAAATAATGATTTTATTGAAAAACAGACTGTGCCAGTCGATTTTTCGTCGCAAAAAACCCCCGATAACCAATTTATAGCCAATTTCATGCCGCAAAATTTTTTTTTTTGTTGGAAATTTTGAAGCAAGGGGTAGGTATGGAAATATTTTGCGAATTAAAATGCTCTCTGCTATCTCCCTTAATACTAGTGAAAAGCGACTCAAAATTCATATCTACCTGTAAAATGTTCCCCTGAATCGATTGGTGAAGACTAGAACGTTCTATCTCTTCAATTAGTCGAGTTATGGATTCATGAAGTTTCAGAAATTGGATTTTCGAATATTTTCACGATTTAATTTGCTCTCTGCTATCTCCTTTAATGCTTGGAAATATGAACTCTAAATTCATATCTATATGTAAAATGTTCCCCTGAATCGATTGGTGAAGACTTGAACGTTCTATCTCTTCAATTAGTCGAGTTATGGATACATGAAGTTTCAGAAATTGGATTTTCGAATATTTTCACGATTTAATTTGCTCTCTGCTATCTCCCTTAATGCTTGGAAATATGAACTCTTAATTTATATATATATGTAAAATGTTCCCCTGAATCGATTGGTGGAGACTAGAACGTTCTACCCTTTCAATTAGTCGAGTTATGAGTATTTTTGGTTTTATAAAGTGGATTTTCGAAAATTTCATTACGTTATTTGAAGGCGAAATAATGATTTTATTGAAAAACAGACTGTGCCAGTCGATTTTTCGTCGCAAAAAACCCCCGATAACCAATTTATAGCCAATTTCATGCCGCAAACTTTTTTTTTTTGTTGGAAATTTTGAATGAATGCTCTCTGCTATCTCCCTTAATACTAGTGAAAAGCGACTCAAAATTCATATCTACATGTAAAATGTTCCCCTGAATCGATTGGTGAAGACTAGAACGTTCTATCTCTTCAATTAGTCGAGTTATGGATTCATGAAGTTTCAGAAATTGGATTTTCGAATATTTTCACGATTTAATTTGCTCTCTGCTATCTCCTTTAATGCTTGGAAATATGAACTCTAAATTCTGTCTATATGTAAAATGTTCCCCTGAATCGATTGGTGAAGACTAGAACGTTCTATCTCTTCAATTAGTCGAGTTATGGATACATGAAGTTTCAGAAATTGGATTTTCGAATATTTTCACGATTTAATTTGCTCTCTGCTATCTCCCTTAATGCTTGGAAATATGAACTCTTAATTTATATCTATATGTAAAATGTTCCCCTGAATCGATTGGTGAAGACTAGAACGTTCTACCTCTCTAATTAGTCGAGTTATGAGTATTTTTGGTTTTATAAAGTGGATTTTCGAAAATTTCATTACGTTATTTGGAGGCGAAATAATGATTTCATTGAAAAACAGACTGTGCCAGTCGATTTTTCGTCGCAAAAAATCCCCGATTACCAATTTATAGCCAATTTCATGCCGCAAAAATTTTTTTTTGTTGGAAATTTTGAAGCAAGGGGTAGGTATGGAAATATTTTGCGAATTAAATTGCTCTCTGCTATCTCCCTTAATACTAGTGAAAAGCGACTCAAAATTCATATCTATATGTAAATTGTTCCCCTGAATCGATTGGTGAAGACTAGAACGTTCTATCTCTTCAAATAGTCGAGTTATGGATTCATGAAGTTTCAGAAATTGGATTTTCGAATATTTTCACGATTTAATTTGCTCTCTGCTATCTCCTTTAATGCTTGGAAATATGAACTCTAAATTCTGTCTATATGTAAAATGTTCCCCTGAATCGATTGGTGAAGACTAGAACGTTCTATCTCTTCAATTAGTCGAGTTATGGATACATGAAGTTTCAGAAATTGGATTTTCGAATATTTTCACGATTTAATTTGCTCTCTGCTATCTCCCTTAATGCTTGGAAATATGAACTCTGTATTTATATCTATATGTAAAATGTTCCCCTGAATCGATTGGTGAAGACTAGAACGTTCTACCTTTTCAATTAGTCGAGTTATGGGTATTTTTGGTTTTATAAAGTGGATTTTCGAAAATTTCATTACGTTATTTGAAGGCGAAATAATGATTTTATTGAAAAACAGACTGTGCCAGTCGATTTTTCGTCGCAAAAAACCCCCCATTACCAATTTATAGCCAATTTCATGCCGCAAAATTTTTTTTTTGTTGGAAATTTTGAAGCAAGGGGTAGGTATGGAAATATTTTGCGAATTAAATTGCTCTCTGCTATCTCCCTTAATACCAGTAAGAAGCGACTCAAAATTCATATCTGTATGTAAAATGTTCCCCTGAATCGATTGGTGAAGACTAGAACGTTCTATCTCTTCAATTAGTCGAGTTATGGATACATGAAGTTTCAGAAATTGGATTTTCGAATATTTTCACGATTTAATTTGCTCTCTGCTATCTCCCTTAATGCTTGGAAATATGAACTCTGTATTTATATCTATATGTAAAATGTTCCCCTGAATCGATTGGTGAAGACTAGAACGTTCTATCTCTTCAATTAGTCGAGTTATGGATACATGAAGTTTCAGAAATTGGATTTTCGAATATTTTCACGATTTAATTTGCTCTCTGCTATCTCCCTTAATGCTTGGAAATATGAACTCTCAATTAATATCTATATGTAAAATGTTCCCCTGAATCGATTGGTGAAGACTAGAACGTTCTACCTCTTCAATTAGTCGAGTTATGAGTATTTTTGGTTTTATAAAGTGGATTTTCGAAAATTTCATTACGTTATTTGGAGGCGAAATAATGATTTCATTGAAAAACAGACTGTGCCAGTCGATTTTTCGTCGCAAAAAATCCCCGATTACCAATTTATAGCCAATTTCATGCCGCAAAAATTTTTTTTTGTTGGAAATTTTGAAGCAAGGGGTAGGTATGGAAATATTTTGCGAATTAAATTGCTCTCTGCTATCTCCCTTAATACTAGTGAAAAGCGACTCAAAATTCATATCTATATGTAAATTGTTCCCCTGAATCGATTGGTGAAGACTAGAACGTTCTATCTCTTCAAATAGTCGAGTTATGGATTCATGAAGTTTCAGAAATTGGATTTTCGAATATTTTCACGATTTAATTTGCTCTCTGCTATCTCCTTTAATGCTTGGAAATATGAACTCTAAATTCTGTCTATATGTAAAATGTTCCCCTGAATCGATTGGTGAAGACTAGAACGTTCTATCTCTTCAATTAGTCGAGTTATGGATACATGAAGTTTCAGAAATTGGATTTTCGAATATTTTCACGATTTAATTTGCTCTCTGCTATCTCCCTTAATGCTTGGAAATATGAACTCTGTATTTATATCTATATGTAAAATGTTCCCCTGAATCGATTGGTGAAGACTAGAACGTTCTACCTTTTCAATTAGTCGAGTTATGGGTATTTTTGGTTTTATAAAGTGGATTTTCGAAAATTTCATTACGTTATTTGAAGGCGAAATAATGATTTTATTGAAAAACAGACTGTGCCAGTCGATTTTTCGTCGCAAAAAAACCCCCCATTACCAATTTATAGCCAATTTCATGCCGCAAAATTTTTTTTTTGTTGGAAATTTTGAAGCAAGGGGTAGGTATGGAAATATTTTGCGAATTAAATTGCTCTCTGCTATCTCCCTTAATACCAGTAAGAAGCGACTCAAAATTCATATCTATATGTAAAATGTTCCCCTGAATCGATTGGTGAAGACTAGAACGTTCTATCTCTTCAATTAGTCGAGTTATGGATACATGAAGTTTCAGAAATTGGATTTTCGAATATTTTCACGATTTAATTTGCTCTCTGCTATCTCCCTTAATGCTTGGAAATATGAACTCTGTATTTATATCTATATGTAAAATGTTCCCCTGAATCGATTGGTGAAGACTAGAACGTTCTACCTTTTCAATTAGTCGAGTTATGAGTATTTTTGGTTTTATAAAGTGGATTTTCGAAAATTTCATTACGTTATTTGAAGGCGAAATAATGATTTTATTGAAAAACAGACTGTGCCAGTCGATTTTTCGTCGCAAAAAACCCCCGATTACCAATTTATAGCCAATTTCATGCCGCAAAATTTTTTTTTGTTGGAAATTTTGAAGCAAGGGGTAGGTATGGAAATATTTTGCGAATTAAATTGCTCTCTGCTATCTCCCTTAATACCAGTAAAAAGCGACTCAAAATTCATATCTATATGTAAATTGTTCCCCTGAATCGATTGGTGAAGACTAGAACGTTCTATCTCTTCAAATAGTCGAGTTATGGATACATGAAGTTTCAGAAATTGGATTTTCGAATATTTTCATGATTTAATTTGCTCTCTGCTATCTCCCTTAATGCTTGGAAATATGAACTCTTAATTTATATATATATGTAAAATGTTCCCCTGAATCGATTGGTGAAGACTAGAACGTTCTACCTTTCCAATTAGTCGAGTTATGAGTATTTTTGGTTTTATAAAGTGGATTTTCGAAAATTTCATTACGTTATTTGAAGGCGAAATAATGATTTTATTGAAAAACAGACTGTGCCAGTCGATTTTTCGTCGCAAAAAACCCCCGATAACCAATTTATAGCCAATTTCATGCCGCAAAATTTTTTTTTTTGTTGGAAATTTTGAAGCAAGGGGTAGGTATGGAAATATTTTGCGAATTAAAATGCTCTCTGCTATCTCCCTTAATACTAGTGAAAAGCGACTCAAAATTCATATCTACATGTAAAATGTTCCCCTGAATCGATTGGTGAAGACTAGAACGTTCTATCTCTTCAATTAGTCGAGTTATGGATACATGAAGTTTCAGAAATTGGATTTTCGAATATTTTCACGATTTAATTTGCTCTCTGCTATCTCCCTTAATGCTTGGAAATATGAACTCTGTATTTATATCTATATGTAAAATGTTCCCCTGAATCGATTGGTGAAGACTAGAACGTTCTACCTCTTCAATTAGTCGAGTTATGAGTATTTTTGGTTTTATAAAGTGGATTTTCGAAAATTTCATTACGTTATTTGAAGGCGAAATAATGATTTTATTGAAAAACAGACTGTGCCAGTCGATTTTTCGTCGCAAAAAACCCCCGATTACCAATTTATAGCCAATTTCATGCCGCAAAATTGTTTTTTTGTTGGAAATTTTGAAGCAAGGGGTAGGTATGGAAATATTTTGCGAATTAAATTGCTCTCTGCTATCTCCCTTAATACTAGTGAAAAGCGACTCAAAATTCATATCTATATGTAAATTGTTCCCCTGAATCGATTGGTGAAGACTAGAACGTTCTATCTCTTCAAATAGTCGAGTTATGGATTCATGAAGTTTCAGAAATTGGATTTTCGAATATTTTCACGATTTAATTTGCTCTCTGCTATCTCCTTTAATGCTTGGAAATATGAACTCTAAATTCTGTCTATATGTAAAATGTTCCCCTGAATCGATTGGTGAAGACTAGAACGTTCTATCTCTTCAATTAGTCGAGTTATGGATACATGAAGTTTCAGAAATTGGATTTTCGAATATTTTCACGATTTAATTTGCTCTCTGCTATCTCCCTTAATGCTTGGAAATATGAACTCTTAATTTATATCTATATGTAAAATGTTCCCCTGAATCGATTGGTGAAGACTAGAACGTTCTACCTCTCTAATTAGTCGAGTTATGAGTATTTTTGGTTTTATAAAGTGGATTTTCGAAAATTTCATTACGTTATTTGGAGGCGAAATAATGATTTCATTGAAAAACAGACTGTGCCAGTCGATTTTTCGTCGCAAAAAATCCCCGATTACCAATTTATAGCCAATTTCATGCCGCAAAAATTTTTTTTTGTTGGAAATTTTGAAGCAAGGGGTAGGTATGGAAATATTTTGCGAATTAAATTGCTCTCTGCTATCTCCCTTAATACTAGTGAAAAGCGACTCAAAATTCATATCTATATGTAAATTGTTCCCCTGAATCGATTGGTGAAGACTAGAACGTTCTATCTCTTCAAATAGTCGAGTTATGGATTCATGAAGTTTCAGAAATTGGATTTTCGAATATTTTCACGATTTAATTTGCTCTCTGCTATCTCCTTTAATGCTTGGAAATATGAACTCTAAATTCTGTCTATATGTAAAATGTTCCCCTGAATCGATTGGTGAAGACTAGAACGTTCTATCTCTTCAATTAGTCGAGTTATGGATACATGAAGTTTCAGAAATTGGATTTTCGAATATTTTCACGATTTAATTTGCTCTCTGCTATCTCCCTTAATGCTTGGAAATATGAACTCTGTATTTATATCTATATGTAAAATGTTCCCCTGAATCGATTGGTGAAGACTAGAACGTTCTACCTTTTCAATTAGTCGAGTTATGGGTATTTTTGGTTTTATAAAGTGGATTTTCGAAAATTTCATTACGTTATTTGAAGGCGAAATAATGATTTTATTGAAAAACAGACTGTGCCAGTCGATTTTTCGTCGCAAAAAACCCCCCATTACCAATTTATAGCCAATTTCATGCCGCAAAATTTTTTTTTTGTTGGAAATTTTGAAGCAAGGGGTAGGTATGGAAATATTTTGCGAATTAAATTGCTCTCTGCTATCTCCCTTAATACTAGTAAAAAGCGACTCAAAATTCATATCCATATGTAAAATGTTCCCCTGAATCGATTGGTGAAGACTAGAACGTTCTATCTCTTCAACTAGTCGAGTTATGGATACATGAAGTTTCAGAAATTGGATTTTCGAATATTTTCACGATTTAATTTGCTCTCTGCTATCTCCCTTAATGCTTGGAAATATGAACTCTTAATTTATATCTATATGTAAAATGTTCCCCTGAATCGATTGGTGAAGACTTGAACGTTCTATCTCTTCAATTAGTCGAGTTATGGATACATGAAGTTTCAGAAATTGGATTTTCGAATATTTTCACGATTTAATTTGCTCTCTGCTATCTCCCTTAATGCTTGGAAATATGAACTCTTAATTTATATATATATGTAAAATGTTCCCCTGAATCGATTGGTGAAGACTAGAACGTTCTACCCTTTCAATTAGTCGAGTTATGAGTATTTTTGGTTTTATAAAGTGGATTTTCGAAAATTTCATTACGTTATTTGAAGGCGAAATAATGATTTTATTGAAAAACAGACTGTGCCAGTCGATTTTTCGTCGCAAAAAACCCCCGATAACCAATTTATAGCCAATTTCATGCCGCAAACTTTTTTTTTTTGTTGGAAATTTTGAAGCAAGGGGTAGGTATGGAAATATTTTGCGAATTAAAATGCTCTCTGCTATCTCCCTTAATACTAGTGAAAAACGACTCAAAATTCATATCTATATGTAAATTGTTCCCCTGAATCGATTGGTGAAGACTAGAACGTTCTATCTCTTCAAATAGTCGAGTTATGGATTCATGAAGTTTCAGAAATTGGATTTTCGAATATTTTCACGATTTAATTTGCTCTCTGCTATCTCCTTTAATGCTTGGAAATATGAACTCTAAATTCATATCTATATGTAAAATGTTCCCCTGAATCGATTGGTGAAGACTAGAACGTTCTATCTCTTCAATTAGTCGAGTTATGGATACATGAAGTTTCAGAAATTGGATTTTCGAATATTTTCACGATTTAATTTGCTCTCTGCTATCTCCCTTAATGCTTGGAAATATGAACTCTGTATTCATATCTATATGTAAAATGTTCCCCTGAATCGATTGGTGAAGACTAGAACGTTCTACCTTTTCAATTAGTCGAGTTATGGGTATTTTTGGTTTTATAAAGTGGATTTTCGAAAATTTCATTACGTTATTTGAAGGCGAAATAATGATTTTATTGAAAAACAGACTGTGCCAGTCGATTTTTTGTCGCAAACCCCCATTACCAATTTATAGCCAATTTCATGCCGCAAAATTTTTTTTTGTTGGAAATTTTGAAGCAAGGGGTAGGTATGGAAATATTTTGCGAATTAAATTGCTCTCTGCTATCTCCCTTAATACTAGTAAAAAGCGACTCAAAATTCATATCCATATGTAAAATGTTCCCCTGAATCGATTGGTGAAGACTAGAACGTTCTATCTCTTCAATTAGTTGAGTTATGGATACATGAAGTTTCAGAAATTGGATTTTCGAATATTTTCACGATTTAATTTGCTCTCTGCTATCTCCCTTAATGCTTGGAAATATGAACTCTTAATTTATATCTATATGTAAAATGTTCCCCTGAATCGATTGGTGAAGACTTGAACGTTCTATCTCTTCAATTAGTCGAGTTATGGATACATGAAGTTTCAGAAATTGGATTTTCGAATATTTTCACGATTTAATTTGCTCTCTGCTATCTCCCTTAATGCTTGGAAATATGAACTCTTAATTTATATATATATGTAAAATGTTCCCCTGAATCGATTGGTGAAGACTAGAACGTTCTACCCTTTCAATTAGTCGAGTTATGAGTATTTTTGGTTTTATAAAGTGGATTTTCGAAAATTTCATTACGTTATTTGAAGGCGAAATAATGATTTTATTGAAAAACAGACTGTGCCAGTCGATTTTTCGTCGCAAAAAACCCCCGATAACCAATTTATAGCCAATTTCATGCCGCAAACTTTTTTTTTTTGTTGGAAATTTTGAAGCAAGGGGTAGGTATGGAAATATTTTGCGAATTAAAATGCTCTCTGCTATCTCCCTTAATACTAGTGAAAAGCGACTCAAAATTCATATCTACATGTAAAATGTTCCCCTGAATCGATTGGTGAAGACTAGAACGTTCTATCTCTTCAATTAGTCGAGTTATGGATACATGAAGTATCAGAAATTGGATTTTCGAATATTTTCACGATTTAATTTGCTCTCTGCTATCTCCCTTAATGCTTGGAAATATGAACTCTTAATTTATATCTATATGTAAAATGTTCCCCTGAATCGATTGGTGAAGACTAGAACGTTCTACCTTTTCAATTAGTCGAGTTATGAGTATTTTTGGTTTTATAAGGTGGATTTTCGAAAATTTCATTACGTTATTTGAAGGCGAAATAATGATTTTATTGAAAAACAGACTGTGCCAGTCGATTTTTCGTCGCAAAAAACCCCCGATTACCAATTTATAGCCAATTTCATGCCGCAAAATTTTTTTTTTGTTGGAAATTTTGAAGCAAGGGGTAGGTATGGAAATATTTTGCGAATTAAATTGCTCTCTGCTATCTCCCTTAATACTATTGAAAAGCGACTCAAAATTCATATCTATATGTAAATTGTTCCCCTGAATCGATTGGTGAAGACTAGAACGTTCTATCACTTCAATTAGTCGAGTTATGGATTCATGAAGTTGCAGAAATTGGATTTTCGAATATTTTCACGATTTAATTTGCTCTCTGCTATCTCCTTTAATGCTCGGAAATATGAACTCTAAATTCATATCTATATGTAAAATGTTCCCCTGAATCGATTGGTGGAGACTAGAACGTTCTATCTCTTCAATTAGTCGAGTTATGGATACATGAAGTTTCAGAAATTGGATTTTCGAATATTTTCACGATTTAATTTGCTCTCTGCTATCTCCCTTAATGCTTGGAAATATGAACTCTTAATTTATATCTATATGTAAAATGTTCCCCTGAATCGATTGGTGAAGACTAGAACGTTCTACCTCTCTAATTAGTCGAGTTATGAGTATTTTTGGTTTTATAAAGTGGATTTTCGAAAATTTCATTACGTTATTTGGAGGCGAAATAATGATTTCATTGAAAAACAGACTGTGCCAGTCGATTTTTCGTCGCAAAAAACTCCCGATTACCAATTTATAGCCAATTTCATGCCGCAAAAATTTTTTTTTGTTGGAAATTTTGAAGCAAGGGGTAGGTATGGAAATATTTTGCGAATTAAATTGCTCTCTGCTATCTCCCTTAATACTAGTGAAAAGCGACTCAAAATTCATATCTATATGTAAATTGTTCCCCTGAATCGATTGGTGAAGACTAGAACGTTCTATCTCTTCAAATAGTCGAGTTATGGATTCATGAAGTTTCAGAAATTGGATTTTCGAATATTTTCACGATTTAATTTGCTCTCTGCTATCTCCTTTAATGCTTGGAAATATGAACTCTGAATTCATATCTATATGTAAAATGTTCCCCTAAATCGATTGGTGAAGACTAGAACGTTCTATCTCTTCAATTAGTCGGGTTATGGATACATGAAGTTTCAGAAATTGGATTTTCGAATATTTTCACGATTTAATTTGCTCTCTGCTATCTCCCTTAATGCTTGGAAATATGAACTCTGTATTTATATCTATATGTAAAATGTTCCCCTGAATCGATTGGTGAAGACTAGAACGTTCTACCTTTTCAATTAGTCGAGTTATGAGTATTTTTGGTTTTATAAAGTGGATTTTCGAAAATTTCATTACGTTATTTGAAGGCGAAATAATGATTTTATTGAAAAACAGACTGTGCCAGTCGATTTTTCGTCGCAAAAAACCCCCGATTACCAATTTATAGCCAATTTCATGCCGCAAAATTTTTTTTTTGTTGGAAATTTTGAAGCAAGGGGTAGGTATGGAAATATTTTGCGAATTAAATTGCTCTCTGCTATCTCCCTTAATACTAGTAAAAAGCGACTCAAAATTCATATCTATATGTAAAATGTTCCCCTGAATCGATTGGTGAAGACTAGAACGTTCTATCTCTTCAATTAGTCGAGTTATGGATACATGAAGTTTCAGAAATTGGATTTTCGAATATTTTCACGATTTAATTTGCTCTCTGCTATCTCCTTTAAGGCTTGGAAATATGAACTCTAAATTCATATCTATATGTAAAATGTTCCCCTGAATCTATTGGTGAAGACTAGAACGTTCTATCTCTTTAATTAGTCGAGTTATGGATACATGAAGTTTCAGAAATTGGATTTTCGAATATTTTCACGATTTAATTTGCTCTCTTCTATCTCCCTTAATGCTTGGAAATATGAACTCTGTATTTATATTTATATGTAAAATGTTCCCCTGAATCGATTGGTGAAGACTAGAACGTTCTACCTTTTCAATTAGTCGAGTTATGAGTATTTTTGGTTTTATAAAGTGGATTTTCGAAAATTTCATTACGTTATTTGAAGGCGAAATAATGATTTTATTGAAAAACAGACTGTGTCAGTCGATTTTTCGTCGCAAAAACCCCCGATAACCAATTTATAGCCAATTTCATACCGCAAAATTTTTTTTTTTGTTGGAAATTTTGAAGAGAGGGGTAGGTATGGAAATATTTTGCGAATTAAAATGCTCTCTGCTATCTCCCTTAATACTAGTGAAAAGCGACTCAAAATTCATATCTACATGTAAAATGTTCCCCTGAATCGATTGGTGAAGACTAGAACGTTCTATCTCTCCAATTAGTCGAGTTATGGATACATGAAGTTTCAGAAATTGGATTTTCGAATATTTTCACGATTTAATTTGCTCTCTGCTATCTCCTTTAATGCTTGGAAATATGAACTCTAAATTCATATCTATATGTAAAATGTTCCCCTGAATCTATTGGTGAAGACTAGAACGTTCTATCTCTTCAATTAGTCGAGTTATGGATACATGAAGTTTCAGAAATTGGATTTTCGAATATTTTCACGATTTAATTTGCTCTCTGCTATCTCCCTTAATGCTTGGAAATATGAACTCTTAATTCATATATATATGTAAAATGTTCCCCTGAATCGATTGGTGGAGACTAGAACGTTCTACCTTTTCAATTAGTCGAGTTATGAGTATTTTTGGTTTTATAAAGTGGATTTTCGAAAATTTCATTACGTTATTTGAAGGCGAAATAATGATTTTATTGAAAAACAGACTGTGCCAGTCGATTTTTCGTCGCAAAAAACCCCCGATAACCAATTTATAGCCAATTTCATACCGCAAAATTTTTTTTTTTGTTGGAAATTTTGAAGCAAGGGGTAGGTATGGAAATATTTTGCGAATTAAAATGCTCTCTGCTATCTCCCTTAATACTAGTGAAAAGCGACTCAAAATTCATATCTACATGTAAAATGTTCCCCTGAATCGATTGGTGAAGACTAGAACGTTCTACCTTTTCAATTAGTCGAGTTATGAGTATTTTTGGTTTTATAAAGTGGATTTTCGAAAATTTCATTACGTTATTTGAAGGCGAAATAATGATTTTATTGAAAAACAGACTGTGTTAGTCGATTTTTCGTCGCAAAAAACCCCGATTACAAATTTATAGCCAAATTCACGCCGAAAAATTTTTTTTTGTTGGAAATTTTGAAGCAAGGGGTAGATATGGAAATATTTTGCGAATTAAAATGCTCTCTGCTATCTCCCTTAATACTAGTGAAAAGCGACTCAAAATTTATATCTATATGTAAAATGTTCCCCTGAATCGATTGGTGAAGACTAGAACGTTCTATCTCTTTAATTAGTCGAGTTATGGATACATGAAGTTTCAGAAATTGGATTTTCGAATATTTTCACGATTTAATTTGCTCTCTGCTATCTCCTTCAATGCTTGGAAATATGAACTCTAAATTCATATCTATATGTAAAAAGTTCCCCTGAATCGATTGGTGAAGACTAGAACGTTCTATCTCTTCAATTAGTCGACTTATGGATACATGAAGTTTCAGAAATTGGATTTTCGAATATTGTCACGATTTAATTTGCTCTCTGCTATCTCCTTTAATGCTTGGAAATATGAACTCTAAATTCATATCTATATGTAAAATGTTCCCCTGAATCGATTGGTGGAGACTAGAACGTTTTATCTCATCAATTAGTCGAGTTATGAGTATTTTTGGTTTTATAAAGTGGATTTTCGAAAATTTCATTACGTTATTTGGAGGCGAAATAATGATTCCATTGAAAAACAGACTAGGCCAGTCGATTTTTCGTCGCAAAAAACCCCCGATTACCAATTTATAGCCAATTTCATACCGCAAAATTTTTTTTTTTGTTGGAAATTTTGAAGAGAGGGGTAGGTATGGAAATATTTTGCGAATTAAAATGCTCTCTGCTATCTCCCTTAATACTAGTGAAAAGCGACTCAAAATTCATATCTACATGTAAAATGTTCCCCTGAATCGATTGGTGAAGACTAGAACGTTCTATCTCTTAAATTAGTCGAGTTATGGATACATGAAGTTTCAGAAATTGGATTTTCGAATATTTTCACGATTTAATTTGCTCTCTGCTATCTCCTTTAATGCTTGGAAATATGAACTCTAAATTCATATCTATATGTAAAATGTTCCCCTGAATCGATTGGTGAAGACTAGAACGTTCTATCTCTTCAATTAGTCGAGTTATGGATACATGAAGTTTCAGAAATTGGATTTTCGAATATTTTCACAATTTAATTTGCTCTCTGCTATCTCCCTTATGTCTTGGAAATATGAATTTAAAATTCATATCTATATGTAAAATAATCCCCTGAATCGATTGGTGAAGACTAGAACGTTCTACCTCTTCAATTAGTCGAGTTATGAGTATTTTTGGTTTTATGAAGTGGATTTTCGAAAATTTCATTACGTTATTTGAAGGCGAAATAATGATTTTATTGAAAAACAGACTGTGTCAGTCGATTTTTCGTCGCAAAAAAACCCCGATTACAAATTTATAGCCAATTTCACGCCGCAAAATTTTTTTTTGTTGGAAATTTTGAAGCAAGGGGTAGGTATGGAAATATTTTGCGAATTAAAATGCTCTCTGCTATCTCCCTTAATACTAGTGAAAAGCGACTCAAAATTCATATCTATATGTAAAATGTTCCCCTGAATCGATTGGTGAAGACTAGAACGTTCTATCTCTTCAATTAGTCGAGTTATGGATACATGAAGTTTCAGAAATTGGATTTTCGAATATTTTCACAATTTAATTTGCTCTCTGCTATCTCCCTTATGTCTTGGAAATATGAATTTAAAATTTATATCTATATGTAAAATAATCCCCTGAATCGATTGGTGAAGACTAGAACGTTCTACCTCTTCAATTAGTCGAGTTATGAGTATTTTTGGTTTTATGAAGTGGATTTTCGAAAATTTCATTACGTTATTTGAAGGCGATATAATGATTTTATTGAAAAACAGACTGTGTCAGTCGATTTTTCGTCGCAAAAAAACCCCGATTACAAATTTATAGCCAATTTCATGCCGCAAAATTTTTTTTTGTTGGAAATTTTGAAGCAAGGGGTAGGTATGGAAATATTTTGCGAATTAAAATGCTCTCTGCTATCTCCCTTAATACTAGTGAAAAGCGACTCAAAATTCATATCTATATGTAAAATGTTCCCCTGAATCGATTGGTGAAGACTAGAACGTTCTATCTCTTTAATTAGTCGAGTTATGGATACATGAAGTGTCAGAAATTGGATTTTCGAATATTTTCACAATTTAATTTGCTCTCTGCTATCTCCCTTATGGCTTGGAAATATGAATTTTAAATTCACATCTATATGTAAAATGTTCCCCTGAACCGATTGGTTAAGACTAGAACGTTCTACCTCTTCAATTAGTCGAGTTATGAGTATTTTTGGTTTTATGAAGTGGATTTTCGAAAATTTCATTACGTTATTTGAAGGCGAAATAATGATTTTATTGAAAAACAGACTGTGTCAGTCGATTTTTCGTCGCAAAAAAACCCCGATTACAAATTTATAGCCAATTACATGCCGCAAAATTTTTTTTTGTTGGAAATTTTGAAGCAAGGGGTAGGTATGGAAATATTTTGCGAATTAAAATGCTCTCTGCTATCTCCCTTAATACTAGTGAAAAGCGACTCAAAATTTATATCTATATGTAAAATGTTCCCCTGAATCGATTGGTGAAGACTAGAACGTTCTATCTCTTCAATTAGTCGAGTTATGGATACATGAAGTTTCAGAAATTGGATTTTCGAATATTTTCACAATTTAATTTGCTCTCTGCTATCTCCCTTATGGCTTGGAAATATGAATTTTGAATTCACATCCATATGTAAAATGTTCCCCTGAACCGATTGGTGAAGACTAGAACGTTCTACCTCTCCAATTAGTCGAGTTATGAGTATTTTTGGTTTTATGAAGTGGATTTTCGAAAATTTCATTACGTTATTTGAAGGCGAAATAATGATTTTATTGAAAAACAGACTGTGTCAGTCGATTTTTCGTCGCAAAAAAACCTCGATTACAAATTTATAGCCAATTTCATGCCGCAAAATTTTTTTTTGTTGGAGATTTTGAAGCAAGGGGTAGGTATGGAAATATTTTGCGAATTAAAATGCTCTCTGCTATCTTCCTTAATACTAGTGAAAAGCGACTCAAAATTCATATCTATATGTAAAATGTTCCCCTGAATCGATTGGTGAAGACTAGAACGTTCTATCTCTTCAATTAGTCGAGTTATGGATACATGAAGTGTCAGAAATTGGATTTTCGAATATTTTCACAATTTAATTTGCTCTCTGCTATCTCCTTTAATGCTTGGAAATATGAACTCTAAATTCATATCTATATGTAAAAAGTTCCCCTGAATCGATTGGTGAAGACTAGAACGTTCTATCTCTTCAATTAGTCGAGTTATGGATACATGAAGTGTCAGAAATTGGATTTTCGAATATTTTCACAATTTAATTTGCTCTCTGCTATCTCCCTTATGGCTTGGAAATATGAATTTTAAATTCATATCTATATGTAAAATGTTCCCCTGAACCGATTGGTGAAGACTAGAACGTTCTTCCTCTCCAATTAGTCGAGTTATGAGTATTTTTGGTTTTATGAAGTGGATTTTCGAAAATTTCATTACGTTATTTGAAGGCGAAATAATGATTTTATTGAAAAACAGACTGTGCCAGTCGATTTTTCGTCGCAAAAAACCCCCGACTACCAATTTATAGCCAATTTCATGCCGCAAAAATTTTTTTTTGTTGGAAATTTTGAAGCAAGGGGTAGGTATGGAAATATTTTGCGAATTAAAATGCTCTCTGCTATCTCCCTTAATACTCGTGAAAAGCGACTCAAAATTCATATCTATATGTAAAATGTTCCCCTGAATCGATTGGTGAAGACTAGAACGTTCTATCTCTTCAATTAGTCGAGTTATGGATACATGAAGTGTCAGAAATTGGATTTTCGAATATTTTCACAATTTAATTTGCTCTCTGCTATCTCCCTTATGGCTTGGAAATATGAATTTTGAATTCATATCTATATGTAAAATGTTCCCCTGAACCGATTGGTGAAGACTAGAACGTTCTACCTCTTCAATTAGTCGAGTTATGAGTATTTTTGGTTTTATGAAGTGGATTTTCGAAAATTTCATTACGTTATTTGAAGGCGAAATAATGATTTTATTGAAAAACAGACTGTGCCAGTCGATTTTTCGTCGCAAAAAACCCCCGACTACCAATTTATAACCAATTTCATGCCGCAAAAATTTTTTTTTGTTGGAAATTTTGAAGCAAGGGGTAGGTATGGAAATATTTTGCGAATTAAATTGCTCTCTGCTATCTCCCTTAATACTAGTGAAAAGCATCTCAAAATTCATATCTATATGTTAAATGTTCCCCTGAATCGATTGGTGAAGACTAGAACGTTCTATCTCTTCAATTAGTCGACTTATGGATACATGAAGTTTCAGAAATTGGATTTTCGAATATTGTCACGATTTAATTTGCTCTCTGCTATCTCCTTTAATGCTTGGAAATATGAACTCTTAATTCATATCTATATGTAAAATGTTCCCCTGAATCGATTGGTGAAGACTAGAACGTTCTATCTCTTCAATTAGTCGAGTTATGGATACATGAAGTTTCAGAAATTGGATTTTCGAATATTTTCACGATTTAATTTGCTCTCTGCTATCTCCTTTAATGCTTGGGAATATGAACTCAAAATTCATATCTATATGTAAAATGTTCCCCTGAATCGATTGGTGAAGACTAGAACGTTCTATCTCTTCAATTAGTCGACTTATGGATACATGAATTTTCAGATATTGGATTTTCGAATATTGTCACGATTTAATTTGCTCTCTGCTATCTCCCTTCATGCTTAGAAATATGAACTCTAAATTCTTATCTATATGTAAAATGTTCCCCTGAATCGATTGGTGAAGACTAGAACGTTCTATCTCTTCAATTAGTCGAGTTATGGATACATGAAGTGTCAGAAATTGGATTTTCGAATATTTTCACAATTTAATTTGCTCTCTGCTATCTCCTTTAATGCTTGGAAATATGAACTCTAAATTTATATCTATATGTAAAAAGTTCCCCTGAATCGATTGGTGAAGACTAGAACGTTCTATCTCTTCAATTAGTCGAGTTATGGATACATGAAGTGTCAGAAATTGGATTTTCGAATATTTTCACAATTTAATTTGCTCTCTGCTATCTCCCTTATGGCTTGGAAATATGAATTTTAAATTCATATCTATATGTAAAATGTTCCCCTGAACCGATTGGTGAAGACTAGAACGTTCTACCTCTCCAATTAGTCGAGTTATGAGTATTTTTGGTTTTATGAAGTGGATTTTCGAAAATTTCATTACGTTATTTGAAGGCGAAATAATGATTTTATTGAAAAACAGACTGTGCCAGTCGATTTTTCGTCGCAAAAAACCCCCGACTACCAATTTATAGCCAATTTCATGCCGCAAAAATTTTTTTTTGTTGGAAATTTTGAAGCAAGGGGTAGGTATGGAAATATTTTGCGAATTAAAATGCTCTCTGCTATCTCCCTTAATACTCGTGAAAAGCGACTCAAAATTCATATCTATATGTAAAATGTTCCCCTGAATCGATTGGTGAAGACTAGAACGTTCTATCTCTTCAATTAGTCGAGTTATGGATACATGAAGTGTCAGAAATTGGATTTTCGAATATTTTCACAATTTAATTTGCTCTCTGCTATCTCCTTTAATGCTTGGGAATATGAACTCAAAATTCATATCTATATGTAAAATGTTCCCCTGAATCGATTGGTGAAGACTAGAACGTTCTATCTCTTCAATTAGTCGACTTATGGATACATGAATTTTCAGATATTGGATTTTCGAATATTGTCACGATTTAATTTGCTCTCTGCTATCTCCCTTCATGCTTAGAAATATGAACTCTAAATTCTTATCTATATGTAAAATGTTTCCCTGAATCGATTGGTGAAGACTAGAACGTTCTATCTCTTCAATTAGTCGAGTTATGGATACATGAAGTGTCAGAAATTGGATTTTCGAATATTTTCACAATTTAATTTGCTCTCTGCTATCTCCTTTAATGCTTGGAAATATGAACTCTAAATTTATATCTATATGTAAAAAGTTCCCCTGAATCGATTGGTGAAGACTAGAACGTTCTATCTCTTCAATTAGTCGAGTTATGGATACATGAAGTGTCAGAAATTGGATTTTCGAATATTTTCACAATTTAATTTGCTCTCTGCTATCTCCCTTATGGCTTGGAAATATGAATTTTAAATTCATATCTATATGTAAAATGTTCCCCTGAACCGATTGGTGAAGACTAGAACGTTCTACCTCTCCAATTAGTCGAGTTATGAGTATTTTTGGTTTTATGAAGTGGATTTTCGAAAATTTCATTACGTTATTTGAAGGCGAAATAATGATTTTATTGAAAAACAGACTGTGCCAGTCGATTTTTCGTCGCAAAAAACCCCCGACTACCAATTTATAGCCAATTTCATGCCGCAAAAATTTTTTTTTGTTGGAAATTTTGAAGCAAGGGGTAGGTATGGAAATATTTTGCGAATTAAAATGCTCTCTGCTATCTCCCTTAATACTCGTGAAAAGCGACTCAAAATTCATATCTATATGTAAAATGTTCCCCTGAATCGATTGGTGAAGACTAGAACGTTCTATCTCTTCAATTAGTCGAGTTATGGATACATGAAGTGTCAGAAATTGGATTTTCGAATATTTTCACAATTTAATTTGCTCTCTGCTATCTCCTTTAATGCTTGGGAATATGAACTCAAAATTCATATCTATATGTAAAATGTTCCCCTGAATCGATTGGTGAAGACTAGAACGTTCTATCTCTTCAATTAGTCGACTTATGGATACATGAATTTTCAGATATTGGATTTTCGAATATTGTCACGATTTAATTTGCTCTCTGCTATCTCCCTTCATGCTTAGAAATATGAACTCTAAATTCATATCTATATGTAAAATGTTTCCCTGAATCGATTGGTGAAGACTAGAACGTTCTATCTCTTCAATTAGTCGAGTTATGAGTATTTTTGGTTTTATAAAGTGGATTTTCGAAAATTTCATTACGTTATTTGAAGGCGAAATAATGATTTTATTCAAAAACAGACTGGGTCAGTCGATTTTTCGTCCCAAAAAACCCCCGAAAACAAATTTATAGTCAATTTCATATCGCAAAACTTTTTTTTTGTAGATAATTTTGAAGCAAGCGGTAGGTATGGAAATATTTCGCGATTTAATTTGCTCTCTGCTATCTCCCTTAATGCTTGGAAATATGAACTTTAAATTCATATCTATATGTAAAAAGTTCTCCTGAATCGATTGGTGAAGACTAGAACGTTCTATCTCTTCAATTAGTCGAGTTATGGATACATGAAGTTTCAGAAATTGGATTTTCGAATATTTTCACGATTTAATTTGCTCTCTGCTATCTCCTTTAATGCTTGGGAATATGAACTCAAAATTCATATCTATATGTAAAATGTTCCCCTGAATCGATTGGTGAAGACTAGAACGTTCTATCTCTTCAATTAGTCGACTTATGGATACATGAATTTTCAGATATTGGATTTTCGAATATTGTCACGATTTAATTTGCTCTCTGCTATCTCCCTTCATGCTTAGAAATATGAACTCTAAATTCTTATCTATATGTAAAATGTTCCCCTGAATCGATTGGTGAAGACTAGAACGTTCTATCTCTTCAATTAGTCGAGTTATGGATACATGAAGTGTCAGAAATTGGATTTTCGAATATTTTCACAATTTAATTTGCTCTCTGCTATCTCCTTTAATGCTTGGAAATATGAACTCTAAATTTATATCTATATGTAAAAAGTTCCCCTGAATCGATTGGTGAAGACTAGAACGTTCTATCTCTTCAATTAGTCGAGTTATGGATACATGAAGTGTCAGAAATTGGATTTTCGAATATTTTCACAATTTAATTTGCTCTCTGCTATCTCCCTTATGGCTTGGAAATATGAATTTTAAATTCATATCTATATGTAAAATGTTCCCCTGAACCGATTGGTGAAGACTAGAACGTTCTACCTCTCCAATTAGTCGAGTTATGAGTATTTTTGGTTTTATGAAGTGGATTTTCGAAAATTTCATTACGTTATTTGAAGGCGAAATAATGATTTTATTGAAAAACAGACTGTGCCAGTCGATTTTTCGTCGCAAAAAACCCCCGACTACCAATTTATAGCCAATTTCATGCCGCAAAAATTTTTTTTTGTTGGAAATTTTGAAGCAAGGGGTAGGTATGGAAATATTTTGCGAATTAAAATGCTCTCTGCTATCTCCCTTAATACTCGTGAAAAGCGACTCAAAATTCATATCTATATGTAAAATGTTCCCCTGAATCGATTGGTGAAGACTAGAACGTTCTATCTCTTCAATTAGTCGAGTTATGGATACATGAAGTGTCAGAAATTGGATTTTCGAATATTTTCACAATTTAATTTGCTCTCTGCTATCTCCTTTAATGCTTGGGAATATGAACTCAAAATTCATATCTATATGTAAAATGTTCCCCTGAATCGATTGGTGAAGACTAGAACGTTCTATCTCTTCAATTAGTCGACTTATGGATACATGAATTTTCAGATATTGGATTTTCGAATATTGTCACGATTTAATTTGCTCTCTGCTATCTCCCTTCATGCTTAGAAATATGAACTCTAAATTCATATCTATATGTAAAATGTTTCCCTGAATCGATTGGTGAAGACTAGAACGTTCTATCTCTTCAATTAGTCGAGTTATGAGTATTTTTGGTTTTATAAAGTGGATTTTCGAAAATTTCATTACGTTATTTGAAGGCGAAATAATGATTTTATTCAAAAACAGACTGGGTCAGTCGATTTTTCGTCCCAAAAAACCCCCGAAAACAAATTTATAGTCAATTTCATATCGCAAAACTTTTTTTTTGTAGATAATTTTGAAGCAAGCGGTAGGTATGGAAATATTTCGCGATTTAATTTGCTCTCTGCTATCTCCCTTAATGCTTGGAAATATGAACTTTAAATTCATATCTATATGTAAAAAGTTCTCCTGAATCGATTGGTGAAGACTAGAACGTTCTATCTTTTCAATTAGTCGACTTATGGATACATGAAGTTTCAGAAATTGGATTTTCGAATATTGTCACGATTTAATTTGCTCTCTGCTATCTCCTTTAATGCTTGGAAATATGAACTCTAAATTCATATCTATATGTAAAAAGTTCTCCTGAATCGATTGGTGAAGACTAGAACGTTCTATCTTTTCAATTAGTCGACTTATGGATACATGAAGTTTCAGAAATTGGATTTTCGAATATTGTCACGATTTAATTTGCTCTCTGCTATCTCCTTTAATGCTTGGAAATATGAACTCTAAATTCATGTCTATATGTAAAATGTTCCCCTGAATCGATTGGTGAAGACTAGAACGTTCTATCTCTCCAATTAGTCGAGTTATGAGTATTTTTGGTTTTATAAAGTGGATTTTCGAAAATTTCATTACGTTATTTGGAGGCGAAATAATGATTTCATTGAAAAACAGACTAGGCCAGTCGATTTTTCGTCGCAAAACAACCCCGATTACCAATTTATAGCCAATTTCATGCCGCAAAAATTTTTTTTTGTTGGAAATTTTGAAGCAAGGGGTAGGTATGGAAATATTTTGCGAATTAAATTGCTCTCGGCTATCTCCCTTAATACTAGTGGAAAGCATCTCAAAATTTATATCTATATGTAAAATGTTCCCCTGAATCGATTGGTGAAGACTAGAACGTTCTATCTCTTCAATTAGTCGAGTTATGGATACATGAAGTTTCAGAAATTGGATTTTCGAATATTTTCACGATTTAATTTGCTCTCTGCTATCTCCTTTAATGCTTGGAAATATGAACTCTAAATTCGTATCTATATGTAAAATGTTCCCCTAAATCGATTGGTGAAGACTAGAACGTTCTATCTCTTCAATTAGTCGAGTTATGGATACATGAAGTGTCAGAAATTGGATTTTCGAATATTTTCACAATTTAATTTGCTCTCTGCTATCTCCCTTATGGCTTGGAAATATGAATTTTAAATTCATATCTATATGTAAAATGTTCCCCTGAACCGATTGGTGAAGACTAGAACGTTCTACCTCTTCAATTAGTCGAGTTATGAGTATTTTTGGTTTTATGAAGTGGATTTTCGAAAATTTCATTACGTTATTTGAAGGCGAAATAATGATTTTATTGAAAAACAGACTGTGTCAGTCGATTTTTCGTCGCAAAAAAACCCCGATTACAAATTTATAGCCAATTTCATGCCGCAAAATTTTTTTTTGTTGGAGATTTTGAAGCAAGGGGTAGGTATGGAAATATTTTGCGAATTAAAATGCTCTCTGCTATCTCCCTTAATACTAGTGAAAAGCGACTCAAAATTCATATTTATATGTAAAATGTTCCCCTGAATCGATTGGTGAAGACTAGAACGTTCTATCTCTTCAATTAGTCGAGTTATGGATACATGAAGTGTCAGAAATTGGATTTTCGAATATTTTCACAATTTAATTTGCTCTCTGCTATCTCCCTTATGGCTTGGAAGTATGAATTTAAAATTCATATCTATATGTAAAATATTCCCCTGAATCGATTGGTAAAGACTAGAACGTTCTACCTCTTCAATTAGTCGAGTTATGAGTATTTTTGGTTTTATGAAGTGGATTTTCGAAAATTTCATTACGTTATTTGAAGGCGAAATAATGATTTTATTGAAAAACAGACTCTGTCAGTCGATTTTTCGTCGCAAAAAAACCCCGATTACAAATTTATAGCCAATTTCACGCCGCAAAATTTTTTTTTGTTGGAAATTTTGAAGCAAGGGGTAGGTATGGAAATATTTTGCGAATTAAAATGCTCTCTGCTATCTCCCTTAATACTAGTGAAAAGCGACTCAAAATTCATATCTATATGTAAAATGTTCCCCTGAATCGATTGGTGAAGACTAGAACGTTCTATCTCTTCAATTAGTCGAGTTATGGATACATGAAGTTTCAGAAATTGGATTTTCGAATATTTTCACGATTTAATTTGCTCTCTGCTATCTCCTTTAATGCTTGGAAATATGAACTCTAAATTCATATCTATATGTAAAATGTTCCCCTGAACCGATTGGTGAAGACTAGAACGTTCTACCTCTTCAATTAGTCGAGTTATGAGTATTTTTGGTTTTATGAAGTGGATTTTCGAAAATTTCATTACGTTATTTGAAGGCGAAATAATGATTTTATTGAAAAACAGACTGTGTCAGTCGATTTTTCGTCGCAAAAAAACCCCGATTACAAATTTATAGCCAATTTCATGCCGCAAAATTTTTTTTTGTTGGAGATTTTGAAGCAAGGGGTAGGTATGGAAATATTTTGCGAATTAAAATGCTCTCTGCTATCTCCCTTAATACTAGTGAAAAGCGACTCAAAATTCATATTTATATGTAAAATGTTCCCCTGAATCGATTGGTGAAGACTAGAACGTTCTATCTCTTCAATTAGTCGAGTTATGGATACATGAAGTGTCAGAAATTGGATTTTCGAATATTTTCACAATTTAATTTGCTCTCTGCTATCTCCCTTATGGCTTGGAAGTATGAATTTAAAATTCATATCTATATGTAAAATATTCCCCTGAATCGATTGGTAAAGACTAGAACGTTCTACCTCTTCAATTAGTCGAGTTATGAGTATTTTTGGTTTTATGAAGTGGATTTTCGAAAATTTCATTACGTTATTTGAAGGCGAAATAATGATTTTATTGAAAAACAGACTCTGTCAGTCGATTTTTCGTCGCAAAAAAACCCCGATTACAAATTTATAGCCAATTTCACGCCGCAAAATTTTTTTTTGTTGGAAATTTTGAAGCAAGGGGTAGGTATGGAAATATTTTGCGAATTAAAATGCTCTCTGCTATCTCCCTTAATACTAGTGAAAAGCGACTCAAAATTCATATCTATATGTAAAATGTTCCCCTGAATCGATTGGTGAAGACTAGAACGTTCTATCTCTTCAATTAGTCGAGTTATGGATACATGAAGTTTCAGAAATTGGATTTTCGAATATTTTCACGATTTAATTTGCTCTCTGCTATCTCCTTTAATGCTTGGAAATATGAACTCTAAATTCATATCTATATGTAAAAAGTTCCCCTGAATCGATTGGTGGAGACTAGAACGTTCTATCTCTTCAATTAGTCGAGTTATGGATACATGAAGTGTCAGAAATTGGATTTTCGAATATTTTCACAATTTAATTTGCTCTCTGCTATCTCCCTTATGGCTTGGAAATATGAATTTTAAATTCATATCTATATGTAAAATGTTCCCCTGAACCGATTGGTGAAGACTAGAACGTTCTACCTCTCCAATTAGTCGAGTTATGAGTATTTTTGGTTTTATGAAGTGGATTTTCGAAAATTTCATTACGTTATTTGAAGGCGAAATAATGATTTTATTGAAAAACAGACTGTGCCAGTCGATTTTTTGTCGCAAAAAACCCCCGACTACCAATTTATAGCCAATTTCATGCCGCAAAAATTTTTTTTTGTTGGAAATTTTGAAGCAAGGGGTAGGTATGGAAATATTTTGCGAATTAAAATGCTCTCTGCTATCTCCCTTAATACTCGTGAAAAGCGACTCAAAATTCATATCTATATGTAAAATGTTCCCCTGAATCGATTGGTGAAGACTAGAACGTTCTATCTCTTCAATTAGTCGAGTTATGGATACATGAAGTGTCAGAAATTGGATTTTCGAATATTTTCACAATTTAATTTGCTCTCTGCTATCTCCTTTAATGCTTGGGAATATGAACTCAAAATTCATATCTATATGTAAAATGTTCCCCTGAATCGATTGGTGAAGACTAGAACGTTCTATCTCTTCAATTAGTCGAGTTATGGATACATGAAGTGTCAGAAATTGGATTTTCGAATATTTTCACAATTTAACTTGCTCTCTGCTATCTCCTTTAATGCTTGGAAATATGAACTCTAAATTCATATCTATATGTAAAAAGTTCCCCTGAATCGATTGGTGAAGACTAGAACGTTCTATCTCTTCAATTAGTCGAGTTATGGATACATGAAGTGTCAGAAATTGGATTTTCGAATATTTTCACAATTTAATTTGCTCTCTGCTATCTCCCTTATGGCTTGGAAATATGAACTCAAAATTCATATCTATATGTAAAATGTTCCCCTGAATCGATTGGTGAAGACTAGAACGTTCTATCTCTTCAATTAGTCGACTTATGGATACATGAATTTTCAGATATTGGATTTTCGAATATTGTCACGATTTAATTTGCTCTCTGCTATCTCCCTTCATGCTTAGAAATATGAACTCTAAATTCATATCTATATGTAAAATGTTTCCCTGAATCGATTGGTGAAGACTAGAACGTTCTATCTCTTCAATTAGTCGAGTTATGAGTATTTTTGGTTTTATAAAGTGGATTTTCGAAAATTTCATTACGTTATTTGAAGCCGAAATAATGATTTTATTCAAAAACAGACTGGGTCAGTCGATTTTTCGTCCCAAAAAACCCCCGAAAACAAATTTATAGTCAATTTCATATCGCAAAACTTTTTTTTTGTAGAAAATTTTGAAGCAAGCGGTAGGTATGGAAATATTTCGCGATTTAATTTGCTCTCTGCTATCTCCCTTAATGCTTGGAAATATGAACTTTAAATTCATATCTATATGTAAAAAGTTCTCCTGAATCGATTGGTGAAGACTAGAACGTTCTATCTTTTCAATTAGTCGACTTATGGATACATGAAGTTTCAGAAATTGGATTTTCGAATATTGTCACGATTTAATTTGCTCTCTGCTATCTCCTTTAATGCTTGGAAATATGAACTCTAAACTCATATCTATATGTAAAATGTTCCCCTGAATCGATTGGTGAAGACTAGAACGTTCTATCTCTCCAATTAGTCGAGTTATGAGTATTTTTGGTTTTATAAAGTGGAATTTCGAAAATTTCATTACGTTATTTGGAGGCGAAATAATGATTTCATTGAAAAACAGACTAGGCCAGTCGATTTTTCGTCGCAAAACAACCCCGATTACCAATTTATAGCCAATTTCATGCCGCAAAAATTTTTTTTTGTTGGAAATTTTGAAGCAAGGGGTAGGTATGGAAATATTTTGCGAATTAAATTGCTCTCGGCTATCTCCCTTAATACTAGTGGAAAGCATCTCAAAATTTATATCTATATGTAAAATGTTCCCCTGAATCGATTGGTGAAGACTAGAACGTTCTATCTCTTCAATTAGTCGAGTTATGGATACATGAAGTTTCAGAAATTGGATTTTCGAATATTTTCACGATTTAATTTGCTCTCTGCTATCTCCTTTAATGCTTGGAAATATGAACTCTAAATTCGTATCTATATGTAAAATGTTCCCCTAAATCGATTGGTGAAGACTAGAACGTTCTATCTCTTCAATTAGTCGAGTTATGGATACATGAAGTGTCAGAAATTGGATTTTCGAATATTTTCACAATTTAATTTGCTCTCTGCTATCTCCCTTATGGCTTGGAAATATGAATTTTAAATTCATATCTATATGTAAAATGTTCCCCTGAACCGATTGGTGAAGACTAGAACGTTCTACCTCTTCAATTAGTCGAGTTATGAGTATTTTTGGTTTTATGAAGTGGATTTTCGAAAATTTCATTACGTTATTTGAAGGCGAAATAATGATTTTATTGAAAAACAGACTGTGTCAGTCGATTTTTCGTCGCAAAAAAACCCCGATTACAAATTTATAGCCAATTACATGCCGCAAAATTTTTTTTTGTTGGAAATTTTGAAGCAAGGGGTAGGTATGGAAATATTTTGCGAGTTATGGATACATGAAGTGTCAGAAATTGGATTTTCGAATATTTTCACAATTTAATTTGCTCTCTGCTATCTCCCTTATGGCTTGGAAATATGAATTTTAAATTCATATCTATATGTAAAATGTTCCCCTGAACCGATTGGTGAAGACTAGAACGTTCTACCTCTTCAATTAGTCGAGTTATGAGTATTTTTGGTTTTATGAAGTGGATTTTCGAAAATTTCATTACGTTATTTGAAGGCGAAATAATGATTTTATTGAAAAACAGACTGTGCCAGTCGATTTTTTGTCGCAAAAAACCCCCGACTACCAATTTATAGCCAATTTCATGCCGCAAAAATTTTTTTTTGTTGGAAATTTTGAAGCAAGGGGTAGGTATGGAAATATTTTGCGAATTAAAATGCTCTCTGCTATCTCCCTTAATACTCGTGAAAAGCGACTCAAAATTCATATCTATATGTAAAATGTTCCCCTGAATCGATTGGTGAAGACTAGAACGTTCTATCTCTTCAATTAGTCGAGTTATGGATACATGAAGTGTCAGAAATTGGATTTTCGAATATTTTCACAATTTAATTTGCTCTCTGCTATCTCCTTTAATGCTTGGGAATATGAACTCAAAATTCATATCTATATGTAAAATGTTCCCCTGAATCGATTGGTGAAGACTAGAACGTTCTATCTCTTCAATTAGTCGAGTTATGGATACATGAAGTGTCAGAAATTGGATTTTCGAATATTTTCACAATTTAATTTGCTCTCTGCTATCTCCTTTAATGCTTGGAAATATGAACTCTAAATTCATATCTATATGTAAAAAGTTCCCCTGAATCGATTGGTGAAGACTAGAACGTTCTATCTCTTCAATTAGTCGAGTTATGGATACATGAAGTGTCAGAAATTGGATTTTCGAATATTTTCACAATTTAATTTGCTCTCTGCTATCTCCCTTATGGCTTGGAAATATGAATTTTAAATTCATATCTATATGTAAAATGTTCCCCTGAACCGATTGGTGAAGACTAGAACGTTCTACCTCTCCAATTAGTCGAGTTATGAGTATTTTTGGTTTTATGAAGTGGATTTTCGAAAATTTCATTACGTTATTTGAAGGCGAAATAATGATTTTATTGAAAAACAGACTGTGCCAGTCGATTTTTCGTCGCAAAAAACCCCCGACTACCAATTTATAGCCAATTTCATGCCGCAAAAATTTTTTTTTGTTGGAAATTTTGAAGCAAGGGGTAGGTATGGAAATATTTTGCGAATTAAAATGCTCTCTGCTATCTCCCTTAATACTCGTGAAAAGCGACTCAAAATTCATATCTATATGTAAAATGTTCCCCTGAATCGATTGGTGAAGACTAGAACGTTCTATCTCTTCAATTAGTTGAGTTATGGATACATGAAGTGTCAGAAATTGGATTTTCGAATATTTTCACAATTTAATTTGCTCTCTGCTATCTCCTTTAATGCTTGGGAATATGAACTCAAAATTCATATCTATATGTAAAATGTTCCCCTGAATCGATTGGTGAAGACTAGAACGTTCTATCTCTTCAATTAGTCGACTTATGGATACATGAATTTTCAGATATTGGATTTTCGAATATTGTCACGATTTAATTTGCTCTCTGCTATCTCCCTTCATGCTTAGAAATATGAACTCTAAATTCATATCTATATGTAAAATGTTTCCCTGAATCGATTGGTGAAGACTAGAACGTTCTATCTCTTCAATTAGTCGAGTTATGAGTATTTTTGGTTTTATAAAGTGGATTTTCGAAAATTTCATTACGTTATTTGAAGGCGAAATAATGATTTTATTCA
The DNA here is from genome assembly GCA_949126875.1 of Lochmaea capreae. Classification (NCBI taxonomy): domain Eukaryota; kingdom Metazoa; phylum Arthropoda; class Insecta; order Coleoptera; family Chrysomelidae; genus Lochmaea; species Lochmaea capreae. Next base: position 8,260,138 of record OX421406.1, on the reverse strand, counting down.
AAAACAGACTGGGTCAGTCGATTTTTCGTCCCAAAAAACCCCCGAAAACAAATTTATAGTCAATTTCATATCGCAAAACTTTTTTTTTGTAGAAAATTTTGAAGCAAGCGGTAGGTATGGAAATATTTCGCGATTTAATTTGCTCTCTGCTATCTCCCTTAATGCTTGGAAATATGAACTTTAAATTCATATCTATATGTAAAAAGTTCTCCTGAATCGATTGGTGAAGACTAGAACGTTCTATCTTTTCAATTAGTCGACTTATGGATACATGAAGTTTCAGAAATTGGATTTTCGAATATTGTCACGATTTAATTTGCTCTCTGCTATCTCCTTTAATGCTTGGAAATATGAACTCTAAATTCATATCTATATGTAAAATGTTCCCCTGAATCGATTGGTGAAGACTAGAACGTTCTATCTCTCCAATTAGTCGAGTTATGAGTATTTTTGGTTTTATAAAGTGGAATTTCGAAAATTTCATTACGTTATTTGGAGGCGAAATAATGATTTCATTGAAAAACAGACTAGGCCAGTCGATTTTTCGTCGCAAAACAACCCCGATTACCAATTTATAGCCAATTTCATGCCGCAAAATTTTTTTTTTGTTGGAAATTTTGAAGCAAGGGGTAGGTATGGAAATATTTTGCGAATTAAATTGCTCTCGGCTATCTCCCTTAATACTAGTGGAAAGCATCTCAAAATTTATATCTATATGTAAAATGTTCCCCTGAATCGATTGGTGAAGACTAGAACGTTCTATCTCTTCAATTAGTCGAGTTATGGATACATGAAGTTTCAGAAATTGGATTTTCGAATATTTTCACGATTTAATTTGCTCTCTGCTATCTCCTTTAATGCTTGGAAATATGAACTCTAAATTCGTATCTATATGTAAAATGTTCCCCTAAATCGATTGGTGAAGACTAGAACGTTCTATCTCTTCAATTAGTCGAGTTATGGATACATGAAGTGTCAGAAATTGGATTTTCGAATATTTTCACAATTTAATTTGCTCTCTGCTATCTCCCTTATGGCTTGGAAATATGAATTTTAAATTCATATCTATATGTAAAATGTTCCCCTGAACCGATTGGTGAAGACTAGAACGTTCTACCTCTTCAATTAGTCGAGTTATGAGTATTTTTGGTTTTATGAAGTGGATTTTCCAAAATTTCATTACGTTATTTGAAGGCGAAATAATGATTTTATTGAAAAACAGACTGTGTCAGTCGATTTTTCGTCGCAAAAAAACCCCGATTACAAATTTATAGCCAATTTCATGCCGCAAAATTTTTTTTTGTTGGAGATTTTGAAGCAAGGGGTAGGTATGGAAATATTTTGCGAATTAAAATGCTCTCTGCTATCTCCCTTAATACTAGTGAAAAGCGACTCAAAATTCATATTTATATGTAAAATGTTCCCCTGAATCGATTGGTGAAGACTAGAACGTTCTATCTCTTCAATTAGTCGAGTTATGGATACATGAAGTTTCAGAAATTGGATTTTCGAATATTTTCACAATTTAATTTGCTCTCTGCTATCTCCCTTATGGCTTGGAAGTATGAATTTAAAATTCATATCTATATGTAAAATATTCCCCTGAATCGATTGGTAAAGACTAGAACGTTCTACCTCTTCAATTAGTCGAGTTATGAGTATTTTTGGTTTTATGAAGTGGATTTTCGAAAATTTCATTACGTTATTTGAAGGCGAAATAATGATTTTATTGAAAAACAGACTCTGTCAGTCGATTTTTCGTCGCAAAAAAACCCCGATTACAAATTTATAGCCAATTTCACGCCGCAAAATTTTTTTTTGTTGGAAATTTTGAAGCAAGGGGTAGGTATGGAAATATTTTGCGAATTAAAATGCTCTCTGCTATCTCCCTTAATACTAGTGAAAAGCGACTCAAAATTCATATCTATATGTAAAATGTTCCCCTGAATCGATTGGTGAAGACTAGAACGTTCTATCTCTTCAATTAGTCGAGTTATGGATACATTAAGTTTCAGAAATTGGATTTTCGAATATTTTCACGATTTAATTTGCTCTCTGCTATCTCCTTTAATGCTTGGAAATATGAACTCTAAATTCATATCTATATGTAAAAAGTTCCCCTGAATCGATTGGTGGAGACTAGAACGTTCTATCTCTTCAATTAGTCGAGTTATGGATACATGAAGTGTCAGAAATTGGATTTTCGAATATTTTCACAATTTAATTTGCTCTCTGCTATCTCCCTTATGGCTTGGAAATATGAATTTTAAATTCATATCTATATGTAAAATGTTCCCCTGAACCGATTGGTGAAGACTAGAACGTTCTACCTCTCCAATTAGTCGAGTTATGAGTATTTTTGGTTTTATGAAGTGGATTTTCGAAAATTTCATTACGTTATTTGAAGGCGAAATAATGATTTTATTGAAAAACAGACTGTGCCAGTCGATTTTTCGTCGCAAAAAACCCCCGACTACCAATTTATAGCCAATTTCATGCCGCAAAAATTTTTTTTTGTTGGAAATTTTGAAGCAAGGGGTAGGTATGGAAATATTTTGCGAATTAAAATGCTCTCTGCTATCTCCCTTAATACTCGTGAAAAGCGACTCAAAATTCATATCTATATGTAAAATGTTCCCCTGAATCGATTGGTGAAGACTAGAACGTTCTATCTCTTCAATTAGTCGAGTTATGGATACATGAAGTGTCAGAAATTGGATTTTCGAATATTTTCACAATTTAATTTGCTCTCTGCTATCTCCTTTAATGCTTGGGAATATGAACTCAAAATTCATATCTATATGTAAAATGTTCCCTTGAATCGATTGGTGAAGACTAGAACGTTCTATCTCTTCAATTAGTCGACTTATGGATACATGAATTTTCAGATATTGGATTTTCGAATATTGTCACGATTTAATTTGCTCTCTGCTATCTCCCTTCATGCTTAGAAATATGAACTCTAAATTCATATCTATATGTAAAATGTTTCCCTGAATCGATTGGTGAAGACTAGAACGTTCTATCTCTTCAATTAGTCGAGTTATGAGTATTTTTGGTTTTATAAAGTGGATTTTCGAAAATTTCATTACGTTATTTGAAGGCGAAATAATGATTTTATTCAAAAACAGACTGGGTCAGTCGATTTTTCGTCCCAAAAAACCCCCGAAAACAAATTTATAGTCAATTTCATATCGCAAAACTTTTTTTTTGTAGAAAATTTTGAAGCAAGCGGTAGGTATGGAAATATTTCGCGATTTAATTTGCTCTCTGCTATCTCCCTTAATGCTTGGAAATATGAACTTTAAATTCATATCTATATGTAAAAAGTTCTCCTGAATCGATTGGTGAAGACTAGAACGTTCTATCTTTTCAATTAGTCGACTTATGGATACATGAAGTTTCAGAAATTGGATTTTCGAATATTGTCACGATTTAATTTGCTCTCTGCTATCTCCTTTAATGCTTGGAAATATGAACTCTAAATTCATATCTATATGTAAAATGTTCCCCTGAATCGATTGGTGAAGACTAGAACGTTCTATCTCTCCAATTAGTCGAGTTATGAGTAATTTTGGTTTTATAAAGTGGATTTTCGAAAATTTCATTACGTTATTTGGAGGCGAAATAATGATTTCATTGAAAAACAGACTAGGCCAGTCGATTTTTCGTCGCAAAACAACCCCGATTACCAATTTATAGCCAATTTCATGCCGCAAAAATTTTTTTTTGTTGGAAATTTTGAAGCAAGGGGTAGGTATGGAAATATTTTGCGAATTAAATTGCTCTCGGCTATCTCCCTTAATACTAGTGGAAAGCATCTCAAAATTTATATCTATATGTAAAATGTTCCCCTGAATCGATTGGTGAAGACTAGAACGTTCTATCTCTTCAATTAGTCGAGTTATGGATACATGAAGTTTCAGAAATTGGATTTTCGAATATTTTCACAATTTAATTTGCTCTCTGCTATCTCCTTTAATGCTTGGGAATATGAACTTAAAATTCATATCTATATGTAAAATGTTCCCCTGAATCGATTGGTGAAGACTAGAACGTTCTATCTCTTCAATTAGTCGACTTATGGATACATGAATTTTCAGATATTGGATTTTCGAATATTGTCACGATTTAATTTGCTCTCTGCTATCTCCCTTCATGCTTAGAAATATGAACTCTAAATTCATATCTATATGTAAAATGTTTCCCTGAATCGATTGGTGAAGACTAGAACGTTCTATCTCTTCAATTAGTCGAGTTATGAGTATTTTTGGTTTTATAAAGTGGATTTTCGAAAATTTCATTACGTTATTTGAAGGCGAAATAATGATTTTATTCAAAAACAGACTGGGTCAGTCGATTTTTCGTCCCAAAAAACCCCCGAAAACAAATTTATAGTCAATTTCATATCGCAAAACTTTTTTTTTGTAGAAAATTTTGAAGCAAGCGGTAGGTATGGAAATATTTCGCGATTTAATTTGCTCTCTGCTATCTCCCTTAATGCTTGGAAATATGAACTTTAAATTCATATCTATATGTAAAAAGTTCTCCTGAATCGATTGGTGAAGACTAGAACGTTCTATCTTTTCAATTAGTCGACTTATGGATACATGAAGTTTCAGAAATTGGATTTTCGAATATTGTCACGATTTAATTTGCTCTCTGCTATCTCCTTTAATGCTTGGAAATATGAACTCTAAATTCATATCTATATGTAAAATGTTCCCCTGAATCGATTGGTGAAGACTAGAACGTTCTATCTCTCCAATTAGTCGAGTTATGAGTATTTTTGGTTTTATAAAGTGGATTTTCGAAAATTTCATTACGTTATTTGGAGGCGAAATAATGATTTCATTGAAAAACAGACTAGGCCAGTCGATTTTTCGTCGCAAAACAACCCCGATTACCAATTTATAGCCAATTTCATGCCGCAAAAATTTTTTTTTGTTGGAAATTTTGAAGCAAGGGGTAGGTATGGAAATATTTTGCGAATTAAATTGCTCTCGGCTATCTCCCTTAATACTAGTGGAAAGCATCTCAAAATTTATATCTATATGTAAAATGTTCCCCTGAATCGATTGGTGAAGACTAGAACGTTCTATCTCTTCAATTAGTCGAGTTATGGATACATGAAGTTTCAGAAATTGGATTTTTGAATATTTTCACGATTTAATTTGCTCTCTGCTATCTCCTTTAATACTTGGAAATATGAACTCTAAATTCGTATCTATATGTAAAATGTTCCCCTAAATCGATTGGTGAAGACTAGAACGTTCTATCTCTTCAATTAGTCGAGTTATGGATACATGAAGTGTCAGAAATTGGATTTTCGAATATTTTCACAATTTAATTTGCTCTCTGCTATCTCCCTTATGGCTTGGAAATATGAATTTTAAATTCATATCTATATGTAAAATGTTCCCCTGAACCGATTGGTGAAGACTAGAACGTTCTACCTCTTCAATTAGTCGAGTTATGAGTATTTTTGGTTTTATGAAGTGGATTTTCGAAAATTTCATTACGTTATTTGAAGGCGAAATAATGATTTTATTGAAAAACAGACTGTGTCAGTCGATTTTTCGTCGCAAAAAAACCCCGATTACAAATTTATAGCCAATTTCATGCCGCAAAATTTTTTTTTGTTGGAGATTTTGAAGCAAGGGGTAGGTATGGAAATATTTTGCGAATTAAAATGCTCTCTGCTATCTCCCTTAATACTAGTGAAAAGCGACTCAAAATTCATATCTATATGTAAAATGTTCCCCTGAATCGATTGGTGAAGACTAGAACGTTCTATCTTTTCAATTAGTCGACTTATGGATACATGAAGTTTCAGAAATTGGATTTTCGAATATTTTCACGATTTAATTTGCTCTCTGCTATCTCCTTTAATGCTCGGAAATATGAACTCTAAATTCATATCTATATGTAAAATGTTCCCCTGAATCGATTGGTGGAGACTAGAACGTTCTATCTCTTTAATTAGTCGAGTTATGGATACATGAAGTTTCAGAAATTGGATTTTCGAATATTTTCACAATTTAATTTGCTCTCTGCTATCTCCCTTATGGCTTGGAAATATGAATTTAAAATTCATATCTATATGTAAAATATTCCCCTGAATCGATTGGTGAAGACAAGAACGTTCTACCTCTTCAATTAGTCGAGTTATGAGTATTTTTGGTTTTATGAAGTGGATTTTCGAAAATTTCATTACGTTATTTGAAGGCGAAATAATGATTTTATTGAAAAACAGACTGTGTCAGTCGATTTTTCGTCGCAAAAAAACCCCGATTACAAATTTATAGCCAATTTCACGCCGCAAAATTTTTTTTTGTTTGAAATTTTGAAGCAAGGGGTAGGTATGGAAATATTTTGCGAATTAAAATGCTCTCTGCTATCTCCCTTAATACTAGTGAAAAGCGACTCAAAATTCATATCTATATGTAAAATGTTACCCTGAATCGATTGGTGGAGACTAGAACGTTCTATCTCTTCAATTAGTCGACTTATGGATACATGAAGTTTCAGAAATTGGATTTTCGAATATTTTCACGATTTAATTTGCTCTCTGCTATCTCCTTTAATGCTCGGAAATATGAACTCTAAATTCATATCTATATGTAAAATGTTCCCCTGAATTGATTGGTGAAGACTAGAACGTTCTATCTTTTCAATTAGTCGACTTATGGATACATGAAGTTTCAGAAATTGGATTTTCGAATATTTTCACAATTTAATTTGCTCTCTGCTATCTCCCTTATGGCTTGGAAATATGAATTCTAAATTCATATCTATATGTAAAATGTTCCCCTGAATCGATTGGTGAAGACTAGAACGTTCTACCTCTTCAATTAGTTGAGTTATGAGTATTTTTGGTTTTATAAAGTGGATTTTCGAAAATTTCATTACGTTATTTGAAGGCGAAATAATGATTTTATTGAAAAACAGACTGTGTCAGTCGATTTTTCGTCGCAAAAAACCCCGATTACAAATTTATAGCCAATTTCATGCCGCAAAATTTTTTTTTTGTCGGAAATTTTGAAGCAAGGGGTAGGTATGGAAATATTTTGCGAATTAAAATGCTCTCTGCTATCTCCCTTAATACTAGTGAAAAGCGACTCAAAATTCATATCTATATGTAAAATGTTCCCCTGAATCAATTGGTGAAGACTAGAACGTTCTATCTCTTCAATTAGTCGAGTTATGGATACATGAAGTTTCAGAAATTGGATTTTCGAATATTTTCACGATTTAATTTGCTCTCTGCTATCTCCTTTAATGCTTGGGAATATGAACTCAAAATTCATATCTATATGTAAAATGTTCCCCTGAATCGATTGGTGAAGACTAGAACGTTCTATCTCTTCAATTAGTCGACTTATGGATACATGAATTTTCAGATATTGGATTTTCGAATATTGTCACGATTTAATTTGCTCTCTGCTATCTCCCTTCATGCTTAGAAATATGAACTCTAAATTCATATCTATATGTAAAATGTTCCCCTGAATCGATTGGTGAAGACTAGAACGTTCTATCTCTTCAATTAGTCGAGTTATGAGTATTTTTGGTTTTATAAAGTGGATTTTCGAAAATTTCATTACGTTATTTGAAGGCGAAATAATGATTTTATTCAAAAACAGACTGTGCCAGTCGATTTTTCGTCCCAAAAAACCCCCGAAAACAAATTTATAGTCAATTTCATATCGCAAAACTTTTTTTTTGTAGAAAATTTTGAAGCAAGCGGTAGGTATGGAAATATTTCGCGATTTAATTTGCTCTCTGCTATCTCCCTTAATGCTTGGAAATATGAACTTTAAATTCATATCTATATGTTAAATGTTCCCCTGAATCGATTGGTGAAGACTAGAACGTTCTATCTCTTCAATTAGTCGAGTTATGGATACATGAAATTTCAGAAATTGGATTTTCGAATATTTTCACGATTTAATTTGCTCTCTGCTATCTCCTTTAATGCTTGGAAATATGAACTCTAAATTCATATCTATATGTAAAATGTTCCCCTGAATCGATTGGTGAAGACTAGAACGTTCTATCTTTTCAATTAGTCGACTTATGGATACATGTAGTTTCAGAAATTGGATTTTCGAATATTGTCACGATTTAATTTGCTCTCTGCTATCTCCTTTAATGCTTGGAAATATGAACTCTAAATTCATATCTATATGTAAAATGTTCCCCTGAATCGATTGGTGAAGACTAGAACGTTCTATCTCTCCAATTAGTCGAGTTATGAGTATTTTTGGTTTTATAAAGTGGATTTTCGAAAATTTCATTACGTTATTTGGAGGCGAAATAATGATTTCATTGAAAAACAGACTGTGCCAGTCGATTTTTTGTCGCAAAAAACCCCCGATTACCAATTTATAGCCAATTTCATGCCGCAAAAATTTTTTTTTGTTGGAAATTTTGAAGCAAGGGGTAGGTATGGAAATATTTTGCGAATTAAATTGCTCTCTGCTATCTCCCTTAATACTAGTGAAAAGCATCTCAAAATTCATATCTATATGTAAGATGTTTCCCTGAATCGATTGGTGAAGACTAGAACGTTCTATCTCTTCAATTAGTCGAGTTATGGATACATGAAGTTTCAGAAATTGGATTTTCGAATATTTTCACGATTTAATTTGCTCTCTGCTATCTCCTTTAATGCTTGGAAATATGAACTCTAAATTCATATCTATATGTAAAATGTTCCCCTGAATCGATTGGTGAAGACTAGAACGTTCTATCTCTTCAATTAGTCGAGTTATGAGTATTTTTGGTTTTATAAAGTGGATTTTCGAAAATTTCATTACGTTATTTGAAGGCGAAATAATGATTTTATTGAAAAACAGACTGTGTCAGTCGATTTTTCGTCGCAAAAAACCCCGATTACAAATTTATAGCCAATTTCATGCCGCAAAATTTTTTTTTTGTTGGAAATTTTGAAGCAAGGGGTAGGTATGGAAATATTTTGCGAATTAAAATGCTCTCTGCTATCTCCCTTAATACTAGTGAAAAGCGACTCAAAATTCATATCTATATGTAAAATGTTCCCCTGAATCAATTGGTGAAGACTAGAACGTTCTATCTCTTCAATTAGTCGACTTATGGATACATGAATTTTCAGATATTGGATTTTCGAATATTGTCACGATTTAATTTGCTCTCTGCTATCTCCCTTCATGCTTAGGAATATGAACTACAAATTCATATCTATATGTAAAATGTTCCCCTGAATCGATTGGTGAAGACTAGAACGTTCTATCTCTTCAATTAGTCGAGTTATGAGTATTTTTGGTTTTATAAAGTGGATTTTCGAAAATTTCATTACGTTATTTGAAGGCGAAATAATGATTTTATTCAAAAACAGACTGTGTCAGTCGATTTTTCGTCCCAAAAAACCCCCGAAAACAAATTTATAGTCAATTTCATATCGCAAAACTTTTTTTTTGTAGAAAATTTTGAAGCAAGCGGTAGGTATGGAAATATTTCGCGATTTAATTTGCTCTCTGCTATCTCCCTTAATGCTTGGAAATATGAACTTTAAATTCATATCTATATGTTAAATGTTCCCCTGAATCGATTGGTGAAGACTAGAACGTTCTATCTCTTCAATTAGTCGAGTTATGGATACATGAAGTTTCAGAAATTGGATTTTCGAATATTTTCACGATTTAATTTGCTCTCTGCTATCTCCTTTAATGCTTGGAAATATGAACTCTAAATTCATATCTATATGTAAAAAGTTCCCCTGAATCGATTGGTGAAGACTAGAACGTTCTATCTTTTCAATTAGTCGACTTATGGATACATGTAGTTTCAGAAATTGGATTTTCGAATATTGTCACGATTTAATTTGCTCTCTGCTATCTCCTTTAATGCTTGGGAATATGAACTCTAAATTCATATCTATATGTAAAATGTTCCCCTGAATCGATTGGTGAAGACCAGAACGTTCTATCTCTCCAATTAGTCGAGTTATAAGTATTTTTGGTTTTATAAAGTGGATTTTCGAAAATTTCATTACGTTATTTGGAGGCGAAATAATGATTTCATTGAAAAACAGACTGTGCCAGTCGATTTTTTGTCGCAAAAAACCCCCGATTACCAATTTATAGCCAATTTCATGCCGCAAAAATTTTTTTTTGTTGGAAATTTTGAAGCAAGGGGTAGGTATGGAAATATTTTGCGAATTAAATTGCTCTCTGCTATCTCCCTTAATACTAGTGAAAAGCATCTCAAAATTCATATCTATATGTAAGATGTTTCCCTGAATCGATTGGTGAAGACTAGAACGTTCTATCTCTTCAATTAGTCGAGTTATGGATACATGAAGTTTCAGAAATTGGATTTTCGAATATTTTCACGATTTAATTTGCTCTCTGCTATCTCCTTTAATGCTTGGAAATATGAACTCTAAATTCATATCTATATGTAAAATGTTCCCCTGAATCGATTGGTGAAGACTAGAACGTTCTATCTCTTCAATTAGTCGAGTTATGAGTATTTTTGGTTTTATAAAGTGGATTTTCGAAAATTTCATTACGTTATTTGAAGGCGAAATAATGATTTTATTGAAAAACAGACTGTGTCAGTCGATTTTTCGTCGCAAAAAACCCCGATTACAAATTTATAGCCAATTTCATGCCGCAAAATTTTTTTTTTGTTGGAAATTTTGAAGCAAGGGGTAGGTATGGAAATATTTTGCGAATTAAAATGCTCTCTGCTATCTCCCTTAATACTAGTGAAAAGCGACTCAAAATTCATATCTATATGTAAAATGTTCCCCTGAATCAATTGGTGAAGACTAGAAAGTTCTATCTCTTCAATTAGTCGAGTTATGGATACATGAAGTTTCAGAAATTGGATTTTCGAATATTTTCACGATTTAATTTGCTCTCTGCTATCTCCCTTCATGCTTAGAAATATGAACTCTAAATTCATATCTATATGTAAAATGTTCCCCTGAATCGATTGGTGAAGACTAGAACGTTCTATCTCTTCAATTAGTCGAGTTATGAGTATTTTTGGTTTTATAAAGTGGATTTTCGAAAATTTCATTACGTTATTTGAAGGCGAAATAATGATTTTATTCAAAAACAGACTGTGCCAGTCGATTTTTCGTCCCAAAAAACCCCCGAAAACAAATTTATAGTCAATTTCATATCGCAAAACTTTTTTTTTGTAGAAAATTTTGAAGCTAGCGGTAGGTATGGAAATATTTCGCGATTTAATTTGCTCTCTGCTATCTCCCTTAATGCTTGGAAATATGAACTTTAAATTCATATCTATATGTTAAATGTTCCCCTGAATCGATTGGTGAAGACTAGAACGTTCTATCTCTTCAATTAGTCGAGTTATGGATACATGAAATTTCAGAAATTGGATTTTCGAATATTTTCACGATTTAATTTGCTCTCTGCTATCTCCTTTAATGCTTGGAAATATGAACTCTAAATTCATATCTATATGTAAAATGTTCCCCTGAATCGATTGGTGAAGACTAGAACGTTCTATCTTTTCAATTAGTCGACTTATGGATACATGTAGTTTCAGAAATTGGATTTTCGAATATTGTCACGATTTAATTTGCTCTCTGCTATCTCCTTTAATGCTTGGAAATATGAACTCTAAATTCATATCTATATGTAAAATGTTCCCCTGAATCGATTGGTGAAGACTAGAACGTTCTATCTCTCCAATTAGTCGAGTTATGAGTATTTTTGGTTTTATAAAGTGGATTTTCGAAAATTTCATTACGTTATTTGGAGGCGAAATAATGATTTCATTGAAAAACAGACTGTGCCAGTCGATTTTTTGTCGCAAAAAACCCCCGATTACCAATTTATAGCCAATTTCATGCCGCAAAAATTTTTTTTTGTTGGAAATTTTGAAGCAAGGGGTAGGTATGGAAATATTTTGCGAATTAAATTGCTCTCTGCTATCTCCCTTAATACTAGTGAAAAGCATCTCAAAATTCATATCTATATGTAAGATGTTTCCCTGAATCGATTGGTGAAGACTAGAACGTTCTATCTCTTCAATTAGTCGAGTTATGGATACATGAAGTTTCAGAAATTGGATTTTCGAATATTTTCACGATTTAATTTGCTCTCTGCTATCTCCTTTAATGCTTGGAAATATGAACTCTTAATTCATATCTATATGTAAAATGTTCCCCTGAATCGATTGGTGAAGACTAGAACGTTCTATCTTTTCAATTAGTCGACTTATGGATACATGTAGTTTCAGAAATTGGATTTTCGAATATTGTCACGATTTAATTTGCTCTCTGCTATCTCCTTTAATGCTTGGAAATATGAACTCTAAATTCATATCTATATGTAAAATGTTCCCCTGAATCGATTGGTGAAGACTAGAACGTTCTATCTCTTCAATTAGTCGAGTTATGAGTATTTTTGGTTTTATAAAGTGGATTTTCGAAAATTTCATTACGTTATTTGAAGGCGAAATAATGATTTTATTGAAAAACAGACTGTGTCAGTCGATTTTTCGTCGCAAAAAACCCCGATTACAAATTTATAGCCAATTTCATGCTGCAAAATTTTTTTTTTGTTGGAAATTTTGAAGCAAGGGGTAGGTATGGAAATATTTTGCGAATTAAAATGCTCTCTGCTATCTCCCTTAATACTAGTGAAAAGCGACTCAAAATTCATATCTATATGTAAAATGTTCCCCTGAATCAATTGGTGAAGACTAGAACGTTCTATCTCTTCAATTAGTCGACTTATGGATACATGAATTTTCAGATATTGGATTTTCGAATATTGTCACGATTTAATTTGCTCTCTGCTATCTCCCTTCATGCTTAGGAATATGAACTACAAATTCATATCTATATGTAAAATGTTCCCCTGAATCGATTGGTGAAGACTAGAACGTTCTATCTCTTCAATTAGTCGAGTTATGAGTATTTTTGGTTTTATAAAGTGGATTTTCGAAAATTTCATTACGTTATTTGAAGGCGAAATAATGATTTTATTCAAAAACAGACTGTGTCAGTCGATTTTTCGTCCCAAAAAACCCCCGAAAACAAATTTATAGTCAATTTCATATCGCAAAACTTTTTTTTTGTAGAAAATTTTGAAGCAAGCGGTAGGTATGGAAATATTTCGCGATTTAATTTGCTCTCTGCTATCTCCCTTAATGCTTGGAAATATGAACTTTAAATTCATATCTATATGTTAAATGTTCCCCTGAATCGATTGGTGAAGACTAGAACGTTCTATCTCTTCAATTAGTCGAGTTATGGATACATGAAGTTTAAGAAATTGGATTTTCGAATATTTTCACGATTTAATTTGCTCTCTGCTATCTCCTTTAATGCTTGGAAATATGAACTCTAAATTCATATCTATATGTAAAAAGTTCCCCTGAATCGATTGGTGAAGACTAGAACGTTCTATCTTTTCAATTAGTCGACTTATGGATACATGTAGTTTCAGAAATTGGATTTTCGAATATTGTCACGATTTAATTTGCTCTCTGCTATCTCCTTTAATGCTTGGGAATATGAACTCTAAATTCATATCTATATGTAAAATGTTCCCCTGAATCGATTGGTGAAGACCAGAACGTTCTATCTCTCCAATTAGTCGAGTTATAAGTATTTTTGGTTTTATAAAGTGGATTTTCGAAAATTTCATTACGTTATTTGGAGGCGAAATAATGATTTCATTGAAAAACAGACTGTGCCAGTCGATTTTTTGTCGCAAAAAACCCCCGATTACCAATTTATAGCCAATTTCATGCCGCAAAAATTTTTTTTTGTTGGAAATTTTGAAGCAAGGGGTAGGTATGGAAATATTTTGCGAATTAAATTGCTCTCTGCTATCTCCCTTAATACTAGTGAAAAGCATCTCAAAATTCATATCTATATGTAAGATGTTTCCCTGAATCGATTGGTGAAGACTAGAACGTTCTATCTCTTCAATTAGTCGAGTTATGGATACATGAAGTTTCAGAAATTGGATTTTCGAATATTTTCACGATTTAATTTGCTCTCTGCTATCTCCTTTAATGCTTGGAAATATGAACTCTAAATTCATATCTATATGTAAAATGTTCCCCTGAATCGATTGGTGAAGACTAGAACGTTCTATCTCTTCAATTAGTCGAGTTATGAGTATTTTTGGTTTTATAAAGTGGATTTTCGAAAATTTCATTACGTTATTTGAAGGCGAAATAATGATTTTATTGAAAAACAGACTGTGTCAGTCGATTTTTCGTCGCAAAAAACCCCGATTACAAATTTATAGCCAATTTCATGCCGCAAAATTTTTTTTTTGTTGGAAATTTTGAAGCAAGGGGTAGGTATGGAAATATTTTGCGAATTAAAATGCTCTCTGCTATCTCCCTTAATACTAGTGAAAAGCGACTCAAAATTCATATCTATATGTAAAATGTTCCCCTGAATCAATTGGTGAAGACTAGAACGTTCTATCTCTTCAATTAGTCGAGTTATGGATACATGAAGTTTCAGAAATTGGATTTTCGAATATTTTCACGATTTAATTTGCTCTCTGCTATCTCCCTTCATGCTTAGAAATATGAACTCTAAATTCATATCTATATGTAAAATGTTCACCTGAATCGATTGGTGAAGACTAGAACGTTCTATCTCTTCAATTAGTCGAGTTATGAGTATTTTTGGTTTTATAAAGTGGATTTTCGAAAATTTCATTACGTTATTTGAAGGCGAAATAATGATTTTATTCAAAAACAGACTGTGTCAGTCGATTTTTCGTCCCAAAAAACCCCCGAAAACAAATTTATAGTCAATTTCATATCGCAAAACTTTTTTTTTGTAGAAAATTTTGAAGCAAGCGGTAGGTATGGAAATATTTCGCGATTTAATTTGCTCTCTGCTATCTCCCTTAATGCTTGGAAATATGAACTTTAAATTCATATCTATATGTTAAATGTTCCCCTGAATCGATTGGTGAAGACTAGAACGTTCTATCTCTTCAATTAGTCGAGTTATGGATACATGAAGTTTCAGAAATTGGATTTTCGAATATTTTCACGATTTAATTTGCTCTCTGCTATCTCCTTTAATGCTTGGAAATATGAACTCTAAATTCATATCTATATGTAAAATTTTCCCCTGAATCGATTGGTGAAGACTAGAACGTTCTATCTTTTCAATTAGTCGAGTTATGGATACATGAAGTTTCAGAAATTGGATTTTCGAATATTTTCACAATTTAATTTGCTCTCTGCTATCTCCCTTATGGCTTGGAAATATGAATTCTAAATTCATATCTATATGTAAAATGTTCCCCTGAATCGATTGGTGAAGACTAGAACGTTCTACCTCTTCAATTAGTCGAGTTATGAGTATTTTTGGTTTTATAAAGTGGATTTTCGAAAATTTCATTACGTTATTTGAAGGCGAAATAATGATTTTATTGAAAAACAGACTGTGTCAGTCGATTTTTCGTCGCAAAAAACCCCGATTACAAATTTATAGCCAATTTCATGCCGCAAAATTTTTTTTTTGTTGGAAATTTTGAAGCAAGGGGTAGGTATGGAAATATTTTGCGAATTAAAATGCTCTCTGCTATCTCCCTTAATACTAGTGAAAAGCGACTCAAAATTCATATCTATATGTAAAATGTTCCCCTGAATCAATTGGTGAAGACTAGAACGTTCTATCTCTTCAATTAGTCGAGTTATGGATACATGAAGTTTCAGAAATTGGATTTTCGAGTATTTTCACGATTTAATTTGCTCTCTGCTATCTCCTTTAATGCTTGGAAATATGAACTCTAAATTCATATCTATATGTAAAATTTTCCCCTGAATCGATTGGTGAAGACTAGAACGTTCTATCCCTTCAATTAGTCGAGTTATGGATACATGAAGTTTCAGAAATTGGATTTTCGAATATTTTCACAATTTAATTTGCTCTCTGCTATCTCCCTTATGGCTTGGAAATATGAATTCTAAATTCATATCTATATGTAAAATGTTCCCCTGAATCGATTGGTGAAGACTAGAACGTTCTACCTCTCCAATTAGTCGAGTTATGAGTATTTTTGGTTTTATAAAGTGGATTTTCGAAAATTTCATTACGTTATTTGAAGGCGAAATAATGATTTTATTGAAAAACAGACTGTCAGTCGATTTTTCGTCGCAAAAAACCCCGATTACAAATTTATAGCCAATTTCATGCCGCAAAATTTTTTTTTTGTTGGAAATTTTGAAGCAAGGGGTAGGTATGGAAATATTTTGCGAATTAAAATGCTCTCTGCTATCTCCCTTAATACTAGTGAAAAGCGACTCAAAATTCATATCTATATGTAAAATGTTCCCCTGAATCAATTGGTGAAGACTAGAACGTTCTATCTCTTCAATTAGTCGAGTTATGGATACATGAAGTTTCAGAAATTGGATTTTCGAATATTTTCACGATTTAATTTGCTCTCTGCTATCTCCTTTAATGCTTGGGAATATGAACTCAAAATTCATATCTATATGTAAAATGTTCCCCTGAATCGATTGGTGAAGACTAGAACGTTCTATCTCTCCAATTAGTCGACTTATGGATACATGAATTTTCAGATATTGGATTTTCGAATATTGTCACGATTTAATTTGCTCTCTGCTATCTCCCTTCATGCTTAGAAATATGAACTCTAAATTCATATCTATATGTAAAATGTTCCCCTGAATCGATTGGTGAAGACTAGAACGTTCTATCTCTTTAATTAGTCGAGTTATGAGTATTTTTGGTTTTATAAAGTGGATTTTCGAAAATTTCATTACGTAATTTGAAGGCGAAATAATGATTTTATTCAAAAACAGACTGTGTCAGTCGATTTTTCGTCCCAAAAAACCCCCGAAAACAAATTTATAGTCAATTTCATATCGCAAAACTTTTTTTTTGTAGAAAATTTTGAAGCAAGCGGTAGGTATGGAAATATTTCGCGATTTAATTTGCTCTCTGCTATCTCCCTTAATGCTTGGAAATATGAACTTTAAATTCATATCTATATGTTAAATGTTCCCCTGAATCGATTGGTGAAGACTAGAACGTTCTATCTCTTCAATTAGTCGAGTTATGAGTATTTTTGGTTTTATAAAGTGGATTTTCGAAAATTTCATTACGTTATTTGAAGGCGAAATAATGATTTTATTGAAAAACAGACTGTGTCAGTCGATTTTTCGTCGCAAAAAACCCCGATTACAAATTTATAGCCAATTTCATGCCGCAAAATTTTTTTTTTGTTGGAAATTTTGAAGCAAGGGGTAGGTATGGAAATATTTTGCGAATTAAAATGCTCTCTGCTATCTCCCTTAATACTAGTGAAAAGCGACTCAAAATTCATATCTATATGTAAAATCTTCCCCTGAATCAATTGGTGAAGACTAGAACGTTCTATCTCTTCAATTAGTCGAGTTATGGATACATGAAGTTTCAGAAATTGGATTTTCGAATATTTTCACGATTTAATTTGCTCTCTGCTATCTCCTTTAATGCTTGGGAATATGAACTCAAAATTCATATCTATATGTAAAATGTTCCCCTGAATCGATTGGTGAAGACTAGAACGTTCTATCTCTTCAATTAGTCGACTTATGGATACATGAATTTTCAGATATTGGATTTTCGAATATTGCCACGATTTAATTTGCTCTCTGCTATCTCCCTTCATGCTTAGAAATATGAACTCTAAATTCATATCTATATGTAAAATGTTCCCCTGAATCGATTGGTGAAGACTAGAACGTTCTATCTCTTCAATTAGTCGAGTTATGAGTATTTTTGGTTTTATAAAGTGGATTTTCGAAAATTTCATTACGTTATTTGAAGGCGAAATAATGATTTTATTCAAAAACAGACTGTGTCAGTCGATTTTTCGTCCCAAAAAACCCCCGAAAACAAATTTATAGTCAATTTCATATCGCAAAACTTTTTTTTTGTAGAAAATTTTGAAGCAAGCGGTAGGTATGGAAATATTTCGCGATTTAATTTGCTCTCTGCTATCTCCCTTAATGCTTGGAAATATGAACTTTAAATTCATATCTATATGTTAAATGTTCCCCTGAATCGATTGGTTGGTGAAGACTAGAACGTTCTATCTCTTCAATTAGTCGAGTTATGAGTATTTTTGGTTTTATAAAGTGGATTTTCGAAAATTTCATTACGTTATTTGAAGGCGAAATAATGATTTTATTGAAAAACAGACTGTGTCAGTCGATTTTTCGTCGCAAAAAACCCCGATTACAAATTTATAGCCAATTTCATGCCGCAAAATTTTTTTTTTGTTGGAAATTTTGAAGCAAGGGGTAGGTATGGAAATATTTTGCGAATTAAAATGCTCTCTGCTATCTCCCTTAATACTAGTGAAAAGCGACTCAAAATTCATATCTATATGTAAAATCTTCCCCTGAATCAATTGGTGAAGACTAGAACGTTCTATCTCTTCAATTAGTCGAGTTATGGATACATGAAGTTTCAGAAATTGGATTTTCGAATATTTTCACGATTTAATTTGCTCTCTGCTATCTCCTTTAATGCTTGGGAATATGAACTCAAAATTCATATCTATATGTAAAATGTTCCCCTGAATCGATTGGTGAAGACTAGAACGTTCTATCTCTTCAATTAGTCGACTTATGGATACATGAATTTTCAGATATTGGATTTTCGAATATTGCCACGATTTAATTTGCTCTCTGCTATCTCCCTTCATGCTTAGAAATATGAACTCTAAATTCATATCTATATGTAAAATGTTCCCCTGAATCGATTGGTGAAGACTAGAACGTTCTATCTCTTCAATTAGTCGAGTTATGAGTATTTTTGGTTTTATAAAGTGGATTTTCGAAAATTTCATTACGTTATTTGAAGGCGAAATAATGATTTTATTCAAAAACAGACTGTGTCAGTCGATTTTTCGTCCCAAAAAACCCCCGAAAACAAATTTATAGTCAATTTCATATCGCAAAACTTTTTTTTTGTAGAAAATTTTGAAGCAAGCGGTAGGTATGGAAATATTTCGCGATTTAATTTGCTCTCTGCTATCTCCCTTAATGCTTGGAAATATGAACTTTAAATTCATATCTATATGTTAAATGTTCCCCTGAATCGATTGGTTGGTGAAGACTAGAACGTTCTATCTCTTCAATTAGTCGAGTTATGGATACATGAAGTTTCAGAAATTGGATTTTCGAATATTTTCACGATTTAATTTGCTCTCTGCTATCTCCTTTAATGCTTGGAAATATGAACTCTAAATTAATATCTATATGTAAAAAGTTCCCCTGAATCGATTGGTGAAGACTAGAACGTTCTATCTTTTCAATTAGTCGACTTATGGATACATGAAGTTTCAGAAATTGGATTTTCGAATATTGTCACGATTTAATTTGCTCTCTGCTATCTCCTTTTATGCTTGGAAATATGAACTCTAAATTCATATCTATATGTAAAATGTTCCCCTGAATCGATTGGTGAAGACTAGAACGTTCTATCTCTCCAATTAGTCGAGTTATGAGTATTTTTGGTTTTATAAAGTGGATTTTCGAAAATTTCATTACGTTATTTGAAGGCGAAATAATGATTTTATTGAAAAACAGACTGTGCCAGTCGATTTTTCGTCGCAAAAAACCCCCGATAACCAATTTATAGCCAATTTCATGCCGCAAACTTTTTTTTTTGTTGGAAATTTTGAAGCAAGGGGTAGGTATGGAAATATTTTGCGAATTAAAATGCTCTCTGCTATCTCCCTTAATACTAGTGAAAAGCGACTCAAAATTCATATCTACATGTAAAATGTTCCCCTGAATCGATTGGTGAAGACTAGAACGTTCTATCTCTTGAATTAGTCGAGTTATGGATACATGAAGTTTCAGAAATTGGATTTTCGAATATTTTCACGATTTAATTTGCTCTCTGCTATCTCCTTTAATGCTTGGAAATATGAACTCTAAATTCATATCTATATGTAAAATGTTCCCCTGAATCGATTGGTGAAGACTAGAACGTTCTATCCCTTCAATTAGTCGAGTTATGGATACATGAAGTTTCAGAAATTGGATTTTCGAATATTTTCACAATTTAATTTGCTCTCTGCTATCTCCCTTATGGCTTGGAAATATGAATCCTAAATTCATATCTATATGTAAAATGTTCCCCTGAATCGATTGGTGAAGACTAGAACGTTCTATCTCTCCAATTAGTCGACTTATGGATACATGAATTTTCAGATATTGGATTTTCGAATATTGTCACGATTTAATTTGCTCTCTGCTATCTCCCTTCATGCTTAGAAATATGAACTCTAGATTCATATCTATATGTAAAATGTTCCCCTGAATCGATTGGTGAAGACTAGAACGTTCTTTCTCTTCAATTAGTCGAGTTATGAGTATTTTTGGTTTTATAAAGTGGATTTTCGAAAATTTCATTACGTTATTTGAAGGCGAAATAATGATTTTATTCAAAAACAGACTGTGTCAGTCGATTTTTCGTCCCAAAAAAACCCCGAAAACGAATTTATAGTCAATTTCATATCGCAAAACTTTTTTTTTGTAGAAAATTTTGAAGCAAGCGGTAGGTATGGAAATATTTCGCGATTTAATTTGCTCTCTGCTATCTCCCTTAATGCTTGGAAATATGAACTTTAAATCCATATCTATATGTTAAATGTTCCCCTGAATCGATTGGTGAAGACTAGAACGTTCTATCTCTTCAATTAGTCGAGTTATGGATACATGAAGTTTCAGAAATTGGATTTTCGAATATTTTCACGATTTAATTTGCTCTCTGCTATCTCCTTTAATGCTTGGAAATATGAACTCTAAATTCATATCTATATGTAAAAAGTTTCCCTGAATCGATTGGTGAAGACTAGAACGTTCTATCTTTTCAATTAGTCGACTTATGGATACATGAAGTTTCAGAAATTGGATTTTCGAATATTGTCACGATTTAATTTGCTCTCTGCTATCTCCTTTAATGCTTGGAAATATGAACTCTAAATCTATATCTATATGTAAAATGTTCTCCTGAATCGATTGGTGAAGACTAGAACGTTCTACCTTTTCAATTAGTCGAGTTATGAGTATTTTTGGTTTTATGAAGTGGATTTTCGAAAATTTCATTACGTTATTTGGAGGCGAAATAATGATTTTATTGAAAAACAGACTGTGCCAGTCGATTTTTCGTCGCAAAAAACCCCCGATTACCAATTTATAGCCAATTTCATGCCGCAAAATTTTTTTTTTGTTGGAAATTTTGAAGCAAGGGGTAGGTATGGAAATATTTTGCGAATTAAATTGCTCTCTGCTATCTCCCTTAATACTATTGAAAAGCGACTCAAAATTCATATCTATATGTAAAATGTTCCCCTGAATCGATTGGTGAAGACTAGAACGTTCTATCTCTTCAATTAGTTGAGTTATGGATACATGAAGTTTCAGAAATTGGATTTTCGAATATTTTCACGATTTAATTTGCTCTCTGCTATCTCCCTTAATGCTTGGAAATATGAACTCTCAATTTATATTTATATGTAAAATGTTCCCCTGAATCGATTGGTGAAGACTAGAACGTTCTACCTTTTCAATTAGTCGAGTTATGAGTATTTTTTGTTTTATAAAGTGGAATTTCGAAAATTTCATTACGTTATTTGAAGGCGAAATAATGATTTTATTGAAAAACAGACTGTGCCAGTCGATTTTTCGTCGCAAAAAACCCCCCATTACCAATTTATAGCCAATTTCATGCCGCAAAATTTTTTTTTTGTTGGAAATTTTGAATTTTGAAGCAAGGGGTAGGTATGGAAATATTTTGCGAATTAAATTGCTCTCTGCTATCTCCCCTAATACCAGTAAAAAGCGACTCAAAATTCATATCTATATGTAAAATGTTCCCCTGAATCGATTGGTGAAGACTAGAACGTTCTATCTCTTCAATTAGTCGAGTTATGGATACATGAAGTTTCAGAAATTGGATTTTCGAATATTTTCACGATTTAATTTGCTCTCTGCTATCTCCCTTAATGCTTGGAAATATGAACTCTTAATTTATATATATATATGTAAAATGTTCCCCTGAATCGATTGGTGAAGACTAGAACGTTCTACCTTTTCAATTAGTCGAGTTATGAGTATTTTTGGTTTTATAAAGTGGATTTTCGAAAATTTCATTACGTTATTTGAAGGCGAAATAATGATTTTATTGAAAAACAGACTGTGCCAGTCGATTTTTCGTCGCAAAAAACCCCCGATAACCAATTTATAGCCAATTTCATGCCGCAAACTTTTTTTTTTGTTGGAAATTTTGAAGCAAGGGGTAGGTATGGAAATATTTTGCGAATTAAAATGCTCTCTGCTATCTCCCTTAATACTAGTGAAAAGCGACTCAAAATTCATATCTACATGTAAAATGTTCCCCTGAATCGATTGGTGAAGACTAGAACGTTCTATCTCTTGAATTAGTCGAGTTATGGATACATGAAGTTTCAGAAATTGGATTTTCGAATATTTTCACGATTTAATTTGCTCTCTGCTATCTCCTTTAATGCTTGGAAATATGAACTCTAAATTCATATCTATATGTAAAATGTTCCCCTGAATCGATTGGTGAAGACTAGAACGTTCTATCCCTTCAATTAGTCGAGTTATGGATACATGAAGTTTCAGAAATTGGATTTTCGAATATTTTCACAATTTAATTTGCTCTCTGCTATCTCCCTTATGGCTTGGAAATATGAATCCTGAATTCATATCTATATGTAAAATGTTCCCCTGAATCGATTGGTGAAGACTAGAACGTTCTATCTCTCCAATTAGTCGACTTATGGATACATGAATTTTCAGATATTGGATTTTCGAATATTGTCACGATTTAATTTGCTCTCTGCTATCTCCCTTCATGCTTAGAAATATGAACTCTAGATTCATATCTATATGTAAAATGTTCCCCTGAATCGATTGGTGAAGACTAGAACGTTCTTTCTCTTCAATTAGTCGAGTTATGAGTATTTTTGGTTTTATAAAGTGGATTTTCGAAAATTTCATTACGTTATTTGAAGGCGAAATAATGATTTTATTCAAAAACAGACTGTGTCAGTCGATTTTTCGTCCCAAAAAAACCCCGAAAACAAATTTATAGTCAATTTCATATCGCAAAACTTTTTTTTTGTAGAAAATTTTGAAGCAAGCGGTAGGTATGGAAATATTTCGCGATTTAATTTGCTCTCTGCTATCTCCCTTAATGCTTGGAAATATGAACTTTAAATCCATATCTATATGTTAAATGTTCCCCTGAATCGATTGGTGAAGACTAGAACGTTCTATCTCTTCAATTAGTCGAGTTATGGATACATGAAGTTTCAGAAATTGGATTTTCGAATATTTTCACGATTTAATTTGCTCTCTGCTATCTCCTTTAATGCTTGGAAATATGAACTCTAAATTCATATCTATATGTAAAAAGTTTCCCTGAATCGATTGGTGAAGACTAGAACGTTCTATCTTTTCAATTAGTCGACTTATGGATACATGAAGTTTCAGAAATTGGATTTTCGAATATTGTCACGATTTAATTTGCTCTCTGCTATCTCCTTTAATGCTTGGAAATATGAACTCTAAATTTATATCTATATGTAAAATGTTCTCCTGAATCGATTGGTGAAGACTAGAACGTTCTATCTCTTCAATTATTCGAGGTATGAGTATTTTTGGTTTTATAAAGTGGATTTTCGAAAATTTCATTACGTTATTTGGAGGCGAAATAATGATTTCATCGAAAAACAGACTGTGCCATACGATTTTTCGTCGCAAAAAACCCCCGATTACCAATTTATAGCCAATTTCATGCCGCAAAAATTTTTTTTTCTTGGAAATTTTGAAGCAAGCGGTAGGTATGGAAATATTTCGCGATTTAATTTGCTCTCTGCTATCTCCCTTAATGCTTGGAAATATGAACTTTAAATTCATATCTATATGTTAAATGTTCCCCTGAATCGATTGGTGAAGACTAGAACATTCTATCTCTTCAATTAGTCGAGTTATGAGTATTTTTGGTTTTATAAAGTGGATTTTCGAAAATTTCATTACGTTATTTGGAGGCGAAATAATGATTTCATCGAAAAACAGACTGTGCCAGTCGATTTTTCGTCGCAAAAAACCCCCGATTACCAATTTATAGCCAATTTCATGCCGCAAAAATTTTTTTTTCTTGGAAATTTTGAAGCAAGGGGTAGGTATGGAAATATTTTGCGAATTAAATTGCTCTCTGCTATCTCCCTTAATACTAATGAAAAGCAACTCAAAATTTATATCTATATGTAAAATGTTCCCCTGAATCGATTGGTGAAGACTAGAACGTTCTATCTCTTCAATTAGTCGAGTTATGGATACATGAAGTTTCAGAAATTGGATTTTCGAATATTTTCACGATTTAATTTGCCCTCTGCTATCTCCTTTAATGCTTGGAAATATGAACTCTAAATTCATATCTATATGTAAAAAGTTCCCCTGAATCGATTGGTGAAGACTAGAACGTTCTATCTCTTCAATTAGTCGACTTATGGATACATGAAGTTTCAGAAATTGGATTTTCGAATATTTTCACAATTTAATTTGCTCTCTGCTATCTCCCTTATGGCTTGGAAATATGAATCCTAAATTCATATCTATATGTAAAAAGTTTCCCTGAATCGATTGGTGAAGACTCGAACGTTCTATCTTTTCAATTAGTCGACTTATGGATACATGAAGTTTCAGAAATTGGATTTTCGAATATTGTCACGATTTAATTTGCTCTCTGCTATCTCCTTTAATGCTTGGAAATATGAACTCTAAATTTATATCTATATGTAAAATGTTCTCCTGAATCGATTGGTGAAGACTAGAACGTTCTATCTCTTCAATTATTCGAGGTATGAGTATTTTTGGTTTTATAAAGTGGATTTTCGAAAATTTCATTACGTTATTTGGAGGCGAAATAATGATTTCATCGAAAAACAGACTGTGCCAGTCGATTTTTCGTCGCAAAAAACCCCCGATTACCAATTTATAGCCAATTTCATGCCGCAAAAATTTTTTTTTCTTGGAAATTTTGAAGCAAGCGGTAGGTATGGAAATATTTCGCGATTTAATTTGCTCTCTGCTATCTCCTTTAATGCTTGGAAATATGAACTCAAAATTTATATCTATATGTAAAATGTTCCCCTGAATCGATTGGTGAAGACTAGAACGTTCTACCTTTTCAATTAGTCGAGTTATGAGTATTTTTGGTTTTATAAAGTGGATTTTCGAAAATTTCATTACGTTATTTGAAGGCGAAATAATGATTTTATTGAAAAACAGACTGTGCCAGTCGATTTTTCGTCGCAAAAAACCCCCGATTACCAATTTATAGCCAATTTCATGCCGCAAAATTTTTTTTTTGTTGGAAACTTTGAAGCAAGGGGTAGGTATGGAAATATTTTGCGAATTAAATTGCTCTCTGCTATCTCCCTTAATACTATTGAAAAGCGACTCAAAATTCATATCTATATGTAAAATGTTCCCCTGAATCGATTGGTGAAGACTAGAACGTTCTATCTCTTCAATTAGTCGAGTTATGGATACATGAAGTTTCAGAAATTGGATTTTCGAATATTTTCACGATTTAATTTGCTCTCTGCTATGGAAATGCTTGGAAATATGAACTCTCAATTTATATTTATATGTAAAATGTTCCCCTGAATCGATTGGTGAAGACTAGAACGTTCTACCTTTTCAATTAGTCGAGTTATGAGTATTTTTTGTTTTATAAGGTGGAATTTCGAAAATTTCATTACGTTATTTGAAGGCGAAATAATGATTTTATTGAAAAACAGACTGTGCCAGTCGATTTTTCGTCGCAAAAAACCCCCCATTACCAATTTATAGCCAATTTCATGCCGCAAAATTTTTTTTTTGTTGGAAATTTTGAATTTTGAAGCAAGGGGTAGGTATGGAAATATTTTGCGAATTAAATTGCTCTCTGCTATCTCCCTTAATACCAGTAAAAAGCGACTCAAAATTCATATCTATATGTAAAATGTTCCCCTGAATCGATTGGTGAAGACTAGAACGTTCTATCTCTCCAATTAGTCGAGTTATGGATACATGAAGTTTCAGAAATTGGATTTTCGAATATTTTCACGATTTAATTTGCTCTCTGCTATCTCCCTTAATGCTTGGAAATATGAACTCTTAATTTATATATATATATGTAAAATGTTCCCCTGAATCGATTGGTGAAGACTAGAACGTTCTACCTTTTCAATTAGTCGAGTTATGAGTATTTTTGGTTTTATAAAGTGGATTTTCGAAAATTTCATTACGTTATTTGAAGGCGAAATAATGATTTTATTGAAAAACAGACTGTGCCAGTCGATTTTTCGTCGCAAAAAACCCCCGATAACCAATTTATAGCCAATTTCATGCCGCAAACTTTTTTTTTTGTTGGAAATTTTGAAGCAAGGGGTAGGTATGGAAATATTTTGCGAATTAAAATGCTCTCTGCTATCTCCCTTAATACTAGTGAAAAGCGACTCAAAATTCATATCTACATGTAAAATGTTCCCCTGAATCGATTGGTGAAGACTAGAACGTTCTATCTCTTGAATTAGTCGAGTTATGGATACATGAAGTTTCAGAAATTGGATTTTCGAATATTTTCACGATTTAATTTGCTCTCTGCTATCTCCTTTAATGCTTGGAAATATGAACTCTTAATTCATATCTATATGTAAAATGTTCCCCTGAATCGATTGGTGAAGACTAGAACGTTCTATCCCTTCAATTAGTCGAGTTATGGATACATGAAGTTTCAGAAATTGGATTTTCGAATATTTTCACAATTTAATTTGCTCTCTGCTATCTCCCTTATGGCTTGGAAATATGAATCCTAAATTCATATCTATATGTAAAATGTTCCCCTGAATCGATTGGTGAAGACTAGAACGTTCTATCTCTCCAATTAGTCGACTTATGGATACATGAATTTTCAGATATTGGATTTTCGAATATTGTCACGATTTAATTTGCTCTCTGCTATCTCCCTTCATGCTTAGAAATATGAACTCTAGATTCATATCTATATGTAAAATGTTCCCCTGAATCGATTGGTGAAGACTAGAACGTTCTTTCTCTTCAATTAGTCGAGTTATGAGTATTTTTGGTTTTATAAAGTGGATTTTCGAAAATTTCATTACGTTATTTGAAGGCGAAATAATGATTTTATTGAAAAACAGACTGTGCCAGTCGATTTTTCGTCGCAAAAAACCCCCGATAACCAATTTATAGCCAATTTCATGCCGCAAACTTTTTTCGAATATTGTCACGATTTAATTTGCTCTCTGCTATCTCCCTTAATGCTCAGAAATATGAACTCTAAATTCATATCTATATGTAAAATGTTCCCCTGAATCGATTGGTGAAGACTAGAACGTTCTATCTCTTCAATTAGTCGAGTTATGAGTATTTTTGGTTTTATAAAGTGGATTTTCGAAAATTTCATTACGTTATTTGAAGGCGAAATAATGATTTTATTCAAAAACAGACTGTGTCAGTCGATTTTTCGTCCCAAAAAACCCTCGAAAACAAATTTATAGTCAATTTTATATCGCAAAACTTTTTTTTTGTAGAAAATTTTGAAGCAAGCGGTAGGTATGGAAATATTTCGCGATTTAATTTGCTCCCTGCTATCTCCCTTAATGCTTGGAAATATGAACTTTAAATCCATATCTGTATGTTAAATGTTCCCCTGAATCGATTGGTGAAGACTAGAACGTTCTATCTCTTCAATTAGTCGAGTTATGAGTATTTTTGGTTTTATAAAGTGGATTTTCGAAAATTTCATTACGTTATTTGGAGGCGAAATAATGATTTCATCGAAAAACAGACTGTGCCAGTCGATTTTTCGTCGCAAAAAACCCCCGATTACCAATTTATAGCCAATTTCATGCCGCAAAAATTTTTTTTTCTTGGAAATTTTGAAGCAAGCGGTAGGTATGGAAATATTTCGCGATTTAATTTGCTCTCTGCTATCTCCCTTAATGCTTGGAAATATGAACTTTAAATTCATATCTATATGTTAAATGTTCCCCTGAATCGATTGGTGAAGACTAGAACATTCTATCTCTTCAATTAGTCGAGTTATGAGTATTTTTGGTTTTATAAAGTGGATTTTCGAAAATTTCATTACGTTATTTGGAGGCGAAATAATGATTTCATCGAAAAACAGACTGTGCCAGTCGATTTTTCGTCGCAAAAAACCCCCGATTACCAATTTATAGCCAATTTCATGCCGCAAAAATTTTTTTTTCTTGGAAATTTTGAAGCAAGGGGTAGGTATGGAAATATTTTGCGAATTAAATTGCTCTCTGCTATCTCCCTTAATACTAATGAAAAGCAACTCAAAATTTATATCTATATGTAAAATGTTCCCCTGAATCGATTGGTGAAGACTAGAACGTTCTATCTCTTCAATTAGTCGAGTTATGGATACATGAAGTTTCAGAAATTGGATTTTCGAATATTTTCACGATTTAATTTGCCCTCTGCTATCTCCTTTAATGCTTGGAAATATGAACTCTAAATTCATATCTATATGTAAAAAGTTCCCCTGAATCGATTGGTGAAGACTAGAACGTTCTATCTCTTCAATTAGTCGACTTATGGATACATGAAGTTTCAGAAATTGGATTTTCGAATATTTTCACAATTTAATTTGCTCTCTGCTATCTCCCTTATGGCTTGGAAATATGAATCCTAAATTCATATCTATATGTAAAAAGTTTCCCTGAATCGATTGGTGAAGACTAGAACGTTCTATCTTTTCAATTAGTCGACTTATGGATACATGAAGTTTCAGAAATTGGATTTTCGAATATTGTCACGATTTAATTTGCTCTCTGCTATCTCCTTTAATGCTTGGAAATATGAACTCTAAATTTATATCTATATGTAAAATGTTCTCCTGAATCGATTGGTGAAGACTAGAACGTTCTATCTCTTCAATTATTCGAGGTATGAGTATTTTTGGTTTTATAAAGTGGATTTTCGAAAATTTCATTACGTTATTTGGAGGCGAAATAATGATTTCATCGAAAAACAGACTGTGCCAGTCGATTTTTCGTCGCAAAAAACCCCCGATTACCAATTTATAGCCAATTTCATGCCGCAAAAATTTTTTTTTCTTGGAAATTTTGAAGCAAGCGGTAGGTATGGAAATATTTCGCGATTTAATTTGCTCTCTGCTATCTCCTTTAATGCTTGGAAATATGAACTCAAAATTTATATCTATATGTAAAATGTTCCCCTGAATCGATTGGTGAAGACTAGAACGTTCTACCTTTTCAATTAGTCGAGTTATGAGTATTTTTGGTTTTATAAAGTGGATTTTCGAAAATTTCATTACGTTATTTGAAGGCGAAATAATGATTTTATTGAAAAACAGACTGTGCCAGTCGATTTTTCGTCGCAAAAAACCCCCGATTACCAATTTATAGCCAATTTCATGCCGCAAAATTTTTTTTTTGTTGGAAATTTTGAAGCAAGGGGTAGGTATGGAAATATTTTGCGAATTAAATTGCTCTCTGCTATCTCCCTTAATACTATTGAAAAGCGACTCAAAATTCATATCTATATGTAAAATGTTCCCCTGAATCGATTGGTGAAGACTAGAACGTTCTATCTCTTCAATTAGTCGAGTTATGGATACATGAAGTTTCAGAAATTGGATTTTCGAATATTTTCACGATTTAATTTGCTCTCTGCTATGGAAATGCTTGGAAATATGAACTCTCAATTTATATTTATATGTAAAATGTTCCCCTGAATCGATTGGTGAAGACTAGAACGTTCTACCTTTTCAATTAGTCGAGTTATGAGTATTTTTTGTTTTATAAGGTGGAATTTCGAAAATTTCATTACGTTATTTGAAGGCGAAATAATGATTTTATTGAAAAACAGACTGTGCCAGTCGATTTTTCGTCGCAAAAAACCCCCCATTACCAATTTATAGCCAATTTCATGACGCAAAATTTTTTTTTTGTTGGAAATTTTGAATTTTGAAGCAAGGGGTAGGTATGGAAATATTTTGCGAATTAAATTGCTCTCTGCTATCTCCCTTAATACCAGTAAAAAGCGACTCAAAATTCATATCTATATGTAAAATGTTCCCCTGAATCGATTGGTGAAGACTAGAACGTTCTATCTCTTCAATTAGTCGAGTTATGGATACATGAAGTTTCAGAAATTGGATTTTCGAATATTTTCACGATTTAATTTGCTCTCTGCTATCTCCCTTAATGCTTGGAAATATGAACTCTTAATTTATATATATATATATGTAAAATGTTCCCCTGAATCGATTGGTGAAGACTAGAACGTTCTACCTTTTCAATTAGTCGAGTTATGAGTATTTTTGGTTTTATAAAGTGGATTTTCGAAAATTTCATTACGTTATTTGAAGGCGAAATAATGATTTTATTGAAAAACAGACTGTGCCAGTCGATTTTTCGTCGCAAAAAACCCCCGATAACCAATTTATAGCCAATTTCATGCCGCAAACTTTTTTTTTTGTTGGAAATTTTGAAGCAAGGGGTAGGTATGGAAATATTTTGCGAATTAAAATGCTCTCTGCTATCTCCCTTAATACTAGTGAAAAGCGACTCAAAATTCATATCTACATGTAAAATGTTCCCCTGAATCGATTGGTGAAGACTAGAACGTTCTATCTCTTGAATTAGTCGAGTTATGGATACATGAAGTTTCAGAAATTGGATTTTCGAATATTTTCACGATTTAATTTGCTCTCTGCTATCTCCTTTAATGCTTGGAAATATGAACTCTTAATTCATATCTATATGTAAAATGTTCCCCTGAATCGATTGGTGAAGACTAGAACGTTCTATCCCTTCAATTAGTCGAGTTATGGATACATGAAGTTTCAGAAATTGGATTTTCGAATATTTTCACAATTTAATTTGCTCTCTGCTATCTCCCTTATGGCTTGGAAATATGAATCCTAAATTCATATCTATATGTAAAATGTTCCCCTGAATCGATTGGTGAAGACTAGAACGTTCTATCTCTCCAATTAGTCGACTTATGGATACATGAATTTTCAGATATTGGATTTTCGAATATTGTCACGATTAAATTTGCTCTCTGCTATCTCCCTTCATGCTTAGAAATATGAACTCTAGATTCATATCTATATGTAAAATGTTCCCCTGAATCGATTGGTGAAGACTAGAACGTTCTTTCTCTTCAATTAGTCGAGTTATGAGTATTTTTGGTTTTATAAAGTGGATTTTCGAAAATTTCATTACGTTATTTGAAGGCGAAATAATGATTTTATTGAAAAACAGACTGTGCCAGTCGATTTTTCGTCGCAAAAAACCCCCGATAACCAATTTATAGCCAATTTCATGCCGCAAACTTTTTTTTTTGTTGGAAATTTTGAAGCAAGGGGTAGGTATGGAAATATTTTGCGAATTAAAATGCTCTCTGCTATCTCCCTTAATACTAGTGAAAAGCGACTCAAAATTCATATCTACATGTAAAATGTTCCCCTGAATCGATTGGTGAAGACTAGAACGTTCTATCTCTTGAATTAGTCGAGTTATGGATACATGAAATTTCAGAAATTGGATTTTCGAATATTTTCACGATTTAATTTGCTCTCTGCTATCTCCTTTAATGCTTGGAAATATGAACTCTAAATCCATATCTATATGTAAAAAGTTTCCCTGAATCGATTGGTGAAGACTAGAACGTTCTATCTTTTCAATTAGTCGACTTATGGATACATGAAGTTTCAGAAATTGGATTTTCGAATATTGTCACGATTTAATTTGCTCTCTGCTATCTCCTTTAATACTTGGAAATATGAACTCTAAATTTATATCAATATGTAAAATGTTCTCCTGAATCGATTGGTGAAGACTAGAACGTTCTATCTCTTCAATTATTCGAGGTATGAGTATTTTTGGTTTTATAAAGTGGATTTTCGAAAATTTCATTACGTTATTTGGAGGCGAAATAATGATTTCATCGAAAAACAGACTGTGCCAGTCGATTTTTCGTCGCAAAAAACCCCCGATTACCAATTTATAGCCAATTTCATGCCGCAAAAATTTTTTTTTCTTGGAAATTTTGAAGCAAGCGGTAGGTATGGAAATATTTCGCGATTTAATTTGCTCTCTGCTATCTCCCTTAATGCTTGGAAATATGAACTTTAAATTCATATCTATATGTTAAATGTTCCCCTGAATCGATTGGTGAAGACTAGAACATTCTATCTCTTCAATTAGTCGAGTTATGAGTATTTTTGGTTTTATAAAGTGGATTTTCGAAAATTTCATTACGTTATTTGGAGGCGAAATAATGATTTCATTGAAAAACAGACTGTGCCAGTCGATTTTTCGTCGCAAAAAACCCCCGATTACCAATTTATAGCCAATTTCATGCCGCAAAAATTTTTTTTTGTTGGAAATTTTGAAGCAAGGGGTAGGTATGGAAATATTTTGCGAATTAAATTGCTCTCTGCTATCTCCCTTAATACTATTGAAAAGCGACTCAAAATTCATATCTATATGTAAAATGTTCCCCTGAATCGATTGGTGAAGACTAGAACGTTCTATCTCTTCAATTAGTCGAGTTATGGATACATGAAGTTTCAGAAATTGGATTTTCGAATATTTTCACAATTTAATTTGCTCTCTGCTATCTCCCTTATGGCTTGGAAATATGAATTCTAAATTCATATCTATATGTAAAATGTTCCCCTGAATCAATTGGTGAAGACAAGAACGTTCTATCTCTCCAATTAGTCGAGTTATGGATACATGAAGTTTCAGAAATTGGATTCTCGAATATTTTCACGATTTAATTTGCTCTCTGCTATCTCCTTTAATGCTTGGGAATATGAACTCAAAATTCATATCTATATGTGAAATGTTCCCCTGAATCGATTGGTGAAGACTAGAACGTTTTATCTCTTCAATTAGTCGACTTATGGATACATGAAGTTTCAGAAATTGAATTTTCGAATATTGTCACGATTTAATTTGCTCTCTGCTATCTCCCTTAATGCTCAGAAATATGAACTCTAAATTCATATCTATATGTAAAATGTTCCCCTGAATCGATTGGTGAAGACTAGAACGTTCTATCTCTTCAATTAGTCGAGTTATGAGTATTTTTGGTTTTATAAAGTGGATTTTCGAAAATTTCATTACGTTATTTGAAGGCGAAATAATGATTTTATTCAAAAACAGACTGTGTCAGTCGATTTTTCGTCCCAAAAAACCCCCGAAAACAAATTTATAGTCAATTTTATATCGCAAAACTTTTTTTTTGTAGAAAATTTTGAAGCAAGCGGTAGGTATGGAAATATTTCGCGATTTAATTTGCTCTCTGCTATCTCCCTTAATGCTTGGAAATATGAACTTTAAATCCATATCTATATGTTAAATGTTCCCCTGAATCGATTGGTGAAGACTAGAACGTTCTATCTCTTCAATTAGTCGAGTTATGAGTATTTTTGGTTTTATAAAGTGGATTTTCGAAAATTTCATTACGTTATTTGGAGGCGAAATAATGATTTCATTGAAAAACAGACTGTGCCAGTCGATTTTTCGTCGCAAAAAACCCCCGATTACCAATTTATAGCCAATTTCATGCCGCAAAAATTTTTTTTTGTTGGAAATTTTGAAGCAAGGGGTAGGTATGGAAATATTTTGCGAATTAAATTGCTCTCTGCTATCTCCCTTAATACTAGTGAAAAGCAACTCAAAATTCATATCTATATGTAAAATGTTCCCCTGAATCGATTGGTGAAGACTAGAACGTTCTATCTCTTCAATTAGTCGAGTTATGGATACATGAAGTTTCAGAAATTGGATTTTCGAATATTTTCACGATTTAATTTGCTCTCTGCTATCTCCTTTAATGCTTGGAAATATGAACTCTAAATTCATATCTATATGTAAAATGTTCCCCTGAATCGATTGGTGAAGACTAGAACGTTCTATCTCTTCAATTAGTCGACTTATGGATACATGAAGTTTCAGAAATTGGATTTTCGAATATTGTCACGATTTAATTTGCTCTCTGCTATCTCCTTTAATGCTTGGAAATATGAACTCTAAATTCATATCTATATGTAAAATGTTCCCCTGAATCGATTGGTGAAGACTAGAACGTTCTACCTCTTCAATTAGTCGAGTTATGAGTATTTTTGGTTTTATAAAGTGGATTTTCGATAAATTCATGTTTATTTGGAGGCGAAATAATGATTTTATTGAAAAACAGACTGTGCCAGTCGATTTTTCGTCCCAAAAAACCCCCGGTTACAAATTTATAGCCAATTTCATGTCGCAAAATTTTTTTTTTGTAGAAAATTTTGAAGCAAGGGGTAGGTATGGAAATATTTCGCGATTTAATTTGCTCTCTGCTATCTCCCTTAATACTTGGAAATATCAACTTAAAATTCATAACTATATGTAAAATGTTTCTCTGAATCGATTGGTGAAGACTAGAACGTTCTATCTATTCAATTAGTCGAGTTATGAGTATTTTTGGTTTTATAAAGTGGATTTTCGAAAATTTCATTACGTTATTTGGAGGCGAAATAATGATTTCATTGAAAAACAGACTGTGCCAGTCGAGTTTTTGTCGCAAAAAAACCCCCGATTACCAATTTATAGCCAATTTCATGCCGCAAAAATTTTTTTTTGTTGGAAATTTTGAAGCAAGGGGTAGGTATGGAAATATTTTGCGAATTAAATTGCTCTCTGCTATCTCCCTTAATACTAGTGAAAAGCATCTCAAAATTCATATCTATATGTAAAATGTTCCCCTGAATCGATTGGTGAAGACTAGAACGTTCTATCTCTTGAATTAGTCGAGTTATGGATACATGAAGTTTCAGAAATTGGATTTTCGAATATTTTCACAATTTAATTTGCTCTCTGCTATCTCCCTTATGGCTTGGAAATATGAATTCTAAGTTCATATCTATATGTAAAATGTTCCCCTGAATCGATTGGTGAAGACTAGAACGTTCTATCTCTCCAATTAGTCGACTTATGGATACATGAATTTTCAGATATTGGATTTTCGAATATTGTCACGATTTAATTTGCTCTCTGCTATCTCCCTTCATGCTTAGAAATATGAACTCTAAATTCATATCTATATGTAAAATGTTCCCCTGAATCGATTGGTGTGGATTTTCGAAAATTTCATTACGTTATTTGAAGGCGAAATAATGATTTTATTCAAAAACAGACTGTGTCAGTCGATTTTTCGTCCCAAAAAAACCCCGAAAACAAATTTATAGTCAATTTCATATCGCAAAACTTTCTTTTTTGTAGAAAATTTTGAAGCAAGCGGTAGGTATGGAAATATTTCGCGATTTAATTTGCTCTCTGCTATCTCCCTTAATGCTTGGAAATATGAACTTTAAATTCATATCTATATGTTAAATGTTCCCCTGAATCGATTGGTGAAGACTAGAACGTTCTATCTCTTCAATTAGTCGAGTTATGGATACATGAAGTTTCAGAAATTGGATTTTCGAATATTTTCACGATTTAATTTGCTCTCTGCTATCTCCTTTAATGCTTGGAAATATGAACTCTAAATTCATATCTATATGTAAAAAGTTTCCCTGAATCGATTGGTGAAGACTAGAACGTTCTATCTTTTCAATTAGTCGACTTATGGATACATGAAGTTTCAGAAATTGGATTTTCGAATATTGTCACGATTTAATTTGCTCTCTGCTATCTCCTTTAATGCTTGGAAATATGAACTCTAAATTTATATCTATATGTAAAATGTTCTCCTGAATCGATTGGTGAAGACTAGAACGTTCTATCTCTTCAATTAGTCGAGTTATGAGTATTTTTGGTTTTATAAAGTGGATTTTCGAAAACTTCATTACGTTATTTGGAGGCGAAATAATGATTTCATCGAAAAACAGACTGTGCCAGTCGATTTTTCGTCGCAAAAAACCCCCGATTACCAATTTATAGCCAATTTCATGCCGCAAAAATTTTTTTTTCTTGGAAATTTTGAAGCAAGCGGTAGGTATGGAAATATTTCGCGATTTAATTTGCTCTCTGCTATCTCCCTTAATGCTTGGAAATATGAACTTCAAATTCATATCTATATGTTAAATGTTCCCCTGAATCGATTGGTGAAGACTAGAACATTCTATCTCTTCAATTAGTCGAGTTATGAGTATTTTTGGTTTTATAAAGTGGATTTTCGAAAATTTCATTACGTTATTTGGAGGCGAAATAATGATTTCATCGAAAAACAGACTGTGCCAGTCGATTTTTCGTCGCAAAAAACCCCCGATTACCAATTTATAGCCAATTTCATGCCGCAAAAATTTTTTTTTCTTGGAAATTTTGAAGCAAGGGGTAGGTATGGAAATATTTTGCGAATTAAATTGCTCTCTGCTATCTCCCTTAATACTAATGAAAAGCAACTCAAAATTTATATCTATATGTAAAATGTTCCCCTGAATCGATTGGTGAAGACTAGAACGTTCTATCTCTTCAATTAGTCGAGTTATGGATACATGAAGTTTCAGAAATTGGATTTTCGAATATTTTCACAATTTAATTTGCTCTCTGCTATCTCCCTTATGGCTTGGAAATATGAATTCTAAATTCATATCTATATGTAAAATGTTCCCCTGAATCGATTGGTGAAGACTAGAACGTTCTATCCCTTCAATTAGTCGAGTTATGGATACATGAAGTTTCAGAAATTGGATTTTCGAATATTTTCACAATTTAATTTGCTCTCTGCTATCTCCCTTATGGCTTGGAAATATGAATTCTAAATTCATATCTATATGTAAAATGTTCCCCTGAATCGATTGGTGAAGACTAGAACGTTCTTTCTCTCCAATTAGTCGAGTTATGAGTATTTTTGGTTTTATAAAGTGGATTTTCGAAAATTTCATTACGTTATTTGAAGGCGAAATAATGATTTTATTCAAAAACAGACTGTGTCAGTCGATTTTTCGTCCCAAAAAAACCCCGAAAACAAATTTATAGTCAATTTCATATCGCAAAACTTTCTTTTTTGTAGAAAATTTTGAAGCAAGCGGTAGGTATGGAAATATTTCGCGATTTAATTTGCTCTCTGCTATCTCCCTTAATGCTTGGAAATATGAACTTTAAATTCATATCTATATGTTAAATGTTCCCCTGAATCGATTGGTGAAGACTAGAACGTTCTATCTCTTCAATTAGTCGAGTTATGGATACATGAAGTTTCAGAAATTGGATTTTCGAATATTTTCACGATTTAATTTGCTCTCTGCTATCTCCTTTAATGCTTGGAAATATGAACTCTAAATTCATATCTATATGTAAAAAGTTTCCCTGAATCGATTGGTGAAGACTAGAACGTTCTATCTTTTCAATTAGTGGACTTATGGATACATGAAGTTTCAGAAATTGGATTTTCGAATATTGTCACGATTTAATTTGCTCTCTGCTATCTCCTTTATAGCTTGGAAATATGAACTCTAAATTTATATCTATATGTAAAATGTTCTCCTGAATCGATTGGTGAAGACTAGAACGTTCTATCTCTTCAATTAGTCGAGTTATGAGTATTTTTGGTTTTATAAAGTGGATTTTCGAAAATTTCATTACGTTATTTGGAGGCGAAATAATGATTTCATCGAAAAACAGACTGTGCCAGTCGATTTTTCGTCGCAAAAAACCCCCGATTACCAATTTATAGCCAATTTCATGCCGCAAAAATTTTTTTTTCTCGGAAATTTTGAAGCAAGCGGTAGGTATGGAAATATTTCGCGATTTAATTTGCTCTCTGCTATCTCCCTTAATGCTTGGAAATATGAACTTTAAATTCATATCTATATGTTAAATGTTCCCCTGAATCGATTGGTGAAGACTAGAACATTCTATCTCTTCAATTAGTCGAGTTATGAGTATTTTTGGTTTTATAAAGTGGATTTTCGAAAATTTCATTACGTTATTTGGAGGCGAAATAATGATTTCATCGAAAAACAGACTGTGCCAGTCGATTTTTCGTCGCAAAAAACCCCCGATTACCAATTTATAGCCAATTTCATGCCGCAAAAATTTTTTTTTCTTGGAAATTTTGAAGCAAGGGGTAGGTATGGAAATATTTTGCGAATTAAATTGCTCTCTGCTATCTCCCTTAATACTAATGAAAAGCAACTCAAAATTCATATCTATATGTAAAATGTTCCCCTGAATCGATTGGTGAAGACTAGAACGTTCTATCTCTTCAATTAGTCGACTTATGGATACATGAAGTTTCAGAAATTGGATTTTCGAATATTGTCACGATTTAATTTGCTCTCTGCTATCTCCTTTAATGCTTGGAAATATGAACTCTAAATTCATATCTATATGTAAAATGTTCCCCTGAATCGATTGGTGAAGACTAGAACGTTCTTTCTCTTCAATTAGTCGAGTTATGAGTATTTTTGGTTTTATAAAGTGGATTTTCGAAAATTTCATTACGTTATTTGGAGGCGAAATAATGATTTCATTGAAAAACAGACTGTGCCAGTCGATTTTTCGTCGCAAAAAACCCCCGATTACCAATTTATAGCCAATTTCATGCCGCAAAAATTTTTTTTTGTTGGAAATTTTGAAGCAAGGGGTAGGTATGGAAATATTTTGCGAATTAAATTGCTCTCTGCTATCTCCCTTAATACTAGTGAAAAGCATCTCAAAATTCATATCTATATGTAAAATGTTCCCCTGAATCGATTGGTGAAGACTAGAACGTTCTATCTCTTCAATTAGTCGAGTTATGGATACATGAAGTTTCAGAAATTGGATTTTCGAATATTTTCACGATTTAATTTGCTCTCTGCTATCTCCTTTAATGTTCGGAAATATGAACTCTAAATTCATATCTATATGTAAAATGTTCCCCTGAATCGATTGGTGAAGACTAGAACGTTCTATCTCTTCAATTAGTCGAGTTATGGATACATGAAGTTTAAGAAATTGGATTCTCGAATATTTTCACAATTTAATTTGCTCTCTGCTATCTCCCTTATGGCTTGGAAATATGAATTCTAAATTCATATCTATATGTAAAATGTTCCCCTGAATCAATTGGTGAAGACTAGAACGTTCTACCTCTTCAATTAGTCGAGTTATGAGTATTTTTGGTTTTATAAAGTGGATTTTCGATAAATTCATGTTTATTTGGAGGCGAAATAATGATTTTATTGAAAAACAGACTGTGCCAGTCGATTTTTCGTCCCAAAAAACCCCCGGTTACAAATTTATAGCCAATTTCATGTCGCAAAATTTTTTTTTTGTAGAAAATTTTGAAGCAAGGGGTAGGTATGGAAATACTTCGCGATTTAATTTGCTCTCTGCTATCTCCCTTAATACTTGGAAATATCAACTTAAAATTCATAACTATATGTAAAATGTTTCTCTGAATCGAATGGCGGAGACTAGAACGATCTATCTCTCCAATTAGTCGAGTTATGGATACCTAAATTTTCAGAAAGTGGATTTTCGGATATTTTCACGATTTAATTTGCTCTCTGCTATCTCCCTTAATGCTCGGAAATATAAACTAAAAATTCCTTCGTATATGTAAAATGGTCCGCTGAATCGAATGACGGAAACTAGAACGTTCTATCTCTCCGATTAGTTGAGTTATGAGTATTTTTGGTTTCAGAAAGTGGATTTTTGGAAAATTCATAAGTTCATTTGGAGGCGAAATAATGATTTTATTCAAAAATGATCGGAAATATAAACTTAAAATTCCTTCGTATATGTAAAATGTTCCTCTGAATCGAATGGCGGAGACTAGAACGATCTATCTCTCCAATTAGTCGAGTTATGGATACCTAAATTTTCAGAAAGTGGATTTTCGGATATTTTCACGATTTAATTTGCTCTCTGCTATCTCCCTTAATGCTCGGAAATATAAACTAAAAATTCCCTCGTATATGTAAAATGGTCCGCTGAATCGAATGACGGAGACTAGAACGTTCTATCTTTTCGATTAGTTGAGTTATGAGTATTTTTGGTTTCAGAAAGTGGATTTTCGAAAAATTCATGTTTATTTGCAGGCGAAATAATGATTTTATTGAAAAACAGACTGTGCCAGTCGATTTTTCGTCCCAAAAAACCCCCGGTTAAAAATTTATAGCCAATTTCATGTCGCAAAATTTTTTTTTTGTAGAAAATTTTGAAGCAAGGGGTAGGTATGGAAATATTTCGCGATTTAATTTGCTCCCTGCTTTCTCCCTTAATACTTGGAAATATCAACTTAAAATTAATAATCACATGTAAAATGTTCCTCTGAATCGAATGGCGGAGACTAGAACGTTCTATCTCTCCAATTAGTCGAGTTATGGATACCTAAATTTTCAGAAAGTGGATTTTCGGATATTTTCACGATTTAATTTGCTATCTGCTATCTCCCTTAATGATCGGAAATATAAACTAAAAATTCCCTAGTATATGTAAAATGGTCCGCTGAATCGAATGACGGAGACTAGAACGTTCTATCTCTTCGATTAGTTGAGTTATGAGTATTTTTGGTTTCAGAAAGTGGATTTTCGAAAAATTCATGTTTATTTGCAGGCGAAATAATGATTTTATTGAAAAACAGACTGTGCCAGTCGATTTTTCGTCCCAAAAAACCCCCGGTTACAAATTTTTAGCCAATTTCATGTCGCAAAATTTTTTTTTGTAGAAAATTTTGAAGCATGGAAATGGAAATATTTCGCGATTTAATTTGCTCCCTGCTATCTCCCTTAATACTTGAAAATTTCAACTCAAAATTTATATCTATATGTGAAATGATCCCCCGAATCCAGTGGAGGAGACTAGAACGTTCCATCTCTCCAAATGATCGAGTTATGGCTGTGAAAAAAAATTTCCCAATTTGTTATTTTCTTGAAAATACTCTCCTGGAATTTCAATTCAGTTTTCATAGTTTTGTGGTATTTGCAAGACTTTTTATGTTGAAAATGCGTTTTTTCGAAAATTTCATTACACCATCTGAATGCGAAAGAATGATTTTATCAAAAAACCTACTGTTGCGTTTGTTTTTCTGTATCAAAAAACCCCCAAATTTTGAAGCATAGGGTAGGTATGGAAATAGTTCGCGATTTAAATTGCCCCCTGCTATCTACCTTAAAGCTTGGAAATATCGACTCAAAATTCAAATCTGTATGTAGAATGTTCTCCTGATTCCATTGGAGGAGACTAGAACGTCACATCTCTCAAATTGGTTGAGCTATGGATACATGAAATTTCAGAAAGTGGATTTTCGAAAATTTTCACGACACATTTATTATTCATAATACGGAAACCCTTCAAGTTATGCTTCTGGAAATTTTTTCCCCTTTTGATTATTCTTTTGCAAATACTCTCCTGCAATTTCAATTCAAAATTCATAGTTTTGTTGTATTCACAAGACTTTTTATGTCGAAAATGTGTTGGAGTATATTTTTCATAAACCAATCGGAAGCTACAATGCACCAATGAAAATCAATTGTTCGCTTATGGGTAGGTCAAGACTAGGAATAATTTATGGCACAACAAACTATACGTTAGAGTTATGCGATGTTGTCAGATATGCATAGTGAAATACCGAGGGTATTGAATTTGTTTTCATTTGAAACATAAATTTAGGAATTATTAGTTGAAAATATCCGAAATTAATGTGATGAAAACGTTTTAGTCCAACGAACCGCTTTTACTTGGCAACAGTTAATGAAACTTGGTTATTTGTTGGAACAATTTCCAAATCGGAATTACAGTTGTGACAATACATAATGAATCTATTCAGAAACTAAATTAGAAATAATAGTAAATTCTAGGTTTGGCTAAAATTGAACCCAGTAAATATCGACAACAAGCCATTTAACTTCATGTCTTTTGGATTATTGAACGAGGCACTCGAACAAAATCAATTCAACTTTTAATGAGCGGAACGCTATCTACGAGAGAAGTTTCCAAATTGGTTTTTGGTTTTTGGGGGAAACATAACGTTCTGTTTAGTACTTACTCCTTTAATAGAAATTGTCAGGGGTGGCTTTAGAATAAGTTTCACTTTCAACTTTTATAATTCTACATTTAAGTACATTGTTTGTATATGTTCCAATGAAAGAGGCAACTAACCGTATGTCATGGTTTCAATTTCTTATTAAATTGAAGTGAACTGGCTGTTAGGAATTCGTACTTATTGTGAGATGATTGAGTAGCTAAAAATAATGATAGTATACCTCGTTCCAAGATATTTCGTTTTGATAAACGAACAGTAAATGCGGTAACGTTATTTATCCGATTTTTTTATCCACTTGCATTTCTGTTCCTTCCTATTAATTTAGCCGATAGAAAACTACGATTTTTGTCATTCAATAACTTTCAAATTACCTACTCTGAACAATTTGAATAATTTATCTTTTATAAAAAATGTTACTACAAATAGCGTCAGTTGGTCTCTCGGAAATAACTACTGTAGTGTGCGAATTCAATCGAAGGTCGACGTCACATCCGGTCATGTATTGGATGTATAACAGGCTCACAAAACAGGAAATTAAAATGTACGTTGAAACATGGCAGTAACACCGCACCAAAACCAATATTAATGATTTATTTGTATATCTGGATATAAACGGGAATGCCGTCATTGTTCAACATAAAGGAAATGATAATTATTGAATGATATCCGTCTCAAATGAGATAATCGACAAATTAATGGGATAAGGTCGATTAAGTTAATTATTTTAGGTCTATTATTGATTTTCTAATATCACTTGGTGATATATTCAATATAAAGTTTGTCAATTTTAAAACTTATAAATCTCGTGAATGGGAAAAAATCTCACAACCGATTCTTCATAGAATATTTGTATGTATGTATATTGGGGTGACGTTCACCGAGACCTAAAAGATCTATTGTGTCCCCTTATTTCTAGAAAAGTCTCAGAGACTAGTAGCTCCTTTAGTCCTATTTCCCGGATGAATCTTAGGATATCTGCAGGCTTCAGCTTAGATACTTAAATGTCTCTCTTCTTTTCAGTAATCTCCTAGGTAAGGTGCTCCAAAATATTTAAATACGTTATTGGAAAGCCCGTAAAAATTATGTTCAAAAGTATAAGTAACAATTATACAAATCTAAAAAAACTAAAAACGGTGATTGTAATTCCGTAACTTTTTAGTGCATGTGTAAAAACGTACCAAACGGATAGAGCTGGAATACAGAACCAGTCCCGAACTAGGGATTGCTAACGCTTGTACATAAAATAAAATATAACCAATTGGGACCCATCCGTAGACAGCTTGTTGGAAAAGACCAAACTTTACTTGAACAAATTTAAATGCTAGTAAAAAATGTAGGAACAAAAATTATTTTTCCTCCTACCCCTATAGAAAGTACACACTTTCCTCCCTCAAATCAGGGAGTAAACCCATACTTTTTCTCCCTAGGGAGGAAAGTATTTTTCCTCCCCCTCATTTCAAGTAAGTTGTAAACGATGAAACTTGTGAATTCATTATATTCATATTGTTTCCATAATTTCTAGAACATCCTGTATATCGCCAACCAATATCGCAGAAGGTTATGTAGAACAATCTTACACAAAAAAAAGAAAAATTTCTGATCAAATTATGGGAAATAATGTAGAACCT
Organism: Lochmaea capreae; assembly: GCA_949126875.1. NCBI lineage: Eukaryota > Metazoa > Arthropoda > Insecta > Coleoptera > Chrysomelidae > Lochmaea > Lochmaea capreae. The sequence continues at coordinate 8,216,402 of OX421406.1, read as the reverse complement.
GAACTTGATCAAAATCAGCCAAGCACTTCTAGAAGTTACCACCATTACAATGTGCTAAGCGAAAATATTTCAAATACTAAAGCTCCTGTTCAAACCCTATCTTCTTCCAATGGTGTTCATATAAGTGCTGCTCAAAACTGCACATTCAATATTAACATAAATAATTCTAAAATATAGTTAAACAATATTATAACATATATTGATAAATTTGTTTAATAAATAATTCTTGTGTTCTTAATTATATTCGTTACCTATTTGTGTCGTAAATAAATTTTCAAAAAACGTGGGTAGGAGGAAAAAGTATAGTACGTTACACGAGTTGTAATCCCATTACGTACGAAGTGAAAAAGTAAATTTGGGCTACTTACAACTCTTGTTACGTAATATACTATTACCAGTCTCGAACTTTATTACCAGCCCTCTCTCGACTAGTAAATGTTACTTACATCCCTTATAGTATAAATAACTACATATTTTTAACCATTCGATTCGTTTTGTGAATTCGCCTAGAGCTATTTCTTACTTTTTCTGTGTTTAGGCTCCATTTAACTTTACGGTATGCTTTTAATAAGTAGAATAACTCGATTATTGAGACCATAACTTTTCCACATCGTTGGAAGTTGTAATTTTTGGAGAATTTAAGTGTGAATTTTGATATCGAATACGTGGTTTGTATAACGAAATTTAGGAATAAGATGGAAAAGCTGGAAGATTTATTATGAATTTTGTAAGGTCGGTGGATTTGGATTAATCAAACATTTTATGTTAAACATTTATTTGATAAAGTCTCAATGATAAATTTAAAAAAGATACGGAGGTTGTCTTTCAAGTGTAAAATTAGTTTCTCGTTAAATATCGACGGAAGAACAGAAAGCAATTAGACTCAATTGGTGCCAAAAAAACTCTTATGAACCCGAAAATAAACTGTTTCCAAAAATATTTGTCTTACAAGCGGGTCATGTTGCAACAATTAATCTGCCCGATCAAAGAACTGTTACAGCTGATTGGTACAAATCGATTTGTTTGCCGAAAGTATCAGATTAATACGGGAATAGGTTTTTCTTTTCTGGAACCACCAACAAATATCAAGTTTTTTCTGTCGCTTTTCCTCTGAATATCAACGAAAGCTGCCAAAGCAAGCGCATCGTCATCCAAACTACACATTTTTCCAGCACAAACTGGTGCTTGCTCCAGCATACTTTACCATCTAGTGCATGCTTGTACAAAAATATTGTCCAATGATGCTTGTCAAGATTGCAGTTGTGTGTGTAGCCACCTTAAGGGATTGCTTGCAGTTCCAGACGTGATTTTATGTTCATATAAAAGTTCCTTCTTATGAATATAAAGTGGAGTCAATATATTTATTAAATTCAGTGAGTTATCAAGATTTTTATGAAAAAAAAGTAAATTATTCTCTAGTACCTATATTCCCATTTTAATGGGAAATACTTTTCAAAATATATGAAAAATGGCTATAACACAACTGACATACTTAATCTACCGTGTCTAAATGTTATTTATTTCAGTTTACTGGAAAAAAACAACATTTGCGCTTAAATTTAAATCACTCTAAATAAAATCCGATCGACTTTAAATTGGAAGTTTCGATATCCTATTAATTTTGATTCCCCCAATATACAATATTTCCCATCAACTGTAGACTGACATAAATCTAGGAAAAATATCCTTTAAAAAAATGTAGTAAAGACATGGATTATCTATAGGTTAGTTTGTTTTTAAAAATTGTTCGAAGTGAATTCTTTAATTTGCAGGTCAGGTCTTTTCGGGGATTCCATCTGTCGAGAAAAATAGAAAGTAAGTACACACATATTTTTTCTTGAACTATATCTTTGTAACAAAACGACCCTTAAGGAGCAGATATCCTTTATTTCTTTCATAACTCAGGATTACAGTCATTTTAACCTTATTTATTACGAGGAAAAATTTAATGTCACACAGGTGTTTTTGGCGAACAAAAGAATATTTCTTATTTTTACCTCTAAATGTAGACGAAAAAATCTCAAATGTAGATACAGGTAGGACGCTGAAAAATTCATGCGTCAATTAAAAAAATTAATAAATTTTAGGCTTCATTCATTCATTCATTCGATTGGGTTTTGCTCAGCATCCCAGGCCCTCGAACCTTTGTACCATTTCCCATGTTTACTTCCATTCCAGAACCTTTGTGTCTTCTCTGTAGGCGACTAGTTTGACTGGAGGGATTTTCAGTAGTTGTAGTGGTTGTATTATTTCCTCTCCTAAGATCTTCCGTCTGAGTCCACGTAAGTTCTCGCATAAGCAGAGTATGTGAGTAGGTGTTTCATAATAGAGGTCACATTTCCTGCACATAGGTTCAGTAACTTTGACCATTTTGTACAGTTGTTTCCTCAGGGTGCAATGTCGTCACCAGGTCGGTAACTGTCTTCAAATGTCTCTTATTCAGTTTCAATACCCTGGTTGAGAGTTCCTTGTCTATCTTGTTCAGTAAACTCTTTGTATGGAGGTGCCCTTGTGTCGACCTCCATTTAAGTTGGTGTTCCCTATCTAGCCAGTTCCCGATTTCCCCTCTTATGGAATCTTTGGTAATTCCACAAAACGATTCCGGACCTACGAAGGCTTCTTTAGAGCCTTCTAGCAAACTGGTCAGCCATTTCATTACCTGCAATCCCCTCATGTGCCGGCACCCATATGAGAGAGACTTTGTTGTTTATTGCCATCCAGTTTTTCACCAGTCTAGACCTAGTTGCTGGATTACTGATAGCTTTAAGCAGAGCCTGGCTGTCGGTGAATATTTTTATTTTTTGTCCGTTACATCCTCTTTGTCGAATAAAATCTGAATATTCTTATTCTCAAATGTCGCCTCCGCAAATTTTTGATAGACAAATTGTAGAATGGTCAAAGGCAGTCGACAATTTATGTCGAAATCAAGAATTTCATTACTTGCGAAATTTATAGGTTAACGTTATACATGTCAAAAGTCAAAACACTCAAAACATTGTTTAATACTTTTGTTAGGTTTCAGAAATTGAAATTGTATATTAAATAAATCTATCTGAAATACATTTTCTTCTTGCCCTTCTCACCAGGACAATGTGATATACCTAATACATATGAAATCAAAAGGAAAATTATCATAAAAGCAAAAATATTTTGGTCAAATATTTATTTTACATATAAAAGTAGGTATGTATTCCTTTTTTCAACATATTAGGCTCTCAAAAACAGTTCAGCTTCTCAAAATATTAAACAAAAAATATCAAACTTAGAAACGAAAACAACAGTAATAAATAGGTACTGGGTACCAACAAAGTACTAATTCTTAGTAAATCTAGAAAACAACGATAAACACTAAAAGAAAAAAAAACATATCCTATAAAATAATATGAGATAATTGTCTCAGGTACCACAAACAGTTTGGTAATACAGTGCAGTACGGCCTGCAGTTACCTATCACATAAAATACAATGTTTATCACAATACGTTTCGTTGTTTCAATATGTCTACCAAAGTTTCCACAGCTACTACTTGTCTTTCGAGTAAAATAAGCTTTTTGGCATAATACTCCTTCTGCAAATCCAGAGTATTTTTGCTCACTTCTGCAAGAGTAGATGCAGCAACAGCACTAGTGTGCAAACATTGAGAAGCCACACTTCTTTTCTTTTTATGGGCACTGGTTGGAGGGACAATATTATTCTCTTTTGTGTATGAATGGTCATCCAAAACAATTTCAACTGAATTTTTAGGAACGACATCTTCTCGAGTTTTCTGAGTAACATCCACTGGTTGGTCTGTATTCAAATCAGGAAAAAAAGAGTCCATATAAACAGGAGTTTCTTCTATGTAGATGTCACCAGTGATTGATGATGATGGAATAGTGCTTAATATTAGTTCATCTGTAGCATCTAGCTCATCAGAATATGAAGGGCCACCGCCAGACCTCTCACATACTTAATTTGATCTGACTTCTTCTTTTTTGTCTTTGACCGTAAATCTTGCCAAGTCTGTTGGAAAATGAAAATATTCAACATAGCAATAATTCATGCATTATTTTTTTTATCATTACCTTTTTCCACTGTTTCCAGTCTTTCGAGGCTCCGGGGGCAGAATTTAGAATGGAGGCAATATTCTGCCACTTACTCCTTGCAATTTGAAAGGTAAAATTTTCCAGATAAAAGAGGCTCATTTTCTTTTTCTTGCATTAAGCTTACTAATGTTCGTTTTTGGTTTTGGGTGCAATAATTTTTTTTGGTTTCCATGTTTATCTTGTTATTCTTGTTCTAAATTCGAGTAAGTACATTGTACATTCTAACTTCTAACAAATAACCAAATCATTACTGTCATCACAGATCATATAACTACTACTGTCATTTCATTATTTTACAAGAGAAGTGGCATGGAACACGATATAATATCGAAATTTCGGTGTTGCCAGTTCATGTTAGTCGACAAAATTTATCTCATGCGACTTAGATGTCGAACCCAGTTGAGAATGCCAGATGCCAATGTTGTGCGACAATTTCTATCGACATATGTCGAATACGACAAATGTCATTCGACATTCGAGAATAGGCCTCCGGATCTTCTCTTTTCTTCAGCTTTGCCTATTTCTTGCAATATTATATTGGGGATGATACCGCAAAAGGGTTCCGGTCCCCAAAAGGGTCTTTCAATCCCCCTCTTCGCTAGTCCATCTGCTATTTCATTTCCTTTTATTCCAGTGTGTCCTGGAATCCACAGTATGGTTACTATATTGTTTTCGCATAGTTCATTGAGTATGCCTAGGTATTACCACACTAATTACACAAGAGCTCAGTGCTTTACTATTGCGCGAATTTTCGCTTGAAAGATACTTGTGGCTTTTCCCAAGCTTTCAGAGTGTTTGGTTCCTGGCCCGTACACTCCTATCCCATTTCCCTCTATTGCTTTCGAGCCGTCTGTGTACCATTGAATGGCATTCCTTCTTGTTGCTTAATTCCGTAACGAGTGTCTTTGAAAAGTTATACCTATTCATCATACCATCTTGTGGCATGTCTCAGGTTTTCTGATTTTTAAGGAGTTAGAAGGTGGTTTATTTTAAATGATTCCCTCTCTATTTAGTCTGAACATTTTATGTAAAATACTATAATTATTTTCAGTCTCTTTATCATCTTTCAGATTTTTGTTAGCAAGTCCTGAGACACCAGACACCATTTTATTTAAAATTTGTAAAAATTTATACTCTGATTAGCGAATAAAATGTGAAAGAATTTTGTTCGTAATAAAAGTTGATGTAAATAACTCAAGTTTAGCTATTTTATTCCGTCGGAAAGCGCCCGTTTCTGTAAATATTTTCCACTAAGGAGATTTACCAATATAAATTCGACACACAATTATTTTCCGCAACAGAGAAAAACGTCTTTCTTCGGTAACGCAGGAATAATATGATAAAGGAAATAGCGACAATAGAACCACCATCAACGACTTCGACCGGCAACAGACTGAAAATGATTTAGAAATGAAAATTGCATTCACTTCATGAAATATGATGACGTGATGTCACCACCTCGATTCCATTCAATGCATTGAATTCTACTGAATACGTCAATTTATGTATCTGACTTTTCGCAAGATTTATTTTTGTTTGTAAATTATTACCAGCAGGGAATCGTAGAAGTCGACCGAGATAATTTTTTATCGTGGGTATACCGGTGGTTGTTTTCGTGACAAGAAGAAAATTATACTTTTATTTATTTGTTTTTTTTTTATTTAATTTTACTGTAAATCTAATTCTACCGGTCACTTTATTGGATTTTTTTTTGGAAAATTAGCAGACGGGCATTATGATGAAGGATCAAAGGACCGAATTGTTTACATTTTCAGGGTAAGCCAGAACGGCTTAATCTCTTTTTTCCTTTTCTCATCACTGCTTAGTCATATTTAAACAAAATTCCCAGGACTTCTTACCAAAAACATAGGTGACGATAAAGAGACTTAAGATAATGATAGTACTGTGGGGGATGGGTAATTTGGTCCCCGCTACCTGTGTTAATCCTTTGGTAGCCAGGCACTTCGGTAATCCGGCTGGTAATTTCGCCCCCAAATTAAAATATAATTATTTCAATTTTTGAAGAATAAATTATAATAATTTTCAATAATAACCCAACCAAACCTACCCCTACCAAACCACCTTCGTATTTTTAGTCAATTTTTTTGTAGAATTAATTATAATAATTTTTAATAATAACCCAACCAAACCTACCCCTACCAAACCACCTTCGTATTTTTAGTCAATTTTTGTAGAATAAAATATAATAGTTTTCAATAATAACCCAACCAAACCTACCCCTACCAAACCACCTTCGTATTTTTAGTCAATTTTTGAAGAATAAATTATAATAATTTTCAATAATAACCCAACCAAACCTACCCCTACCAAACCACCTTCGTATTTTTAGTCAATTTTTGTAGAATGAATTATAATAATTTTCAATAATAACCCAACCCAACCAAACCTACCCCTACCAAACCACCTTCGTATTTTCAGTCAATTTTTGTAGAATAAATTATAATAATTTTCAATAATAACCCAACCAAACTTACCCCTACCAAACCACATTCGTAGTTTTAGTCAATTTTTATTACCTGACTGATGTGACCAGATTCGTATCGCCCGAAAGCATATACCTGATTGCGGGGACGAAATTACTTGTAGGGAATTTATACCTGTCAGCCACGGGGACCAAATTACCTTTTGAAATTTCGTGACGTCATCTTTGGGGACCAAATTACCAACTACGGTACTGTGTATACAAGTTTGGGATTAAAAATAGTTTTTTATTTATAATTATTAAATGGCTAATTGGAAATTAGTAAAATTTTAACCGCTTATAATAGTTATGTAAATATACTGACATCCCGTGAAATATGAGATTTTTTATCCTCCCCGCAGAATTTATTCAATTCGATACTTTCTGCCTGAAATTATGGACAGATTTGACCAGTTTCTATAGCTCCATACAGTATTCGCCAACTAACTTGATGTCCCAGAGAAATTACCAACTAACAGAGACAGAGTAATAGTGCCCTGCCTACTCGGCTGCTATTGGTGGTAAAATTTTGACAAACGCCAATTGCATCGAACCTTATCAGGTGTTAAGATTTTCAGTAGCGTAGCGTCACACCGTTATTGTTTCTGCTTTGTACAATAAAGTGTTTGTAAAAATGTTAGCCGTTAATAAAGAAAATCGTAAATGTACTGAAGGACAAACTCATCAAGTGATATATAGAGTGTTTAATTATTTTAAGACATTACAAAGTGATGAAGATACCTTTATAAACGTGAAAATTAAAATATCCCAGGCAACAGGTAAGCCAGCTAGCTAGCAAGCCATCACAATCAAGTTAGCACAGCTTATTTTATTTACTCAGAATTCAGGTATAAAGCAGATCCGTTTATATTAAAATCAATATACCAATAATTATAACAAATAATTAAATATTTTTTATTAAGTTAGGATCATGTATTTCCGGACGGACTTTACTTTATTAATTGTACAAGTTGTGTTAATTTGTAACAGAAAGCCTCAGAACTTGCACGGCACTGGTTATAGTTATCGGATGGGCGGCGTCAATAGCTCCCTAGAAAGCATTTAGGACATCAAGTTAGTTGGCGAATACTGTGAGAATTGTTATTTTATCAACAACGTCAAGCTGATAGTTTGTTATCAAAAATTGAAAGAATCATGCAAATAGATGTACAAGAATCAGCAAAAATCGCTTGTCTGTCGCTACATTCTTCAAGAAATTGTGCCAAACAAACACTGCTACTGCAATTTCAGAAACCGTGCGTACTTTCACGAAAAATATGCTGTATCAAAGTTTCCATTAAGCTTTTGGTGTGAATATTCTATGATGAAGTCCACCCTTTTCATAGAGAAAAATATCGACCTTGAACACCTCGAGCATTTTTAAAAAGAAGAAATGACGGATATAAAGTCTAATATGTTTGACAGGAAAGATGTAAGGGAAGTTAAAATCCACCGATATACTCAAACGATAGATGTCTGTGATATGTCAGATAAATGTCAGGTAGAATGTAGTTGATGACGTGATTTTTGATTAGTATTGACGCGATTGACGCAAATAAACTTATTCTTTGTATGTATGTATGTATGTATGTATGTATTTTGGGGTAACATTCACTTAGACCTAAAAGATCTATTGTGCCCCCTTACTTCTACTTAGTTTCTGAGGAGAGTCTCAGATACTAGTAGCTCCTTTAGTCCTATTTCCCGGAGGAATTTTAGGATATCTGCAGGCCTCAACTTAGGTAACTGTCCCTCTTCTATCCAGTAGTCTCCCAGGTACTGTGCCCTAGGATTCTGAAATACTGTGCAGTTCGCAAGTATGTGGATGGAGGTTTCTTCTTCCATTCCACAAAATCTACAATCTTCTTCCTCCACTATTTTGAGCTTTTTAAGGTGTCCATTCAGGCGACAATGTCCCGTTAGGATTCCTGTTAAAACTCTTAGTGCAGTTTTGCTTTGACTTATGCATTCATTTGATCTCAACAGGTTGTAGTCACCCAGAAGAATCTTTGATTGCCTAAGCCCTACTAGATCTTTCCAATTGTCAGATCTTCTCTTTTCTTCGGCTTTACCTATTTCTTCCAATATTACATTGGAGCTGATTCCGCAAAAAGGTTCCGGCCCCCAAAAGGGTATTTCACTCCCCCTCTTTGCTAGTTCATCTGCTATTTCGTTTCCTTCTATTCCAGTGTGTCCTGGAATCCACAGTAAGGTGACTATATTGTTCTCGCCTAGTTCATTAAGTTTGCCTAGGCATTCCCACACCATTTTGGAACTGATTACACAGGAACTCAGCGCTTTAATGGCTGCTTGACTATCAGACATTATGATAATCCTTTGCCTTCTATATCCTTTGTCAATATTGAACTGGGCACACTTTCTTATTGCGTGAATTTCCGCTTGAAAGATACTTGGGGTTTTTCCCAAGCTTTCAGAGTGTTTGGTGCCGGGCCCGTACACTCCTATCCCAGTTCCTTCTATTGCTTTTGAGCCGTCTGTGTACCATTGAATGGCATTCTTTCCAAGTCTGGTAATGGTATTTGGATCCCATTCCTTCTTGTTGCTTAATTCCGTAACGAATTTCTTTGAAAAGTTATACTTTTTCATCATACCATCTTGTGGCATGTCCCAGGTTGTCTGATTTCTAAGAAGTGAAGAGGTGGTTTTCTTTTTAATGATTCCCTCTCTACTTAGTCTGTATCTTGTTCTTTCTGCAACACTCTCCACCACCATATGTAATGGTGTGAGGTTGAGAATCACTTCCATTGCTGCCGTTGGGCATGTACTCATTCCTCCTGTTATGCATATACAGGCTAGTCTTTGAATTTTAGAGAGGTTTTCTCTCGTCGTCAAGAGGCTAGTTCTACTACTCCACGCAATGGCTACATAAGTGATAATTGGTCTCACTATGGCAGTGTACATCCAGCTCAGGATTTTTGGGTTACAACCCCAGTTTCTCCCTGCCAGATTCCTGCACACCATTAGAGCCATTTTTGCTTTGTATGTAATCTCCTTCTCGTGTTTGTTCCACAGGAGTTTGCTGTCTAGAGTCAAACCTAGATACTTGACTTCTTGTCTCCATTCAACGTCGTTCCCATCAAGTTTAATGGTTTTGAGGTTGAGTTTTCTTTTCTTAGTGAAGGCTATCAAGATGGTTTTGGTGGGGTTGATGCTGAGTCCCACTTGCCTACACCAGCTATTTGTATAGTTCAGACCCTTTTGAACGATGTCACAAAGGGTGTTTTCAAATTTTCCCCTGGCTGTTATGACAATATCATCGGCATATCCTTGGCAGGATATTCCGAGGTCCGTCAAGCCACACAGGAGTTCGTCAACCGTCAGACTCCACATTAATGGGGATGCTACTCCTCCCTGTGGGCATCCTCTGGTTGTGCAGATGGAGACAATGTCTTTGCTCGTTCTCGTCTCTGCTACTCTGGTGGTGAGCAGTTCCGACATCCATTTGGATGTTGTGCTGTCTACACCTCTTCTATTTAATGCTCTCTTGACAGCCTCATGTGGAGTGTTGTCAAAAGCTCCTTCTATGTCCAAAAATGCACATACTACAGTTTCTTGGTTGTCTAAGGCACCTCGGATATCCTCCGTCAGTTGTACCAGTGCAGTCTCCGTAGATCTGCCTGCCCGGTAGGCGTGCTGATACGGGTGGAGAGGTAGTCTCTCTAGGATTTCCGTTCTAATATAGTTGTCAATAGCTTTTTCCATCGTTTTAAGCACAAACGATGTTAGGCTAATTGGTCTGAAGGATTTGGGGTTTGTTGTGTCCCTTTTTCCAGCTTTTGGGATGAAGGTTACTATTGCCCTTCTCCATGCTTCTGGTATATAACCCAGTTCCAAACTACTTCGACTAATTCTAACCAAATGTGGAAGAATTTCGTCTTGTCCTTGCTGGAGCAATGCTGGGAAAATCCCATCTGCTCCAGGTGCTTTGAAAGGTGAAAAGGTGTTCATAGCCCATTTCAACCTATCGTTACTACAAATGTGCTTGGCCATTGTAGTACTTTCTCTCGAAGGCCTGTTATGACCTTCGAGAGGATTAACTCCTCTGTTTGGGGTGCTTCCAGGAAAATGAGTTTCTAGTAAGAGTCGCACTCTTTCCTCCTCATTTTCGGTATATTTGCCGTCTGGCTTCCTCAAAGCCATATCTGTGTTGACCCTACTTTTCGCCATGACTTTGTAAAGTCTTGCCGCAGCAGGTGTTGTGTTTATATCTTCACAGAATTTCCTGAAGCTATTTCTTTTAGCTTTTCTAATTTCCTTGTAGTAGGTGTTTCTCACCTCGGTGTATCTCTGCCAGTCCCCGGTGAATTTTGCTCTATTAAAGAGGTCCCGGGTTTGAGATCTTAATTCTGACAGATGTTTGTTCCACCAGGGTGCATCTTTGCTGCTTCGTTGTTCTTGAAGAGGGCAGCTCGATTCAAATGCATCGATTATTGCCCTGTTCAGATCCTCAAGCTCATTTTCCAGGTCGAGATGGTGCTTAGCCCTTCCTTTCCTCTGGATATGTGCTAGAGTTCCTTTCAGACAGGTGTTATAGTTGTCCCAGTCTGTTTTCCTTGGTGTTCTACGGAGGCTTACCTCAGGTATACCTAGCTCTAACTTAAATGTTATGATACTATGATCGGAGAGAGATGGTTCACCCGATACTCTCCAATCTTTTACTATATGTTTTAGATCACGAGTTGCCAGTGTGACATCTAAAACTTCTTGCCTTACCCTTGTTACAAATGTGGGGGTATTCCCTATATTGTGAATATCAAGGTTTTTATTAAGGATATATTCTAAAAGTTGCTCACCTCTTTGGTTGGTGTTGCTGCTGCCCCAAACGGTATTGTGTGCATTAGCATCACATGCTAGAAGTAGAGGTAGTCTCTTCTCTTCACAGTACTCCACCAGCCTTTGTACCTCTGGGGGTGGTGCTAGCCCATCTCCATCGAAGTAGCATGATGCTATTACTATCTCCTTGCCCTCCTTCTTATGTTCGAGGTGTGCTCGAACTGGAACGAGGTCCCGAGTCATGTATTCTGAAAGACAAAAATAGTTAATATTCTTCCTTATCATAATACATGTTCTTGGTATATCACTACCAGTGTGATATACTATTTTAGCATCTTTACATGCTAATCCTCTTACCTGGTTATTATTGACCCAAGGTTCTTGGATCAAACACATCCCCCATTGGTCCTTGGTGAACAACCTTGTGATCACCGCCGAAGCTCCTTTGGCATGGTGAGCATTAACTTGAGCTAAGTTAATTCCCGCCATCCTGTTGGTTTCCTTCTGGGGTATTTCCCTCCTTCGTCAGGGTGATGTCCCCTTCAGTAGGAGTACTGTCCCCTTCCTCCGACACACTCTCCATTCCCTCCTCGGACAGCGGCGACTCCTCCCCAAGGAGTTTGGTAATGTGTAGACTTTCTACACTACCCGAGTCGCAACTGGCCTTGGAGGAAATGGAAGCCTTCTCCAGGTCTCCTTCTTCTTCCTTTCTGAGGCCATGTACGGGGATTTTCCCAAACCGGTAATGGATGGTGAACCCGTTGTTCTTGATTTTTTGGCAGGATAGATTGTCTATTCCTGCCCTCAAGACTAGGCCTTTGCCCTCTTCTTTGAGATTGAGGACCTTCCACTGGTCTGTTTCCAAACCATCGTTCTGCGCTTTGATCAAGCGAAGCAGCTTACCTTCCTCTACGCCTTTGCTTCTTGGGAGGAAGATCGTGGCGGTATGCATTTTTGGGATGTCGTCTCCCTGGCACACCGTCAGTTCTACTCCCTTCCAGCTTTCCAGCTGTGGTACTATCAGCCGGAGCCATTCTGCAGTCTGTGGTGTTTCACAGTCGATTAGAACGACTCCTGGTCTGAAATGTATGCCACTAAACTGGAGCTTATGCTCCCATCCAGCATACATTTCTTCTATTATTGCGTTCTCCAGCAAGGTTTGGTCGTCCGCACTGAGGGAAGTCTCAGGGTACGCCCTAGGGAGAACTGCCATTCTTATCAGCTTTGCTGCAGCTGCATAGCTGCCAGCTGAAGAAGGGATGGATATTCTGTCCTCCTTTTTCTTCTTCACCTGTACTTGCGGTGACTGGGCCGTCGCCACTTCCCGCTTACATTTTCCTCCTTTAGGAGGGATGTTTTTCTCCTCTCCTTGTTTTTTCCGCTCTGTGGCCTTCTTTCTTGCTTCCTCCGGTGCAAGTCCCTGTTCAAGGAAGCGAAGATACCATCTTACCCCCGCCCCACTAAGTCCACGCCTTAGTGGATCGTCCCTTCCTCCGGGCTTGCCCAGTTCTGGAAGGAGGGGGGTCTTCTTATTCTTTATCCAGGGTTTTTCCCGGAGACTTTCGCCAGTTGAGGAGGTTGAGGGTATAGGTGCCCCTGCCTTTCTCCTCTCCTGCTTTTTTCTAGCTTCCTCAACACGAGGTTTGCTCGCATGTGAGGAAGATGCTGTATTTTTGGGCACTGTGGATACATTGCTCCGACTTGTGCCCGAATGCGGTGCTTGCCCGCTTGACTTCTTTTTTTTTTCTTTATCCATGGTTGATCCCACGAGTAGCTAGGGAAATATAAGGTCCACTCCTGCAGAGCCCCGCATGCAGGAGTAAGGGTATTTAAACTGGATGTCCCCAGGTATCCAGAGTCCGCATATTAGCGATCAAGCTTCCCCTTGACCACGCAGTCCTCGGCATATGCTGTTCCACCTTGACTTGGGGGGTTTTTATTGTGGTCTCCTTCCACTTGGCCAGCTGTTTAAGGCAAGCCCCCACATCTAGTGAATATACCTCATCAACCACCTTCCACTAGACACGGTTTATATCAGGCAGGTTTCCACAAGCAGTCTGCTGCTCCGATGACCCCGCTGACTCCGGCAACTGACCGGTTATCAACAAACTCATCAGGACAACAGTCCACTCTCCACGCTGAAGATCCTGATATCGGATTTCTGCATTCCACAGAGATCCGTTGAGCTGTCCTTGGTTTCACGTATTCCTCTTGAAGAGGAACAGCTACTCGGCTCCCCCACCAACGACCAGGTCTCACAGCTCCTTGGGGGAGAACTTATTCTTTGAATTAATTTTTAATTCGATACAAAATTTCACCTCGTAAAAGCATGACGTACGTATTTAGGTCCACCACATTTCACCATTATAGGATAATTCCATTTCATAATCCATTTTTATTATCAAAAAAAAATAATGTATACAATTTTTGACACAACAAAACAACTAACCTCAATAAATAAAGAGTATTGCGCATGATTGATGATTGTGCATTCCCCTTCCAAATCTACCAGATTCATCGAGTCTCAAGCCCGGTAGAACTGATGGATGTTCGATAGAACTATCGGTGAATTTAAGAACGCTGGGATGATTCTATGGACACTCTATCGGTAAATTTAAGAACGGCTTTGGTAGACACCGTATTTACCGATAGATGTATCGGTAAATTTAAGAACTTGTCTGTAAATAAACTCCTGTTTGAAGCCCCCGATTATATTTATTTAGTGATGAAGGTTGTGATCATGGAGACTATATATAGTCTCCATGGTTGTGATGATAATGTGAATTGCTGGAGCGAGCCGTTCTGGTGAACTCTGTGCAATGTTAATGGACAATATTGAATTAAAGCCTGAAGTCATAATTGTTACTATTCCTGTTTCGAAAAATAAAATTTACGTGAATTTACAGTGACGGAAAGTGACGATGAGAAGGTTTGTTATTTCAAAATAGTACGAAATTACATTGTTCCAAGATCCCACATGAGGAATTTTAACCCTCACTTCTTCACGCGATATCGAAATGGAAAGTCCTTAAACCAGCCTGTCGGAAAAATTCGATTTCTTCAATTCCAAGTAAAATTGCTAAATTTCTGAACTTTAAGGAGTATACTGGACACTCCCTTAGAAGTACGTCGGCTCTCAAGCGACATGGCGGATGGAAATCTGCAACTATTGCGGAAAGTTATGTAGTGGAGAGCGTCAACAATGAAAATGAAGTTGCAAATGAAATTTTATACAATATAACGAAGCCAGAAGTCTCCTGAAGATCTTCAAGAGTAATAAAAAAACTTGGTTAGAGATGGAGAAATTATGAAATCAGAACATTTCATACAAATTGAGAAAACATTTATGCAAATTTTGTAATTCCGTTAACAGATTAAAAAAACGAGAAACAAAATAATTAATGATATTAAAAACGTCAAAGCGGCTTTAAAAATGTACAACAAATGTTCAATATGGACCAATATGTGTAAAGTGCGACATAAAATTGCCCGTATCTCTTAAACCCTTAGTTTTATCGAGATGCTACAAAAGAAATCTCGAGAACATCGAATAATTGCTGCAGAGGATTGATAGTTTTCAGACTACAGATTTTTCCATTAAATATACAATAAATTGTAGAACAATTTATACCTTTTCTCATGAATTTAACGGAAGTAATTCATAAATATATAGTCGGGATCTCATGTGGAGTCACTCCAACCTCACTTTCACTACGGATTTCTTTTTTTTTATTAAAAAAGCGAAAAAACTAACAAAAATCCATGTTATTGTCATCATCTCTAAAATTTCGAGACAGGTAGGATTCCAATTAAAAAACAAATCTATTCAACATCAAAATATTTAATTAATACATTTTATACCGTTATAGACGTTATTTCCCGGTAGATTAATCCCCTTTTCCAAAGAAACCCCTTTACTTTTTAATTCCCTATCAATATCTCCGAGAACCCGGCATCCGAAAGAATTTATCGACAACTTCACCGTGGATAGCGCCCTCAAATCTTCCAAAAGGTCTTGCGTATTCAACCTGCTTAAATAATTCGATTTCAGATTTAATTCCTTAAGATTATAAAGGCCTTTAAAAGCTTTATTTGCCACTTCAGTGATCGCGTTGTCGGCCAAATTCAGCACCAAGAGATTGTTCAGATTCTTAAAAGCATTACTCGGGATTTTTTTTAAGTTGTTATTGTTGAGATTGAGAATTTTTAATGATTTAATCGTGTTCACGGCTTCTGGCAGGGCTGTTAAAAGATTAAAACTTAAGTTGATTTCTTCTAGATTATTTAAACCAACAAAAGCTTCCTTATGTATATCTGTCAATTTATTCGAACCCAAATTAATAATTTTTATATTTCTCAATTCCTTGAATGTAACAGAATCGATTGTTTGTAGTAAATTGTTGTATAAAGAAAGTTTTTCCAAATTATAAAGTCCATTGAAACATCCAGCTTCTAAATTCACCAATTTATTATTACTTATCAATAATATTTTTAATTCTGGTAACAATTTAAAAGTACCAGAAGGTATAGTGCTCAATTGTCCTTGAGGAAATTCTAAAAGGTTCTGATAGTTTTGTATTTGAAGCGGACTGTTCCTTCGAAGAAGCTCTCCACGACAAGTTGTTACTCCTGGTTGGGAGCTACACAGTCCGTAGCCGTAATCTGCTAAATTGATTATTAGAAAAGATATCAAAAACTTCATTTTTTGTCTGAAATAAAAAATACTGATATTAGTAGTGTCCAATTCATTTTTCGTTAGTTTGTATGTATGTATTTTTTTTGGGGTAACATTCACTGAGACCTAAAAGATCTATTGTGCTCCCTTACTTCTACTTAGTTCCTGAGGAAAGTCTCAGAGACTAATAGCTCCTTTAGTCCTATTTCCCCGAGGAATTTTAGGATATCTGCATTCGTTAGTTTAATTACATTAGTATAATATACACATACATATAATACGGAACATAGGGACATATATCCTGATCTAGGAAACCCTCAAGCTCCAGTGATACAATATGGTTTCAGCAGGATGAAGCACCACCACATTACCAAATGTACGGCAGTACCTAAACCTCTTGCTTTAAATGACTTTAAAAAGGAATAACGCTTGTATTCGAAGGGGGCTGAAGGTAGGGACTGCATTTCCACGTTGAAAAATGCCATTTTATAATTTAAATTTGTCGTGTTTCACACTGTATATAAAACACACTAATACAAAAATGATCAGCTGTCTAAATTGTTTGCACTAGACAGCCATATTAGGTCACGTGACCTGGATTGCTTAATATTCGAGAGTTGTTCTTGCTCAGAGAGAGAATTTGCTCAGACCTGGACGTTCCTGGAGTTCCTATTTATAATAACACCGTGATCACAGAATTCCCTATTAACACAGAAGGCACATATTTTGACAATAACATACGAAATGCATTGATTTTTATTTGACATTGGTGACATTATCAGCACCTATCACGCACTGGAAAAACTGTCGAAATAACTTACACTGCGAAAAGAAGTTTAGTGGTTTAAATAACTAAACAGTTTTATTGCAAATAAACAGCAAAACTACACAAGTGGAACGGAAGAGACGTGGAAACACTTTAGAAATAATACAAAAATAACAAATTAAATTCACAATATTCACAACATTCACTTGATACGCGTAGAAAGTGACATGGGTTAGTCCACTTTTTTTTTAATGAAATGACACTATCGGCACCTAATAATGGAGGCTATTGATAACAACGAATGTGTCGCTTTTGTGTGAATGGGGTATTCTGTGCCGAGAGTCGACATGTTTTCATCTGTAGGGCCAGTTTGAGCACTTAAACTGATTGAAGACAGGAGATTTATTATAGGATTTGAATATATTTGACCATCATGGGCGTAAAACGAAGTTATTTTTTATACCTTTAGTGAGATCAGCTGTATCTACCAAAAATAGCAATGGTCTCAGGAATGAGCCTTGCGGAGCTCCACTCAAAACAGAAGATAGTGGAGAAAATGTATTATTGACACTTTGATATTAACAAAAAAGGAAAAGGATGACGATACCATTACCAGACTTGGCTCTAGGACAAAAGGTGGTACTGGCTAGGAACCAAACAGTCTATAAGATTGGGAAAACCCCAAGCAGAGTTCAGAATAGGAGACATGAGAAAGTGTGACCAGTTTATCATTGATAAAAGATATGGAAGGAAAATAATTATTACGATCTCGAATCGTTAGGCAGCCATCATGGCGCTGGGTTCTTGCAAAGTCGGATCTAAAATGGTGAAGATCTTGATAACGGTAGCTGGAACGCTACAGAAACGTTGAAATAAAATTACAAAAAATATTGTGGTTTAGTTTTCCAACAAATAGCAAAAATAATAGAATGGTAAAAGACAGATTTGAACATCTATACCTTGTTTTTAAACTAAGAGGAGCAATTTAAATTTAAGTTGGCATTTCTGCTGCCTAGTGATTGGTCAGATTGCCACCAGTTTCACACAGCTTTTTTGATACCACTGACACTGACATTTGTTAGTTTTGTGTTTATTTATATAAAAATAGTCATTAGTTCAATCATTACTACCACGTTTGTTGATTATTGTTTATATTTAACAAAGTATTATATTTTACCCAAGGTATCTGCTATTTTTATTATTTATTCCCTTTCATGCTTCTTTTTTCTTGTTAATAATATACCTAAGTTTCACATCAAGTTTTACATACATTGCAGGTATTATGGTATTATGGTATTTTTCGATAACAAAACTTCTGTTCACTTTTAGTTTTGCTACACCAAAGCCTCAAATGTTAAAAAAAATTTAATCATACAATTGCATTTCTATATTCTTATTTATCCTCAAACTCTTGAAACATTTTACATAAACTACTTATTATAACCTTACATCTTTTCACAATAATGTGACTTTTGGTTACGACTTTCGCAACGTCCTGTGGCCAATCATCATCCGATATTTAGACATGCCTTGATCCCTCATTGGCCTCGAAACAGCGAGCAGTACAATACATATTTCACGTAATTTTCATTTAGTTCAAAAAGTCTGAACACGACCCTTTCGGAACACACTCCCAGTCTAGTAACTTTTAGTGGTGTGGTTGAGGTTTCCTAAAATGTTCCTCCTAGTTTAAAAACAAGGTATAGGCAACAACAACGTCAGTATAGTCATCGTACTAGAAGTTACAGGACACTCCGGAGTAAAAGGAAACGAAATACCAGATAAACTAGCAAAGAAAGGGACTAACACATCCTTTTGCGGTATCAGAAAAAGTCACAGTATCACTGTCCCGACAAAAAATAAATAGTTTGGAAATGATGGGGTTATGGTTTAACGTTAATTGATTTCCGCAATAAGAAGCATATTAAAATTTTCACAACCAGTATATTATTGAATTTGATATTAAACTTGCTTATGACTTGGAAAAAAAAATTACTGTTTAGTAACGTCAGAAATGGAAACAAAAATGAACTGTCGGTATAAAAATAAAAATGTTATATCAGTGAAGTTAAGAGGTTATCTTTAAGCACTTACCAGCTATATAGTTTGAATAATTTAATTTTCTACATGGTGTGAACAGAAAACTGTGGTTGACGTTCATTGACAAAATGACATGAAATTGTCAAAATTATTCGTAAAATTATGAACAAATTCCTATTCATATTTCTCATTATTATAATAACAGTATCCAAAAATGGTCAAACACCCTATCTAGCTATGAAAATTTTTGAAGATTTCTTAAGCAGTACTGTCTTGTCGATATTTTTTAATACTATTTTAGGTCTAATATGTCCCAAACTGAGTTCCAGAAGATACATAAGATATTTAAATAGATACAACATTTAAAAGTTTCAATAAAATTGTTTAAAATTGAGAAATATTAATTGAGGATCAAATAATAACTGTCCAGAAGATGATAAGTACCAGGTAACATAAAAAATTGTACAGAAACTAACGGCTGATGACAAATCTTTCGTTATTTTGACTTCTTTCAAAAATTTGAAGTACTACCTCGAACGTAAATTGTTATGCGGACTTACTGCATATCTGCGAATCCCTTGTTCTTCCAATAAGTCTTTAGCATCAGCAGCACACACATATTCCACCTCCATGCTACAAAGCTAAACCAGGGGTTGGATTCTTGACTGATGGAGTGGAACATTCCCAGTTACGGAAGTAAACAAAAAAAAATAAAGACAGGTGTTCTCTTGAGAAGCCCTACTCCCTCAGTCAAGAAATCGGCTTCAGAACTAATGACACAAGTAGAATGTGATCTTCCAGGTTACATGCGCGACTGCGGCGCCGGGCGATTGAGCCGTAGATTAGATTAGATTTGATGAGGTGATGAATCGGACTATTCTACTGTTTCCTTATCAGATCTATTATGGTCCTCTGGATCTAGATTACACCCTCCAGTCCGACACTTTTCAAGTAGCCAATCAACCTCGACACTTTCTTAATTTCTTTCCGGTGGCTTCTCAAAGCGTAGTACAAGAATCAATTCCTAGCAGTACTTCGGTTTTATGCCTCCACTGGGCATTAGATAACCATTGCTGATGTCTGGAGTTCGTTGTTTTCTCTGAATTTATAGGTTAACCGTACACATTTGACGCAAGCAGATGCTAACTGTCACTCGATACAAAGCCATATCTGTACAGTCACTAGATTTTCACAGTGTTCTTAAGCTGTAGCGGTGCAACGAGCAAGACAATTAAGTACTTCTTAAAGTTAAGAGCAACTTACGAAAGGCATGATTAAAGTCTAAAAGGTTCATAAATGATACACATTTTAAATAAACAAATATCAGCTTTATTTACAACGTGGCATATAATTTTTTTATCATAAACAAAATTTTCAACATACATTTTTCCAAAAACAACTCGCAGGCTATTTACTTCTATATAATAATATATTTATAATATTTATACATCACTTTAACTAAAATATCATTTAGTATTTTCTGTTCATTGTTAACTCATTAGGCCAAAAGAAACTATCGAAATTTATTATAGTCGATCGGTATTGAAGATGAGAATAAATAATGAAAGTGATTTTAGTACAAAACAAAAATTAAAATTGGAATCTTTGAGGTACTTGATGTGCGTTGGGCTTTGAGTATGCTTACGATGGATATTGTGATACAATTATTGAAGTAACCGCTTTATTATTAAGATCTGACGATGCAAATTAAAAAAAAATTTGGTAGCACATTACCTGCGTTTAATGAAGACATTTGAGCGGGTCAGAAACTACTATTTGTATATGTGTACAGTCTGTGACGAAAATTACAGAGCATTATGCTACCA
This sequence comes from Lochmaea capreae, assembly GCA_949126875.1. NCBI lineage: Eukaryota > Metazoa > Arthropoda > Insecta > Coleoptera > Chrysomelidae > Lochmaea > Lochmaea capreae. Next base: position 8,195,735 of record OX421406.1, on the reverse strand, counting down.
GCAACCTACTCTCAGGCCATATTAGCACTTCCCAAGAGATAGGTGTTGAGTGGTAGGCTGCATATTTTCAGTGATAATGTGATTCTGTATCTGTAGAGAAGGGAGGCCGACAAGCACCATTGATTGGTACTTTCCAGAATGTTCAAAACACGTCGTGTGCTTCTAGTGCTAAATGATGAAGACGAAAGAGGAGAGTAAAGTGTTCACTCTGTAAACGAATCGGTTCGGTGAATTTCATCATCTCTACCAAGATCTCGGATACCTAGTTGCACTCTTACTACCAGAGCAGCTAGGCGTCTCTGGCAATAAAGAAGAGTTATGGACAAATCCTGGGCCAACGATCACCTTTGGAACGAAAGTTTTCTGAAGGAGAACAAAATTATCATCTGCAGTGAATACAAAAACTGTAGTCCAAAGACAAGTTCTCCTTGGTATTAATAGTACAATGAACAGACTGAGGTTGGTATCAATGGAAACCCTTGCTGGCCTTCCTCATTAGGAACTTTTTGAAAGGGCGGAGAAGGTTAGGGCAATTTTAAGGATAAATCAGCAAGCATATGGTCTCCGAATAATTTTCGAGGACACATTAATATAACTGGGATAATAAATCATATTTCAAATGAGTTTAGATACTATAATACTAGAGAACATATTCGCTGAGCGAGTGAATATTATCATACCATCTAAGCAACAGATATCATCTGATTCATCGATGGTTCTGAAACAAACCATGGCACTGTGGCTGGTATAAGAGAAGAAAGAGAATGTTCTTTATCCTTGGTTGATAAAAGTATGTGTTTCAAGCCTGTGTGTCGCTGTACTCTGTATTGTTGAAGATATCAGGAGAGGATACATCGAACAAATAATAAAATATTCACTAATAGCTCTGCTAAAAGCTATCAGCAATCCAACCTCTGCTTCTGAGAGAACTTACAAAGACTCAATCGGGAGCACATATGCTTTAAAGCTACTTGAAATCACCCCAAATAAACTAGTGATCTATATAGAGGACACGAAGTTTCTGGAATGGAAGTACCTAGTAAATTGCGAAATGGTACAAATATGTAGTTCGAATCTTGAGCACAATTCAAACAAATGGAAGCATGTGGTATTAATTTATGTATATAAAACGAACCGACTATTAAATATCCATTTCAAATTATTCATTATTTATTCTTCTCTATTATACAACGTTGACAGATTGGTGAGTAGGAAGTCAGCTTCATTTTGTCTTTTTTCCTGTTTGCTGTTTTATGTTCCAGGGAATTCTGGCAATTCTTGACAACGGAAATGTTTTGTAGTTACACTTAACCATTATACAATATTTAATTCAACTTAATATAAGTTAAACTTTGTACGTGGTTAATATTTAAGGTAGTTCAGTCTTTCGTGCAAAGTTGACATATTTATTCAGTATAAAAAAGAAGAGTTTCAGGTAAAAAATATTTTTTCCTTTATGTAATTGTGGCCGGCACTTCCAAATATGTGAAAATATATAGGGTTTTCTATTAAAATTTTTCCCATTCATGGTTAAAACGGAAGTCGTCCATATTGATTTCGGAATTAAAAATTGGCTCCAATAAAACCCCCCAAAATTTTATCAAAGCCATCAACCTATTTGAGTGTGATCAATTAAAAAAAAATCTGTATATATTTAATATAAATTATCTAGGCTAGTCGTTACCTCAAATTATAAATGAAACAAAAGTATTTTGCAAAACCAACTTGCCTCAATACAATTGTGCATACAAAAAATTAACAAGTTACCAAATGCAAATTGATTATTTCAAATATTTTTCAACAGTTGTTTCACATGTTATAAGTGACTTTTTTATTACTAGAGAATCTTTTAAAACAAAAATGAACAAATCATTCCATGGTAAAATTTTATGGGAGTTGGGATCCCCAAAGTTTGGTGTTCGTTACAATTCGAAGAATATTGTAAGCACCATCAATTTAACCCATCATTTTTGAAACGATTTTGCCCCTTTGTGATTTTTATGGATACTAGTTTTTATTGAGATACGGCTTCTTTTTCATTATGCTACCGAAACTTTGAAGTAGGTAGGTATTAAATACAGTAGAAACGGTGGAGCTTTACCATCACCTGACCCAATCTACGAATTATACAACACATATTTTCTACATACTATCTTCTATCAATATAAATCAAACATAATAACGTACGATCGTTTGTCTTCTTCACAAGACCAAACCTAATAGTTTCTTTAAATTTGCCGAAGTAATCGTACTAAAAGTTGAGTTTGACACTACTGCATTTGAGGTTATGTGAGTTTAGTTTATTGTCTTGTTTTTAGCGAATTTTTGGACTGAAAGTGTATTTACTGTTAAAATCAGTTCTTGTAAGAACTAATTTGACTTTTTATTCCATTTGACATTGGTAAGTCCAAATATATAATACATTATCAACTTGTTAACCTTTGACATTTCATAACACCTAAAATGTCGTGAGACGGGAATATTACAATGCTTATTTTATTAATTCTATTAATTGTGGACTTTGTAACCTACTCACCCAGTATATCGATAGTTTTGATAAATATGTCGATGTTAACCATATAAATAAAATAAATACAATTGAAAAAGTTAAATTTCTTGTTTAATTACCAATTCGTAAAAGGCCGACCTTTGGAATATTAGTCATAACGATTATTTCTATTGAGTTGACAGAAGTTTTGATTTGATTTTGAAGTGATGGATTGAGTTTCTGCAGTTGTTGCCACGGATAAATTTAGACCTTAGCGTTAACAATAATTTTCATTATAACATGTCAAACATGTCAAACATGTCTCGAATTATTTGAAAAAATCAATTTGCCTTTGGTAACTTGAAAGGGCTATAAATGTTTGGAAGCACATTTGTACCTACTAAGGCAACTTTTTGTTACGCCCTGCATCTACCATCTGACGATGTGGGGTCAAATTTATTTTAAACTATCCATATTCCCGTCTTTTTGTAAATTAACAAGTGATACAATAGTTTCTATTCTTCCACATATTAAGGACGACTGAGCCAATTACATTTATTTAAGATATTATATATTCAACAATTTTTTTTTTAACAAATCATGTTATTATTTTTATCGGCAAATCTCCAAAAAAAAAACTTGCCACAGTATTTTTAAAAGCAGAAACTGACTGACTATCACAAAAATAAAATAAAAAACAATATTTTCTATACTTATATCTACAAATTAAAGTATATTTGAAAACGAATTCAGTCATATACCTGGCGACCCATTAATCAAGAACACAATATTTCCAACATAAGTGAAAAATGGAAGATGTATTTGTGAGATAATTTACTTCGTTTTCGTTTCTGTTTCAAATGGGACACTCTATGTATGATGGGGTAACATTCTCTGAGTCCTAAAAGATCTACTGTGCCCCCTAACTTAGTTCCCGAGGAGGTCTTTATTTACTGGACTATATGGCGGGAATTTCCGCTTGAAGGATACTTAAGGTTTTTCCCAAGCTTTCAGAGAGTTTGGTTCCTGGCCCGGGACACTCTATACTTGCATACAATATTTTTGAATAATTTCACGTTCTAAAGCAAAAAACTTAAAATTCTAAAAAATAAATTTTTAATTATTCATTTTTTTGTTAATAATTTTGGGATAATCTTTTTGAAATGTTGAATTGCAAAATATAAAAATGATTATACTTTAATTTCCCAAAATTATGAACAAGAAGAATAAATGAATAGGTACACCACAAGGAACATACAGAAGATATTCGAATTCTTCGTTTTGCTTTACTAGAACTAGGCTATAACATAGGGCTCCATACCTCAGAGTGAAAAAAACGGAGTTCATAAGGAAATGGTTATTTCACAAGCTGAACCGTATGTCGAAACAGTCTGGTAATGAGGGAGAGAAAAAGAGAAATATATACCTTATTGTTATGGAAAATTTGTAAAAGTGATACATAAGAGTTCTGCTATTGTGTAATATGGCATCCTTAAGATGGAGAACAAGAAAATTAATCAAAATTCGACTGAATAGCTCAAATAATGTCTGATCCGACATATGGCGACCCAGGGCCGGACCGTGACCTTTGGGGGCCCTGGGCTATCGATATCTGGGGCACCCCGAAATTATATAAATTAGGCATTTTCCTAAAAAATGTTTTATGCGGGAAAATTTAATATTCGAAATTTGAAGTTTTTTATTTATTTAACAAATTTGTCTGATTTTCGATTCGACTTGGAAAATGTCAACTGTCATCCATGTCAATAGAAATAGAAAATTTAAGGTTATGATTTTGTTTTCACAAATTTTAAGTTGTTTGCTTTAAGTGTGGACATAATTAAACTGTCTTTGAGAAACAGAAAAGCTGCTGAAGTTGCAACTTCCTCTATCTATGATAATAATTTACGTCACAATGTTAACAAAAACCACTAACCAAAATTTTTAATTTTCTTTTTTTCCCGCATCCTATAAGAGAATGTAGTCAACAGCAAATAATGCACAATGCGCATGATTAATCGCAAAAATCAGAAGAAAAATCGAAGTGAAGTAGGTACGGTTTTATTTTACAAAACTCGAATGATTTTTAAAACGCAAAATCAGGCGGACCAAATCAAATTGAAAATCGAACAGTGTAAACGACTACAAAGTACGGTAACATTCGATTTGTTAAAATCAAATGAAAAATCCTATGGTCTAAAGGCACTCGAGACAATACAGGTCATTTATTTGTTCCGTGAAACTTTACCGACAATTCACACGGGAATCAGCGTTGCCACAGGTGGCCCGATATGGCCAGATCTGGCCCTTTTTAAGACGGAGTGGTACTTTGGCACCTCTTCGAAATCTAGCCCGTTTTTCCTGCCTGTCCACTGTGAACTGTTTCTCGTTCCTGACTGACTGAACTGAACAGAGCCAATGACAGCCATGTCTCTTGTCTTGCTGCTTGCAGTGCTTGCTGCTGTTATTAGTGAATTAAAAAGAAGAATTTGACACTTCATATTTTATGGTTATGGTTGGGGTTTGGTTTGGTGTTTGGTCATAGAGAAATGAGAAATACTTATTATTTCTAGAAATGTCTCTATAGTTTGGTCGTTTGGTTTGGTGACTTTGGTATTGTTGTTGTATTGTGTTTGTGTGTAGCTGTTGTCATGTACTATGGATAAGTAAGAAATAAACTTTAAATTTCTAGTTTGTCGGGAATCATACCGGACCACTCATGTTTTACGGTCTGTGGCCGGCAGTTCGGCATAGCAGGTTCATCAAACCTTGGACCGTGTGAGTGGACATTTATATAACCGCTCGTGTGTCAGTCACTGCCCACTAGCTCCAAATCTACTGAATTAAATTGTAATTATGGAATTCGGTGTCGCTAGTAATTATATAAATATTGGTTAAGGGGTACCTTTTTATGGGTGAACTGGAAAAAATAGTTTTTTTTAAATCAAGTAATGCATCAAATGAAAAGGCTTATTGCGCATGTCTTTCCACCCATTTTTTCAAAGCCTTAATTAGACAATTGAAGAATTCATAAATTACCATCAGTAATGAGTCGCCTTGTATGTAATTTATATATTTTTTGCAAAATATGATATGTTTAATTTTGTAGTATTGTTTGTAGCACTAATATAGTTTGGTCACTTCACTGAATTTTATGTAGCATTATTTCTTTATATTAAATTTTTACACTTCATTTATGATAATTTTTTTTTCAAATTTGATATCTTCCGTGATATGATTTGTTTCACTGATAGTTCAATTTAAAGTTTATATATTTATATGGCACTGTTCTCGCTCGTCTAATGTTGTCTCCAACTATTCGCCTTGTAGTATACGTCTTTGTACATACTGGGACATTGTTTACCAATCTGCAACAAAAAGAAAACGATAGGTTACAATATATTTTTTATCTTCTTTCAAAACTACTACTACAACGAGAAATTGTCGAAAACAGAAACCAACTCGACTACTGTGTGGACCCTTACTTTGTGGAATATACTCAAATAACTTTTTTAAACGAAACTGTTTCTAAATAATTCCACTTCAATGAAAAAATGTATATGAGAATTCTAAATTAGTTTGATAATTATTTCGATTATTTAACTCAATACAAAATAGGCGCCTTCGATTGGTTTAAATATGAGGATTGATATCTGAAAACACAATTTTCCTATCTGTGTGTTTCGCGTTGTCATTAGTTGTTTTATTCGATATTAAAAATCTAGTGACTGACAGAAAATGTCAAATTATTAAAGAAACGTCAGAATCGTTTTCGTGAAATAATCTTGACAAATACAACTCGTGTAATTAATGATTATCGAAAATTTCTTCTCTTTTTCGAAACAAATTGTTTCTCAAAATCGAAGAAATTTGTATTTCGATAATCATTAACACACTTCTTGTATTGTTATCGTCAGAATGACATAAGTTACATTTGATGTGATGCCTAGTTGATGTTTATTATGTTGGCTAGACCAAATAGTGACCTATCTTGTGAATGAATTAATGTATATGAATGGGAAATAGAATGGGATATGATATTACAAATATTGAAGCTTAGGCATTATTAGCCCTATTGGGATATCCTGGATATCTTTTCCCATTTAAGATCAGTATAACTGTGCAATGCTATAGTAAACCAAGGAAAACTATATCTGCTGATCTTTACAATTGTTACTTAAGAAGACGATTTAATAGTGGACAGCTCCCTAGATTTATCTGTTCATTGAAGACTTCATATTGTGGGTTTCAAGTGTCTTAATACCGGTACCGGTGCTACGTTTGGCCCTCTTATCTTTCTTTTCCTCAGGAGTGCTCCTGGCTGACACAGTTCGCTTAACGACCTTTGTCTGCTGGTTGACACCCTGCACCATATTCTTGGAGTCAATTCCTCGTTCCCTAATTTTTTTCAGCTTTTCACACTGGGCATCTTCAAGTTTCCCATTGGAAGCTTTTCGTTCCACGTCTCCTGGTGGCGTGGTTTTTGTTTTTTTTTTGCTTCAGAGGTATCTGGCGTTGAGACACCTCTGTCTCCATGGCTGCCGGATCATCTAAATCCCTTTTACTAGGAGTCTCTACAGGCTACGTAATCATTTTTTTCTCTGTTGGTTCCATTTCCAATTCTTCAAGGAAGTGTAGTTCTTGTTTCTTATTACAAAATGCAGTTCTTCTAATCCTGTGTTAGGTGTTGATGAACGTTTGGTATCAAATTGATGTTTTGCGTAATAAAATGTATCAGGTTGTTTTAATATGTATGCTCGTAAGTGTTCATTGTGTCTAGTTCCAAAATTTCGAATGTTTTGTCCAATACTTATAGACAGCATTAAATTCTGGACAATTAAGTTTATTAACGCAGACTTATTTAATGGGGATATTTTCGTTTGTACATTTAACAATTTTTTACTTACATTGCTTTCTGTTTTAAAAGAAATAGTCGTATTTGTTGTTGAAGACATTATCAGTAGTAATACCCCTAGGGTCTTGATAATACCGAGAGGCCGCAGGCCGAGGGCTATTATCCTTGAGCAGCACGCTTCACCCCGTATACATTTTTCTTCGAGTCCATATTTATTAATAATTCTTTCGTAAATTATTCTATAAATCCGTTTGGGTACCACACTACTTATTAAAAAAAACCTCCAAGCCTCTTGTTGATATTGATCCGCCTCTGACTATATCCCATTAACGTAACTTACCAGGAATAGACGGGGACGCAGTGCACCTCCTTGCACGCGTGGGTAATGGGCTGTTTGTTTAGACAGCTGGCTTAAGATGATTTATGGTAATCTTATTGTTAGATAACAACACAGATTATGTAGAGGTTGATATTAACAAGGTATGTTTAATCTATATAAGTACATTGTTGCCCGGTTATCACTATCTCTATCCCTCTCTCTTCCTCTCGCTGCGCTGTTTAATATTTCTAAAGGGAGTTTGATTTTAGGTACGACAGTTACTGTCCGTTAAATAGGTCAGAGTTGCGGTATCGCTCTCGTTGTTACTGTTTTGAGCGAATCAAGTGGAAAGTTCGAGAAACTTTGAGATTATGTTAATATTTTCTAAGATGATGGCTGGTGTTGTTTAGATATTCGGAGAGAATTTGTAAGCGATACGTTTGAATGGGTCGATTTGATAAATGGGATTTTGTTTATTTCAATTAATCGTTTTGTGAAAAGGGTTAAGTTTCGTAGGGGAAAGGTAAGGTCTTAAGCATTAATTATGCAGTGACAACCTATATTAATCTGTCGAATCCTGCATATTATGGATTATCTAACACAAACAGACTTTTGACTTCGTTTTCTGAAAGACCTAGATCCATTTTATGGAAGAACAAAAATATACAGTGTGGCTAGAGAATTATCAATTTAAAATTAGAATTCCGCCTTGAGGCGGAAGTTTATTATGACGTATCTAGAGATCCGCCGAAAATGTCGTGATTTACGCAAGCGCGTCGAAGTTATTTACTAATAATATATGCATTCCGACGCCCAACGGCGGACATTTCATGTTTCATGATTAAATTCAGTTCAACGACGAATTAGGTTTAGTATTATTCTATTTTATTTGAAGGGGAAGGGTAAGTGCAATGATTATATTCCTTACCATTCTTCAAATATACAGTGTAAGGACATCATCATTTATAAATATGTTTATAATTCAATTAATTTTCTTGGGTTTGTAAGTCTGACAGCTAATTGAACTCGGAATTTTGATGGAGAAAATAAACTTTAGTCCACCGTTAGACGGAATTTAGGTATCAAATCTCAACCGTCCGCCTCTGGGACCTTAAGGCGGCGACAAGGTAGGTATGTAATGTAATGTTCCGCCGCACTTGTGCAAGTTATAGCATTTTCAGCGGATTTCTGTATAATTGGTATAAACTTCCGCCACAAGGCGGAATTCCAATTTTAAATTCATAGTTTCGCCAGCGGACCTCTAGTCACACTGAAAAATATATCTAGAGCATTTACCTTGGCTTTTTAGCCCTCCTAAAGTGATTACTTATCTCACAAACCTCAACAAACGCAGTATAAATTCAACTATCATTAAGTCAAAGCTACTGGAAATACTTGACAGTTATAATAGTTATCAATGCATATACACTGATGCTTGTAGAGACGCTAGAGGTGTTGGGGCTGCCATAGTCATTTTTTCTCAAGAACTAATGTTTCATCTTCCAGCTTGCACTTTCAGCAAAACTCTACGCAATCCATCAATACCTCATATATATTAACAAAGATAACAGCAATTATTGTAATCAGTTCATTATTTTGACGGACTCCCTCAGTTCCATAACTTGTATACATTCAGCAATTATACCCGAATCATCAGACTGTTATTAACATCAAATCCGAATTGGCCAATGCTGAAAATCAAAGTAAAACGGTAATTTTCATCTGGATTCCATCCCATCGGCAACGAAGAAGCAGACAGGTGTGCTCCAACTCCAACTGTAATTCTACGAGTTTGAATAGGATTATTGGTGCGGATTTTAAGGTGTCTGTCAAAGACAAACTGATTAAGTTTTGGCAATTGGAGGGGAATAACGTTGTGTCAGAGTTGCATGAATGCAAGCCGATGTTTCACACGTGGCAATGCTCTTCGTTCAGTCGTTAGTGTCAAGTCAAAAAAAAGACCACAAGATCACTTTCCGCACTTGTTAAGTAAACTACTATTTTGAGGTGGAGAACCACCACGATATTTCCATTTTCTACAGCTTATATTCTTGTACAAACCTAATGATATTTATCTCCGCCTACTGTAATCATCAAATGAATTCTGTTTACCTTCAAAATGAACAGAATTATCAGATATTCCAAATTCGGATCAAACTGTGATTGTGTGGCTATGTAGATATTTTGAACCGCTAATCCTAATGTGTCAATAATTGACAAACCGTATTGAATTAACGACCGCAGCAAATAATGCCGCCAGCGGCGTCAAACAAAAACTGACATTATGAATTTCGAATTTAACCTGAAGAAGATACACACAACAACTACTAGAGATAAGAGAGATTTAATTAAATGTATACAGTGTGTAAAAGCCAAACGGAATATATACTGTACATATACAAATACATGCAGTGAGAAACGGAACATAGAGACAAACACCAACAAAAAATTTCTACAAATTTACTTCAATAAATATCAAGTATTTAACAGATGTCGAAGAATAATTATTTATATTCACACTTCATGCATTTTTGAAAAATAATATTTTTCAAAAACAGTGACCGTTCAACTAAGGAGCAACAACTACTTCCCGTGCAAAATATCTTGTAGATATACCAACCCCGTTTGACTTTGGGGTGTAATTCAATATTGCACGGGAAGTAATTGTTGCTCCTTAGTTGAATGGTTACTGTTTTTGTGGAAAATATTATTTTTCAAAAATGCATGAAGTGTGAATATAAATAATTATTCTTCGACATCTGTTGATAAATCATTTTATTAAATACGACAATATTACAGAAAACTGCAATAAAAGCTTTATCAAGTATTTAGCTGGACAGCTGGATTCAGAACCACTCCTTCCAATATTTATTAGTTATGTGGTTATGTGCGTATTTGCGATTTAGTATTCAAGTGTCTTTTGATTTATTTTGGCCATAACGGCTTCCAAAATGAAAATAAATTCGTAAATAAGATTCTTTAAATTTGAACAAATTTAAAATAAATTCCGAAAAACAACTTAAAATGCTAAAACTAAAAAATTAATGAAAGGTTCCTCCTTGTTGAGCCAAACAAAAACCGCATCTATTGAACAAAGATAATCTTGAAACTCTGAGCTGATTCGGTGTAATGTTTGCACAATTTTGGACAATTTTCGCCCTTAATTCTATGAAACTTTGAGCCCGTTCAAAATTGTGCCGATAAATTCAATATTTTAAAAAACCCCATAAAAAGAAATCATTCGGGGACAAATCCGCTGATCTTGTGAGTGACCTCCAAAATACAATGATGAAATTTCAATTTTCTCCTGAAGAGTGTACCTACATTCTAATTTCTATACGAGTTTATTTTATTTTTAATAGTTATGGGCTTGAACAGTACTTGGATATCGACTGCTGTTTACTAACTGTCTGACGATAATTAAGGTCCGCCCACAGTTGATACTACGGAGTGGTGGGAATTGTACGATATGTTGTAGGTGTCCAAATGAATGATTGTAATAATTGTATTTTTAATCTGTTGAAACTTGATATTGGTCTACAAGTTCAAAATCAGTTCTGATACAATGCTTAAAATCCCTATGTTTCGTTTCTCATTTCATGTATCTGTATATCAATTAAAAATACTTTAGAGTTTGAAGGTAAGGATCGCATTTTCACGTTAAATTTCATGTGCTTCGTGATTTTTTATAAATATGTACAGCTTTTACACACTGTATGTAGTAGTAGGTATAATTTCTATTTTCGGGAATTGAAATTCGAAAAAAAGGAAATACCTTTCGGTGTTTCCTTTATCCTATGTTCGTTCAACCCTCCACAAAAAAAAAATCACCCCAAATAGTGACAATATCCCCATTAATAGGCTTATTACTGTTTGCAGAGAGTGTAAATACTTACATCACTTCGATGTTTAACATTGAAGTCAATATTTGTCCTCACTGGTCGGTGATGCAACGGTTGCGGTGGTCTGAAATTGTTTCCTAAGGGCGCTTTAGGGTGTTTGGCATCCCCCTGCATTAGTCTTCGGAGACCGAGCATCTGCAATAAAGAAAATTTCAATTGAATTTGATCGGAAGTTCATTTTCAGAAGTGGGACTTGAATTTATCACACTTCTGAAGGACCCGGTCTGGCGGGTGAAAAGATTTTAAAACTTTTTTTTCTACCTAAAGACAAACATCAAATATAGACGGTAACAAATCTCGTAGCTCATCACATCAAAGCGAAGCAGAGTAAATCAAAGTAAAGTAAACCAAATGCAAAAGGTTTGTGTGACCGTGTGAGAGAAACTTTGCAATTTGCATCGCCCGAAATGTAATTCAAAGTACGACACAGTTTCCGTTTCCCGTTGTGAGACTGAATTTATGTTGCGGCGAACTCTTCTAATCTGGATTATTTGGTTCGGTAGCCGCCTCCACAAGACGACAGCCGCCGCTGTATGGGGCGGTCTCTAGAGACCCAAAAATCTCGCGAGCATCACTCTCCACTTATTCTTAGTGAGAATAGTTCGAAAATCGTAAATTAACTAAAGAAACTTTCGAAACTAATATTTCTACATTTATTTCATCTTACATCCATATTACGACGGTTGTTCAGTGGCGGATCCAACAGATGTTGTAGATTTTTTTCTATGGACTCCCATTTAATTGAAGGATGAAACTTTGTTTTGAAATATAAAAAGTGGAATGGAGTTTACATACCCATGTTTACTAGGGATATTAACACAAAAATAATAATTATAATACGTTAACTTTGAAGCATTAGAACAAAAAGAGAATACCGTACAGTTACTTTCATATTTTTGCCACCAGGACAAATATTTGTGATTATTTTCTTCTGCGGTTCTTTGTATTACCTAACAATGTAAATAATTTAAAGAATTATGGAGTTTATCTTTTCAAATAGATTTAATTTACATGCTTACGTGTATTTTATCATTAATTTTATGCATTTAGGTTACAAAGAAAATGAACGTAAAGATAATGGTGTGTTAAATAGTGTGACAGATAGGTAACCTTCGTAGTTTGTTGTTGATTTATTATCAAGTTTGGAAAGGTTAACGAGTTCCTACGAGAGGTTTCGTGGAATAGTTCACAGAAATTTGGAAAAAAAAGGAAAATGGGGGGTAGTTTGCTAGAGTATGTTTTATTATAGAAATAAACTGCTCTGCAAAAGTTAGGGAAGTCCACAAATATTAGATAATATGTTAAAAATTATTAACTGTTTTCATCACCAAGCTTTTGTGTGGAATATATTAAATGATTACTTGATTATCAGTTTTTTTTGTTTCCAAGCTGATAAGTTTTTAAGTTTAAGGCAAATTTTCATTTACATTTTCAAGAATCTAAAGGTAAAGCGTTTTTATGCACACAAACAATGTGTGTGAAAATTTGCTCTAGTCAGTACTGTCTAAAAATCTTGTGCGCACGCCTGTACGCGCCCGCAAGGTATCCGTCGGTTGTCGGTTTTTAAAAGAGAAATTCGGGTTTTTGTTTCTGGACAGTCCGTAAACCAATCTGGAATTGCGCAGTCCTAAGAACTATTTTCGGAACGTTTAAAATTTAACACAGTTTGAAAAAACCCGAACATCCCGCATGGTCTATAGAACTGAACTAACCTAACTAAATTGACAATTGAAGATAACTTATCATCATCACTGTTGTTATGTATCCTGTATCAACACACAATAAACAAACCTCTTCCTCTAACCTCTTTCCTCTGCGAATTTCAAAATAGCTCCCACCCTCCTCCTTTGCAAATGATTTGAGCATGCGTAAAAAATAATCAGAAAATCGTCCTAGCTCGAGACTTAGGACTGGCTTGGACGGTTTTCCAACCGTCCAAGAATTGCTCCAAAATAAACCCGTACACCAAACTGCGAGTGTCAGAACCATCCTGTTAAAACCCGAACAAGCCAATTTCGACTGCGCAAACTCCGGACAGTCTTAGAACGGTAATTGCATGAACCCGAATAAAGCTATTGAAAGATCAAGTGTGCTCAGTTTGGTCGGGTTTGTAGTTGTAAATTTGTGTGTGTTGTATTTGTTTGTTTAATTTTGAAATAATCAGTATATTATTCTTAATTTTGTTGATAAAAGTTGGTGCATTTAATAAAAAAACATAGGTACTTACCTAATTTGTTATTTACAATAATACTAGAAATAAAGTGCATTTAAACAAATTTAAAATGGAGTGGACCAACGAAATAGCGTTGCAATTAATCGCTGAGTACGAAAAACACTCTATATTATGGTACACCAAGCATCCACAACATTTTTCAAGGGATTTAAAGTTAGATGCTTGGGAGAGAATTGCATGTAATTTAAAAATGGACGAGCATGAAGTTGACTGAAGTAATAGTATCGAAAAAACAAAATAAATACATAAATATTTAGCTCTGCTCAACTGGAGCACATATTTTCGCTCACAAATATGAACTTGCAATTAAAATTTATGTCGAAACTAAAATAACCAACCCTTATCCAAAAAATCAATCATGATAACTACATGGCAATCCCAAATAACTGAAGCAAGAACTTTTCCAGCAGATTTTTGGACACGAAACTTCTTAAGTCTTGGAGAACCAGAGTGTCGCCATTCCATCGATTGTTGCTTTGTTTCTGCATCGTAGAAATGTACCCAAGTCTCATCCATAGTAACAATTCGGTTTAAGAAGTCTACATCGTTTTCAAATCGAGCACAGATCGAACGCGATGCTTCTACTCTTGCACGCTTTTGGTCAATATTCAAACATTTGGGGATCCATTTTGCAGCAACTTTTCTCATGTCCAAATTGACGTTAACTATATGATGAACGCGTTCGTATGAAATATTCAGTGCTTCAGATATCCGTTTTAGCCCAATTCGACGTTCTGATAAAATCATGCCATGATTGGTTGACTTTGGTTGACATTAAAAATGTGAAATGTGGGCACGGCGCATGCTAATCCACTTACTCTAACTTCACTCCACTTACTTTAAGGAACGTTTAAGCCCAGAATATTCTAGGCTTTGTTAAGCCTTTCATAGCATAATAGAACTAGAATAGTGGAACGGAAAATTGATCTTAGGCCTTACTTAACGTTAAGTATCCTTAACTTTTGTTTGGTGGAAACGGCCATTAATGAGTCAATTTAATAAGTTCAAATTTCAATAAAGTGCTTATAACTTAAGTAGTAGATGTTTCGAAGCAAGCTTGCTTTATCAAAACAATCCACTGACTGACTTTTGAGTTAATGTTACCTCCAATACGAAGGTTGTCTTTCAAGTGTCGCTTATGTCAAAATTAACCCTCATGTTAATATAATTTAACGCCAATTTAAGCTCCAGATCGATCCGTTTAAAGCTCTACTTAAACTTTTACTATTTTCGAAGACAGTTGTCTCGACAAGATTGTCTTGACCATTTGGTTTCTGTTTTCGGATATGAAGCACCACATCTGTCAACAACTACAGCGACATGAACACGCCCACCCAGAGCACATGTTTGCTTCTGCCGACTGTAACTGAAATGGATGTCAAAATTATGACATTTCGTAACTCAATTACAAACAATTTGTTAATTATTATCATCCTGAAAACGTTATCAGACTTGTCTGCTTCATACAGTTTCCTCCCTACACTATTCCATTAAATTGGATACGATACATAAAAGAAGAGCTGGAGGTAAAATCGTAATTTTCGATTGTTATGATCCTCAAAGCAAAGCTCTAATTAATTTCCGAGGATTATATAAAGGGAAACTTATATTTAGATATTAATTACATGAGGTCTTAAGGTAACAGTAGCTGTTGCGATTAGGCATTACGTTGAAGCTTGCGTTAAAAGATAAGTTCGACGTACCTAACTACTCTAAAGGATGAGAAGAAAGTTGTTTTTGGTGGTGAATGGGACAGTTTGCATGGAAATTTTGTGGGAATTTGTTTTATGTCTTCTGTTCAGTGTGGAGATTCCTGAAATTCGTTGGATTTAATTTGGTTGAAACGTTCTAAAAGGGAATAAAATCCGTCTGTCACCAACGAGTGAAAATATATTTTGCTCGTATCAATTTTCTAGTTTCGGCGATATTTCGGCGAATTTCTTCAGTTTTTCTCGCGTCTAATTATACAGTGTGTCCATAAAGTGAGGCATAAATTCTTTATAATAATTCGTTACTTTATTGAAGCACTGCATTCAATATTAGAACTCCATTCGAAACATGACGTGACCAATTGCTGCTGAAAACCGCAACACGCGAAATAGCTTATCCTGCAGAATGTGGTCAAGAAAGTGTCGAATCACCCCTGATTGTAGCTGGAAAATAGGATAAGCACTTAGATCGTTAAAGTAGGGATCAGTTTTACCTATTTTAGTCGATATCCAAACGTATATGAGCCGGGTAAACCAGTTTTAGCTTGTTAATATAAGATGTAAGGTGAAAATGAGTTAAAACAGATTATTGGTAGATGTTTTAATATGAAAGATCAGTTTCAGCTCGTTAATATAAGATGTAAGGTGAAAAAGAGTGAAAACTGATTATATTGGCAGATATTTTAATATGAAAAATAAGTTTCAGCTCGTTAATATAAGATGTAAGGTGAAAAAGAGTGAAAACAGATTATATTGGCAGATATTTTAATAAGAAAAATAAGTTGCAGCTCGTTAATATAAGATGTAAGGTGAAAATGAGTGAAAACAGATTATATTGGCAGATATTTTAATATGAAAAATAAGTTTCAGCTCGTTAATATAAGATGTAAGGTGAGAAAGAGTGAAAACAGATTATTGGCAGATGTTTTAATATGAAAAATAAGTTACAGCTCGTTAATAAAAGATGTAAGGTGAAAATGAGTGGAAGTAGATTATTGGCAAATGTTTTAATATGAAAAATAAGTTACAGCTCGTTAATATAAGATGTTAGGTGAAAAAGAGTGAAAACAGATTATTGGCATTTGTCTTAGTATGAAAAATCAGTTTCAGCTCGTTTGTTTAGATTTATATCTATCAATCACCTAACTAAATTGGACTTGCTCTGTCCCTTGGTAAGCAAGACAACTGAAGAGGTAGCCAACTATTGTATGATTTATTTTCAATTTTCGGAGCCCCATGAATGTTACTATCTGGTAGTGGCGGAGATTTTGTGAACCGTGTGAACGACAACCAGACAATTTTTAAGGAAATGTTTGGTGCGGAACCCACAGTTGGCCTTTCTACTACTCCATTGCCTTCGAGACTACTAAAGGACATTGGAGACAAGGATAACAACAACAGTGGTGGTATCTTTTGTGAAACACAATGAATTTACAGCTTTCTTAGGCGGCAAAAAACGGCGGATAAACAGTGTATTCATAGGAATCAAAATTAAGAATTTATTTGGGACCAAATCGGGAATGTATAGTGAATAATATATGAATTAACGTTTTATTTTCGCATACCAACTAGGTACCGTCAAACAGAGACTTGACTTATTCGAAGATGCATCGTTGAAATAATTTACTTCACAATGATGAAAGTGAGGTGATCAGATACATTCGTCTATCTCAAATACATTTTTAACTCTCAGATATATCACCCTAGGGAGTAATTTAAAAAACTTCAATTCAATACATTAGAGATTTTCTGTACTTCTTAGAGATAGAAATGATATTTTTGATTTATTCCTTCGCCTAGTGGATTAAAAATTACCAATATTGCATTTCATTTACTACTTTTTCATTTATTTATATCTTGTGCTACTCAAATTGTTGATTATTGTAGGAATTTCCTATAAATTCATAGAATGTACCAAAGACAAAGGTTCGAATTATCTCCGCGCCTTTTTGAATGCTCACGGAACCAATTGGTACCACCCGAGCTACTTGCCGAAAGTCAGTTAGTTTTAACTCAACTCAAAACAATACAAAACTATTTTATAAGGAGCTCAAATAAACTTCTATTGGTTGTATATAAGGGTCATCAGACTCATAACAGAATAAGGTTCCGTGTATAGTACCAAATACTCGGCAGGTGATCCAAAAGCTGATTGACATGCAAATGCCAGCCTAATTCGCAACTATGAGAGCAACCCCGCCTTGGAAGTCTTGTTTAATCAGACACCAGAGAGGAGTCCAGCCTTGGAAATCTTGTTGAATCAGACACCAGAAAGGAGTCGCCCATAAACAATGAATTGGAAACCAACCCATAATAGTAATGCTTCCCAAGTTTGGTTTACTTCAAAACAGTATTAGGAAAGCATGGAAGGATTGACCTCCAATTAATGTAGAAAGAGCCTTCTACACAGCTGTCTCAAAAACCCAGGAAGATGTAGGAGCGAGAATATTATATATAGCCAAGTCAAAGACAAAAGTCTCACTGTGCTTAGATAAAAACTTGACGACATTCCAGGCAGAATTTGCAGCACTTCACTGTCTAGGAGAGTTATTGAGGCAACCGTTCATGGAAAATACCATTGGCATATACTCCAACAGCAATGCGGCATTAAAAGTAAACAGCTCCATGTAGATTGATTCCAAATTCTATCGAGATTGATTGGAAACGCTACAAGTGTTGGGCCAGAACAGACTGTTTTTAGCCTGGGTCAGATCACAAGGGCAATGAAGAGGTATAATACGACTTCAGCAATCTTCTTGTTTACTGACGGAGCACAGTCGGTAAAAGTTAGTCACTTCGACAAATTTGCAGTGGTTAAACTTCTACCATCTGATGATTTTTTTCTACATCATCCGATGAATTCATTGACAGTATATAGACATGAACACTTCTACCATCTGATGGTGTGAGGTATGTTGTATATTGAATATTCAATTAACCTTCGTAAAAAAAGCTGTTACAAAAGATTGATTACATTATTAATAACCATAGTTGGAAAGCTTGATGCATATCTCACGATTCTTTCGTCTAAACTACCACTTAACAAATTACCCCGGCACATTATATTATGTAATAACTACGCCCGCGCCCCTAACTGTTGACATTCTTAATTTGATTGATACAAATTAACTGCTATTTAATGTTTATACGATAAAATCATCTGTTAAGGATAAAGTGTAGATTTTACGCTTGACTATATTCTTTATTTGAATAGTGGACGTGAATGATGGTAATCAAATTGAATCTACTAACGTTTTTCTACAAATACTTATAGAACTCCTCCGATCTACGAAACTACTCACCTTTTTTTTAATACATTACATTTGATTAACATCATACGAGTATACACTGTGTCCGTAAAGTATGGATTCATTTTTATCTAAACAGACCATTTTAAGAAATAATCCTGAAACAAGTCGATTTTTAATTTCAATTTACCGTATTTTAAAATAATATTCTAATATACAGGGTGAATTACTTTCGAGTAATGACGTCACCGTCATTTTTTTTAAATGGAACACCCCCATTTTGTCTCAACATGTTGATTCCAATTGGTACAGGGTGGACAAAAATACAATAGTTTTGTGTGTGCTCATAAAGTAATCCTGGAGGTTTTGATGAAAGTTTATGGTTTCAACAGGATGGTGCCCCTCCACATTATGCTGCAGATGTTAGAAGGTACCTAGATGAAATTTTTCCGAACAGGTGGATTGGTAGACGTGGACCTATTGAATGGCCAGCGAGGTCACCAGATTTCAATCCTTTGGATTATTTTATGTGGGGCCATCTGAAAAATGTTGTGTATCAAACGAAACCAGCAAACATTCAAGAGTTAAAAGAGATAATTCGGACAGCAATAAACAATATTTCTCAAGCCACAATAAACAAAGTTCAACAAGAATTTGTACACCGTTTGGGTTACTGTCGAATACAGCAAAGGCTGCAGCTCGAACATTTATAAAATCATGTATTTCATCATATTCTGTCCGCTAGACAATAAGTATTTTTGATAATATTGTTAATTTAACTAATACATAATGTTACGCGTTACTTTATGAGCACACACAAAACTATTGTATTTTTGTCCATCCCGTACCAATTGGAATCAACATGTGATACATGTTTGGAATCAGCTTAGCCTAGAGTAATTCGAAAATTGAGACAAAATGGGGGTGTTCCATTTAAAAAAAATGACGGTGACGTCATTACTCGAAAGTAATTCACCCTTCATATAAGAATATTATTTTAAAATACGGTAAATTAAAATCAAAAATCGACGTGTTTCAGGATTATTTCCTAAAATGGCCTGTTTAGCTAAAAATTAATTAGTTCCATACTTTACGGACACAGTTTATAATATTCGGTTGAAATATTTTGAAATATCTACATTATTACTGGATTGTAACATACTGTTAATCATTGAATAATTTTACCACACTGTTGATGGCTTTTGTTGTTGTAGCAGTTCCGAAAAATAAGCCAATAACACCGTCTCCGAGAAAGAACTGCATGTCTTTTTTATCTTTCATTCCAAGAATCTTGAATACGCGGTTTCGTAAATTTTCCGCGATTTAGCCGGCAATAATTTTTGTGACCCTTCTCTCGCTGCTTCTACTAACTCCGGTGGAGCCAGAGAAAACTCGAAATTAGACATTTTTAACTTTATATTATTCAAAATAACTACTAAATAACCACTAATTGGTTAACAATTTTAAAATCAAATCACAGAATTAAATTGACAGATATTTAATTACTTTAAAGGTGTTCTTAGCAAAGCAAGTGTAATTGTCGCTGTAACCTAAAAGTCCCAGGCTAGAGCACTCCACCCCAGGAAGTGGAACTCGGCACCAATTAAACTATTTTATTCGCTATCACTACAATTAATATTAAATTGGACGCAGCCAGCTTTTTAATCGAACGAAAGCAATGAAAAACAGAAGCCAAAGGTGGAAAGCCGGAAACACCTCGTGTGACTTAAGTGACTTAAGAAAAAAATAAATAAAATGAAACAACTTATTCCCGAACACGTGTATCCAATTTAATAAATATTGTATAATTATCACAAAAATTGAAAATTTATTGAATTATCGAAAAATTCGCATAAATTGAATACTCCAAACAAGTAGAGGATACCAAGTTATAGTCCAGCAGACCGAATTCAAATCTTACACACCCAAAAGATAAGTCGAAGGAACTTATCTTAGAGGGTTGGGATGTTTTGCAGCTCTTAGCGCGATGACAACGAAGGCGGCGATGGCTTCAACTGGCTGTGTACCTCGTGCACGGGAACAGGAAAACTGAGGTTGGCTGAATCTTTCTCAAAACGTGATTTGCGTTAAACTTCCTTAACTTTTCCGGCTGCAGAGCTGCGGAAAAAAGAGAAAAACAGGGATAAGGAACTAGAAAAAACATTAGGGAAGGAACGAATAAATAGAACAGATCAGGTAAAAAGGAGCTTATGCTATAACGCATATAAAATCTGAACTTCACGTGTTAAAAAACAACTTGACAGTGATATGTTTTATTTTATTCGTTTTGTTCCTTAAATATGGAAAAAATTAGCAAATAAGCAATAAACATAAATAAGCAGTAAGCACTACACTAGAAAATAACCTAGGGAAAATACAATACTTAACTTACCAACCAGACGATAAAAATTGTTCACCAACAATAAATTAAAAAATATATTTGAATGTTGCCTTATTAGGGGCAGTTAGAGGAAAAGAAAGAGTTCGAATCGAAACTTCAAATTTCGAATATCTAAAAACGAAAATAGAAGGAATATTTGATAAAAATTAATGTTTTATTTTGGAGTGACTAATGCGACAAGGAAACGGCATGTTTAGAAATTTATAGTTTGGCAAGTTTATCTGAAGCCGTGAAAGGAATGCAGTCGAAAACATTTGATATTGCCACGTTTAACTATGAAAAAGCTAAAATTCTAAGTATGTAGTGATACTAATTAGAAAATGGGCTTTTTATTATTAACAATATGATTAAACGTTAATTCTTTAATGTACTTGTTCCTTTGAATTTTGTCTATTAACATTATTTTTTCAATTTATGAATATTAAAAGATGAACACTTTTCCAAATTTGTTATGGGCTTCTTCAAGCTCTGGCGCGTTGTGCGAAAATCATAATTTTCACGCCCTCCGAACTAACTCAATTGGTGAAATTTATCGAAAGGCCTTCGTTGCTTAGCGACCAGCTGACTTCCTATTGGCAATCGCATGCGTGTTTTCTTCCCTCTCACTTCGTCAATTGACTGTTATTGATTATCCAGTGGCGTTGGTATTGTCAGTGTCAGATTTTGAACTATTTCGTATCCATATTGAATTCAAGTACGAATCTTAACATTATTTGTTTTTAACAATTACCGTGTTTTGAAAAATACCTTACCTTTAAAGCAAAGCAAAAATCAATTTCTAAATATAATTATTATATAATAATAATTATTATTTTTAATACTTTTATAAAAATAAGTACCGTACGCCATTGGTACGTTTATGACAGATATCCACCATGTTTCCTCGCCCCTTACTAATGCCACGTAGCTTCAGATAAACTTGCCAAACTATAGATTCAATAGAAAAATTTAGGAAGCCAAATTTAATTTGATCCTGATAGACAATCAAACTTCGAGGTAAGTTTTTCAATTTTTTGTCGTTGTAGCGCCACTGAAAGTTAGTGGTTAGCAAGTCATAACAAAAGTAACTTCCCGAGCGTTGATAGTTCGGCTATTTTCGAACGCGATTAACATGTACAATGTAGACACTTTTATCGGGACTTTTTATCTCCCGACGGGTTTTTCGCCGTTGCAGGAAATCGTGATTGAGTTATTGAGGACGTTCGCCGTTGTTGGGCTGCTTAGGTCTTTATTATGACGAACGAAATTCCTACTGTTACGGAACTTGTGGAATCTATCATTTTTTGGAATATTTATGTATTTGCAGTGGCGTAGCTAGCATTCAAATATTGAAACATGCATTTTAACGCACCAGCAGCTTTTATTTAAAATTGAATTAAAAATAAAAATGTTGGAGAAAAAAAAGTCTTCTACGTCTAGGAAAATAAATTATCTTACACCGTAACGATCAAGCACGCACCCTCTATGCGGGAAATTCCAATAAAAGACTCATTTGCACAACAATAGCCTTCAAATTATTCGACTCTATTGCTACATTGTTCCCTGACGACGATTGATTCGAAATTTTGCATGTGCTACAAAAGTGGTGTAGTATAAAACATTTATTTTATATTCGGCGAGTGTTGGTGCTTTTAAATGGTGCAGCGTTTGCAAAATTCTTCAAGGATTTTAAATGTTTCCGTAGCTTTCGATTGAATTTGAAATATTCAGTTTTTGAGTTGAAAAACTGATGTAAATAATTAAAATGTCATTCAAATCACAGTATTGGGTAGTATGGGAAGGTGTTGTATAGTTTGGCAAGTTTATCTGAAGCTACGCGGCATCGGTAAGGGGCGAGGAAACATGGCGGATATCTGTCAAAAACGTACCAATGGCGTACGGTACCTATTTTCATAAAAGTATTGAATATAATAATTATTATTATACAATAATTGTATATAAAAACTGATTTTTGCATTGCTTTAAAGGTAAGGTATTTTTCAAAACACGGTATTTGTTAAAAACCAATAATGTTAAGAATCGTACTTGAATTCAATATGGATACGAAATAGTTCAAAATCTGACACTGACAATACCAACGCCACTGGATAATCAATGTCAGTCAATTGACAAAGTGAGAGGAAAGAACTCACACACGCGCTTGCCAATAGCAAGTCAGCTGGTCGCTAAGCAACGAAGGCCTTTCGATAAATTTCACCAATTGAGTTAGTTCGGAGGGCGTGAAAATTATGGTTTTCGCACAACGCTGCCAGAGCTTGAAGAAGCCTATAACAAATTTGGAAAAGCGTTCATCTTTTAATATTCATACATTGAAATAATAATGTTAATAGACAAAATCCACGTTAAAAAATTAACGTTTAATTATTATCACTACAAACTTAGCACTTTAGCTTTTTCATAGTTAAACGTGGCAATATCGACTGTTTTCGACTGCATTCCTTTCACTGCTTCAGATAAACTTGCCAAACTATATATAGAGTGATAGAAAAAATTATCCTTTTATAGAGATTTCTATTTTATTGAAAAGTTACTGCATAGTTTGCAAAGAAAAATTTTGTGTATCAAGGACAAAAATCTGTCTATTATAGTCGAGTCTGCAAATTAATAGCCTCGACTAGTCCTTGTTTTTTCGCTGAGGTGCATATTACATTTTTTCATCGACCTCTACATACCTTTTATAAAAGCAAGCACTTTACCTGTTTGCTCGCCTTGGCTACGACCCAGTCTTGGAACTGCAGAGTCGATCATAAAATTAATCAGTTTAAACAGATTGTATTCTGATTTTAAGTATAACAACTTGGCAAAAAATATATTATGATTACAAGGCTTCGAACACAAGTTTTCGAAATATTTCTAAACGATTCTCTTCGTCACAAAGTTTATCTGTAACTGTAAAAATTTGCCGTTCACCATTTCTTGAGTCTGGAATGGTTATTGCCAGAGCCTGGATTTTAGGCAAATTGCCTTTTTCATTGATTTTCTGCCTTAATGTATTTATTTTTAAATTTCAAAGTAAAATTTGTAAATTCAATAGTTAAAACTGCATATTTTTATGATAAATTTCGACTTGAATATAAAATTTTAATAAACGCAAACATTTGGTGGACAGGTACTAACTTTCAAAAATGTTGATTTGAGATTTTTGAATACTAATAGCCCAGATGTCTCTCCTAGACCGATAATAATTAGGTACAGGACCTTATTTTATTTCACATATTTTAAAGAAATAAAAAATATTACGTCATAGTTGGGGAAGCTAAAAAATTTTGAGTAATGGGAAAATAGATCAATATTTAGTGATGAGCAAGTCAAGACCAATACTCGCATAATCTTCGTATTGATCTTGCTTAGTCGGTCTTGGAATTATGCTGCAATTCTGTGTAAAAATCTTAGCGATCGTAACGATCCATATGACTCGTAATATCGGAACGGATACAAGTTTGGTATATATACTTACAGGTTTTACGGTTTAACGATTTTACTATTTGCGTACACAGAATTGCAGCATAAGTCTTGCTTATTCGGTCTTGGTATGGGTCTTGCTCAAATCGTCTTTATCTTGGTCTTGCTTATTTAGTCTTGGTCTTGCGTACAAAGTCTTAGTCTGGTTTATTTCACCTGTTACTTATTTTTTTTACTTCCAAAGATCATCATGGTTATACATTTTTAATAATTTACAATCAATTATCAAATAGGAAAATTATGGTAACTGGTGACTACTGTACCCTAGTTATGAGCAAAGTAAGACCAAGACGAAGACTATCCGTTCTTGTTCATTTAGGTCTTGGTTTTGCTAGTCTAAAGAAGGTCTTGGTCTTGTGAAGAAGCAAGACCAAGATACATTTTGCTCATCACTAGTTACATTAATACCAATCATGATAATCGTTAAAACATTTTCAAAATTTGATAAACATGAAGTTCTACCATCCGATTCCGTAGAATTAATAGGAAAATTGAAAGTACACATTCAAAAACTTAATGATACAATTGGACAAATTATTGCAAAAAAATTTGATAATGTCCTATACCTTGTTTTTAAAATAGGAGGAGCATTTTAGGAAACCTCAACCACACCACTAAAAGTTACTAGATTGGGAGTGTGTTCCGAAAGGGTCGTGTTCAGACTTTTAGAACTAAATGAAAATTACGTGAAATATGTATTGTACTGCGCGCTGTTCTCGTGGCCAATGAGGGATCAAGGCACGTCTAAATATCGAATGATGATTGGCCACAGGTCATTGCGAAAGTAGTAACCAAATGTCACATTATTGTGAAAAGATGTAAGGTTATAATAAGTAGTTTATGTAAAATGTTTTGATAATTTGAACAGAAGTTTTGTTATCGAAAAATACCATAATATAGTACTGCAATGTAGGTAAAACTTGATGTGGAACTTATATTATTAACAAGAAAAAAGAAGCATGGATTTTTTTCATGAAAGGGTATAAATAATAAAAATAGTAAATACCTTGGGTAAAATATAATACTTTGTTAAAAATAAACAACAAATGTGGTAGTAATGATTGAACCAATGACTATTTTTATATAAATAAACACAAAACTGACAAATGTCAGTGTCAGTGGTATCAAAAGAGCTGTGTGAACCTGGTGGCAATCTGACCAATCACTAGGCAGAGCAAATGCCAACTTAAATTCAAATCGCTCCTCTTAGTTTAAAAACAAGGTATAGACAAGAATGAGGGTTCCACGCTGTTGTGCAATATCTCAAACAGTCTAAAAGGCATAATTAGAGTCAATAAACCCTTAAGTATGTGACAATAATTTCCGTGGATGTGGAAAGCAGTTTTTTTTCATATAAAACTATATTGAGTGACAGAAGACAGAATATTGTTCACTTATTTATTGAAAGGCGGGTTCATGCAACGTTCATTATCATTACATTTTAATTGTATTATAATTACATTTACATTAGAAAAAGTTAATGACTATAGTTTCCTATTGTTTATGCAACCACATTATTGAATTGTAATAACACTATTGCATTAAGAAGTTGGTCTACTTTCAACTATAAATTATAATCACATTATATTTTTAATGAAAACCATGAAATCGCATGCGCCAAAAACGTTTTAGCTGTCATTCCCAGGTTTGTTTTGATTTATGTTTAGGCAGTTTTCAGCGTTATCATTTTGAACAATAATAATAAAATCGCCTGAAGGGATTTTTGTTGCTAATTTTCCAAAATAATAATGGATTAATAATTGACGTAGTACGTCAGTATATTCATCTTTATGACAAAAAACACCGAGGGTTCAAGAACAAGCAAGCAAAGCAAAATGCTTGGTCAACAATTGCCAGAGTAATAGACTGCTCAAGTAATGAAAATGATCTATTATTTCTCATTACTAATACCTTCTATTTCGAGCAACCACTAATAGTTTCAAAAATAGTGAAGCTTTTGCCATGAGAACCTCATAATTTCCAAATAATCGACTTTCCAACACATCAACAAATGATTCAAATATGACATGTCACGCGTTCCATGAACTGGTTTCATTAGGCCGTGAAAATGTAATTTAAGTGTAGTTATAATATAATGAAAATGTAATTATAATGAACGTTGCATGAATCCGTCTTTAATAAATATTAACACTTTTGTATTTTTGTCTAAATTTTTGCCTATCAGTCATTTTTTTCTGCCTACATTTCCGGGCTTTAGTTAATACAAGCATGTCGTCTTGTGCAACAATATCTTTGTAGCCAATTTTTCATTGGGAAAGTAGTATTTTTTTGGTAAAGATCGACGAAAAAATTTAGTAAGCACCTCGGCAAAAAACTGTCTAGTGTCTCGCCTGCTTGCTAACCTCCGCTGCTTCATGGCTAACAATTTGCAGGATCGACTATAATAGTCAGTTTTTCGTCCTTGGTACATAAATAATTATTTCCTAAAGAAGATTGTCATATAACTTCATTAAAACTGACCCTGTTCTATTATATTCACTTTTCACCTCGTATTTTCAACAATACGACCCCATTAAATGAGACGCCATTACAATAAAATCCTCTATGGACGATAATAAATTTGTGTCTATTACATTCATAACAGTAAATGATTTCAAATGGACGGAGATATGCATACTACAGTCGATAATGACTCGCTCGCCATTTTCTCGTTAATAATGATTATTATTTTACATTATATTCGATAGACTTTTCTGGTAATTAGAAAATCAATATACGCTACAAAATGTAATGTTATCACTATTAATTATCGAAATGTGCTTTTCGACGTCACAAAGAAGCCCATAACCTTTTAAAATTATTATTTTGCTTTTAATTAAAGTAACAACCAAACATTTACCTCCACTAACGAACTGTACATAAATGTATTTTTTCGTCTGAAATTTTTGTTTGTTAAACTTTGGTAGTAGCAGCACTGTTTTTTTTTTCAACATCCCGCCATAAATTAAAGTCTAAACGAAATCGTGATCGTCATAATTCATTTAAATGAAAAATGGCAGACGTAGCGGTGAATTATTATTAGGTAGGTTCGAAGGGATTAATCAAATAAATAATTTACTTTTAATTAATAATGTTTTTTTTACTTTATGCGTTGAAGAGTTAACCGTGTTTACGAATAGTTTACTCTAAACTGTAAATATAGTTACAAAACGTACTTGCTTTATCATTTCTACACTTTATAGACAACATCCGTTGGGCGCGTTTATAATTTTTTTGGTTCACCAATGCTCAGTGCCTGGATACGAGCGAAGGCTATAGTAGACAAGGCTGCTAAAATGGGTGCACATTCGAAACTAGGTATCTTCTGTATTCATTCATTCGATTGGGTTATGCTCAACAGCTCAGGCAGTTGAACTGAATCTTTGTACCATTTCCCATGTTATCTACTTCCGTTCCAGAAGCTTTGTGTCTTCTACGTAGGCCACTAGTTTGACTAGAGGGATTTTCAGTAGTTGTAATGGTTCTATTATTTCCTCTCCAAAGTGCTTCCGTCTGAGTCCATGTGAGTTCTCGCAGAAGCAGAATATGTGAGTAGATGTTTCATCATAGAGTTCACATTACCTGCAGATAGGTTCACTAACTTTGCCCATTTTGTGCAGATGTTTCCTCAGGGTGCAGTGCCCAGTCACCAGGTCGGTAACTGTCTTTAAATGTTTTACTCAGTTTCAATAGCCTGGTTGAGAGTTCCTTGTCTACCTTGTTCAGTAAACTCTTTGTATGGAGATGCCTTTGTGTCGACTTCCATATGAGTAATTTTTTGGCATACGACTTTTCAAATTTAGTTTGTTCAATGTTCCATGTTATGTTGCCAATGGGTTTTGATAAGTGTCCAATCCCAAGTAAGAATTACATCATTTGGAGATCCATTCTTGATCGTAAATAATTTTACTTTATGACCAAATAATTTAAATGATGCTGTACTCGTAATTTTGTTTTAGACCAACTAGAACATGAAATTTGGTTCCATCAATCATGAATGGTAACTGGCGTTATCGATGATAATTAAACTGGTCTCCTCTAGGCTGAGTATACAGTTTTCAAAGTTTTTGCCTTTCAAATCATCTGTCGCTTTTTCGGTAACTTTTTAAAACTATACCTGCATCTTAAAAGAAACCATCCCCTTCTTCTTGGTGATTAGCAAAATCTCTCTTGGTCTTGGTCTTGCGATTTTGCAAATCAGGACCAAGACTCTGACCGAATGAACAAGAACAAGACCAAAACTGAGACCGAGAATGCAACACCTAGACCAAAGTGCAAGACTGAACTAAAAATTACAACTTTCGTTTTACATAGGATATAATATGAGAATGTATGTCTCAGCTTCGATATACGTTATTATTGATCATTCATAATTTACACCTATCAAAAGATTAGAAAATTTTCCAAAACGACGTGAATAGTACCGTTACCAAGACTGTCTTGTTATTGGTCCTGGTTCTTGCTTTGCTCATCACTACTTCTTCTGCATATACGATTATAAATCCTTAGCTCTCGCCTCTTTTATTAGATTGAGTTAATACCTACCATGTTTTTCTCATCTGAGCTTTACCAAAAATCCACGTCTCATCCAAAATCTTTGGTTAATATAAGTTGATTCCATTTTCTTCGGAATATTCTCTAAGAAACTAACCTCTTGTATCCTACGCAGCAAGCTCCATTGAAAATTTACTATTATTGTTTGTTGAGCTTAATACCAAATTTATGTATCCAGCTAATAATTGTTCTTCTATACATCAGGCATTTTTTCTTGAAACTGCTTACGAATTGTTTCTGTCGATAGGAATATTATTTATTTCGCCACTATCTACCACTTGTCATGAAATATTCAGAATAAGAGGTGTAACCTTCTCAGAAAGAGTTCTTTTGAATTCTGCATCATTAAGAATCTTTATTTTTCTTTTGTTCTTCATGCAGTTTTTGGAAATATCCCCGACGCCTTCGCAGTTAGTTGTGTTGCTGACTTTAAACTTTCCAGAAGATCCATGGATTTTTCGAAAAAAAGCTCTCCCTATGAACATCTTTGTATGTATGTATGTATGTATTTTGGGGTAACATTCACTGAGACCTAAAAGATCTATTAGTCCTATTTCCCGGAGTAATTTTAGGATATCTGCAGGCTTCAACTTAGGTAACTGTCCCTCTTCTATTCAGTAGTCTCCCAGGTACTGTGCCCTAGGATTCTGAATTGCTGTGCAGTTCGCATGTATGTGGATGGATATGTTTCTTCTTTCATTCCACATGAACATCTTTACTTGGCCGGCAATTCTTTTGATCATATTTATGTTTTGTGATCGTCTTGCAGCTGCAATCTGCAATATGTTTGTCTTTTTTGTTCCATACATTTTATATACGGTGAGGGCGTTTAGGATGGTATAAATTCAATATTTTTCTGTTTAAAGCTGTTAAAACAAAACTCTTGCTCAGGTCAATTTTTATTTCAATTTCGCAGCGTACTCTATCACTGGATGTACGAATGACGTCCTCGCTTTTGCGTAAATAATATCAATATAACATATTTTTGTCTACAAATTGATAAAGAGGATCACAAAAAAGACAGAGTGAGAAATGATGTAGTTAGAAAGGAATTAGAGGTCGAGCAGATCATAGACAGTATAGACCTACAACAACTAAAGTGGTTTGGACATATGGTACGAATGGACAGCTCGAGACAAGTCAAACCAAATCAATAAATAGAAGATCTAGAGGCAGAAGAAGGAAAAGGGATGATGTAATGGCTGGTATCCTGGGAAACAATCACAAGAGCTGGAAGGAAGGGAAAGAGCTAGAACCAAATAGGAGAAGCTTAGCAAAATTTGTATATAACATTGACTAAAGCACTTACAGATTGAGTAAATTACATCGGAACCGTCCGGATTACACAAGTACTACAGAAAAACAGCTGAAAGAGAGAGAAAGAATAATTATGCGCGGTCATTAAGGCGTGTACTTTGTTTCACCTTAGCGGTGTATACTTATTTCCCGAGACTGGCCGAATGCTCATTGCCCCCCTATTTTAACCGCTGTTGCCAGAAGCGCAGATTAATTTGTACAAATGATATTTTTGTCTCGTTATTGTTGACTTTTTTTCGAGGGTGAAAATACAGCACGTTTGTGCCAGCATTACGCCAAATAATCTTAAAAATATGAGATCAAATCTTTATCACAGATTTGGTTATTGTCTGGCACCGGAAGGTGGTTTATTTGAGCACTTAATTCATTAAAATTATGTTTACCTTTAGAATGGATTTTTATTTTTATTTTTTTAGGAAGTTTATATTTTATGTTTAGAATAGGTGTAGGTACCTACCTAGCTATTTTATTTTTTCAATTTATTTTACTTATTAATGGAAGGGATTTTTAGTTTATTAATTATGGTTCTCTCAAGAAATGCTGTTTTATTTTCAAGTTACAATGGCTAAAATATTGTATTGTAGTTCATGAAGTCAACTATGATGATCGAAAGATGGAAATTTGTGAAGTGATGTAATAATGATCCACAATTTGTAGAGCATGTAGTATCTTCAGATGGACCAATATTTTATTTCAATGGTACTCTCAATCATCATTATGATATGTACATTAATAAATACGCTTGTTGCTTAAATAACTATCAAGACGAAAAACGTACCCACACGAACCACATGACACAATTTTCATTTTTAAACGACCTCAATATCAAATTAACTTATTCTAGAAATCACCCTATAATAAAATCGACGATTTTCATCTCTGAAATGTAACACGTACCTGTTGCTTGGTGATGTAGATGGGTTTGTTGAGGATCATCCATGTGACTGTCTCATGGCAAGCCGGCATAGTTGTGGATCCGTCGTACGTCATGTAGTAGTCGGTTTCGGGAAGTAAACCGCGAACTGACAGTCGTTTCACCTCGATTTCATCCCCTGAGATACGCGTTTCAGCGAAAGCGTGCAAAAACAAATGAATGTAGTTAGTTTTGGAGATTGAAGGGTGAATGTATGAATCTCTTACTAGATAAGGGCGGAAGTTTATATGACTTTCGTGAAATATGCCGTTTGGGAGTATTTTTTTAATAATAAAATACAATATGTGGGTTTAATATAGAAATAAAAATGTGCTTGGATATAACAATAAAATCATTTTATTTTTATTTCAATATATTAAAAGCGTTTTAATATAAAATAATAGATGATAATGAGATATTGATGAATTTCAAATCACTATTGACGATTTAAATAATGGACGTGGGGTTGAATGCTTTTTAATCGTCTAGACTAATCAGTCAACTTTTGTTGTATTAATCTAGATCACAATGCTTGTGAATTGATAAACTGTTGTGTATTGAAAATATTAACTCGTAAGTGGGTAGTAGTAAAAGGGTTGTTTTTTATATTTTGCATATAGAGGTGGAAAAAAACAGCAGATACCTTTTAGACACTATTGTTTTTCAAAGTATTCTCCACGAGGAAAATACATTTTTGCATTCTTTGCAACTATTTCTGGAAGCAGTTATTCTACTCGCACGCACACATGCGAAAGTTAGCCCGTCCCTCCCAGGATGCATCTCTCTAAACGAAATACATCCCAGGGAGGACTGCCACCACTCCTCATGTCATGGGTCCTCATCGTCTTCGCTTGCGTTTTCTGCGTACAGCTCATGCCTAGCCAATTGGCTGATGGCTGGGGTCGTCTCCTTGCCCGTGTAACCGCAGTGGTTATTTCTTCGACGGTCTTCTAACTTGTGTTTGTCTTCTGTTGTGTGGTGCGCTACCTCCACGAGGAGAAATGCATTTTTGCATCCTTTGCAACCAATTTTGGAAGCAGTTATTCTACTCGCACACACACATGCGAAACTCAGCCCGTCTCTCCCAGGATGCATCTCTCTAAACGAAATACATCCCGGGGAGGACTTCCACCACACCCCCATTGCATCCGAGGGGTCCTCATCGTCGTCGCTTGCGTTTCCTGCGTACAGCTCATCCCTAGCCAAATGGCTGCTGGCTGGGGTCTTCTTCTTGTCCCTGTAACCACGGTGGTTATTTCTTCGGCGGTCTTCTAACTTATTTGTGTCTTATGTTGTGTGTGTGCCTCTATAAAGGGCGAATCCCTAGCCTACGAGCTGTGGCTAAAGACGACCTTATAGAGTGGATCCTCTCGTTTTCGCTGGGTCTTCTGAGATTTCCTACAAGTGACTAACTCCTGCCTTTGTTGCTTTTGTTGCTGTTTTCCTTGTCTTCAAGTTGTTTGGGCCTGTGAGCATCCTCTGTAGTTCGCCGGGTGCTCTCATTGGCAGTTTGCGGAGGTCTTCGGTAGTGGGCACTCCTCTACTCGCTTGTAGGTACATAAAAATACAACTTTTGATTGCGTTTACTGCATTTTCTAGAGACTGAAACCTCTGACTACGTAGTTTATTCTTAATTTCACTTAAAGTATTAAAGTCGTTAGGACTTAGGTCCGTACTGTTTGTTGGATGGTCCAACAATTCGATCTATTCTTGCTATAAAAACTGTGGGAACTTACATCGTCTTGGTGGAGGATAATTCTTCGTTGGGGGTTGGTCTTTGAAAACAAATCGATATGTACCAATCCACCAGTTCTTTGATCTTGCAGATGAAATGTTGCTACCAGACCCGCTTGTAAGACAAATGTCGTCAAATATTTCGTCAGTTTTGGTGCATCTTGGAACATCCAAACAGCCGATGCAGATGTTTGTTATCCAAAAAATATATAACATCATTCAATTGGAGCATTTAACGAGCAAAACTCATGTAGCACGAAACTGTTTTATTCAGTATACCAAGGATGTTTTTAAACCATAGAATAAAACAGCAAATAAAAACAACTTATTTAAGAGACGTCTCAAGGTTATAATAAAATCGCCTTCAGCATGAAAGGTC
This sequence comes from Lochmaea capreae, assembly GCA_949126875.1. Taxonomy (NCBI): domain Eukaryota; kingdom Metazoa; phylum Arthropoda; class Insecta; order Coleoptera; family Chrysomelidae; genus Lochmaea; species Lochmaea capreae. The sequence continues at coordinate 8,162,221 of OX421406.1, read as the reverse complement.
CCACTCTGAAAGTGGTAATTAAAACCAAAATAAGTATCTATTACCTTGAGCAGCTAGGCTTTCGTCAAGATACCGTTAAAACCACTTTAAATACATTTTAAACCAATCGTACATAAGCCTTGAAAGTGTCAGTTTCACGACAAACTTACACTATCCATGTATTGGAAACAACCTAAATGATTTTTGGGAAAATTGGTGTATAAGATGTGATGGCGAAATAATAGAAAATTTTCTGACAGAAAGGGCTCTTCCGGTTATACATATACGAAGTGAGCAGCAGCTTTGTCATTTTAAATAGACTGCATATTATTAGCTTTTAGGATTCTATATTGAATTTTAATATCAACGGCTTTATTTTATACAGGATTCGTAAAAAAATTATGAAAAGTTCAACTTCATAAATTTCAAATATCTCAATTTTTTTAATGGAACCAGCACTTTTTTCTCTTTTATTCAAATCTACGTCTCAAGTTCAAGTGTCAAGATAAGTTTGTCCACTTATAGTATTTTATCGAAGAAAAAAAATGACCTGAATAGAAAATGTTTGTTGATAATTTTGATTGATATTTTTTTAAATTGTGAACTTATCCCCATGGTATTTTTACTAACTCAGGCTATATCTCTAGAAAATTATAAGGTATAAGTAATATGTCAGCTTAAAGTGGCTAAAACTAAACAAAATTCGGAGAAGATTCTTCGGGCTGTCTTTAAAGAAATTGAATGCAATATATTTAATACATGAGATTTTTTGCAAAAAATACTTACCCCCGTATCTGATTTTATCAAGCTGATCCGTTAAAATCCTCAATTCCGGATTCGATAAATCCCCCAACTGAAAAAAAAAAACAGATATAAATGACAATTATTCGTTAGGCTTTGCTAACCTAATAATACGACTACAATATCGTATGCGATAACCGGAAGACGATAACAAATACCCGGTGTCTACATTGTACATTCAGGCTACCTATTTAATTAAGCACGATGTACACCGACGACGACTTGCTTAAAGGTTCCCCCACACTGCCGCGGTATTTTTTGAGCGGAAAATTCACAAGCGGCGTGGCTGCGAAATCCGAACCGCCACACTGCGAATATCGCCACACGGCAAATTAGCTTACAATATTAATAATTACGATGACTTTCTCGGATGAAGGAGTTCTGCTATTATTAGCACTTAGCGAAGAAACAGTGAGTACAAATATATATTTATTCTTAGGATATTCACAATTTCAATTTATTCTCTTTTTATTAACGCCACGGTGTGGGTAGAAAGTCAACCGCAGGCATTTGCACCTTGGTACTCGTCCCTATTTAACCTTGTCACTTGGTTTTTTCAAATCCGAACTGACGCTCATAAGCTACTAGTCTCTGAGACATTCCTTAGTAACTAACAGCCAGTTTCACAATATTAGGTTACCTCATGGTTAAGAATTAACCATCGGTTACGACAAAAATTTGGGTTTCACAATATGTGGTCAAGGGTATAAGTGTAGATTAACTATTAAAATATTTAACTGCGTCCCAAAGTACGGGTAACCGTGCCAACCAAGGAAATCTTACCTAATTTATGGTTGTCATTTGCATAAACTGTCAAATTTTAAAACGATATTATTGTTATTTTCAATTACAAACAATTGAGGCCGGTTGTAGATGTCACAGGTAAACGTTAGTTTAACTGAACTGCCAGTCAACTTTGAACCGAGTTCATTTTGGTTTTCGTTGTAGAGTGCAAGATACACATTAGTTTGGTTGAACGCCGTTCAGGTCACGTTGGCTGCACTGAACTACGCTTTTCATCTGAAATTTTAATGTTCCATGCCAAACTTGATCGTTGACTGACAGTTGACAGTGTTGATTGGCGCGTATATCCTAACCTTATTTATACGTAACGTATATGGTGTGATGTGATGTTACTTATGATAGTTCGTTTCATTTTCGTTTATTTGGATTGGAACTATATATATTTGAGATCTGATCGATTATAAATCTCACAGTTCGTTTTTCTAATCGAAATCTACATTTAAATTCAATATCAGACTATATTCAAAATGACTGGGTCTATTTCTAAAGGTTTGCGGTCTTCTATGATGTAAAAAACAATTCAAAATTTGTAAAAAATCTTCATCGTCGGTTAATTCTTCTAATAATTCGTTCATTTTGATTGAAATAATGAATTATCAGATATTCAACCTCATTTTTTGAGGTTAACAACTCAACGTCAAATGCCAAAACCCTCTTGAACCGCCTTTGAACGCTCTTCGAGGACCGTTCACGTAAACTTCTGTTTGAACCACAGATCAGTAGTGACTGACGTACTTACAACAAAAATTTGCAATTAAACCCGGTTCAACGCAAAACCACAGTTGAACTATGCATTTACAACAACGATTACGATGTTAATGTCTTTAGCATCCACGATGAAGCCAAAAATTATTCGTCCATTCGATAATCACGATTCTTTCTGCAGATTTCGACCAGGAGGACAGAAATTCTGTTGAAAGAACTTAACGAAACTATATCCCATCCAACAGTAAGGTAAGGTTTATACTGTGTATTCCAGGACACACTGGAATAGAAGGAAACGAAATAGCAGATGAACTAGCGAAGAGGGGGACTGAAATACCCTTTTGGGGGCCGAAACCCTTTTGCGGAATCAGCTCCAATGTAATATTGGAAGAAATAGGTAAAGCCGAAGAAAAGAGAAGATCTGCCAATTGGAAAGATCTAGTAGGGCTTAGGCAATCAAAGATTCTTCTGGGTGACTACAACCTGTTGAGATCAAATGAATGCATAAGTCAAAGCAAAACTGCACTAGAGTTTTAACAGGAATCCTAACGGGACATTGTCGCCTGAATGGGCACCTTAAAAAGCTCAAAATAGTGGAGGAAGAAGATTGTAGGTTTTGTGGAATAAAGGAAGAATCCTCCATCCACATACTTGCGAACTGCACAGCAATTCAGAATCCTAGGGCACAGCACCTGGGAGACTATTGGATAGAAGAGGGACAGTTACCTAAGTTGAAGCCTGCAGATATCCTAAAATTCCTCGGGGAAATAGGACTAAAGGAGCTACTAGTCTCTGAGACTTTCCTCAGGAACTAAGTAGAAGTAAGGGGACACAATAGATCTTTTAGGTCTCAGTGAATGTTACCCCAAAATACATACATACAAGGTAAGGTTTATCAATTTATCAAGATTTAAAAAAGTATTTTTTTCATTGAAATTCTCCTTGATTACAGAAAAGATGCTCTTTCTGCACGTTGGTAGTTTCAGTATAAAAACTGTAAAACATAACCTTCGAAGGTCTTCTTTTTTTCTTTCATTTGACACAGAACACCATACTATAAATGACTTTCATACCAACGCAAGAAAAGTTAATACAATTTCATCACGTTATCTGACCATTAGTTAAATGATGATTGTGGAACAAGTTCTAGTAGTTAGTGTCTCGGTTAAGGTTACTTAACCCTAAGAGTTTACCACCGATTGTGAAACTGGCTGTAAGTACTTAGACACAATAAATCTTTTAGGTCTGAATGAATGTCACCCCATCATACATACATACATCCAGGAAGTTATTGAAGGAAGTATTCTCATCAAAAAATTATTGCTAGTGGCTTCCAGGAATCATTGCTCCCTTTTAAGATATCACTAAAATACGGTATTTCTATAAATTCGACAGAACTGGTCTTTTTAGCAGGTGTTTTTATGAATCGGACTAAAATAATTACATATCTTTTTGTGGAATAAAAAAAAAGTAGGATGTATTTCATGACGTATTTCCACGACAACGAGCGCTCTATATGCGTGGAATAAACTGAAGTGTACTCTGGTCTGAGAGATTTCAAACAAAAGTGACGAAATTGTAGAAAGGTTGAACACTTCGACGGCAAACAAATGAAATGCGGGTTTGTAGTGGTAGTTTTCAAATAAACGTATATTTGTTGAACGACTCGCGAATACTTACATAGTAAACGCTAGAAGACTTCTAACAAAATAACCTTTGAATTATTTTTCAATTATAACGTTTTCAATTTTAATGGAAGATGGCCTGGCGTAAACCTCTTCCCGACAAGCGATCTTTGTCCGTTTGTAATTAATAACAAGTTTTTGGCTATTTTTTTAGAATCCTAAATCTAGGAGACTAATGCCAGTTTGCACCGTTTGTGATTTGAGCACGCCTTTCCTAGTTGCTCTTAACTTTAAGAACAGTTTGAAACTGTTTCAAAACAGTTTTTCGAGAATGCCCCAGATTTACATCGGAATGATGGGATTAGATTTACCTCCCCTACCTCTAAAAGTATTAAAAGAACGCAGACTGGAAAGATTGATTGGTCGCAAATAACGAACGCAGCTAGTATTGATAACCGACAAAATTATAGTTCACTATAATAACGACATTTCTAGAAAACTGTAGGAACTGTACATACTCCTATCTTGTATGGAGACCCCTGTGGGGATTGTCAAATAGGCATTAACAACTGTCTGCTCCCATATTTTAATAATATATAGGGTGAATTGTGAATTTTAACTGATATTTCTTTTGATCATAACTTTTGAACGGTAATTGCGATTTGTCTCATTTTTTGGTAAAACGTTACACTACTATCACGTAATTAACTGATTTATTCAGACTATGAAAAAATCAGGACCGGTCTTGGAAAATTAGTTTGTTTGGTTCATATAAAAAATTTCACCCTGTATATGGATTGTCAAAACTTTAATAAGGATGTTACAAAGTACACAAATGGACAACAAAAATGGCGTATTTATGTTTCTCTCCACACGATTGCTCAATTTTTCACAAGAAAATCTCAAATTTAACTATAAATTGAAAGTTTAGCAACATAAATTTCAGAAAATATAATTTTCTTGCAAAAATATATTTTTTCTTACAAGAATTACACTTTTAATAATTAGTATGTAGTACCATAGCTCGTGCTATATTTTTAACAATACAAATGTTTTATTCATCTCCTAATTGGCTTTCAAAAGGTACACATAATATACCCTAATATACCCTACCATTTCCGTCAAAAAATCCGTAAACAAAAAGGACGTCCGCGTATTCTGCTATTGAGAATGGATGTGGCATTTTCCAATTAATAAAATTAATTTAAATCACTTACACTATCGTAAAATCCGATGAAAAACTGTTAAAATAGTGTAATACATGTATGTATGTATGTATGTATGTATGTATTTTGGGGTAACATTCACTGAGACCTAAAAGATCTATTGTGCCCCCTTACTTCTACTTAGTTTCTGAGGAAAGTCTCAGATACTAGTAGCTCCTTTAGTCCTATTTCCCGGAGGAATTTTAGGATATCTGCAGGCCTCAACTTAGGTAACTGTCCCTCTTCTATCCAGTAGTCTCCCAGGTACTGTGCCCTAGGATTCTGAAATACTGTGCAGTTCGCAAGTATGTGGATGGAGGTTTCTTCTTCCATTCCACAAAATCTACAATCTTCTTCCTCCACTATTTTGAGCTTTTTAAGGTGTCCATTCAGGCGACAATGTCCCGTTAGGATTCCTGTTAAAACTCTTAGTGCAGTTTTGCTTTGACTTATGCATTCATTTGATCTCAACAGGTTGTAGTCACCCAGAAGAATCTTTGATTGCCTAAGCCCTACTAGATCTTTCCAATTGTCAGATCTTCTTTTTTCTTCGGCTTTACCTATTTCTTCCAATATTACATTGGAGCTGATTCCGCAAAAAGGTTCCGGCCCCCAAAAGGGTATTTCACTCCCCCTCTTTGCTAGTTCATCTGCTATTTCGTTTCCTTCTATTCCAGTGTGTCCTGGAATCCACAGTAAGGTGACTATATTGTTCTCGCCTAGTTCATTAAGTTTGCCTAGGCGTTCCCACAACATTTTGGAACTGATTACACAGGAACTCAGCGCTTTAATGGCTGCTTGACTATCAGACATTATGATAATCCTTTGCCTTCTATATCCTTTGTCAATATTGAACTGGGCACACTTTCTTATTGCGTGAATTTCCGCTTGAAAGATACTTGAGGTTTTTCCCAAGCTTTCAGAGTGTTTGGTTCCTGGCCCGTACACTCCTATCCCAGTTACTTCTATTGCTTTTGAGCCGTCTGTGTACCATTGAATGGCATTCTTTCCAAGTCTGGTAATGGTATTTGGATCCCATTCCTTCTTGTTGCTTAATTCCGTAACGAATTTCTTTGAAAAGTTATACTTTTTCATCATACCATCTTGTGGCATGTCCCAGGTTGTCTGATTTCTAAGAAGTGAAGAGGTGGTTTTCTTTTTAATGATTCCCTCTCTACTTAGTCTGTATCTTGTTCTTTCTGCAACACTCTCCACCACCATATGTAATGGTGTGAGGTTGAGAATCACTTCCATTGCTGCCGTTGGGCATGTACTCATTCCTCCTGTTATGCATATACAGGCTAGTCTTTGAATTTTAGAGAGGTTTTCTCTCGTCGTCAAGAGGCTAGTTCTACTACTCCACGCAATGGCTCCATAAGTGATAATTGGTCTCACTATGGCAGTGTACATCCAGCTCAGGATTTTTGGGTTACAACCCCAGTTTCTCCCTGCCAGATTCCTGCACACCATTAGAGCCATTTTAAATACATACACAAACAAATAATAACTATGGAAAACGAAAAGTCCAATTACAATTCCAAACAACGAAAATGTGAAATCATCACAGCCTCATAAGATACAATTGAATTTTCAATATGTATTTTAATAAGTGGTGAGAGAGTAGAGAACGAAATTGATTTATCAATGTTTCTTATTTAGTTTTGTTTAATTTATGTTTGGCCCCATTTTGCAGTTTTGCAAATTTAAATCAAAATAAAATTGAATTATGTAGCTTTGTATTTTGAGCGAGAGTAAAACAAAATTTTGATAATTCGATACAATGACAATATCGATGAATCATTAAAGATATGTTATACAGGGTGATGTTTTAGTATTATACAAAATAGTGTGAGTCGAAATATCAATAAAAATTCACAATTACCCCTGTATATTATTACAATATGGGAGCAGACACTTTTTAATGGCCAGTTGACATTCCCCCGAGGTAGAAGTATGTACAGTTCCTCATGATACACCCTGTATGTGTATTCATATAACTATTTTTGGCAAGTTCACTTATGAAAAAATGCCATTACGTAAATAGTAACACTCACATTTTCGTAGTTGAATAAAATACGATTAATTAAGGTTTTAAAATTTTGTTATCAAAACTTTACATCTTTGAAAATATTTTAATTATACAAATCACTTCCTCTTACATTTTAGCCCGAATCCTAATAGAAGGAATTTTAACATTTGATAAGGAAATCATGCTCAGCTGTAACGATCTCTGTAAATAAATTAAAAGATAAAACGCTTTGACGAGTTTCTCAGATGTGAAAACCGTAAAAAAAGATATAAAACATATAAAAGGTGAGAGGGTGAGGGAATAATTGTAGTTGCACAACAATAATAGTAAATATCACTGAAAAACTGTGAACTGTAATATACAAAATAAAATTGACATGATAAACCAGTGACAAGGTAGTTGACGGCGATAGCATCTTTTCGTTTTAGAATAGCCGGTGCCGGCTGTAGAGACAACCCCATAATATTATTTGGATGGAGGTAAGACGAACCCAACGTCATATGTTAATTTTTGTGGTTATTTGTTCCCCTCATAGCTTATTATTTTTTGAAAAGCGCCCCTCACTGTTGTAGTAACAGCACTAGAAGTTAGTATCACGAAAAATCTTCTTGGACAGTAAAATATCACTGTAACCTCCAACTGCTCGAGTCCTTTGAAAGCGTAGAAGACAACGGTTAGCTATAAACCCAGTTTCGCATTTTTGCATTCACGTATTACTGCAGGATAGGCAACTTCAAAACATAATGGAAATTGAATTTTTATTATGTTTTTTATTATTTTAATTCTCGAATTAAAACATGATAGAAATTTTAAAACTCAATTTATGAAAAACATAATAAAAATTTCAATTTCCATCATGTATTATGGGTTACCTACAGTTTTACATTGAAATATAATAAGCAAAATCTCAATACATAATAGGAATTCGAATTCGAATTTTTATTAAATATTTCATCCTTTAAATTCTCGAATTTCCATTATGTTTTCCATGATTTTAATTCTTGAATTTCTATCATGTTATTAATATAATGTTTTTCATAATTTTAATTCTCGAATTTCCATTATGTTTTTCATAATTTTAATACATGTATTTCCATTATGCAAAACATGATAGAAATTACCGATTTAAAATTATAAAAAACATAACAAAAATTCAATTTCCATCATGTATTGAGGGCTACCTACAATTTTGCATTGAAATATAATAAGCAAAATCTCAATACATAATAGGAATTCGAATTTTTATTAAGTATTTCATCCTTTAAATTCTCGAATTTCCATTATGTTTTCCATGATTTTAATTCTTGAATTTCTATCATGTTATTAATATAATGTTTTTCATAATTTTAATTCTCGAATTTCCATTATGTTTTTCATAATTTTAATACATGTATTTCCATTATGCAAAACATGATAGAAATTACCGATTTAAAATTATAAAAAACATAACAAAAATTCAATTTCCATCATGTATTGAGGGCTACCTACAATTTTGCATTGAAATATAATAAGCAAAATCTCAATACATAATAGGAATTCGAATTTTTATTAAGTATTTCATCCTTTAAATTCTCGAATTTCCATTATGTTTTCCATGATTTTAATTCTTGAATTTCTATCATGTTATTAATATAATGTTTTTCATAATTTTAATTCTCGAATTTCCATTATGTTTTTCATAATTTTAATACATGTATTTCCATTATGAAAAACATGATAGAAATTGCCGATTTAAAATTATGAGAAACATAACAGAAATTCAATTTCCATCATGTATTGAGGGTTACCTACAATTTTGCATTGAAATATAATAAGCAAAATCTCAATACATAATAGGAATTAGAATTCGAATTTTTATTAAGTATTTCATCCTTTAAATTCTCGAATTTCCATTATGTTTTCCATGATTTTAATTCTTGAAGTTCTATCATGTTTTTAATATAATGTTTTTCATAATTTTTATTCTCGAATTTCCATTATGTTTTTCATAATTTTAATACACGTATTTCCATTATGAAAAACATGATAGAAATTGCCGATTTAAAATTATGACAAACATAACAGAAATTCAATTTCCATCATGTATTCAGGGTTACCTACAATTTTGCATTGAAATATAATAAGCAAAATCTCAATACATAATAGGAATTCGAATTTTTATTAAGTATTTCATCCTTTAAATTCTCGAATTTCCATTATATTTTCCTTGATTTTAATTCTTGAATTTCTATCATGTTTTTAATATTATGTTTTTCATAATTTTAATTCTCGGGTTTCCATTATGTTTTTCATAATTTTAATACATGTATTTCCATTATGAAAAACATGATAGAAATTGCCGATTTAAAATTTTAATAAACATAACAGAAATTCAATTTCCATCATGTATTGAGGGTTACATACAATCTTACATTGAAATATAATAAGCAAAATCCCAATACATAACAGGAATTCGAATTCGAATTTCATAATTTGAATAATTGAATTCCCATTATGTTTTTTATAATTTTAAATCGACAATTTCTATCATAATTTTCATAATGGAAATACGTGTAGGTAAAAACAGCTCCAGACTGTAGTATCGGCCACCATTTTTGGGATGAAAAACGAGTGGAGAAATGAAACTGATTTGCTGAATGTAAGAATAGTTGCATATTTTAGATTTATTAGGTGTTTTATGTCGTATAATGTACACCCAGTTCTCGGTATAATTAAAATACGGAACGCAGTACATTTCTCCTACGATAGAATGTTTTATGGCGTGGCCTATAGAGGCGCATTTAATTGCCTCGGTGTCCCCAGAGTAAAGAGCAGACGGTAAACAACGCTCAAAAATCGATACTCATTCAGAAATTGTTGATTTACTGCCGTGAATTATGAAAACATGCGGTTGTATGTGAAACAAAAAAAGTGAAAAATGTGTGCGAACGCAAAAAATAGTTGATAAGGATTTTTTAAGTACCTACTTTCAATTCCAGTTTTAACTGCTTTTTTAGTTAATTTGTTCTTTAAAACTACAAAATTGACATTTCTTCTTTATATCCATTCTGATTTGATTATTCCAATCCAATAGAAAAAGCAGAAACCATCAGCCACAAAATCATGCTAAATAATATTGTTTTCTGATTGATTTTTTGTTAATAGATGTCAAAAGATAATAGTATTATAATGTCTTACAAAGTTTTTGAAGATCACTTTTCACAGAGCAGATCGTTCACTAAAACACTGCTTCTCTGGCTATATGCCACGACAGACATTGAATTACCCTTCTAAGTTAGACGGAGTTGGTATGTCTGCACGATATAACCAACCATTCTGGTTCGTGATTAGAAGGGACATCATCACTTGTAGTACATCAGTACAAGGTAGATATCATCCGTCCAGAAGCTCTGAGAGCATAATCCTGGACTAGAGATAATGCTGAAATCACATCAATACATTAACCTCAGTAAAGGAAATGTGAATAATGCGATAACAGCGACATCCCCAGATCTAGCCACAAACTAAAATTCTATATTGACGAAAACCATCTTGGTTTTGTAATTATTTACTTAATTACAGTGTAGGATTATGCTCTCAGAACTTCTGGACAGATATCTACCCTGTACTGATGAGATGCAAATACGCCGGAACCGGTCTAATTACAAACCAGAATGGTTTAAAAGAAGTATAGGCGTCATAATAGTATTTAAATATTATCTTTGACATCTACTGATAACACGCTTTACTAAAATGACAATTTTTTCTTGTTATTTCGCATTATAGGAACTACAAATTAACCTATATTCCACCATTTGATGATTCATTTTATTCCCTGACACTGGTAACTTTCTATTTTGACTTGGTTGGACATCTGAAACGATGTATCAGGTCGACAGCTTCGACGTTGTCTGTGTTTAATCTACAGTATCTCAACATCCTTTCCCTTATTTGATACTTCATCTTAATTGATTTCAGATAAACCACGTTTTCACAAAACTTTTGTATGTCGTATCCAACACAAAATAACGTTGCATTATTCTTCTACTTTCATAATAATCCGCTCGAGTACATAATTTATAACAGACGTCGACTCAAAGTGAGCTAATTTAAACGAAACCCTACGTAAAGCGATTAAAAATTAAGAGAAAGACGAGTTTATAATATACTTCTTTTGATGTTATAAAACTGCTCGCCGAACATTAGATAGCGATGAAAGGATTTTTAATTCAAAATATACTTTTTTTTAAGGTTACCGAAGCCATATACGAACCACATACGTGTCTACAAAATAAGTAGTTAATACACTACAAGAGAGTCATTCTTTCATTCCATGGGGTTGTGGCTCAACAGCCCAGGCACTTGAACTGAATCTTTGTACCATTTCCCATGTTATCTACTTCCTTTCCAAAAGCTTCGTGTCTTTTATACTAGTTTGACTGCAGGAATTTTCAGTAGTTGTAATGGTTGTATTATCTCCTCTCCAAAATGCTTCCGTCTGAGTCCATGTAAGTTCTCGCAGAAGCAGAGTATGTGAGTAGGTGTTTCATCACAGAGTTCAGATTTCCTGCACATAGGTTCACTAACTTTTCCCATTTTGTGCAGATGTTACTGTCTTTAAACGTCTTACTCAGTTTCAGTAGCCTGGTTGAGAGTTTCTTGTCTACCTTGTTCAGTAAACTCTTTGTATGGAGGTGGAAGAAATAGAAATAGGACTAAAGGGACTGAGTAGAAGTAAGGGTACACAATAGAATCAAAACTTCTATTGTATTTCGAACTATAAAAGGATAGGTCTTGAAAAATAACACATTAAAAGAATTTTAAAGTAACATTATCAGGGCCCAAGAAAGCGAAGTCAAAGTTTGTTAGGTACTAGTGAGAAATTCAATACATTATATTCCATATTTTCTTATTCGAGGTGGGACCCATAGTACGCTGTGGTGGGGAGGGAGTGTGGGGGAACCTATTGTTTGATCACATGTCCGTTAGTGTTACGCCACCTGCGTCAGTGTGTGTCAGTTGTGTCGCTTTGAGTGCATCGGTTCGTCCGTGAGATTTTTTTTAGGAAAACAACTTTTTAAATTTAGGCGAAAACGTAATGGCAGATTGTCGAGAACAACGCGCGGCTGTGAAATTTTGTTTCCTGTTGGGGAAATCGGCCGCGGAAACTATTGTAATGCTTAAGACTGCTTATGGGGATGCTGCCTTAAGTAAAACCAGAGTTTACGATTGGTTTTCACGTTTTAAAAATGGAGAAATGTCTATTGAAGACCAACCTCGTTCAGGACGCCCCTCAACGTCAAGAACTGATGAAAACGTCGACAAAATCAATACCCTCGTTCGCCGAACCATTGATCAACTCTGTGAGATGTCGGGAATGTCATGGAGTTCAATTCAGATAATTTTATCCGAAAATTTGCACATGAGAAGGGTTGCAGCCAAATTCATCCCGCGCCTTCTCACAGACGAGCAAAGGGAGCGTCAACTTCAGGCATGTTTTGAGCTTCAAAATCAGCTCGAAGAGAACCCTGATTTTTTTTCCAAGATGATTACTGGTAATGGATATGGATACGACCCCGAAACAAAGCAGCAATCAAGCCAGTGAAAGACAGCTGGCTCTCCTCATCCCAAAAAAGCTCGCCAAGTGAAGTCAAACATCAAAACAATGCTCATTTGTTTTTTCGATTGCAGAGGTGTTGTGCACGCTTAGCTCGTTCCCCGGGTCAAACTGTCAAAGGAAAGCGTTTTGCCACTGTGGAGGAGGTGAAAGAAAAAACGCTGGAAGGCTTAAAGGACATCCCGATGAGTGAGTTTAAAAACTATTTTGAATAATGGAAGAATCGTTTGGAGAAGTGCGTTGTGGTCAATTGGGAATACTTTGAATGTTATTAGAATTTGGTGTTAAAATAATGAGAAATAAACAAGTTATGACGAAATTCACGTTTCTTGGGTCCCCCATCTTGATTTTATTATTTTCATTATACTAGCCGCTTAAATAATCAAAATTTGTTTAACAATTTTTGAAAAATTAACTTCCCCGGACTAAAAACAATTTTTTATTTATCATAAAAAGCGTGGGGTGTTTTGCTATAATAGCTCGAGACTTGTAAATATTTGTGAAACTAGCGCTACCCTAGAGGAGAAAAAGTGATGCCGGTAGAGTGGCAGCTGAGCCTCCCTTAATGAAAAATGCAATTATAGTAAAGGCAGGTACACGGTAAAATTTGCATGATTACCCACCAGCTTAAGGGGTTTTAAAAGTTGGACTACAATACAATTTGCATAACAAGGAGGGTGGTGGTCGGAACGTTTTCCTCTCCTTTATGTCTCTCTAGCCAGTTCAGACGACGCAGCCAAGATATGGCAAATTGTATAGTAATTTTATGGTTTGTTTCTGTCCGAATTAAAATTTCGTTTTGCATTGCTGTTTGTTTGAGTCTCGTGTAAATAAAACATGATTTTCAGGCGAGAAAGCGATACAAAACGATACAATTTCTTTTTATTTTTTTTTCCTTTTCTTTCAAAGTCAGTGTTATTATTTTTACACAGTGAATTATTTAGGAACAAAAGTACATTAACAGGGGTTGTTTTAAAGTAACACTGAGAAGCGTTAACAAAGTTTCCGCAGAACGTTTACCAAAAACCTCAAAATTAAGAGTTAAATTCACCCTTGAAAGATTGGAAATTGTAAGTAACTAGTATGAATTCTGATTCAAATTCAAGTATTAAACTAGGTGAATGTCACCCTAATATACATACATACATACAAACAAGGTGTGAGTCAGTCGATATATTCTGAGTAAAACGTTAGTCTGAATTTTTGTGCAGCTGTAGTGTTTTATTTATTGTAGAAATTACCTTCAACTTAACTTGTTCGAATAACTATACGATACAATGTGTAGCAATACTGACAGAACACACTAAAGTAGGATTAGTGCCGGGACATAAACGAGGTTCAGGGGACCACGTAGAAAGTGGTACGAGGACAAAAAGAAAAATGAGCACAGAGCAAACATATATTACAGTGAAGGAACACTCCAAATCAGGTACACAGTAAGTTCTTTGTATGGGCCAAAGAACTACTTAGTATTAGTTGGAATCGGTTTAAATTTGTAGCATGTCTATCAACCTGCTTCTACTTTTCTAAAATTTATATCGCAAAAAATTCTTAAATTCTCACTCGATGTGTCATTAGCCACTTCCAATCCCCAACCCTGACCATAATACAATTGTCACCTGCCAACAGCCGCCTCAACTTTGATAGCGCCAGCACCAAACTTTCGCTGACCGCCAAGAGCAAAGCTTATTTTTTTGCTATCGACTGTCCTAAAGGCAAGACAGACTTTTCTGATTGTCGATATTTTCTTATCTTTTTTCATTTCTTCCTAAATTGCTTTTATGAACACAGCCTGAAGGATACCTTCTCAAGAATACGTCAATAATACCAAAAAGACACTTCTCAATAACACCGTCAAGAATACGTCTAATTAGATTAACGACCCATGACTGGGACATCTCCAGACTATGTTTTGCATCCACCCTTTCTAGAGAAAATACATTCCAGGATAAGTACCAAAAAAGTACAGGCCTCATTTCTTTTTTTTTCCTTACCCGGCAAAATAAAATTAATGTTTTAATTTTTCTCGAATTGGATTTTTTATCCACCCGGCTATAAGACCTGTAGTAATTTTTTTAAGTTTTATTAATTGGTATCTTAACTTAATTTCACAAGGTGTTTCTACCTTTCTTACCTTGGTTGTTTTCTTTTATTCAAATTCATTTTTATTTTTTCGTTGATGTCTAAAAGGTAATGGCGCCCTAAAGCTTCTAATAGTCTGACAACCCTCTGGCGTATCCAGTGCCAATTAAGCATGTAGTCGAACCATTCTTGAGAAAATCTCTTGCCGGCATCCTTCTTGAGTGGCTACTAACTAGCTCCCAGGCAATAGTTACAAATTGGCGCCCAACGTGGGTACCAAAAGTTTCCAACACTCTGGCATATCTAGTGAACACAAGATGCCGGCATCTTTCTTGAGAGGCCACTAACTAGTGCCCAAGCGAACAATATAGTTACAGGCTGTCTAACGGGTCATCCTCCAAAAGAAGCACCTGCTTAAAATGGGATTCTATGACGTCCTATCATTGTTTGATAAAAACCTTTTAATTTAAAATAATAAAAAAGAAAATTTCTTTGACACAAAGCTCACATAAGTTTAGTACTATGTTTTATTTATATTCATACAAATTTATTTATTGAGCAAATATCTATCAAGTTTCAAACAATTTAATAAAAAATATACTTTCTACACGGTAATTCAGTGAATTGAAGCTGTTTTTAGCGAAAACACACGCATTTCCTTTTAAGTAAAATAATCGAATCTATTTTGTGTTTTATTCGGATCAGGACAACTTGTATAGGTTTCCAGAAGATCTGTAATATAAATTATAATAGCGACGGTATCAAAGGATTTAATTACGAGTTAGGTGTGTTTCGGAAACACGGCGGAGGTGAAACGGTGACGGTCGTTAACACACAAGAGAAACTGAGCTTAAGTGTTGCCTGTTTATAATCAACTTTACTTCTAGATTATTCTGAGAGACTAATTAAATTTGTGTGATTAATTCTCTTGTGTAAGTTTTTTGAAAAGAAAATAATTGGTAATTACATAAACGATATAATAAAATGCGGAGGAAGAGAGAATCCGGATTAATTTCAGAAACAACGAACGCACTGGAAGAGTTACTACACAAATTATCTGAAACCAAAATTGAAATCCAGATTCATCTGGGGACAAAGAAGTACCAACATAGTAGAATAAAAGCATCTTTTTCTCCAATCAATTTAGAACATCTTCCATTCTCCTGTAACGTAAAAATCGATCATAGAATGGTTCTGTTCATGAGTCTTCCAGTTTCCAACCATTTGTGATCGCTCTACGAACAGGCCAATTGTCAAGTTTATGTACAATCATTTCTTGTCAAGATCTATTGTGCCCCCTAATTTTTACTTAGTTCCTGAGGAGCCTATCAGAGACAAGTAGCTCGTTTAGTCCTACTTCCCTGAGCAATTTTAGGATATCTGCAGGTTTCAACTTAGGTAAATGTCCCTCTTCTATCCAATAATCTCCTAGGTACTGTACCCTAGGATTCTGAATTGCTGTGCAATTCGCATGTATGTCGATGGAGGTTTCTTCTTTCATGCCACATAATCTACATTCTTCTTCCTCCACTATTTTGACCTTTTTCAGGTGCCCGTTCAGGCGGTAATGTACCTGATAAAACTCGTATTGCAGTTTAACTTTGACTTATGCATTTGATCTCAAAAGGTTATAGTCACCCATCAGAATCTTTGATTGTCTAAGCCCTACTAGATCTTTCCAATGGTCAGATCTTCTCTTTTCTTCGGCGTTGCCTATTTCTGATACTGATACCGCAAAAGGATCTTTCAGTCCCCCTCTTTGCTAGTCCATCTGCTATTTCATTTAATTCTACTCCAGTGTGTCCTGGAAATAACAGTAAGGTTACTGTATTGTTCTCGCCTATTTAATTGAGTATGCCTAGGCATTCCCACACTATTTTGGAACTAACTCCACAAGAGCTCAGTGCTTTAATGGCTGCTTGACTATCTGACATTATGATAATCTTTTGCCTTCTATAGCCTTTGTCGATATTGAACTGGGCACACTTTCTTATGGCGTGAATTTCGTCTTGAAAGATACTTGGGGTTTTCCCAAGCTTTCAGAGTGTTTGCTTCCTGGCATGAACTTGTTTAAATAATCCGATCCCGATTCTAGTATAGTTACTAATTTAGTGTAGTTCGTGGATCGTCATCCTTCCTTATATCTCCCAGATTTATTTCCTCATAATACTAACTTTTAAAATCCCATTAATTTTACACCAACATAATATTTAACGCACTCACTTTCTACTTCTCCATGTTCACTAACTCATAGAAACTTTATATCCTGCTCAACTTCTAAATTTGAATATAACTCATAGTATACAAACTTCATTATTAAGAACTAATTAAGACCCTCAACCACTCTCCCTCTCATAATATTTCTTGTATCAGAAAGTTTCTTAACTTTAAAAGTCAATGACGAAAAAAAGAACAACAGTCCCCCTTTAAAGAGGGATGAAGTTCAATTACAATTCGTAAACTTGCTTCCGTTGCTCGAGAAAGAAAAAGCAAGGCATTAAATACACACTCACCTGCAAAAGAAGAGAAATAACTACGATCCCCTGGGCTTTGTGCAATGCCTCTGAGAAGTTGGAGTAAAGCTGTGAGTTGAAGCCGAAAATCTGGATCTGAAACAAAAAGATGGGATTCTAAGTATTGTTAACACACTGAGAAACAAAATACTGTTCATAGACATTTTTGCAAAACCACTTTTTCTAGCGCCAAAGGCATTTGTGAAAACGAGGGCTGGAAAATAGTAGATAACTGTTGTTTGTCAAAGTATTCTCCACGAAGAGAAGTGCGTTGGAACCAATTCTGGAACCAGTTACTTCATTCGTGTTAACTACATCTTCTGGGGCTGGAACCTTTGACCACGCTGTTCATTCTTAATTTTTGGATAAATGAAAAAGTAGTACGGACATTCGTCGTTGGGGGTTGGTTTTTCGAAACTCGGCAATTACTTCCAGGATTCACCACCACTGACAATACTGTATATATTTTATGAGTTTCCCGCGTTAAACCGGTATTTTTTGACAACAATTGAATCTAATTGGTTTCTGATCTTTCGTCTGTAGATAGAGTACGTAACAAGAAACTAAAATATTTTTTTTTACTCTTTTCTTAATTTTTTTTATTAGAATGTAAGTGCATCGACAACTATGGCCATTGGCACTATACAAGAGTACATGAGAATACACAATTGTTACCAAAAAATATGTAGTTATATTAATACAGTCAATGATATTTCATAGTTTGACGGGAAGGTTTTCAGATGACATCAAGTAACCGTGAGTATATAATGGTACGGTTGATCCGCAATCGTCTAATGGATTAGATTAGAAATGGAGTGGCTCTTTGTCCTATCCCACTGCGACCTTTGCAGATCTATTGTGGTTCTCCCTATCGTTAGAGGTCGATATCTAGCTTTATTATTTTTGTTAGACTTATTAGCCTGGATACCGCCTCCATTGCGTAGCTCTCTGCCCTCGGTTTTTCTTCTCCGAATAGGTGAAATCGCACCCTTACTAGGCCTTCGCACTCACAGAGTATGTGCTCCGCGGTTTCGTCTTCTTCCTGGCAAAACCTACATCTGTCATCTACAACTGTCATCTGCTAGGCCAATTGTGACAGTCTACAATGTCTGGTCAGCACTCCCACAATCATCCTCGTCGTTTCTCGACTTTGACATAGTAGGTCGCGTGGCAGTTTGGCCGAAGGGCTTTTAAGGAATAGCTTGGCGTGCCTTTGTCCTGGGGTTTTATGCCACCAGCGCAGCGCCTGGTTGTTTATCCATTGCTGGATGCTCTCTTTAGTGAGATTTTTTGCAATTCCACAGGAAGGTTCTGGCCCTATCTTGACCTCAGTTGCTCCCTGCTTGGCTAATTCATCGGCCTTTTCATTCCCTTTTATTCCTTGGTGACCTAGCACCCAGGCTAGGGTCACTCTATTATGACTACCTAGTCTGTTGAGGGTCTTGCGACACTCCCACACCAGAGTTGACGTTGTCCGATATGAGCTTATCGCCTTTAGTGCTGTAGAAGTAGATGACGATTCTTTTGTTATCCACCTCCCGTCTCATCAACTCTTCTGCACAGCATTGCACCGCCATTACCTCTGCGTCTAATAACAGCAGCTTCTCTCCTGGTTAAGAAGTCGAGAGGGGGAGAGCCAATGGAAGGTTGTGTATAGCTTAGAGCTGTTTTACTGTTGTGCCAAAAATTTTACCAGGATTCTTTGACGGACTTTTTGAATAAATGTTGGAGGTTTTCAGGGAGCTGGAACTTTGTTGTGGAGGTAGTAGAAGTGGCATGGTAGGTAGCATTTTCATTGCCAATAATTCCAATGTCAGATGGGAGCCAGATAAGACATACTTTTACATCAGGAACTGAGAGTATTTGATAGATGTCATGGATATTTTGAACGATTGGATGTTCAGTGAAGATAGGATTAAGTGAATTAATTGAAGAAAGTGGATCGATAAAAATTCCCTACCCGAACATAAGTTGCAGTTACACTATACACCAACACTGGAACTACACACTTTACACTATCAACGAGCTTTTTCATGTAACGTGTATCCACTCTCTAGATATTAACAAATATAAAAAAACATGAGCTGCAGAATGAGTTGAAGAATGAAAATTTTATTAAAAACATGTCAGAATAAGTTATTTAAGATTGTTTCTCGATCTACATTTACACCGAAAAATCTGGCGGCGAAACAATAAAGGAAATGTGTACTATGCCAAAGTTTCCAACCTCTCTCGCAGATCTTTCCAATCATCACTTTATTGCTTTGGCGTTTATCGAATTTTCCACCCTTGTGTTTTCCTCTAGCAGGCGATTTTCCCTTTTATTATTTTTTCCTCAAATATTGATACTCAGTTCAGGATTACAGTAGGCCACCAGGGAAAGAGGGAAAGGTGAGATTTCTGATATTAGATTTTCATACGGAAATATATGTATTATCCCAGGAAAAATTTGATGTAAGAAATATTATACGTTTCATATGTGTTACGTAGATGTTGTAAAAAGGAGTTCCATAAGTTTTTATTTGTCAAAAACAATGGGAAAATTTAATTTGGATAGACGTAGAATATCTAAAGTCTTGGTGTCTCATCCATTTGAAAAATTCGACCTTTATAAGGATGTTTTTCAAGTCTACAAAATATTTTTTCAACACCTTCTTCAGAGTAGTGAAATGTGACTCTAGAGTGAAAAGCTTCAGGGTATTACCTTACTTCACACCAAATTTTATCTTGTTAGTGTCTGAAAGTCCCAAAAATATCCACTACATTTGATGTTTAAGAATAAAGCAAGTAATGCACGGTTTTTCTTGAATAACATTCCTCCAAATCTTGACGTACCATTAGATGAAAATATCGGGACGACACATCCAATTTTTTCTTATTAAAACATTGAAAAGGGAAAGTATGGCAAGATACAACAATGAAAAATCCACGTCATACTTTTGTGAATGGAGGTACCCGGATTTGAAAACCCTGAGAGGAAAAGGATCAAAATTTAATGGTAACATCTCAAGACTTCTGCCTTATCACTGTGAAGTGAAACGTTTTGCCAAAATTAAGTCAGCCATGTTTTGGAAAGTAGACAATATGCAGGATGACATCGAACCTATTCCCTTCGCCGGCACCACCTCAGCCTCTTGGGCTTATTGTGGATTCTCCTAGTGTTCTGACTACAGCCTATTCAGCCAATCCGTTTCCTGTATTAGCTCATACAGGTTCTTTACTGGTTGGTTATAGAAGTCTTCTGGAGTCATTTGGGGTCTGCCATATAGTTTCCACCTCCTGTGGTCCAGCGTCTCACAGTTGCATAATATGTGCAGAGTTGTTTCGGTGTCCTTTTTACATCTTCTGCATGTAAGGTATCCGTTAAACAGCCCTATTTTGTTCAGGTGTTCCTTTGTGGGAAAGGGTCCCGTGAGAAGCACCGTTATGGTGCGTAGTTTATTTGTTTGTTCTTTTGCTACTTTTTCTGATGGTTCTTTTATGAATTCCTTCCCAAGTGTTTGCCTGGGCGTATTCTTCCAGTGCTTTTTTGTGTTGTTCTTTTAATAATATCGTTAAACGATCACTCGGATAATAAACGGAACTAAAATGAGAATATTAAATAAACTGTTGTAACATCTTAAGCCCCTCTTTTCTAATTTTGCAGGTAGTAAATCAAGGGTTGCTGCTGACGCGTTATCAATGAGATTATAATGTATAGAATGGTTATAATGGCTGCGTTCAGAAAACGGGCGGATGTAATTTGGGCGCTAAAGGATTAATGCACTTTTTACAACTTGTAAACTAGGCGCCAAGACCGAAGGGTCATTTTAATCCTATGTGTATTTTGGGCGCTAACCGACTGAAGTACGTGATTTATGAAATACAGTTATTTATTAAATCACCGACATTTATAATAAGATATATTTTTGTAAAGTAAATTATAATAATTTTCAATAATAACCCAACCAAACCAACTTCGTATTTTTAGTCAATTTTTGAAGAATAAATTATAATGTCTGGCTGACTCCACCTACCTGCACTTCTTAGCGGCGAAAATACATGTCGGATTATCTACCCTTCTTGGTCAGACAGATAAAGAAGGATGGTTAGCGCCTAAATTACACCCGCCGTAGAAAACATAACTTATAACTCACTGAGCAACGAATAGTTGACGTATGTCTTCTGAACGATAATTTTTTGGAAAGTATAGATCATAGATAATCTTCATATGATGCATAGATTGTATTGTCTTTGGAATAAATATTGAGGAATTAAAATATCACTTTGTTTAATAAATGTACATATTATATTTTTTCTTCTTCTTTCTATCTGCACAATATAATTATACTTCAAATAAGAACATAAATGAGATCTTACCGGTTGCATTTCCCGTTTCATTCATTGAAAATAATACAGATGCAATTATCTTATTCATTATATAATCTTAAAAAAAATGCTGTGTCTGTGAAATAAATATATTATTGTATACTAATAAAGAAAAGATATAATGAAATGGAAAGAGGTTATGTACATATGTACGAATATATAATTAAATAAATAAATAATTCGTGAACATTTTTCGTATCTGTTGTGCTGTATGTAACATTAGTATACGTATAGATCAGTTTACATTTACAATCATCACTCATGTTGTAACATTTATTTATAGCACTAATATCAAAGATATAACCTTTAAAAAATATAATCTTTGCTTACCAATAATAAAACCATAGATAACCTTTATAAAAACATCACAATCTGCAACGTGTTGTGCTCATCGAGCGCAATTGGAAACCGCTCAGAAAAATGGAGTCTGCTCACCCAACATGTGCTTCGCTCACTAATCAAAGTGCGTTCACAGAACGTTCAATCAACGGTTGTGTTTTCTGAACGCAACCAATGTGCACGTTGGACGCACGATTCCGTAAAATACAGTAGAAAGTAGAAATTTTCTCGGTTATAATAAATTTGGCTGTTGAAACACGCCTAGTATAATATTTGGTATCATGAAATCAAGGTATTTCAGCAAGTTTTTTGTTTTCTCATTATTTAACGCAAAAATTCATAAAACTAAATATTCTCCGTACTGTATTCTGCGATTGAGAATATTCGACCTCGGAAGAGAGTAGTTGATCTGCTTATTTCACTGGAAAATAGCAGCAATGGTTTACGAAAACCGCATCATGGGAGGCATCCAGCAACGAAATTTAAATTTGAAATCTGTTAGAAACCTCTAACATCTCTTCCAGCTAACTTCGCACTTTGTGTTTGTTGAATTCATGAAATTCATATATAGACGCGTCAAAATTTTCTTATTCAATTAGAAGTAATGGACACTAACAATAAATTATTGTCAGTTGCAATATTTGTGAAGAATATTATTCCAATTTATTTGCGTGTCTTTAAATATCGATCAATCTGATGAAACATATTGAGTTAAACTGGAGGTTGATCACTTCATCAGTAATCAATGTTTCATGTTTTTTCAATGCTCCTTTCTTATAAAAAACATATTATTACATTTATCCGAATACATCAAGTGGGTTAACTAATGAAACATTTATCTAAAAAGAGAGAAAAACATAGGTGATATCTTTGAATATAAATATTATTTTGTGGGTCAACGTACAGTTCCAATCGGTAATAACTATTAGTTTAGAACAGGCCATCTAACGGGCCACACATCTATAAAAATCCACAATTCGTCGCGACATAACCCCAAAAATGAACGTCTTTCAAACATCACCAAATATGATCGTAAGCGATCGGCTGCTCGCTGGCGGGACTCGGAGCTTGCGATCATATAAAGGATTACCTTTTATGGTAATGTTTGTCGCATTTTGCTGCTGTTAAAAATAGATCCGCCGTGTGCACATTTAAGTTAGTTTGTTTGCTACTTTCAAAGTGAAAACTACAAGATAATAAGTCAATTTTTAATGTGCGTTGAGTTTTCTCTCCGATAAACATGTCCGAAACAATTAAGGAAAAACTTAAAGCATCAGAAGAACATCGCTATTTTCAAGACTCTCGGATGTATAAGTACTTTTTCATACAATTGAAGGAGAAACCAACTTTCCTGATTTGTCGTAAATCTATAGCTGTCTACAATATCCAGAGGATTTATGAAACAAAACAAAGTATTATGATTTCACAGATAAAGCTCGCGAATCTCAGTTGCAGTTATTAAAAAAAAAGTTTGAGGACGAAACAACCCAGGGTGACGTTGGAATGACGTCAATAACTGGTGATTTCTCGACCAAACACGTCATTCGATATCATAAGACGTCAATTACACGACATCATAAGACGTCATTGAACTGAGACATTAGGACGTTTTTTTCTCGTCATATTCACGTCATCAGACTCGTCAGGCTGGTTGCTTTGTGACCAGATTTTCACGTCATCTTCACGTGTCTCTGCTACCTGAGAAGCGCAGTCAAAAGTATGATTTAGCGACAGGTGTAAGGAAAGTATGACATCGCTACAGCAAGTTATAAGATCGCTAGGCTTATTGCGAAAGAACAACAAGCTCTTAGCTGCGGCGAGTTTATGAAGAATTGCATCATCGCAGCTGTTGATGAGATAGCCCTGGATAAATGCTAGGCCCACCTTCACCCGTTGCGTTAAAGACATTTACAAGACCAGTTGTAAACAAAGGCAGAAGTATTTTCCTTGCCCAACGGCAGCAATGGAAGTGATTATCAACCTCACACCATTACATATGGTGGTGGAGAGTGTTGCAGAAAGAGCAAGATACAGACTAAGTAGAGAGGGAATCATTAAAAAGAAAACCACCTCTTCACTTCTTAGAAATCAGACAACCTGGGACATGCCACAAGATGGTATGATGAAAAAGTATAACTTTTCAAAGAAATTCGTTACGGAATTAAGCAACAAGAAGGAATGGGATCCAAATACCATTACCAGACTTGGAAAGAATGCCATTCAATGGTACACAGACGGCTCAAAAGCAATAGAAGGAACTGGGCTAGGAGTGTACGGGCCCGGCACCAAACACTCTGAAAGCTTGGGAAAAACCACAAGTATCTTTCAAGCGGAAATTCACGCAATAAGAAAGTGTGCCCAGTTCAATATTGACAAAGGATATAGAAGGCAAAGGATTATCATAATGTCTGATAGTCAAGCAGCCATTAAAGCGCTGAGTTCTTGTGTCATCAGTTCCAAAATGGTGTGGGAATGCCTAGGCAAACTTAATGAACTAGGCGAGAACAATATAGTCACCTTACTGTGGATTCCAGGACACACTGGAATAGAAGGAAACGAAATAGCAGATGAACTAGCGAAGAGGGGGGCTGAAATACCCTTTTGGGGGCCGGAACCTTTTTGCGGAATCAGCTCCAATGTAATATTGGAAGAAATAGGTAAAGCCGAAAAAAAGAGAAGATCTGACAATTGGAAAGATCTAGTAGGGCTTAGGCAATCAAAGATTCTTCTGGGTGACTACAACCTGTTGAGATCAAATGAATGCATAAGTCAAAGCAAAACTGCACTAAGAGTTTTAACAGGAATCCTAACGGGACATTGTCGCCTGAATGGGCACCTTAAAAAGCTCAAAATAGTGGAGGAAGAAGATTGTAGGTTTTGTGGAATGGAAGAAGAATCCTCCATCCACATACTTGCGAACTGCACAGCAATTCAGAATCCTAGGGCACAGCACCTGGGAGACTACTGGATAGAACCTAAGTTGAAGCCTGCAGATATCCTAAAATTCCTCGGGGAAATAGGACTAAAGGAGCTACTAGTCTCCGAGACTTTCCTCAGGAACTAAGTAGAAGTAAGGGGGCACAATAGATCTTTTAGGTCTCAGTGAATGTTACCCCAAAAGACATACATACATACATACATACATCGCAGCTGTTGATGAGATAGCCCTGGATCAATGCTGGCCCACCTTCACCCGTCGCGTTAAAGACATTTACAAGACCAGTTGCAAACAAAGGCAGAAGTATTTTCCTTTTTTTTGGACGAAATCACAGAAATTTGTGATTTGTGATGCGCAATTTCTCAGCTTTGATCAATAATTCACAATAACTGAAGAGCTTGCATCTTTACAGAGCACAAAAGACCGCATATCAGAATATGAGCTTTTTGAAGAAGTTGTAAAGGGTTAAATTTAAGTTGGAATTATCTTTGCGGTCTGTCAACATCAAATATGATTGGTTCAAAAAATGGATTAGTGACCAAAATTTTGCATCAAATGGAAATGCGAAACTAGAAGTTGCCATTATCTGTCCATTGCATCATTCATCAGCAGGCTTTGTGTTGTAAAATACAGACAATAATCTTTATTACCTAATGAGGCCACCACTAAAAAATTTGAAGCTGGCACAACAAAAACAAACGCAAGTCTCTCATTAATTTTACCATACTTTAATTATGTATTTTAGAAATAAAACAAACATTTGTTAAACCTTTTTCCTTTTTTATTTTAGAGATTCTAAATTAGCTCAGGGGCCGCACGTTGGTCATGCCTGATTTAAAGCTGTAGGCACACTGTATTAAGAATAGTTATAGACTCATAAGGTTGCTAGTGAAGATATATTACAGCATTAAAAATATATATTTCTTATTTTTCAGATAATACAGCTCCTGTACGCTCAGAAGGTAAGTTTTTTTTTATCAATTCTATCAAATTATATGTTAGCATTTGATTGAAACCGTATAGAATTTATCTTGCTTAACCAGACTATATTCTAAAACTCTTTGTAAGATTAGGTTCGTGGATACAGAAAATAGATGGGTTAGTGATGGATTTGGTATAATATTTGACGTTTAGATCGATAGTTAAAGTATCTTTTAAATGTTTGGGATCGGATTATAGCCAGGTCGAGTGTGCAGAGGGAATTTAATGCAAATAATTGTCTTTGATATTAAGGCCATCTTTTATAATAACAAACAATCCACATTAGTAACATCCACTCCAATTTGTACGTTTTATTTATTTTGTTATATTCTGCGCTTTAATTGTATTTCCTACACTTTAATTACAATTAGTTTGAACGTCCAAAGCTTCTGGAAAATAATATCGCAAACTTTTTATTCACTATAATTATAATTTTACGTAAAGTCTACAACTTACTCAAGCATGTGCGGTAATTTATTATTTGAATTAGTTTGCAAATTGTAGTTTGTGAAGAGAACGCACAAGTTAAAAAATACGGGGTTAGTTTGATAACTCGGTCACTCTTTCATGCTTACATCAGAGACCAGGGAACAATCAAGGATATTAGATTAGGCTGGATTTAATGAGGTGTTTCTTCTTGCTGTTTCTTCTTTCTCCATGTCAATGCCATTAGGGTAACTTGTCTACTAAGCCCTGTGGGTGTACATCTCGGTGGACTCAAACTAAACATCAGTAGTACTGAAGACACGTGCCAAAACAGGAACACAGCAAACTCCTGGTCGCTGGAGACGCTGACTAACGAAAGACTAAACCAGGCAAGATAAAGATAGTGACGGATTACTCACCGGTCACAGTACCCTAAGGAAGCACATGCATACAATCGGTATATATAGGGAGAAACCTATCAGTCGGTTGTGCATAGAACAGGAGGAAACAGCCTCTCACATTATCTTCGATTGTGAAGCATTATCTGATTGGACATATATACTCCTAGGACTAGAACATCCAAGGGAGGATTTCTCCAAGAAGGACCTAGTGAAAAGACTGTTGAGCCTTATAAGGGCTACTGGTCTCTTCACATGAACGGCACAACCAAGAGCACAAAAAGCCTAAAGGCTGAGGTGCCGAGAACTCTAGGCCGCTGTCTGGTGGTGCTGAATCAAGCAATCAAGTCCTGTTAGCAGACCTATTACGGCTGCGACATTCTTCCTACTTTTGCTTATCCGTTTCGCAAAAAAATTCAACGAATATCTCCTAGTCGACTTGTCTCACTCTGTCCTGGTGAGATTTGTCATCATCTTAGAGGTTTCTGTGTCACCCACTTTACTATGGTCATATTTATTGTCGTAGAAGGGTTCTGGTTCAATCAATACCTTCCATTTTTGTTAAAATTCACCAGGTTGTTTGCTTTCAATGGAATTCACACACAAACTAAGTAATGCCCGGTTTAGTCAATTATTTTGCCGTAGGTTGTAAGTTGTAGAAAGTTAACCTAGTGCATTGATACGAAACCATTTAGTCAACTTTGATTTAGCACTTCGCCGTAAGTTGTGGCTTTGAGAGTTCCCAACATTCAACTTTCTACAACCTACAACCAGCAAACTGCGCAAGTCTAGAGATATATGTGAGAAGGGTTTCCATGAATAACCACAGAATAACCAACAATATTGTTAGTTATACTATCTATTATTTGTCTGTGATTATACTGTGACATTACCATCATACTTCACACCTAAACAACTCGTTTCTTTATTAAGATTTTATTTTCGCGTTGTGGTTTTATTCTGTTTTATTTGTGAAAGTGATTTTGAAGGAATGGAGTTTCTTTTTTCTCCTTTATTGGGTAACCTTAAAAGTTCAATTGCAGCCAAAGATTAGATAACAGCTGACAATGATGAACGAACCATAGATATACTCACGAACGAACAAGCGTCAACAATAGTTTCTTATTGGTTGATTAATAATGCTAAATCATTGACTAAACTGTATTTTTCTTACGGCTAAAACTACAACCTACAACCTAAAACTATAACCTACAACCTAAAACTATAACCTACGGCAAAATCATTGACTAAACCGGGCATTACGCGGCTAGCTTAAAAATTGACAGTATATTGATTGGTGGCAGTTGAAAGACGAGGAGATAAATGTCACCTTGCTTTCCGAGCAAAAATGTGGCATTTGAATGTATTGGATATTTTTCAAGAATAGGAATGATGTATTACATGATTATTTTCCCTTCTCCTTTCACTGGAACAGTGTTGCATTTGAAGTTACTACGCGAGGAATTCGAAAAGTCAATGTTGTACAACCAACACCAATTTGATTTTTTTAGGGTTCCATACTACTAAAAGAAAAAACTCATAAATGTCTGTCACATCTAAATTGTTTGACCATTTTAGTTGGAATAAGGTACACAAATGAATCTCGGTTACTTAGCAACGAATGTACATTGTACAGCGTGAATTTTTGATCAGGCAGTCCAAGCTCCTATTGAGGGGATGGACTGATGGACATGCTATAGCTGCTCTAGAACTACCAAGGAGTAGGTTAAAGAAGATAGCAGGACTCCTAACAGGGCACTGCTGTCTGAGAAAACACCTCTGTAACCTAGGTTTAGAGGAAAGCCCCTATGCAGGGGTTGCGGCATGGCTGACGAAACGTCGGACCATGTTCTCCTCGTATGTCCACATTGGGCTATGCTACGCAGGCGAATCTTCGGAGTCCCTGTTATGGCCTCTGGGAACATAAGCAGGCATCCACTGAAGAGGATTGAGTCTTTCATTGAGGGGCTCGGCCTCATGGATGTATAAGTGGCAGGAATGGCACAGTGGGCCCGCCAGTGGCCTCAGTGCCGGAACCTTGGCTTGAGTTTGTCTTGACCAAGGTTCGCCTGACTAAGTAGTAGTAGTAGTAATGGCCAGGGCAATTTTCAGCTTACGGGTTGGCAAAACTTCAAGACGTTGTCAGATCAATTGGAAAAATTCAGCAGTTTTGACACAATTGCGGTTAGGTTTAGTTTTGAATAAAGAAAAAATCTACATGCTGGCAACATCACAAAACTTTGTTTTGTAACGTCATCGTCTTTTTATCGACAGTAAAAACACAAGAGCTTTTTTTTTATCGGATAAATTTCTCTTTGCAACGAAACACTTTTGCCAATTTTACGAGAAAAACCGACATGATAAAATCGCGACACCGAAGGTGGAGCGATTTTATCTAATGTCAGTTTTTCGAGCAAATTTAGTGATTGGCAAAACTTTGAGTTAAAGAGAAATTTATCTGATAAAAGAAAAGCTCGAGTGTTTTTTGGCAAGATAAATTAACGACAGAATATATGGATGAACAATAACAATAATCTGACAGACTAATTGACAGTTTATGCAGTTTTGCCAACACTTAATTCCTGTGAAATTATGAGTAACCAAACTTGCGACTCATTGTCATTGTGTAAAAGTGACGTCCGCTTACTAGATATTGAGGAAGAGAATTTTTTATCGATGTGACAATAACTATCGTAAACAAACCATATAATTTTATATTTCATGCTAATTCAATTTAAACTAAAAAAACTAACAAATTCTCAATGTTAAAAACTGGATTCGTTTCATCCACGTTATATTCATTTGATTTTTTTTTTAACTTGTTCTGAAATATTCAATGTTTAGTATTCCAACCACAATAGATATATCTGGTCGGAAACACAACAGCAGTAATTGTGAAGAGCCACTCCATACAAGCATACAATGAAAATGTTAAAAAGACGATACCACTCACCCCTCGACAAAAACAAGTACAATTTTATTAGATACGATTCCGAGTAGTTTTTGAGTCGATGGCCAGCTCTAGTAGTTGTAAGAGGTAGGATGAGATTTTCAAAAGGATCAGATTTTACGTTAGGATGCTTTGAAGTTTTCACAAAGTTGAATTGTATTTTTTTTTAATGGAATTTTTTTATTCTTGTAAAATCGTAATTTATAATTTAGACCGTTTGTTACGAAAGTCAGGTTTGTTAATATGGAGAGATGTATGTATGTACAGAGTGAATTTTAAGTAGGCAACGCCTCAATTATATAGGAAACGGATTGCACGATTTTTATAGATTTTGGTGCGCAATAATTTTGTAATATGGCCGATATTATGGTAGTGCTTACACTATTGTCAGATTTTTCTTTTTTTCGGAATAATAATGAGTTCTAGATACATTATCACTTCTCCAAATGAAACTGAATTCTTTCCGATGAAGTTGATTTTAGTTTTCAGAAATTCATTCATATTGCTTAAATGAGGAACATCTTTATTTCCGTTTCAGTATTTTTATAAAATTCATTTTGAAATATTGGAGGTTATAAAATCAAATAATAAAATGTCATAATGTCAAAAGTTTACACTTATTAAAGCCTACCAACAACGAAAAATTTACCAGGAAAAATCACTGTCGTCATTGTAACATAAATAAAATAAAGAAATTTTATTCGTTTATATAGAAGATGTCAAATTTACACTAGTAATACCACTAGAGGTCAAATTATTTCCTGAAATTTTTTCGAGCTCATGAATATTTTGAAAATTTTCTAAAAATATTCATGAACTCGAAAAAATTTCCGGATTTAATTTGACCTCGTGTGGTATTCGGTAGAAAATTCCACATCAAATGTGTTTATTTCCAACAAAATCAATTTTCGTCTTCATCAATTACTTGCAAAACATAGAAGGTTTTGTCGACTTGATTATTCAGTTACCATGGCAACTCAGTGACACTCTAAGCTAGAAATTATTTCTGTTTTGAGTTTGTCAAAAACAGCACGACGTAGAAAAATGTCTTGCTTCGGTCAAGAAAGTAAATAAAATATTCGCCAGAATATTAAGCAGTTGACACCCGCGAATACTAGGAAATCGAAGGCAAGTGTATGGAAGCAGTTTTTAAACTTATGCGCAGAAAAAGCGTATGATTTCGACAGAGCAGATATACCTGTGGAAGAACTGGCGCTTATTCTTGAAGACTATGTCTTCAACATGCGAACTCCGAAGACTACAAGAAGAGTGTCATCAAAGTTCTATGGAACTCTACAGCTAAGCAGTTGCAGGAATATTTTTTCGAAAGGTATAATCGCAAAAATTCATTCTCTGACATAGAATTTGTCAACGCAAGAGCTGCAAAAAATGCTAAGCGTTGGAAGCTACAAATAGATCCAACCAAGAGAAAGGCAAGTTCATCCGCACTATCAGCAGACGAATTGAGAAATATTATTGAACTTTGGGACGAAAACACTCCGGAAGGATTGCAAAGAAAGTTCTTCCACATTGCTGCTCATGAATTGGCCTGGAGAGGAAATGAAGGAGCGGTAGCAACAATAGAATATTTTGTGGGAGAAATTGACAATCAAGGGGAACCAACAGTACGCATTGAGTATAACTCGGTTTTCTCCAAGACCACCCAAGGTGGTTCAAAAATAATGGCCGACAGTAAGTCAATGAAGTTCTAAAAACTAATAAGCAAGCGAGACCAACTCATCAAAACCAATCGTTTATTTTTAACTCCAAATCCAAACTGGCAGCATCCCAATTTCAAAGGCTGGTACAAGAACAGCCCGGTTGGACAAAATACAGTATCTTCATGGTTCAAATCGGTGGCATCAGTGATTGGAATCGATGTCAACAAGATCAAGATAACAAATCATTCTGCGAGGGCCATTGCTGTTTCAACTTTAGCCAAAACGGGAATTGGAGAACAGCAATTAATTAAAACAACAGGGCTTGGTATCAGTCACTCCATAAAACCATATCTGCAAATTGACTCGGGCCATCATCAACATATAATTGACGCAATGAGGTCTGCTTCAACTTCTGCAAAGACAATCCAAGAATCTCTAAATCAAGAACAAGCAGCTTCCAATCAACCTGCCATAGTATATAATAATTGCGATTTTAATATAAACATAATCATAATGGTACAAAGAATTTAGAAAACATGTAAGCTTGTAATTGAAATGAATCAAAATTATCATGTGAACAAATAAAAATTAGATTGTCAAAAAAAATATTCTGTCATTATAAACGTCAAAAAAATTATTCGCTGTTGGGTACCCACGAGGAAAAAATGTCCACTAAAATTCATCCGTTGCGATGGTGATCTGTCAGAAATACACGTTCTGATTGGTTAAAAATCACATTTGTGGAATTTTCTACAAAATTTCAAACAATTCCAAACGTTTCCCGCTCTATAACACCATTTATAGGGTGCACAAACTACAGATTGCGTAAATTACTTTGAAACCCAGGCCTCGGATTACACAAGTACGACAAGGATATATGAAAGAGAGAGAAAGCATAATAGTGCGCGGTCATCACTTTGTTTCATCTTAGGGGTGTACACTTATTTCCCGAGACTGGCCGAGTGGTCCTTTACTGAGAGAATTCACTAGTTCGTGATATTCAGTATCTTGTGTATATTATCTCTGTTCAGTATGCTCCCAACATGGAAGGAGTGAGGGTGTTAAAGTAATGAAAAAATACAATCGTTATTACGTAACCTGTACATCTTAAAATTCATTTTTGTCAACATGATCATTTCAGACCAAGTTGACAATTTCTAACTACAATAGGATATTATTTTAGCCATTGTAACTTGAAAATAAAACAGCATTTCTTGAGAGAACCATAATTAATAAACTAAAAACCCTTCCATTAATAAATTAAATTGAAAAAATAAAATAAGTAGGTAGGTACCTACACCTATTCTAAACCTAAAATATAAACTTCCTCAAATAAACCACCTGCCTGTGCCAGACAATAACCAAATCTGTGATAAAGATTTGATCTCATATCTCTAAGATTATTTGGCGTAATGCTGGCACAAACGTGCTGTATTTTTGCCCTCGAAAAAAAGTCAACGATAACGAGACGAAAATATCATTTGTACAAATTAGTCTGCGCTTCTGGCAACAGCGGTTGAAATAGGGGGGCAATGAGCATTCGGCCAGTCTCGGGAAATAAGTATACACCTCTAAGGTGAAACAAAGTACACGCCTTAATGACCACGCATAATTATTCTTTCTCTCTCTTTCAGCTGTTTTTCTGTCGCACTTGTGTAATCCCGACGGTTCGTATGTACTTTACGCAATCTGTATATTTAATCATATATTCGCACATATTCGATTTTAATTTTATTCTGTCAAACTTTGTAATAATTCCATTCGATTTTAACTCACTCTACCAGTATATGTTTCAGTTTGATTTAAAAAATAAGAAAATCCTGAACACATTTTCAAAACGCGGTTTTTAGCATGTCAGTGAATAAAAAAGTGAAGTAATAGCAAAACAAGCGGAAGCCGTTAATTCCTTCTTGAATCTCAATGTCGAAACGGCTTTAAGGCTAGAAAAATACACACGGAGAGAACTTTTTTTCTTGCTTAGTTAAAAAGTTCAACATGC
Organism: Lochmaea capreae; assembly: GCA_949126875.1. Lineage (NCBI taxonomy): Eukaryota > Metazoa > Arthropoda > Insecta > Coleoptera > Chrysomelidae > Lochmaea > Lochmaea capreae. The sequence continues at coordinate 8,128,822 of OX421406.1, read as the reverse complement.
AATTACCGGCTTCATAAAAGCTTTTGACAATATAACGACAAAGAAAGTCAGAATTCAGTCGGTTCTTATGTTCTGAGCTCAGATTAATAAGGTTCTAAGCATGCAACAAACTTTCCGATAGGTTTCGCGTTCAAACCTGGTTTTATTTTTGGTTGATCTACTTGACTTTTTGTACCAATTTCGAATTCCACTTCGGGTATCTTTAAAACAATTTATAGTTTCTATAAATTATAGGTACAGTATAGGTAAGTTATACAATTCAATAATGGAATTCCAATCTATCTACGATGATAGTCAAAGTTGAAAATTGCGATTAACTGTAATGTCCTAGGTCTTAGATAACTAGATAGCGGACGGAGACAGAAGCATAGTGTACTAATGGCTCTCAACGGCCTCAAACTACAAACACCAACTGTTAGACAAACTTAATGCATTTGTATCTATTTAAATTCACCAGATGGCTATGAGAAATTAGGTGGAGAATATCTCGCCGCTTTGAACACTTTGGATAACTTATTTTCAATACAATAAACAAAGGTTTTTGTTAAAGGGCATATAAAATGTACGTATTTTGTCGTTACATGAAAAATTGAAGAGAAAAATAAGAATTAATTCTAATGATAACACTGATATCGACTTTGCGACTGAAAAAAACTGTAAATACATCAAAAGCTATTATTTTTAACGATATTTCTCAATTTTTTTTAGGCTTATTAGAAATATTGCATGTACCTCTATCGTTGCGTTCTTTTTTTACGACCCTGTCGATAAACCAAAATAATTTTCTTTCTAAAATTCCATGAGATTCAAAACAGGTTTTTGCTTCCAGCATCTCGCCGCTGGTTTTTATTCCACAGGTGTATAAATGAAAAACTTGATGCAATAGTTTCGGAGTTATCTACATTATCCGCAGAAGTTAAAATAATACATTTATCTAATTTTGACATATTATAAAGTCACATTTTTCGTAACCAGTTACATAATGAAAAATATTATGTAACTGGTGATGAAAAATTAATTTTATCACCAGTAAGTAAAAACAAGAGAGAAAAGAAGAAAGTTTAATATCATATTATAGAAAAATAACAACAACTAGAACTGAAAAGAACTAGTAACAATAAGAACAACTAGAACAATTTACTTTTTATTTTATGCATTATTAGCTATTTTCGATTTTAATTTAATATTAATAGTAAAATAATAAAGAAAAGTCTGAAATTAATGTATAAAATAAAAGTATTGTCTTGTGTAATATTGGTTGCATAACTTGTAGGTATCAAAAAGTGCTGTTTTCAAATCAGAAAAATTAATTACAAATTGTTAAACGACACTTAAAATAAATTAAATTTTCTTTTTGTCAAAAGGACTGGCGTAAAATAAATTAAATTTTATTCTTGTCAAAATTAGATAAAATCTTGTATGAAACGTATGAAATGCTTGATTGATAGATAAATTAAATTTTTTTTCTGTCAAAATTAGATAAAATCTTGTATAAAACACGTTATGAAATGACTTTTGTGTAAAACGTGTCATTTTACGGGACCTAGCTCGCCCAGCTACGCGGAGCTCGCTCGTCCCGCAAAAATTCCACTCGTTACACAAAATGATGCATTTGATAACTGGTTACATAAATAGCTATTAGATAACTATGACTTCTCCATTAAAGCACTGAGCTGTTGTGTAATAAGTTCCAAAATGGTGTGGAAATGCCTAGGCAAGCTCAATGAACTAGGCGAGAACAATATAGCAACCTTACTGTGGATTCCAGGACACACTTGAATAGAAGGAAATGAAATTGCAGATGGACAAACAATAAACATCCAGCAATTGAATACCCAATCACCTAGATGTCCAAAAGACTTTCGATAGTGTTTGAAAAGGTGTAAAGTTATTCTGCCAATTCAAATTTTAATGTCAGTTAATTTAAATTTACGACGTGCCCAAATCCCCAAATCTAGTAACTTTTTGTTTCATACTTGTGAATAATAGAAAAATGAAAAAAGGACTTTACGGTATATCTTCGACTATACTTTTCCTTAAGTTATTTTATATTCATTGAAAACTTCCTACTATTTCTAGTAACTTTTCAACTGAAATCTGTAGCGTGAAATCCGATTTCTTAATAGAATAGCAAAACCCAGTTGAAGACAAAACCCATTATCGTCCAAAACGTCATACATTCGAGAATATTCTAACAGAAACTTATCTCTTGAAAACAAACGCTACCCAAAACAAAAGCAAGTCAAAATAGTCACACCGATACATATATAAATGCCGTTTTCGCCAACAAAGAATTTTCACGTCAGTAATTCAGTAAAGAGACGGCCAATGCAGCCAACAGAACCGTACATAATTCAACAGAACTCTCTACAATTCTAATACTGCAATTCACATGGAGTGCATTCTCAACAAGCATTAATTAAACGCGGTTATCTGCAAGATTCCAATTGCGGCCATAAGGCCACAAATATCAATTAAGGATGCTCTGCAGGTCTTCTCATAACTCACATTACACTGTTTGACTTTTGGATAGATTACCAACGTTTTATTTGTTGATTTTATCGATTGGCGATGTTTGTTTGTTAGTCCAAGAAGGGCTTTTCAATTTTGTAAATAAATATCTGTCCAAACATATTTTGTAAGTGAAAAAATGTAGAGCGGCTATAAAAATATGTTACTATACAGTCAATGAAGGCAAAAGTCAGCGACAACCTCCAATTTCGTTGAACCTCCATAGATTTGGATGAAAATTTGGGATTGAGTATGTTTTACCCTCTACTCTAAAAGTGACATATAATCATCTTCTATAAGTTCCTTGTGGCATTACTTGTTATTTTTTCTTATTTTCTTGGGAATCAAACCACAATAATGTTTTTTTTTATTTTTTTATTTCAACGTTTCGGTAGCGTTCCAGCTACCGTTGTCAAGATTAACTAATAATGAATGAATGAAAAATTTTTGGTCCCTATCTGACACAACGAAAAAAATTTGACAACTAGACAATCAATAATATTTTGAAGTTTAAGACTACAAAACTTTGTTGTCAAATTTTATTAAGGTCCATTCATAGTAGATCACACCTCTGGTAAAATGAGAAATAAAATATTTTATTTCATGACATTCTAACGATATGTAGTCCACTAGAAATGGAATCCAGTGAAGTGCACGTTCCAGGAACGGTTTTTATTGGGATAGCGCTTTTTTTCTTGCTTATTTTGGAAATTTTGTTAATATAAACTCGTTTGTTGTTACTTTTTTGTGTATGATTATTTTGTTTTCAAAATATGTATAACTCAGTTTGGTGATTTTGTGTATTGAAGTGTGTATCGATTAACAACCATTCCAAAGATAAATCATAAGAAAACCTGGATAAAAACTTATGATGCTATCCTGATAACGCCGGTAATTGACTATTGGAAATTTCTCTTTCTAACATTGGTAACCAAATTTGACTACATTCGGCTGAAATACTACCTACACATTTATCTGAATTCACATTCTTCAAACTACCCTTTGTGCAAAAAGTGATTAAAAAGCATAATTTAAAGTTGGAAATACTTTTTTAATATTTTTTGACTCGTGACATATTTTTTGAAATGAAAATTTAATTTATTAATTAAGAGAAAAATGTTCAATAGGCACACGTCATTCTAGAAAGCCCCACCACGTTTTCGAGCAGATGTTTACCGTTCCTTTCACTTTCTTTATCTTCAAAACACACATACACACACCCATACATGTGTATTTAGTAAGCATGTACCTATTGACACGTTTTCCTATTTAATATACGCATACCAAATCTCTGCTCCAAAAATTTTTCCAAAAAAATATAATTTGTTTCTTACAATAACTCCGTTCATTTTAAGGATATCAGGTTCATCTAAAAACCAGTTGAAAGGTAATTTCAAGAGCTATAAGATCGTTCTAAATAAGTCGTCATTTTTTAAAAGATAAAGGGTTAAAGGGTCCCGGTTACATGTTTCTCGCAGTAAAAGTTAGGCTTTAAACGTCTCTATCTCGGTTATTTTTCATCCTATAAAAATAAAAAAACCAAAACCTTTATTAAAAAAAGAACTCAAATTTCGTTCTTCATTATTTTTCACAAATATCCAATATTTTTGAAGTTATTTTCAAAAGAAAATCAATTTTACGAAAATTTGAAAAATTTCGATTTTATTAAATCATCCTTTTTTTCAAAAATAAGCATTCTAAACCAGGCAAAATTTTTGAGGTCCTGACTTATGCTAAAAAAAGGAAGTCCTTCAGGGATAACCATCAATTTAAAGAAAGTATTGATTTATTCCAAAAACTTCATATACCAAATTTTGCTTAGAATTTGTCTCTCTATCGATTTTTATTAAAATAATTTTCACCCCCAGAAGGGATGGCATCCACCCTCATGGCAAAAGCGCAAGTTGGCACTATGTCACTTTTGTTTCTTAAGGTATCCCCCACCTACTCACCAATTTTCATGAAAATCGATGGAGGTTCAACGAAATCGGAGGTGAAAACCTTCATGGACTGTACTATGTGGCTTTTCTGCTTTTTTAACAAACTCACTCCATTATTTGTAAAAAAACCTTTTTAAAGGTTAAAATTTGTACTGACCAAATACCACTCGAGGTACATATTTTGTTTTGAATACACAATTACAATGAGTCGCAAGTTTGGTTACTTATAGTTTCACAGCAATTAAGTGTTGGCAAACTGCAAAAACTGTCAATTAGTCTGTCAGATTTTTGAATTTTAAACATATAGTGCTTTTATTTTGAATCGGTGTGGTAATTATTTAACTTTGTTGTATTAATAAAGATAATTATTGTTGTTGTTCATCCATATATTCTGTCGTTAATTTATCTTGCCAAAAAACACTCGAGCTTTTCTTTTATCAGATAAATTTCTCTTTAACTCAAAGTTTTGCCAATCACTTTTGCTCGAAAAACTGACATTAGATAAAATTAGTGATTGGCAAAACTGTTTTGTTGCAAAGAGAAATTTATCCGATAAAAAAAAGCTCTTGTGTTTTTACTGTTGATAAATAAACTTCAATGTTAAAATGTCATATACCTGGAAATGTTATTGTCACTTTGACATCGATAAAAAAGGTGCATCCTTTTTATCAACAGTAAAAACACGAGCTTTTTTTTTATCGGATAAATTTCTCTTTGCAACGAAACAGTTTTGCCAATTTTACGAGAAAAACTGACATGATAAAATCGCGACACCGAAGGTGGAGCGATTTTATCTAATGTCAGTTTTTCGAGCAAATTTAGTGATTGGCAAAACTTTGAGTTAAAGAGAAATTTATCTGATAAAAGAAAAGCTCGAGTGTTTTTTGGCAAAATAAATTAACGACAGAATATATGGATGAACAACAACAATAATTATCTTTATTAACAAAGTTAAGTAATTACCACACCGATTCAAAATAAAAGCACTATATGTTTAAAATTCAAAAATCTGACAGACTAATTGACAGTTTTTGCAAATTTGCCAACACTTAATTGCCGTGAAATTATAAGTAACCAAACTTGCGACTCATTGTCATTGTGTAAAAGTGACGTCCGCTTACTAGATATTGAGGAAGAGAAGTTTTTATCCGATAAAAAAGGATGCACCTTTTTTATCGATGTCAAAGTGACAATAACATTTCCAGGTATATGACATTTTAACATTGGAGTTAATTTATCGGATAAAAACTTCTCTTCCTCAATATCTAGTAAGCGGACGTTTCTAACCAATCAAATGCCATATTATACCTACTGGATATTTTTTGACATAAGTGAATATACCCCGGCCCAGCTGCCACAGCCAATTTTTAATGTTGTCACATTAACGTCACATTTTTGTTAATTAACATGGATTTCAATCGATATATTTTGAAAATTTTCCATTTCCTCGTATGTTTTCGTCTTTTTCGGTATATAATCTGACCAAATACCACTCGAGGTACATATTTTGTTTTGAATATTTTTTGACATTTTTCCCCAAAATTTCTGTAAAAACATCCCTCGACGGAAATTCTTTTTAAAAAATATCCCTCCAGCTTCGCTGCCGGGATATTTTTAAAGAATTTTGGTCTCACGAAATTTTTACAGAAATTTTACAAATAAATGTCAAAAAATATTCAAAAAAATATCCACCTCTTGTGACAAAACTAGTGAATATGGAACCCTTGCCAAGAAATCCATGGATATGGTTTGAGTATTTTCACTCTGAAGATCTTTTAGTTAAATCTAGTGGAGCAATAGACACCCAATTAAACATTTAATTAATTGTGGCTAATTAAAACCTCAAACCGTAACACAGAAGATTTATTAATAAAATAATAAAACCAATTCCGTTTTTTTTAGCAAGTTCGACAATGTCTCCGATATTTGAAAGTTATCGTTAAAAAATGTTTTTGATTAAATTCCACGTTAAAGGTAAAATCGGTTCAAATCTATCATCCGTAAGTATCGATAAACCTTTTCCATATTTTTCAGTTAAAAATTTGGCTTTAAACTTTCTTTCATCATATACGTTATTTTATTTTCTGGAAAAAGTTTGACTGAGTTCACCTCTACAAAATCATGAGCGTTTCGTTAACTTTCAGCATTTCGAAGTAGCAAATATTGTGATTACTTTTGCTCGACTCAATACTCAACTTTTCACGTAGATATAACATTCTTCCATTGCCGTCGCCTTTGGATGCGTTTTATCTAGCTTATTTTCAGGATGAGATCGGTTAAAAGAATAAATCTCTGTAGTATACAGAATTTGATTGGATAGAACAGGGTTCGACTGCTTTGATCGCTTAATTCGCCCGTAAATATTTTTCGATTAAATGAATTTTGAAAACCCAGTGAATTCAAATAAATTAATTTCAAATTAATTTAATAAGCTGAAAGTTGGGAATGAAAATTACACTTTATGAAAATGTTACAGACAATAGAGCCTAGTCAAAGTACACATAAAACCTCACAAAAAACATGAAAATTCAAAATTGGGTGTTTAAAAGGGTTGTGTTTAACATGAGAAAAACTTTACGATGTTAGGCATATGATTTTCCGGAAAATAGTCGAGTGAAAATTTTTGTTTTTGTTTTTTCACTCTAATTGTTTAAATAATAAATATACAGAAAAATTTTCAAATCAAAATTTGTAGCTGATGCATTTATCTACAAATTTTGTCTGAAAAGTTTTTCTGTAAGTTAAAAAGTTTACGAGATAAAATTAATTTCAGTGGTATTCAATTCGTGGTTCGCGAACGGACCGTGAGCCAAATTTATTAACCGCTCGACTTAAAAGTTAATAATTATGGGCTTATAACATTCTGAAAAAATAAATAAACTAATGTAAAATGTAAAGAAAGATCTCAACTTTTAGATAGAAATACTTCCTATTTAATTAATACTTATCCCAGCGACAATTCCTTTTGGATGTAGCATTGCAAATGAGCATAAAACATTATTATTATAAAAACAAAGCCATCAATATTTAGAATTTTAAACGAATGCTTCTTAAAAATCTGTTTTTTTTTGTATGTTTAATTTTACTTGTTTTTTTTAGACTTCATTCAATTATATCTTTTTTCGAAATTAATATAATTCAATGAAACTTTACTACTAAACACTTTGAAGCATCTACTTTCGAAAGTACTATACAGTTTTTCTATTAATATCAAATTTTTTAAATAATAGACAATTATTTAAAATAAATACTTAAATCAGAGGTCAGTCAGCAAACCTTCTATAACTTTTTATACCGTTTATGATATTATCTAAAAATTTGTGAACTTTATAATGAACCTATTAAGAAGTGATCGCGATACAAAAGAACACACCTATGGCTCAGGTAAGAAAGAGAAGGGAGCACAAATAAAGGTGAAAAAGCAGGTGAGATAGCGTGGAAAATTGATAATACATTAAAAAATAAAAAAAAAATTTTTCAATGTACTTGTAAATACCCCATTTTAGAACACATTTCATATGAAATTGTTTTTCTAAATGTCATTGTTTATTTACTATCATAAAATTAAAAACATAAAAAATGAATACTATTATGGAAATTTCGTATATATTTTAAAAACTAATGCAGATACAAAAAAAATGTTCAGACAAATTTTGTAGATATATAAATTAGCTACAATTTTTGATTTGAACATTTTTCTGTGTTTTCATTATTTAAATAATTAGAGTGGAAAAACAAAAATTTTCACTCGACGATTTTCCGGAAAATCGCATGACTACCATCGTAAAGTTATTCTCATGTTAATCACAACCCTTTTAAACACTCAATTTTGAACTTTAAAGTTTTTTGTGTGTTTTCCGGCATTTTACGGATATTTTGTGTACTTTGACTACGCTAATAACTTTTCCACCAAGTTAATAGCCATAGTTTGTAAACCTATGAATTGGACGATAATTTATAATACTGTCAAAATATCCTTGGGCTAAATTTGTTCCTTAATTAGGATGTTATTTGTAGTACCTGTTTGATAATTATAGGTTTGATATACTAATAGTTATATTGACGAGAAGTCACATAAGTAATAATTGAAGTATGATTTTATGGTGCTCATGAAATTTTGACTCAGTAAATCGTTCAATAAAACAGATTTTGAATTCCTATCTTTAAAGGACTATAGTTCATTAACGAACTGACGAATTTTTGTTGTTGGAAATTTTGAATAATACACTTGGAACATATTATTCAAAATTAACTTATATTACGTAAAATTCTCCTAAAAATCGATTGGTGGTCATAACAACATTCTAACTTTTAAATTGAAGTTACGCGTTGTTTTTAATTTCAGAATTTTATTCTTTTGAAGTTTTCAATACATTTCCTTTGACGATTTATGGAATGAAAACCATCCAAGTTATTGCATTATAAAATTTTTCCAAATGAATTGGTTTTTAAAGAGTAGAGGTACTTTCCTGAAATTTATACATCTCCACCCACATCGGTATGCTAAGCGAGCAGGCAGATCTAGAGATATCGCTACCAATAAACTTGTAGTACCTTTGTGTATATTTGGACATAGGAGATTTTGACAATACTCCACATGATACTGTCAAAACAGCATTAAACTCAACCTCAAAACCATTAAACTTGATGGGAACGACGTTGAATGGAGACAAGAAGTCAAGTATCTAGGTTTGACTCTAGACAGCAAACTCCTGTGGAACAAACACGAGAAGGAGATTACATACAAAGCAAAAATGGCTCTAATGGTGTGCAGGAATCTGGCAGGGAGAAACTGGGGTTGTAACCCAAAAATCCTGAGCTGGATGTACACTGCCATAGTGAGACCAATTATCACTTATGGAGACATTGCGTGGAGTAGTAGAACTAGCCTCTTGACGACGAGAGAAAACCTCTCTAAAATTCAAAGACTAGCCTGTATATGCATAACAGGAGGAATGAGTACATGCCCAACGGCAGCAATGGAAGTGATTCTCAACCTCACACCATTACATATGGTGGTGGAGAGTGTTGCAAAAAGAACAAGATACAGACTAAGTAGAGAGGGAATCATTAAAAAGAAAACCACCTCTTCACTTCTTAGAAATCAGACAACCTGGGACATGCCACAAGATGGTATGATGAAAAAGTATAACTTTTCAAAGAAATTCGTTACGGAATTAAGCAACAAGAAGGAATGGGATCCAAATACCATTACCAGACTTGGAAAGAATGCCATTCAATGGTACACAGACGGCTCAAAAGCAATAGAAGGAACTGGGATAGGAGTGTACGGGCCAGGAACCAAACACTCTGAAAGCTTGGGAAAAACCCCAAGTATCTTTCAAGCGGAAATTCACGCAATAAGAAAGTGTGCCCAGTTCAATATTGACAAAGGATATAGAAGGCAAAGGATTATCATAATGTCTGATAGTCAAGCAGCCATTAAAGCGCTGAGTTCCTGTGTAATTAGTTCCAAAATGATGTGGGAATGCCTAGGCAAACTTAATGAACTAGGCGAGAACAATATAGTCACCTTACTGTGGATTCCAGGACACACTGGAATAGAAGGAAACGAAATAGCAGATGAACTAGCAAAGAGGGGGAGTGAAATACCCTTTTGGGGGCCGGAACCTTTTTGCGGAATCAGCTCCAATGTAATATTGGAAGAAATAGGTAAAGCCGAAGAAAAGAGAAGATCTGACAATTGGATAGATCTAGTAGGGCTTAGGCAATCAAAGATTCTTCTGGGTGACTACAACCTGTTGAGATCAAATGAATGCATAAGTCAAAGCAAAACTGCACTAAGAGTTTTAACAGGAATCCTAACGGGACATTGTCGCCTGAATGGACACCTTAAAAAGCTCAAAATAGTGGAGGAAGAAGATTGTAGATTTTGTGGAATGGAAGAAGAAACCTCCATCCACATACTTGCGAACTGCACAGTATTTCAGAATCCTAGGGCACAGTACCTGGGAGACTACTGGATAGAAGAGGGACAGTTACCTAAGTTGAGGCCTGCAGATATCCTTAAATTCCTCCGGGAAATAGGACTAAAGGAGCTACTAGTATCTGAGACTCTCCTCAGAAACTAAGTAGAAGAAAGGGGGCACAATAGATCTTTTAGGTCTCAGTGAATGTTTCCCCAAAATACATACATACATACATACATACAACAGCATTAAATAGAAGAGTTCTAGACAGCACAACACACAATTGGGTGTCGGAACTGCTCACCACTAGGTTAGCAGAAACGAAGACGAGTGAAGACGTTGTTTACATCTGTACAATCAGAGGAAGTCCACAGGGTGGAATAGTATTCCCATTAGTCGGGAAACTGACGGCTGATGAACTCCTGCGTAGTTTTATTGGCATCGAAATATCCTGCCAACGTCTTTAAAGAGTATTTTACTGAAATTTCAGATCAATATTCACAGTTTTGCGATATATACATGACTTTTCATGTTTTTTCGAAAATGTCACTGCACTATTTGAAGATTAAAAGTTGATTTTCTAGAAAAACTGAATCCTGTTGATATCTCGTTCCAAAAAACCCCATTTAACGTACTTTTCGTACAGTCTGTATGATTCAATATTCAATAGGTAAATGTTGTCAATTTTTTCAATGAAAAATTCTTTAAAAATTACCACTATGAAAATAGCAATTTTGAAGCAGTTAAATGGAACTTCAATGTTAAACAAGCAAAAATAAAGACATTCATATATACGTCAATTTTCGTTTATTTTGAATAAAATTAAATCCTTTTTATTTGACATATGCTGATGTAAATTTAAAAGCTTTCAGCCCATTTCCCAACTCTCAGTCCGACTTATAAGTTTATTGGATTTTCTCAGAGGTTACATCCGATTTGTTTGGTAGCTGAAATGACAGGGGATTTCACATGAGGATTGCGACGTTCGACATCTTCAAAAAAAATTTGAAACGTTGCCGATAAGGAATATTATGTAGTGTATGTAGAATTGGAAGCCGAGAAAACGAAAATTAAATTCACTAGGTATTTACAGGAAAATTAAAAGGAATTTCAAGTTCGTGATTGATTTTTTAGGTTATATTGAATCCCACCATGGGGTCTAATCGCTACCGCGGTATAAATTCGTTGCGAGTGCTGAAATTATTGGCCCTTTCTTACACACGCAGTGGTATAACGGAAATGAAAAAATGAACTAATTTACAGATTGGATTCAATAATCTAACGAAACTATTACGAACTTGACATTCCTTATGGTTTTATGTCATTGGCTAGCAAACTTTCACTTTCGTTTTCTCGATTTCTAAGGATAGTATTAAAAAAAAAAATTCCACGGTCGGGAGTAGAAATCAGTTTCTATGACATCAAAATTAAAACAGAAGTAGTCGATTATTCCCAAGGGAGTATCATGGAAAACGTTCTCCATAATGTAATGCCCCCTTACTTCTACTTAGTTCCTGAGGAAAGTCTCAGAGACTAGTAGCTCCTTTAGTCCTATTTCCCCGAGGAATTTTAGGATATCTGCAGGCTTCAACTTAGGTAACTGTCCCTCTTCTATCCAGTAGTCTCCCAGGTGCTGTGCCCTAGGATTCTGAATTGCTGTGCAGTTCGCAAGTATGTGGATGGGGGATTCTCCTTCCATTCCACAAAACCTACAATCTTCTTCCTCCACTATTTTGAGCTTTTTAAGGTGCCCATTCAGGCGACAATGTCCCGTTAGGATTCCTGTTAAAACTCTTAGTGCAGTTTTGCTTTGACTTATGCATTCATTTGATCTCAACAGGCTGTAGTCACCCAGAAGAATCTTTGATTGCCTAAGCCCTACTATATTTTCTCTTTTCTTCGGCTTTACCTATTTCTTCCAATATTACATTGGAGCTGATTCCGCAAAAAGGTTCCGGCCCCCAAAAGGGTATTTCAGTCCCCCTCTTTGCTAGTTCATCTGCTATTTCGTTTCCTTCTATTCCAGTGTGTCCTGGAATCCACAGTAAGGTGACTTGGGAGCATTATTATACTCCCTTGGGAATAATCGACTACTTCTGTTTCAATTTTGATGTCATAGAAACTGATTTCTACTCCCGACCTAACCGTGGAAAAAATAGTATATACCATTCGGGAGAGATGCTATTTTGTCCTTAGTGCATTGTAGCCCTCGGGCTTCAAATTGCACCTCTGCCAAAATAACGCATTTCTCTCCCTTATAGTATAATGTATTATTTTTTCTAAAAAATAGTAGGTTTTTCTGTCATCAATATTAATTAAGGAAGGAAACCTGAAATTTGAGCCGGAAACTTGAAATTCTTAACGGGAAACCTGAAATTTTTAGCAGTTAACCTGAAATTTTGGCGGGAGACTTGGAATTTTTGGCGAGAAACCTAAAACTTTATTAACCAATATTACTGACAGAAAAACCTTCTACTTTTTTGACATTAACAATTTTTTAATAATTTTAGATTCAGACCAATGTAACTTTGGAATTATGGGTAGAATTATGCGGTCTTGACGGTTGTATTGGTAATTTGAAATATTATGAAAAACTGAAAATATACACAGTCCGTAAAGTATGGAACAAATTCATTTTTAGCTAAACAGGCCATTTTAAGAAATAATCCTGAAACACGTCGATTTTTGATTTTAATTTACCGTATTTTGAAATAATATTCTAATATATAGGGTGAATTACTTTCGAATCACCGTCATTTTTTTTTTAAATCGAACACCCCCATTTGGTCTCAATTTTCGGATTACTCTAGCTGAGCTGATTCCAAAAATGTATCACAAGTTGATTCCAATTGGTACAGGGTGGACAAAAATACAATAGTTTTGTGTGTGCTCATAAAGTAACGCGTAACATTCTTTATTAGTTAAATTAACAATATTATCAAAAATACTTATTGTCTAGCGGACAGAATATGATGAAATACATGACTTTATAAATGTTCGAACTGCAGCCCTTGTTGATTTTGACAGTAACCCAAACGGTGTACAAATTCTTGTTGAACCTTGTTTATTGTGTCTTGAGAAATATTGTTTATTGCTGTCCGAATTATCTCTTTTAATTCTTGAATATTTGCTGGTTTCGTTTGATACACAACATTCTTCAGATGGCCCCACATAAAATAATCCAAAGGATTGAAATCTGGTGACCTCGCTGGCCATTCAATAGGTCCACGTCTACCAATCCACCTGTTCGGAAAAATTTCATCCAGGTACCTTCTAACATCTACAGCATAATGTGGAGGTGCACCATCCTGTTGAAACCATAAACTTTCATCGAAACCTCCAGGATTACTTAATGAGCATACCAAAACTATAGTATTTTTGTCCACCCTGTACCAATTGGAAACAACATGTGATACATTTTTGGAATCAGCCCAACTAGAGTAATCCGAAAATTGAGACAAAATGGGGGTGTTCCATTTGATAAAAATGACGGTGACTCGAACGTAATTCACCCTGTATATTAGATTATTATTTTAAAATACGGTAAATTTGAATCAAAAATCGACGTGTTTCAGGATTATTTCTTAAAATGGTTTGTTTAGCTAAAAATGAATTTGTTCCATACTTTTCGGACACAGTGTATACATGGTGTACTATTTCAAAAAAATATGTCAATACGTTATTTTGGAGCAGTATACTTCTAATCGACTTATGCCGATGGTCCCGATTTTTTGAAAAAATGTTATTCTACATTTTTTTCGTAAACCTAATGGAAATCGAAATATTAGCAAGTTACGTTACTTTATGTACAAACTGTATGAAGTCAGTGTACGCGGCCGCCATTTTGAATATTAAAAATTTTAAAACTCCTTTTTCTCTATGCTTCCTTATAATATCATCTTGATTTTGTCAATTTTATCATACAGTCGACTCTCGTTAATTCCAACCTGCGATAATTCGAACCTCTCTATAATTCAAAGTTATCTCTTTATATTTCGAACTAAATCAATACATTTTTATGCACTTGGTAATTCCAACGAAAAAATCATTGCTATATAATAAAACGACGCGTTAATTCGAACTCATCAACACTCGACAATTCAAAGTTGCAGAGAGAAAGAGGTCGAAGATTGTAATGTAAGTACATTTTGCGACAAGTTCAAATACTTGTATCAACATACACGAGCCTTTGTTTTTGTTATGAATAGTTTAGTTCACACTTCCGCACGAATTGGTTTGTGTAGTTGTGTTACTGTTAGTCTTTCGTTGGTATGCAGAGCAAAAGTTTGTGTTAATTATGAGTCGTAGAAGGTATAAATGTTTGACGATTGCTGAAAAGAAGAAGTTAATCGAAAAAGTTGAGGAAGGTGAGAAGAAAAGTGATGTTGCAAAAGAATTCAAGATTACATTACATATTGATCAATACTTGGTAATTCGAAGTTTTATTGATCTCTCACAAATTTCGAACCATTTGATATTTCAAACATTCGATAATTCGAAATATTTTAAGAGTCCCTCGAGTTTCGAATTAACGAGAGTCGACTGTACTTGCCGCTTAAATAAACAAAATTTCAAATTGTTTAACAATTTCAGAAAAAAAAGTTTGAGAAATTTTTTTTTTTCGAATTGACTTATATCATATTATAGGTCATAACATTTTCCTCCTTTGGGAAAATGATTAGGAGATTATGGTTTCGATCAGGTACATAATATTCCTCATCGGAAACACTTGATGTTAGTAGATTTTTCAACTTCACCTCCTCAGACTGAATATTTTACGGTAATTTTCGAGAAAATATATTAAAAATAGTAGAAAAAAACCTCCTTGTTAAAAATCCATAACTCCACGCCGTATTGCAAGGGAAAAGTTGAAAATTAAACGAGATATAAATTCGAAAATTAAAACATTAGAGCTTATTAAAAACATAAATCACATTAGTGGATGAAGCAATTACTTTCATTGATATCTTTTAAGAATTTAGGAAATCCGGAGCTCGCTACAATTAGAAATTCTGAGGCGTCCCGCTTTCCATTTTCATCTTCTTCTTGTTATTAACAGCTTTTCTCGGGGTATGATATAAGAATTTTTGTACTGTTCGAGATGAGTAATACTGACGTATTTTCAGGATAACAATAAAATGTGCCACCAAGAATTATCCTTATCTTTTACTATATTTATCGCTCCGAATCGGCTCAGAGATTTTAATAAGTATAATAATGTGATATGACATTTTTAAAATTTTAATATCAATTATAATCATTTTTGATAGTCTCGTACCAAAAACTTGGGAGATTATTGAAAGATTAAAAATAAGTATGGTATTTTTTATAATTCTTTTCTTAACGCCCTTTAACGAACTATATAGGGCTCTAAAGCTGGGCCATTAAGAAGCCACTCATTCATTCCATTTCGTTTTAATTAGCTCTTAGAATCAATTTAGAATTTAAAACGACCTGTTCATTATTGTGTACAGTTTAGAGAAAAAAAAACAAATAATAAAATGGTATCACAAAAATAATACGTTGTGCCGCTCGTATTATTAAATGGTCCATCAGTTATTAAACATCAAAATTTAGTTTGTTAGGCTACAATACTGTCACTTCAGTTCTTCTTTCGTTTCAGCAGCAATGTTGGCATGCTGCCGGATCTTACAAAGTCATTTTTTAAACAAGTGTATCCATAACACATCGGCTGAAAAGTCCTGGATCTGACACATAGTTTTTTTTTCAATAGCCTGTTTTTCAGTTAGTACCAACCTTAAAAAGACAGCTGTCAAAATTTCATTATATTCTATGCAATAGTTCGTGAGTTATTGTGATAAGAGTGACGCTACTTTTAACATTTTCAAAACAAGTTCGTGTTTTAATTTTCCACTGCTTCTTGATGGGAAAAAGTACCGTTCAAGTGAAGCAATGGCTTGAAAAGTGTTATGGGTACTCCGCTCTATCAGAAACAACAATAAAACGATGGTTTGCTCACTTCAAACGTGGTCGTAGAGACACCGATGATGCGGAACGCAGTTGACGTCCAAATGAGGCAGTAACACCAGAAAACATAAAAAAAATCCAGAAAATCGTTTTGAATGATCGAAAAGTGAACTTGCGTGAGTTAGCTGATATCGAGAAGATATCAAAAATACGTATTGGATTTATATTACATGAACAATTAACTATGAGAAAGCTCTGTTCAAAGTGGGTGTCGCGTTTGCTAACTGTTGACCAAAAACAAGAACGTGTTGATGCTGCTGAGCAGTGTTTGACCATGTTTAAGTGTAACAAACCGGAATTTTTGTGTCGATATGTGTCCTGTAGGAATCACGTGATTCATGCTGACCAAATTAAAATTAGCACAACATGGCGATACCCATAAGGGAGTTAAAACGAATATCTGATTAGAAGTCCATGGATCCTAAGTTCGTGGTTTGTAAGAACATTAAAAGTTTTTATACACAATGTAATAATTATTGTGTAGAATCAGCTCTTTCATAATTCCTCGCGTGTAAACAGGATCATACAACTGGTTGTGTGTGGTAATAGTTGTCTCTGCATTATAATTATGTTAAACTTTGACGTGCTGTAACCGATAACTTTATTTTACCTGGCGCACATTGAACTAACGACTAATTCAATTCAACGATGACATAAAACTACGTAGACGTGAACTGTCAGTTCACAATTTCCATATAATTGGTTTACTACGAACAACCACACCATGTGCGAGTGGTTAAGGGAGCGGAATGTATTTGATTTCGTTTCGACGCTTACCATAATTGGTCGGCAGAAAACTTTTATTTTTTGAATTCTCTTCAAGTTTAATGCGGTTTGCGAACTTGTTTTCTGTACAATTACCATCAGAATATTACGCTTTTTATATTAAAACTCATCTCTGGGAGACTGGGAAAATGTTTCTTAATATTATGTACTAGCCAATACAGTGTGTCAATTTTAAATTCAATTTCGTGAACGAAAAGAAATGTCAAAAAAATCTCAAAACCGTACTTTTAGGCTACAGAAGAAAAACTAAAATGATATAATGAGCTCCCATCACACCACTATGCTCTCCTATGAAGAAGGGTCTAATAAATAATTGGAAGGATCACTGCATTCTAAAGAATCACGAGCATAGGCAATTGGTTAATACAGCGACGAACCTATTTATCCGTTGTGCATGGGAAAGGAGGGAATATCTTCACATCCATAAAGACATGTTACGTGTTTTTTCCAGATTGACTTGTATAATTTAGATAAACTGGTACTATGGACAGAATACCTCTCCACCCACATCAGCATGCTTAGCGAGCAGGAACATCTAGGGATACAACTGATGGAGGATATCCGAGATAACTGACACTACCAAGAAATTTGTACGAGTAGTATATACGTTTTTGGACGTAGGCTAAGCTTTTGACAACACTTCACATGAGGATATCAAAACAGCATTGAATAGAAGAGGTCTGGACAGCACAACATCCACATGGATGTTGGAACTACTCCCCACTAAAGTAGCAGAGACGAAGACGAGTTAAGACATTGTCTACATATTTACAACCAGAGGATATCCACAAGGGGGAGTAGCTTCCGCATTAATCTGGAGACTAACTGTGGACGAACTTCTGTATGGTTTGATAGGACTTGAAATATCCTGCCAAGGATTTGCCTATGACAATGTCATTACAGCCAGGGGATTATTAGATACATCGTACAGAGGGGTTTGAAATATACGAATAGCTGGTAAGCCAGTGGGACTAAACATCAACCCCACCAAAACCATCTTAATAGCCTCCACTAAAATAAGAAAATTCAACCTCAAAACCGGTAAACTTGATGGAAGCGAGGTTGACTGGAGACAGCAAGTCAGATATCTACATCTGCCTAGGACTCGTGAAGTTCTTACAATGACAGGACTAACACAGTTTCTTAAAATATTGATTAAAAGAATTAAAAGTGATAAGTGAAACAAACCCACATCTATATCTATTTAGAGAAAATGAGACTCAGTTTTCTGTGAAAGTAATTGATTGGGTACCTCGATATGCTGGATAACATCATTGAATAAATAGCTTTAGAACGTTCTACGATAAGTGAGTTTCAATGTGACCAATCACCAGACGTTATTCTTCGTTCTTTTCCTCTCCACTTCACCAGGTACATAAATCCGGCATGCCAAGGATCGGAAGTACATTTCATGACTAGAAGATATACAGGAATTAGGCTCAGACTTTTTAGTAACTGTAGCAAATGATAGAGATGGTGATTTGCCTTGCTTAAAGAGACAAGGCGGGTGGAAGTCAGTCAATATAATCAGTAGAAGATTCATCATGGAATAATATGGCTGCAGCAGAAAGAATACAACACCACTCCAACCTACACGGAAAACAAGTTGAACCTTTAACTGTTGATGTGAGATTGGAATCCTTTATTAGTATTTAAAACTATTATTCTACACGCAGGTAGTAGCTATTACTTACGAGGATGAAGCCACTAAGAGCCGTAGGCGAGTAGAGAATTGTGTTTGTAAGATACTATTCAATATATGATTCAGTTATTACAATACTGAGACCAAATATAGACCCTTTACTTGTCAAAAATAAATTAATACACTACAATCCAATCAAATCTATGAAAAAAAATAATTTGCGTTTGCCAAGGTGACATATAAATTCATGTTTTTTGGTGAACGTCGTAGGTAGATATCTTACGTTGGGTTTTCACGTAATGTATAATTCAATACGCTAAAAAGTTGTTCTTTCATCCAAGTAAGTATCCCTCTGCGTTATTCTTTCTGTTGGAAAAATCATTCGGTGTAGTTTGATTCTATGAATATTTCCGGCAGGTCCTGTTTTAGCTGCAAACGTGTCAGTATGGTGTGAGCAGATGTTTCAAATATTAAAGCGCCCTCTCGCCGGCAGACACGGCAAAAATTGTTTCTGATTGTCAAATATTCAAGAGGCGAGGGCTATAAAAATGGCGGATATAAAAGACTCGATCATTTCTTTATTGGATTAAATGTTCACTCGGAAATTCGAAAAATCCAGTTAGTTTTACGAGTTTATGGTGAAGTAATTGCTGGAAATCAATTGAATAAAATGTATATTTAG
Source organism: Lochmaea capreae (assembly GCA_949126875.1). Taxonomy (NCBI): domain Eukaryota; kingdom Metazoa; phylum Arthropoda; class Insecta; order Coleoptera; family Chrysomelidae; genus Lochmaea; species Lochmaea capreae. Next base: position 8,109,343 of record OX421406.1, on the reverse strand, counting down.
AAACAGAATTTTTACGAGAGAAAAAATATGATAATAAAAAGCGAAACAAATTTTTCTACTAAAGGAATTACAAGTTTTATAATTTATACGTTTATACAAAAGCACAAAAGAATTATTAGCAATGAAACGTCTGACATCCTAGGAAAGAGAAGTTCTGAACCAGTGGACTTGGTGGATTCAAAATAAACAGCAGATATATAGTGATGAGCAAAATTTGTTTTGGTCTTGCAGTCTTGGAATTGCGGAAAAGCAAAACCAAGACCATCCTCAGACTATCAAGACCAAGACTAAATGAACAAGAACAAGACCAAGACTAAGGTTAGATAGCTCATCACTAGGGTACATTAGTCGCCCATTACAGTAATTTTGCTAGTTGACAAGGCCAAGACTAAGACTATCCGAGTCTTGATCTTAGTCTAGCTTTGCTCATCACTACATCAGGTATACTGGTGCCTACGCAGCAACACAACAAAACTCCTGGTCAAAAAACCTAGCAAACGCTGATTAACAAAATATTATACCGAAGTTTTGTCTGGATTTCCATTACTCGATAATGTTCCATTTATTCGTTTCCCTCTTGAACTAGGTTTTCTTCTCTCTGTCTCTCTGTAATTCAGTTGTGACACCGCGGGGAGTCGTCCCGTTGAAATTATTCTCATCTCGTGCTCTTTCAACTCAACTCACAGGCAGTATCATCAACTACTTCGTTGTTTTACCTCTTTTATTCCAATCTCAGGAATGCTAGCCTCAAGCATTACATCGTTTAGGGCTCGCCAACTTTGCCAGAAATAGTGGTTGAGGGTGAACGCCATGCCAGAGTTTCTCATTTTGTTGTTGAGAATCAAACTACGTTTTGTGGATTATAACTTTGAACTTTGTTTTTAAAAAACTTCATAATTTTTAATCAACCGTTTTAAATTACAATTTTTATATTTAAATATACCTGGTGTCCAAGTAAGTTTAAGTTTTAGTATTTTTATAGAGAAATGAAGGAAATTTTATTTAACTTAAACGTGTTTTGCTTTTTGATAAAATATTTACCTCAAAACCTCATTATAGGTGTTTTTATCAATGATTGCATTTTGAAAATTAATGTGGTTTCGGTGAAATACAGTAAGTAGTGAATTTTTCTCTCCAGGAGCATGTTTTTGATGTCTGCAAAAAGTACGTAATCACTAAGAACCGAATCTGGTGAATACAGTTGATGAGGAAACAATTTGAAGCGTAATTTATCAAATTTAGCCATCGTTTTAATTGATTAGTGACACCAAACATTGTCTTGAATTCTACACCGAATTCTTCTGACTTTTGATTGTTTATTCCATTTGGTTGACTTTCACAGGCTGCTGCCCACTCAGCTGACCCTTATTTTTTTTCAGGTGCTTGTTAGTGGAACCGTATTTCATCCTGGTAGAGATAGTTTTCTATTTCGAACTGCTCCAAAGTTTCTACAGAAGCGTTGTGTATAAATAATGTGCAATTTCCATTCAAAACGAACCACAAAAAAACTAAATTGTACTAAAATAATTGTCGACAAAATATGAAAAAACTTATCCAATACTAAACCGAATAAACCTCGTATAATAAACACAAATTAGCTCAATCCCTTTGACCCGCTTCGTCGCCATTTTTTCCACTTACCTCGGCAGGGAAGGCATATCCATTTATGGAATGTTCAGACCCGAACTGATCGTGCAGACCGTAGTGGATGTGGATCTCTTGGAATTGATATTTGTAGGAGAGTGGACCGCCAGTTACATTTATGTGTTGCCTGGTGTCGTTTTCTACTGTGAATATCACGCTGTGGCCGGTGTTCATCATCGATCCGCTTACCTGCAACAAGAATAAGATCCTTTATGATGACCATTTGTATTCAAGCTCAAAATATTCTTTGTGAACAGCAAATTTTCTCGTCGATCGTAATGCTTTTGATAGATGCAGATCTAGGACGAGAAAACGATTAAAAAAAATAATAAATATAAAAACCTTTATTGATATATATATATTTATCATTGAGGTGAATGTTCTGATTGTCCAAGAAAAATGAGCAGTCCGAAAATTTTATTTTTTTTCCAAGTAAAAAAAGTGGCAATGTACAGAGTGTCTCCAAAAGACATGCTATAAATTGGAAGGAAAAATAATAAAAAGTTCCAACAATGAGTGTGTAAGTTCCAAAATGGTGAGGGAATGCTTAGACAAACTCAATGAACTAGGCTAGATCCTTACTGTGGATTCCTGGACTACAGGGAAATGGAATATCAGATGAACTAGCAAAAAGGGGGACTGAAACACCCTTTTGGGATCGAAACCTATTTGCGGTATCAGCCGCAAAGTAGTATTGGAAGGAATAGGCAAACCCGAAAAAAGGAGATCTGGCTATTGGAAAAATTAGGTCTTGGACAATCAAAGATACTTCTTGGTTCCAGTTGAGATCAAATGAATGCCGAAGTCAGAGTAAAACAGCACTAAGAGTTCTAACATATGTCCTAACAGGACATTGTCGCCTGCATGGGCACTTGAAAAAGCTCAATATTGTGGAGGAAAAAGAATGTGGATTATGTGGCATGGGAGGAGAAACCTCCGTCCTCATACTTGCGGATAGAACACCAAGGATAGAAAGACACTCACCTAAACTAAAGCTTACAGGCATCCTAAACTTCCTAAGGGAAAAAGAAGCTACTCATCTCTGAGCGTTTCCTCAGGAACTAAGTAGGGAGGCGCAATAGATCTTTCAGGTCTCAGTAAATGTCACCCTAATATATATTTTATAATTTCGGGGCCCGATAACGAAGGCCCGTGGGCAAATTTTTATAAGAAGAGCAAATCTTTTTTTTTTGGGACACGTGCCAAAACAGGAACACATCAAACTCCTGGTCAAAAAAACCTCGGGTTTACTCATCCGTCACTGTACCCTAAGGAAGCATACAATCGGCATATATAGAAAGGAACCTATCTGTAGGCTGTGCATTGAAGAGGAGGGAACAGCCTCTCACATTATCTTAGATTGTGAAGCATTAACTCATTGGAGATATAGGCTCCTAGGATTAGAATATCCAAGGGAGGATTTCTCCAAGAAAAACCTAGTGAAAAGACTGATAAGGGCCACTGGTCTTTTCACATAAACGGCACAACCAAGAGAACAAAAAGCCTAAAGGCTGAGGTGCCGAGGACTCTAAGCCTCTGACTGGTGCTGAGCCAATCAATCATCAATCAAACCTTATTTTTGTCTTGTGTATCTGCTTCAATTTATAGCATGTATTTCGGAGACACTCTGTACAATTTACACTTGACTTCTTGTGGTAGAAAGGGAGCTAATTGAGGATAAGGAGGTATAGGAAAAACGGTAGATATATTTGAATAAAATATATCGAGTGACTAGTCTATTTTATTTTTTAAATTATTCCGTTTGATATAATAAGTGTTCAGGAAAAGCCATATGAATAAAAGTTGTTCGATTTTACCTATAACAAGATTATAAGTGCAGTAACGGACGATTTGTATTCTGCGAAGCTGACGGAATGGGAAAAGATGGTAAAGTGAAGTTTTTGTGGAGAATATTCGATAAGGTCTGAAGGTAATGGAATATGTTACTATTATATGGAAACGTGCAAATGTTTTTATATTTTCGAATACATTTTTGATTTTTGTTCGAAGTAGTGTTTCTATATCACTTTAAACCTTCAACAGAACACATTAGATTTAAAAAAGGGTAGCGCATTATAAAATTGAAGATATCAACTTTTGTCGATTTTTAGTTATAGATTTATAATTTTTAAACTAATTGTAAGTTTGTCAAGAAACTGATACACAAAAAACCAAATCTACCTCCCACGTCAAACGTTTGAACAGGTGGATTGATTGACTAGTTCGGCACCACCAATCAGATGCTTCGTGTCCTCAGCACCTTAGCCTTTATGCTCTTTGTGCTCTTGTTTGTACCGTTTATGTGAAGAGACCAGTTGTTCTTATCTGGCTCAACAGTCGTTTCACTAGGTCGTTCTTGGAGAAACGCTCCCTTGCTACTTCTGGAAGTCTATATATCCAATGAGAGTGCTTCACGTTCAAAGACAACCGACAGATACGTTCATCCCTATATATTCCAATTGTATGCATGTGTTTCCGTAGAGTACATTCTTTATCTGGCCCCAGCAGAGGCTTCATTCATTCATTCATTCGATTGCGTTCTGCTCAGCAGCTCATGCAATTGAACTGAATCTTTGTACCATTTCCCATAGTATCCATTCCAGAAGCTTTGTGTCTTATATATAGACCACTAGTTTGACTGGAGAGATTTTCAGTAGTTGTAATGGTTGTATTATTTCCTCTCCAAAGTTCTTTCGCCTGAGTCCATGTGAGTTCTCGCAGAAGCAGAGTATGTGAGTAGGTGTTTCATCATAGAGTTCACATTTCCTGCACATAAGTTCACTAACTTTGCCCATTTTGTGCAGATGTTTCCTCAGGGTGCAGTGTCCAGTTACCAAGTCTTCAAATGTCTCTTACTCAGTTTCAATAGCTTGGTTGAGAGTTCCTTGTCTACCTTGTTCAAAACTCTTTGTACGGAGGTGTCCTTGTGTCGACCTCCATTTGAGTTGGTGTTCCCGATTTGCCCTCTTAAACAATCTTTTGTGATTTCACAAAACGGTTCCGGGCCTATGAAGTCTGCTTTAGAGCCTTCTTTAGCTAGCTGGTCTGTCATTTCATCACCTGCAATCCCCTCATTGTGCCGGCACCCATATTAGAGACACTTTGTTGTCTCTTGCCAGCTAGTTGAATGGAATTCTTTACAGTTTTTTACCAGTCTAGACCTACTTGTTGGGTTGCTGATAGCTTTAGGCAGAGCCTGGCTGTCAGTGAATATTTTTAATTTTTTGTCCGGTGTATCCTCTCCGGCAATCGTCTCTGCTTGAAACACAGTCGTATATCGGCCAAGGCTAAGGATCATTCTCTTTCTAGGTCCTTTTATACCAGCCCCAGTGCCATGGTTTGTTTTGGAACCATCAGTGAACCAGATGATATCTCCAGAATTACCTGGATGCATCACCTGTTCCCTAGATAGGATGATGATATTCACTCGCTCAGTGAATATATTCTCCTGTGTCATGCTATCAAAACTCATCTGAAATATGGGTTCATCTAGTATTGTCCCAGTATAAGTGTGTCCTTCTCGAACATTGTTAGTTCTAAAGGAGGAAGTCCAATAAGCCGTCCCCGTGCTGTTCATTGCCCCGGTAATACCAAGGAGAGCTTGTCTTTGAATTGCAGTTAATATATTCACTGCAGAGGACACTTCTGTCCTCCCCCACCAGACTATTGATCCATAGGGGGTCTTTGGCCTTATCACAGTTGTGTAAAGCCAGTGAACCACCTCAGGTTGTATTCCCCAGGTTTTGACCATAACTCTTCTACATTTCCAGAAAAGCCTAGTCGCCCCAGTAGTAATTTTTTCCAGGTGTGCCTTCCAATTCAGCAGAGGCTTAATATTTCGGAATCCACTTAACTGTCTATCTATTGTGGTGTTCCAGAGTTAAGAGTTGAACGGGTTTGTTTGAAACAATTTATCTCTACAGGGTTATACAATGTACCAAGTTTGGAGTTTGTAGGTAATTGTTTTTCTGAGATCTGCTTAAAAACCTGTGTAAACAGCGTCATCTTTAAAGAAGAAGAGTTTCTGGACATCCTATATGAAACATATTTTGATTTATTTTCCTTAAAAGAAGGAAAATTGAAAATCCCGATTTCGCAAGATGTCCTTCAGTCCCTTTTTTCTGTAATTAAACAGAAAATAAATATTTTCGCATGCCTGTGGGTTGATTACAAAATAATTTCGTACCTACCACAGAATTATAGAATTTTTTTTTTATAAAACTTCTGGAATTCTCGACACTCTTAAACATTTTACAAAATTTAATGGAAATTGCATTAAGCTTTATAAATTATGAAACATTTGTCTGAGATTATCCCTAGCCATATTTATATAATTGACAATTCCATTCGGTGAACATACCCTCAAAATGATCCCGTACCCTCTTAGACCTCAAAGCCCTTTCCGAGTATTTAGATTCTAGTTGGAAACGTGGAGATACACGTAAGGATATAATATTAAGCTCATCTATCCGCATCACGCAAAAGCGCCATCTATAATAAGGCGTCGTTGAAATGACAGACACATTCATACGGTAGTTCCGTAATCCCGGCAATCGTCACTGCGACCCGGAGTTTAGCACATGACAGGATGGAATAATATTGTTGAAGCTTTTACACGACATTTTCTGGAAAAAGGCCTACTCGATATATTTTGGTAGATGATATATTTGATTAAAGGATGAATAGGGTAAATATTACACTGATAAGGGAATAAAATTGTTCCTTTTGCACAGGAAATTTGTTAACATTGAATAAATGATAAAATGAATGATCTACAGCAGTTTTTTATGCAAATTACTTTGTATGCTAGCATAGCTAATTACGCTCCTTTGTGGTGGAATTAAAACTATAAAAATAAAATAATTTTAGTAATGACCTGAATTTTTACAAGACCAAGACCATCCTTAGACTAGCAAGGCCAAGACTATACGAGTTTTGGTCCTGCTGTTTCTCTGGGCCTATTTTTTTCCGGTAACTACGGTTTTTTTTTCCAGTGCCTCACAGATAAGATATGGATTACGGTCTTGATCTCCTTGCCAAAAGGTCTGCAGCTAGGATCTCCGTTATGCAGCTTCATTGTATGCAGATGGTCTTCTACCATTAGATATCTTATGATATCTTTAGTCCTTGTACCAGGTCTCACCTCGCGGAATTGTCAGTCTGTTTGGGTCCTACAGTCTTCTCTTTGTGGTATCTCTACCTGACATTCAGGGCCGGGGAGAAGTTTAGTGGCCATATAGTCCTTAATATACAGAGCATTTCAGTGAAAACTATCCACCCTATATAATTGTCAAGGCGTCACTTTTATGAAAAAATGAATAAACTCTTCCAAAATCATATAAAAGGGATGTCTTTTTGCTCATATAAAGACGTTATGACTTTCACCCCCTACCCCCTATGATCACCCCTAATCTTCACCACAAGAGGATGACAAAAATATATAATACATAAGTGAAACGTCAATCAGTTGGGAGAATTATGTGAGTTGGATAGTTTTCATTGAAATGCAATGTATATGGGTCCAGATCTGTTTTGTTGCTCAAGTTGTTCTGAAGCCTCAATAATACCATCCTTGCTTCTCCCGTTATCACTAGATGTGGTTGTGGAAGACCAAAAAAGGCTTCTAGCGCTCGTCTTTGTCCACCATATCAAAGACACACATGGGTTTACTCACTACACTTTATATCCAGTGTATCATGTGCATGACTTAACTTCCTTGTTTTGCCACAAGTTCGCCTTGTCATCATGAATGTGGTCTCTGATCTCGTTGCTAATTTTTCCGGTATAACCGGAAGTAGCAAATATATGGCAATATTTTCATTGAATAGTTCACTCTCCAAAAACCTTTCATTCCAATTTTCATGATTCAGATACAGATTCAGTTCTCGAGATATTTTTAATTGACTGTTTATCTGCCGCACCCTGTGTATTATAATTTCTAATATATTTAATTCTAAGTTCAAAGATAATTTCAAGAATATCATTTGTTAAAGGAAAAATATGTGGTTTGTGATCCTTCTTACTTACTCTATGTTTATCTATGTGAAGTGGACGAAGATTGGGGTCGAAAAGCAGCTTATTGGGCTCTAAATTAACTGGAGACTGTCGTCTACCCTTGTTGCATAACGACCATTCGGGATTTATAAGACCCCAAAAGGCGGGACCTGAAAAAGAAAAATGTGTTGTTAATACGTACTTTCGACACTTGTTTTCAAATTTAAACTGAGCAATTGGAGGAATAATAATATATCACATAAATATTGTATTTGAAATTCTACTAGTTTTACGAGACGTTCTTTGTATATTTTCAACGTAAGTTTTGAAAAAAGAAAACAATGCTAATACTCTCTCGATTAAGATGGTTCCTTTATTGCGTTATCCTACATCATTTCTATCAAATTACAGCATCAAAATGAAGATCCTGTCTTGTTTTAATTACATTACTTCTACCTTATAATTTGATTCATTGAATTTACTTCCTCTTTAGTAACTAATTTAATTTATTTGGCCTAAGTGTCAGTTTAAAGGATGTTTTTACTTAAAGGAACCAAAAAGCGAACAGCGCAAAATTGGAAGGTAACAAAAAACATAATATACATTTCTTTGAAATAAAATTGCTCAAAATCAAATACTTCTTACAATATTAATATAGCGAGATATTTTCTGTCAAGTTGATTTTTGTCAATACGTGTTAGGCGGACTCGTCAAACTGCACTAAGAGTTTTAACAGGAATCATAACGGGACATTGTCGTCTGAATGGGCACCTTAAAAAGCTCAAAATAATTGAGGAAGAAGATTGTAGATTTTGTGGAATGGAAGAAGAAACCTCCATCCACATACTTGCGAACTGCACACCAATTCAGAATCCTAGGGCACAGCACCTGGGAGACTACTGGATAGAAGAGGGGCAGTTACCTAAGTTGAAGCCTGCAGATATCCTAAAATTCCTTCGGGAAATAGGACTAAAGGAGCTACTAGTCTCTGAGACTCTCCTCAAAAACTAAGTAGAAGTAAGGGGGCACAATAGATTTTTTAGGTCTCAGTGAATGGTACCCCAAAATACATACATAGGCGGACTCGTCCATCACACTATGTTGGTCTCGAAATAAATGAATTAGCAGTTATTTTGTTACCATAAGCAAGAATGTGAGCTCTAATATATCTTATAGCCGTGATGCTCTTTCTTTCCTTCTTGCTTCTAAAAGGGTTATTGCTAGTCTCTATCCAGATAAACTTAGATTATGTTACAAGGGTCGATTTGACCGGCTGGTCTTACTATACTACCACCTATAAGATCTTTCGTACGATGCTCTAAGTTCCTTTCCCCATTTTTCGACTTCTTCTACTATACGGCCTTTTGGGATAACACACAATGGTTTTGGTCCGGTAAAAGAAGGACAAGCTCCTTCTCTGAAACTTGGTTGTGACTAGCCAGCTTCTTGAGGATGGAGACCATTTGAAACGACAGTCCAAGATGATGCGCGGGATTATTGAATTGTGGATTTAAATATAAGAAGTTAGATAATCGAATGGTACCGTGATTCAAATGAAACTATAATTTATTTAGACGAAACTTGTTTTGATACGCATGATGTTGTTCGAATTTATAAAAAACATAAGTGCAGGCCATTGGGCGGATTTTTCCTACAAAGGGATTAAAAATATGGGTCATTACATTAACTTTAGAAAAACTATAACTAGAGCGCGGTTAGTAGTTGGATGGTAACCACCGTCTTAGAGCCAGTACAGCCTGTAGGCATTATTATATCAATGAGCACGAGGTACAGTAAAGATATGCTGTATTTCGGAGGATACGTAAGACCAAGGTCCCGAGTCCCATGGATGTTGGGCTAGTGGGTTCGGAAAGAGGTGTCGGTGATTAGTCGCAAAAAGAAACCGACGTTAAAAAACAAATGAAAAAAAAGGGAAAAAAACCAAAGACTAAATAGAAACTTTCTTTGTTAATATAGCAACGTTACCGATTCTTAAACAAAACAAATTCGTACAAGAACCGTTACTAAATGGAGCGATCAAGAAAACACTTCTATCTATATTTTTCAGAGAGATTGCACAATCTTTCTTGGCGTCAGACTCGTGGCGATATAGATCGGGATGTTCAGACTGTATATTGCCCACTCATTCACTTTGGATTTGATTTGATCGCAAATCTTTCCGATATTTGAATCTCTTCATATCGTAAACGTAATATTTTTCATCCAAAAAATAAATTCATTCGATTTTTATAATTGGTAAAAAAAAACACGTGAATACATCCAACCCATCAGATAATTTTCGGGTCCAAAATAAATATTATTTTTGGTCACTTGTAGCTTTGATTGGGGCTAGAACGTTACTCAATTAAAAGAGAAAGGTTTTTTTGTTACCCCTAAGCGTTCAATATCACACACCTACACTTATTGACATTGAAATCGATGCTTCTATTGTTTTCAATTTCAGCCCGACTTTATTCTTGTTAATATTCAAATTAATATTAGGATTAATCTGATTCTTTTGTGAAGAAAAAAAGAGTTCAATGTGGATGTCAGGTTATTTGAAAGGATAAAAGGGAATGTCATTCGCTTGGCTATTGTTTGCAACTCCACGGTTTTTAAAAATACAGAAAAAACAAATTAAAACGCCACAGCTTACGCATCGGATTAAAATTTTGTTTTGTTTTTATATACTTTAAACTTTTAAAGCAAAACTCGGTAGTTATTTACTGGAAGGGGGCTTTTCTTAATAAATTCTCCTTGTGTTATCCAATTTTACGAAACATCTGTGTCAAGTTCTTATCGTACGAAATCAGGAAGTGTTTGCCATTAATCATTCTTGGCTACTTTATTTTCACACCATACAGAGTATATCAGCCAGAGATATAAAATGAGCACCTTTGTAGTCATAACCGTGCTGGTTATATTTCATAGGAAACAACAAAAAACTTTTAATGTCGTTATTCTTGATCTTGAGGCAAGTCTTTATTAATAAAATCTGTCAATAGTCGTACTTATTTGAAGATATTTGAAAAAAGCTTAGACTAGAGAAACAGAGAGGACTCGTAATGTGACAAGCGACGTGTTCCGTTCAGGCACCAATGCGGTTTGACCAGAGGCGTACCATTATGTTGGAAATAAGCAACAAGAAACAATAAATGAAATCTATTAAATGTTAAGTTTTTATTCAACTATAATAATAAAATAAGGAAATTGTTTTATTTCTAGACAATACAATTACAATATAAATAAATATAATAGTAGGTAATTAATACTAAAATCACTAATTCATAATTTTAACTAAACAAACTAAACTAAAAATATATACCTAATATAACTATAGCTTATGTGTATTACTGAACCTTAAATAATATTAATTTCGTATATTGTTGACGTACGGGGTCCTTAACTTCCGATATTTTTTTAGTAATAAAATAAATCCTTATATTTAAATATTTCAAGATTAATGCCTGAATTAAAAAGTAAATGTGGTTGTTGTTGTTCTCAGCAGCGTGGTCTTTTAAACCAGAAAAACAGTTTGACTCATGGCCTGATGCAGAATTTTATTTTTTGAAATATCTATAAAAGCACTCTTTTGCATTTTTTTTCATATAATCTAATAAAATATTCAGCCTTTCTACAAATCTTTATAACATCCTGTGATGGATATGTTAGCCCTCCTCGAGATTTGTTTTCTATTAAGGAATTTAAGAAATTGGCTTTTCCCCTATTACAGCAGTTAAACAGCGTTCACATTTCAAAGATTTTTGTAAGTGCCAAAAAACAAATCCTGCAATATATACAACAATTTGATGTGAACATTCGCTTATTACAGCTGGATTCATTATATACTCATGATCCTCCCATACACTTTGCAGGGAATAATGTTCTTGGGGCTCACTATCTGTAAGCCGTGAGTGACTCATATTAATATTATTTTCAGGTTGGCTTTGACTAGATCCCACCAATATAGGTATCCCCTCTAATGGAATGCAGTTACCCAAACCCCCCTTTCGAATTTCAGCTCTAACTATCAATCTTTTAAAAGCAGCAGTGAACTGCCTACAAGTGGGGTTGTTATTCCAACCACCTCGTGAACGTATGGATGAAAAAAATAGTTCAATGTGATCCTGGCTAACTTTATACATTGGAAGATAGATTAATTTCTTTTCTTCACACACCAAGTCATTATACATCAAAAGTATATTTTAACACGTTCATAAAGATTATTATTACAAATCGTACCGCACGCCTCTGGGAATTATTGCTTATCCTATGATTTGAAACTGATTAATTACCAAAACTTGAATGAAAACATAAAATAAACAAACTCAACTGGTAATAATTATGATTCTGGAATTGGGACACGTACATTATACAAATACAAAATTGATTAATAATAGAAAACAACTTGAAATATGATAAAATACAACAAGTATTATTTGGTGCTTTTTTTACTTACTTATGAAACGGAATACCTGGTTCCTTTTTGTTACTACGACTTTTACACTGGTATGCAGCACAAAAAACCATTGTAAAAAACTCCCTATCAAAGTTCTTTTCAGTTATAAATCACACAAAAACTGATTAAAACAGACGTGGTGTCACACAAGCTTTAGTCACCAATCTAATGGCGGACGGTCGGTAACCAGGCACAGTTTATTATGATTGCTTAGGTTGCTAGTTACGCGTCCTCTCTCTTCTCTTGTCTAAGGAAAAAAGTAATATTTTGTTAGAAACTAGTAGAAAACAGTGTACAAACTATGATATCAGAACAGTTGGTCACTCCAAGGCATTTGGAAAGCAGAGAATTTGATTTTGGATTAAATAGATTCATACTTATCGGTAGATAGACCAGAAGAGACAACCTCTCCAGAATTCAAAGACTATCCCGTATAAACAAGTATATCACAGGAACAATGGAAACCTCTCAATTTAATGTGAAGAATCAATAGTGGAACCAAAAATTATGGACTTATCTGTCAGTTGTGCATGGAAGGGAAGGAAATAACCTCACACATTCTCTTCGAATGTGAACGAATGTGAAGCACAGACTCATTGGAGGTATAAACGGCGCCCAAGGGAGCTTTTCTCTAAGAAGGATCTAGTGACAAACCGTATATTATTTCACAAGAAAATACCTGGTTACTGTTAAGTCCTGCTTTTTCTCGAATGGGCAATGTTTTAGCACTGAAAAAACTATAGTTTTCTCTTATAGAAGATCTTCACAAACTCTCAAACTAAACAATACGTTAATAAAATCTACAAATTCGATTAACTTTCTTGGTCTCCATATTGATAATGTCCTTAAATATTCTGTTCATATAGATAGTTTAGTGAAAACATTTGCTATTATATATGTTTCTTTAATTTCTTCTTCTACTGCATCACTTGCTTCTTTCTGTTTGAATCTCACCTTCGCTAAGGTTTGCCTTTCTGGAACTCTTGTAGTTTTTACCTCTTTGATTTTACTTTCAGATTACAAAGATGGACAACTTGTTACTTATTTGGTTGAAGTAGTAGGACGCATTTTATTTTATTTCTCTTCGCATTGTTTATGTTGAAAAATCCATCAAGAACATGTTCACGATTCAACTGAAAGCCCAATTCATAGTTATCCTGCTGGAAAAAAGGTTAATTTTTTAACAGTTTACCTTTATAATTGAAAGAGGTCAATACATACAAGGAGTTCCGAAGTTTGACGTTTTTTCACGACAGACGTAAACGGCCAGCGGGCACGTCTCCTCCATCTGCTCCGGGCCTAAGCCATAGTGATCATTATAATAAAATTATAATCAATAATTTCCGTTCACTAGATATAGTTCTTCTTAAGTTTTAAAATTGACACACTGTGTATAAAATTCCTTTATATCGCCCTGTCTTTTAAAGTGGAATAAAATCTTTACGACCTATGAAAATATAAATTCCACTCGATTGCCAAAGCCATTTCCGCCTCTCTTATACTCAATTTTTGGTTCTCTTGAGTTTAACTGGTTAATATGCTTTTTTTCGTCACTCAAAATGGTGTGGAATTCGCTCCTCAATGAAACTGAGGGCAAAGTTCTACATTCAATGAGTGTTGGAAGTAGAATATTTTGAAAATACACAATTGATAATATTTTTAATGATGACAAAGTTCAATGATTCCCAGTAATTGTTCGGGACACTCTCTGCTAATAATTTCGAAACTAATCGAATCGAATAACAAAGAAATACTTCCTGTTGAGTGACATTGCTATGTGCAACAGCCTCGAATAAACTCAAACAATAATTGAAATCGGGGTTGGTAAATTGCGCACAGCGGTCAGTTTGTAGACAGGTATACCCAAAATGTTTCTTTTTCATAGGTAAATTGCGCAAAAGTGACCCTAAGGAGGGTCTAGGTGAATAGCATACAACTTTCTACCGATTCCACGAATTTTAAAAATCACCAGAGATTCAAAGGATTATCCCCTAATGACTTTACGATAACAATTTGAGGTGTAGGTACATAGATCAGTTTAGTTTTTGCATTCGTGTTAGTAAGTTCGTCCGATTTCTAAAATGGAACAAATGCTGAGTGAAAAGAACAAAACGCTAACAATAATAGGAGCTAAATTTCGCAAAGGAAGAATCCTTGTTTCCCTGCAAAACTCATTGGCGTTGCACAAATAAAAATTGCAAAGCCAAAATCTATACCATTAATGAGAAGGATATCATCGACAGGGATCTCATCCATAATCATGATATAGATTCCGCAAAACTGTGTCGTGAAAAAATCAGTAACAGCCTAAAAAGGAAAGCTGAAGAAGAAATATCAGTTACACCATTGAAAGTGATACATAAGGAGATAAAAGGTAAGAAATGTCAATGTGCTTAGGCATAATTGAGGTTAATATATTCTTATATTTTCTATAAGTTCCTTGTGGCATTACTTGTTATTTTTTCTTATTTTCTTGGGAATCAAACCACAATATGTTTTTTGTTATGTGTCAGATAGGGACCAAAAAATTTTTCATTAATTCATTATTAGTTAATCTTGACAACGGTAGCTGGAACGCTACCGAAACGTTGAAATAAAAAAGTAAAAAAACATATTGTGGTTTGATTCCCAAGAAAATAAGAAAAAATATTCTTATATTGTTCAGAAACCCCCGAAGTTCTTCAAGTTCTTACATTAGTGGACATAGAATACATACGGAAGAACTTATACAATGCGCGTCGAGCATATTTACCTCCGTTGCCTAAAAGCGTGCAGGACGTTCAAGAAGCATTAGACTCGATGTCTTTTAAAACGATACAAGAAGAAAGTTTTTTAATAACAAACGATCGAGAAAATAACATTGTAATATTGTCATGCTTCACAAATTTAAATTTTTTGTGTTCTGTAGAAGTAGACGGCACATTTCAATATTGCCCAAAGTTTTTCTACCAATTGTTCACTCTACACGGATTTAAAAATGGACAGTATGTACCAGCGGTTTTTGCATTACTTCCATCTAAAGCCACTTCTAATTATGTTAAACTGTTTTCAACAATTCAGATTGAATGTTCAAAATTTGAATTAACGTTAAATCCAAAGAAAATAGTTGTAGATTTTGAAGATGGAATACATTCAGCGCTGTATACGGTTTTCCCTGTATCTGAAATAGAAGGATGCATTTTTCATTTAAAACAGGCCTGGTACCGGAAAATTCTCCAATTAGGGTTGTCCGTAGAATATCGTAATCAAAAATCGGAAGAAAATGGCTAGAACATTTGTTTGGTTTACCTTATTTGCAACCAGAGCAAGTAAGTGACAGGTTTTGCTTTGAAATGATGGCTGAAAAATCAGTTAGGTATATATTCGTATGTTACAGTAAAAGTTTCTTATTAAAATTGCATCTTTTAGCGAAAGAATGTTATCAAAGTGGTGCTATAAATTCATTTAAATTGTTGATCTGACTATTTAGGTCGGTATAATTTCAGTTAGACATGCAACAGTTATGTAAATTGATTCTATTAAGTATGCATAAAGGAATTTCCTGTTTTCAGTTTAAACTCATTCGATACAATCGAAATTTCCAAGAAAAAAGACACAAGCTCGGCAATAGAGAAATAATTTCTTGGTTTTTGAGGTTATCGGCTGCTACCTCAATAGATAAGTAAATTTTCCCAAAACTGCCAGTTAATAAATAAAAAAAAATCTTCCAGTGTTCAATGTACATAACCTTTTTAATTATAAACCATTTCAGAACACATGACTTTGACATGTCGGCTATATTGTGCTGCAGGGCAGCTGAATCGATTAGTTGGAGCTGAACCTTGTTTGTTTGTGTTTTTTTGATGAAAAATTTACTGATAGGTACACTAACTATAAAACGTCAAGAACACACACGCCAAGGAAAAAATTGTGAGTCTCTGAGACGGCCTCGTTTTAAAGCACTAATCTAAGCATTGTGGAGTTCCTCAATTGAATAGTCACCTCGTTTCGTTGAAACAGCCGGCAATCGAAAGATACCTAATCTCTTTCTCCCAGCATTCCACACTTAACAACACTAGAAAAAGATGGCCTTTTAGATACCTTTAACAACTAATTGTTAATTGAAGTCTAACTATTATCCGTTGTTTAAAAGTCAACCAGCCCTACAGCACAATATGTCGCACATGTCAGTGACGTCATTCCGGAATGGTCTATAGCTGATAGGATACTATATCTAAAGACAAATAATATGCCGTTACAACCAGATGAAATTTATATATTCCATTGTTCGCGCAAAGATATCTTTACAAATCCACTTACCGACCAGATCCTAAATAAACTCAAACAACAACAAACAAAGGAAAAAATCCCAAAATTAAATAAAATTATCAGGATGGTTTTTCCGCATGATATCTCCGGATACGCGATATCAAAATTACCAAAAATGAGAACAGGAGGAAGGAAGATTGTGTTAATTGAAAGGGTGAGTTTTGATGAGAGCTAATTGTAGTTAAGACCAGTAAGGGCCACACTGATTCGGAATTATAAACGTCGTTGGTGGAGCAAATAATATATTTCCAAGGATTTAATGGATGAAATTTTTTTATGAAAAGTTAAATAATATAAAATAATTGAAAATAAACAGCCAGAGACTGCCAACCGAAGTGAAAGTACAAACAAATGAACCCCCGGGATAAATGTAAACTTTTACCAATGAATCCCTCTTAAAATGTTCGACAGTAATTTCCACAAATAGATTGAACCCTATCAAAATTTTAATCGTAGGTTCGCCTATGCTAGAAGGAGATTTGTACAAAAAAATTGAACCCTCACAAAACTTTCATCGTACGTCTTTGTTAGAAGGAAATTTCAACACATAAATGAACTCTTTCATAAAATTCCATCGTGCGCCCATGGTATAGTTACCCAAAAAGAGTCCCATTGGCGTATAGGTGAAGGATACGCGGTGATGTTGACATCACTAACCCGTAAGTTATTCTCCCACTAGCTGGCCAATTTATCATTGCAATCCGAATAAAATAAGATCCTTTCTTGGACGCTCCGCGCTCCCTAAAACCGAACAGGACTTAAGCTTTGCCCCGTTGTTCCGTTAGGAATTATTATCACCTAGCGTAGGAATTACCTATCCTTTGAATTGCTCTACGGGTAATATACAGAGCTATTATACTCACCTTAACTATTAAGATTAATTGGACAATCAAGAGGATCGATCAACAGGACTATAGTGAATGCCAAATAAAGTTGCGTTTACGTCACCAAGGTCATAATTGTTTATACTAAGTCTATATTAATCCTATGCTGTCAACATTTCACATGTCAGTTTCTGTCATCGAAAATACGTTCATCACTAAAACATATTTTATTTCATTGCTTGTGTTTTTATTTTTATTATATTTATTTATTAATATATTTGGTAACACTGTAAGTAATAATCTTACCAGTTTTATTGTAGAATTCCTTACAAAAACGGAAAACACAAATGGAACAAAAATATTAAACCATATCAACCATACTAAAGACCACTGCAACCGGACCGATCCACACTATAATGTCGATCAAAATTCGTTCTTGGCTTGATTTCGGTCCGTTCTTGGTCTGGTAAAATATGATGATCAAACAAGAAAGGTGAGTGTGTGGTTCAAGAGGAACTTGGTTATTACACACATACATTTCTCACTTAATAATTTCCTACGAGCCGGGATCGGACCGAAAAAAGTAGAGAGATGCTCAAAATGTTGTTCATTAACTTATACAACAAGCCATGCGATTTTTAAAACTGCAATACATTCTGCAACATTCTGCTCAATTCTTCTTATCTCTGTGGTAGGTAATACTTTCTTTTAATTCCTAGATATTGTCAGGTTTTGTTTTATAAACGATGTTTTTGAAATGAACCGACAGGAAATAATCTACAGTCTGAAACATATTTATGTAAAATAATTTTCTCTCTAGTACCGTTTCTGATGAAAACTTGTGATGAAGAGTTATTAAATTCTGTTTTCCAAATAATTTAAAAACTTTTGCACCTTTTTTAAATTGTTGATGAAGCCAGAAATAACATATATGGTTTTGACATTCAGATAAACTTTTTGCTAAATATAAATTTGTTTGTTGCTGAGCGTTCTACGTTCCAAAAAGTAAACAACAAAGTACAAACCTGACGAAAACTGTCAGTGGGACATTAGAAAAAGACGTAAGACACATTGCCGATACGAAGGGAACGTTTGCATCGTATTTTGAACGATATAAATTCGCCCGATTGATAGGTCGCGCCTGCACGTAAACTAAACATCAAACAATCAAATTTTTCTGTCAAAGATTAGAGTGAACGTTTGTAATACGTTTAAACAGTTGATTATTGTGATATTTTGATTAGGATTAATCACAGACCTGCCTTTTTTTCCATTTCTTCCAACGTAATGTGTTAGAAGGACATTAACAATCAATGACGCACACCAAAAAGGCTATTATATGAACTCTAAATAATTTATTTTGACCAGATTCTATTGAATTTTCTATGGAAAAAAAAATTATTTAAAGAACTTAATCTTGTGAATTACTAAATGATCTTATCTCTATATCTACATCTAATTAAGTTCCTCTAATAATAATTTCATACGATTCAGCCATATACAAAGTTACCTGAATCTCGAACTATCAAGATGAATTTGACGTGAACATAAATATTGATAGAGCAAACAATGTTTGACTTGAGTTCATGTGCCTCTGCTTATCTGTTATTCGGTAGTAAAACAAAGTTCAAACACTGTTAATTGCTTTAAAAGCTGCTTTAACCTGATCGAGTTTAACGACTCGAAGTTTTGCGCTGAGTTTGATTTTTCGATCGCGAGAGCTGACATTAAACTGCATACTTTAAAACGGGCTATATCGAAGTTTAGGGCCGATGAAATGTTATTTTCAATTTTAAAGTTCGATTAATTAGGGAACATAAACGTTTCTAGTGAAAATTATTGTTGTTTGTTGTGGCTTTCTGTGCATTTAGTTACACAGAGTTTTCAACAACGTGATGCTCCCACTAATTACGTGGTTTCAACACAAAATCGTGCTCATTTCAACACACTGACACTTTCACAGAATTTCAAAAAAAATTTTGTCTGCTCAGAAATACGCGGCAAATTTGAAATATTCTCATGTGGGAGCTCTATCTCGGCTATGTCGCGGTCAGCCAAGCCTGGTTTAACCCCGTGAAGTCCAACCTCGGCTATCCTATCGACAGCTAGGACTGGCTAAACTCTGAGTAGCCCTGCCTCATCCATCCTATCGTAAGCCAAGCAAAGGACTTGAAATCAAGGAGCTCTTTTTACCAACGATGCCAATCGTAGTCCTAAGGTTGAGCTAAACAGAAGGGGGAGGGTGAATAACCATTCCATTCACCCTTCCCCTTCTGTGAAGCTTTTTCAATTATTTTCCTTGCCCTTCTCGATAAAATAACCGTAGGACTACGTTTGGCAACGTCACGCGTCGGTAAAGAGAGCTACATTTGGACGCTCCTGTGAAACCAACAAGTTTGCGATGTTGCCGTAAATATATATTGAGTGTTTTTACCCTACAATAATCTCTAACAACCTTTTTTTGTATTGAAAATAATGAAAAAGTTTCTCAAGTATCGATTTGCTAATTAAAAATTCCTTACAAGCTGATTTATCAAAACCGTAAATTGCCCTATTATCGATTGAATTGTAATTTATTTTATATCAGCTTTACCGGAGACGGACTTTAATTGAATGCAAACACATTTCGTATCAAAGTTTTTGTGAAATATTAACCAGCCATCGAGTGTTTAAATGGATACCGAATGATAACACAGGCCGAAAACGGCCTGTGGTAATATCAGTTAATTAGTCGACTGTTTACATGTCATTAGAGTCGCTTTTAACCGCAAATTATGTATCTATGGCGGTCGGTTAAAATATGTGGGAAGTTACACTGCGCCACTTTATTTAATCCATCGAGAAACATTAAAAAAAAACTTGGAAACGATAATAATTGTTGGCAAATAATTCCATTTAATCCATAATTTTTAGATTTTATACGAATACAATATTGTCGAATTCAAATTTAAGTATAAATTGAATCTGACAGGCACCGCTAACTTGACATCATGTGTGTATTTTGTGTTGCTTGTGGTAATTCAACTAAACCAAGTTGGTGTGTTCAGTCATTGTTTAAGTAGACCTAGCCTACTTAAGCAGGACGCGCACTGAATCCGCTCGACTCGGATCGACACGGAATGGATCGGCATAATTGTTACCCGCGCACTGAATCGACTAGCAACTAGATTACCTCCATGATAAATACAGAATTGACACCACTGTTAGATCGCAAATAATCAACTGGACGTTCGGTTCGGCAGAATGGAATCTCTTAAAGCAGGACGCGCACTGAATCCGCTCGACACGGCACACCATTGCCGAATGTTTTGCATTGTTCTTATTTCAATATATCACCGCGCACTTATTCGGATCGACCAGTTGATTATTTGCAATGCAACAGTGGTGTTAATTCTGTATTTATCATGGAGGAAATCTAGTTGCTAGTCGATTCTACTACGTCATCTGAAGCTACAGAATTGCAGCGAAAATTACAGCAATTCTAGTAATTGTTTGGAATGCAATTTTAGAGCAATTCTATACTGCTAGTAAGAAGTTTCCAATAAAAGGACGGCGCATAAAACCGGGCCTAGGGCGACAGCCACTCCGCCCATGATCATGATACCTCCATTCGTTTGAGAAAGCTACTGTGTAGCGAAACGCGTCACAAGTTGTATTTGAACATAGTTCAATTGTAATGAAGGTTTAAACAAAAAATTTATTGTTTTATTTCATAGTTAAGTATGAATCTTCATCAAGTAAAAGCCTCATCTATTCAAAGTTTCATAAGTCTTACAAATTTGAATACTACTTTTCAAAGAGCAGACCGTTCACTGAGTATATTAGACCCGTTCAACTTTGAAGAGTATTCAATGTCCTTGGTGGCATACAGCCAGGGGGATAGTTGTTGCTTCTTAGTGAATGGTCTGCTCTTGAAAAGTAATTTTCAAATTGGTTAGGCGTTATAATAGTATTTGATATATATATATTGATAACACGCATTACTGAAATGACAATTATTTCCAGGAAACTATAATTAAGTATATTTCTTTTAAGTCCATTTTCCACGGTGTGAGTTGACGCTGCAACTCGAAAAAGTTGCATGCAAATTGGCGTTATTTTTCGTTGGGCGCGTCGGTCGCATGAATTAGAACTTGCTCTATTTTCGAGCTAGAAGTAAGTGCGACTTGCTAACATTTCTGGTGGATTTTGTCGCACCAACCCAAAATTTATATTGGCTCTAACATTGCTGTCACAGGATTTCTTCTACGTTTTCTTCTAGTAGAGCAGCACAGGCCATAATACTAATTACTGTTACCGAAACAATGCTCTCAATGTTTTCCTTATCCATTCTGTTAACTTCAAGACTTGATTCTAGAGAATCTACTTCTATTTGCTTTATTTTCACCAGCTAATTTTTTTAACACTGTGAGGTTATGAAACCAAAACTATCAATTTTTTAACGAAGTTGGCAACACGTAACGTTTCCCCTATGCCGGAATGAGTAACAGCAACAAACTATCGATGTGCTGATTGTACTTTTTCTCGCAACGATTTATCCCAGCAACAAGTCGCTGCGATTTGTCGCAACGTTTAAAATATACTTTAGACACTGTTTACGAGTTTATTAATTTATAATATTTAGAATTAAGAAGAGGCTACTGGTCACGAGACCCATGCGAGATTTTTAAAAGTATTGCCACATCTATTCTCGTGACTCGTGAGAAACCTAAATAGAGGTTATGTTTTAAAAATGAGATATAATTTTTTCAAATTGTTTATAATCTTTCGTTTTGGTAAACGGCCTCCATTAAATTTTCTTTTTATAATATGGAGAAGCCATCTACCACGATAACAGCTTCGTGGTCGTATAATATAAAATTCAGATTGCCCCGCTATCGTTCCTATTTGTTTTTCATGAATACTTGAAATTTATGTGAGATTTCGTATCATTTGCACGTGTGGGGAAATTCAAATCGCCGTTTTGACTCTAATAAAATTCCTCCATGAAATATGGCAAATTACGGATCGTGCTTTAATATGTTTTAGCGATTGGAAATAAAGGGATGGGACATCAAAATTTTATTATATTGTATTTCTGAATTATATTGTGGTAATCAAATCACTCTGATCGTTCTTCTTTTTTGTTGAGATGATTCCTCTGTCATAAAACATAAAACATGTATCTACTCTTGATTTAAATTGGAAGATAATTAACATTTTTTCCACCCCAAACTGAGAAAAGAAACAACTTAACTCAATTCCACTCCTTTTTTCATTTCAGCAGCTTTTGAATTAGTTCTAACATTGGAATTTAATTCTACTAGGAAATGAAGTAGAAGTTCACCAGGCGATGGCGCGAATTTTAGTTGTTTTTATCTTATTGGGTTGGCATTGCAAAAACTACTAATTAGGTACTTTACTAACTGCTGTAATCTTAACTATATTAAATTCATAATTATTTCAAAGACATGACTCCTGTAATATAATAGGGGCTTGAATCATACCTGATTCGAGCCACGACGTAACTGGCACAGAATACAGTATGCACCAAAATATACAATATATATTCAAAGCTGTAGACACTGTTCATAACGGTCACGCAGATTTTCCAACGTATTTGAGAACACAGTAACCAAGTAAGCTAGTTGTTTTGTTATTAATGTAACCCTTCAAGAAATAGTGTATTGTGTCACAAGAGAGGAAAAGTAATCAAGTGACAGATTGTGAAAAATTTCAAAAAATCGAGTCGTTATGCATTTTCCGCCCTTGGGCTGCTAAACAATAACTTCCGACTCATTTTTGGTGTTTATATGCATTATTCAAGAAATCTGCAACTTCGTACAGCATACAGTCGATTCGTTCTCAAGAAAAACCGGACGAGAAACAATCACGTGCATATTGCATGACCTATGCAAGTGTATAAGGTTGAACTGTTTCCCTATTGCTAACATTCCAATGCGAGTCGTCTAATACACAGCGGACATAGAATAGATCACGAGTGGTCTTTGTTTACATGCAGTTTTTCTTGGGACCGTCCAGATTATAGCAAAAAATTATCCACAATACTCACGTATATGCTGTACTGTTTCATCATCTTCCAGTCAACGACGGCTCGTCGTCCGACAGTCCAAGTCTTACCATGATGTTTCTGTCAACCGGGACCTGTTAAAAGGCCTGTTAGACAATATAGGTCATATCTGCTGAAGTATAAAACTTGTTCGGTGACATTCTTCGCCTTTGAATAAACAAATCCCAGTAAATTATGCCGGAAGTCTAGAATTCTTCTTTATGTTGAAGTATTAAGTGTTTGTTTGGCAACGAGTTTGGAAGCGCGACGACCCAGCTCTGTAGTTGAATGCCTCTGATGCGATGATTACAGGGAAGCAGTGGCGAACGCGGTTAGTACTTGGATGGGTGGCCACTAGGAGAACACCGTCGTCTGCGGAGAAACACTTTAGCCTACTGTGGTTAGGCTAGCATATCACAACTCGCAGGCATTACACCAATGAGCACGAGCCATAATGTAGATAATATGCTGTCTTTCGGATGAGACGGGATCCCTAGTCCATGTTGGGCTCGATAAAGTTCCCTACCACTGGTTGGAACAGTAATGAGATTCGCTCAGGGTAGGGATGGCGATTCTCTCTAAAAGAGATCGATCTTATTCAAATTCGAATCGAAGTATGAAAATTCGATTCATAGAAAAATCGAAGTCTGAAAAATTGATCTCTCGAAAATCGATTTTCTCTCGACTTACTATATAAGTTTGTATTTTATGACATATTATATGAATGTAATGATAGAATACATGGAAGACACTTATGCCCGGTTGCAAGAACGCTTATTAAAAATGATGAATGATTAACGGCTAATCAATGAAATAATAACTCGTTAATTCTTCAAATCAACCATCATTTACACAATCAAAATGCAACGGATAGGTACCTGCAATGATGAACAGTTAATCGACCATTATTTTGTTCGTGAAATCGGGTTCCCATTGATAGTTCATAATTTTTTAATCAACCATCACATGATGAGAGATTTGATTAGCGTTCTTGCAACCGGGCATAAATGAATCAATATTTAATAATTTTTAATGAATTGAACAATTGCAACAGTATTTAAATGTTACAAGTATAAGTTAGAACCTCTACTTAATTTAAAATGTTTTTTATAATAATCTATACATAAAATATAGTCTCGATAGCCCAAGCATTGACTCCACCTCCAAGTACACACTCAACTCATTCTAAGCAGTTTTATGTTTCTTATCATAAAATAAAAAAATCTAATCTCGATTTTCAAGGGTGAAGTATCGATTCCCGGAATCGAACAACTAAAAGATATGAATAAAAAATCGATTTATTTGGTAGAAATAATCGATTCTTCGAAAAATCGATCTTGGATCGGCATCCCTACCTTAGGGGTAGTGAATTTCTGGCGTCGGTGAGTAGCGCCACTAGCAGATATAACCCGACGTTAATTTATCAAATAAAAAAAACAGTTTAGGAGTGAACTTAGTTTGCACCGTTTCACAATTTGTCGGCGAGACAAAGAAATCGGTAAGCAGAAGCAGAACCGATTTCAGATAGATTTTTCATTATTGCAGGATCCCGATGCACTAGCGATTTCTGTACTCTAATTTTCCGATGAATAGCAGTTTTACCGATAACTGTGATAGTGGATTTTTTTGAAACTTATGTCAATTATGTATTTTTTCAGCAGCTCCATGCTTTGAACCATTAATTTCTTGTTTCAGTTGACTGTACATATTTTGTATCATTTTTTGCGTAGATAGCGACTAGAATATACCAAATTTCTTTCTGTCCATTGTTTCAAATCCCTACTCTCCACTTTCTAAACTTTTGGTGAAAAATTTTAACAATAAAATATTCATTTTTCATACATACAACAATCAAACAACTTATTATATTCACTGCGACATGGAATCAAGCAGAATAAATAAAAAACTTTGACATTGTTTATGTTGGCATAGAATAATACGTCTGTTTACTCTTCTAGTATTCATTGTTCGGAGCCTACAACAATATCTTCCTCTTCGAATGGTCGACATAATTTTGATTATTACCAACAAAATAGTTTTAGTCAATGAAACAAAATCACAATCACAGCAACATCTAAAGGTGCGTTTTCACCAAAAAATCAAGCACGAGCGAACATTCGTGTATGTTTGCTCGACATATTGATATCTCGTCCACACCAGAGCGAATATGTTCAAGTTCGGAGTTGATCCATCTACTTTGTGCGAGCAGTGCGAGCGTGGTAAATATGACTGATTATGAAAAATTATTGTTAGTTATTGCTGATCTTTTTAATTTCTGCACTATCAGTCCCTAACTCGTCTGCTAATTCCCTCCAAGCATCTTCTTTTTTATTTCTATTTTTGTAAAATGGGTCCGAAGAATTCCATAAAACCGGCCGAATGCGAAGCCGTTTATCAATTGCAGCACACTGTCATTAGACCATTCCATTTTAAATTTAAAATACCTACAAATAACCGAATTAATATTTAATTTTTAATGTAAATAACAATTTTCCACGTGGTGCGAGCGCTTTTGAAGATTAAAATCCCGTCCACACTGAACGAGCACGAACAAGTATTTTCTTTGATGTACCGCCTTCCTCTCGATCTTTTTCGAACGCGAACAAGCAAACGTTCGCTCGCTCGCTAGCCCGTACTCACCAGAAAATTATTGATACAGAATGCTTGCTCGCTCTTGTTCGCTCGTGCTCGCTTTTTTTGGTGAATGAACACCTTAAGAACACAATATCTTGTAAATAACACTCCATGTGGACTAATAGTTCGAGAACATTTTTCATATACCAATCGGAAGCTACATTGCACCAATGAGAATCAATTGTTCGCTTGTGGGTAGGTCAAGACTAGAAATGATTTATGGGTTTTCTCATCTCTTCGGTTTTTGAATCCTCCGCATGCTGTTATTTTATTGTGAAACAGTGCAAACTAATTCTACTCACAACTATAGATATAAATTTTTTGAAATTCCTAAAGGACAAAGTTATACTTTTTCATCGTATAAACTGATAGATGTCTTAATTCACCAAAATTCAATCAATATTCGATACCGACGACGGCCCTCCCAACCACCCACAACCAATTCAGATAAAAGTAAAATATCAACCTCGCTATTCTTCCCAATAACGGGAACAATAGCCTTCTGAGCATCAACATTTTTGTAATCGCAGAAAATTAAAAAAAAAACCGTAATTATAGTGCTTATTTTCGAGGAGACCATCCAAGAAACAAAAACGTGCCGAAAACAAAAGAACTCGTTTCGAACGAAACAAAAGATAAATTATCTACTGGTCTAATAGAAAAGGCCACACGTGGGAATTGGTTTTTTTTTTTCGCTTCTTCTTGTATGCCGCTCTTCTAAGAGTGGTTGAGAAAACAGCGGATTGGAATTATGGGTGACGGTTTTCTTACGGTAATTACAGAGAAAAATCAAAAGTTTGTCAAGGTAGAAAGGAAAAGAAAAGGATACATTCCAAAGAAGCTTTTTGATGGAAATTAAAAAAGGGAGGAACGTTTTTTTTCTTCTTGATAAAAGTAATTAAACCAGTAATTAACTACTCGATAACGTAGTTCTTTAATTGATTACTGGGATGAAGAAAACGTTTTAATTAATCAAATGATACAAAAAATAGTGAAAGAATATATATTTCTCCACATACCCTGCTCTAATCCTTTTCTGCATTCTCTTCTGCTATTTACAATTCACGGTTTCTAAATGCTACTTGTACCAATACCCTGTCAATGACCGATAAAATTCTACTAGGCTTGTTCAACTGAAACCCATCTTTGGTCAGGTTAGCCTTGGAACCAATTGTGATCATTCAACTGACGTTTTCCAACATTAGTAGTGTATGCAAACGTCACACTGATCTGTTCATTTCGTTTATATTTGACAACGATTTTAAGTATTGTGACTTTGAAATGACGTTTGTTGTTAACAATCCGTCCAAATGTGATAAGCGTGCGGTCATTCAATTTTTGTGTGCAACCGTTGCAAGTTTATACGCGAATGCAAGCAGTGTATGGAAACGCATGTTTTGCATATCCAACTGTGAAGGAATGGTGTCGAAAATTTAAGAATGGAGAAGAGAGGACGAATGATAAGCCACGACCAGGTGCATTGATTACTGCATCAACAGACAGGAATGTGGCATGTGTGGAAGGCCTGATTAGAGAAAATCGTCGAATTTCAATCAGAGCAATTTCAAAAAATGTTGGTGTGAGTATAGGATCTGTCCATAGTATCGTACACAAACTAGGTTACAGCAAAGTTTGTGCGCAATGGGTTCCTCGTCTTTTGTCTGAGGACCAAAAAAGCTTGCGAATGGGCTTGTCTTTGCAACACCTCACGGAATACAGTCAAAATGGTAATGACTTCCTCTCGTCAATAGTTGCTGGCGATGAATCTTGGTGTCATTATTTTGAACCATCCAGTAAGCTCTGTCATCGATGCAATGGAAACACGCAAATTCTCCGCCACCAAAGAAGTTTAAAGTTCAACCTTCTGCAGGCAAGGTGATGTTGACATTTTTTTTCGACCATGAAGGACCCTTGCTGATAGAGTTTACAGAACCTAGAGTGCATATCAACGCAAACCTGTATAATGAAACTTTGAACAAGCTCCATCAAGCAATAAAAAGAAAACGTCCAGGGAAGCTTTCACGTGGTGTTATTCTGCTTCACGATAATGCTCGGCCTCATGTTGCCAACGTAGTGAAAGAAAATCTGCAACGAAAGAAATGGAGGATATTAGAGCATCCACCCTATAGTCCCGATTTATCGCCTTGCGATTTTCACATCTTTGGGCCACTAAAAAAAGGCGTTAAAAGGTAACTGTGCTCAGTCGGACGCAGAAGTACAAAACGCTGTGAAAGAATTCTTCCAGCAGCAGCCACAAGAATTCTATAAGCAGGGTATACATCGGTTGGTGAAACAGTGGGATATGTGCCTCAATTGTAGTGGTAGTTATGTAGTTATGTAAGATGGGTTTCAATTGAACTATCTTGTATTAACAAATGGCTTGGTTTGCAGTAAATAAAAGTTTATCAGATTTAGTGCGGAAAGTCTCTGATATGGCTGAAGTCTTTTAACAAACTATATTTCTTTATAGAGAAGAAATCGTAAATTTCATGAGAAAAAAAGGACTTGTTATTTGAAAAACCTTGATGTACTATATGATGAGATGTACGAGTATGTATGTATCACTGAGACCTAATAGTTTAAGATCGGTTATAAGAAATATATATACAGATTGCGAAAGGGCTTTTCGAACCGTACGATTTAGACAAGCACGACAAGGAAAATATGAGAAAAACAGCTTGAAAGAGAGAGAAAGAACAACTGTGCGTGGCCAGCGAGGGCGTGTATTTAGTTCCAGAGGCCGGCCGAATGTCCATTGCCCCTCCATTTCAACCGTTATTGCCAGAAGCACAGACTAATGTGCATGCTATTGTAGTTGAAAATGACACTGTTGCCGGATGGAGGTGTTTGGTTTTGCCTAATAGTGCATGACCTCGAAAAGGAGTCAACGATGACGAGACAAAAATATCATTTGTACAAATTAATGGAAAGGATACTTTAATATTCATTATGGCACCAAACGACGTCAACAGCTACTTTAAAGGGGACTTTAGGGTAAAGTCTCCTTTCGGTAAAGTGGACTTTAATTATTCATTATGAAATCGGCCGTAAAAACTCTTTCACCAGCTAAGTTTTTTTTTAAATATGTCAGTTTTGTGACAATTCAAAGTGACAATATGAATAATAACAAGCAATTTTCTGGTTTTTTGCATCCTCAAACAAAAAAATGGTACTTAACCTGATAGATTATTTCGAGAATAAAAGAAAAAGTGGAAATTCGTCAACCAGTGTGCAGGAAACAGTAGCGAAAGCACTGGGAATTAGTTTAAGGACTGCGCAGAAAATTGTGCATGAAAAAAAAACATAATATAATACCGAGGAATACTAAAAAACGTATTTTTGCAAAAATAAAAATACCAGGTACGTCTATGTAGCTATCTTCATATTTAAGTTAAAATAATACAACCATCATTCTTTTCTCCGGGTATATTTGTAATCTTACATTTTGGTAACCTCTGTGTTTTCTGATTTGATACATATGGTTAGTGACCTTTGAACCGGCACGATAAGAGCGCTTTTGACTATACCTATTTTTACAACAATTAGTAAATAAAAGCAATTGAAAAATATAAATTATCCCTAATTGCAACCTCAGAATTTTCCTAATAGACGTGAAATTATCAGATAAGCTGACAATAAAATTCCGCAGTACAAACAAATACATTACAGTAAACTTATTTTAATATCCCCAAAAATGTTGAATGAATGAAACAAAATCATATTCAGCTGTTTGTTATTCATTTATTGATTACTTTCCATTGTTCGCATGCTCTTCGAGTTACGCTTAAAGTTACATTGTTAGTACACGATATTAATAAAACGAAAGTTTTTGTTTCGAGTAAAAGGATCTTTATGAGAGGGTAACATGTGGTTGTAGGGAAGCAGTGGCGTATCGCAAGCAAAATAAGTTCATTAAAAATTATTATATACTAAAAACGGACCCTATTACTAAGACTCCCGAAGTCCGTCTGTCTGTCACCATGCTGTATCTCATGAGCCGTAATAGTTGGAAAGTTGAAATTTTCACAGATGATGTGTTTCCGTTGCCGATATAATAACAAATACTAAAAAACAGAATAAAATAAATATTTGAAGGTGCTCCCATACCACAAACTTCTTTTCCTTCTTCGTTTCTGGTTCCTTTTTCCCTTTCAGGCTTTGGATGTGGATTCCATGACCTAAACCCATTTCTTCCATGTCTCTCTGTCTCTTGCTAGGTTTTTCAATTCTGCTATGCTATTTCCTCCTCTAAACCTATTTCTTGTATTTGGTCTAACCATTTTTTTCTAGGCCTACGTTTTTTGATCGGTTTTCCAATCTTCATTATTTTCCCAGTCAATCTATTTGGTACCATTCTTACCATATGACCATACCAGCTAGTTTGTCTCTTTTTTATTTTACCAGTTATCGGTTCCATCATAGTTGTCTCTCTAATGAAGTCATTTCTAATCTTATCGAAATTAGTTTTCCCTGCAATTCTTCTTAGATGTTTCATTTCTATGGCGTTTATTTTAGTTTCGTCATTTTTTCGCATAGTCCAATTCTCACTTATCATATTATGAATTTTCATGTTTACATCTAATCTATATCTTTATGTCCAAGAATTGTTTTATTTAGAGAGTGGTATATTTTTGTTGATTTATTTACTCTGTTTGTTACTTCTGCATCTATTTTTCCATCTTCTGTTACTATACTTCCCAAATATTTGAATGTTGTTACACTTTCTAGCGTCTGGTTTTTGCATATGTTTAATCTCTTTATTATTTTGATCTCATTTATGATATTCACTTTAGTTTTATTCACCACAAACAATATCCAAAAACAAAACAAAAATAATGTGGAAATAGTAAAAACAGTATTCGCCTCAATTCTGCTATTCTCAGAATATTGCGTTATTTTATTAAAGAAAATTTTTTGACAGTTCCAAGAACCAATCAAATTTCCTCATTTTTTATCATATGAAAAATTTCACCCAATCATGTCAATATTACACTGATAACAGACCTTGGGCTATTTTCACGTTACTATGGACACATAATGATTTATTTCGACTTTGAAGTTTAAAATATTTAATATTTCGAAATGTCACTTTTAAATAAATTGTTTTAGCTCTGTATTTTTTCTATAATTAGCAAAAAAAATTCTATCCGAATAACCCTTGGACATTGATAAATGCTCAAAAATTGTATAACAACTTTCTCAAGCTTGTTACTTGGAAACAGACCAACGCCGTAGACTTTCGAAATCTGTCATATAATTTTTTCGAACAATTATCAATGTCCTTGTGTTATTACTGCTGACAATGGTACGGAACCCATCGTGTGCGAGTCTGCACGCACATGGGGGGCTTTATTCTTATATTTATTGTTAAATCAAACTCTGATAATAAAAAAATCATGTTCATATTAACAGACAATCAATGAAATTTATAAAAAAGCTCCATTTTGAAATCAATAGTGCAACTAGCGCTCTCTAAAAAAGAAATAACATGTTCATAGAAAATTTTATTACAATGTTGCCGGTAGTTTCAACAAAAACTTTAAAAAATGTGCACTACACTTTGTTTTACTTACAACAGTGTCACCTTTTTTTGGATCACTCTAAATACGAGTGTAGGTATATATATTTTTAATTTTTGTCGCTTTTCAGTAAATCAAATTGTATGATTTTCTTCGACTTCTCAATCGATCTAAAATGGTTGAATTAAACCACCGACTAAACAAATGCATTTTCTCCGATTCCTTACATTTTATTTACATAGTTGCCTTTTTGTGCCACCACTGTAGCTTCAGACACAACAGTTAGGAAGAAGTCGAAACATTAATAAAAGAAACTTGAGATGTTTTGGTAATGGTGTTTCTTCTTTTTAACCACTTGGGTTGTGCTAATGTGAAAAGATTGAGACAGTCGAGGCGATATGAAAAAGCACTTGGAAAACTTTCGAAATTCTCTTTTGCGCTAAACAGGTCTATTCAATATACTGTTTTTTTGTCCTTTATTAAACATTTTCTATAAAAAACAAAAACTATTTTTGAAACCATACAGTTGTACCAAATTCATACACGTGTAACTAAGCAATCTGACTTCAGTAAAAGTCACGAATGTTTCCCGTTACGTCATACTTCCCTGAATGTATCAAATACAATATATTATAATATAATTAATTAGAATGACATTTTGGAGACCATTTGAAACGACAGTCCAAGATGATGCGTGGGATTATTGAATTGTGGATTTAAATATAAGAAGTTAGATAATCGAATGGTGATAATGGAATCTCGGCGAATCGCTGAACTTAAATAGGAGTATTTGCGCAAAATAAAAGGGTACCGTGATTCAAATAGAACTATAATTTATTTAGACGAAACTTGGTTTGATACGCATGATGTCAAGTACGGTTGGGTTGACGATACAAAAAACTGTTCTTTAGATACTCCGTGTTCTAGAGGAAAACGCGTTATTATTGTATTACAAATTTTATGAATTTTGTATGCAGGATAATTTTTTTCATTCAAATTGATATAGTAGATTAACACTATTTCACAATATTCGAATTTATAAAAAAATTATATGCACGCCATTGGGCGGCCTTTTCCTTCAAAGGGATTAAAAAATATGGGTCATTACATTAACTTTGGAAGAACTATAACTCTTAGGAAAGTCTCGAGGTGAAAGAGCTTGAACACGCTGTATGTGGTAAGAGTAGATATTTCCGCTCTTTTAAAACAGAAGTGTGGCTGATATTTAGGGTATCAAAATTTTTCTAGTAAGTACTTCAATTACATCCAGAATAACTTGTTCTAACCATAAAGACGTTTAGCTTCTAGAGAATTAGCCAAACCATACACAAAATGCGTACCTATCGGTCATTTGTACACAGTATACCAAAAACTTACTAGTAAGTTTCAATTTGTAGGTTTGTTGCGCATGCGTGAATAGAATAATGTACTAAGTTCCAATGCTGAATATTTTGATAAGATAGAAGATATGAGGTTATGTTATAAAAATAAAAAGTATGTAACCCGACGGATCACTCGGAACAAACTACTAATTGAGATATTATACCGGTCAGGCACATTGTTACGTTGTTTTCGTAGGTCTAAGCCTTTAGCATAAAAGACAACGTTCAAGTAGTGTTGGCAATAAGTAAGTAAACATTCCTACCTTAAGATCAAGTTAAAGAAGCTTGTAAGTCCACAATTTTTAGTCTTATTTGTAACTCATAGATTTAATTTCATAGTAGTCAACTCATTCCTCACCAATTTGATTACTATATATATAAAATAACGACTCTCGATATAATTACTTTTATTAGACATTTTGTAAACAAAAGTTCCGAACAGCTGATCCGACGTCTGTCAGTCGCATAGTGATTCTTCTTTTACGAACTTTCAGGGGACCGTGGTCCAGTAAGGAAGGTTGGCTACAATGGTGGTAACGTGGATGTACAATAGAGTGTATTAGAGGACATTTCGTGAATATATATACGGGTAATATGGGCATGGTGTAATATAGGGTTTAATTTGGAATTTGTCAATAGATGTAAGTAAGGGATTTTAGTGCTTGATGATCAGGTAGGGTAATTCATACCCGAGACCACGGAACGTGTCTACTCCGTACAGCTCGATTGAGGGTGACCCTCGAACAGAGGTTTTTTGACGGATGTCAACAATTTAGGACAGGTGTCATTTTTGCTTTGTGTGAGGAGTGGCGAACAAGTCTGGAGCCCCATTGGAAAAAAAAACGAATATGAATGATCCACATTCATCCCGAAGGGGGATATAGTTTTAGGGGGTAGTTTGGTTTGAGGGAGATGGGAAGAGAGTGCAGGAAGTTGGTGGAATAATATATCCTTCCCAAACCTCATCTGTGAGAGGCAGATGGAATTTCAAGCCCAGACACACGCCATTTTGTTAAAGGTAGGTCATTTTCTTTTTGAAGTGGGTATATCAGCCCCGTTGTGGCATGGTTGCAGTTAGTGATATTATATTATCGTTTGTAGATCATGTTAAGGCCTTAATCACCAGCAGTAGCACAAGGGAGACACCCTATTTTGGCCCAATAGGTAAGACA
This sequence comes from Lochmaea capreae, assembly GCA_949126875.1. Lineage (NCBI taxonomy): Eukaryota > Metazoa > Arthropoda > Insecta > Coleoptera > Chrysomelidae > Lochmaea > Lochmaea capreae. The sequence continues at coordinate 8,075,358 of OX421406.1, read as the reverse complement.
TTTTGTGTATTGGATTAATTATACCTTTTAAGGTTTAACACAGTTGTGCGGAGGAGGCTACTTCACCTGATTACGCGTTCAAGTATAACTTCTACATAATATTTGTCAGTAAGGGGTCGTTAGCTTAAGGGTTTGTGAGTTATGGGTTTTATGGGGCTACTAGTTAGTGACACTATCATTCAAATAGTGCAATAAAAGTTATTTTGATTCTTTTAAAGGGAAGTAGAAAAGATGGGAACATTCTATTCAGGTAGAAAAGGAAATAATAGGGGGATTTAATGATATTAAGTTGAAGTAACAACACTAATTAGTGTCATTTATAGGGTTTAGCGTTTAGCGTTTAGCGTTTGGAGTTTGGATTTTGGTTTTTGTTGTTGGCGTGGCAGTTTGACGTTGTTTGACTACGCTTGGTTTCTGTATCCGGATTGTGGCTTCCTACTGGATTCACTCGGTTTTGGGAGTCTCTAGTTCCAGTTTTAGGCGGTTATATGGGATATTGAAGTTCCAGTCATGTTGGAGTTCCGACGATTGAGGATTGATTAGTTGCGGTCCCAGCTAAGTACCCGAATACTTGAGTTTTGGAATCTAAGAGGGTCAACCATGAGCTACTTCAAGACCGGCCATTGGAAATTGCTTGTTGATGGTCAATTATTTTTACCAACGGGTGAAGTCACGCAAGTTTTATTTAATTTAATTTTTAGAGTGTTTCATGATAGATTATTTACTAGTTCACCTTAGACCATTTGTAAACGTACAAGTGGCTTGTATTCTTTATTAAGATCGCGGTTGTTAATTATTCGCGGCGGAGGTAGAACGTTGCGTCTGAGCTCAAACGGATCGTGTCCTTAACGCTTTTGGTAAAATTTCTTTATTTGGTAGGACCTCAAACATCGTCATTACATGAGTAGATAAGCCACAGTTTGGGTATTTGTTGAAAATAATTTTGTGTAAGTTAATTAATGCTTTTAAGCAGTTATTATTTGTTTTTTTTGCCATAATTTTTCAGAACGGACTTACAGTAGAACTGATTGCTGGTTCAAATCCTTCTAAGCGTTAAAATTAGGGGTTAAAGGGGGTATACAGGTTTTTAATTATTTTTTTGGTATTGTACTTTAGGATAAGCATTGCATCATCATACTTGTAATTTTAGTATTGGATATGCATAGTATTATCATGTTGGGTTGAGGGTATATGGGATTTTAAGATCATTAATTAGGGAAGTAAGTTTGAAGGACTTATGTAAGCGTCCTCTGTCGGAAGCTAGTTCCGAGACTCCTGTAGTCATTTTATTTTTTACTCTGTCAAACCAAACCACCACCTAATAAATCACATTATTTTTTTTGAACTGAGTTATTGTGTTTGATTTAATTCGTATATTTCTAACTGGGGGTAAACTACGGTTAGGAACGTAGTCAGTGGTATTTTCTCGGGTACGGTTTACCTGGCGCCTTGGGTTTAGTTAACTTTTTTGTTTGTTCGTTACCAGCATACGAACCTCCCTTGTTCGACTAGAGTCTAGCGGGTAAAATACCTTGTGGCAAAGATCGGCCTACCGATCAGCTGGTAACTTGGGGATTTATAGTAATTTTTTTGTGTGGCCACAAGTTTGATCTATTTTCATTAATAGGTCGCTAATGTAAGAGTGGTGAGTGCATTCGCGGCACGAAGCACGGAAAAACGTTACAACATCTCGAAATGAAGAGGTTTGGTGACCAGCAAACCACAAGAATATAAGAATACGTTCTTTGGCGCTTATTTTGTCATTTCCTCCTGTTTGGGGATGAAATAAATCGCTGTTTTTAAAATGTTTCAGGCTTGGCCCATTTGTCAACTCTGGGGGTTTCCTACATGGGATGTCGTTTTAAATTAAGCAAATCCTTCGACTAACATAGATACTGAAGATCTTCTTAAACCTTGTCCCGTATATTATTCAGAAATTTTCAAGTTCAGATACTTTGCAATCTGTTTTGTTGTACACCACTTATAGTATGGCAACCTTCACGTTGGGTGTGTACTCTTGATTTGTTTTGAAGAGATATAAAACTTTGTGTTCGTCAGAAAAATAAATCTATTTCTATTTGAAAGCAATTCAACATTATAAATTTTTATTAAACTTTCCACGTACATCTTTTTATTTTACGCAGACTGGAAAATGAATACAAAAAAAAATTGAATTACATCGTAAAACCAAAGTCTGGCCTATTTCTTCAATAAGTATTTTCCAGTTCGTTGACTAGAACAAATTGGCACGTTCTACAGTTAACAAATGTTTCTCCAGAAACAAGTGAAAAACCAGCGCCCTTTATGCTTCAACATGTGCACCTTTTCCCGCCTTTCCCATTTTTTCGACGATTGAATTTTGCTCATAGTCCATTAAGCAACGGAAATTACCGATAACACACTGTTTCGAGTACTAGCGAAGATTCGTCAATTTATTGGATTCTAACGAATTCGTTTTAAAAATGCCTCAGATTATTCACATCGTTCGTATTTGCATCGTTGGTGTACATTAAAAGAAATATTTTGCCAATGAATTTCAGTCAAAATCATGAATATGTTTTCAAAGAAGAGCAATTCCGAAAATTGTAGCCCGATTACAAGGTCTGCTTTAGTGTGAAGTTAAGTAGTCATTATGGTACTTAGGTACAAGGTTTGATCCCGAAATTTATGGACACATTGAGTATGCGCAGTATAAAACAAGCATTCCAGCGGAGCAGAGTTCAGAGCAAATTATAATTATTTGGTGTTCTCGCAAGACTAGTAACTTGGTCAAAACGAGATCGTTACTCGTTCTCTTGGCTCCAAAATAAAAGGAGAACTTTTAATTTCGCGCATGCGTTTTCATATAAATGACTCTTCTTTAGTTCTTTTGCTTAGTAATAACTAAAGAAGTACACAGATACGACCACTGGAACAGCCTATTTTCTGGACTCGTAATTAAATACTATCTATACACACAACCATGCATCCATTTTGTTGTTTTTGCATTTGATCTTTATATACAATACTGCCATACACTTCAAATATCAAAAGAAAAAATATTTCTCTCAAAAAACTAGATCTATATAAAAATTGCTATATAACTTGTGTAGAGATTGTTTAACCATCCTTTGCCGTTACGTCATACGTTGTCCGGCTTTATCTCTCATTCCTGAAATAGATGAGACGGAATTAGGACGTCATTAACGTATTTTTTAACTGATGTCGACGTAAATTTTATTTGGCACTTTTGACAGTTCAGTTGTCATGCATCATAAACAATTCTTAACATATGTCATTGATTATAATTTTGAGGTTAAGTGTAAAATAACATTCAACTAATATAAGACAAACGTAAAACAGCAGAATACATCACCGATTATGACGTAACGGCAAAGGATGTTTAAACAAACTCTACCTGTTTTATTGTTGTATGTATTATTTAATCCACTTATATTTTGTTGTTATAGATTATGGCATATACGCGGATTATCAGACTATCATAAGCTTGAACATGGTAATGGATTTTTTGTTTGAATACTACAAATCTCGATGGCTCGATGGTTACAGCTTCATTTCCAAAAGGAATACACATTTTCCAATCTCGGATACACACGAGTCAATTAACTGTTTTTTGCCCTGTCTAAGTTTTCCAGCAGGCAAGTAATTTTTTTAAATTTCTATTAAGGGAAAAATAAAAAAAATCTAAATCAAATCATTTTCAAATTCGACTGGAAAATGTTTTGTAATATTGTGCAATTAAGAGTTATCATCACAGATTTGATGGAAATATATAATTTTTCCCTTTTTTCGCCATATTCTGTCAATTTTTTTATTAGCTTTCGTCAATTTGATTTGTTTTAAATACTTGAAAAATACTACTATATAATAATGAACCATACCCTTTTTAAATTTGAATAGAAAATGTTTTCTAATTTTCTGTTAAACCGTTATCCGGCTTTTGGAATTTCATAGATTTTTAAACCGAATATTTTAGGAGAAAATTGGAAATTAAGAATTCCTAAATGTTTGCAACTTTCACTACAGATACGTCACAAACTCAAAAATGAAGTTAGCCACTTTCGGAACTAATAGCCAGTTACAAAAAGGCCATTCGAATTTAAAGTTTTAAGAACTGTCAAAGTCTATAATATATACAGGATGCGGCATTAGTGCGAGGAAGTCGAATAACTCACTTGTCGTGAGAGACATGAAAAAACTTCATTTAGATAAAAGTTAAGCCATACATACGACCATTATTTTTGAAATATTTTCAAATATACAGGGCCCCCATATTGGCAGGCTGAACCTAACTTTTTTTTTTAATGGAACACCCTGTATATCTCCACATTTTTTATTCTTCTCGATTTTCTTGTTTCTGTGACATGAGGTATTACAATGTTATACGAGGTAATTCAAAAGATATAAGCACTTTTTTATTAATATCCCAGTAACATCAACACCCTGTACCATTGTATAGATTTGATATCAAGAAATCTATTTACGTTCAAACTATTTTTGATATAGTTTACTACTGTCCAAAATTATTAATATAGCGCGATATTCGTTTTTTATATACAGAGTCGGTCATAAATCGGCATGATCATTTACTGGGTTTTCTTAAATGGAACACCCTGTATTTTGGTATCGTAATGAAATGTATTGTACTTTAGTATTTCTCAAGCATTCCCTATACCCAATTGGCTTAATTTGTGAGTTATTGATGAATACTTTCGACCAAACATTATTTGAAACAAATATTAGGTGAAATTTTATTAGTTTGGCGGTGGAAATATTTAACCAAAAATAATTTTCCAAAAAAAATAACAAAATAATCTAGTCTGATCCATAGTTGATTAATAATGGGTGATTTACCAAAATACTTGAGTACTTTAGATTGTTGGTGTATAAAACATTACTGAAATCACACAATATTTTAGTTGGCTATGAAAATAATAGGTTATGGTTATTGTATCACAAGCATAAGCATCGTTATACAAAATCCAAATTACGAATATTCGCAAACTTGATACTCATTATCATAGATGTTTAAAATGACCTCCATCGACGTCGATACATAATTGCAAGAGATCTTCAAAGGAGCTACTCACATTTTGTTATACTCTAACTAAAGTCAGTGTGATTACCATAAAATAAAGCAATGTTGTCAGATATATTTTCTAAAATTGTTAGGCTCGCTACACAAATGTTCCTCTTACTTCAGTAAACTGTTAGTTCGTGATGTTATAAGAAAGCTGGTTTGGAAATATTTTTAAAAAAATACGTAATGTAAATTTATTAGTAAACATTAAAATAAGTCGCTTGAAATTACTGAAAAAAGAAAAATTAATTAAAACCACTTTTTAAATGTTACTATATTTAAGAAAATTTTGAAGAGTTGGCAACGTATTGCACGTGCAGACTTCGAAACAACCAATCATCAACTACAGTATTCATCGCAATATAACGAAATAACCGAAGTATATTCCGTTTGACGTTTTTGGCAGAAAAAATTCTACGGTCTTGAGGATGTTCGGGGGGGGTTGTGTTGTGGTTCGGCTTATAATCCATTAGTATCATTCAGTGTCGGGTGTGAATTTTGTTTTAAAGTTTTTTCATATATCTCACGACTTCCTCGCACTAATGCCGCACCCTGTATATGAGTGTTTTGGTTTTGTTTACAGTTTATTCGAGCTTGACGTTTCAATATTATAAAACATTGTGTTAATATTTTTTAAATTAAGTTTGGTAAGCTTTTCTCTTTTTCGCTTGTGATTTTCAAAAACAGTCAAACTTTTGAAACTACTGAAATAAACCGCCGTATGCTAACAAAAATTGTGAGTTGTCCCAACTAACTTGAAAAGAAAAAAAGAAGAGGAAAGAAAAATCCTAAGTTTTCCGTAATAAAACGTTTGATCTGTTGCTCGCTACTAGGGATATATTGCAACTATTTCGAAGCTCTAGAAAGTTGGAAAATGTAATCGACGGAAAACTAACTCCAAGGCAGATTTATGAACTGTCCTAATGTAAGAAGTTGCCCTAGTTCAGTTAAATACGTGCTCAAGAAAATTATAATGACAGGTAATCTGGATGTTCAGCATTTGCAGATGTAAACTGAAACGTCTTTCAAAACTTTCAGGAGGAAAATTAACGGGCCCTGAACTCGAGAGGCAGAGCCCCTTAATTGCAAAAGTCTTTTCCAGTTTGTTAACGTTCACAAATTGACACGTTCCGCACTGAACTAATGCTACTCTGGCGAACGAGAGAACTTTGACTCTAATGTGTGTTGGTTTTTTCTCCATTTTTTTTCTATCTACCAGGATTCAGTTTCGCTCATACGAAAGGGAATTTTAGTTAAACGCGTCTTCGGATTTTGATAGGCCACTTTGGACCACTCGTTCGGCAATAACTTCTGCCTTTTCATTGAGACGCCGAACATAATATCTACGAATAATGCATATCCAGGCGAAAACACGAGTTAACACGGATTTAAGGGAGGAGAATTAATAACGTATCAAATAAAATACTTTCCTGAGATTTTATTTTGGAGAGACTATTAATAGTAATTTATGCAGCTAGTGTATGAAGTGGTACTTTTATTCATGAATGTAAAGTTGATCCGTTCGGTAATTCCATGAGTAAAAAAGGAATGGTCAGACTGCCGACAGAAGTGAGAACAAATGGATAAACCTCTTAAAGGCTTTTGTGCTCTTGGTTGTGCCGTTTATGTGAAGATACCAGTAGTCCTTATCAGGATCAACAGTCTTTTCACTAGGTCCTTCTTAGAGAAATCCTTCCTTGGATCCTCTATAATGCTTTACATTTTAAGGTAAAGCCCATTGTATGCCTGTGTTTCCTTTGGGTACAGTGACCGGTGAGTAATCCCGTCACTTTCATTATCTGCCCCCTGCTGAGGTTTAATATTTCGTTAGTCAGCGTCTCCAAGGGTTTTTCGACCCTTCCTATTTTTGCACAGGTCTCCAGTATGACTGATGTTTAGTTTGAATCCACCGAGATGTTCAACCAAGTGTAGCAGTTTTAGATATCCCAAATACTGGTTCAGGACCAGAGAATGCAGTTTTAGACCCTTTGTTTCACTGCTTTACTAGGGTATCCCACAATATCCTTGTGCCCCGGGTCCCACTTAAGAGTTATTCTATTAAGTTTGCCAGGGTTAATAGTTTTTGAAAGCTGTCCCAGCCCAGTCTAGATCTGATATGGGGTCATGCTAAAGAATGTAAGTGCTGCCTGACTATCTCAGAGTATAAGGATCTATTGACCTCTCGCACCTTACACAAATGATATAAAATTTATGACATACATATAATTTGATCCCTTATAAAATTTTCATCGCACTCCTATGGTGGATGGACATTTTTAGGAATAAACTCACTAATAAACATATCTTTTTTTTCAATTTCATCGTTCGCCATTAAAAAATGACGGTAAGAAGGTGACGAACCCATAAGTTTTGCCCCTACCAAAAATCACTCAACACATCTTAAAAGGTTTTCCCTTCAATTAATCGCAATTCAAACAATGCTCAAATTAAACATTTAGTCTGGAAAGCTGCTGATTTAACTTGGCAAGAATTAGCCCAAGTGATCTCATTCAGACATATTCGATTGCCTGGAGCAAGACTATAATATTTCCCCAGTATAACCTGGGCCAATTATCTCCTGGTATATTACCTAATAAAGAAAAAAGAAGCACCCCCAACCTAACCTCACTGAAGCATGACGGTGACAGATGTTGGTTAAGCGGTGACAGGTGACATTTACACTGTGTAACTCTGCCAACCCATGGATTGGAAATATTTCATTTCACAATGTGAATATTGAAAGAACGATTGTCTGATTGGATCCTGCGAAATTTCTATCTAGTCATCGTTTGTTTATGTGATTTATCCTGAAAATTATGCCCTTTGGTAGCTGAAAAATCGGTTTCCATTGGAAAAAAAAAGAAGAAAATTGTGACCTAGTGAAATATGTATTATAAAACTATATATAGTTTGGCAAGATTATCTGATAGCTGGATTGGCACTCTGTAACAAAACAGCGATAAAGATTCTGTTCTCTTTGCTATTTCGTACTCTGTATTTGAGTTCGGACGTTTCCGAGCATAGCTGAACATGACCGAAGATGCGATAGCGAAGCGAATGATAGCGACAACTCCAAGGGTCTTTCTATTTAAGAGACATATCGTTCTGTCTTATTCTACTCAATGTGTAAGATTTTTCATCTCTGTTCGATGAAAAAAGAAAAGAGGTTATGTTGTAATTAATTTCAATTTTCTAGGGTTCGTTGAGTCAAAGGTTGTGTTTGTGGAATAATATTGAACCTACCTGAAAAAAACTATCATTCCAGCAATGTTCATTATTTCATTCACAAGAAATCATTATATTGGCAAGATTTTTGACAAACCCCGATAAATTAACAAAACAGAATGTCTACTCTTTGCCACAGCTGTTAAAAAAAATCACTAAACAATATTATTAATTATGCACCAAGCAAATAGGTAAATACTTTAAGAAGTGTCATAAATGAAAATGTGAGGTTACTAAAGCTAACAGCTAACAGATAAATGTCAAATTTCCTGTTCTTTTTTATTTTTATCCTGAAATAGTCAAATTTGCATAATGTTTTCTGAATTATTAGTAGATCATTCTCTATCCGATTGACGATCCCGAATCTTGTCGAACTATAGCCGAGGCGATAGAGATTCGCTTATGGAGTACCACTAACCAAGTAAAACGATTCTTTTCGTTTGCTTATTCTTTATCTTTTTCCTTAAAATACAAATTACAGAGTGCCAGCCCTGGTCGCTAAGCAACGAAGGCCTTTCGATAAATGTCACCAATTGAGTTAGTTCGGAGGGCGTGAAAATTATGGGTTTCGCACGACGCTGCCAGAGCTTGAAGAAGCCCATAGCAAATTTGGAAAAGTGTTCATCTTTTAATATTCATAAATTGAAAAAATAATGTCAATAGACAAAATCCAAGCAAACAAGCAAATCAAAGAATTAAAGTTTAATCACTTTGTTAATATTGTTAACAATAAAAAGTCCATTTTCTTATTATTATCACTACATACCTAGCACTTTATTTTTTTCATAGTTAAACGTGGCAATATCGAATGTTTTCGACTGCATTCCTTTCACGGCTTCAGATAAACTTGTCAAACTAAATGCATCATCATTTTTTTGAGATGTAGTGACCGACTTCAAAGAAGAAGTTTCGAGAAAAACGTGTTTAGTTTCAAGCTATTTGCTTTCTACTCTCGAAAAAAACGAAACTGATGAAAAAACTAGTTTTCCCTTTATTTTTTCGACTGGATAATTATTTACCTAACTCTTCTATTATTTACCGTAATAATTATTATTGATTGGGAAAATTTGAATGAAAAATTCAACGTAATATCTTCCTCTTTATCAAACGAACATCACTGAAACTCTCTTGATCCGCCAGAGAAGTACTTTATAATTTAAAACTAATGCCTGAATAAAGGGTAGAATTTCATTATATCTACACGAAAATACCATTCGATATAATCTCTTAATTTAAATGAAAAATCCAATTAGCAATTAGTGGTATTATATTTGTCTAATTGCCTCTTCCAGTTTCTGATGAAGAGACTAGTCTTTTGATCTTGCCACTTTAATCTTCGTTCAATTTTGGGGAAGTTTGGAAATTAGCTGGGGACTTTTGTTAATGCTGGTGGCTTCTTACATTCATACCAACATTAATTTTCTATTAATTTGAAAATTGAATTTCTAAACAAAACAATATAAACGCCTTCAACTCAACATCCATAATTTTTCGAGGTATAACGCAACTTTTAATTAAACTTTTTTCGTTTTATTTTTGACCCCATATAATGATCGAAATTATATCTTCCTCTGTTTCCATACTACTACCGTTATTGAAATTAGTCGGAGCGAGAAACTAATATTTATGGTTTGAAAAACTTTTTTATTAGGAAAAAGTGTTCCAAACTCCATTTAGCCCCAAACATTAACTGTCCATTTGGCTGTTTTAGGAGGGATAAACTTGTTAATTGAAGTCTTTCGAAAGGTATTAGTCAGGCAAATTTTTACATAGGCGTATTAAATATTAATTATATAAATCGATTGGGGATTTATTATTACATTACACATTATATCGTGGTGGGGAAAAAAGTCTAAACTGCAATGAAGGTACTAACCATGTTGTCACAAGGCCAATGCATGGGAAAACCTTCATAAAAGAGACTTTTTTTACACTAAACTCAGTATGTTTGAATTCAAAATAACAAGCTCTTCCAAAATATGTGAAAACATATAGGGTGTCCCATTTAAATTAAAGAAGTTGATGGCATTTCCGGTTAAACCGGAAGTATATTATTAACAAAAAAAATGTACATCAGATGCATTTTGTTCCATTGCACTTACCTGCAAATTTTCATAAATATCGTTCTTTTCGTTTAAAAGATATTTACTTGGTTCCATACTTTATTGCAACCCTGTATATGTTGATGTTGACCATGTAAATAAAATATATACAATTAAAAAAGTTGAAATTCTTGTTTGGTTACTAGTTCGTAAAAGGCCGACATTTGGAATATTAGTCATAACGATTATTTCTATTGAGTTGACAGAAGTTTTGATTTGATTTATATGAATATTGTTGCTGACGTAACAGTCACGTGATGGTAAAGCTCCACCGTTCCTACTGTATGTTCATTACAACAGTTTTCTTGTTTTCAAACCTAAAGAACTCGTAATTTATTTTGTTTAATTTTTGATTTATAATCTTTGTGATGGTCGCCGTTGGAATTCTCTGTTCTTCCTTCACGTTTATTAATTATTTAACTCAAAAACAGACTACGTCATTAAACAAGTACTGTTTTTTTTAAAACAACAGTAATTAGAGAACAAAGCCACGCGAAGTGGATAAAACCGAAATCGTAGTAGTAACAACAACCGAGGAAATTGCTTTCAAAACTACGACACAAGAATTAGCCGGGAAAGTTTTCATGACCCACATTCGTAACAATTCTTTGTAGATTTGATCTAATATAAGAATCAAAGGTAAGGGATCGAGTAAACAACGACAAAACAAAATTCTAGCCAAGAAATCTCACCCCTTGGAAAATTTCATGTAATTACATTTAGAGGGTTGCGTGTAGAAAAGCAATTTGAGACGTTACCCTTGGAATGGAACTTGATGTTGATGACGAAATAATAAAGGCCTTTCAACAATTGTCTGCTTACAGGGGCGAGTTTGAACTGTTGCACTTACGTGATACAATATACTTGGAATAAATTTCCTCCGTATAGGTATAAATAATGTTTTCTTTTTCTTCTCTCTGTGTGTTATATCTTTTTTAGACATTAACGATCATTATTGATTCTGTTTCAAAGAAGTTTATTACATTCAAAAACTTGTTCCGTGAGAGAATACTGTTAATTTCAAGTACAAAGATATGAATGTTGAAAAATGAAAATCCGCCAACGAACTTTCTTGGGAAAAATAAGATATCCACTCTAGTTTTCCAAATGTAAATTCACGTTGTTAAATAGAGATATCCTAAACGAAGCTGACAAATGTTATGTTCTTTTTACAGGATTTTCTGTGTTCACTTAAATGCTTTTGTGTGTTCTCTTTAATCACTCGTTTTAAACAGAGCTGAACTATCACTTCCCTGCATCGAAGAACTGAAGACGTTAGCCAAACGGAATAACATCAAGCTGACCTGGGTACCGGGGTATCGAGGGCAATGAAAAACCTGACGAACTTGCAAAAAAAAGGTCAGAGGAAACGCAGCCTGAACCAGAACATATTCTCGGTATGTATTTATGTATGTCTTTTGGGGTAACATTCACTGAGACCTAAAGGATCTATTGTGCCCCCTTACTTCTACTTAGTTCCTGAGGAAAGTCTCAGAGACTAGTAGCTCCTTTAGTCCTATTTCCCCGAGGAATTTTAGGATATCTGCAGGCTTCAACTTAGGTAACTGTCCCTCTTCTATCCAGTAGTCTCCCAGGTGCTGTGCCCTAGGATTCTGAATTGCTGTACAATTCGCAAGTATGTGGATGGAGGATTCTTCTTCCATTCCACAAAACCTACAATCTTCCTCCACTATTTTGAGCTTTTTAAGGTGCCCATTCAGGCGACAATGTCCCGTTAGGATTCCTGTTAAAACTCTTAGTGCAGTTTTGCTTTGACTTATGCATTCATTTGATCTCAACAGGTTGTAGTCACCCAGAAGAATCTTTGATTGCCTAGGCCCTACTAGATCTTTACGATTGTCAGATCTTCTCTTTCCTTCGGCTTTACCTATTTCTTCCAATATTACATTGGAGCTGATTCCGCAAAAAGGTTCCGGCCCCCAAAACGGTATTTCAGTTCCCCTCTTCGCTAGTTCATCTGCTATTTCGTTTCCTTCTATTCCAGTGTGTCCTGGAATCCACAGTAAGGTTACTGTATTGTTCTCGCCTAGTTCATTAAGTTTGCCTAGGCATTCCCACACCATTTTGGAACTGATTACACAAGAACTCAGCGCTTTAATGGCTGCTTGACTATCAGACATTATGATAATCCTTTGCCTTCTATATCCTTTGTCAATATTGAACTGGGCACACTTTTTTATTGCGTGAATTTCCGCTTGAAAGATACTTGGGGTTTTTCACAAGCTTTCAGAGTGTTTGGTGCCGGGCCCGTACACTCCTATCCCAGTTCCTTCTATTGCTTTTGAGCCGTCTGTGTACCATTGAATGGCATTCTTTCCAAGTCTGGTAATGGTATTTGGATCCCATTCCTTCTTGTTGCTTAATTCCGTAACAAATTTCTTTAAAAAGTTATACTTTTTCATCATACCATCTTGTGGCATGTCCCAGGTTGTCTGATTTCTAAGAAGTGAAGAGGTATACCGAAAACTATAGTACGAGAATCTGTAAAGACCTGTAAACGTCCCAAGGCAAATACATGGGAAAACCTTCAAAAAGAACCATGCTTGAAACGTACAGCGGAACTGCTAACACTGTGCAGCTGAGAATCATAACAGGTTTAATGACTGGTCATGCTCCAGTAAAGGAACACCTGTACAAATTAAAACTATACAACGAAGACCTTATATGCAGATTATGCGGTATGGAAACGGAGACAATGAAACATCTACTGTTTACATGCGAGACTCTTGATCGCAAAAGACAGTTAATACTTGTCCAACCGCAAGGAAACGATGAGCTATAAAGCAAACACCCAGTTAAGAACTTCTACAAACTGGTACAGGGGACAAAGGTACTGGACTGGGTGCTATGAGAAAGCACGAGCAAAAATACAATCAGCCATCAGGCTGTAGTGTATCGGAGACTTGTCAGACGTGCTCGGTTTCATCCTTGTCCTCTGCACTACCTCTAGAGGAGGCTCTGTCCCGATTAATTGCTCCATTTAGTTGATCGTAACCTCAAACCATTAGGAGAACAATCAAAATTTGAATTCAATTTGAAGTGCCTTCGAAATTTGTGAGGACTTGTATTCCAACCCTAATAATTTCATTAATGAAACAAACTTATCGTAAGTCAACATAACGATACCCTCCAAATTATCTTCTATTTGTATATTTTTTAATATTTCAATTATAAACTAAATAATTCAATAACCTAAATTTTTATGATGCACTTTCCTCTTTCATCCACGTATTATTTTGCGCATTATTCTTAGGATTTCCTGCTCACTTTGGTCGCCCGCTCACGTTGAAAATTATCTCAACAGAGCTGAACAGAATGATGTGAAAAGAACACAACATTTGTTTAAGTAAGTGATCATGGAAAAAATATATTTGGGATTGTGAAGAAAATTGGGAATGCAATAGGAAATTATAACATACGAAGATTATATAGAGCTAGAAAAAACAGTGAATATCTTAGAGAAATGCATTTTTGTATCATTTGTGTTGAATATGGCAACATTGTTGATGTATAGATCTGTGGTAATGTCTTTTCTTACAGAAGTAGAAGTGTGACAGAAGTGAAATTTTAGTTATTATGGAGGTTTTTAAGGTATGTTGTAAGCACGTTGTAAGTTGTAAAGAAACTGTAAATATAATTGTAAATAGTCCGCTGTGCATCATTTAAAATAATGAAATAGAAACCAGAAAAGAAACTTTAACAAATTAAACATAACAATTTGGAACCAATTCTGGAAGCAGTTATTCGTTTGTTGATACATTCAAATAGAGTTTTTTAAAGAGTTGCCTGCATCTTCTAGGGACTGGAACTTTTGATCACGCAGTTCATTCTTAATTTATGCAAAAGTAAAAAAGTCGTTAGGACTTAGGTCAAGAGTTTATGGAGGATGATCCAACAACCCGTTGCTTTCTTGCTTTGAATTCGATATGTACCAATCAGCTGTAATAGTTCTTTCATCTTGCAAAGGAATTGTTGCTACATTGAGACAAATGTTTCCACCATCTTTTTGGAAACAGTTCGAGACTGAATAACTTTCGTCGGTTTTGGTTCATCTTGGAACACCCAAACAGCCTATTGACGTTTATTTTCGGGTTCATGAGAGTGAATTCAGGATTCATCACCACTATTGTATATATTTTTTGAGTTTCTTCTGTTCTTCTGCTGTCTGTTCTTCCGTCAACAGAATACAACTGAGAAACGAATTTTTTCACAGATGATTCTTCTTGAGAAATCTGTAGAATTGTGGTCTGTGGAATTCCCAATGGCAGCTCCAATTTGACGACATGTGACATGTCGATCTTCTTGGAACAGCTTATTAGCAGCATCGACTGTTTCCTGGGTGACTGCCGTTGTAGGTGGACTTGTTCTTGGATCGTCGCTAACATCCATGCCAACGAGAAATTGTCGACTCTGTGGTGCTTCATTGCCGAAAACAGAAACCTACTCGGCAAGGGATTGTTGTTGAGACAACAGTCTGACTGATCAACTTTAAAAACTCTGTTTAGGTACAGCTTTAAGCGAATCGGTCTGAAACTTTGTCGTAAAATTAAGTAAACACGACAGTTAATTTTGACATTTGATATTAGTTGAAAGGAGCCAACTATGTTGTTATGTGCAACACTTCAAAGACAACCCTCGTATTACATATAGAAATATGCAGTACTTTCAAATGAACAGTTTTAAGACCGCAATGAAATTATGATGATTTATTCGAACAGTTATTTCTAATTTTTGTCCTCAAACAACCGAAAAAGAAATTACATTCTTATTTGATTTAACGTCTACCCAAAGGATAAAAATGTTATCCATCACAAAAGTAAAAACTTCCTTTCCGGGAGTAAAGCTTCAAGCAGTGGCGCTACCCGAATGGAATAAAACTTAATGTTGGGGTCTATTACCAGCAAATATTTCGGAAAAAATAGAAAATTTATTTATTTAAGGAGAGGAGACTGAAACTATGATAAAATGAATTATAGGTACTTAGTTAAAAAATTACGCTAATCGAACTTAAAAGTAAAAAATAATTCTTATTTTAAGAATAAAATGATTAACAAGAAGATTAATGTGATAAAAGCGTGGGGTGCTTTGTGCTATATTTATACACTTGCTCTGCATTTCGGAGTAGAACTAGTAAGAAATTATAACGATTATAATGACAATTATCCTTTTATTCTTATATTAAGAATTATTTTACTTTTTAATTCGTGCTTTTTAGGTTTTTTTTAAACCATAATGTACTTTTTACTGCTTAGTTCGAGCCACTATAGGGTGTGTTTTTTTTCAAACTCGATGCCAGATCAAAGTTCTGTTTTTATTAAATGGAACACCCTATATTCTACTATATTTTGTTTCGAAAAGTAGGTACTTAGAGTGCAATAATCCTTTAACAACCAGATGTTTATCGGATATTACAGAGTTGTACTCAAAATTGACTAAATATTTTACAATAATTTAATAGTAACTTAGGGTAGGTACTAATATATCTTCTGTATGTTCCTTGTGGAAATTAAACCATAAAAAAGATTGCTGTTTAATTTCCCCAAAAATTAACAAAAATAATATCATGTACTATGAAATATTGTACCATGAAAAAAAATAGTTTCCTTACCCACCAAACATTTACTATAAAATTGTGAAATATTTTGTCAAGTTTGAGTACAGTCCTGTAATATCCTATAAACATCTGTTTGTTAAAGGATTATTGCATTCCAATACTCTATGTACTTTTGAAACAAACTTTACTATATTGTACAGTCATTGGTCCTTGATGAGTGTGTAAAAAAAAATTAAAATAATCTGAGCGTTTAAAGTGGATAAAAATTGATTTAAAAGGTTGCGTTGTGAATGGAACACCCTATATGTTATTATTATATTGTATTGTCATCGGTTTTTGACCAGTGTACAAAGTTTGAATTAAATCTGTTCGTTTAAAGTGGGTCAAAATCGAGTACAAAGGAGTCGGTTACATACATACATATAGGTGGAAATCAGCTGTTAAAAGATGGACATATAGCTACAAAAAGAGAAGTTACTATGGAGTGTGAAGCTGTAAAATCGAGTACTTTGTAAGGCTTAGTGAATGTACTAATATGTTTGGTACTGAATTCATTATAAACATATCTGTACCAAACATTAAAGTATTACAGACACAATAAATAAAATACATAACTGACAGTAGTAATTGAAGTTCTAAAAATGTGGTTTTTGTTAACAAATCTTTCGCTATTTTTCTATATTTATAGTACACGAGCAGACCCGACAGACGTTGTCCTGTCATCTTATCATATTATACAAATTTTGACTATTTTTATTTTGAATGAAAAATATCACATTGTTACTTATTTTGGGTAACAAAATCAGATAGTTTTATTAATTTTTTTATAGAAGAACGAGTTTCTTGAATTTTCTCACAATTTTTCGGACAAACCAATTTTTTTTTAAATGACCGTATAAAAAAACTCCTATATTAAATGCCATCAAAATCGGCCCATCCGTTTGGGAGTTGTTCAGTATTAACTCGATTGCAGCGCCACCTACCGGGACTAATTCTCTAAACTGGAGATTAAAATAAAAATGTATTATATTCGATTGGCATGTAACCCTATTGCTCAAGTGTGCATTAAAAGAAAAACTATTAAAATAGCAATTTGAGAATAGAGGTTGATCGTAGACGAGTGAAAATTTAGGGTTGTATGTATCATAAAAAAATAAAAACAAAAAATATTGTCCAAAAAAAATAAAAAAAAATATAGGGGGATGAAAAATAGATGTTGTCCGATTCTCCACCCTACCCGATATACACACAAAATTTCACGAAAATCGGTCAGGCCGTTTCGGAGGAGTTCAACTTCTAACACCGGGACACGAGAATTTTATATATTAGATAAATTAAAGGAGATAGCCGGTCGAAATCTGTATTTTAGCGAGCCCTTCGATCATTTTCCTTTAAACTACTAAGGACTCGAAAGATTTTATATATTGTAGCTCTTGAAATTATCTTCAAAATGTTTCTTTGTGAGATACGATATCGTAAAAACCCAATGATATTTTTTGCAGCAGAAAAATTTTCTTATTTCCATTGAGATAGGTTTTTCAAAAAATGATTGTATAAATAAAGCATTTCAAACTGTTAAAAAGTCATTTTTTAACGTTATTTTTTGCATAGGAGAAGTTTTTAAGGCTTGAGGAGCTCAAATAAATCATAATTATAATTATATATTATTCGCTGCTTATGCTTAAACAATATTTTTATCAATAGAACTTGTGATGCAGTTTCAAAGAGTTACAGCTGATTTTAAGCCACGATGACATTGAAATTAAACGAATCAAACGTTTTACTCATCAATATTTAAAAATACTCGGTTATTAAACATATTTAATAATCCAATAAAAAAAGTATGTGACGCCTATGCATCGAACCGTTCAATATGTGATATTTCCTATTTCCTATGCATTGGGATCTGTGGGAAGACTCCAGCTGCGGATAAAAAGTGGCCCCCAGGTCAATCTATCCCACGTAGAAGGTCTACCAGCATTCCTTAACTTCACCTGCTGCCCGCAAAAACCTATAATGGGTTTTTGGATCGTGCTAAAGTGCTTCTAGAAACTGATAGCTCTGTGTATTTTCGGACATATTTACAGCTTTGTCTGTTACGCCTCCTTTAAGTGCTTTTTTTTTAAGGAAAACTCGTGCAAGACTCTATTATTTATACTGTTTTAAGTGTTAGGTACAATACAAAAGATAATTTTTTACTTGTTTTGTTAAATTAGCGTTCTTCTATGTGAACTTTGAAAGGTTTTCGATTACTTTCAAGCGGGTTTTTATATTACGTTTCAAATTATAAATATTTAACGGGTTATTAGCTACCCACGTGTTACATCAAAGAACTTATGAATTATTTTGATTGTTTTTTTGTGCAAACTTTTCTACTAATGGGGATTTTTTTATTGACGAAACTTGAATCGGAGTATTTGAAAATTCTGAAGGAATCCTTCATGTATGTGACTAGTTAATTTCACCTGCGGCGACTTGAGCTACGCTATCCGCATTTGCACTTTGGGCCATTAGAAGTTTCTACTTTTACTGTATTTTCATTACACTAAAAAGTTTAACGGAGGTTTGGAACAATTGATTGTTGAATGTTTAAAACATTTTTAAAGAGTATTGAAGATCAACAAGAAAAAAGAGAAGTAGGATGGAAGCCACGCAACAAAACCTATATACAGGGAGAGTTATGAGGAACTGTATATACTCCTACCTCGTTTGACCTCTTATACTTCTTTAAAAATGTATTCAGTTGTTTATCTGTAAACCAGGTTTGGCCCGGTCTTGGTAGAAGTCTGGAGTGATAACGATGGGCCATCAGGCTCGGTTGCCAAGACTGGTCCATGCTTAAATGCCAGGATGGACCATGCCTAATTCCCAGGAATGTTACAACATTATGTTGAAATATTTAGATTATTTTTGTCCAACAGCGAAGTTTTTCACTCAATGTCTTTTTCGTTGTCACTTCTTAACAATTATGATGTGAAAAACTGTATGCAGCATCACCTGGAAGCTGGTCAGCATTATTAATTTTCAAGCAATCCCTGCTACTACTTTTTGAATCGTTATCACTTGTACTGATAGAATAATTATTAATATCATTTTCCAAATTATTATTAAACGCTTGTAGATCACACGAGTCTATGCTACTAAGATCGTTAACCTCACTCACAAAGCTGATGTTTTTCTTTTGGATTATTTAAGCTTTGCTCGTTAACAACTGTATTAGTTATTTTATTTAAAACTTTTTCTGCTTTGCTTAACGCACGCCACCTTTGAATGAAACCAAGTATTGCTGGCGATGGGGCGCTGAGCGGAAATACTCGAATCACGCCGTATGTAACCGAACGGTCTAGGCTAGATGGGTCCCCATGAAACGGCCACGGTTGGGTTATCCAGTCTTGGCCCAAGCTTGGGTAATCATTGGCATGACCAAGGCTGGGTCAACAAGTCTTGGCCCAAGCTTGGGTAATCATTGACATGGCCAAGGCTGGGTTACCCAGTCTTGGCCCAAACTCGGATAATTATAGGCATGGCCGTAGTTGGGTTAAACAGTCCTGCCCGTGTAGTGCCAATACAGGTACGCCTACATGGGAAACGGTCAATTTCTGAGGAAAAATCATTAATTTTACTACAATGCTTGAACTGTTCAATAAATGTTACTTTGGCAATTACATGAGAATATAAGCAAACAACTCCATTATAACCTTACGTTGCCAAAAAATCTATTTTTAAAGATATCGTCGGAATACAAAATTTTGAATGAAATTCGTATCATAAACAATCATGGTAGAGTCCGTCTCAATAAGGAAGAAGCCACCTGAAGTTGCAGTCGATGCGCGACCTTGATGTCAAAACCAGCGCCATATTTAAAAATTGATATTTTAATTTAAATCTGTAGCATAACGTTTTCACATTTTGTAGGGTAACACAAAATTAGAAGTATTAGAACCATATAAATAACTGCTAAGTGCAGCAGACTATATGATATATTAGCAGAATTCAATTATTTTTGAAGTAATGTATACTCTTCCATATATTTTACAACAATCTGAATGCCATGAGTAATATATTGGATTATTATGTTCAGCTTCAGACTCCATTAAAGTTGCAACGTTTTCAAGAATATGTCGGCCTTCACTGTGGATAACTTTTCTTTTAACACCAAACAGTTTTGTAGGAGGCATGGTTTTAGATCAAATAAAACACACAGCACTCACAAATAAACTAGCAGAACGTCTTAAAATATTCAAAAATGAAAAATATTCGACAGTAAATGATTGATTCAAACACAACCTCAAATGTCAACAATTTAATTGCTGTCGGCATGAAACATCGCTTGTAACGCCAATGGCATGGAACGATCGCTCGACAGATTTTGACTTATGCGCAGGACGGTACACCAACTTCAGGTGGCTTCTTCCTTATTGAAACGGACTCTACCTACCTACACATTATTCACAGCTAGTACCACAATGATCGTCATTAGGTCACAGGAATCTATTATTAACTGGGAAGAGTTAAGAATCGGGTGCAATGGGGTTTTTTTTATTTTTCCGTAAACAATACATTTTCCTTGAAAAAGTCTATGTTTTGATGTTATTTAATTTTCAATTTAAATATAGCCGTCAAGAAAACATATGACCTTGAAAACTCCCGCTTGCGTCTTTCAAGGGTCTATTGTGAGTCCGGCTAGGAGGTAGAACTAAGTAAACTTCCTAATCAGTCACTTCCTTCTATCATTTTGTGAAAATTGTTCATCATGATGTTATGGTATATAGATAGTATCGAAGGAATAAATAAGGAAAAATTATTAGCAATTGGTTATTTCTCCTTAGAACAGGATTTTCTTGTTTTAGTTGTAAATATATTTTTTTCTGTTTTAGATATGTGATTGTGTACAAGTTGTCGTCGATACAGTTGCTTCAATAACTAGAGTACCATTAATATTGGACAGTAGAGTACCTAGATGGAGTTTATATTGCAGGTGTACTGTACAATAAGCAATTGAAGCTCCCTCCAGGCTTACCTATTATCTGATTCACTCATAGTCCTTGGTAAGTCTTATTTATAAATTCAAGTAGTTCAAATGAACATACTGCTGCTAGTTGAAATTTTAATATTTTCTCGTTTTTCAGGAAAAGAAAACAACACAGTTTATTATTGCGTGTTTAATAAAGTTCGACTGTAAGTAGGTATACACAATTAAAAAGATCTATTGTGCCCCCTTACTTCTACTTAGTTCCTGAGTAACGTCTCAGAGACTAGTAGCTCCTTTAGTCCTATTTCCCTCAGGAATTTTAGGATATCTACAGGCTTCTACTTAGGTAAATGTCCCTCTTCTATCGAATAATCTCCTAGGTGCTGTGCACTAGGATTACGAATTGCGGTGCAAGTATGTGAATGGAGGTTTCTTCTTCCATGCCACAGAATCTATATTCTTTTTCCTCCACTATGCAACGACCCGTTAGGATCCCTGTTAAAACTCATAGTGCAGTTTTACTTTGACTTAATGCTTATTCTAAATATTATTCATAAAACCGATGGACCTTTGTCAGTTGAATTTCTCACAAATCTACACGCATATCAATTTCTTTTTGATGTTTCATTCCAAAATTACACAAAAATGGAAAATAACATAATTAGTTACAACTATTAGAAATTTGAATCATCTGATTATGTTGATTTGCTTTTTTCAGTATTGTTTGTACGGAAAAGTACATAGTCTGGAAAAGGGCATAATTGACGGTGACCATTAGTAATTGGAAATTGTCGATTAGGGTTTTTTTTCCGAACTCTGTGTATTTCATTGACATCGCCAATGTTACCCATGAGTGTGGATGTGTGCGTTTGTGTGCAAGACCAAATTTTAACGATATGATTGGGTGGCGACTAATACTAATTGGAACCTGCTCGGTGATTTTCGTTAAAACTGCACCCATTTTTTTTGAAGCTGATTCACAAGATCTCGTTTATCAAATCACAGTTCGAAACGGATCCTGATTATCATTGCGATGTAAGTATAGTTTGGCAAGTTTATCTGAAGCTACGCGGCATCGGTAAGGGGCGAGGAAACATAGCGGATATCTGTCAAAAACGTACCAATGGCGTACGGTACCTATTTTTATAAGAGTATTAAAAATAATAATAATGATGATGATGTATAATAGTTATATATAGAAACTGATCTTTGCTTTGCTTTAAAGGTTAGGTATTTTTCAAAACACGGTATTTATTAATAACAAATAATGTTAAGAATCGTACTTGAATTCAATATGGATGCGAAATAGTTCAAGATCTGACACTGACAATACCAACGCCACTGGATAATCAATGTCAGTCAACTGACAAAGTGAGAGGGAAGAATGCACGCACGCGTTTGCCAATAGGAAGTCAGCTGGTCGCTAAGCAACGAAGGCCTTTCGAAAAATTTCACCAATTGAGTTAGTTCGGAGGGCGTGAAAATTATGATTTCCGCACAACGCTGCCAGAGCTTGAAGAAGCCCATAACAAATTTGGAAAAGTAGTAACCATCTTTTAATATTCATAAATTGAAAAAAATAATGTTGAAATAAAAAATCCAAGAAAACAAGCGCATTAAAGAATTAACGTTTAATCATATTGTTAATAATAAAAAGTCCATTTTCTAATTATTATCACTACATACTCAGCACTTTATCTTTTTCATAGTTAAACGTGGCAATATCAAATGTTTTCGACTGCATCCCAAGCAGCATTTGGACGTTGCGAGATAGTTATATAACGTTGGGCTAGACAACCCAACGTTGGCATCCAACGTTGTAATGACGACGTCACGACCCAAATTTGCACCTAAATGGGGAATAGAAATTCGAGTCGTTACGACGTCGGCACTGACTTTGAATGTCTTATGTATTCGACCAAATCCAACGTTGAGTAACGTTGCGCAAACCAACTTCGTTTTAGGTATTGGATTTGTGACTTTCCCACAACTAATAGTATAATTTAAGTAATTTATTTTGGAAGAAATGTGGAAGTCTTTGAAACTCGACCAAAGATGGAAGTATTTTTAACTAACAATCTGATTCTTAGTTTAAGTCATGTAAATTATGAACAGTATAATATACATATTTTTATTACCAGCAAAACAAAAATCTTAAACGCAGTTCAATTTTTTGATAAACCACGGCCAATATTGTGGCAAAAAACAAACGAGCCTCAAGAATTTTTAGGAAAAAGCGAAAAAAAAAATTATGCCATTTATTATTTTTCTTGATATGGCTGCATTTATATTTAAAAATAGTATACAAAGTCTCCAGTAACACAAATGCTGGTCTCAAAACTTTTAAAAGTTCATTAGAATATGTTTTTTTAAATAAATTCATCGTGAATCAAACAATGGCGGCCAAATCAGTTATCATAGTTACATGCCAACATGGTGGATTTTGTTAAGCGACCTAATCTATACCAGAATACTACCTATTTGGACAGGAACACCTTTTTTCCACACCTAATTGCGACCTTTTCCGACTTTCCTTCTCATCAGACGATTAGTAAACGTTCAAATGACGGTATGTGAATACAACGTCTGTTGAAAGCTGGCTCGACGGCCCAATGACTAAATATTCCAACTACCGCAAGGCCAACCTAGCGGACGTTGCTTAAAGCGACGAAAAGACGACCAGTCCAGTCATTTTTTAAAATCATAACCTCTTAACAATATCCTCGCTTCTAACCTAAAAATGGATCATTTTTTAAAGGTGGTATTTATTCGATTTAAAAACGGCTTGGGTTCCTTGGTTTACAAATTCTTTCAGGACACAGGCTACTCTACAAACTAGTTAAGGTATATATCATTTTAGAACTATGTCAATAGATAAAACCATTTTTAGGTAAACACGAAAACAAACCTGTGTCAAAGCGGAATATAGTTAACACTGAACTGTTAAATGTTTTTGTTTGTCTCATAATAGTTTCTAGAAGGGTTTACAGTTACTGAATAATATATAAGACTTACTAAATTAAAAACACCATCAGGGACAAAACAACTATTCCAAACTCACTTGATAGTTATTTGGTAAATCTATAAGGCCAGCTAAGTTGTATATATAGATCTCTTTCTGTGAAATGTCAATGAATGTCTAAACGGCTCCTGTTTTGTTTTCTTAATTCGGACATGTTTATATTTTATCAGACAAAAATCTATAATTAATACATAAATAAAAAATGAGGTTAGGTTGTAGATTGTGCCATTGACATATAAAGATTATATTATTATGTCAATGGATTGTGCGAATATTTGAACTACTTTTAAACGTCCGCCCGTAGGTCAAATAATAGGAACAAAAAGTATTAGGCCTCTTTTTATAACCAAAATTGTAACATGCGGATCTAAACGTTCTTAGAACGTCGCCTTGTTCCAGATTAGTCCAAAGACACGAAAAAGGTAAAAATTAACGTTGAGCGAACGTTGTCTGTATAACAAAAAATAACGTTCGATTTGCTGACGTCGAGTAGTCGTTGGCCCAATCGACTTCGAAGTTCCAACGTCGGATTAAGTTATGAACTGACGTTATCGGTGAACGTTGATGCAAACAACTAAATAATACCCAAAACCAACGTTGATTTAAGTAATCATTAAGTCGGAAGTCAGAATAATGCTGCTTGGGATTCCTTTCACGGCTTCAGATAAACTTGCCAAACTATAATAATTTTGGTTTTAATAAGAAAAAAGTTCGAATCAATTCACAAAATTTATTGGAATTTATTGTGTGTTTTGTTTAGGAATTATTTGGAAAAATTCAATTTAAGCGTCTTACGCGGATATGTCGATGTTGAAACAGGGGCCCCTTTTAGAACTGCGATTTAAAGAGAAGTTAAGATAGGAATGTCCGTATCCTTGATGGAACATAAAAAGGTGTACATTTTATTTTCTGCAACAGACGTCACTATCGTAGGTACAAAATTATGACATGCGTCCCCTTATTTCTATATGAACGCTCCTGCCAATCAAAGACAACCTCCACGTTACGAAGGATCATATTGTGGTGAGTTATGAAGTAGAAAAGCAGGTTACCAGACATTGTAATAAGTGTGAGGCTGTCTACACTTTACTCAATAATAATCACACTTTCTTTACTCACAACTTGGCGCTATGTGAAACCATTAATTTGATAAATAATATGTTTGTGACACTACCTGTATATTTCTATTTTCAATAAAAGTTTCCTATTTCATTGTATTGTTTTATTACATGGGTAAGTACAAGAGAAGAGGAATTGAAATAAAACAAAATTCTGGGATTCACACAAAAGTGCCGCCATCAATAAAAAAACCTGGGAACTAACAAAGTTAGTTCGAGGGTATCCCGATAGATGACACTGGTTTTTTGGGATTCCCGTAAAAAGTGGCGCCATTTGTCAAAAAACATAAACTATTTTTTTTAAGTTCGCGGGTATTCCGATAGATGGCGCCACTTCCGCTGTGAATCCCAGAAAAAACAGCGCCATCTATCGGAGTACCCTTGAACTATTTTTTTTAAGTTCGCGGGTATTCCGATAGATGGCGCCACTTTCGCTGTGAATCCCAGAAAAACAGCGCCATCTATCGGAGTACCTTTGAACTATTTTTTTTTAGTTCGCAGGTATTTCGATAGATGGCGCCACTTTCGCTGTGAATCCCAGAAAAACAGCGCCATCTATCGGAGTACCTCTGAACTATTTTTTTTAGTTCGCGGGTATTTCGATAGATGGCGCCACTTTCGCTGTGAATCACAGAAAAACAGCGCCATCTATCGTAAGACCTTTGAACTATTGTTGTTTAGTTCGCGGGTATTCCGATAGATGGCGCCACTTTCGCTGTGAATCCCAGAAAAACAGCGCCATCTATCGGAGTACCTTTGAACTATTTTTTTTTAGTTCGCGGGTATTTCGATAGATGGCGCCACTTTCGCTGTGAATCCCAGAAAAACAGCGCCATCTATCGGAGTACCTCTGAACTATTTTTTTAGTTCGCGGGTATTTCGATAGGTGGCGCCACTTTCGCTGTGAATCCCAGAAAAACAGCGCCATCTATCGGAGTACCTCTGAACTATTTTTTTTAGTTCGCGGGTATTTTGATAGATGGCGCCACTTTCGTTGTGAATCCCAGAAAAACAGCGCCATCTATCGGAAGACCTTTCAACCATTTTTTTTAATAGTTCGCGGGTATTCCGATAGATCGCGCCACTTTCGCTGTGAATCCCAGAAAACCAGCGCCAACTATCGGAAGACCTTTGAACTATTTTTATTAATTCGCGGGAAATCCGATAGATGGTGCCACTTTTTCTGGGATTCACTGCAAAAGTGACGCCATCTATCGGAATACCTGCTAACTAGTGGGACCACAGAATGAACCATGACAACTAGTATCGTTTGTTGAAAAGTGGAGAGAAGAGATAAGGGAATAATAAAACAAGCTGGTTTTCCTTTTGAAATATATTTAAATGAGAAGAACCAAGAAATGCAGTTTTGAGTTATCATCCGCGACTTCCTTTATAGCAAAGTTTCCTGCATACATAGTGGGTTAGGTACTTTTCAGTTCACTGTAGGCAGCATCTGTTGGTGAAAAAATGCGTTAAAACTGCGAAAAATACATTTATCGATATAAATATTTTAATTCTTTATACTTAATAAATAAATAGAAAATTTTACTAGCTTATTGAAATAAACTAAAGAAAATGTTCCGTACATAAGTATATTGTGTCACAAAGGCAGAAAATGAGCTTTAGCATCCCAAGACTACGAGCACAAGCAAGCGTAGCCAAGCGAGGACAGCTCATTGTTAAGGACTGCTAAAGCGTTTCCTGCAAATGTGACACACAACTTTTTCAGAAGCACGCAGTCTGGAAGGAACGTTGCTAGACCCAGGTGCAATATCCACGCATTCTTGGGGAATCTTGCTTCTGTATTCCAGGCAGAAATCTACGCTATCGATATATGTTTGCAACTGAATATCGGAAGGGGGTACAGAGGCCAAAAGATCCTTATTCTCTCCGATAGTCGGGCAGCATTAAAATCTTCAGCATGTCCTCAGATCAGATCTAGACTGGTCTGGGACTGTCTACACAAACTAAAAACCCTGGCTAACCATAATAGAATTACTCTTAAAAGGTCCCGGGGCACAAGGGCATTGTAAGAAACGAAATGGCTGACATCCTAGCAAAGCTAGGGTCTGAGACTGCATTCACTTGTCCTGAACCAGTATTTGGGATATCTAGAACTGCTGCACGTGATTGTGTATATCTCGGTGGACTGAAAATAAACACCAGTCGTACTGGAGACACGTGCCAAAACAGGAAAACAGCAAACTCCTGGTCAAAAAACCCTTGGAGACGCTGACCAATGAAATACTAAACCTTTTCAGGGACCAAATAAGGATAGTGACGGGTTTACTCACCGGTCACTGTACCCTAAGGAAGCACATGCATACAATCGGCATATATAGGGAGGAACCTATCTGTCGGTTGAGCATGGAAGAGGAGGAAAGAGCCTCTCACATTATCTTCGATTGTGAACATCCAAGGGAGGATTTCTCCAAGAAGAACCTAGTGAAAAGTGTGCTGAGCCTGATAACGGCAAGTAGTCTCTTCACATAAACGGCACAACCAAGAGCACAAAAAGCCTTAAGGCTGAGGTGCCGAGGACTTCAAGCCTTTGACTGGTGTGCTGATCCAATCAATCAATCAATCAATCCGCCTACCTACCGAATAAACCAAAAATTAGAAAAATATAACAAAAAACTTTGATGTGAACTAACATTTAATTAAAAAATCCATGCGAAACGTCAAAGCAATCAAGTGACAAATTGCGTTATGAATTTTCCGCCCTTGGGCGGCTAAACAATACTTTTTGCCATATTTTTCCGCCCTATTTAACCTATTTTTGGGTACATTAAAGTACTGATAAAAACTCGAAAGAGTCTTGCAGCATGAATGACCGATACAGGACGACCCAAAAAAATAACCGATAAGGTTAACATGGAAAATTTACGAAAGAAAGAAAATATCTTGTGAATTGCCGTCCGAAGAATTGGTTGTACTAAAATGCCCCCTTTCGGACCGATCGGCTTTGGGGTCCCCTAGCGTGCGGATGTTTCCGAAGGGTGGTTCTTTCATAAAATGTGTAAGAAACTTAACAGATCCTCGAATCGCCGTTTAAGGGTTTTTTCGTGAACTGGATCTATCCTACTGACCCGAAGGGGGACGTATGTGATCATTTGGGAAAGTCCAAAGTTCAATGAAAGGCTACAGCTTTAAAAATTTTGTTTTATTACTGGAAATTGAGAAACGGAGACGAAATGCATCGAGAAGACACACAGTGGCCAAATGGCAACGAAGGGGGAAAACCATCACTCCGGCACGGCTGTGTTAGATCCCCCACTAGCTCCAGCTCCCAGCATAAGCGTGAAAACCCTGTAAGGAATTTCCACCCAAGCCCGATACTCAACTGACTAAGGTCCAACTTTATTAAACACGCAATAATAAACTGTGTTGTTTTCTTTTCCTGATGAACGAAAATATATAAAATTTCAAGTACCAGCAGTAGGTTCATTTGACCTAGTTAAATTTATAAATAAGACTTACCAAGGACTATGACTAAATCAGATAATAGTTAAGTCTGGAGGAGCTTCAATTGCTTATTGAACACCTTCATATAAGCTCTACAATTAATACCCCACTGGTCCAATAAAAATGGTACTCTCATTATTGAAGCAATTGTATCGACGGCAACTTGCAGGCAATCATATATCTAAAATAGAAAAAATATATTTACAATTAAAACAAATAAATCATGTTCTTAGGATAAATAGTTAATTGGCTTTTTCACAGGTAATAATTTTAGCTTATTTCTTCCTTCATTGATATCTGTCATAACATCATGATTCATGATGAACAATTTTCACAAAATGATTGGAGGCTGTGAATGATTATCAACTGCTTTAGTAATATTATACATATATTGTAGTTTTTACAGAAAAATGCTATTAAAATGATATATTAACATTTATTTTGGATGGAGTGTAATTCCGGAACGATAATATTAGTTTCATTCACGGAGATATTACTTAATATAAATACATTTGCTCAAAAATAGTAAAAGATAAGCGGCTTTTTTTCTCTCTGAAGAATAATGACGATTTCCAGAAATGTAAATCATTAATTACTATGATAAAATAGAAAGGTCAATCAATACAAATATTGTTCAATGCTTCTATTTACTAAAAAGTTACCTTTTTTATAGGTAAGCAACCAATCATGCAATAATGCTTGTTCAGTTGCATATCTCCTTATTGCTCACAGTTGTAATATACTTAGAGTGTTCAAATGAAATTATACTAGGTTATATACAATGATTAATTTTATTTTAGAATTATGGAAAGATTTCACGTAGTAAGGGCTGACACTATTAATTTGTTATAACAGAATACTTCAAGATACAAATAAAATTCAATCATTGAAGGAAGAAGATGGAACAAAAACACCTTCTGGTTTAGATTCAGCCAAGATAGATTTTGGAAAAATTCAACTGAAAAAGTTTAAAGTACAATATTATATTCTAGTATTCAATAAAAAAACACTCTATTCGCTTCGGTCTATTATAATAATTATGTAGATATACTTACAGTCGAATCTTATTATACACACTGTAGTTCTTCCATTGCATTGTCCCAATAATTTCATATTACAACGAAATAAACTAAGATTGACATGCTTTTGTTATTTTTCCTTCACCTACCTGAAAAACACACAAATTTTACAAGTGTTGCGTTCATCTGAAATAGGTACTTGAACTTATAAGTAAAAAACTCAGTTAGTAAGTTTCTATCAAGATGTTTGTACCAGTTTAAACACAGAAGGTTTGTTCCAACAAGCTTGAGAATTAGTTCAGTTGGCGTAGATTGAAATTTTCGTCGCTAATTTCAATCTACGCAAACTCAGTTAAATTCCGAACTGATTCTCAAGCTTGTTGGAACAAACCTACTGTTAGAAAAAAAACATAATTGGAGATTCCTTTCTAATGGTCACTGTCAATTATGCACATTTCCGAACTCTATGTACCTTATTCTTAGAGCTGCGACGACTACAGGAAAAAAGTAATTATTGACTACTGATCACCTACTACTGTGAGACGGGAGGTGGATAACCAAAGAATCGTCGTATATTCCGACAGCCAAGCAACACTAAAGGCGATAAGCTCATATCGGGCAACGTCAAATCTGGTGTGGGAGTGTCGCAAGGCCTTCAACAGACCAGGTTGTCATAATAGAGTGACCCTAGCTTGGGTGCCAGGTCACCTAGGAATAAAAGGCAATGAAAAGGCCGATGAACTAGCCAAGCAGGGAGTGACTGAGGTCATGATAGGGCCAGAACTTTCCTGTGGAATTTCAAAAAACCTCACCAAAGAGAGCATCCACCAATGGAGTTGTGCTGGTGGCATAAAACCACAGGACAAAGGCACTCTAAACTCTATTCCTTAAAAGTCCTTCGGCCAAACTGTCACGCGACCTACTATGTCAAAGTCGAGAAACGACTAAGATAATGGTGGGAATGCTGACCGGACATTATAGGCTGAGGAAGCATATGCCCACAATTGGCCTAGCAGATGACAGCCTATGTAGGTTTTACCAGGAAGAAGACGAAATCGCGGAGCGCATACTCTGCGAGTTCGAAGGCCTATTCTACTATTCGGAAAAGGAAAACTGAGGGCAGAGAGAGGGATTTGGTATCCAGGCTAATAGGTCTTTAGAAAAAGAATACAGCTAGATATCGAGCTCTAAAAATGGGAGGAGAAGGATAGGACAAAGAACCACTCCATTTCTAATATCTAATCTAATCTAATCTAATCTATAGTAGAAACAAACGAAAACATTCCCTCCACCTTGAGGCGGAATTTTAATTTTAAATTAATAGTTCCGCCGGCGGACCTCTAGTCACACTGTTTAATATAAGTCCAACCGCTATAATATTAAAATCTGAACTACCGATACATCTACTTGACATAAAACGTTATTTGTTTCGCACGCCCATTCTTCACGGTTTATTGTCATGTTTGGCACGTGCATAAACAGGCCGAATTCATCAGTAGTATCGGCTATAATTTAAAAGTTTAGTAACGGAGGTGTGGTTGGAGCACGTTATGTGAGTTTTGCGTGTTAATTTCATAAAGAAGGAGTTTACTAGCGAATGGAAAATTCTAAATGGTTGATTGCAAAATTTTTTTGTGGTGAAGTAAAAATTTCTTTATCCTGTTTGAATAAATCAAATAGGTGAACTTGAATAATTCTATTTAATTGTTTCACAATGTTTCCATTTTTAATTAACGTAGAGAACACAATTTCAGTATAGAATAGTAACATGGAGCTGCTGAAAGAATACATGGGTAATTGACAGAAGTTTCGAAAAAATCCATTATTACAGTTATCGGTAAAACTGCTAATCATCGGAAAAAGAGAGTACAGAAATCGCTAGTGCATCGGGATCCTGCAATAATGGAAAATTTGTCTGAGACCGGTTCTGCTTCTGCTATCTCGCTGACAATTTGTGAAACGGTGCAAATTAACTTTACTCACAACTATACCTACAGATAAAAATACACAGATGATAAAATAACATAAATAAAATCCCATAGCTCCAACAATATAAAATGTAGATGCATACACCTATTCTACAATGTATGATGAGCATAATCAATTGTTATAGTCATCTGACTGTAGAAATTTATTTGTCCCACAGTTTGTTCTAAAGAAACTTATTTGGCTTAAAGCGTTCTTAGGTAGTTGTCGTGGTTCAATATTGTGAGAAGATTTCAGATTATACGCGCGCTAAAAGTATACAAGTTTGTAGCGAAGCAAGTCACAATTTTTATGCAAGACTGTACCCCTGGAGACATTTACTCATACAGTTTTCAGAATATGTATGTTTGCATACCCCAATACTTCCACATACTTTTAAACGTTCCAACCCGGCAACGTCGCTAGATCAGAAATGTCAGATAAATTGAGGTATAAAGGGAGATTTATTAAAATAAAAAGTTTTAGAAAAACGTTTACGACTAATTGGATTCAACTGAAAATGGTCGTTGGTATACAAAAAATGGAGGCAATGTTAGAAAATGAAGCGGAGAATATTTTCAAGTCACGTAATATTGTCGTTTAATATGTCGTTCATTATCTACATTTATATGTTTAAGTTTCAGAAATTTCAGTTTTATTATATGTTGTGTTTAATTTATATTTAAATGTTTGTATATATTCTATTATGGAATGACTGCATATTTAGTTTTACGTAAAAGTCTATTACATTTTCAATTTATATTGTTTACTATTGATATTTATAAGTAATAAGCTTAAATTTCAGATAATTCTGTAAAACTTTATGCTGTGTTCACAT
Organism: Lochmaea capreae; assembly: GCA_949126875.1. Classification (NCBI taxonomy): domain Eukaryota; kingdom Metazoa; phylum Arthropoda; class Insecta; order Coleoptera; family Chrysomelidae; genus Lochmaea; species Lochmaea capreae. The sequence goes on along the minus strand of OX421406.1, from coordinate 8,042,977 downwards.
ATTTAATAATAGTATATTCTTCAACGAGAGTAGGATTATGGCTATTATTCACGCGGATGAAGCGAGTGAGTTTTGGAATGATCAAAGTGAATAATAGCCATTCTACACAAGTAAAAGACTATACTTCCTTCACGACTATGCATGAGGCTACATTTATATTCAATTTAGCACTTGCTTAATTTCATTCCAAATGAACATTTGTACAACTGACCATTTACATTGTCAAATTGTGAAATCTATTTATAGTTAGTGAGCGATTACTGTGTCCCTTTCTTGTATAACAGGATAATTACATATACATTAAAAAAACTCTTCGTTAAACTGTTGATAAACAGACGTTTGGGATTGTAAAACATCATCCATAATAACAAAGTCTCTGATAATAAAAACAATATTTTGTAAACATAACCTTCAAATTTCAACAAAATTTCGTTTCTCCTTGCATTTGCAAGCTCATTGAGAAAATTCCAAGTTCGCTTTAGCTTAGGCTAATAGTCGAGGCAATGAACTAAAAAAGTTGGAAAACTAGTTGTAGTGGACGGATCGGAATGCGGTTTTCGGCATTCTCTTCCAAAAAATATTTGTAAAAAATGTGACTGGATAGATTTTGCAGCAAACGAAAAATTGCATTGCTGCAGCCAAAAATGCATTATTTGGGAGACCGATTTCAAAACTTGGTAAATAAGTGTCAGAACTGGCCCAGATCGGGTAGTCGGGGGTTTTGGAGGTCGCTGATCACGAAAATGATGCTCAAATTGACCCCCTGAACACCTGGAGCTCAGGAACGCGCCGAAGAATGTCGTCTCCGTGGGACTCTCCCACAAATCACGCGAGAAAGAAGAAAAACTCAACGCTCGGGGCTTTTTTGAGTCGCTGAATCCAAATCTGGCATCGGCGAACACCCCACGGGCACCTGGTGCGCCGAACCCAGGGCGCGGACGTCATCTCCGAGAATTTTGCTGAGAGAAGTGCCAAAAACCACTCGAAAATCATAATAGGGGCATTTTGTGGGTCGTTGAATCCGAATTTCACGGCGAAAACGACCCCCCGGACCCCCGGTGCACCGGAACCTCACGCTGAACATCTTCTCCGAGGGGTTTCCATGCGGTTTCGACGTGAAATTCGGATTCAACGCCCCACAAAACGCTCCTATTATGATTTTCGAGTGGTTTTTGGCACTCCTCTCAGCAAAATTCTCGGAGATGACGTCCGCACCCAGGGTCCGGCGCACCAGGTGCCCGTGGGGTGCTCGCCGATGCCAGATTTTTATTCAGCGACTCAAAAAACCCCCGGGCGTTGAGTTTCTCTTCTTTCTCGCGTGATTTGTGGGAGACGGAGATGACATTCTTCGGCGCGTTCCTGAGCTCCAGGTGTTCGGGGGGTCAATTTGAGCATCATATCCGTGATCAGCGACCTCCAAAACCCCCGAGTACCCGATTTCTGTTCTGACACTTATTTACCAAGTTTTGAAATCGGCCTCCCAAATAATGCATTTTTTGAATGCATTTTTGGCTGCAGCAATGCAACTTTTCGTTTGATGCAAAATCTAACCAGTCACATTTTTTACAAATATTTTTTGGAAGAGAATGCCGAAAACCGCATCCCGATCCGTCTACTACAACTAGTTTTCCAACTTTTGGCCTTTTTACTAGTTCATTGCCTCGACTATAATGTCAGATTCTCAATTAACAAATAGTATTGACAGAAGTCATATATCGAGCGGAAAGTAAGAGCGTTTGAAATTGAATGTAAATGTAGCCTAAAAAAATTCTTCCATTGGGAATCGTACCTCGATCGCCCGCGTAAGAGTCAAGTATCTCTACCACTGAACTATCGACCACATTTATTCATGAAAATGTAAAGAACTAGGTAACTCATATTTTTAATACAAACCTCCACATTTTTAAATGAAATTGATAACAATATTAGGAACAATAATATAAATATGGGTAGTTAAACATATTTTTCGCCTATCTTACCGAAAACCAATCATATGAACACCAAAAATGGGGCGGAAAGTATTGTTTAGGAGCCCAAGGGCCAAAAATTCATAACGCCACGAGTTTTGAAGTTTTTCACCATCTGTCACTTACTCCAAATGCACAATTGAGAGTACTGATGGAGTAATTACTGCAAATCCCGAATTGAGAAATAGCAAAAAATTGAAAAATAGTGGTCTATCAAGAATCACACTAAAATCTCTGATCTGCTGGATATTATCCAGAAGAACACCACAAATGTTATGATTGTTAGTACTAAACCTCCTCAAATGTCCAAAAGGCATTGCATGGAATTTACTTTAATTTAAATTCATCCCGTTACAATTGCACCATCTCACTTAATTGTCAATGTCTAATTCAAGTTTGGTATAATCACCCAGAATATTGATAAGGAGGAAAAATTCCAGATCATCGATAAAAATACTGAGCGGTTTTAAGACAGTTGGATATGTCATTGATCAATAAATATTAAACAAGAATGGGTCTAAATAAATGGTATAAACTTCAGATCCATCTTCCAAAGCAATAAATAAGAATTTCGATTTAGAAGTTTCCTGGACTTACCATGCCTGGAACCAAATAATTGATTTATCCAGGTTAAGATAACAGAACTTCAGTTGTGGTGGAATTACACAGGTCCAGGCCCCTTGCCAGGTGTGGAAAGTCTATCATACGCATCGTATAAAGAAATGGAAAAAATTTTGTTTATTAAATAATAATTTCGGTACACACTAGCAAAATATTGGGCCAACAAGTTATGAGTTTTCCAAAAATTTCCGATGTTTTCTTATTAAAAGCAATATAATAAAAATCAAACCAAATAAAAGCGGAGATATATCGAATTAGTACAAAAAAATCTCTTTATTTCCTTCCGAAAGATTTCTTCTATTTTTAGAAATATATATCATTTCGTGAACTGGTGGGTTAAAAATATTAATGGCAGCCACGGTAGGAGCAAGGAGTGAGTCAAAAGGGGCACAGCACACGCAGTTCAGAACAACATGCGGCCAAAGTGATTTATCACTTTCGGCAAATTGCTGAATTTGAGGGTTTTGCGGTGGTGTTTTATATACTACCACCGAGCCAGCCATGAACTATCACACCGATAACGGTGTTTGAAAACTGATCCTCTCATTTAGGGCGTTTATTTAAAAACAATTTCTCATTTTATTCATTAAACTTACGAGGATATATTGAAAAATTCTTAGCCTACTATAGAACCAAACAAAATTTCAATGTCAAAATATTTTATTACCCAACATATTCTCCTCTTAATTGGATACATTTATTACAGCGAACCTGCAACGTCTCTAGACCTTTCAAAAAAAAATGTTTCTTCTTGCTCTGCAAACCAGACCTCCACAGCTTTTATTACCTCCTCGTTGGAAGAAAATTTACGACCTTTTAAACTTTTTTTCAGTTGAGGAAAGAGATTATAGTCGGACGGAGCCAAATCTGGTGAATAAGGGGGGTGTTCTAGTAATCCAAACCCTAAATCACGAATTTTTTGCATGGCAACATGAGATTTGTATGCAGGGGCGTTGTCCTGCAAAAATAAAACACCTTTGGATAGCTTTCCTCCTTTCCTTCATGCATGGAACTGGTCTATGCTAACTAGATATCAATACATCGTCGTATTGTTCCAGTAGTTTCGAATAGTTAATATAAGAGAATACAATCTAGAATTAGTTACCCGAGAATCGGGTCAAAGTTTAAACGCTAGCCAAGATTATTTCCCAGTAACAATTGACTTTGTGTCAACCTCCATTTAAATTGGTATTCTTTATCCAGTTCCCGATTGCCCCTTTAATGCAATCTTTTGTGATTCCACAAACGACTATAATGGCAATCATCTTTGCTTAAAACACAGACATATATCGACCAAGGCTAAGGAACATTCACTTTCTAGGTCCGTTTATACCAGCCTCAGTGCCATGGTTTATTTAGGAACCATCGGTGAACCAGTTAATTTTTCCAGAATTACCTGTTTCCTAGATGGGATGATGATGTTCACTCGCTCATTGAATATGTTCTCCGGCGTCATGCTATCCAAACCATCTGAAATATGGGCTCATCTAGTTTTGTCCCAGTTGTATCAGTATGTTCTTCTCGAACATTGTTCTAACACTATGAGTCTCCCGATTTCAGCCTCCGTCCTTACAAAAAGTTCCAAAGGAGAAAGACCAATAATCATTTCCATTGATGCCACCTTGTGCAGTTCATTACCCCGATATAACACTGAGGTGGGCTTGTCTTTGAATTGCAGTATAGATATACCATTTGTTTGATATAGATTTTTGATCCAAATGTTTGCAATCTGGCCAAATCTGGTCGTTTGTCATACCAGATTTAGGCTGCGGTTTGGACTTAGGTATAGCAGTGGGACCTCGATTTATAAGATAAGAAGCTGTGTGTACTGGTTCTACTCACATTCCATTTTCCAGTTGGTAGTACTCTTGTCACATTGAAGAGTGTGCGATTAATTCGCTCTGAAACTACGTGCAATTGGGGTGTGGGAATTGGAGGAATATTATAATCAAGACATATTCCTTTGTTTTTGCACCATGTTTTGAACTCATTACTGCAAGATTCACATCTTTACAAGGGCACACCAATATAGATATTATATCTCTCTATTTTCTTTTTGATCGGAACATCGGAAAAGGCATACTTTTCAGTTAGATCTGGATGTGTAAAGGCCTACTTTTGATAGTGGTTTAGAGAACTCTATATTAGTGGTCCCAGGTAGGTCCCAGTAGGTCTAGACTGGTAAAAAACTGTAAAGAATCCCTCAACAGGCTGGCAAGAGACAACTAAGTATTTCTAATATGGGTGCTGGCACATGAAGGGAAAGCAGGTAATGAAATGGCTGAACAGTTAGCTGAAGAAGGTTCTAAAGGAGACTTCATAGATCCGGAACCGTTTTGTGGAATCACAAAGGATTGCATAAGAGAGGAAATCGGGAACTGGCTAGATAGGGAACACCAACTCAATTGGAGGTAGCCACAAGGGCCCCTCCATACAAAAAGTTTACTGAACAAGGTAGACAAGGAACTCTCAACCAGGCTATTGAAACTGAGTAAGAGACATAATTTGAAGACAGTTACCGACCTGGTGACTGGACACTGCAGCCTGAGGAAACATCTGCACAAAATGGGCAAAGTTCGTGAACCTATGTGCGGGAAATGTGAACTCTATTATGAAACACCTACTCACATACTCTGCTTCTGCGAGAACTTATATGGACTCAGACGGAAGCACCTTGGAGGGGAAATAATACAACCATTACAACTACTGAAAATCCCTCCAGTCAAACTAGTGCCCTACATAGAAGACACAAAGCTTCTGGAATGGAAGTAGATAACATGGGAAATGGTACAAAGATTCAGTTCAAATGCCTGGGCTATTGAGTACAGCTCAATCGAATGAATGAGTGGTCCCAGTTTTACTTGGGTAACCCTAGGGTAACATTTTTACCAAAATATGAGATACTAACCATCTAAAAGTTATGAAAAAACAAAACTCAGTCCAGCTTCACCTTTTAATTTGGTATTCTTCATAGGAGCCACAATTCGGGGTAGTGGTATGTACAATTCCTCATGACTCACCTTGTAAATGTTCACAAGAAGCGTTAAATTCTCATATGTATGCATTCGCTAAATTTACCTGGCTTAGTATATAAAGTAGTAAGTGTTCCTACCGGAATTGATATCGTAATAATTAGTATATTCATCATTCTCTTGCAATTCTCAAAGCTTCTAAATCACACCCTTCAGCCCTACATTTCTAATTGAGACTGACAAATGCGATAATTAGCTGTAGGGAAATTCTCACGAGGCGGAAGAGAAGGAGACAGGAAAGCAAGAGGCGATCTAATTTAGCAAGGAATCATTTAAACCGTATAATAACCGAGATAAAATAGATTTTATTGTATTAGGGAATAAAAAATTTTGGTCACCAATAATTTTTTGAGCACTTCAAGGGAATATTCGTATCAACTATTACGTATTAACTGTCGTGTATTAGCCAGTTTCAGACCGCTTCGCTTAAAGCTATGTTGTGTTTTCGGCAATGAAGCCCCACATCAGTCGACAATTTCTCGTTGGTAGGAAGAATTTAAACGTCAGCAGATTAATGCTAGCAACGATCCAACAACAGGTCCACCAGCACCGGCATTCACCTAGTAAAGCGTCGATGTTGTGTATAGACTGATTTCGTGAAATTTAGTTTCTTGATGAATGCCGCATCTATTGACTGAAGAACAGTAAGCAGTTAGAGTCAATTGGTGTCAAAAAACTCTAAATTGGTTTAACGCAGGAAACTCAAATAAAACCGTAGGTATAAAGCCTAATATAAGACGACGAGACCCATTTTTACCGAAAAAATCGGAAAAAAAATCAATTTATTGGAGAATGCAAAGAAAAAAAGTATACAGAAGTCTATTATGTAAAAATTCCCATTGGCAGTCCTCTTTAATCACTAAATATTTCACCGGTAGCATCATCTTTATCTTCACTTTCACCACTGATCACATCTTCTGGTTCACTTTCTTCACTTGAGTAAACATCACCAGTATTTTCTTCCAGCCACAAAATATCATTCTCCATGCCATTATTTATGCTATTGGAAATGCAGCACTTTTTAAACCTATTAATAATGCTCCTTGCGTCAATTTTAGTTTGTTTATAGCCCGATTTTTATCTTCGATTTGTACAAAAATGCTCGACAATCAGAAGACGACTCTTGTTTTTCAATAATATTTCTGAGAAAAAACATCGCCTTACATTCGGGTTTATACGGTATATACAGTATTGTCAGTGGTGATAAATCCTGGATGTTTACTCTTATGAATCCGAAAATAAACGTCAGTAAGCTGTTTGGGTGTTCCAAGATGAACCAAAACCGACGAAAGTGATCAATTCTCTATGTGTTTCCAAAAAGATGGTTTGTCTTAAATGCGAGCAACCATTCCTCTACAAGATCAAAGAACTGTTACTGCTGATTGGTACAAATCGATTTGTTTGCCAAATGTAATTGCTGAGTTTCGAAAAATGAACCCCAACCACGAAAGATCCTTCACCAATGCAAGTTTTTACGCAGCTCGAAAAAGAGTTGAATTTTTGAAAGCAAGAAAATTTTGAATAGCTGGACTATCCTCCGTACAGGAAACCTGTCAAAGCTGTCAATGGGGTTAACAGACGAAGCCATGTGAAGATTCTCTCACCTAGAAGAGGAAACTGCTGAACACATCCTATGTCAGTGCGATTGCCTGGAGAATGTGCGGTTTCTTGAACTGGGCGATGAGAAGCCACCGGCAAGAAGTTACATGACAGATTCAGAGTCGAGGCTGATTGATCTGAAAAGGTTGCACCTCATCAAATATAATCTAATAATCCGTTCAGTCTCGACACAAATCCTAACGACTTCTTAACTTTTCCAAAATTGAGAATGAACTTGTGGGTCAGAGGTTCCAGTCCCCAAAAGATGCAGGCAACGCTTTCAAAAACTTATTTTGAATGAACCAACAAGCAAGTGAACTGTTTCCAGAATTGGTTCCAAAGGATGCAAAAATGCATTTCTTTTCCCGTGGATAGTACTTTGAAAAGCAATAGTGTTAAAAATGTATTTTTTAATGTTTTTTTAGCTCTTTTAGCAGAATATAACAGAGAACTCTCGTATAACTATTCTGTTAAACCTAATCACACCACAGAAGTTGAAGACATTTCAGCTACAGATTGTGAAATAGTTTCTGAATTTCAATCCGACATTCACAAGTACGAATAGATTCAACATTCTAACCGGGTAGATAACTCAAAATGGTTTTAATAATGAAGAAATCTAGAAATGTTCTAAAATTCAGAAAATATTATGAAAATATTATTCGTAAAACCAGTCGAGTGATATATTATGTTGAATTTTTTTGGTAGAATTGTTTTGATTTTACTCGACATAGAAAATCAATTTATTTTATATTTATTTCAATAATCCAATTTTAAATTTTTTTCAAATGGACGTTTCTAAAACATTTCAAATATAAACTGACTGTATAAGACCGTAATTCATTTCCTTTTTCCTAAAATCTAATTGAATTTTCTTCAGCAGAAATTCGTGAACGTTTTTCATAACTTCTCAAATGAATTGGATTAATTAAAGAGTAATCTTTAAAAATTGATATAACTTACTACTACCACCAACCTAAAATCCAAATTTTCTGAATAATTCATAAAATGATTTGATATCGATTCACGGAACTTTGTAAAACTATCCGTTCAAATTTGATACAATGAAGAACTGAACAATTCAGATTGTTTCTTTACAAATTGATTAAGTTGAAATATTAGTTTAGCTCCATCTGGATTTCGACATAATTGTGTCTTTTCAACTTTTACTGTCTATTACTAATAACAAGTTATACGGAGTGGAATATATCCAGTGAAGTTACTTGGGCAAATAGAAACAGACCGGCTATAAGCAAATTTTAGCCATTTAAATCCACAGGGGCAGATCTCACTCAATTACGAACGAAACTACTAACACCACACGTAAGTAGGTAAATTTCTCAAGGCATAAAACCAATAGTGCCAAAGAATTATAAGAGCACATTCTGATCAAAGGCATATCTGGAACTCTCAACTTCAGGACACCACACAGAAAGCTAGACTTTCTCTTGAGAGACAGAAAAAAAGAAAAAACTTTGGTCTTCACCAAAAAATGACTATACCTGAGGGATGTTTGACTTACGGGTCAGAATTGTGGTGGACAAAGACTCAGCGAGTGGAAGTGATAAAACTGTCCTTTAGGTGGCACACAATATTTAGTTTGCCAGTGTATCACTGAGGACATAAAAACCACTTCCTCAATTTCAGACTAATTCAAAGACAACAACATATAAGCCAAACGCTCATTCTTGCACCTGGCGACACCTACGGCCTGACGAATTCGACAATTGTGGAACTAGCTAAATGTTACATCCATGCTCAATCTCTAAAGAGATGGGATGAAATCAAGGGATGCAGTCTTGCCAGGATTACCCTGGGCGACCCTGAGAAGCTGGAGTCGATAAAATATTTGGCGATGACCAGGAAAAACGTACGTTTAACGGTAGGATATCTGACTGGCCACAGTTAATTGAGGAAACACCTCCATACAATGAGGCTAGTGGACACACCTCTATACAGGATGTGTGAACAGGAAGATGAATCTGTCAGGCATGTCTTAAGCGAGTGCCCGGAGTTATCGTCAATAAGAGAGTGTGTGTTCGGTGAGTCTTGGCCTACACCTGCCGATATAACGGAGATGTTTCCTAGTGACCTGTCCACCTTCCTGGAAAGGACAGGATGGACGATGACCAAGGAAGACAACTCCTCGGGAGGATGTACAATGGGTCACATGTGGCCTAAGTGATGTGGGCCTAACTCACCCTCCCTACTCTACAGACAGAAGCCAAACGCTCAGTTCTTAGTAAGGAAAGGTCATTGAGAAGCTTAAAGCGGATGACTTAATGAAGCAAGTCATCAACGCAATAGCCACAACAGGTGAGAAAGTCTGTAAGTAATGTGCACCCACACAGGCTACAACAACGGTAACTTTTCCAATAAGTTTATCTAACGACATCACAACCTTCCAAGCGGAAATTATAGCGATTCACCACTGCCTGGATAAAATTGAAAAGAATGGAAGAGCATAACCAAGCTTCATTGAAGGCACTCGATTTCATAAAGGTCCATTCTATGCTAGTATGTGATTGCGTACCCGCCCGTTGAAAGGAGGAACGATAGCCTGGGTACTAGAGCACGACGACGGTAACAAAGGCGACGAAAGGCTCATCAATTCCATTAATTTGATCAGAACCCTTTCATGGCGTCGCAAATCGACAAACAAACAATGATCAAACATGACCACAAGCAAGTGGGTGGCACGCACAGAAATTTCACTGGATCAGAGAGGTTAGGACATTCGTCGAAATCAGCAGCACACATGCTCCAAAGAAATAAAAAGTGTATTTCTGATGCAGAACGTCTTCCAAACTTAACTTACACTGTTTATGTAGGAACAAAGCGACTGCTATTTAGTTCCGAATACAATTTCTGTCAATGAAATTATGAGATCAAGATTCGACATTAATATGTCACAGAATGAAGTGAATCTCACCAAGAACATAAGCGCATTACTGTTCTCTATTCATACCGCTCCATATTTAAAATTAATACTTACATTGTTTTATCAACGAATGAAATCTGTGTGAAAAATTCTTCCACAATAAATCTACTCAATAGGAAAAAATTTAATTATGTGCCATTGGAAGTTGATTAATGTTATGCTTATTGATGAAATTTTTATATTAAAAGATCCATTTTTGTCGAAAGACATTCCACCCTATCAAACGTCGGACTTTTTTTCGTGAATTACCAACATTTCGCAGAATCGTCTCCGTCTCCTGAAACGGAGGTCTTAATAAAGACTGTTCAATTTAGGATTATCCCCAATAAGGGGTTTATTTAATTAACAGCTTCTTATTGTAACAAAGAGAGATGGAGTTCGGAATGGGGATAATTTTAGGTCAAGCAAAATGGTCGTCGATTATTGAATATCTTGTACCTTGTTTGCATTATATTAGGAATTAATCGGTTGGATACACATAACTTATGAACTCTAACTATTACTGTGATAATTCCCAGGAAAACATCCAGAATTGTTGGAAATTTGAGGAAAATTGCATTACAATGGCTTACCTACAAAGGCTGTGATATGAAAATTGAACCATAGATCGCAAATTGATTTAAATAAAATTGTATCAGATTGTCTGCTACTCGCGGAGATTCCTTTGATGTTTACTGACATTTGGCAACAGACAAAATCGGCTCTGTAGCAGAATAGCGCTGGTCAAAAAAAGCGCTGGACAAAATAGCGCTGGACATAAATAGCACTGGACAAAATAGCGCTGGTCAAAATAGCGCTGGACAAAAACAGCGCAGGACAAAATAGCACTGCCAAAAGATAATTATGCTTCTTTATTTTACTACTATCTTATACATAAAAATAAACTATAGTACCGAATTAGCATAATTAGGAATAACATATTTTTCATAAATTACACTCATAACAATAGTTTTTCTAATTCAATTCGTCAATTCTACATCGCTTCCCGACCAGCTGACAGTGATCAAAATGTTGGTAACTGTCCATAACAATATCAGAATATAAGGAACGGAAAACAAGTAAGAACAACAATCAATATTTTTCATAATTCTTCAACACATATCGCTTCCCGACCAACTGACACAGATCAAAGTGTAAACAACTACTTGTCAGTGTCATATTTGGCAAGTCTCAGAAAGGAGGTGATATATTTATCCACGAAGGATATAATTACCGAAATGACAAGCAACGTGAAATTACATTTTTTTAGACTTTAAATAGATATGACACTGACAAGTAGTTGTTTACACTTTGATCTGTGTCAGTTGGTCGGGAAGCGATATGTGTTGAAGTATGATGAAAAATATTGATTGTTGCCCTTACTTGTTTCCCGTTCCTTATATCCTCATATTGTTTGCTGTAAAGGAAGGTTGATGCTTAGCGGTGAAACTTGATTTTTCAATCACATCCTACTGTAATAGTTGATTTTGTAAGGATATTTCAGCTGGCGCTATTTTATGGAGCGCTGTTTTTGTCCTGCGCTGTTTTTGTCCAGCGCTATTTTGTCCAGCGCTGTTTTTGTACTGCGCTGTTTTTGTCCTGCGCTGTTTTTGATCAGCGCTATTTTGACCAGCGCTATGTATGTCCAGCGCTATTCTGCTACAGAGCCGACAAAATCAGGCCGGTGGCATTAAGCCGGGGCTCCACCAAACTGTGTCAAGGCGCGTCAACACTATGCCGCGGTTTTCCGTTGGAAATGCCAATTGGCAAAGCCAGCGACTTTAAAAACGTCTACATATGTGTTTATATTCATTTAGGTTAGTCACCCAGTGTTCACAGAACAGGTTGATCCTCTCCATTTGAAACCTCGTGCTAGCTGGCGGACAGTCTGGTTTGCGATTAGAAGGGACAACACAACTTGTAGACCGGTTTCGGCGTATTTGCGCCTCATCAGTACAAGGTATGTGCTATCAGTCCAAGAATCTCTAATCCCGGACTTCAATCACAATCAATACATGTCTTCCAATCACACTTCCAATCACAAACCAAAATCCGAAAAATTTTTGACAACAAGTCCCCGAAACAATAAAGCTTATTACAGTTTCTTCTAATGTTGTCGTATTTAATAAAGTGGTTTATCAACAGATGTCGAAGAATAATTATTTATATTCACACTTTATGAATTTTTGAAAAATGATATTTTTCAAAAACAAAAACCAGAATGGTTGGTTTTAAAATATCTTGTAGATATACCAACCCCGTTTGACTTTGGGGTGTAATTCAATATCCGGCGGTGCATATTGCACGGGAAGTAGTTGTTGCTCCTTAGTTGAACGGTCACTGTTTTTGAAAAAAATATCATTTTTCAAAAATTCACAAAGTGTGAATATAAATAATTATTCTTCGACATCTGTTGATAAATCACTTTATTAAATACGACAATATTACAGGAAACTGTAATAAGCTTTAAATACATAATTCTTTTTAAACGATGAAAATTGGTATTTTATCTATTCTAATCCAATTTTGAATTTCGTTAAATATCTCATTATAAATAATGACGTTTTGTTATGGTTAGCCAACAGTCACTATTTCAATATAGGATTATTGCCTTTTATAACGAACATTTGTTCATTATTGTAATTTATTATAACATTATTCAGTCACTGCAGTAAATTCCAAACGCGAATTACGAGGGTATTTACAACTTTACTAGTAGAAATAGCAAAACTTCTATTTTACCACTGAACAAAGTTGCAAAAGTAAGTTATTTTTGGAAAACAGCTAAGTAAAGATATTTTTAACGAAAATATATCTATAGTTTGACAAGTTTATCTGAAGCCGTGAAAGGATTGCAGTCGAAAACATTCGATATTGCCACGTTTAACTGTGAAAAAGATAAAGTGCTAAGTATGTAGTGATAATAATTGGAAAATGTACTTTTTATTATTAACAATATGATTAAACGTTAATTCTTTAATGTGCTTGTTTTCTGGATTTTGTCTATCAACATTTTTTTTTCAATTTATGAATATTTTAAGATGAACACTTTTCCAAATTTGTTATGGGCTTCTTCAAGCTCTGGCAGCGTTGTGCGAAAACCATAATTTTCGCGCCCTCCTAACTAACTCAATTGGTGAAATTTAACGAAAGGCATTCGTTGCTTAGCGACCAGCTGACTTCCTATTGGCAAGCGCGTGCGTGGGTTCTTCCCTCTCACTTTGTCAATTGACTGACATCAATTTTCCAGTGGCGTTGGTATTGTCAGTGTCAGATTTTGAACTATTTCGTATCCATATTGAATTCAAGTAAGATTCTTAGCATTATTTGTTTTTAACAAATACCGTGTTTTGAAAAATACCTTGCCTTCAAAGCAAAGCAAAAATCAGTTTCTATATATAATAATAATTATTATTTTTAATAGTTTTATAAAAATATCGGCTGCAAGTATACTGCATATTCCCGTTTTGACTGTCATGAATGCCCGTGTACGTATGGTACAGTATTTCTTATGAGTAGCTTGAGTTCGCCGAAACGCGACGGCAATTATGTGGTTGGGCCGACCGCAAAATGTGGCTCATGTATGGCCGCCCTAAATTATCATCCATTGATGTCACTCAGTTCTTAACTGTGAGCTTTCACTTATTACTGTGCTCTGCTTTCAACACTTTCACTCATCACTTATAACAGGTTTGAAGGTTTCGTCCTTTTCAATCTTCTTTTTAGGCTGTATTGATCGAGTAGCTGGAGCATCTCGATGTTAACAAGATTATGTAACCTGTCTTAGTGGTTTTGGGCATATCTCATAATTTCTTCCTTAACTGTTGGTACATTGAGGTCTCTAGGCAGATTTGCATTTCGAATATAGTATGGAGCGTTCACAATAGTACGGAGTACTTTGTTTTGAAATCTTTGTATGGGTGCTATGTTGGTTGAACTGGCACAGCCCCAAAGCTGTAGTCCGTATGTGCAAATGGGTTTCAGAATCTGCTTATATATGAGCAATTTATTATGTGTTGACATTTGGGATTTTCTACCTATAAGCCAATACATTTTTTTATATTTTGCATCTGGTTCTTTCCTTTTTTCTTTACATGCTCCTTCCATCTGTACTTAGCATCCAGAGTTATTCCGAGATATTTTGCTGAGTTTCCATATGGTACCTCTATTCCATTATTTGTGATTGGCATGTTTTGATATTCGTTTTGTTTGTTAAATGTTGAGGTTAGTCACAACACGGCCGAATAAGACCTAGTTATGAGCAACGTCTTGCTTCAGCAGAGCTAACGTATTTTAGTCAACGCAGACAACGTGGTGACTTGATTATTATTTAGAGCTATATTTAACAGGTTTGGTGCTAATCTGTTATCCACTTTTACTTTAAATCCTGATACCAGCAAGACCAATCTGTATTTTTTTTCTTACGCATTGTATTTTTATTTCGATTTTACAATAAACTATTCCTACTTATATTTTATTTTATTAATGATAGAAGTTTGGTTCTCAGCTCATAATTGATTGTAAAAATAATAATAATAATAATAATAATAATAATTACATTATACCCACAGGAATGATGACAAAAAGCAATAGAGCAATAAATCTTTCATCCTAACATGAAGATAAATATTTTGTTACTGAAAATTTGATATTTTTTGTTAGATTTTCACGGAAGAGTAAAAATTGTGTAAGCCTCGTATCTATAAAATATCGACACACTATTATTTCTAACCATTCGCGAATAATTCTAGCGATACTAATATACAATAACTCGAAGTAGTGTTATTAATTTCAAAATCGAAATAACAGCTCTGACAACTTTGGTTTTCAATTTTCTACAAAACATATCCGAAGCTTTTCGAAGTAAGTGTTCTAAATATTACGAATGCATTCATGAGCGTGCAAAACTATACAAAAGGAGGCATCAGGAATATCTTACTAGACTCTGTTTCACATAAGAAAAAGCCACGTGAAGTTTGCCAACCGACTTGCGCATAAATCAAAATCGTTCTTGTTTATCTATGTCGCCCCGTAACGAGAGTGTCATGCCATTGGCGTTACAAATGAATATATCCAATCGTTAATTGAAAGTTTAAATATTTTAACGACACCATCAGTGTCTTTTGTATGTGAAACTATCTCGAAAAGATTCAAATAATTCCCAAATATATTTTATTTAAACTATACATACGATAAATACATTTTTAATACTTACTGTTATTTCGTGTTAACCTACAAAATGTGAAAACCTGCTCGCAGGCCTTATATCAATAAGCACTTGGTATAATGTAGATAAAACCTAATTGTAATACAAAATAGGGTTGTCTTGAGTGTTGAATTTCAGAACATAGCTGCTGCCTGTCAACAAATATGGAATGTCAAAATTAACTGTCATTTTAAGTTAACGTCAAAGTTTGAGAAAGCTGTACCTAAACTGAATATTATTGAGTTGATTAATCAGTCGAAAAATGGAATAGAGCTGAAAATATTTTGAGACCTAACTGAATATTGCTGAGTTGGTTACTGTTTTCGGCAATGAAGTCATCAAGTTCTGGTTGATATGGAGGCGACGATTCAAGAACAGGTCAACCAACAACAGCAGTCGCCCAGGAAAATATCGATGCTGTACATGCAGTCTCATGTCGTGAAATTGGAGCTTCGTTGGCATTTCAAAGACCACAATTGAAAAAATCTCACGTGAAGAATTATCTGTAAGGAAAACTATAAACCGCTTCAAATCAGGAATAGGTATACTGTATTTTCAGTGGTGATAAATTTTATATATGAACCCAAATATAAACGCTGTTTAGGTGTTCCCAGATGAACCAAAATCAACGAACGTAATCCGTTCTCGAAGTGTTTTCAAAAAGATGGTGGCTATATCAGTCTCAAAAGCAGGTCAGGTAGAAACAATTTCTCTGCAAGATCAAAAAACTGTTACTGCTGATTGGTACATAACCCTCAACTATGAATGATCCTCCACCAAGACAATGCCAGTTCTGACACAGCTCGAAAAACCATTGACTTTTTAAAGCAAGAAAACATCGAATTGTAGGACCATCCTTCATACAATCCCGACCTAAGTCCTAACGGCTTTTTTAATTTTCCAAAAGATGGAGTCAATGCCTTCAAAAATTCTATTTTGAATGTACCAGAAAGCTAGTGGAATAACTGCTCCCAGAATTGGTTTCAAAACGACTTTCTCTTCCATTCAAAAACAGCTTCCAGTTCTATATGCGAGATATAAAATACAACCCTCATATATGTCTGTTAGAAGAAGACGAGAATATTGTTGATCTGTGAATGAGATGGAAGCTCAACTTTAATTTCATTAATAGTATGTATTTAAATTACGTTTTCTTTTACTCATTGCTCTCATTTTAATTTTTTTTTTCCTGTGAATGAATTGTTGTTACGCCCATGTCTGGATTGTGAGTATTTCGCTGTATATCGGCGTTGGGATTTGAAACAATCGAAACTTGCTTATAAACTTTACTCATTATATTTGTTAAAAGTTAACACTGGAAAATAATTTAAACGCGAGTTGAAATTTAAGTGTCGTTATTATTTCGAATTAGTTTTAGTTTGAAGGATTAGTGTTTTTCATTTAAATTAATTTATTTCTGTACCACCATAAGAACATTTGTTGAATGTAGCAACAAATAACAGAAGGGAACCACTTTTAATCGTAAACATATATAAACAAATTATAGAAGTATACAACTAAAATCTAATGGTAAAATTCAATTATGATGTTTATTTTTTGCGAATAAATCAGTTCGATTATTTGAAAACTCAATACTCAAACTGACAGTGCAATATAATTACGTTATAGAAACATAAAATGGAATGGTGGGTCAAAAACAAAATTAGCTCAATCGAATACGTAGACAGTGAATGAAAATCTATTAGCGTGGACGTCAAGTTAAATGGATCAAATAATATTTCTCTACGAATTTATAAACATTTTTTCATTAGTTTATACCTGTAATTTGAAATTTTATAAATAGAAATAACAATAAATAAGAATTCAATTGCAATAAGAGGTTTTTGATTTGATTTTATATCAACACTATCATTTCACTATTTTATTTATTCACATTCTAGGGTGAGTCAACGCGGAGAAAAAAATCTCTTTTACAAGAAACAACAGGAAATTATTTTCAAGTTTCCCAGTTCACCTCTAGAGGGCGTAGTTCACACTAATATCACAAAAACATCATTTTTCTACAAAAAATGTACCGTTGTATGTATGTATAGTTTGGCAAGTTTATCCGAAGCCGTGAAAGGAATGCAGTCGAAAACATTCGATGTTGCCACGTTTAACTATAAAAAAGATAAAGTGCTAGTTATGTAGTGATAATAATTAGAAAATGGACTTTTTATTATTAACAATATGATTGAACGTTCATTCTTTAATGTGCTTGTTTCCTTGGATTTTGTCTATTAACATTATTTTTTCAATTTATGAATATTAAAAGGTGAACACTTTTCCAAATTTGTTATGGGCTTCTTCAAGCTCTGGCAGCGTTGTGCGAAAACCATAATTTTCGCGCCCTCCGAACTAACTCAATTAGTGAAATTTATCGAAAGGCCTTCGATGCTTAGCAACCAGCTGACTTCCTATTGGCAAGCGCGTGCGTGTGTTCGTCCCTCTCACTTTGTCAATTGACTGATATTGATTATCCAGTGGAGTTGGTATTGTCAGTATAAGATTTTGAACTATTTCGTATCCATATTGATTGAATTCAAGTACGATTCTTAACATTATTTGTTTTTAACAAATACCGTGTTTTGAAAAATACCTTATCTTTAAAGCAAAGCTAAAATCAGTTTCTATAATATAATTATTATATAATAATAATTATTATTTTTAATAGTTTTATAAGAATAGGTACCGTACGCCATTGATACGTTTTTGACAGATATCCGCCATCTTTCCTCGCCCCTTACCGATGCCGCGTAGCTTCAGATAAACTTGCCAAACTATATGAATTTTAGGATATCTGCAGGCTTCAACTTAGGTAAATGTTCTATCCATAATCTCCTCGGTACTGTGCCCTACGACTCTGTGCAATTCGCAAGTATGTGGATGGAGGTTTCTCCTTCCATGCCACAGAATCTACATTCTTCTTCCGTTACCGTTACCGTAACAAAATTTACATATCCGTAATCATTAGATCATTTAACGTAAGTCTGCTATAGTACTCTTTCCTCTATCTTGTAAAATAACTGGTAGTGGTGAGTGGGGAAGCTGACTCACAAAACGGTTTTAACTTTTGTTCCGCTTTACGCTTTATTGCGATAAATTCAAAGCCTAATAAAATATTATATTATAGTTCAATATCAGTGGTTTTAACGGTCGCTAGGTGACGGACATTGAACAATTGTGTTGTTTTCAACTTTTTTTGGGAATCCTCGAATGCGATGCTATATTTCTAAGTCACCAAATGATGTACAGTGACCAGGTTAGTAAACGTCTTCAAATATCTCTTACCCAGTTTCAACAGCCTGGTTGAGAGCTCCTCGTCCACATTGTTCAGTAAACTCTTTGTATGGAGGTGACCTTGTATATCAACCTCCATTTTAACTGGTGCTCCTTATACAGTCATTTCCTGATTTTCTCTCTCATGCAATCCTTTGTGATTCCAAAAAACGGTTCCGGAGTCTTCTTTAGCTAACTGCAATCACCTCATATGTGCTGGCTGTACCCATGTTTGATTGGTTCAGCACCACTTGTCAGAGGCTTAGAGTTCTCGACCCCTCAGCCTTTACGCTTTTTGTGCTCTTAGCTGTGCCGTTCATGTGAAGAGACCAGTAGCCCTTACCAGGCTCAACAGTTTTTTCACTAGGTCCTTCTTGGAGAAATCCTGCCTTGGATGTTCTAGTCTATATTTGCAATGAGATAGGAGTTTGCTGTGTTCCTGTTTTGGCACGTGTCTCCAGTACGACTGATGTTTAGTTTGAGACCAGGCGGCACCCATACTAGAGATACTGTGTTGTACCTTGAGATTCTATACAGTTTTTTACCAGTCTAGACATAATGATTGGATTGCTGATAGCTTGGACACATTTTAATAGCCATCTGATATTCCTTATAGGATACTTTATACGAAATAGAGGTATGTACAGCTCCTCATGTACATTAATCTAAATAAAAATAGTATAAAAATATTCCCATGTGGAAAATAAATGGGTTTTTGGTGATATCTTATTTACGAAAAATCAAAAACAAAATTTCCGCTGCATCTGTTCACGTTTATGAAGGTATTTTTAAAATTGATTTGAGAAACTGCTTTCGTCCGTTATTGTTAGAGAATCAGGAGCATCTAAGCCATCCGATTTGAAATTTTATTTTATAAATTGGAATTGTTTGGATAGTTTCCGATCTACTTATGTGAAATTAAATTTTCTGCTTCCTTTTTCTGGAACCGGATATATCTCAAGTAATCCAGGTCTCTAGATTTATTTGTTTCTATATCGGATAATGTTTTGATATATGAAACTACGCGAAATTATCTGTCGGAGGATTTATTACCGATAAAAAAATAGGATGAAATATTTATAATTCCTTTAAATTAAGGCTAGAGCTCCGTTTTTAAACAGGTCTAAATTTATAACAATTGCCTCAAGCCAGATGATATGAAATTGCTTCAAGTAACAAACGGTACACTATTTATCTACTTTACTACGGAGGAATGAAGATTTCTCATTTTCAATAAAACACTGTTTATTGTTTTATACAGCGTGTCTCAGGAGTTTGCACTAAAAACTTGTGAGATGATAAGGGGCTAGAAAAATAATATCATAAACTCAAATGCCAAAACCGGTCACTTTCTTTAAATATTTTAACACTGTTCTCTCCTCAAGAGACAGATCCCGGCTAGACACTCTCTCAAGGGTGGTTAGTGTTACACTAGGTATGCCAGAGGATTGACAGACTATAAAAGCTTAGGGCGCCACTACCTTTTTAGACATCGACGAAAAAAATGAATTTAAATTTAAGAAAAGAAACTAAGGTGAGAAAGGTAGAAACACCTTGTAGAATTTAATAAAATAAGAAAGTTACAAACTTACATGAACCCGGACACGATCCCCTACAGCTATTACAGCCGGGTAGATGAAGGTTTTAAAAAACAAATTAAAATATTAACTTTATTCTGCCATTGAGGAAGTAAAACAAAAGGAAAGAAACCTGTACTTTATATAGGTACTTAGCTTAAGCGAAGAGGTCTGGCAGAAACAGAAGAAACGAAAGATGTCTTGAAGTTGAAGTAGAGATGTCTTGAAAGAGAAATTAGAGATGGCTTGAAATGGAAATTAGATGCCTAGGGGTATCCTAGTGGTGTAACGGTATCCTCCTAGCAGTGTATCTCAGCAGCTGTTACCTGGCAGGGTATCCTGGCAGCTGTAACCTGCCAGGATATCTTGGCAACTGTAGCCTGGCAGGGTATCTTGGCAGCTGTAACCTGGCAGGGTATTTTGTAACCTGGCAGCTGTGCTTACCACAGCAATTTAAGGTGAAACTTAAGGTAAAATTGGAGACACGATAAAGTATGTCTTTACTGTAAGACTGTCAGTAACGGAAGCAAAGGGCGATAATTTTCAAAATGGAATCGGCCGTTGACATAATATGTCAATTGTCTTAACGGTCAACGAGAGTGGGAGAAATTTAGATCACAGAACTATAATTGTTGGAAGTGGTTACTATGAAGGCGAGCGGTAATTAGGGAACTCACTTAGTAAAATCGAAACAGGTCGACAGGCATGTTACAATATGTTCTATGAATTTATGTGTGACATTGAAATAGTATTAAGGATGAGAAATGGGTGAGTGTGTAAAGTTATCTGTACTACTCCAAAATACAATAGAATCATCAGAGTGAATTCACCATTGCAGTCTTTTACATTGTTATTAAATAACAAAATAAAATTGGACCTAGCACTGAGCCTTGGGGTATCCAATAACTTCCATTTTCCATTGATCCGTACCAATTGTTTTCTTCTTTCAAAATAAAATTTAAACCATTTCAAATTTTGTTCCACAACTAGAAAGAGTCAAACACACTTTTTTTTCTTCCATGGTTAAATTGTTGGTGCGATGTTTTTTGTAATGGAAATCGGCCTGTAATATGAGAGATGTTTTCCTGTTTTTAGTAACATGATTCATTTTGCTACTGGTATAGATGATACCAATAATTTGCAATTGAACGTATGCAATTTATCAAAACACTCGTAGATAAAATGATTTAATTAAATCAACTTAATGCCCACGTTAATAGATTGGCATTTGCTGGCGTCATGTTTAGATAAATTAGGCTAATTTTGTTTACAATCAAATTAATTTGTTGATTTTCGATGCAGGTAAATAAAGACCAAAAGTTCCATATTTATGCTTCTCCACAAAATTATTGTTAACATTTATCAACAGTTACGTTGAATTTTTGAATAACTTTATTATTATTTAATCCTAACGCTTTATACAGTGCTGAAAAATATTTTTGAAAAACAGTGACCGTTCAACTAAGAAGCAACAACTACTTTCCGTGCTATATGCACCGACGGATATTGAATTACACTTCAAAGTCAAACGGAGTTGGTATATCTACTGTCACAATCCTTACATTTCCGTTACTGGAGGACATGTATTGATTGTGATTGAAGTGTATTCTTCAGTTCGGGATTAGTGATTCTCGGACGGATAACACATACCTATTACTGATGAGGCGTAAATACACCGAAACCGGTTGTGTTGTCCCTTCGAGTTGCAAACCAGAATAGTTGGTTTTAAAATATACCAACCCCGTTTGACTTTGAAATGTAATTCAATATCCGTCGGTGCATATAGCACGGGAAGTAGTTGTTGCTTCTTAGTTGAATGGTCACTGCTTTTTAAAAAAAATTTTTAAAACTGTATAAAGCGTTAGGATAAACATAATTTTACTTCGACATCTGTTGTTAAATCGCTTTATTAAATACGACAATATTACAGGAAACTGTAATAATATTTTATTCAATTACAAGTGTAGTTTATATAGAGTAATCGTACTAACCAACAACTCTCTAAAAATCAGTTTTTCTTGTAAGACATTTTTATCGATAGAATATTTATTATTTCCTTTTGTCGTTTGTACGAATATGCATTCACTTCGCCGAAAATATATTTTAAACAAGATTGAAAAGCAGTGGAACGTAAAAATTGCAATTTCTTTGCAAGCCAATCATGATGTTGGCAATAAATTTTAAGATGTATTTGTGTATCAGATCAAGTGTCTCAAATGCAGATGGTGAATGCCGAGACAATGCCTGCTGCTATTCCGAAATTCGAACGAGTAATCCAATATTTGAATGTCCCGAACCAGTTACAACAGGCCAGTACTTAAGCGATTCCATAATAAAATTTACACGTAACCAAAAAATATTCTTCCATCGTCTACTCAACTTTTTTTTATAGTATTGCAGTTCAAAGCACGGCCTAAAATATTTTGAATCTGATTTTGATTGTGTATTTGTTCTAAAACAGTTCTCGAGCTTGTTCATGACAACCAAATACATTTATTTTTTGTTTATGTCACGTACTCTTATGGACTTTTGTTTAATCTAAAATTGAACGATATTTTGTCTGTGGATGTGTGTGCGGTTTTTTTTCTCCACTCTCGTCGATTCGAATTGAAATTGTTAGGGTCCCAATCAACGGATTAATTGAGCTTTGGTTCTATAAAGAGAAATTTACTGAATGTATAAACAAGAGACGATGTCAGTTTAAAATTGATGGGGAATATCGTTTATCTAAATGAAACAGAAATGATATCAGAGACCGAAACGAATGTGTTTGTAAAACGTTTCTGTTGGTGTTGTTTTACGAGTGTGTTTTTTAACCTTGTTGAACTTTTTATTTTCGCAATCAAAAATTAATAACAGTCTAGAATGTAATGCTGAAAATACATGTTGTGTAGTTGACGTAGACTTTGAGCTCCAAATAATAATAATAATAATAGCAATTATTGTGATACATACAGTTGTGTTTCGTTTAAATATGATATTCAAGAGAACGAATAATCGATGTAACAGTGACATATTATAAGCTAACTATCCTGAACATTGGAAAAGCGAAACCATCGGGACTCGAACCCTAGATCACTGAATATTCTATTCGATACTAGAAGCTACCACTACCTGCGACTGCTTCTAACAATAGGTTATTAAAATAGAAATGGTATACAGGATAAAAGTAAAATCAAAATTGAGAGCAGAATTAAGTAACAGAAGGAACACACACACGGGGACATCTCGGATGTCCCCGCATGCTCTCGAATTCACAGAGTCTTAGCAGAGGATGGGACAATCAGAAAAGTTGTAGGTTTCGTGAGGAAAGCCATACCTATACAGAAACTAAACTGGAAAGTCTGGAGGAACTAAAAAACATTCACTTTCCGGTCTCATGAGTTCTGGCCAACGATGCAATTACGCCAAACAAAGTTTGTGTGTCATTGGGATACATACCGGAAGGATGGAAAAAGGTTCTGCTAAAAGAGACACCCCTAAGCACATCAACCAGGTGAATCTACGGATCTAGCACTGGATGATCTAGACTAGCTTATATCGAAATCAATAGGAGACAAGATACTAGACGCTGAAACACGCAACAACAGTCCAACGAAGCGAGCGCAATAAACAATAAAAGGGGAAGGAAAAATAATTATTATATCCACTTATCCTTCTATATTTAACCGATAAACCTACGTTAAGTTACAGAGTATCGGATAGTTCACAAAAGAGGGCAAGGGTGGGATTTGAAAATTACTTTTCCTTCTCTTTCCTCGTTGGGTCGTTTTTTCGTTATCCGGCTAGACACTTCTGGAGACAAAAAGATATCTAGGGAGCATTTAACAATGCTACTACGAGTTCATTGATTAATGTAATGAATGGACGTCGCACACCCGCAACAACATACTGAATAAAGTCAAATCTGGATAATAGGACAGTAATATCCTCTCTGAAAACAAGTGACTAACAAAGCAAGACGGATGGAGAATGTCCTCAAGGAGGAGTGTTATCACCACAGCAAGTTCGTAGAGGACCTCTTCACGGAACTGTCCACAATAATCTTTTACTGTCTTTAGTGATGAGCAAAATTGGTCTTGGTCTTGCAGACTTGGTCTTACTTTTTCGCAAGACCAAGACTAAAATGAACAAGAACAATACCAAGACCAAGACTATCCGAGTCTTGGTCTTACTTTGGTCATCATTAGGGCACAGTAGTCGTGCGTTACAATAACTTTGCTAGTTGAAAATTGATTGTATATTAATAATGTATAATCATGATGATATTTGAAAGTGAAAAACAGGTAAAATGAACAAGACTAAATAAGCAAGACCAAGACCATGATTGAGACGACTTGAGCAAGACCAAGACTACCCGAGTCTTCGTTTTGGTCTTTGCTCATCACTAACTGTCTTCGATACGCAGACGACATTAATAATGTAGTCAGGGTCAAGTTCATCGGAAATAATGCAAACAGTCTTAAATATTGTTGATCATTAGTGCCTATAAAAGTGCCTCTCAATTATTAATTAGAGAACGCAAACAATTAACTAAATGTACCCAGAAATACACTTTAATAAAAGGCTTCCAAGGAACACTAGCCTTCAGTAGACTACATCGAAAGCTATAATTACCCTTGGCAGATGCAAAAGAATGTGTGATAAGTCTAAACATAAAAATGTCCCAATTGCTATACAAGGGTTGTTATACCAATGATAGTTTACATGAAACAGTCGGTATCGCACTCAATACCTTTTCAAAAGTATTAACGCAGAGTCAGCCTTAGAGTGAGATTAGTTTATGCAACAAATTACGAAAGTACCTACAATGATGATATTAAAAACTTTCAGCAACACTATCGAAACAGTTTGCACAAGCAACTAATGGGAAATAAGTCAAATGATTCGGGAACCTAACTTGAAATTAATGTACCCAGTCGGTGGTTTTAATATATTCAGTGCATTATTCAATATCCACTAGTATTCGTGGACATATACGGTTGATCGAAAATTATTACACGTGGTGTGTGCCGAAAACGGTCATTATGGTGTATAACATGCCACTAAATACCTCACTTCGGCGGCTGGCAGAATGAAATTATCTAGTCTAGTGCCCTTGTACTTTGTACGATCATATCTCTCCTAGATGACATTAAGTTAAATGGCCAGTGTGGATTATCCATAGATTCATCACGATATAATCAGTAAAATGGTTTATCTGATTCAGTTGACGTCTTGGTATTTTTGTGACAATTTAATATTGATCAATCAATTTTTCGATTATTTTATCTGCTTGTTAAAAAAAACTGCGAAAAACTGTGAGTAAATTTTCACAAGCAGTGATAAGTTGTCAAAGTTAACGTATAAATGAAACTTAATTACACTACAATAGTTGATGTATTTGCTATTCGTCTATTCCTGACTATTTACAGCATGTATGCAGCAAGTGAGTATGAGTTTAACATTATACTCAATCAACTGTATTTATTGTATTCTCTTACACTATTCATAACACTTAACAATTATATCTGCACAATTTATTTACAGATAATCCATGTCACTTTAGAAATGTTACTATCAAAAACTAAACCTAACCTATAGCCAAATAAAAAGAAGAATATTTGATAACTAACTTCATTTGACATTTACTAGATTCTCATACTATTTCAAGAGCTTGGCAACACAGTCCAGTTATGACAGAAGTCACGTGGGTTGATATTTATAAGTTACAAACTATATAACCTGAACATATGAGATGAAATTGTTGAGAAATTCTTGTTCGTTTAGCACCGAATTGTGAATGTAAGTTGTAAGATATTCGTACCTTAATTCGGATACTTTTTGTAATTCTCGTCGAATGAAGACAAGTTTTGTTAATAGCTTGGGATGGATTCTTAAAAACATAAGGTGACTTCGTCGATATCCATTAGCTGCAAAAAGTATAGATCCTGTTACAAACATTAAAGTCCAATGTGACAGCATTAAGAGTTTCGACTACACCTCTATATTTCAGGCAGACGTAGATGCAATCTTGCAATGCGCGAGAGAAAACAACAGGAGAGCTGCCGAAGGCAAGCAGATCCATATCAAGTCAGATAGTCAGGCGGCACCTAAGGCAATCTCAAGCCAGAAAGTGACCTCTAGACGTCCCAGGCAAATGCATGTGAAAATTTTTATAAAAGAACCATTCCTAAAATGTACAGCAGAACTGCTAACACTGAGCAGAAATTAGCTGAGAATCATAACAGGTTTCAAAAGGAACACCTGTACAAACATTACATGCAGATTATGGAGTAGGGAAATGCAGTGCATAGCACTACAGAATCTCAAAGTAGCTGGGAGAATGCTGGATAGGAAAAAAATCCTTACCAAAACTGAAACTTGCAGATATCGCAATGATCCTTCAAGGAATAAGAATAGAGGAGCCACTAGGATCTCTCAGGAACTGTATTCCACCTTCACAGCTGACCGTTGAAAACTGCAATTACAATATGCCCTAAGAGAAGCCAAAAACTGCTGCAAAGTATAGGATGCTGCAAGTGGAATGATACATAAAATATATTGCCGTTGTTTCCTTGGCGAAACATATTTTCAAAAAGATTCGCAAGAAAAATTGGAGAAATCAAATAGGTTTAGAGTTGATACCGACAAATTATGTTTTAATTCAATAGAATATTGAAAAATATATTATTTTCTGCAACGATAGATATTTTATCGTTGCAATTTGTTCAGACTTTCGGTCAATTTCCAAAAAATAAATGATTTTATTCGAATTTCAGTTTCCATAGCATTTCGATTTATGTAAATTGAAGTTTTTCTTTTGCGTAAGAATCAATCAGCGTTTCGTGAGGTTTATCGAACTCGAACTGTAATATGCACTATTTGACTAGGTGATGTACTAATAATTATTAATCACTTTTGGCATGATTAAATAAGCTTGTGAGTAATGCGGGTGAATCAATTGAGAGCGAGAGAGATGAAGCAGGTGGCGCTGACAGTTCCTGTATTTCAGGTACGGCTGATGGTTGCCATAATGGCCTCAGTTATCTATCGGACAGCTGACTGTGAAACAGATCTGAAGCTTGCTAATGGCATTGATCTTGATATTGGGATTTCGAATAATCGGAGCTCCTCTACTAAAAGAACATTATACACCTGAGGGATTAATGTTTAACTAAATCGTTATCCATTACACGCCTGTTGACTAAAAGTAATGAAAGCTCTTGTCGGTGTTTTGAATATCGCTAGGAACAAATTTCAGCACGCGGTGAACTCTGTTGCTTCGTACAGGTACACCGGGAAAAGTAATAACATTTGGAATGACACTAGGAAAAAAATTGTTCATTTCAAAAAATATTTTGTAACGACAATAAAAACAAATTACTAAAATTGAAAACTCGAATATTTCAGTGGCAACGGCAACAGCGTAATACCCACTCTAAGCACGAAATCGTTGAACAATACGACTCAGTTTTACTGTTTTATTGCGATGGCAATCATTCTGGGTATAGAGAGTAATTTTTTAAAAAGACATCAACCCTTTTTTTCATGTTATTATTGTACATATTTATGTGTCGATGCACTATCAAAAAAGTCAATTAGCAAGGTTGTGTTTTGTTCATGGACAATCGCCCTACCATACATCATTGAGTATCGTCGTTCGTTCAAACGAAAACAAAGAATCAACCCCAGTAAACCTTCTAACATTTTATAAAAAGAGACAGAATCACGCAAAGCGAACATTACACTCTTTTTACGACTCTTTTTTTTCTCCTTAATAAAACAACAACAACTGTAAATTATCCACTAGTATAGCTGCGACCAAAAAAATAGAAAATAATGCGAGTACAACGTTTTGTTTTGCTAGAGATAGCTTTCCAGTGGCGGGGATACAATAAAAATTAATATCATCAGACTATGCAATTTTTTTACCACCTCGAAGAAAAAGGTAAAATGTACAGATGTCGAAAAAATAATTATTTATAGTCAACACTTCAAATTTTTGTTTATTGTGAAATGGTCATTTTCGAACCCTCTGTATCTGGCGTGGGGGAAGTTAGAAACCTGAATTTTCAGTGACCATGATATAACTACGAGTATTATGTCTAGTTCATGTTCAATTTGACTCAGTACTTTATGTTTTATGTAGCCAATCATCCTTTCACACAGTTTCTTGTCGCCTAGTACATCAGGCAGTCGCTCTAGCATAAAGATGTGCTCTGAAGTTTCCTTCTCTAGGTGACAGAACCTGCACATCGCTTCATCTTTGAACCTTTGTTTGTTTGTAAGCTTCGTTTGCCTGTTGAGCTTACAGTACCCTGTTAACATATCTACCACGCTTTTGACAGTTATTCTATTTTTGTTTACTAGACCTGCCGTGAATGATGGCGAATACCCACTAATAAACTGCTTCTCTCTGTCATGGTGAGATTACATACCATTCCAGAGACTTCTGTGCCACCAACTTCCCTTTCATATTTATTGTTGAGTTTTCGACGCCGCAGGGATCTGGTCCAATGGGTATTGATGAGCTTTGCACCGAATTTTGTTATTATTAGGCCAATTGCTCAGACACCATCGATCTTGGATTTTTTTAAAGGTATTACTTGACAACTGCACATGGCAATATAATCTACGTACAACAACATATTAGCACTTTGAGGGTTATTTATGTTTCTGTATACATAAATTTGGCCTGCTAGTGAGAAATTTAATTGGTGCTATTCGAAATAGTAGATTATGCTTCTCTGAACATGTTTAATACCGATATGGAATAAGTTACTACCAGGGCGACTATGCTTTTATAGCAATGCAGAAGGCAAAACCTGGGGAATACCACCTGAGGTGGTTCACTGGCTTTACACAATTGTGAATATTTTAACTGCAATCCAAAGACAAGTCCTTTTTGGTATTGCCGGGGCAATGAACAGCATGGGGATGGCATCAATGGAAGCACTTATTGGACTTCCCCCTTTTTGTAAGGACGGAACCAATGCAGGCAATTCTTAGGCTGAATTCGGGAGACTGATGGTCACCGAACAAGGACTCACTGATACAACTGGGACAATACTAGATGAACCTATATTTCACATGAGTTTTGATAGCATGACACCGGAGGATATATTCACTAAGAGACTTAATCATCATCCCATCTAGGGAACAGGTGATGCAACCAGGTAATTCTGGGGAAATCATCTGGTTCACCAATGGTTTTGTGGAATCACAAAAGATTGCGTAAGAGGGGAAATCGGGAACTAGCTAGATAGGGAACACCAACTCAAGTGGAGGTCGACACAAGTGCACCTCCATACAAAGAGTTCACTGAACAAGGTAGACAGAGAACTCTCCGCCAGGCTATTGAAACTGAGTAAGAGACATGGGCAAAGTTACTGAACCTATATGTAGGAAATGTGAACTCTATGATGGAACACCTACTCAAATACTCTGCTTCTGCGAGAACTTACATGTACTCAGACGGAAGCACTTTGGAGAGGAAATAATACAACCATTAGAACTACTGAAAATCCCTCTAGTGGCCTACATAGAAGACACAAAGGTTCTGGAATTGAAGTAGATAACATGGGACCTGGTACAAAGATTCAGTTCAAGAACCTGGGCCGTTGAGCACAACCCAATCGGATGAATGATTGAAAACTGATATGATCTCTATAAAATGTAGTAAGTTAACTAATTAAATAATACTATATGACACAGTTGTATAGGTACTGAATAACTGAGCCACTTTTTGAGTATATGGAATTGGAGACCTTGTGTGTTTCTACAAAGTTATAATAAAAATGTTTCCGTGTAAAAAACAAGCACTTACTTCCTTTTGTTCGGCAATTTGTCGCCTTTATAAATCCAATTCTGAGTTAATAATTATTATAGCCAGTATTATTTTATCCAAGAGGAAGTTACTGCTTTGTATCCAGACCCGAATGGTTGTTTTAATCCCATAATTATACAAAAGTTCAAAATAAAACTTCTTCCTCGAAACCAATGCGTCGGGTTTCCGGCATGAAACAAATGCACACAGTAGTAGTCCCAAGCGGGTGCTATGAAGGGCACACTATAAAATTGAGAATGTAGGTAGAGGTAGGAATAACCGTTAGTACAGGAAAATTATTAGTCTTGAGAGCTTAAATATATTTAATAACGAGTGGTGGTTTTAACAAATAAGTCGATTGAAAAGAAGACCATAATTGTTGAACATATTTTGCCGTTACCTTTTGAGAGTGAAAACATGAGACATCAACAGATAATTTTCAACAAAATTCAAATAATAACCTCCAGCTGAAAAGAGATTATTTTAAACAACTGCCAATTAAGCAAATTTTACTGGACTAACAACTGAATGTGGATGTTTATGTAAAACTAACCATGTTGCGGCTTCAGTTCTCCGGAGGTAGTGTGTGCCAGACTTTTCGAGACAGTGGTACGTAATGAAGTTGCGGTCCCAGCGATTTAGTGGAATGTTGTTTAGGTGTTTGCGGGATGGAGATTAAGGAACATCGTCCGGACACAATGGCACAAGTATCACCTTTGTACAGATCAAAATAATTACTTCATAAACATTTTTATTCAACAAATAAATTGGGAAAAATTGAGTAAACTATGTTTAAATAATATCGGACATTCATTCGACAAGCTTCATGTTTCACAGGTGTTTATTTGGCTTACAATGACCTTTAAGAAAACTACTAAGGATTTTTAGTTGGTTTTTTCTTTTTCCTAACAGTGCCTTTGGTTCCCGAGGGCCATTTTAAACTAGTTTGGTCCTGGAGGTTGATCGATTGATTGGGTCAGCACACCAGTCAAATGCTTCGAGTCCTCGGCACCTCAGTCTTTAGGCTTTTAGTGCTCTTGGTTGGTTTATGTGAAGAGACCAGTAGCGCTTATCAGGCTCAACAGTCTTTTCACTAGGTACTTCTTGGAGAAATCCTCCCTTGCTCCCTTGGATGTTCTAATCCTAGGAGTCTATATCTCCAGTGAGATAATGCTTCACAATCCAAGATAATGTGAGAGACTGTTTCCTCCTTTTCCTTGCACAACCGACAGATAGGTTCCTCTCTATATGTGCCGATTGTATGCATGTGCTTCCATAGGGTACAGTGACCGGTGAGTAAACCCGTCACTATCCTTATCTGGCCCCTGCTAGGGTTTATTATTCCATTAGTCAGCATCTCCGAAGGCTTTTTGACCAGGAGTTTGCTGTGTTCATGTTTTGGCACGTGTCTCCAGTACGACTGTTGTTCAGTTTGAGTCCACCGAGATATACAAACACGTGCAGCAGTTTGAGATATCCCAAATACTGGTTTAGGTCCAGTGAATGCAGTCTCAGGCCCTAGCTTTACTAGCATGTCTGCCTTTTCATTTCCTACAATTTTTTGTTGTCTCTTCAGTTTCACACAATAGCTTATCCAACAGAATGGTTCGGTTCCTACAAAGGGAGTAGCCGTTGCCTCATTTCATCAGCTCTCATTTCCTTGTTCATTTACTACAAGGTTAATTAGGTCCTGGAGATTTCCAAATTGACTATCTGAGGAAATACAGTTTGCCCTGGGTAAAAACTATCACAGGAGCCATAAGATCTTGACAAACAGCTACCATGGTGATACTAGATCTCACATCTTTCCCCCTATTGTTAGAGCGCAGTTTAGAATGATCGGAACTAGTAGTTCCTTAAATGTCACCTTGATAATGTCACTCATTCACCGGTCACTGTACCCTTAGGAAGCACATGCTCCAAAATACCACGATAAAATTTCAATTTTCTCCTGAAGGGTGTACATTCTGATTTCTCTACGAATTTATTTTATTTTGAATAGTTGTGGGCTTGAACAGTACTCGGATATTGCTGTTTACTAACTGTCTGACGCTAATCAAGGACCGACCACAGTTGAGACTATGGAGTGATGTGAATTGTACGATATGTGTCCAAATAAAAGCGGTTCTGATACAATG
The DNA here is from genome assembly GCA_949126875.1 of Lochmaea capreae. Classification (NCBI taxonomy): domain Eukaryota; kingdom Metazoa; phylum Arthropoda; class Insecta; order Coleoptera; family Chrysomelidae; genus Lochmaea; species Lochmaea capreae. The sequence goes on along the minus strand of OX421406.1, from coordinate 8,010,830 downwards.
CTTAAAATCCCTATGTTCCCTTTCTAATTGCATATATCTGTATAAATTGTGTAAGTTCGTTGTAGCAGACTTTTTCAATTAATCGAATGTTGTTAATATACGATCTTTTTATTTTTTTAAATTAAATTCTAGTAGAGTCGGCCAAGTCTTAGCTACGTTCGTCGCTTGATTCTAAACAAAACACGTGAAGGCATATTGGAGTCGACTCTCGACCAGTTTGACCATTGTCCCTTGAAAATTGGACGTACGTGCTCGGTCGCTGCAGAGTTTGTTTCGAAAAATCAACAAATTTCTGCAGATTCTCTGGGGAGTCATTAACGTTGCGATGAAAAAGGAGACAATCGAAGTTGTTCGCGTCGGAGACTTCACAACTCGAGAGAAGGACGTTGGACGTTTATTTTTTTTTAAAAAGAAAATTGCTTGGGGAGTGGTGAAGAGTTTCGTTAGATTCATACCGGGGAAAAAAATACTACATCTGTTAAAATCATGGAGATTCTACAGATAGAGGCAAAAAGGCAGCTCGAAACCCGTCAGCATGTAAAAGAGAGATAGAAAGTCAGAGGTTTAGGATGTCTTTTTCTAATAGAGCGCATGTTATATAATATACAGACAAAGACAGAAGAACCTCTGATCGTCTGTCTTTTTCCCTCTCACCGGAGTTCGTACGGACATTCCCACTTACACGGTGACCTATGGCTTCCTTGTTGTCTCTATCTGTAGTATCTCTATGGTTAAAATAGACTAATTCAGTGAGAATGTTTGTTTTTTTATTTCACAATTTCGTAAGAATAACCTTAGCTCAGTGTCGCAATTTCCTGTTTTTTAGACAGGCGCTTCAACCAACTAAGCCACGGCGCCAGTTATTGAATTTGCTCTAGTAGAATATTTCAAGCAAAAACGATATGTGCTTTAAGATTCATTAAACGTTATATTTTATTACTATATTGTCTTGTCATCGATCCTTGATGAGTGTGCAAAATTTAGAATTAATCTGTTCGTTTAAAGTGGGTCAAAATCGAGTCCATAGGAGTCGATTACAAACAAACAAATAAACATACAGACAAGTGAAGCTATTATAAGATTGATAATATGCTTTTGCTGCTGCGAAAACATGGTCTGCGATCTACAGATTTATGTACAGAATGTCAAGATAATGAGAACTGTTCGAGCGTTTACAAAATTAAGGAATATATTTAAGAATCCGAGAATAAATTATCACTTGAGAAGTTCAGAGATGTCTTGATCTAGGAGAAATCCAGTAAGTATATGGAAAATTCGGACCATGTAGATCAAACTAAAACGTTGCCAAAAAGACCAAAACAACCGTATAGATTGATTCTATTATTCGACTTTTAATATAAGGTAAATACTTGAAAGGCATTGATTGGTCGATTGATTAGTTTGGTATCACCAGTCAGAGGCTTCGAGTCCTCGGGACCTCAGTCTCCAAATTTTTGGTGCTCTTAGTTGTCCTTATCACGCTCAACAGTTAGTCAGAGACTCCGTGTTTTTTTTTGGCCAGGAGTTTTTCTATGGCAATGGACAATATTCATTAACTGAACATTAAATGAAAAATACCAAGGCCTGCTTGTATAAGGCTTCGGTGACCAGATGGTTAATTGACTAGACGGTTGGTAGTGACCGGGAAGTCAACGCCACATGGTTTGTTCAAACGATAGCTTGGTCAAAGTGAATTTACTAACGTTTAGGGAAGAAATAATAGCGTTGGCTGCAATGAATTAAGGCAATGGACGTCAAAATTAACATTTTGTGTAATTTGTGTGTATAGACTAAGCTTGTCATTCTGTTAATATTCAAAGTATTCACAAGATATTGCATTTATTGAAGGTAAATAATATTTCCAATATTTGAGAGTGTTGTAGTAAGCTGATTTGAGTATTTTGTGGAGTTGGTGGATTACACAATTCGATAAAATAATGGAAAAGAAAATTGTTGGGTCAGTTAACTTTTCCCGCAAAAAAGAAGCAACTTTAATATCAATTATAGAAAGTTTCAAACATATAATTGAGTCCAACACAAAGATGAATAAAAGCAATAGTGAATCTTGGAAAGCAATCAGAATCCTTTTAGATTTCTATAAATTTGTACAATTAGTAAATAGTTTCCAATAGTTTAAAGACAAAGCTGCCCTGTACGTCTTTATCATAAACTGATATCAAAACGAGGCAACAATATTACCTCACCACGACTGTTCTTAGAACCACATCGACACTGGAGAAATGAAACTGACAAATGGTACGATAATGTACCTGTTGGAAGAAATTCAATAAATGTATGGATGGACTAAATCTGCTGCTGAGGCAATTAGCTTGAAGGTAAAGGACAAAAAGATAACAAATCACTCTAATAAGTAGATCAACCGCTGTTAGCGAACTGTCAAAAAGTGTTGTAGAAGAACAACAATTGTTGTTAATTTCCGAAAAATTTCAATTATTATAAATTGTACCACATCTTTTGAAAGTCGATACCTTTGTTTAAAGACTTATTCGTAAATATTTCAAAACTATTCATTCGTTCTCTGAACGTTCGTGGTTTTCTCTGGTTAACCTATAAAGTAGAATATTAAGTATAAAGGATTATTTGATATATTTTTCAGCCACTACCTCATCTAACAGTTCCAAAAATTCTTTATCATCAGTCAAATCAATCAAATCAACAAATCTAGCCATATTTATTCTACAACAAAATTAATATTACTTGACCTGACATTAACTGATCACTTTTGACAGATTAAATTGACTTGCTGGTCATCGGGGTGTTACGAGTTAACTCTGCATTGAACAAGCGAATTTCAACATGACGGGCGTTCACCACAGTTCAGCTGGTGACCTCTCGATTACCTACTATTGTAGGGCCCTAAGAAACCGCCTTTCTAAAAACTTAATGACCTTTATACGTAAACCCACTCTGAACTGACTCTTTGAGTAACGCCGCCGTCTATATTTTTCTGTTATAGTTTTGAAATACTGGTACGAACATAAAACTTTTCCCAACTTTTTCCCGTCGTCGAAAAATCGTCATAGGTTTTTGTCTGAAACGCTCTTTTCTATCTAACGTGAACCTCGAACTTTGCCCCTTCGAATAAAATATCACTAAACGTAAAAGGAAGTTCATGTTTCTCTAAGTAAAATATTAAGTCGGATTCTTTTTACGGTCTAGCAATAATCTTTCGTTCTGTGTGTCTGTCTGTGCCTCCAATTATCGATTTATTTTTGTTGACGACAGAGTTAATTGGGATACATTTCTTAGTAAAAAAGAAGTGTCACTTTATGTCTAGACAAACAAAAAGAAAGTTCCTGTGGAAATCCTCTTTTTTTAAATAGACAGACAATACTTATTTTTCCAGTGTTTTCATAAATAATAACTGGGTGGTGCTTCAGAAGATAAAACAACCGAGTATTAAACGCCTTAATCGCGTGTTATTTCCTCATTAAATTTTTCTCAACCACGCGAATATTCGTAGGGTGGAATTTCTGTCTCTCTCCGACTTTCTCGAATTTATTTTCTCGGTCTAATGGATTACACAAATTCAATCACACTAGTTGATTCCTGGCCGTCTAGTCGGGTTTGATATGTTGTGTCACTTCCGACAGAAAAATAAACAAATAAAAATAAATCATTATCTGATAAAAGAAAGGTCTAAACTTTTATTGATTAGATTTTATTGGAATAAATAAAAATATTTCGGACGCAAATAAGTATTTGTAAAGGACTCTTACTTTATGGAATTACTCCAGGATAACAACTTATATATTATCTGCTTTGATGTTTTTTTTATTCAGATGAAAAGTTTTCTAATAGAAATGAAAAAAAAAGAAAGTTAAAGTCGGACAAAGGAGATTGAAAGGACTTGTGGAGATTCCATAAGTACCAAGTCTACAAAAATGTGTCTTTAAGAAAATGTACGGTGATCCCGCAAATACAACTGATTATCATTGAAGATAGAATTGAAAAGATTATAAGGAGCAGAGTATAAATATTCATAATATCAGGATTTGAAATGTCTGTTAAGTGTTGATATTATTAAAAGAACTGATCGATTGAAATGATTAGAGAACGTTTAAGGAGCTAACCCCGTGTGACAGTTTTATTTTATTTTATGAAATATCGTATAAGCCTCTGGAGAATATTATCGAAACGCCCGTAAGATAGTGTAAAGTGTTAGTGTCATGGTAGTGTTCGATAGCTTATACAGACAAATCCTAGTTCGGACACGAGACCCAAAAACAGTAGCAATAGATAATGTTTCCGTTCCCCGATACTACTAAACCAAAAGACAAACAAAAAATGACACTTTTATTTCATTAATACCAATAGATGGAATGGAAAACAATCTGTTTCCATCCAATTCAGATCAAATTCAAAGAATAGCATGTCTCAAGGTGCCTAAGAAGGTAATCCTGGGGGCCGGAACCCTTTTGCGGTATCAGCCTCAGTGTAATATTGGAAGAAATAGGCAAGGACGAAGAAAAGAGAAGATCTGACCATTGGAACGATCTAGTAGGGCTTAGACAATTAAATATTCTGATGGGTGACTACAACTCGATGGGATCAAATGAATGCATAAGTCAAAGTAAAACTGCACTAAGAGCTTTAACAGGGATCCTAAAGGGACATTGCCGCCTGAACGGGTATAATCCTTAATCAAACTTTCTTGATATTCATATCAAAGAGTTGACTGTGTAATATGCATGTATTGCTTCCATATTCTTGGCATAGACATGGCTGCAAAAGAGATTTCCGCTAGAAACATTCTGGAGGAAATGTATGCATCTATACAGATCGCGAACAAGAACTACTGGCCCTGAAAATATCACGTATCGAATCAGGGTCAGTACTATAATGGCACCATGCCTTGGTTGTGGCGACAAACAACTATGTAGTCACACTGTCTTGGGCCAAAGCCCATAGTAATAACGATAGCCGCGATGCTAATGTCCTGGTTAAGAAGGCAGCAGCTCAAAAACTTTTTGAACCTACCTGCTGCGCCAATGTAACATTTTCAGTAGTAGCAAGCCTAGTGCATAAACATACTCACAAGGAGTTTAAAAAAGGTGCAATCAAACAAAATACTGTAAACTGGTCAAAGTATTACTATCCTGGTAGTTTCTAACCGGACATTGTTTAAGTAACAAACATCTTCATAGAATGAAGCTATCAGACACATCCTTATGTTGAGGTTGTGAACGTGGGAGATGAGACGGTAGAGCATACCCTTTTTGCTCTATCATCTATTCGTAAATCCATGTTCGGCGAGTTTTGTTTAACACCATCCATGCTGAGTGAAGTTGAGGACGTTATTCCCAACCATAGATTAGTTGACGTACTGAGAGGAACTTTCAGAAGAATGCACAAAGCGCCCAATTAGGATTTGGTGTCCAACCCTCCCAACTTATCAGATTAGAGAAGTATATTCAGTTAAACAATCAACTAGTGGCTTTTCGTTTGAATTTCAATTTCCAGGACTTTATAATATATAACAACCCAAAAACTTTCATCTGCTATGTCTCGAACTTTTCAAAAATACCAATTGTGACTGACTCCTAATTTCTCGAAATAAAAGTGGATTAAAAGTTTCGTGGCTAGTCCTATTTCTAATCTGTTTATTCGTTCTCGTCCTTTTCGACTTACCAAATCCGTCTAAAAACTCTCGATCCCATTGCACTCTGCGAGATATGTGAATTTGCTTATAAAAATACAAAAAATATGATAGTATATGATAAAAAAATAATAATAAGAAACACTTTTCAAATTAAACGCATTTTTTACTCGAATTTTTAGTCAAAGGGAGATTTTATATTGAAAAAAACATTTCGCTGACTTCTCCAGAGTCTTAATAATTGTTTGTTCGATGCCTAGAGGATAAGAGCAGCACACACATACCACAAAGCAAAGAGCTCCTCTCGACTCAATTTACCTAATCGCTTTACGAATTCAGCTCATTACTGTGTATAAAACTCCCCATGATTCCCGTGAATGCCTTCATGTTCCCATTCCTTTGAAGACATCATCTCTTATCTATAAATGCTGTCTGTGCACACAGATTTCTTTGCTACCCCCCCCCTCACTATGTCTCTCTTTCTCTCTCTCTATCTGAACAACTTGAGTTTCTCCCATTTTGGGAACAATGCGATCTCAGGCTTTTTGATGTTGGCACAAGTTCGTTTATACTCTTTGTGATTGAACTTAACTCGATTTCACTTAAAATTGTTTGTCAGTTTATGCCCACATTTACTTTTCCCTTCTCTATGCCGCGCACAAAAGACAGCCCCAAGCGCCGTTTTACGTGAGCGCACTCCTTCACCCCCCAATGAAAATTCAACACTAACATTATAGTCGAGGACTTTACAACGTCAAATATCTTGTTTAAGAAGCTAAATAAATATTTCTCAACAGCAAAAAGATTGGAAAAAGTTTTAAAAGTACCCTTACAAAAATTAAGATCCATTTAATTGACATATTGTTACTTCCAAATCAGGTGCGCAATGACACAACCATTGACGAGGTTGGGGTACTTGGGCTAAGAAAATTTATGATCTCAATAATACAGTAAGCCACGTCCATCTCCAACATGTCTGCTGTTACTGAGGTAGTTGATCCGTCTTCACATGGAGACTATAGAAGGAGATCGAACTTCATGTATTTCAATTCTTGTTAATGGTAGAGGACGTCAGTGCCAATACCATACTAAAAACATCTAACTGCAGAACAATAACAGCCAACATGAGCATTGCATACACATTCAGTTCATGGTATTTTATTGGTTGCTAGCTCATTTGACAATATGTTAGCTAAGTGATGTTGGGGAGCAGTGAAAATTTTTATGAGTTAAGGTAGATTTCCACAAGATCCGTCATCCGATGTCCGACTGTTAGTCGTATCGCGTCGTATCGGATGATTGAAAATGCCAATTTCCATTGCTTGCGACGCTGCGGTGAAAAAACAAACTGCTTAGTTAGACGATTTTGAGGACAGGTTTTGTAATTTTTTCCGTATGAGTGAGTTTTCCTTATATAGTCTCTATGCGTCTTGACTTGTAGGTGAGTGTAAGTAACAGTCAATATAGCTTAGGAATCTGTAACCGGTTTCATTTTCCATCCAATTGTAAGAGAAACTTTTGAGTGGTCAGTGCTGTGAAATAGTTGCAAATCTACTCAAATTAATGAAGGAAGATGCAATACTAAATTTATGATGGTGAACGCGGATTAGCGACCTGGACGCAACGACCGGGAAGCTGCGTCCAATGTTCAATAATATTAACCAGCGTGTACTACCGACTGTGACTAGCAGGCTGCGATAATGAAAATACATTATATTGGCTGGGAGACAACACAATAACTGGCAGGAAGTTCATTTGGTTTCAGGTTCAGGCAGGAAGAAATTGGTAGAATTTTTTGAGGATGCACCCACAACTTTTTCTTTTTATTTTCATCTATTTTTTTCCCAATAGATACACAATACCTCACCTTTTACCTGCACCTGAGACTGCACTGAAGTGTAAACAGGTCGTACAGCTGGATGCACCTAAAGCTGCGTCCTCACCAGTGTTGTGTACATTGCGGTGTCGATCGACAAAACAAATCGATCGACATGTCAAATTGTTTTCATGAACAAGACAAAGTCACAGCTTTTATTGAGGCATACAAATTAAAATCAAATCTATGGGATTCCAAAACTAATAATTATAAAAACAGAAACATGCGGCACGATGCCCTTATGGAAATTGCTAATGAATCTTCGTCAGACATGTTGATTAGTCTGATCGACATCATTTTTGCCAACTCTGGTGTGGACGGATGCAGTTATGTCGATTTGTCGATCGACAGTGTCGACTCGGTAAGGACGCAGCTTTAGGAACGCAATCAAACATGGTCGAAGTGACCTAGACGTTGCGACCCAGTTCCTCAGTAAGCGCAATAACTAATAGTGGGATTTTCTAGCGATATCCAGAATTTTCGTCCTAAAGGCTCGATAAAAAAAGTAATTCCTATAAATTTCCAAAGAAAGACGGCTATTACAAGATCAAAATGAAACATTCAGTAGCTTATTTAGTGATGACATATTCGGTAGTAATATCCGTTTGACTGCTGCAGAAGTCGGTATCCGCGTCTTGACAAGTTTTTGAGCGGTCAGGACTGGACAACCGCAAGTCTGTCGCCGCAACTGCAAGTCGCTGGCCTAAGGCAGTGTCTGCTTCTTTTTCATACGCGCATACTCCATGTGCCACTACAAGTTTGTCGATTTATATTCTCGACTTGAAATAAACATTGGAAAATCAAAATTTTTGTCTCTTCCACAGCGCCCTAACTATTGCAAATACGATAATGCTTCGGTGAAACGAAGAAATGGAAATAGACTCCTCCGTGCTGTTTCAGTAGATTGTTTCTCATAGTAGACGGGTAATTGTGGGAAGGAAAATGTCATCCATTGATCCGCGAATACATCAAACCGTTTAAATAAGTAAAGACATTCGACAGATAACGTTGTTTACCTGAGGTAAGTAATTTCACTTTCGATAAACAGCATCGATCTAGTTAGTATTCGGAGATATACACGTTAGCAAATCGGATCACAATCTGGAGTAAATGGTATCGGAAAATATCTACAAATGGAAGTGCACTCAATTGTCAAATGGACAATTCGATTTGTACACTGCGAAAAATCAGAACTAAAAGCATTTTATGTGTATTAAAAGGGTGTCATTTTGACCATCCAATTTCTCTAAATCGGATCATATGTCAACTATGACTTTTGGTATTGTATAAAAAGACGAAACTGATGCTCTCATTCACAAGCTGAGTACAATAATTCACACCGGTTAAAGTGCAAATAGTTCAGTTTTTTTTTATTACGTGAAGCCAGTTTAAAAAGTTTGAAATAATAATTATGGGACACTTCAGTGCAAATTATTTTAAACCTAGTATTAGATAGATAACCTCAATAATCGTTCTAGAATTAACAATCGTATTTTGGTTGTACCTATAATTATTACAAATAGTTTTTTTAAATTTTAACTAGTGTAAAACAAATAATAAATTTCTGTTGCTGCAATGGACATGAAAGATGTGGAGGTGTCTGTCACTTATGACAGGATAACTGGGTTAACTCGAATTTAATCGAGTGTAAAAAGTTTAAAACTATTTTGACTTTGACCGAATTATCGTACAGAAATCAGTTTGAAAAAGTGTAAAAAGTTCTGAATTGAAAGACGCTTTGAGTTGAGAAGTTAGAAAAGTGCGTAATTATCGTACTCATATTATGTCACATAACTGCAACAATTTTTAGTCTTAAAAAAGAAATTCAAGGTTGTCACACTTGCCATTATCCTACTATGCAGTAACGCTACTATGGGATTTTAGCTTCATAGTTTTTAATAAAAGTACCAAAAATTAATTACTTCCAATTTTCACCTTTCTTCAATAAGAATAGGATTAATATGAGGCTCACGTGATCCTAGGAGTGCCTTTATTCCAACCTTAACAGATCTGTTTTATGTGCCCTTACGTTATGCTAGAGTTACTTATCCAGACCCGTCCTTATCACTAGAATTCTCAGACCAGATCTCAGGTCAGGTGGTTTGTCCTCCAGCCTGACATTATTGGATCCGATTTCCTCTTTTTTTTTGCAAACACATTTCTTGCACGTTATAAACAAAGTAAAACAAGAATTTCTCAAACACACCTCGTAATTATCTACATATCGTACATCAGCCTACATAGTAGCTGTAATACAACGTCACTCATCCGTATGGATTAATGTGGCAACCTAAGCCAACATCAGTTTGAAATATCTGGTGAAAAATAATTTTCACGTTTTTGTGTGAGTGACAGTTATGTCAAACACCATTTAAAATAATAAAGATTGCCAAAGAGTTTAAAACCGATAATAAATATAGTGATAGTGTGGAAGTAAATTTTGGGTACGGTGTTGGGTGTTTAACTTAAAAAAGATGACTGTCATTAACCAATAACTTTTTGCACGATAGTTTTTTTTAATTTACCAACATTGTTACCATAGAAGTAGGTTGTAAATACGCCCCTGGGGCCGTAAGTAAGGTACTAACGGCCTTCGGGCCTTTTATAAGTAAAAATTTGGGATTTTTGCAAAAACCCTATAGCAGTATGTCAAAAAAAACAAATCAATTGAAGTTTAAATTAATGCATATAAATTAATTATTAAAAATCAAAGGCATTTTACTTTATTGGTGATACCTATACTACTTGATCTATGTTATTGGAAATCAACGGAGCGGAAAAAACCGATAGGGTGAAAAATAGCGTAAAATATACAGGCCAGATGCTCCCTTACCGCTATTGGGTTTGGTATCACCAACTCCCCTACCTAAGACCGAACGACTTTTTCACTTTTACAAAAATTAAGAATGAACTGCGTGGTCAAAGGTTCCGTCCCCAGAAGAAACGCTTCCAGAATTGGTTCCAAAGGATTCAAACATGCATTTCTCTTTGCGGAAAATAGTTTGAAAAACAATAGTGGTTGAGAGTTATCTATTGTTTTCTTAGCTCTATATACAAGATATAAAAGACAACCCCCGTATTTTTCTCTGGAAAACCTGGATGTACAGTCGGCAGAAGCAAACATGAGCCCTGGGTGGGTGTGTTTATGTCGCTGTAGTTGTATTTTTGTAGTAACAATCGATATTTTGAATCGACAAAGCAAATATTGATACCGTAACTGTCAAGAGATATGTAAACAAAGTCAAACTTTAACTCTAAATATTAATAAAAAAATTTATATTGGACCAAAAATAAAACTACCCTCTGCCCTAAATGTCTATATTTTCAAATTTCATGACAAGTTTGTATTGAAAGCAACAAAATATGCTTACACATACCTAAATGGCAGCTGACATCAAATAGAAAATAGAATTCAGTCCAGTGTTGCCAATGCAAAAATAAAAATTATCCTAACTTACGATTCAAATTATCAGAATTTGTCAAAATTACCAAAAGGGCACAGTAATTATCTAGATAAAATCTTCGACCTTAGTCAATATTGAAAATCCCCAAAAACAATAGCCATTTTATATATCCCTTCTGCAAAATATTCGAAAAACTATTGGATCCAAATTAACGAAATTGTCTAAAAACCGAATAATTAACCTCGCACTGACAACACTGATGCAGACACTAAAATTGATGTATGTTGATGAAATCACTCGGTCATATTATTTCGATTATGTTAACAATTACTAATGTACAGTCGTTAACATTAGCTCCTGGACGTCTATTCTTGAACAGTGAGTGGCATAGATTTATGACGAATGATCTCATGAGGCGATCGTCGTTATATTATTGGCCCGTGATCTGATATTATTAATCTCATAAAAATCATACGCTCCGGATTAATTGGCGCTTGTGCAGTAAAGAGGTTTTTTTATGGAAATTTGCTTTCATTCTGTCATAGAGAAATAAGTATATATTTTATGCGTCAGTTCTCTGTTTCTTTGAATATTAACTTCATGTCCACAAGAGTTGAAAAAAATACCTTGTCGTGAGTTTGAGTGGTTTTACTGGCTTTCAGTGTTTTTAATCGAGTGTTTTTTATGGACATGGAGAGCTATTATTTTTGGCACATAGTGATGGAGGATTTACGGGAGGCAGAGGAGGAAGTTCGAATTGACGAAGATAGGGGCTCCAGGTTTTTATATGACCATCGCTTGGAAGCATGGCGGCTCTCCGATGAGCCGATAAGCAGTTTAAGAAAAATTATCGAGTATCCAAAGCCCTTGTTCCATATTCGATTAACAGATTTTTTTGAATGCCGTTTGTGGGGGCACTTCTTTTGGAAGGAGTGAAACGCGACTGACTCATTTTTATTCAATTTTAATACTAACTGATTTACTAAACAGACTACCTTTTTTATTATTCGTAATATAACAAATATAAAAAATAATGAATGACAGAAAATGATGACAACCGTACAAAAAAAAAAAAGGCTAAAAGTAACTAAAAAGTGAATCTTTTGTATCAAATAATGCTGGCAACAACGCAATAATTTTGAATGGTTCACATGTAGGTTCAAGAATTAGGCGATTTCGACCGTGGGAGTCGATAGATCGCACGGGATAGACCCCATCGTAAGACAGAAGCACCGGATCGTCTGATTTTCAAGAATAGCTACCCTGATTGGCTAGTTGGCATATTTTCCGGATCTCATGTTTGCTTCTGTTAACTTGTATCTGATATTTTTGGATGAATCTTGAAAATAGGTAATTACTTTTTATTTTTCAAGCTCTCATTCTAAAACGCGTACTTCCGGATAGTTCAATGTACCCGTTAGTTTTAAAGTTCCAGATATTATTCCGTCCAGTCTGATTCGAGCCAACAAATCGGGTATCAAAAAGCGCGGTATCTAGAAGGAAAAGTAGAATGATTTCCGAATTTCCTCGAATTGGATTTGTATCCGGTAAGCGATTTCCTTTTATGAAAAGCTGTAAGGGAGATTTTCTAATTAAGTGTTGTTTTTCCTTTGATTTTTTTACGGTCGGTAGAGCGTGTCGTTCGTTGTTGGAATTCGAATTGGTTATTGAGGTTTTTTCTTCTCTTTTTTTTTCGGTGTAAAAGGAAAAGGGTACAGCCGATATGAAGCGGAGATAAAAGTAAAAACTAATTCATCTCGAATACGATTTATTTGTAGGTCATTTGAAGAAAAACTGTGAAATCACAAAAGATTGCATAAGAGGGGAAATCGGAAACTGACTAGATAAGGAGCACCAACTCAAATGGAGATTGACCCAAGGGCACCTTCATGCAAAGATATTTACTTGATTACAGTTTCCTGTATTTGTCATATTTAAGTAAAGCGTGTTATCAATAGAAGTCAAAATAATAGTGTGAAACTATTAAAACGCTTCACACTAGGAACCAACATGTACTTCTTGGACTATATGCCCCGCAGACAATGAATTACACTTCCAAGATAAACGGGGTATTTTTTTTTAAAAAGGAGCCGTCCCTTCGCCTTCACCACCTCAGCCTCTTGGGCTTATTGTGGATCCTCCTAGTGTTCTGAATACAGCCAATCCTACCCTGTATTAGCTCATACAGGTTCTTTACTGGTTGGTTGTAGAAGTCTTCTGGAGTCATTTGGGGTCTTCCATATAGTTTTTCCCCCATGTGGTCCAGCGTCTCACAGTTGCATAATATGTGCAGAGCTGTTTCGGTGTCCTTTTTGCATCTTCTGCATGTAAGGTCTCCGTTTTACAGCCCTATTTGTTCAGGTGCTCCTTTGTGGGAAAGTGCCCCGTAAGAAGCCCAAGATAAACGGAGTTGATATACAGATTGCGTAAATTACTTTGGAACCCTGGCCTCGGATTACACAAGTACGACAAGGAAATATGAAAGAGAGAAAAAGAATAATTGTGCGCGGTCATCACTTTGTTTCATCTTAAAGGTGTATACTTATTTCCCGAGACTGGCCGAATGGTCCTTTACAGAGAGAATTCACTATTTGGTGGTATAACGGTGGTAGGTATTCAGTATGCTCCCAACATGGAAGGAGTGAGGGTGTTAAAGAAATAAAAAAATACAATCGTTATTACGTAACCTGTACATCTTAAAATTCATTTTTGTCAACATGATCATTCCAGACCAAGTTGACAATTTCTAACTAAAATAGGATATTATTTTAGGCATTGTGACTTGAAAATAAAACAGCATTTCTGGAGAGAACCATAATTAATAAACTAAAGATCCCTACCATTAATAAATTCCATCAATAAATTCCAACGAGATCAACGTTTGTAGCGAAAAGTCCTAGGAATAGCAGTTTAACTGTGAATTCTCTCTGTAAAAGACAATGTTGCCGGATGAAAGTGTTTTGTTTCACCTATTGTGCATGACTTCGAAAAAAGTCAACGATAACGAGACAAAAATATCATTTGTACATATTAATCTGCGCTTCTGACAACAGCGGTTAAAATAGGGGGGCAATGAGCATTCGGCCAGTCTCGGGAAATAAGTATACACCCCTAAGGTGAAACAAAGTACACGCCTTAATGACCACGCATAATTATTCTTTCTCTCTCTTTCAGCTGTTTTTCTGTCGTACTTGTGTAATCCGGACGGTTCGGATGTAATTTACGCAATCTGTATATGAAAATATAGAACCAACCATTCTGGTTTATAATTAGAAGGAATAATATCAATTGCAAACCGATTTCGGCGTATTTGCGCCTCATCAGTTTGTATGCGGGGCATATAGCCCGAGAAGTAGATGCTGCTTCCTAGTAAACGGTCTATCCTTAGGAAATAATTTTCCAATTTGCAAAGCGTTTTAATAGTTTTACACTATTATTTTGACTTCTATTAATTCAAAGAGTTTACTGAACAAGATAGACAAGGAACTATCAACCAGGCTATTGAAACTGAGTAAAAAACATTTGAAGACAGTTATTATTACTATTATTATGATATCATCTAAGCATTATTTGTCACTCATTAATTTTCACTACTTACAATTGGACAGCTTCATAATTTCTTCGTCATAATACTTTACTGCTTTGATCTTAAAAATATCAACCGTTTTCGAGATATTTGAATTTTACGAATTCACCGCACGTCCCCCGTAGTTGTACTTTACCATTCGCCATTTAATGTTCTACGACAATAATGGTATTATATCTACTACTAAAATTTTATTATAAGCTTTCTTTAACACTTATATATAGAAGAACTTTTATTGGTTTTCTCCATAACGTATGTTACATAAAAATAAACAAATCTTGTTTTATTACTTAATAATCTTATTGTCATTTATTTCTAATAGCAGCATCAAATGAATACGATTTATACAAAATAAAATAATTAATTATTTTGATGCTCAATGTTACAAAGTATTCCATACACTATTTTTAAATTCAGTCATAGAGTGCCTATTAATTATAATTATTAATTTTCTGAGTAAAGTCTCCAAATTAATCAATTAGCGGAATATTGAGCTTTGAACACTTTTAATATTTTTAAGATCAAAGAAATTTAACATTATCGCGCAGAGCTGAGGAAGCTGTTTAATTTAGAAAGTAACTATATAGTGAATGAATGAGTGCCAAAATTATTTTAGCTGATTTTATGTATTCAATATGGCGATATCTCCGAGTTGACTCAAAATTTTCTCAGACTTTCTTGCTTTCTCTCTACAGTCTGCAATTATTCTTACAATGTATTGCAGCTACACTTTGACCTTGCGTCTTGCCTGCAACTATTGACAATGATCTTACATTCCAAAATTATTGCAATATGATATTTTCAATGTGGATAGCAACAAAAAAAGTCAAACTTTATTTGCGAGGTTAGGTTTGTGTGTCATAGATGTTGATTTTGTTAATAAACGAACTTAGTATTAAAATTATTGATTCAAACCAATTTATTTTTCATTTCAAACTACACAGTCAACTTTTGTTTTGTTGGTAGCAAAAAAATTACCAACCATTTTCCCCAGAATCGCATGCAAGCTGCGATACAAATCGAACCAAAAGGATTTTGGACAAGAGACATGCCAAATTATTCTCTTGTTCGCATGTTGCAAGAAGAATTGCGTACAGTAAAGCAGACTTCAATAAAACTAGTGAATATCCAATTCTCAAGTCATTATATAACGCTGTTTTTGTGTCTACGAATCCTCGAAAGTATTGAAGTTCCTGGGAATTAGGATTAAGTATACATTTTTCATACCCGTCTTCGCTTTTTTTCTTGGTAAACTTTTGAAAATATTGTTATTGAAATACTTGTAGCTAAAGGCTTTTGACCTGTATTGAAAATGTTATGCTCGAGTACATTTTTCTCTGATCACCAGTGCCTTTTGAAACTATATTTCATTTTTATTTTATTCGAGCGAACTAGAAATTTCGGATGAAATTGTAAGTCACTTTGAATTTTTTATTATTCAATTCAAAACGAATTTTCGTACGTTTGCACATACAGGAGAGAGTCGCGGAAGGCCAAATCCGGTAACTATGATGACTGGGTGTTTTCTTCGTATTCACTATACGCAAATGGTGCGCATATGTATGTACTACTCAACAAATATTTCTTGGCGCTTTCTTTCAAGCGAAAACTGACGCCATGGGAAAGTGTGCCCAGGACATAAAAGGCAAAGGATTATCATAAGGTCGGATAGTCAAGCAGCCATTAAAAAACTGAGCTCTTGTGTAATCAGTTCTAAAATAGTGTGGGAATGCCTAGGCAAACTCAATGAACTAGGCAAAAGCAGTATAATCAAGTTACTGTGGATTCCAGGACACACTGGATTAGAAGGGAATGAAAAAGTAGATGAACTAGCGAAGAGAGGGACTGAAACACCCTTTTGGTGTCCGGAACCCTTTTGCGGTATCAGCTCCAATGTAATATTGGAAGAAATAGGCAAAGTCGAAAAGAAGAGACCACTGGATAAAAGATTTAACTAAGTTAAAGCCTGCAGATACCCTAAAATTCCTCCGGAAAACAGGACTAAAGCTCTGGCACTTTCCTCAGGAACTAAGAAGAAGTTAGGAGGCACAATAGATCTTTTAAGTCTCAGTGAATATCAACTCATATACACACATTCATACATAACTTACCGTTGCTGGTCAAGACAGGTTTATTAGTCAAATTCCAATAGAGCCAAAGTCCCTAAATGAAGCTAGATTCTAATTCTACTTTCTGGATGACATAGTTCCGGGAATATCGGCTAACAAAATCATCAAAAGGTAAGTAATTTGTTAATAATTTTGTAGTTTTTATTTGTATCAATTTACCTTACTAGCCCTTTAATAAACTTGTAAATTTCAAAAACCATTTTTTTCTTATCTTTAAACCTATATATATTTTTTTATCTTGTAAGTTTAATTTTTCTACGCCCATGTCCGTAAACGTCAAAAATCGCACTGTAGTCATTCCTTGTAAGTGACATTTAACAATAACATGCACATAATGAAAATCTCATAACATACACGTGCGTTTAGATGAAGAAAACTTAAATTTCTTTGTTGAATAAAATTGCAATCAAATTTTCATTTACGTAATACTTAATTTGGTTTATTTACATACTTTTAATCAATTGAAAAGCACAAAAGCTCTAAGCATTGATAAAATACATTTTAGATTAAAAGGGTGATGCCCCTAAATGTCGGGAACACATATAATTTCAAAAAAAATAATTTGCCTTTTCTTGATATGGAAATCTTATTTATGCTGTCAATTTTTGAAACAAATTTTAGTATCCGAACATTTTCTCAACTTTTCCTACGAATATGTCTGTTAGTAGTGAAAAATATGAAATTATGAGCACTCAGAAGAAAATAGA
The DNA here is from genome assembly GCA_949126875.1 of Lochmaea capreae. Taxonomy (NCBI): domain Eukaryota; kingdom Metazoa; phylum Arthropoda; class Insecta; order Coleoptera; family Chrysomelidae; genus Lochmaea; species Lochmaea capreae. Next base: position 7,993,508 of record OX421406.1, on the reverse strand, counting down.
TGGGCGTAGAAAAAGTATAGTACGTTATAAGAGTAATCACATTACGCACTCGTGAAGAATATAAAGGTGTGTTTCACAGAGAATACAATAAATAGGTATTACAAAATAACCCTTTTTTACAAGCTTTGGTAAACTTTCAAAATTGGCACTACAGGGTGTTTATTACCAGGAAATGATGGATTTTTCGATTAAGCTTTTGTTTAAACATTTTATTTATCCTGATGTATTGTTACGCCACTGCACAGAACCCAAACGGTGTGTACTACACATTCATTTAATACCGCGTAGGGGACCATCACACTCAAACAACAATAATAATATAATTAAGTTGATGAAACAAAGCTACCGTACCTTACTGTAAGTACAAAAGGACTATTTAACAATTAAGAAAATCAGATGTGAAAAGGGCGACCTTTTCCCCTACGGGTAGTGGCAGTAAACCATCAAACAAGAGGGGGTTAAAATAGCACCCTTAACAAGCAATAAATATGTTTATTCCTGGATAATAATACTGTACATTGGCGTAAATTATTTAAAGGATAAAGGCCACAGCCGATTAACAATGGTGATTCGGGCCCCTAGACATTTTCGAAAAATGACTGGGGTCTTTTCCTACATTTTCAGCACCAACGATACATAAGGGGCGGCAAATGCTTGCATGTTTTGGCACTTTTTTCCACTTTTTGGCCTCCATCTCAGCCGCTAATCAATATTTTTGTACGATATATTTTTAGTTTCACTCATGCAAAATTTTTCCAATAAATACGTATATTTTTAGATTCTTCTTGGAATTTTATAGCTCACTATAGAACGCCCTCTTCGAGGAAAATATTAATTATTTATTTATTTTTGGCGTTTTTTTCATTTTTGAGCTGGAAGCAGCTTCCCTGCTAACTTGAAACATATATTATTCGATTTCTCGGGAGATAATACAAATCTGTATTGAAAAGTTGAAAAATCCAGCTGCCCTTCCTATCTTGTGCAAGGTATGGAATAAAAAATTTAAGACCAGCTGAAAAGCTGACCACACTCTTCAGAGAAGAAGGAGTCTATATAATAAACGATAAATATAACATATGGACATAATGAAAAACTGTTTTATAAGTTTGAATTCATCCTTTTTGTCCAGAAAATATTTTACTCCTGCATAAAATTGAGGCTTAATTGAAAAATATTTCCAATTTAATAGCAACTTTTAAATTGCTACCAAAACGTTTGCTATTATCATGGCGCCTACTCTAGACGTGACGTCTTTGTTTACCAGCAACGGCAACAGAACTGTCAAAAGCAAACGTTGTGTGTTACTGAAATAATTTGATTATTTCGTATGTTATAGATCAATTCTGAAATGTATACCTCAGGCCATACCTAACATATCGATAAAAACTCCTAGCAGCAAGTTATTTGTTTACGTTCCACATCATTAAACAATAAAGCTCAATCTTACATGGTGATATCCTGATATCCAATAGAAAGTTTAAATTATCCAATTTATTTTTGTGACGATCACTTTGACGTGATATTTCCATAGAGATACTACAGATAGAGGCAACAAGCCAGCTCGGAACCCGTCAGCACGTAAGAGAGAGATAGGAAGCCGGAGGTTTAGGCTATCTTTCTCTAATAGCGCGCATGCTATATACACAAACAAAAACGGAAAAACCTCTGATCGTCTGTCTTTGTCTATCTCACCGGAGTTCAGACGGACATTTTCACTTACACAGCGACCTATGGCTTGTTGCCTCTATATATAGTATCTCTATGGATATTTCACGGACAAATTACAAACGCTTTAGAATGCAGAATATCATGTACTGCCACATATCTATATAGCTGTACGCCTCTCCAGATCGATGGATTGAAAGAAGGGGATCAGTGGAATAGTCCGCTAGATCGCCCGATCCTACCCTATTCAATTTCTTTTCATGTAGTTATTTCAAATCTACACCAAAGATTCCCAAAGTGGTCGACATAAATGATAACTGATTTTGGGGGTCTTAAAACAATCATATCGGCCTTTGTGGGTTAAGTTATCCTTTATAAACAAAATTTAAGCAGAAACGAATATTCACATTTGTCAAAATTACCAGAAATGCATCAGGACGATGTTATTTTATCATATAACTTGGACGCCTTACACAAGGATTTTACTAAGAGGTTTGAGGATCCCTGAATTTACAAATTTGTCAATAGAAAATAAATCCGTACAATATCGCAGCTGTGGAAGAAGCCAATGTGATAATGCAAAAAGAGTTGATCACCATTCGCGTGAACGCGGAGGGGCTTAAGCAGAAGATCAACCAAGACTAGCAGAGTATTTGGTTACAGAGGAGGATTGAAACGCAGTATCCTGCCATGTGGTACATTGCATGAAACACCTTTCAATTTCACATACCTAGTCGAAAACGCTTCAGTGTGGTTACAAACATTTTGACAAAACTTAGAAACCGTTTGGCAGTCAACGAACGCGGAGATTTAAGGCTGCAGCTTACCAATTATTGAACCAGATTCGTCTAGATTGGTAGGTAGTCACCAGGTATCACTTCATTTTGTGAAAGGTGTCTCTGGCCCAGAATAGTTTGGGAGTACCTTACAATATCCAAATTATCTTCGGATAGGAAACACCAACTCAAACACAAGGGCACCTCCTTACAAAGAGTTTACTGAACAAGGTAGACAAGGAACTCTTAACCAGGCTATTGAAACTGAGTAGGAGACATTTGAAGGCAGTTACCGACCTGGTAACTGGGGATCTGTAATAATAAGTTCTGTAGCAGAATAACGCTGGTCAAAAAAAGCGCTGGACAAAATAGCGCTGGACATAAATAGCGCCGGACAAAATAGCGCTGGTCAAAATAGCGCTGCACAAAAACAGCGCAGGACAAAATAGCGGTGGACAAAAACAGCGCAGGATAAAAACAACGCTCCATAAAATAGTGCCGCCCAAAGATAATTATGGTTCTATATTTTACTACTATCTCATACATAAAAGTAGACTATAGTACCGAATTAGCATAATTAGGAATAACATATTTTTCATAAATTACAGTCATAACAATAGTTTTCCTAATTCAATTCGTCAATTCAACATCGCTTCCCGACCAGCTGACAATGATCAAAGTGTTGGTAACTGTCTATAACAATATCAGAATATAAGGAACGGAAAACAAGTAAGAGCAATCAATCAATATTTTTCATCATACTTCAACACATATCGCTTCCCGACCAATTGACACAGATCAAAGTGTAAACAACTACTTGTCAGTGTCATATTTATTTAAAGTCTAAAAAAATGCAATTTGGCAAGTCTCAGAAAGGAGGTGATACATTATTCCACGAATGATATAATTACCGAAATGACAAGCAACGTGAAATTGCATTTTTTTAGACTTTAAATAGATATGCCACTGACAAGTAGTTGTTTACACATTGATCTTGTGAAAAAATTACACAAAAATTATTCACCCTGAATAATGGATCGCTTAAAAAAAATTTAAATCAAAAAACGACCTTTTTCCAGAATTTCTTCATATTACTCCTAATTTAGCTAATAATTAATTGATCAAATTGAATCAAATTAAACTGCAGTGTGTCCACTAAACTTACCACTAATAAGCAAAAGTGGATAGTTATAAGATAAATACAATTCAACTAATACTATAACAACATCGCCTCTAATATCTAATATGCGCATCAAGCAAGTTGATAGGTCCATCACATAACAGATGATTAATGACAATTTCCTTGTTACCTCGAAATTTCATCAGTCACTCCAGTTAATTTGAATCTCATTTAAGTACAAACTTTAGGAAACTATTAATGCAATTAACTAGTTTTAGCGGTTAAAATATTGTTGTAGTTGAATAAAAATAATGTCATTATATAAAATGCGTGTGGTACTCGATATCGATTGTATTATTCGATCAATAGCTAGTTTCACAACTTGAGCTAGTACAAGTATAACATTTGAAACAAAGCATCCCACGCCTTTTTTTGTGGAATGAAATTATTTTTCATTTTATGGTTCAGTTTCTCAGTGTCTTCATCTGATATTAAACTAGGACCTTTTGAGCACAGTTCGTAAACGTCACCAACTTCACTAATAGAGAGGTTTCGAAATTATTTATTTTTTATTTTAGTTTTTATTTTATGCCTAGTCAGTGAAACAATTTAAGAAAAAATAATGACAATTGGCTTGAAAATAACAATTGGAAGTGCGAATATTCAAACCGCGGCACAAAACGTAACCTGACTGAATTGACGTCAGCTGCCCACACCAAATTACCGCCCACTTCTACTTTTACGCTGAAAACCATTCAGTTTATGTTTGTATGTTATTTGAAACGGAAGAAATGAAACCTGGGTTTCAGAAATTGGATTCACACAATTTACCGAGTAAACACCCAATTTTTTCTAAGAGTATTTTGTGATACTTGTGATTTATAATTTACAGAATGTTTGATTGGCTGATTCCCGAATAAATATTTTTCCTTTTCGACTAAAGTTTAAAATAAATTCATGCAAAAGGTGAGATTTATATGCGTGCGCAAGTAAGAGCCACAGCAGCGGGCACCTGACGTCACAACACTAGTCCTTTCCCGGGGTACCGTTTTCCCAGCCTCTCTTCAATCACGATATAATTTTGTTCGTCACTCCGTCAGTTTAAGAGGAAATTTTTTTTGTGACTGATCAGGATATTGGAAGTGATTCAATTATTATATTGCCATCTGTTCTTGAAATGAAAATTGCACTACACTGGCCGAATTCATCCCAACGTAGCGTTACTAGAAGGATAATCAATTTCCTGTTGAACGTGTGTTTTGTCAACTGATTGATGTGAGCGCTGTGATAACAGTCGCCATATTTCTCATCAGAGTTGAAATTCGCTACGCTACCGATCAATGTAGCTGTCATTTATGACATATATAATGTTAATAAACATATAAAATGTCATAACATATTTTTGTTTGTAGATATCTTAGACATTTGTATCTGGAAAGTGATTGAACACCACTAGCAAGTATTAAACTAAATTGAAACCAAAGATATAAAAAATAATTATTATTGAAGTCATATATATAATAAAATTAGGTTATGCTGTTATACACAGTGTGTAGACCATCTGCATAAGTCGATTAGAAGTATACAGGGTGCATTGTTGCTGCAGAATAACTTATTAACATATTTTTTTAAATAGTACACCATGTATATATTTTCAGTTCTTTATAATAATTAAATTACAAATTCAACCGTCAAGACCGCATAATTCTACCTTCAATAATTTCAAAATTACCTTGGTTTGAATCTAGAATTATAAAAAAATTGTAAATGTCGGAAAAGTAGTAGGTTTTTCTGTCATTAATATTAATTGATAAAGTTTTAGGCTCCTCGCCAAAAATTCCAAGTTTCCCGCCAAAATTTTAGGTTTAATGTTAAAAATTTCAGGTTTCCCGCTCAAATTTTAGGTTTCCCGCCCAAACTGTCAAGTATCCCGCCAAAATTCCAGGTTTCCCGCGATTCATCACTCTAAAAATCGCTACCTGATCAATTTTGTTGGAATGAAAGCGACTATTTTTAAACTGGAGCATTTGAACAAAAATTATTGTTTTGTTTATAAATTACCTTCATTCGCAGTAATAATATTTGAAAGGATAAGACAACATTATCATCGCTATTGTTTTTACGGTACATTAAAAGTGATTTAATGTAACCCTTTTCTCTCTATATATACGTCTAGTTAAAGTGCCTCTAACATACCCCTAACCATAGAGAACGCAAACAAGAAAGACGGCCCATGTTATTTCAGTTCAGTTTCAGTTACAGTAATCGCTTCTAATAATAATACAAATTTCACCTGATGTGCTCCGTTCCCTTCTGAATATGCGGTGCGGCTTACAGCTTACGGCTTACAGCTCTCACGGTTTTGCGGAACGATACGTATAATAGATGTTTGGAAGTATGTCGAGTTCGGAGCAATATCGTTAACTAGAAACAACAAGGAGGAAAGAATGAAATTACGGGGTTTGTGAATTCCTTGCTTGCTTTCGTTTATTTTGGCGTGGGATATTATATTATTGGATACCTACGTTCGTGTCTCCATATAAACGAGACGCGTTCTATATTTAAATACTTTCGTGTAGTTTTTTTATTTGAAGAAATAAATTCTTCGACAGTTTCGCATATATTTTGTTTCTTGATCTAAATAATCTTGGTCTAGTGATGTTCTTGGCCATCTGAAATATAGCAGGTTCAATTCGATCTAAAATTTAACTTTGTTTCCAAACCTAGGAACAGTCTTTATTAATATGTTCTGCTCCTCAAGTATTATCTCTGGGTACAGACACTATAGATGTAATTTTATGTCAATCTAACTCTATTCACCTTTATCCGAAAGCGAAAGCAAAAGGGAGCAAGCACCCTTTGAAAAATAATATTTTAAAAAAACCTGTAAGTACAAACTTCGAACTTGGTTCATTTTGATTCATCACAAGCACCCTCTATTTCCCACACTCCCTGGTCGAAAAACCACTGAATAACGATGTATTAAACCTCAGCAGCCAGATGAAGATGAAAGATGAAAGTGACGGAACTACTCACCGGTCACTGTACCCTGAGGAAGCACATGCATAGAATCGGCATATATAGGGAGGAACCTTTCTGTCGGTTGTGCATGGAAGAGGAGAAACCAACCTTTCAAATTATCTTCGATTGTGCTTTATCTCGTTGGAGATATAGACTCCAGGGACTAGAACATCCAAGGGATGATTTCTCTAAGAAGGACCTAGTGAAAAGACTGCTGAGCCTGATAAGGGCTACTGGTCTCTTCACATAAACGGCAAAACCAAGAGCATAGAAAGCCTAAAGGCTGAGCTGTCGAGGACTCTAAGCCTCTGTCTGGTGGTGCTGAACCAATCAATCAAAGGGGGGCAAAAGTAGAAGATATATGAAAGTCCTCGGATATCGACGGTAGTAAGGCTGCAACGTATAAGAGTCTTACGGCACATTCTAGCAAATAACAGACCACCAAAAGTAGTATTTGGAAGAGGATCTATCTGGATGTAAAAGAAATAGGGGAAGACCGAAAAAGAAGTGGATAGGAGCAGTACAAAATACGTAACGCTTCAAATTAAGGAGGAGGCTACCTGTTTCATGTGTATGGAAGAGGACACATTATCTGTGTGAAGCACTATCTCATTGGAGATATAGACTCCCAGTACTAGAGCGCCTAATGGAGGTTTTCTCCAAGAACGACCTAGTGAAAAGACTGTTGAGTATGATACGAACTACTGGTCTCTTTATATAAACGGTTCAACCAAGAGCACAAAAAGCCAAAAGGCTGGGGTGCCAAGGTCTCAAAGCCTCTGACTTATGGTGCCGAATCAATTAATGAATCAGCCCCGAACAAAAAATCGCATGGGTTTATATTGGGTGATCTTGCAGACCAATTGACTGGCGCTCGTTATCCAATCCATCGATTTTCATTCGTAGTGTCGAGATATTGACAAACTACTCGACTAAAACGAACAGGACCACCACAGTGAATAAACAATAGATTTTTTAGCTTCGTCCATCAAATCGGGTGATTTATATTGCAAAAAGATGAGATAAAGCTGTTCTGTTAAACTGCCAGGAAACTCTAGTGGTCCGAGTGTTAGATTGCCCACTACGCCTAACCAGACATTTATACTAACAATTTGCTGGTACTTCGTGCCTTTCATAGTTTAGTCGCAAATTCTATCTTCGAATTCTGTTTCCTACACCTCTGAAATATCCGAGTGGCTTCTGCTTTCAACTTTCAAGTCCTACTGAGAAGGTTTCTCTTAGGCATTGGTGGAGAGCCGTAAATATTGATCGATAGGGATGTCGTCTATTAGGAAATTGTTCCACGTATCTTCGAACGGCTGCTACCTGTTGCCCCCCTTACACGTTTAACGCTTCTGCTGGTAATCAAAAACGCGGATTTAATAGTAAGCAATACACTGTAGGTACCAAATTTGGAATTTGCAGTTTTTTTTGAGATCTGTTTGAAAAACCGACTACCAGCGTCATATTCAAAGATCGCTGGCTCCTTTAGGAGGAGCTTTGGGAAGAAGGTGAAGTAGGTTGGATGGACATTATATCTAGTATCTGTAGTTTGACATATTGATAATATTGTGGAACTTTTATACGATGATAAAATTTTTGGAAAGGGGAACATTTATTTGCAGGAATTTCTATCTACCATGGACGTAAGATAAAATCGTGTAAGGGAATCATTGATTTTTTAAGGGGGTTAATTTATTTGGACAAATTTCCTCCCATCATGGGTGTATGATAAAGTTTTTGAAAATGGTTATTTATTTTGTGAAAATTTCTATTCGATACAATTAAAATAAGAGATTGATTTATTTAGACAAATTTCTCCCATCATGGTAGTACGATAAAAATTTTAAAAGGGATTAATTTGTTTGTGAGAATTCTAAATCAAGAGCGTACCACAACATTTTTCTTGCGGGTTAATTTATTTGATAAAATTTCCATTTGCTATGGAAGTGAGAAAAGAAATTTTGAAAGGGGTCATTTGTCCTCAAGACTGCCTATTTGCTTTTTTTGCTTCAGCATTTTCTAGTGAAATGGTTTTTTTTTCATCTCATTTGTAGCCCTTTTTTCTATTGTTAAATAAAAGTTTCGATATGATAGGATTATTTGAAAGCTGACCGATGAAAATAGAAAACCCAATTTACAAGTTTTATCAATAAAAAAAGTTACAGGTAAGCTTGTTCCCTTCTAATCTGGCAACAAGCGTAGATTAAAAGATTATAACTAATGAAAATTTGATTGAGGACTGAATAAAAAGTTTTCGAAGAAGCTAAACTCCTTAAAGTACCTAATTAATCATCTCTGTGAGCTTTCCAATACGGTCGGTCAAATGATTCATCTCCGATAATTTGTTTACTTTTCATAAAGTTTGCCGGGAGGTGTTTAAGAGAAAATATAATGTTCGAAAAGTCGAAGGTTACAGAGATCGTTATCGTCACCTTGTGGCAAATGTTCGAGCAAAAGATTTATGCTTCAACTTTTCAAGTATATTTCAAATATAGAAGTACTGAAATCCGGAATTACTTCTGAAACTTTCGAAACCGGTCGAGATTAGCTCATTTCAGTTTAAAAACTCTAATTAATTTCTTAACGAAAAGTTTTGTCAGCGAAAAAGATACAATTTTACAAAACTTTTTATTTTTTTCAAATATTCCCTACGTTCGTAAATACAAAACGAATGTCGTTTGATCTGTGACAGCTTCCGGAATTGGCCATGTCTTCCTTCCTCTAACCAAACATCTTGAAATTATTTTAAAGTTGTATATAACCTCTATGAACCTTAGCAACTTTCCTTCATAGTTTTTCCGTTAGACATAAGATTTAATATCGAATTTTCGTGAAATTAAACGTATAGAAGTCTCAACGGAATGAACAAAATAAAATATATTACGACTAAGAAAAAGAACCAATTAGTAGCTAGACGAAGTCAATAAAGTAACAAAATCACTTATTACTTTCCAACAACGGAAAAATATAGACTTGTTAGGAGATTCCAAAAAAAATAGCTTATTTCTTAAGGCTCGTATAGATTAAAATACAAAGTTCGCGAGCTGGTAGTGAACAGCTCTCGATCTTGCCCGATTTAACCAGTCAGCTCGCGAACAACATATGTCCACACCAGAAGAGTTAACTTTAATCCATTCCACCCATGTACAGTTCGTCGAATTCAGTAGAGTGTTCCAGATATTGAAAGTAATTTTAAAAGTATCCAAGAAATAGTTATTTAATTATAATTAATAAAAATAAATTTAAAAAAATGGCATGAAGAAAACAATGAAGAAAACGATGAAGAAAGCGATGTAATGGTTGCTTGTGCTGCCTAGTTTTTATTAAAACAAAGTGTCGAGTCGAAAAAAAGGAAACGTAATAAAACTAGGCGATGGTGGGGAAGAAGTTTATTCAAAAAAAGCTCTAAATATGGTGGAATTCCTTTGCTCAGAGATTTACAAATGGAGGACCAAGGTTTATTTCGTAATTTTAGCCGTATGGTTGTAACAGATTTTGAGAAGATATTGGTAGTAGAACCGATAATATCAATATACAAATTATCTAGAGAAAGATTGGCTTTGACTTTCCGATTTTTGGCTACAAGGGATTCCTATATAAGCATGATGTGTACTTTTCGCACTACCACTAGCTGGACATTAAAATAAATAATAACAAAATTTCGCAGCGTCGACGTTAACGTCCACATACATACTAATCTCGCCACCTGTTCACGAACGAACCCTTTGATTTTACCGACTGGACTCGGAACCCACAACGAACTGCCGAGCTGTCCTAGAACTATTCGCGAGCTGGCGTACATACCAAGCTCGGAAACTGTTCGAGAGCAGCTCGAGAAGTTGGTCTGTACCCTGCTTTACAAGCATTTAGCCAGTTCAATCGTCCCGCTATCTAATATACTGGGTGTTTCCAAATCTGAAATTGTTGTGGGCGATGCATCATTCAATCTAAAAACGGAAAGTTCCTATAAAAATGCATGATAAGTTCTGACTGCAGGTGAAATTCATTTCGATAAGTTTTCATTATTGAAGCTTATAGTTTCCATAACTATTAAGAGAAAAACATGGTTATTGTCAGATGCCCTTGGAATTTTGACAATTAATTTATCAAATCAGTTCTACTTTCATTTTTGTTCGGTTAATAATGATACCTGCGTTTACTAATGCTAAAATTTTTTATATGGATTAGCCAATTATATATTCGGGTGTAATACTACAAGAGCTCAGATTTAACCGGATATTTTTTGTATTTGTTTTCTCATACTTTCTACGCTATCGTAATTTTGTCAGAACAGCGCCAATGAAAGTAAGTATGGGAAAACAACCACAAAAAATATCCTGCTAGATATGAGCTCGCGCGGTATTTGGCAAGACCATTCCATGAATAGAAGCCTCAATTCAATTAAACTTTATTTTATTAACTTAAAGAACAATACGTAGAAGAATAATGTTTAGAAAGAACAATTGTTAAAAACAGAATTGTATACAATTGGTCCAGTAGATATTTGCTGTTTAATATTTTTGATATTTACAATAATTGTCAAACTGATGCCTGATAAACGAACAGTTCCTACGGTGACGTAATTTATCCGATTTTTTCATCCACTTGCATTACTGATCCTTCCTATTTAGCCGATAGCAAACTGCGATTTTTGTACTTACAATAGTTATTTACGTAACTAGTTATGAAAATAGCGATATTGTTAAACAAGCGTAATATTTGCCAAAACGAGCTCCAGCGAGCTTTGCAAATTACGCGAGTTGAACAATATCGCTCTTTTCATAACGTTTTTACGTACGTTTTATTTGTCATTATTGACAACTAAAAGTGCTTCGAAGTTTATTGAAAAATGAACACAAACCGATTCAGTGCTATGACTCAGAGAATATTGAACATTGGTGTTAATTGCCTTATCCATTATATCAGGGAGGAATTAAATAATTCAGGTGAAAAAACAGGACAATTAGAATATAATCCTATATTTAGTAGGGTGGGAATAAAAAATGCACCGACACAAAATGGTTGACACCTAACTCAGAGAATCCTGAACGGTGCCCTATAAGATTGTATAATAAGCTTATGGATAAACGCGGTAAAAATATCACCATTGATCGATTTTTTCTTACTCCAAATCCTCATTGGAAAAATGCAAATGCTACTTGGTATGAAAATGTACCAGTGGGTAAGAATGAAATGGGCAAATGGTTAAAGAAATCAGCTGAAAAATGTGGACTTGACACTAAGAGAAGAAGAATAACTTATCACTCAGGCCGATCAACTTTGGTTATTCATCCAATGAAGAATGGTATACAGGAACAAGAAGCCATCAAAATAACAGGTCACGCCACATCAGCTTCGTTGAAGCAATATTTACATATTGATGCCGAACACCATAAAAATATCATGGATAAAGTTAGAACGAACAAATCGGTATTTATTGCCAATACATCAACAACTGCGGCAACATTAACCAATTCATCAACAACTGCGGGAACATCAACCAATATTATATCCACACATGAGTTGGAAGAGACAGCTGTTCCTGTTTGCCAAACTATTTACAAAAACTGGATGCCATTTTGCCATTTTTGGCTCCCTTTCTAATCGCGCTCCGTCTAAAAGCTGTGGTGTCAAACTCAATAATAATTACACACTTCATCTCATTGATAGTGGACAAAACCGTTTTGGAGTACAACACCTTTTTAGAATGAAACGCAACGCCTATGGTTTGCTAATGTATCATTTTTTCTATCACATCAAAAGTGAATTAAAACAAATATTGCAATATGATAATTAATTTATAGCAAAAATTGAGCAAATTAGTGTTAATATTGAATTAGATGTTGTAAATGGTGTCCACCAACTTCGTCGTCTTAGTTCTTCCTACAAAGCGGGTTCGGTTTTATAAATTTTGCTCTCTATAACTAACCCCACAAAAAAAATCGAGGGGTGTTAAATTGGGGATCTTGCAGAACATTCATTAGGGCCTCTCCTTCCAATCCATTGCCTAGGAAATCGTTCTAGCGCTCTAGTCCAGATTTGGTTCAATTAGAAATTAATTTTCCTCTTTATTTTACATAATTAATTCAATATTAATTTATTTAGATATCGGAGAATAAATATATTATTCTAACGCTTTACAAAGTTTTGAAATACCAAGAAGAAGCAACTACTTCCCGGGCTGTAGGTACCGACGGACATTTAATTACATTTCTTAGTCAAACGGGGTTGGTATGATCTACAACTGTACAAGATTTAACATCGGACATCTTCAGGATTAAGGATTATTCACGTTACACCGTGCCGAGGCCGGGCCGTGTCCGTGCCGCATCGTTGTCAGCGTGCGCCGGCCGGGTCAGCCATTCATGCAACACCGGGCTGTTATTTGAGTACAGAGTACGTGTCGGTAACGAATTTTGTCAAGCGTCCATCTTTTTTTTATAAGAAGGAATATTTTTTTCCGTTTTTCACTTGCGTGATATAGTACGACTTGTGTTTTGAAATGCAATCCATTTTACGCGGCACTGCTCCGTCAACAGTCGTCATCGAAATGGTTCCGAGCACCCGGTGAGCCTATTCTTGTTACGACGTGGCGTGGCCGAGCTGGGTCTAGGCCGGAGAAAAATACATACCGACAATTCGGCGCCGTGCTCCGGCCGTGCCACGGACTTTGCCCGGTCGACTATGAATTGATTCATAAAAAAGCATACTTCATATGTGTGACCGTGTCCCGCCCGGGGCACGGCCCGGTCTCGGCACGGTGTAACGTGAATAATCCTTTTTTTAACCTCCAACCAAAAACCAAAATTCGAAAAATTTCGCAAGGGGTTTCTCATGGGCTTGAAAGAATAAAGTATTATTTACAGGAAATTGTGATAATTTATTTGTTAATTCGTAAAAAGTTTGTTGTCCTGTTTAGGACTATGGTAGGTAATTTGAATGATAATAAATATAAAGGAGCTGTTTCGATTCACAGGATAAAGTGTTTTGAAATTAACGACACCGCAGATGACCGAATCTAACTCCTCCCCCCTTCCCGGAGAACACACAAAGTAGGAAGACCCTCTCGGTTTGTTATGGCCCTTTCTGAATTGTTTTCCCAACACCGGAAAGTTACAAGCGAAACAAAAATAAAACGTTGGTGAAAAGTATAACGGGAAAGCTTTTGTTGTGGGGAAAACCAGATAGAAAATCTGCCGGAATCCTATTATGGACTTTAGACTTTTCAAAATGTGATGACATATCTTATTGTTTTGTACCGAATGTTGGAAATATCGTTTCGAGATTTTTTGTCAGCTGCGAATATTTTTTTGTCAGTTATAAAAATGGAAATTTCGTGTGATGTGAACACAATTGTGGTTGGAATTCATTATATTTTTCGCTGTATTCGTGTTTATTGTATTAAGTCGGGTGATTGCACATGATTTTCCTTCAAGAAAAATTGTTAAGTTTTCAATTTCCTCGTAAAAAAAATGTCCTAGGCCATCGGAAATGGAGTTTATAGTAGCATCAGGGTCCGTGTTCATCTCAAAACATTAATTTGGTCTGAATATCTCGTAGCTTGAGGATATAAAGAGACGTAAAAATCCGGAAGAGAGGAAACGAGAAAGCAATGGATGGCTGAAGGAATACAAAAACGAGTTCCAAAAAAAAGGCAGAGCCGCCTGCTCTACTCGCTTAACAAGAGCTTGCCACCCAAGAGTAACATTATGCAAAATAGGTTTCCGAAGTGCACAGGCCACTAGATTGTTCTTGCACTGGAGCGCCATTATGCTGCGCTCTTAGACCTTGGGCAGTGGTGGAGAAAATCAAATTTTTATTTAAACGGTTGACTTTACAGTGTTGACATTTTATCTAGTTATAAAATAATAATATATGGACAGTTACAAAAAATTTTTGTATCAATATACGTTGTTGTTGGTGTTCTCTTTAGGATAGTTGTCGTGTGATGGGTATTGTCAGTAAATAGCTTATTACGGAAATCGATTGACAGGAAATAGACGTTATTTAAGTTCGTACGATTAAAATGGAGTGCAATGGATAATTTGTTTTTCAACCAGTTTCTTAATTCTAGAGTTAAAATTAACGAACAGAATCAAAAATCGAGTATAAGGAAGATAAATAAGATAATAATCATCCATATTTAATTTATAATAAATGTTATGAAATTTATTGAAGTATTTAATTGGTGATAGGAAAAATTGGTCTTGGTCTTGGTGTTGCAGATCATACTTAGACTGGCAAAACTATCAAAATATTGGTCTTGCTTTGCTCATCACTAAGGTACAGTTGTCGCCCATTACAATAATTTTGCTAGTTGATAATTGATTATAAATTATTAATAATTTATGAAAATTGAATAGATGAGGATTTTACTTGATGACGATCCATACTTAACGATGAAAGCTACTGTGTTAGCGAAACGCGTCACGAATTGTATAATGAACTTAGTTCAATTATAATTAAGATTTAAACAAATTAAATCGTTTTATTTCTTCGTTAATGATTGATAAGCATGATGATCTTTGAAA
This sequence comes from Lochmaea capreae, assembly GCA_949126875.1. Lineage (NCBI taxonomy): Eukaryota > Metazoa > Arthropoda > Insecta > Coleoptera > Chrysomelidae > Lochmaea > Lochmaea capreae. The sequence goes on along the minus strand of OX421406.1, from coordinate 7,978,392 downwards.
GCATGGAGACTATACGGGGTTGGGATAAAGTATGGAACCAAGTAAATATCTTTTAAACGAAAAGAACGATATTTATGAAAATTTGCAGGTGAGTGCAATCAAACAAAATGCATCTGATGTACATTTTTTTGTTAATAATATACTTCCAGTTTAACCGAAAATGCCATCAACTTCTTTAATTTAAATGGGACACCCTATATATTTTTACAGATTTTGAAAGAGCTTGTTATTTTTAATTCATACATACTGAGTTTACTGTAAAACAATTTTTGAAAACGAGGAATAACTCGCTGTTAGTTGTACAATAGGTGTACATTTCATTATTTTAGAATAATGAGAAACAAAATTACTTCAAATGTTCAAAATGCTCGCCGTTTACTTGCTGACAATATGCCATCCTATTAACAAATTCTTGAGTCACTCTTTCCAAGACTTCCCCACGTATTAGTTCATATTCATCAATAATTCTTTGTCTCAATTCCTGTTTGTTGGTCGTCTAATGTAAAAACGTGATTTTAGATAACCCCAAAGAAAAAATCTACCGGGCTAAGATCCGGAGAACGAGCAGGTCACTCTATGAATCCTCTACGTCCAATCCATCGATTTGGAAAATTCGCATCCAGAAAATCCCTAACCCGTCCATCATAGTGGGGAGGTGCTCCATCTTGTTGAAACCAAACATTTTGTGGTAATTGCCATTCTGTTGAAGTGCAGGAATAATTTCGATATTTAGTAGATCCAAATACTTGTCACCATTCAAGTTTCCGTCGATAAAAGATGGGCCTATAAGCCTATTTCCAACAATTCCCATCCGAACATTTAACTTCTGTGAATGTGCTTCATGAATCCAATGAAGATTCTCATTTGACCAATACCTTGAGTTATGGCGATTAACTGTTCCATTTAAACAAAAAGTTACCTCATCGGAAAAAACTATGTTAGAAGCAAAATTGTCGTCGACATTACAGATGTCCATTAGCCGTTCGCAAAATTTCAGCCGTCGGTCAAAATCATCGTCTGACAATTCTTGAACCAACTGTACCTTATACGGATGATACTTTTCACTTTTTAATATCTTTCCTGTAGAACGTCGACTTGATACCATGGTTTAGTGCCAAATTTGTCGTGGAAGTTTGAGGTGATTCTTCTAAATCGATTGCAATATTTTGTTCAACAGTTTCGTTCGTTGCGGTCTGCGGTCTTCCAGGTTTTAGCAAATTTTTTACCATCCCAGTTGTATTAAAACGTTGTAATGTTTTAGTTACTGTTGAGCGTGCTATAGGAGTTCTCTCCGGATGCAAATTATTCAAGTTTCCGTCGATAAAAAATGGGCCTATAAGCCTATTTTCGACAATTCAATACTTGACGATTTAGATTCCAGGAAAGGTATTGCAAAAACATTCGCGGTTTGTTATTTTTTTATTCCTTTCTTATGAAAGACCGCTTATGGCGGAGAATTGAGGAGAAAAACAAGAAAATATTCATATTTTCTTTTCATTATAAATTTCACAAAAAAAATATTTAATGAGATTATTATTCTTCCTTTAACTGAAAAAAGTGTTTCCTGTATATATTTTAGCTTCAATATTTAATATTTCAATACCAACATATTTTCCAAAAAAATTAAAATAAACAAATGTCCTCGAATACCTATACCTAATTAATTATTATTGTTAGACGATAATCTGAGGAAGATAAAAGTGAATCGCCATGGCAATGCAATAACTAATACCTCTCCAAGGAACTATTGGCCTGATTCATTAAAATTACGTGGCTGTTGCACCTGAAATAAATATATTTGTAACAAATGAGGATATCACTCCAACACCGCTATAGGCTTTGAAATATACTTATCATATTAATCATTTTGTATTTCCACAATTAAGCTATTATATTTCCATCCTCTGCTAACATCCGGTTCAACTCTAGACCATTTGCATTTAATTCTTTTGGCTGATTTATTTCGTTGTTAGTTGAACTTTTGTATTCTAAAATTATTTGAACTTCCTATATTATCTTCTACCCAAAATTTTCCTTTATTTACAAACAACAAATACGACAATCCCACTATATAATAAATAACCAGTAAATTCCATAAATAATCAAAAAATAAAGGAAGAAACGAACTGTTTAACTGAAAACCCGACCGACTTATCAATATTTCAAACGTCCCACCCTTTTTATCGCAAATGTCACTAGCATCGTATATCGTTTGTTCCCCCAGAATGCATAACCCTCTTGTTTTATTTAAAGCAGGTTAAAACATTTCCAGTTGAGGGTGTATGCATGTGCAATGTCTGGGGAGATTTTAAATGTGGAGAGCAAGCGGTTTTCATAATATACTACTCGTATATAAAGGATGGGACAATCTTTCTTAATGCCGCGAGGGAATTGGGTTTTAGAATTATAGTTGTTGCACCACGTACGGAGGTCGATGTTTTGGTTAAGTTTTAGTACATCATGTTGTAATGGAAGGTTTCAAAAACAAAATTGTGAGTTATGGGATAATTTACAAGCCTATCAACAAATATCAAATGTCAAAATTAACTCTGTTGTTGGGTGTCGACTGTAGGAATGTGTAGGTAAGAAATAATAGAAATACGGAATCTTACAAAACAAATTTTAAGTTGTCCACCTTGTTTATCCTATAATTGCAAATTAACATTTGGTAACAGTAGATGTAAAATATAGTTTTTTAGCTTTTAAATTTATTTTATTTATCTTCAAAATACCCCACCTCTTCCAGGTAAATGATTAAAAAATATAGCATCGCAGGCGTCTACCCAGCACTGTAGTGGAACGCCTCTCACAAGATAATTACAGTAAAACAGTGTTGAGCGCGGTTATTACTTGGATGGTTGACCACTGGGAAACACCATCGTAAGGCCTGCACAGCCTGCAGCTGACTAGCATATCACAGCTCGCAGACAGTATATCAATGAGCACAAGGTATAATGTAAATACGCCGTCTTTCGGAGGAGACGTAGAACCTAGGTACCGAGTCTATGGATGTTGTGCTCGATAACGAACCATACCAATGGTTGGAGCACTAGTGGGTTGGGTAAAATTTTCAGAATTGGTTAGCTTGTAGAGAATACAAGAGTTATCTACTGTTTTTTTTCAGATGCATTTAAAAAATATATAAGACAACCCAATAAGCTGTTACATTACTGTTCAGATTTTAAAATATACGGAGGTTGGGATAGAGTAAGGAACCAAGTAAATATCTTTTAAACGAAAAGAACGATATTTATGAAAATTTGCAGGTAAGTGCAATGGAACAAAATGCATCTGATGTACATTTTATGTTAATAATATACTTCCGGTTTAGACGGAAATGCCATCAACTTCTTTAATTTAAAAGGGACACCCTATATATTTTTACATATTTTGAAAGAGCTTGTTATTTTGAACTCATACATACTGAGTTTAGTGTAAAATTTTTAGTAAAAACAAGGAATAACTCACTTAGTTGTACAATAGGTGTACATTTCATTATTTTAGAATAATGAGAAACAAAATTACTTCAAATGTTCAAAATGCTCGCAGTTTACTTGCTGACAATATGCCATCCTATTAACAAATTCTTGAGTCACTCTTTCCAAGACTTCTTCACGTATTAGTTCACATTCATCAATAATTATTTGTCTCAATTCCTGTAAGTTTGTTGGTCGTCTAACGTACACACGTGGTTTTATATAACACCAAAGAAAAAAATCTAACGGGCTAGGATCCGGAGAACGAGCAGGCCACTCTATGAATCCTCTACGTCCAATCCATCGATTTGAAAAATTCGCATCCAGAAAATCCCTAGCCCGTCGATTATAGTGGGGAGGTGCTCCGTCCTGTAGAAACCAAACATTTTGTGGTAATTGCCCATTCTGTTGAAGTGCAGGAATAATTTCGTTATTTAGTAGATCCCAAATACTTGTCACCACTCAAGTTTCCGTCGATAAAAAATGGGCCTATAAGCCTATTTTCGACAATTCCCATCCAAACATTTAACTTCTATGGATGTGCTTCATGAATCCAATGAGGATTCTCATTTGACCAATACCTTGAGTTATGGCGATTAACTGTTCCATTTAAACAAAAAGTTGCCTCATCGGAAAAAACTATGTTAGAAGCAAAATTGTCGTCGACATTACAGATGTCCATTAGCCGTTCGCAAAATTCCAGCCGTCGGTCAAAATCATCGTCTGACAATTCTTGAACCAACTGTACCCTATACGGATGATACTTTCACTTTTTAATATCTTTCCTGTAGAACGTCGACTTGATACCGTGGTTTAGTGCCAAATTTGTGGTGGAAGTTTGAGGTGATTCTTCTAAATCGATTGCAATATTTTGTTTAACAGTTTCGTTCGTTGCAGTCCGCGGTCTTCCAGGTTTTAGCAAATTTTTTACCATCCCAGTTGTATTAAAACGCTGTAATGTTTTAGTTACTGTTGAGCGTGATATGGGATTTCTCTCCGGATACAAATTATTACAAATATGAGTTCTAACACGATCACCATAACCGATCATCATTAAAATTTCAATACGCTCTTTTTCACTTAATTGAACCATTCTAAATTGTAAAATTTATTTCCGTCAATTAGAAATTGACACTTGGAGAACAAAAGACGTAGGTACTAAACAGTACTCGTTTATTTATTACTATGCATATAAACAACATTAATTAGTTTATCTAAATAGTTTTTTGCTTTAATACATAAAAACTCAAAGGAGGTTGATTAAAGTGCTATATTCCTCGTTTTTACAAATTTTTTTACACTAAACTCTGTATGTATGAATTCAAAATAACAAGCTCTTTCAAAATCTGTAAAAATATATAGGGTGTCCCATTTAAATTAAATAAGTTAATGGCATTTCCGGTTAAACCGGAAGTATATTATTAACAAAAAATGTACATTTTGTTCCATTGCACTTACCTGCAAATTTTCATAAATATCGTTATTTTCGTTTAAAAGATATTTACTTGGTTCCATACTTTATCCCATTCCCGTATATCAATTTAGTGAAATTTCTTTAATTAAGTTTTGTTAGGAAGTAGTTTAAATACAAATTCGGCATATATATAACCACGAAGTTTGTGGTTATCTATCCTAGGATTAAAATAATGAAATCTGGGCAACCGCTGTCTGTGAAAGTGGCGGTCCTGCAGAGACATTAATTACATCCGTAGTCAGATCACGTAAATAAATATAGCGGTTTCCTTCATCTCATTCTCGTTCTTGGTGACGGTAGGTAGAGTGGGCGACAATTTGTTACGATTAAAAACTCCATTCGGCACCCTTCAATAAAATATTATCGCCGAAAAAACTAATTTTTTCATGACGCACGTAACATTTTCTTTTCTATTGACTTGAGGATATGAAATGACTTCTCAAAGATTAATTTCCTATTGTCAAAATATGAAGTTGTCCTGTGGGGTTCTTTTGAGTGAAGGCTCATTTTCTGTACAGTTAGACGACCCGTTTTGTTGGCAATAACGCTTATATATTGCAAGGCAATATATATATATATATACTTCATCTTTTATTTATATAAAAGATCCTTTTATTGTATCATAGCTGACGGGGATTAATTTGGACTCGAGTAGCGAAATTCAGAGACGGGTGCGACAATAAATTATTATTTCATTCATTTCGAGAATAAAAGTGATTAACAAATATTCGTATTCGTCTTTAAATACAAAAAAACCAAATTTGTATTATTGTTAAGAGCTCTTGATAAGTTGGTATGAAAAAAATTACCTGAATAAGAAATTTGAATCGGACCTGCAATTGGCATCCTATTTAGTTTTTCAAAAACATACACTAAAAACCTAAAAGTGATACTGTTTATTTCTGAATGTGATGCCTTTTGGCCCAATATAATAATATAATAATAAATATTTAAAATAAGAAGTTAATTCCCTTGATCTTATTTTAACAAAACATTTCATTATTATATAAATATAAATAAAGAAGGTTATTGTCAAGTTCAAGCGTGGTGCAAGGCAAAAACAATTATATGTTTATCTGTTTTGCTCGAACTTGACCGGTTGTATGTATGTATGTATGTATTTTGGGGTAATATTCCCTGAGACCTAAAAGATCTATTGTGTCCCTTTACTTCTACTTAGTTTCTGAGGAGAGTCTCAGATACTAGCAGCTCCTTTAGTCCTATTTCCCGGAGGAATTTTAGGATATCTGCAGGCCTCAACTTAGGTAACTGTCCCTCTTCTATCCAGTAGTCCCAGTAGTTCTATCCACTGTGCCCTATTATTCTGAAATACTGTGCAGTTCGCAAGTATGTGGATGGAGGTTTGTTCTTTCATTCCACAAAATCTACAATCTTCTTCCTCCACTATTTTGAGCTTTTTAAGGTGCTCATTTAGGCGACAATGTCCCGTTAGGATTCCTGTTAAAACTCTTGGTGCAGTTTTGCTTTGAGTTATGCATTCATTTGATCTCAACAGGTTGTAGCCAGACGAATCTTTGATTGCCTAAGCCCTACTAGATCTTTCCAATTGTTAGATCTTCTCTTTTCTTCGGCTTTACCTATTTCTTCCAATATTACATTGGAGCTGATTCCGCAAATGGTGACTATATTGTTCTCGCCCAGTTCATTAACTTTGCCTAGGCATTCCCACACCATTTTGGAACTGATTACACAAGAACTAAGCGCTTTAATGGCTGCTTGCTATCAGACTTGACCGGTTACATAAATATACATTCAGTATTGATCAAAAGAGTCGATGCAGAATACTTGAAGAAGACTATTCTATACGGCTAGGTACATATTCATAGTATTAGTTTAGTAAGTTATGTAATGTATTTAGTTGATAAATAAAACATATCCCAGTGCTAGAAATAGTTGTTTAATTCCTCTTGAGATTATACTCCAAGTGACCCGCAACACCACCCATTCAGAGGCCCTCCATCACCTATAATCTACCAAAGTATCCATCGAGGATACATCCATTACATTAATAATGTAAACAAAAACAAAAAAACATTGATGTCAATGCAGAAAATGTTCAAAATGCTCGCCGTAAACGTCTTGGCAACATGCTTATCTGGTATAGAAATGTCTTCTAACGTTCCTCAACATCTCAGGCGTGATTGATCTAATCGCAAACGTGATTCGTCTTTTTAAGCCATCTAATTTGAGAGGTTTAGTTTTGCATACAATACTTTCGAAATATCCCCTCAAAAAGTAGTCTAATGGCGTCAGATCAGGAGATCGTGCTGGCAATTCTATCGATCCGTACCTTCCTATCCACCGATTTAGAACCGCCCCATCACCAAATGAATGTCTGATAGTACCTGAATCAAATTTTTCTAAATCGGGTATTATATTGGTAGGAACGTGTGGCACGACATTATTTTGGAGCATTTCGGAATATTTATCTCCATTCAAGTTGCCATCAATGAAAAAGTGACCTACGATATGATTTCCAACAATTCCTGCTCAAACATTGTCTTTTGTATACTAAATACCTGGACTGCAAGCAGAGTTATAGACTTCTGGTGTAATTTACCAGGATTGGTTTATTCCTTTGAAGATTGTCCCCAAACAAGTGATAAACTATTTATAGGAAACAAGACCTGCGTATTCTAAAAGTCATTTTAAAATGGCACTGTTACCCGAAGCATTATATTGTAAGGCTTGGACTATTTATAGGACGTGCCATCTTTGACTGGAAAAAGACGGAATAGAGGAGCATATACATCATGTCTGCCTGAACGAAATAGAAGTTCTAATAATAACGTGGTAATGGCATTTACTCATACAGAAAAAGGGAGTGACCAGGACTACCAGAAGGAATTGTATAAATTAAGGGAGAAATTAGGTATCTGGGTTTTGTCGTATTGATTGACTCAACACTAAACAGTAACCAACATTTGGAAGCCATGCCAAGCAGAGAGCGAGTGAGGTCATGATAGGGCCAGAACCTTCCTGTGGAATTGCAAAAACCCTCACTAAGGAGAGCATCCACCAATGGATAAACAACCATGCGTTGCGCTGATTGCATGAAACACGAGGATAAATGCACGCTAAACTAATCCTTAAAAGCCCTTTGGCCAAACTGTCACGCGACCTACTATGTTAAAGTCAAGAAACGACGAGGATGATGATGGTAGGAATGCTGACCAGATATTGTAGGCTAAGGAAACATATGCACACAATTGGCCTAGCAGATGACAGCCTATATAGGTTTTCCCAGGAAGAAGACGAGACCACGGAGCATATACTTTGTGAGTGCGAATGCCTAGTACGGGTGCAGTTTCACCTATTCGGAGAAGAAAATCTGGGGGCAGTGAGCTAAGCAAGGGAGGCGGTACCCAGGCTAATAGGTCTAACAAAAAGAATAGAGCTCTAAAAATAGGAAAGACCACAATAGACAAAGCCACTTCATTTCTAATCTAATCTATTCTAAATTTTGGAAGAAGTGATAAGGAAAGCAGAAAACACAATTGTAGTGGTCAGACATTTCTTTGGTAGAAAATAATGACTAAAACCTGATTATGCGTATGCTTTTTTCGATATGATGGCCGAAAAAGACTCCGCATGACTAACCAAAAACTAGCGTGTCTGGGCATTACGGCGGCTATGAGAAATATTCCTAGAGCAGCAATGCAAGTACTATTAGATCACCTACCTCACACAATGTAATACAGGAAAAGAAAAAAGGTACCCATGGACTAGAAATACGATAAACAGCGTTAACCCTAGATCAGGGCACATGGACGTTGTAAGAGTTGTGTCGTGCTAAGCAGAAGAAAGAACAGAAATAAAAATTATTTATTTATAAGACAAAACTTACTCTTATAAGATGAAGAGGATAAGTTGAGAAGGCAGATCCCAAAACGGTTCATTTGAACAGAAATAATACCAAAAAACTAATCAAACAAACAAAGTACATTCTATGTGTCTTGGTATCTCATTATAGCAATCCAAGTAAGTACATTTTAAAATGCTGCAAAGTCTTGAATGGAACGGAAAAGAAGTTGACATTATTGAAAAAAATATCTAGTATCAGTCGATTTTATCACAGGCTTTCCTATCATTATTACTATATCATACACAATGCAATCTTTTTATGAAAATAATTTTTTTTAAATTGTCCTGTTTAACTTTCTCCCGAAAAGCTTTTATACTTATTTTATATTAGGATCACGTTTGTTTCATATTAGGACCGTACAAAGATAAAACATTTTCATAAAAAAACAAAAAACTATGACGCTATAAAAATATATGAAGGACTTCCTAAATATAATATAAATCGGGAACTTCCAGCCAAGCTAAAAGGACGATCAACCGTCCAAATGAGATTATTTTTTTGTTAATTCTAGACAATAAAATTTTGTCAAACCCGAACTTCCTTGTAAGGATATTATATCCAACATAAATATCGAGAACTCCATTTAATAGCTACATTATAAACTAAAACAACATATTGTAGTTTTCTATATTAATAAAATTTCTCGTAAAATTCGAGAGCAGTAAAACTTTTCATCCTTCGTCCTAATCTTATAGCCTTAATAAAATAACCTATAAAAGAAAAGGATGAGTCACGCATATTACCATTCAACTACCTACATAATATAAGGTCCTAGGGACGTATGTTCGGAAAAGGATTCGTTCATATGATTAAATTTGTTTTTTTTCCACTGAGGACTTAACAATTTCTCGGGCATACAAATTTGTTTTTATGAATTTGACTCATTTTTTGATGACCTCACCAAAAACTTCCTATGCAAAATGTCAACTAAACCGTTTAGGAGAAGTTCACCATGAACCCGAATACAGCGAATACCAATTGTGGATATAAACCATCCAGTTACTTACTCAAACACACATAACATATTTCATCAAAATCGGACCAACCGTTTAGGGGATGTTCAGTATGAACTTGGCAGGTAACATTCGACAACCAACTGTTATGCTGCGTCCTCACTTGTTGTGTACGTTGCAATAGACGGTATCGATCGACAAAATAAATCTATCGACATGTCAAATTGTTTTCATGAACAAGACAAAGTCATAGCTTTTATTGAGGCTTACAAATTAAAATCAAATCTATGGGATTCCAAAACTAATTATTATAAAAACATAAACATGAAGCACGATGCCCTTATGGAAATTGCTAATGAATCTTCGTCAGACATGTTGATTAGTCTGATCGACATCATTTCTGCCAACTCTGGTGTGGACGGATGCAGTTTTGTCGACTTGTTGATCGACCATGTCGATCGACAGTGTCGACTCGGTGAGGACGCAGCTTAACGTACAGAATAAGACTAACTATTTTCTCGATACAATCGTGTTCTCAACTGCGTAAGTCAGAGCTTAAAATGATAGAAAATTAATTAAATTCAATTTTAAAATGTGGGAAATACGTGGTGTGACGTCAAAAAAATCGGGCAATACCCGTGACGTCACAGCGTAAACAGAATTCCCGGGCTCGACAGTACCATCAAGGGTGCAGTCCGTGCGTCATGATGTAGGCACCACGGTGGAATTTGATTGGCGCAGTCGGAACTACGCCAACCAGGATAAATACTCGTGCAATTGGCACAATAATTCGCTCTCAACTTGCATTCGGAAGGACCGGGGTTCAAATCCCAGGTCCGCCTGACCTGCTATGAGTTTTTTCAGAGGTTTTCTCGTAGCAATAGGCGAATGCTGGGTCAGTACAAACCTCTCAGGCACCTACCACCGTTCCTTCCACTCCCATCCCCTGAACCAAAAAAAAATCCTTATTCCTTCCAATGTTGGCTGAAAATGCTCCGGAAAACTTATAGCGGCCCGCTCCCCTCCAGGGGGGAGAATTAAAATCGATCCTTCCTTTTTTTGCACAATAATTTAATTAGAGAAAGAGTTCTCTACCAGCGACTTGTCTCCGAGCTTCGGCTCGAGACATTTATTTTTTTCCTACGAATCGTCTCCGAGGCTGAGCTTTAGATAGCCAGCCAGTATCATAGTAAGAAATACCGTTTGAAGCTCTGACTTACTTTTGCTGGATCGTTCACAAACGGCGTTTTATTTGAAAGAAGCCCGCAGAAGAAACCAGTTCCAAGGAGATAAATTGCTTGTCGATAAATCGTTTATCGTTCTACACAGCACTCCTTCAGCAAACTCTATAGTTACAACCTGAAGGAGGAGTCTCTGCTGTACGACTTGATAACAATCGAAGAACGTCATTTAGATCATATGGACTAAAGACTGAACGTTTCAAAATGAAATTGTTGTTTTTTACTATCTTCTTCGTAATTTTCCACATCTTCTCACCGTTTAAACTTTTCCAGGTCTACGACAATCATTTCAAAACAAAAATCAGCTAAAACGGAGAGTAATTGATTTATATATACCTATATATAGAGAGAGATAGCAGTGAACTTTTTCGACAGCCAAAATTGTGGATAACATCCCTACAGGATTCTGTCTTTCAAAATATAAAGGGTCTACCTATTGTCTTTTTGAAATACCGAAATAATTGGCAACTGGAAATTGGGAGGTGCACTGCTCCATAAAATCGAAACCAATTTCCTTAGGGCTCTATTTTTCCCCGAACGGAAGTGCCTTATTTGTTTTTACCAGTGTTAACTATCTTTCCAGGAGCTTCATTATATCCAGAAGTAGAGTGTCTCATCTGATACCCGGTGATAACTATGTAAGAAATAAATGGTCTAGTATACCGAGAAGATTCCACCTTGAATTTTTTCAAACCATACTAACCTCACATTTAAAATTCAACTTTAAAAAAGATTGGTACAATATATTATATGTTTTTAAGATACAAATTTCTATTTACTACACAGTGACAACTGATTCTGTAACTTTGAAATATATGCTAATCTCACTGCTGTTAAAGTGTTTCTTTTTTTTTCTGCAAGAAATAAAATTTGTGGCGCCCGTATATTCCATTTTCTTTAATTTTCAGGACCTTTATCTTTAGTAATGAGGTCCTGCACAGGGACTCTGCACACTATAGAATTCTACTGGCAGCTTTCTACAGAAACTATTACTACTATTACTATGGTAGTCGTCAGCAGTCGAAAGTCTCACTCTGTATACTGTCCTGAATTATTATTATGAAATATATTGATGTTTTTATAAAGAAATCGTCGAGAATACAAGTGTGAATAGAGTCGATAGTAGAATTCTATAGTGTGCAGAGTCCCAGTACTGGTTTTGTTACTACAAATTATACAGGCCAGATCAGTTAGAGCCTACAACTATCGTGTTTTTAAGGGCCGGTTGTAGATGTCACAGGTGAACGTTAGTTTAACTGAACTGCCAATCAACTTTGAACCGCGTTCATTTTGGTTTTCGTTATAGAGTGCAAGATCAACATTAGTTTGGTTGAACGCCGTTCAGGTCACGGTGGTTGCACTGAACTACGCTTTTCATCTTAAATTTTAATGTCCCATGCCAAATTTGATCGTTGACTGATCGTTGACAGTGTTGATTGGCGCGTATATCCCGTATATCCTAACCTTATTTATACGTAACGTACCTACTTATATGGTGTTATGTGATGTTACTTATGATATATTATTTAGTTTCATTTTCGTTTATTTGGATTGGAACTATATATATTTGAGAATTATCATCGGTAAGTAGCATTTCCTATAAAGCATGATGTAGATATAAATCAATTTTGTATATTAGGTGTATGTGGTTGTAAACAAAAAGGTGGTGGTTGTTGTATTTTGTGTGGAAAATTAATGGAGAATGCAAATAAAAAACGATCAACAAATTTCAGTTCGAAAGGATGTAAAAAACCATTCAAAATTTGTAAAAAATCTTCATTGTCAGTTAATTCTTCTAATAATTCGTTCATTTTGACTGAAATAACGAATTATCAGATATTCAACCTCACTTTTTGAGGTTAACAACTCAACGTCAAATGCCAAAACCCTCTTGAACCGTCTTTGAACGCTCTTCGAGGACCGTTCACGTAAACTTCTATTTGAACCACAGATCAGTAGTGACTGACGTACTTACAACAAAAATTTGCAATTAAACTCGGTTCAACGCAGAACCACAGTTGAACTATGCATTTACAACCGGACCTAAGTTGCACATGTACTATGCTGAGGTGTACCAACCTAACTTAAGGCTATGTTTTATGGTAAGCCCACTACTACGCTTTATAATAATCTATTGTGGTGTATTTTGTGAATGATACTTTGGGTCAAGAGCGAGAGAAAGACCCTACCTGATTCTGGTAACGGAGATTCATAACAAAGCACTGAGGAGCGCCGTCAATGCCCCTGGGTACTGCCGAAAGAACTTGAGGGTAGACACTGTTTGTCAGATGATTACCAAGTTTACCAGACGTCACGTTAGTTGATTAAGTTGCCACAATTTATCAGTTTGAAACAATAGAACTTCCCAGTTAAATTTAAATTCTGTTGACATCAATAATTTGTTAAAATATTTCCTCGACCATTCCGCATTTTCACTTACTGCCTTTCATGCATATTTATCAAATCTCTATAGAACATGCGTCGGCACAAAATCGACAAATTCCATGAGATATTTCCAATAAACCTTATTAGTATCAGTAATGATTTACATTTATTATCGAAGCCATATAATTTTGTTATCTGCCCTAGCACATGCCTAACCAAACATCATGTATATACAAAAGATTATAGCTTGAGAAATGGGGTGAATTTAATTTCGAATATACTGTCACTTATATGAGGTGATTCATCAAAAAATGTAAACGTTAAAATGAATTTCTTGAACTACCCTTCAAAAGAGTTAATTTTAAATTAAAACAAATGTTGACGTCTAGATGTATACAAAGGCAAAATGAAATATGTACGATGTAGTTGCTATATTTACTTTTCTATAATGAATTGTTTGTGATAAACAGTGGCGTAACAATAGGGTGGAAGAACGGGCAAAATGCCAAAGGCCTCCGGTATGACCCGAGAGGTCAGCAGGATAGGAGCAACCTAACATTCATCAGGAAATTTTATTCTAAAAATGCTGATCTTTCAAATGCCTCAAATCATTCGCAAGTTAGATTGTAAGCTGGAAAGGTTTTGATATAAATTTGAAGATTTAAAAGAAAACAGTATAGCAGGAAAATGGTCTACGAATTTTAAATTTTCCAAAACTCGCCAAAAGTAATCTAGATGAAATTCCAGTGAATACAATATGGTTTCAGGGGGACAGAGCACCACCACCACATTACCAACGCAATGTCTGGCAATACCTTGATGCAATATTTCGGTGGATAAGGAGGCGAAGGATTGATAGAATGGCCAGCGCGATCACCTGATCTTACATCATTAGATTTATTTTTGTGGGGATATGTGAAGAGCATTCTGTACAAAACTGAACCTTTTGATTTAAACGTCTTAAAAGAACGCATAACGTTTGCGATTAGGTCACGACTGATATCTTCTATAAGTTCCTTGTGGCATTACTTGTTATTTTTTCTCATTTTCTTGGGAATCAAACCACAATAATGTTTTTTTATTTTTTTATTTCAACGTTTCGGTAGCGTTCCAGCTACCGTTGTCAAGATTAAATAAATTCATTATTAGTTAATCTTGACAACGGTAGCTGGAACGCTACCGAAACGTTGAAATAAAAAAATAAAAAACATTATTGGGGTTCGATTCCCAAAAAAATTAGAAAAAATAACACGTCTGATATGTTAGAGAATAATAAAAGACAAATTTATTATAGATTAGAATGTTGCGAAGACGTTCCCGGTGAACATTTTGAACATCTACTTCATTAACATTCACAGTTCTTCATTCGATTGGGTGTGTGCTCAACAGCACAGGCACTTGAACTGAATTTTTGTACCACTTCCTTTGTTATCCATTCCATTCCAAAAGCTTTGTGTCTTCTATGTATGCCACTAGTTTGACTGAGGGATTTTCAGTAGTTGTAATGGTTGCATTATCTACTCTCCAAAATGCTTCCGTCTGAGTCCATGTAAGTTCTCGCAGAAGCAGAGTATGTGAGTAGGTGTTTCATCATGAAGATCACATTTCCTGCACAAAGGTTCACTAACTTTGCCCATTTTGTGCAGATGTTTCCTCATGGTGCAGTGTCGTCACCAGGTCGGTAACTGTCTTCAAATGTTTCTTACAGTTTCAATAGCCTGGTTGAGAGTTCCTTTTCTACATTGTTCAGTAAACTCTTTGTATGGAGGTGCGCTTATGTCTACCTCCATTTGAGTTGGTGTTCCCTATCTAGCCAGTTCCCGATGTCCCCTCTTATGCAATCTTTTGCGATTCCACAAAACGGCTCCGGACCTATGAAGTCTCCTCTAGAGTCTTCTTTCACTAACTGGTCAGCCATTTCATTACCTGCAATTCCTGTTAGTACAGTTTTTTTCCCGAACTCGTCCGACAAAGTATCCGATAGCATTGTAGCAAATTACTTATCGTATTTCGGCTCGTATTCTCATACCATCCAGTCCAGCACCTTTGCCCCGTGTACCAATTTGTACAAGTCCTTAGCTGGGTAACAGTTTTGCTGAATAGAACTTCACCTACGCTCTGTCAATTGAAATTTAATAGTTTTGGTAATACACATCTACTACCGTCCTTTGAAATTGTCACAGGCCTGAGATAACCTAGTTATGCCCGGCGGGTGTAATTTAGGCGCTAACCATCCTTCTTTACCTGTCTGACCAAGAAGGGTAGATAATCCGACATGTATTCTTGCCGCTAAGATGTGCAGGTAGGTCGAGTCATAAAATAACTCTTAACTTAATAAAATACGAAGGTGGTTTGGTAGGGGTAGGTTTGGTTGGGTTATTATTGAAAATTATTATAATTTATTTTTCAAAAATTGACTAAAAATACGAAGGTGGTTTGGTAGGGGTAGGTTTGGTTGGGTTATTATTGAAAAGTATTATAATTTACTTTACAAAAATATATCTTACTATAAATGTCGGTGATTTGATAAATAACCGTATTTCATAAATCACGTACTTCAGTCGGTTAGCGCCCAAAATACACATAGGATTAAAACGACCCTTCGGTCTTGGCGCCTAGTTTACATGTTGTAAAAAGTGCATTAATCCTTTAGCGCCCAAATTACATCCGCCCGTTATGCCATTGGTGATAAACAAGAGATAAGAAGATGAAAAAGTCGAGGAGTTCAAACTTCAACTTTTGCTATTCGTTATTTTTTTTCTAATATTTAAGAAAGTGAGATTGAAGGCCATTTTTAATCACAGTTAATCTGGAGAGAACATAATATTGATTTAAACGTCACGCCGGTTTTCGTATTAGATTAACGATAATATTTATATCTTCAGATATGTCTCGAGTTTGCTAGACCATAAATCAAAAACTCTTTTGTAAAGTTCGAGGCACAATAGCAGCAACTCTTGTCGATAAAGTTCTTTTTTCGAGGTTGTTATTGAAACATTTTAATAAACTGAATCCAGAAAAAATCCCGGCTGGCTTCTTAATGATCCATTGGAGTTATCGAACTTCGTTGTATAATTTTAAGTGAAAAATAAAGTGAAGCGAAAACAAAAAATGAAAAAATATAGTCTCAGTCGCATTTTTAAAATGTTTTTCATTTTTATTTTTTAAACTTGAATTTCGACGGGAAAAAAACTACCCGGATATATTATTATAATATACAGTATGTACCGGATTTTGTATGAGTTTTTTTCTTTTAAATTAGGTATAACTCCACATAATATCCAAACGGTACGTTTTCCAAGTGTCAGTATCAAAATTTAACTTCACGCATATCAATCACTTTGTGAAAGATAGGAAATGAACAAACCTAACATGTACACATTTTCACAAGGGCATTTAAAGGTTTCTTATTCGCACGAATCGGTAGGGAAGTCTTAGGCCAGTACCCGTACACACAAAAATCGTATACGGTCGCAAATAACTGCACATTATCGATATTTTTGGGATACCGTTAGGATAGATAACATTAGTGTAAACTCAAGTTTGCAGAATCGAAAAATGAATGCTAGTAGGAACAAGCTAAGAATTATTACAGGTTATCTAACGGGTTATGCCCCGGTAAAGGATCTTCTGCATAAAATGGGGCTATATAACGGGGATCTCAGCTGCAGACTTTGTGACATGGAGACCGAGACCGTAACCCATATTTTGTCCGACTGTGACGCATTGGACTCAAGGACACAGACAATCTTCGGAGAGGCCTACGTGCCGCCTGAAACATATGGCATGCATCCAGTTGACCTATATCATCTACTCGAGGGTAAGGGTGGGTGGAATAAAGGTGGGAGGAGAATACAATAAGCCAACAGGCTGCAGTGCTCCCGGTACTAAGACCGCTCCAAAAAAAAACCTGTTCTACTTCTTTTCAAATTTTGACCTTTAACTTTTGGAAATTGTATTGCATGGAAAAAGTTGTCCTCTAGTCTTTAGAAATAACTAAAGGTTGTCATAATTAAACTCAACATGTGCCAAATTCGAAATTGTAGTTGTAACTTCTTCCCAGCAAAGATATCGGCTGAAAGCCTCAAACTACAACAAGTACCGTGAGAGATAAAATATTTTTTTTCACAACATGGAATTCCCAATGAAATAGTAGCTCCTTTAGTCCTATTGTCCTGAAGAATTTTAGGATATCTGCAGGCTTCCACTCTGCAGGCTTCCACTTAGGTAAATGTCCCTCTTCTATCGAATAATCTCCTAGATGCTGTGCCCTAGGATTCTGCAATTCGCAAGTATGTGGATGGAGATCCCTTATTCCATGCCACAGAATCTACATTCTTCTTCCTCCACTATTATGAGCTTTTCCAGGTGCCCGTTAGGATCCCTGTTAAAACTCTTAGTGCAGTTTTACTTTGACTAATACATTCATTTGATCTCAACGGGTTGTAGCCACCCATCAGAATATTTGATTGTCTAAGCCCTTCTAGATCTTTCCAATGGTCAGATCTTCTCTTTTCTTCGGCTTTGACTATTTCTTCCAATATTACATTGGGGCTGATACCGCAAAAGGGTTCCGGTCCCCAAAAGGATTTTCAGTCCCCCTCTTTGCTAGTTCATCTACTATTTCATTTCCTTCTATTCCAGTGTATCCTGGAATCCACAGGCAGGTTACTATATTGTTCTCGCGTAGTTCATTCAGTTTGTCTAGGCATTCCCACACTGTTTTGGAACTGATTACTTAAGATCTGCTTTAATGGCTGCTTGACTATCCGACATTAGGATAATATTTTGCCTTCTATATCCCAAGCTTTCAGAGTGTTTGGTTCCTGGCCCGTATACTCATGCAGATTATGCGATGATGGAGATGAGACAGCGGATCGCATTTTCGGCAATTATGGGGAAATTTTCTGTCAACTCCTTGAAACTGGTCCACTTAGAGCCTGATCAGGTTACAGACCTAGCTCGAAGCGGATAAGAGACTCTTGAGCTGAAAAAGGTGGCTGTAGTGGTCTAATTGAGCAAAAGAGGATTTCAAAACCAAAACAGAAATAAATTAGTCAATTTAAACAAAGTCTGATTGAAAATAAAATAACTGGGAAAGTAACTTCTATTGATTATTGTGTATTACGTCTCCCCGATCGTCATCAAGTGAGAGTTTTCAAAATAAATCATCAACATAACAATAGAGCTCGTTAAAAAAAATTTAACTAGATATTTAAAAAAAAGAAAAAATCCAAAAAATGAATCGAAAGGACCGTAATGAATCAACGAAGGTCGTTTAAAAGCCAAAAACGATGCGAAAAAGAAAATACGGCCTCAATTTACGTCAAAAGGAAATGAAAGAATATTTTTCCCGTCATCGGCAATGAAGTTATTTCATAAATGAAGACGTAATAAATTAAAGAGTTTTCAATAACGTGACATTTTCCGCAGAGTTGTTGATAGCTCATATCGGTTATATTAGGAAGGGTGCGTCAGTCTGACAGTATATACAGACCAAAGGTTGCGAGACTAGAAGTTTTTCCAGTGTAGTACGCAGAAATATTTCGTTGAGGATATTTTTTTCAATTCTATACGTCCTAATCACATTCCTATTATATCTTTTATGAAATGCACATTCAAAGATAGAGTAATGAGTATAGATACGTTAAATACTAGATGAGTATTTTATATTCTCTACTTTCACACTTTCATTTTATCATTAGATGCAGACAAGGAAGAGTGGAAGAGATGTCTACCAATTAGGCTCTCCAAACCATGTGATCCAATAGCGCGTCCTGGGGCAAACAAGTTGAAGGTGTGCATTAAGTTTTGTGGAAATTTTTGTGTTTATTTAAAATATTCCGTGTTTGTTACACTTTATTTGATTATCAAATGGTTTTCGAGATGCAGAGTGAATATTTAAAGATGTGGGTGAACGGTATGTTTAAAAATGTTCAGTTACTATTTGTTTCTATTTCTCATCTTATTTTTTCAACAGATTTCTTCTAAAATTGAAGCTTATAAATAACGTTTACCCTTTTACAATAAATGTGCATGATAGAAACTGTTCGATTCAAGCAGCTCCGCCAGTCACATACATGGATATAGCTGCATATTTAGTGTTGACCCACAGTTTTTACAGCAAGGAGCAAATGAAATGAATTGAATGAAAAATAATGAAATATCACCTATAATTTAATGGCCACATGATACAACTTCTTTTAATTAACCGTGAAAAATTGTTCTCAAGAATGGAGCTTATTTGAAGGCTTACCTGCAATAAAATGCCTACTGCAGACCTTCTGGTTCTTTAGTTTAGACTCCGTGAGA
The DNA here is from genome assembly GCA_949126875.1 of Lochmaea capreae. NCBI lineage: Eukaryota > Metazoa > Arthropoda > Insecta > Coleoptera > Chrysomelidae > Lochmaea > Lochmaea capreae. Next base: position 7,958,665 of record OX421406.1, on the reverse strand, counting down.
TCGTCTCGGTTAATTGCTGCTAACCAGAGTGCTCTTCGTTCTCTGGATAATTCATTTTTTCCAGTAAGAAATTGAAAGTTTAAAATTGTGGGCACTGAAAAAACCTCACATCATCCCTGTTGGAACGACACTTCCACAATCAACTACAAGACACGTATGTGGCATTTTCAATTCAAAATAACACTCATAAAGTCAATAAAATGAAAAATAATAGAGTTTAGTCACAAAACAATCACAAAATGCATATTGAATACATTTTGACAGGTCGTTGGAATGATTAATAAGACTGAAGCAGCCTGGTATATGAATGGATCCAAGGAATTGTACGACTGAAGAAAGAATAGCCTATCTATGGATGCCACAAGTTTCCAAGCAGAATTCACCACTGCGTTAAAGAAATTAAAAGGCTAATAATAACGTACCGTTCAGTTACATTCTCAAGTTCTCAACACAAGACAGCGAAGTCAACGATTTTGAATTTCACGTGGTCTTGCCTTTAAACAAGCAACTGTGACTTCAACTACAGCCAAATTACTAAGCTCTTCGTTCGAGACAGGCTCGTCTGGCATACTAGTTCCATTATCACCACACCATTAGCAGCCATGAGAATTCTTCTGGACCTACTTAGCTGCCTCCAAAAGTAACCTATGACCTGCTTTATACCGTCCTAATTGCGAATAGAGATAACTCCGTAAGGAGGAGGAGCAGATACAAAATTCAAGATCTCTTCACCCGGTTCTGGTTCTGGTTCAAAATTGTTCTAATTGCACATTTAATATAAATAATGTAAATAAATAAAATTGAAATAAACATTTAATTGCGTCCGAAAAAGATTTGGACGAAAAGTGTTGCCTTTTAATAATTAATGATTTAATACTTTACTGAAAAGGTTACCTTTTTGCCCAAATATCTAAAGCATAAAACGTCATTTTTCGACACATATATTTTTTTACTACAATTTTCTAGTTTACTAAAAACAAAAGAAGGCCTTAGAGATTTTGTTCAAAATACGAACCGTAGTTAATCACTCGTGTTTGATTTTCGTTACCTTCTTTTGCATAAATCATTATTCCTCAGAATTATTTTTACAATTTTTTTGTTAAAAAAAATGACAAGCGTTCGATTTTATCAATATTTTATATCGAAGATTATGTCCGATTTGGGGTTTTTACATAATAGAAGAATGAATAAAATTCTACTTTTCCTTTCTCCAGAACTGCAAAGAGGATTTTATGTTTATTTTGTGAGCCTGAATGGTGAAAAACAAATTTCACGTCTTTATTTTTGAAAATTGAACGAAAATAAACTTCGTTAAAAAGGATAATATGGGTTCTCTTTAAAATAATAATACAAAGATATTTGAAAATATCTCACTTTTTTTATAGACTTTCCTATGATGCTCAAAAAATCGGATATCTATAGCCTTTATATACAGTGCGTACATGAAGTAACGTAAAAATTATTAGCCAAAAACAGATTTTCATTATTGCAGGATCCCGACGCACTAGCGATTTCTGTACGATGAATAGAAGTTTTACCAATAACTGTAATAATGGATCTTTTTGAAACTTTTGTCAATTATGTATTCTTTCAGCAGATCCATGGTTTGACCCATTATTTTCTTGTTTCAGTTGCCTGTACATATTTTGTATCAGTTTTTGCGTAGATAGCGATTATTTCAACCATAAAATATTCATGTTTTATACTTACAACAATCAATCAACTTATTATATTCACTGCGACGTAGAATCAAGCAGAATAAATAAATAAACTTTGACATTGTTTTTGTTGACATAATATAATAAGTCTGTTTACTCTTCTAGTATAGTCATTGTTCGGAGCGTATAACAATATCTTTCTCTTCGAATGGTCGCCAAAAAGCCACAATTTTGGTTACTACCAACAAAATAGTTTTAGTCAATAAAACAAAATCTTAATCACAGCAACATCTAAGAACACAATATCTCGTAAATAACAGAAATGAACTAAACCCACCCTGGGACGTTAACAGTCCATGACGACTAACAATTCAAGTAAATTTTGCATATACCAATCGGAGGCTACTTTGCACCAATGAGAATCAATTGTTCGCTTGTGGGTAGGTCAAGACTAGAAATGATTTATGGCTTTTTTTTATCTTCTCGGCCTTTTAATCCGCATACTTATTTTATTGTGAAACAGTGCAAACTAATTTTACTCACAACTATACTCCCTACTCCTAAATAGAATAGTTCCTGTCTGGATTTTGACGGCTCTCAGTATACCTGGAAAAACTACAGATTCTAGAATAGATAGAAATGAAGAATAGAGAAATTCTGGACAATTTGTTTGGCAAACGTTCATCAATCAAATGAAAAAAAAATATCAAGCTATATAAGCAAAATAACAAAAATATTCTCATATAAGGTAATATCTTCCTTGAAGAAGTAGTTTGTCTTTGTATGTAGAAAATGACTTTTTTATTGGATTATTTCGGGAAATATTCAGCTTTATAGTAAGTTTGCATGTCAGAGCAATTTGTTTAAAACCTCAAGTTCAACTTTCCGAGCGGAGAGATTACGGATATTTTTATTTTGATTGCCGAGGAATAGCATTCAAATTGGGTTGTTTCCGAAATTTATTTCGGGGAAAGTCAACTCAACATGTACAAGAAATATTGATAGAGTTTCGTCTTTCTCTCCGCATATTTGAAAAAAAGAAGCTATGCTTGCAAAGATAGACGATGCTGTACGTAGAGGTTTATATAGAAATATTTTTCTTTATTAACACATGGGCTGAAAAGCTCGTTCAAAAGTCCCTGGCCCGTGTTTTAATTTGACACTGCTTTTTGATAGGAAAAAATACCGTTCAAGCGAAGCAATGACTTGAAAAGTGTTATGAGGACTCCGCTCCATCAGAAACAACAAAAAAACAATGGTTTACTGACTTAAAACGTGGTCGTAGAGAAACCTAAGATGCGAAACGCAGTTTTGAGGCAAAAGATAAATCGTTCTACAAAAGTGGTATTGAAATGTCAGAGCGGGGTTCCAGCCCGGTTGCGTTGTTCTTAATGGAAATTACGCGAATGAATGAAACTAATTTGGACCAAAAATATTGAAGTTCAATAGTGCATGTCAACAGTCTTTCTCAGTACAGTTAGATCTTCGTTATTATCGTCATTCGCGACAGGGATTGAGTCTCATAATATAATTCAAATACTAGAAAAATTGTGTAAACACGTCAAAACTAAACGGTTGTAGATAAAAAGGTGTATTTTTACTGTGTTTAATTAATTTACTTTATTACAGTTTCCTGTAACAATTGACATATTTAAGTAGAGGGTGTTATCAATAAATCTCAAGATAATAGTTAAATACTATTATAAGGACTCACAAATTTGAGAATTTATTTTCAAAGAGCAGACCGTCCACTAAGAAGCAACAACTACTCCCCTGGCAATATGCCACGAAAGGTATTGAATTACACTTCCAAGTTAAACGGGGTTGGTATCTCTACATGATATAACCAACCATTCTGGTTTGTGATTTATTGGTGATCGGTGTGCTCTTCAAAAAGTAATTTTCAAATTTGTGAGGCGTTTTAATAGTATTTAACTATTATCTTGACATATATTGTTTAATTAATGTGATACTTTTTATACCAGAAAAAAAAACAATGCCCGAGAATTTATGACTTAAAAATAGATCGCATGTATCAAGTCGGGTTACCAACAATTAATTTAGAAAATTAAGTTTCGTTAACGAATTAACTAGAAGGTTGATTACCGTAATAACGATGGAATATCGCATGACTCCCTCAAAATAAACTGCTATAAAATCCACTGTAATACAACGAATTTAACTCGTCAAAGTCGGTTTTTTGATGCATGTTTATTGCTTTGGAAATACGTATTTTCCTAACTACACTTTCAAATCAAAATACGGCATTTTACGAGGAAACGTCCAAAAATACGTTACACAAAATCTACGGAGCTCGAGAAGAAACACTGAAAAGATCAATGTTATTGGTGAAGTCAGAAAATATAAGGCACTTTTTAGTTTACATTTAAATATAAGCTACAATAGAAACCGTGGAGCTTTACCATCACGTGACCCACTCTACGGTTTATGCAACACATATGTCCTACATACTATCTTCTTATATCAATATAAATCGAGCATAATAACGTACGATCGATTGTCTTCTTCACAAGACCAACTATAAGACATACCTTATAGTTTCTTTAACTTTGCCGTAGTAATCTGAAAAAGAGACAACGATATAATTGACGTAACGTGTATAACTGATCGTACTAAAAGTTGATTTTGACACTACCGCATTTGAGGTTATTTGAGTTTAATTTATTGTCTTGTTTTTAATGAATTTTTGGATTGAAAGTGTATTTATTGTTAAAATCAGTTCTTGTAAGAACTAATTTGACTTTTTATTCCATTTGACATTGGATTTTTGGATTTTGTAACTTATTCACCCAGCATATTGATAGTTTTAATAAATATGTCGATGTTAACCATATAAATAGAATAAATACAATTGAAAAAATTGAATTTTTTGTTTAATTACCAATTCGTAAAAGGCCGACCTTTGGAATATTAGTCATAACGATTATTTCTATTGAGTTGACAGAAGTTTTGATTTGATTCATATGAATGTTGTTGCTGACGTAACAGTCACGTGATGCTAAAGCTCCAGCGTTTCTACTGTAGCTATGTAATTTGGGTTAGGTTTGTGGGTCTATTGCCTGTCCAAATTTTCATTATAAACATTTTTTAGATGCCATTTCGATCGAATAACAGACTGGTGAAAATTTGTACAAGACTAGCTAATATTTTAATGTAAACTATAATAAAAGTGTTTCAAAAATAGTGCTAGTGGATTTAAGATTATAAGGAGCGAATTTTTTGTATGTAAATCATAAAATATAGAATTGTTGATAAGCCAGTGGCGTTTTTAATAAAGATTTTCCGTAGATTATCAGTTGAAAGTTAAGTAAGGATTTTAATTATATCATTACATAATGTTTGGAGCACCCTCTAGTGTCCCATTACAACAGATCTCTCGTTTGAGATTTTTGTTATTTTTCTTTTTTAAAACGAACATTTTCAGCTTTATGACGACGGAACGCCGACTTGCCATCATAGTGCCGTTGATGGTTCGTTGCTTCTTATACGATTAATTATTATCTGAGACGGAAAGAGAGGCCAGAGCGATTTTGAGTGGAAAATTAACTTACCTGATATGCCGTCATAGGTCCACCATTCTTCCCAGCTCACAGCGGACGACACTGAAAAGGAAAAAAAGAACGATCATTAGCGAGAAAAAAGTTATAAGGGTTTTTATAACGTTTAGGATCCGGGTGAAATAAATAGTCTTTGCTACTTGTTGTTGTTGACAAAATTGAGGTAATGGCTTTCAAAAATTTCATTTATTAACGAATTTTAAGAAAGTTTGATTAATTTGTGAATTCTGGAATAAGTAATTAGCGTAGTCAAAGTACACAAAATATCCGTAAAATGCCGCAAATAACACAAAAAACTTTTTTCGCCGAAGATTTGGTCCATTTAGATATTGCGTTGATCCCAATAGGAGAATTCTTATACCATCCTTTCGAATTTGTTTTTTGCGAGAAAGGATTTGGAGTTAAAAAAACCTTTTCCCCGTCTTCCATAATTTGTTTAAACAATCTTGCACAATCTTCTGCAGTATTTGCTACCAACCATTTACTGTCGGCCAACTTCTGATTTCCCCCTTGTGCTGTCTTCGTAAACACAGGGTTATATTCAACTCTTCCGGTCTCTCTTCCACGGTTGTCTGTCTCGATTTTAAAATAGAATACCATACAATTTGCTGCTTCTCCACCTCTCCAAGCAAATTCATACGCAGCAATGTGAGAAAATTTTCTTTGGAGGCCTACAGGTTCTTCTTCACTCCAGGACAGTGCCATTTCAAAAATTTCTTGTTTTGTGAGAGCATTAGAACTCCCCTTCCTTTTTTCTGGGAAAAAAGCAATTGAAAACATTAAGAAACTTTCCCATTGTAGACAAATCTAGATGTATTTTCCTCACTCGAAACCGATTGTGATTTATATAATCAAAAATATATTTCGAGTACGTAATTATTTAACTTTTTCAAACATAAGGACTCGCGAACATCCTCCTTTAGAATTCACTAACAAGGTATAAACACAATATTAAGAGCATTGTTTGCCACAAGTTCGCCCGGGATACTTCATTTCAATACCATATTTTCATGTAATCTAGTCTATTATGTTCTAGCTGCGATTAACGTGTTATATTTCAGAATACAATACCGTCGTTGTTTCTTCTCTTTGTATCTCTACTCGTATAATGTGAACATGAATATTCCACTCTACAATATATTTTTTCATTGTATCTGTTTTTATTGATTTTTCACCTTAAACCGTTCAAAATTGTCGCTTTTTTTCACGTTGTAGGTAACGAATGAAATATTAAATAGTGACTTTGGTTGTTACTTAAAAGAAAGACAAGCATTGTTCTCGTGAAGCTTAAAGAGTATAATAAACAAAAGGAAGTGTAAAACAGGAAACGTTCTCATTAATAATGAATTGATGATTTTTCTGAAAGTTTTTCTGTTCACCAGCAAGAAAATAAATGGTTTTCCTTTAGTTAGTGCCCGCCAATTATTACCAAATTATATTGTATTTGGAAAAAAGTTTCAAGATGGAAATATAAGGTTTGTGTCAAAATAAACAACACCGAAAATGAATGAGGTAGTAAAATCTTTAGGTAATACAGAAGAAAATTATAAGATACTTGATACTGAATACTGTTTACACTACCACTTCACGAACACTTACACTTTTCACTATATTCGCGCATTTCAATAACCAATGGACGAGAGAACGTTGCTGAAGAGCAAATTGTCGATTATTTACAATCGAAAGCTTGAAAACGACAAAAAGAGAGACTAGCTCCTCTTCTTTTTCTTTCATTAACTATTGGAATTAAATCGAAAAACTTTTTAAACATAAATCTGCTGTTTAGAGAGAGGAAGAGATTCGTATCTATCGAATCATTCTTATTCTTTTCAGATGTTACCTGATTCGATTACTTTAATTGCTTTCCTTTCTTTGTCAGCCAACGAGCGCTTTTATTATTGTTGACGGTTCACGGGATATTCGTGAGTTGATGGATAATACAATGAGATGAAGATAAATAAAGAAATGTTTCCGAAAATTGCAATAAACTTACTAGAAAGTCTAATAAAAGACAATTTTCACGTGACAATTCAATTTATGTATCAAAAATCGCAACAACAGTATCTAAAAGGGAAACAATGGAAAGAGAATTGAGGTGATAAGAAAGTTGGTGAAACATTGCAAAACACTGAAAAAAGTCTTTAATGTGATTTTCTAAGAAAAGCTGAAAATGTATCCTTTTTTCAGAGGACGGCACCATGACCATATACGTCCCCTTTCGGATGAGAAGGATATAGGTCTTGCCACAAATCCTTTCATTTGCGCCCACATAAGTTCTATAGGATTTAGTTCGCAATGATATGGCGGTGTGCGTAGCACAGTTACACTATGTTATAACTTCCACGGCGTACTTCATAAAACGATGTTTGTGTAAATTTGCTATAGCTAATAGTTCTTTTTTCATCAAATTATCTTCAAATTCAAAACTTTTGGTGGTTAACCAGTCAATAATTTCTTGTTTTCTCCAAGAAGAAGTTGGAGTCTTCTAACTACTACTGAATAAGCCGGAAGATATTTCACCAAAATAGTCTTCAAAAACATCCGAAGGAGTGAACTTTTCTTCGAATTACACTTTTGGTGTTTTCATCAAGGACTTTTACTGGTCTGTCTGGACTTTTCTCGGCCTGCTATCTTTCTCCCCCGCAATAATTTAAAAACGGTGGACTTTCCAACTCCAGTCATTCGGGAGCATCAGTCGACAGTTTCGGGTAATCGTATTTTATGCAATCGTATACATTTAAAATGATAAGTTTTTCATTCACTAATAGTGGAGAATTATTGGAACATCTTTTCGTTGGTGTAAATGTCGCCATTTTATCACGAATCTTATAATACTGTGAACACTATTTACGGTTTAACAGCAAATACTGATGCGTTAAACTAAACAAATATACTTATAAAAGTCTAAAAATTTTGGGTAAGGCACCTTGCGGCGCATGGTTAAGCCGAATCTGAAATAGGGTAAGAATTAGGCAGAGGCACTAATAGAAGTTTAAACGGTACCTGTTAAACGCAAAACGTAACTGTATAATCTACTACCTAAGTAATCCCTACACAATATTTCGATATTGACACAACAGGCCAGAAAACATACTTTTCCTAATTCTCTTACGCAATTACTTGAAATTTTAATATTACAAACAATACTATTTCAAGACCTACGCCTATGGTCGACACCGAAATTGAGTCGAACTGGACGGAATTTCCCATGGGAAGTATGCCGTCCTCTATTAGAGATATATAATTTTATGTATAGTTCTCACTGCTGCTTCGATATGAGAATCTACATATGGAAGATAAATATTTGTCAAACCTATATACAATAGAGCAGAAAAAGAAGAGACCTCACCAACAGATTGGGAAAGAGCACTTAGTGTACCCATCTTGAAAAAAGAAGACCTCAAGGACTGCAATAACTACCGAGGAACTAAATTATTGAGTACTGCCATGGAAACACTCAAAAAGATGAACGACAGGTTGAAGAACAATGGAAGAAGTTCAGAGAAGATTCAGAAATGGGAGAAGTACACAATAAAACAAATGGAAAACAAGAATTGGAAGATAAACGGAAAATTTGCATTTTTGGACCTTCAGAAAGCTTTTAACGAAGTCCAAGAGATCAGCTACGGAAAGTACTCACAGAAATAAATTACAAAAAATATAGTAATTTTTGCTAAGAAACGGTACAAGAATAGCTGGAACCAAAATGGCATCAAAAAATCCATAGCTGTGTCACCGTATTAATCAAACAAACATTAGTATCTCCTAAAAGTAAATAAGGAATAGTGCTTTTTCGTTTAATCCCACGGGACCCACACAAGATTGCAAAATGCTCGCGTTACAAATTAGGAAGCTTACAGACGCTGAATCCTGAGGATTTGCCAAGCTCCAGAAAAATTAACCCATTTATTATTAACAGACGAAAAGAAGCAAGTTTCCGCAACCGGGAATTGTTTTAGTGCCCCCGGTTTTCTTTCTTTTCTTTTGTTGAAAGTTATATTTTATGTTGTTGGAAAACAAAGAAATTTTGTGTGATTGTTCGTGTTCTCTTGGAATATTCATGCATAAGACATTTCTTGTTCTTAATGCGTACACAACGTATTGTTTAGGTGACGTACACTTGAGGAATTTATAACAGTAACAAGAATCTCATTAGTTTTCGAAAAAAAATTAGTAAGAGGAAAACGATACTTTCATCAGTTTAAATAAGACACAAATTATCCTTCTCCAATAAAAGGATAAATTTAAGTTGGTAGCTTTTCGAGCTTTTTCAACGTTGCTGATTACATTGCTAGTGATATTTCTGTCTGGTAATGAAAGTGACCGATAAAATTAAGTTCTCTAATACCTGACTGGAATAAGCAAAACTTTCGATTCGAACTAAATCCAGACTAGGACTAGCATGAAAATATAAAAAAAAACAGTTCGTTTTATTTTGTAAACGAGTGATTTTAAATATCCCCACACACAAAAATCTGGAGTATTATGTTCAGGTGTTTTGGATGTGGAGATCCTTGTCCTATTCAATGGTCTGGAAAACGGTTATCAATCGGTTGTAGTCACCTATAAGAATCTTTGATTGTCTAGATCTTTCCAATGATCAGATCTTCTCTTTTCTTCGACTTTGCCTATTTCTTCCAATATTACATTGGGGCTGATACCGCAAAAGGGTTCCGGCCTCCTCTTTGCTAGTCCATCTGCTATTTCATTTCCTCCTATTCCAGTATGTCCTGGAATCCACAGTAAGCTTACCATATTGTTCTCGCCTATTTCATTGAGTGTGCCTAGGCATTCCACACCATTTTGGAACTGATTACACAAGAGCTCAGTGCTTTAAAGGCTGCTTGACATTATGATAATCTTTTACCTTCTATATCCTTAGTCAATATTGAACTAGGCACACTCTCTTATGGCGTGAATGTCCGCTTGAAAGATACTTGGGGTTTTATCAAGTTTTCAGAGTGCTTGGTTCCTGGCCCGTACACTCCTATCCCAGTTCCTTCTATTGCTGTGTACCATTGAATGGCATTCTTTCCAATTATGGTAATGGTATTTTGATCCCATTCCTTCTTGTTGTTTAATTTCCTAACGGATTTCTTTGAACCTTTGATCATACTATCTTGTGGCGTGTGTGGAATAATCTTTAGGTAGCAAACGTTGAAGACATTGGACATGATATGGATACAATACGTACATTTCCTTTCAAAACATTACAAACAGTTTTGTGACTAACATTGTTGAGCAATTTTTCTGGTACTCGTTTCTGGATGTTCGTCAATAATTTGAAGAGACTTATCTTCGAGATGTGGAGCCCTCGCAGATCTAGGTCCAAGGAAATTGAATGTTTTGTAGAGACTACTGATACTTCTTCCACTCTTTTCCAATGTTTGTCATTGATAGGCTGGTCTCCTATTATTAGTTTTTATGTTTTATGTGTATTCCTGTACATAATGTGGTAAATGACTAGAAACGGCCAAACAACGACCATAGAACACGAAAACAAACTATATTCGAGAAGCTTGATCTAACTGCTGGAAAATAATACAACATCCAACAGGCGAAGAACCTGTAAACTGAATACAGATGACACAGAAAGCACAAGAGACTGATGTGTAGCTAGGGAAAGAATTATTGTGAAAACTATAAGATTAGGATGTACTTTGGACTCAAACTTCATAATTAAAAAAGAACCAAGCGACAGAAAAAAAAGAGGAAGTCCAAGACAATACTGGAACAAAATAGTGGGTACCACATGACAAGAGAGAGAGGGACAAAACCTGTGAAGAACAAAAACTTTAACAAGAGAAGAAATAATTTCGTATATACAAAATGAAATGTGACCCTGACACCTTTAAGTATTAAGGACATAAAATTATAATATTTATTAAAAATTCAAATTATTATTTATAAAAACTATAATTTAATTTCCGAGTCCAACACTGTTACTCCACGATAACCTCGTAAGACTCCGTTTAAACAATTTTCCTCTACCACAGAACGAATTTTCTTTAAATGGTCCACTGATGACGCTGAAATTCAGAGTTCTTAGTGAGCTATAAAGGGATTTCAGGAAAATAGGGAATACGATGAGAGTTGGTAATTTCTATAATTCGTTTGAAAAAAAAACTAAGCTATTATTTGATCATTCCCGGAATTTTTAATTTCAATAAAAAGTATCTTATAAGTTTAAGTACAGACAAAATAAAGTGACTGTAGACAATAATAAATTTTTCAGGTGTTTTTCAAAACGAATATGTCAATAGTTATTCAATCTACACCTTAAGGCGGAGATGAGGATGGCTGGATATAGGTTGGAAGGCAATGGAAACTGACACGAAAAAATCATCACCTACTGTCATTCCAGAATAACAAATGTTATCAGAAACTCGCATCAGGTGAACTGAAAAGTGACAACATAATCAATGACAGCTAGCTAAACTGGAATGGGCTGGAAACGTGCAGAAAATGTGAGCTATATGATGAAACACCTACTCACATACTCTGCTTCTGCGAGAACTTACATGGACTCAGACGGAAGCACTTTGGAGAGGAAGTAATACAACCACTGAAAATCCCTCCAGTCAAACAAGTGGCCTACATAGAAGTCACAAAGCTTCTGGAATGGAAGCAGATAATATTGAAAATGGTACAAAGATTCAGTTCAAATGCCTGGGCATCTGAGCACAACCCAATCCAATGAATGAATGCAGACAGGATCAACTTGGGTTGTTGTGGTACACTGACGGATCGAAAACTGATAGAGCAGCAGTAGCTGGTACTGAATCTAAGTGCTAGGTTCAGGCAGCTTTGGGAAAATTCGCATCCGTATTCCGGGTGGAATTCCACGTGCTTGCAACTGAACATCTGAAGGGGGTATAGAGACCAAAAGATGATTATTATCTCCAAAGGTGAGGCAGCATACACAAATCTTCAATATGCTCCCAGGTCTACAAAAACTCTTAATCATGTCAAACGATAACTGGGTAACACTTAAGTGGGTCAAAAACAAGGGTATTTTAGGCAATGAAACGGCAGATATTCTAATAAGGAAAGGGTCTAGAACGGCATTTACAGGTCCCGGTCACTGTACCCTAAGGAAGCAAATGCATACATTGAAGTTATGCAATGGCGATTTTTAAAACTGATATCCTTCTAATGATCTATACTCTGGAACACAAATGTAGGACATAAGACAATTGTATTTTTTATGCACCGGTATTAAATATCACGCAAGCAAGCATCAGTATAATACTCGTCAGAGGAATCACTTCATTACACCTCTAATGGTTAGGGTCGTTGCTCAACGCTCATATACTTATTTCGCCCCTAAATTATACAATAACATACCAGAAATAATTAAATCTATAGTAAATCTTGACAGCTTCAAAAGAGCATTGAAGAAGCACATCCTTCAAAGCCAAAGAACTGAGATGTATTGATTCATGATTTCTAATTTTAATTTCCAACTAGAAATGTGTTGTTTTAATTGCGAAGATTTTACATACATACATACCCTATTTTATATCTATTAGACATGTTCTTGTAAACTCTTAACATTATTATTGTTTTTTTTACCCACTGTATCATCGTTCATAATATTTATTGCATTGTTATTATCTACATTTTACACTTTACATTTTATGTATATATATATATTTTTTCATTTTAAGTTTTTATATTTCACATCTAACATTTTATATCTAATAGTTCACTTTCTACACATGTGTATTTTTCCGCGAAACAAGTGCTTGCACTCATCTCAACAGTTCCTTGTTCACTTCCACCATGTATATTTTGTATTTATTTATTTATTGAGTGAATAAAGTTATTATTATTGTTATTATTTGGTATATGTAGGGATAAGCCTACTTGTCTGTTGTGTGTGAAAGAGGAGGACACATCCTATCCTTATTGGAAATAATATATACTCGGAAGTAATTCTCCAAGAGGGACTGCGAAAGTGCAATCTGTGCTGTGTCGCGAATATTTCGCAGTTTGCAAATGCCTAAGTCAAGTATGAATGGGAATATTAAAAACAAAGCAAAACACTCAAGTATAACTTGATACCTAGAAGTGAAATGGCGGTTTTGAAGTGGAACAGTTATTAAACGTAATGAAATATTGATTGAATGGAAATTAATTGTTTGAGCTCCACATCTACAAATTCGTAGGTTCTGCTATTATTAGTTTTTGGGTCGCTATAAGCATGGTTTTATTTTCTACGTTCGGAGTAGAATGAATGGACGCTGTCCGCATAAAAATTATTGAGGAACTCATTTTATTGAAGGTAGATATCACAAAAGCATCAGATAAAATTTCTGCAATATGCAAAAATTTGCATATAACTTGAACGGTTGAAAGGCACTATAGAACGTGTTAGGACTCTTGAAGAGTTGAGAAAATTTGTTTTATCGTATAAAACAAGTGCACTCCAGTAAAATGAAGTTTTATGTAACTTATTTTTGTTTTGTCCGACAAGGCAGATAAAATTCTTCGGGATAAGTTGAGCTTACAAAAAAATTCAATTAAACTGATAAAATATCTCGATGGATGCGTAAGCCCATATTTCACCGGCTCTGTTCGGCTTAGACACAACCACAGACAAACGTCACTTAGTGAGTGCGATTTGTATGCACATTTGTCATTTTTAATCCAGATTATCTCGCAGCTTGTCTTTTTTTTGGTCTCTCGTATTTGTCGTTCGTTTGAGCTCGTTGCGCGTCGGAGATAAATTAATTTTTTTCTTCTTCCAGTATACGAGCGTCTTGGATAGGGTTCATGAGGAACGCAGTCGTTTGTTTTTTTCTTTTTTTTTTGGTTTTTTCTCATCAGAGATATCGGTCTTGAAATTTGTCAGGATCAAAAGGAATGTATATGGAGTTCTCAAAGGAACAGCGAAACCGCGTTTTATTGGTTTCCGAGATATAATACGAGGAATGTCAAATGTACGAGGAAAAACTTTTATTATAAAAAAATCTTTGAATGATTATAACTAATCCTGTACGTTAGATCATTATTTCACTTGTGATGTGGTCATCTGAGTGGACAGCAAAATGAGAACCTCGCCCAAACCGCCTGAAAGCACAAAAATCAGCTGGAAAGGTTATGGCCTCGGTATTTTGGGATGTACGTGGTATAATATTCATCAACTATCTTGAAAAGAGATATACCATCAACAGTGAATTTTATATAGCGTCATTGGAGCGTTTGAAGGCCGAAATTGCAAAAAAACATCGGCATATGGTGAAGAAAAAAATTTTGTTTCATCAAGACAACGCACCGTGTCACAAGTCAATCAAAACAATAGCAAAACTACATGAATTGAACTTAGAATTGCTCCTACATCCACCGTATTTGCCAGATTTGGCTCCCATCGTCTACTGGCTGTTCGCAGGCATAAAAAATGCTCGCCGTCAAGACATTTCGCTCAAATGAAAAGGTTATCGTTGACACTGAGGCAAAAGATAAATCGTTCTACAAAAGTGGTATTGAAATGTTAGAGCGGCGCTGGAATGATTCGCTGTTCTTGATGGAAGTTACGTTGATGAATTAAACTAATTTTGAACGTATAAAAACGTGTTTTCTTTGTTGGACCCGGGACTTTTCAGCCCATGTGTTATTATGTCTTCAAAGTTAGCCAATATTATAGTTTCAATTATATTTTTGCTTTCATTACGGTTAACTTTCAGCCACTGCAGGAATTTGTCATATTTTTTTAATACTTTGCTTCCGACTTTGTCGGTAGTAGTACGGCACGAGCTTTCTCAGTTTTTTGCAACAAATCACATAAAATCTCAATAATCTCCAAGCTTTTTCTAATTTTATGTAAATGTTTCCCCATGGTACAGTGTCTAATGACCTGGTCGACAATTGTCTTTAAATATTTGTTACATGATTGAGTCTTTCTTGTCTAACATGTTCAGTGAACTCTCTGTTGTTTCTATTGGGTTTCTTTATCCAGACAGTACCGGAATTTTCCCTTTCAGAACGGTCCTGGACCTACAAAATCTCTTTTAGAGCATTATTTAGCTAAATGGTCCTCCAATTTAGTATACCTGCAATCCCTTCATCTCTTTACACCAGCACTAAAGAAACTGTGTTGTCTCTGGCCAGCCTTTTGAAGGATTCTCTACGGTTTTTCACCAATGTAGAATTAGTGGTTGATGTCTTCCGGATTACTTAGGTGCATCTCGAAAAAGAGGAACATTTTCCAGAAAAATATTGAAATCTTCCACTATTAGTGGCTGTGTATTTTTATTTATTCTGGACTAACTCTGACTATTGAAATGTCTACTTTAGAATAAATTATTTCTTCCAAATTCAATATTACCGTTTTACCAAAGTTTTCATGTGACTCCCAGATTTTAAACTCTTCTTACCAATAACTTGACATTATTGCTATTACTTAAAATTACCCGTCAGCGAGACGGATGATTAATAATAGTAAAAAATTCGAAGTGCATTTCATGAAATATTTTAGGAAGACCTTCTTAATGACTTCATAAATTGTCTTTCAACTTTTTGACTTAAAAAGTTTGATTTTTTAATCGATAGGTAATAATCGACAGCTTGGTGAATGGGAAGAAAAATAATTTTAATCTTATCCGGCTAACTTTACCAAACATTATTCGTAGATGAAAGATTCAAATTCTAATAATAATAAAGTTATTGCTTCAAGAATATACAGTGCTATTCAAAAGTCCCCCAACAATGGATTCTTATAGCAAGTGTTCGAAATGTGCTCTGTCTACTTCCTGATAGTAATACATCCTATTAGTAAACTCTTGTCGTACTCGTTCGAATGTGTCAGCTGAAATTGCATTGCATTCTTCAATAATTCTTTCTTTCAGAACGCCAATACTATCTGATGCCGTAGTATAAACCTTGGATTTCAAGTACCCCCATAGAAAAAAATCTAATGGTGTCAGATCTGGTGACCGAGGTGGCCATTCTATAGGACCTCGCCGGCCGATCCATCTACTTCGATATTCTTCATCCAGGTAACGTCTTACTTCACCATAATAATGTGCAGGAGCACCACCTTGTTGAAATGTTATTTCCAGATGGCCGAATTCATCTGGATTATCTTCCAGAATTTACGGCTCAATTGCATTTTGTAACACCTCCAGATACACTTCACCGCTTAAATTTGAATTTAGGAAAACAGAACCAACTATGTTGTTTCCCAAAATACCTGCTCAAACATTGACTTTTTCTGGAAATTCGGTATGTTGTTCACGAAAGGTGTGAGGATTTGTGTCACTCCAATACCTTACATTTTGTGTATTCACATTTCCATTGAGGCAAAAAGTACTTTCGTCTCTAAAACAAATTGTTTTTGTGTAATGTGGGCTTTGTCTAATTTTATTTGTCATACATTCACAGAATTCGAGTCTTCTGTCGGGGTCGTCATCCGAAAGGTGGTGCACCCTTTTTAACTTGTATGGATGAAATTTATTTTTAGCCAACACTCTCTGTACTGTACTTTTATTTGCTTCACAGATAGACGCAACTTTAGTTGAAGAGGAAGTAGGGTTTACTACCATTTCAGCAACTATATCAATTTTTTTATCATCACTAAATGTTGGTCGACCAGATCGTTTGGCATCTTGAACACTACCTGTTGCTTCAAACTTGTGAAGAAGCTCCCTCAAATAAGTTCTCGAGATAGGGCGATCTGGGTATCTCTCATTAAATAAACGTTCCGCTTCATGGAGATTCCAGATTCACCAATTATTAAGATAGCTGCTACTTTATCGGCTTGAGTACGTACCATTTTGCCTATGTAACAAGCAACAAATACTATTAAATTAAAAACGTCAATTTTTTTGACAACTAACCAGAGGCGGACTGAAAAATCTTCAATATTTAAATATGAAATAATAATTTTGGTATTTATTTAATTTATCCGTCAAAATTAGTTTAAACCCAAATAAAATTAATAAGGCTATGTAGTCAATGTCAATGCCTTTCAAACGAGATATCACTTGCCATAAGGTCCCATTTAAAATTATTGGCAAGAGTGGCACTGTGACGTCATCTAAAACTATTACGTCACCTGTTACCATTCGTAGAGAAGCTTACAACACTTTATTTTCACGCTCATAGATCTAAAATTAGGTTTTGAGCTGTCATTGCTAGGCTTCTTAGTGCAATGGAGTAGACATGGGGATTGTGGATACAAGCTCGTCGGTTCAAATTTCAGGGTTTTGTTTTGGATGTTTCAGCCCTAATAATTATTACAATTTTGTATGTAACAAAACTATGAATTAACAACGTCAATCATTAAGCGCGAGCAAAGCGAGCGCGTTAAGATTGTTAATAGCCATTATTAATACTCTTGTTGATTAAATAACTATTTCAGGACAGGTCGACCATATTGTGCTGGATCCCCCGATCAGTTGCAGTTGAAGTTTGTGTGTTTTGACATGTGGTGCTAGTCAGTTGGTTGCCACACAGACTTTGTAAAACAATGTCAATATAATATATATTTTTATTTAAATTCACAAACAATACATGGCGCAGTCAGTAAACTGTCTCTGAATTGAATTAAATAATAATTAAACTGTCAGACGACGAAAAAAGGAATAAACAGAAGAGTTATGTGATTCAAGAGCAACAGAAAGATATTCATTACTTCACTGTTTATTACCACTTTTTTACGTTTGTTGTTTATTGTTCTATTTTCGACAAAGTATTATATTTCAGCCAGGTTAATTGCTATTTGTTATTTATTCAGTTTGTAAACAAAATCCATGTTTGTTTTTCTTGTTAATAATCTAAGTTTCCAAATATACCTACTCTTATTTTGGTTTATATGTTCATCAAGTTTCACTTTCAGTTTGTGCTATATGTAAGCCTCAAATGTCATTAGAATAATTTAAACATACAATTACATTTTCCACATACTTATTTATCCTCAAATTATTCACAAACTTTACATAAATTACTTATTATAACCATACATTTTTTAACAATGCGACATGTGGTTTCTACTTTTACCATGGCCTGTGGTCAATGATGATTCTATAATTAGACATGCCTTGATTCCTCATTGGACAAGACAACTGCGAGTTGCACAATACATATTTCACGTAATTGTTAATTAGTTCAAAAAGTCTGAACAAGACCATGTCGGAACACACTCTCCAATCTAATAACTTTTAATGGCGTGACTGATATTTCCCGCTTAAACGGCCGATTTCATAATGAATAACGAAAGTCCACTGTACCGAAAGGAGACTTCACACTAAAGTCCCCTTTAAAGTAGCTGTTGACGTCGTTTGGTGCCATAATGAATATTAAAGTGTCCTTTCCATAAAGTACCTTTTAAGTAATTTTTAAAGTGTTGGTTAACCTGAAATTTATGGATTTTGACATGAAATAGAAAGCAGATCTGTCATATTTGACTCGTTTTTCCGTTCCTGTCTAAATAAATAAGGTTAAGTTTTGTTAAAAGTGGTGTTTGTATTATTTGTGGAAGCGAATTATTTGGAAAAAAATGGAAATTTTAAAAAATAATAAGAAAGTTCGCTCTTCAAATTTTTCCCGAGAAGAAGAAATGAGATTGATTCAAGAAATTGAAAAATTTACGCTGATAATATTTTTCAAAACAGTCTGTTCTTTTTCTATACACTTTTGGTGTGTTAATATAAATAAATTCTTCATCAGATGAACTTGAACTAGAACTAGAGGTTTGAAAATTATTCATATTATGATCAACTACTAAATTAACACAAAACTAGCAAACGTAGCTGGTGGCACAAAAAATCACAAATATAAAAATTTTGAGGTTATAATGTAATTAAATGACACTTTAGCGAGTTAACGTCGAGAAATCGGAACTTTAACCTTAAAGGATACTTTGAATTGTTTATGAAATCAAATAATTATTAAAGTATCATTTAAATTTAAAGTATCCTTTATGTTTCTTTATGAAATCGTTTCAAAACAAGGTATAGTGATTATTCATTAGAAGTCATTGACAGCTTTACGAGCTCGTTTGCCATAACACTGCAGCACAGCAAATTGAAGCACATATTTTTGTTTAAGACAGCACGCCACTGGCAACGTAAAATAACAAACTATAATACTGCCGATCACGAACTTTGGACAAGTTCTTCCCTCTCACAATTAAAACTTGTTTTCAAACAATGTTATATTATAATATTTTTTATCTTTTGAGTTTATTACTTCTTAAAATTGAGATTTTATTCTTCTTATTTCAAGTCTAATATTTGAACTCTTAACTTTTCATCAACTTTCCTTAAGACTCCATGATTATTAGTTTTTTTTTTATTGACGTCTGTTTTGAATTGTGTTAAATCGAGTAGATCATGTCACAGTATTTTTCGACACGCAAAAAACATCAAAAACGAAAAAAAAATAATAGACGTTAATATATATAAAAGTTTGTACCGGTGGCCCACTACAGTCACGGAATGGGAACATCCCTGACATCCGAAGGGCGTCTAATTTACGAGTTGTATGGAAGTAGGAGGTGCGTGTGCCCTGGTATGATTAGATATCATCAAGGGAAACACTGAAACAGACACAGTACTCCTAAGAGATGTGCAAATTAGTTGTTTACTGCATAAATAACAGCAGATAAAGCCACGAAAGATAATTTATGAAGTACAGGGCATATTGGTTGATACAATCTTCGGAAATTTATATAGTTTTTGGTTGAATTTATACCGGGAGTGTATTGGATATTGATTTAATTTATTAATGGATTTATTTGGAAAAATTATGAAATGTTTAGTCGATTTAATGAATTACCACTGACAGAATTTTGTAATCAGCAATTTACCGTTTTGCGGTAGTGGATTAATTGGAAATAGAATCGCAGTTTTATCCAAAATAGCTGTCGAACAAAATTTGATCGTGGAATTTATTATTTTCGGCTTTCGAGTTTATTTTTTTTCCTTTGGTAATGTAATTTCGAATTTATGTTATTTAATTGTATAGTGAGAACTGGGTACTGCAGAAAAAGCAGGAAACAAAAATAAATGTAATGGTAATGGTAATGGTTTTAAGGAAAATAGCAGGTAAAAAGAAGTGAGACAACGTAAGGAACGAAGGAATCAGAATAATAACTAATCAAGATCCGATAAAATCAAAGATCAAAAAGAAACAACAGGTATGATGACTGATTTTGAAACTGTTCCACGATGTTTTCACATATATATATATATACTTTAATCTAGAATAAATGTTATTTCTCTGAGAAAAAAAAAGCTTAAAGGAGAAATTTACCTTTTAAAAATGCATTTTAAATTTTAGAATAGTAACGGCGTTTGTCTGTGACATCATCAATTCGTAAATAGCATTTACAGGTGATCTGTGTCATTCTTAGAACATAAACAGACTGTTTTACGTCATTGGTAAAATCGTCAAACTTCAAACACTTGACAGCTTGCAGGTTAGAAGTTTATTTTGATACATAATTTGAATCGTACAAAGGAAATTCAAAACAGAACAGATGTTCGGACCATAGATAGTTCGGACTTATCTATGGTTAGGACGGAAGACAAAATATCAAGGTCAAATTTGCGAAAGTACGACGTCACTCTCTTCTGATTGGCGTTTGAGCTAAGATGGCGGATTGTTAAATTTTGTGTTTATATTTTTACTAAAATATTGGTCATCACACATGTAAAATAAAAATAGGTAATTTTTTTAGAATCTCTGCATCATATATAATTATATCAAATTAATATTTTAGTGATTCTTAGTGACTGTCATCATGCCTATTAAACTAGTTTGGCCACCTAGTAAGAATGAAGCAAGACAGAATTGCGAGAAAAGTTATGGAAGTGGGAATATCAAGAAAAAGACAAAGAGGAAGACCCAGGAGGAAATGGATAGACCAGATTGAAGAAATTGGAAAGAACAAAGGAAAAACATTAGGAGAGATGAAGGCTTTCGCCAGGGACAGAAAAGAATGGAAAAAATGGAAGAACTTCAATCCGACGCCTGAGAAGTCATAAGGAGAAGAGAAAGAAAAGAGAAATTGTATAAAAAAACTGCTTTTGTAAATCACGGTTGTCCCAGTGAAAAAGGCTTTCAGCCATATCTCAAAACCCGTGTGAAGTAGCTTTGGGACGAGAGTTATTATGATCAAAAATTGACCTCGATAAAAGCATAGAAATTATTTACAGATTTGTATACTAGAGAGTGCAAATACATAGAAAAACTAAAAAAAGGGAATTTTTTTGTCTGCCTTTTCAAATATGAGGTAGGGGAGAGTGGGAGCTATTATATAAAAACGCAAGTCCGATTCTGCTCAATTTATCTTAGCAGCTATTTTGCACTGATATGTAAGTTATGTAACTTAATAAGTGCAAGCTAGAAGGCTAGGATATACTAAGCCCACCAGCTGCTGCCAAATACGTCAAAATTGACTAACATTTCGACTAACGGAGGTATTTATGTTCTCCAAAGAAGCGACGATGTATAGTTACAGAATATTACTCGGAATATTATTATAATTCATAGTTTATTATTTATTTATACTAATTATTATTCACTGACGCCTCAATAGGATTGTCCAGGATCGTAAAATAAAATGAGGCCTACTTATTACAACGACTCACGTGCTTTTGATTATAACGGGCGTAAATGCATTTTAAACAGAGTACAAAATAAGTATGTAGGTATGTATGTATGATGGGGTGACATTCACTGACACCTAAAAGATCTATTGTGCCTTCTTACTTCTACTTAGTTCCTGAATAACGTCTCAGAGCTTCTTCAGTCCTATTTCCCTGAGGAATTTTGGGATATCTACAGGTTTCAACTTAGGTAAATGCCCCTCTTCTATCCAATAATCTTCCAGCTGCTTTGCTCTAGGATTCTAAATTGCTGTGTAATTCGCAAGTATGTGGATGGAGGTTTCTTCTTCCTCCACTATTTTGAGCTTTTTCCGTTAGGATCTCTGTTAAAACCGTTGGTGCAGTTTTACTTTGACTTATGCATTCATTTGATCCCAACAGGTTGTAGTCACCCATCAGAATCTTTGATTGTTTAAGCCCTACTGGATCGTTCCAATGGTCAGATCTTCTCTTTTCTTCGGCTTTGCCTATTTCTTCCAATATTACATTGGGGATGATACCGCAAAAGGGTTCCGGCCTCGAAAAGGGTCTTTCAGACCCCTTCTTTGCTATTTAATTCCCTTCTATTCCAGTGTGTCCTGGAATCCACAGTAACGTTAGTATATTGTTCTCACCTGAGTGCCTTTAGCGCTGCTTGGCTGTCTGTGAAAATGGCAATTGAACGATATGTTCTCTTCTGCCTTTTAATTTCTTCCATACAGTGGTGAATCGCCGTCATTTCCACCTTGTTCATTGAGTATAACAATAACAAATTCCACTAGCGATAAAGTGTGTTTATTTTTATTGAAAATACCAATTCCATAAAGAATTTATAACATAATTTTTTATTTAAATAGAATCGAAAAAAATATGTCTCAAAATTCAAAAACGAAGCACGGTATAGGAAAAAATCCGACGCCGACATTTCAATAAATGTAAATCGAAACAACAAGATTCAGTGCGAGAATGTGTTCCCATTTCCAAGAATCCACTTCCGATGGCTTGCGAAGGAACATAACGCCCGACAATAAAACTCCGTTTTCCTCCTTTTCTTAACAGATTACCCCGAAACCATTCTATAAGCAATAATTCTTCATGAAAGAAGGAAACAAAGCCTCGCACGAACACAACACCATTCGCGCAACATGACAAAAATGAAATTTGACAAAAAACCTTTTGGTGTGTTGCCTTGTGGGACGCGGAGGTTCCAACTTTCTACAAGAAGTTATGTAACATTTTGTGCTACCCTAGGGAAGGATATAATAAAGACGTGACACGAAATATTTTACCACTACCGTTTATGGGAAAGAATGACCATGAAAGACAATCTACAGGTCTAGTGAAAAGCGATGTTTTATCAATACTACCAGTAATAATTTACAGTGTGATTTTAATAATAATATCTAATGGAATGTTAGTTGACCACTGAAAAGGTTTTTATAATATGCTCAACGTTATGTATGGGAGATCTTGTGAAAGCTATCGAACACTCTATCGAAATGACGGATAGAAAGGATAATGGCCATCAAGGATACTCTTGAGAATCGAACAGAGGCGGGTGAAAATCTCAAACGCAAGAATATATTTGTACAAGGGGTAGATAAAGACTCTTAAGTTATCGATGTTTTTCAGTTAACTGGAGAAATAAGGATGCTGTCTTAATGTTAATGTAAAAGTGCCCACATCAACCAACCCAAAACTTTGAGATTGTCTCATGTCTTTCCAATATGCTCGTCAAAAGAGATTAGAATTTGAAAAGTTAGCGCCACTCCAGTATTCCTTGGTTCCACTAGCAGATGTACCCACATTCTTCTTTCTTCGCTGTGACTGTAGAATTTGTTCTGCATTAAGAAAATATTGACTACTATTGTTGAGATATACATCTACATCTATATTTTAGTACAAAAGATCTAGGCTTCTGAAAAAGCTTATTATCCGTCTTGGAGCTAGGTCTGTTACCTGATCAGGCCTACCTGTTCGAGGTATTTAAGGCAGTAGGCTGCACTGAGTATCTTGTCCTGTTTTCGGAATTTTTCCACGATGGGCAATAGGGCTCCCTTTGTTTGTTTTTGAGCCATCAGTATAATAAAGCACGGGTCAGACTAGGCTGGTTGCTAGCCACGAATTAAGGAAGCCGCTACTATAAGCTTGGTGTGACCACGAAATTCGCAGCTGACCCGACCAGCCGGCGAGTATTTGCCAGCGGCTGACGAAGTTGGACATGTTCAACTTTTGGTAGCAGGCAGCGGCGACTAGAAGGTCACGCCAGCTAGCAGCGCAGTCTGACCACCTGAGTAGCGCGCCAGCGTCGAGTAGACAAACAGGTGGTCTGTTGTTTACACCTATACTGTTGTTTTTATTTGTGAACTAAGTATAAAAATGTTGGAGTTGAAGAGGAATTTAGGAACTGACATTCGTAAAACATTTCTATAAGTTTCTGAGTCTTCTTCTTGTAACTCTTTTAAAAGTCTTGAGGATGCTCTTAATTCTTCTTGTATCCAACGCCTACACCACCATCGTCACTTCTTGCGGTTCAGCATTTCCAAACAATGCTCCGTCACATTCTTAATTATCGCCTAATTACTTGTTTACGTGGACCCACATACGACATGTTGACTGGAACTAGATCCACGCGAGTAGCCGAGTGTGACCGGGCTGCCAGCCGATGTTTGCTGGTGCTACTGCTACAGCGGCTGGTGATCAGCCTAGTGTGACCCGTGCTTAAGTGAGGGCACCTTTCGTATTGTGTTGATAACAAAGTCTAACGTGATTCCGACATCCTGTTTTGCAGACCAAAAAGCCGTGGGCATCTTCATGGTTTAGGTGAGTTGGTTAAAACAATCTTAGCAACGCTGGACCCTAGTATAGTCGTACAATTTCAGCGGTAAATTCAAATATATTATGAGAATGGTAGTATCTTCTCGGGTACAGACTGTGACAAAACTTACAGCGTATTATGCTATACAGGCTTTTCGATCATAGTTACTTGAAAATAATCTATTGAAATATAATTAGAGATTAACTATACAATTTTCCTTCAACTACCAACAAACCATATTGGCCTCATCATATAATTTTCCCTAGAGCGATTTTTTTATTCAATTTTTCTTTGCATGTTTCCATCATAAATTTTCATAAAACCGTTCCGCCAATGTCCTGTTGTCGCTTAAGGCCCTCCCATTTCAGTATGTGGTCAATTTCGCGTGAGAGGAAAAATGTTTGGTTAAAATTTATGAGCCCGGGCTGGCACTTGAAATAATTTTCAGGTTTTGTATAATTGAATTGGGTAGTTTTATCTCCAGAAAGAAGATGGATATCAACAGCCGTTCGAGCTATCAAATCTAAGAGTAATGGAGGTTGAATTTTTATCGAGATAGAGTTTTTTTTTATACAGTGTGGCTCTGTTCAATGGAATCGACAAAAAAAACGCGAAAAACAGCAACCTATGGAGCAGTAAAAAAGTTCTTTGTTCAAATTACTCTTTTTATCAATTCAAGATACGTATAAAGGATTTTGAACTAGAAACAATTTTAGTACTACAGGTTATGGAAATATTAATATAAAATTGAAATGTTTTTTTATTGGTTTATTAAAATAGTTAACATTAAAATAGAATCATTAAAACAATAATCATCATAATAATATTCATTGTTCTTAAATTGTATAAGAAAGTAAAAATAAAAATTATTGGATTTGACGTAAATAGATTTTTTTAATCAAACTTCTTACTAAGGCTTAATTAGAAGTTTTTATTTTATTAAAATCGTAATACCTTCTGTATGTTCCTTGTGGTGTATTAACTATTATTAATTTTCTTGGGATTTGGCATCATGTAAAGAGAGTCTCGTCTTAAATATGTTGGGGACAACCAAAATGTAAACAAGGCTTGTCTATATTTAATACGTCAATGGTCTGAGTATTTAAATCCGTAGAAGCGACTGGGAAAAATTACGCAGAGTACTTTCTTAGATCTTAGCGCTATTCTTGACCGTTCGTACTTCTCAAGGTCGTGCGCATCTCATAATTTTACGAATGTCATTTGCATTTGATATTCTTGACCATTCGAAACACCAGCGAACATGCGTGTTTTACAACGAGTGGTATTTTTTGATCGCAAACAGTTTGCGTATGCGTTTTCCAAAATTTATAGGTTATATTTAGTTGTGTGTATTCTTTGACTTTTATTCAGGTATCAAAATTACTGTATCAATTTTTTGTACGAAATTGATGATTTGCCATATATTTCTTGAAGATGAACCAATTATTCAACATAATCGTTTCAATCCTATTGACCCTTTTCATATTTTAAGTGAATATCAATTTGTGGACCTAATGTCCTGCCATGTATGGAATAAATTTAAAATGTTTTCTTACTGAATAGAAAAACTGTCAGAATACATTTAATACTTTTCGCCACGATTTCCACTCCTTATTTGCACCACAAACCACAACTATTTAATATATTTGTCACCTCTTGCCAAAGCCCTTGTGCGTCTTTCTGGGTGAACTCATTTGAAAATTTCCCGGAAACTAGGTTTGGATGGTTTTTCATGAATTCTAATGATATTTAATTTTGTTCTATGAACGCATTAGTAGTTCTTTTATTTTTAATTAGGGGATTCATCTGAGATGTATTCATCGTATCAAAATAATAGAAACTTAACCTAAGTTACGATCTAACCATAATCTGATGACAGTGGTGACACAGAACTACTAAATAATCTAGAACTTGCGATGTTGTCAAATTCATTTTACCACGCGAATGAAAATGTTCGCACATCTCTTCGAAGAGAGGTCAAGAATACCATTTTCAGAAAGTGTTCGCCAATTGCCCATTCGTAACCATGTGCATTCGTACAATTGCGAAGGATGTCAAGAATAGCAACCCAGACTCGA
Organism: Lochmaea capreae; assembly: GCA_949126875.1. NCBI lineage: Eukaryota > Metazoa > Arthropoda > Insecta > Coleoptera > Chrysomelidae > Lochmaea > Lochmaea capreae. The sequence continues at coordinate 7,931,938 of OX421406.1, read as the reverse complement.
CAAGTGAGCTTTTTGACGTATAGGTACGCATCAAAACGAATGGCTCATGTGTGAGTACTTTTGTGAAGTGGTATTCTTGACGACCATTCGTTTTTTGGAACGTATACGCTTGATAATGTGCGATCATAACATCCGGCATCACTGCAACATCTCAGTAAGTACAGAAATTGGTTCGTAAATTAACGTTTTGTGAACTTAAATCCAAAAACTGACAACTGGCAAAGTGAAAGATTGTCAACATTTGTGATTTATAGAAAATTGAGGAAAATAATTTTATGTAGGATGTCTCACCGAGATAAAAAAAAAAGTCAAATGACCGATTGCCAGAAAAATTTCCTTATTGAGTATCTTAAAAAAAAACTCGGATCTTCAATCAGGTAAATTTTCTAATAGTTTTACATTCAAAGATGCCGAATTGTTTGTCACTTAAATCAGTAAAAGGATTTCCGCGCTGTCTATATCTTCGCCTATCTATTTGTTCCGCATCTTCCATTGCATCAATAGGGAACTTGCCAAAAAAATAAAATCATTTAAAAACAATTAAAATCGTAAGATATTATCATAAGGAACTTCGTAGAAAAAGAAAAATTCCAATAACGATTAAATTACCTGAGAAATAAAGGGTTAAAATTTGAATAATTTGAACTGCTCTTAAAACGCGCTGCCATAGGTTGTGACGTCAGACCGCACTTTTCGAGTCAGGCGATTGTGAACCGACAATTCAAACAACACTTAAAAACTAGAGGTGTGGCGTGATTTCACTGTCGGTGATTTTGTCACCGTTCCTTTGTCGGAACCGGAGCAGATAGTTCTTTGCGATTTTTTTTTGGATCAGTGATTCTTCTGAACTGGTTAATTTATTGCAAAGAGCTTGTACCTCTTTGATGTATTATGTATTGTCACTGTAGTTTTAAAAACCAAACAGTGATTTTTCGGAACTGGTTGAAATAATAATAATAAATAAACCCATTAAACTTCTATCAAGTTTATTTTTTTGTTGGAGACTAATTTTCTTTGGCAAAAAAATGCAATTTACTTTGGACTACAGATTTTGACGAACCGGCAATGGAAGTGGTAATTGACGGCTGATGTTCAATGCTATTTGTCGATTGAGCTGTATTATTTGACGGCAGGGATACTGAATTTTCTTCATGGATTTTATCATTATTATTTAATGCTAAATTGCCAGAATCATTTTTAGATTCGTTACTGGACGTCTCAGACTCAGAAGCAATTTTTATTAAAGGATGCTTTCTTTGGAGGTGCCGTTTTAAATTACTTATGGAAGTTTTATAACTTACCATTTGCCTACACATATTACATGTTGCTTTTTGGCCTGTTGTAGGTTGAAAATATGACCATAATACTGACAATTTTTCACACAAGCAGACTCCAGCTCCAGACTCGTAACAACTGACATTAACCATGTCACGCTCACGCAATCATTACATGCGCGCGCCGTGTTTTGCAAAACTTTCCTGCCCAGCCCGCGGTCACAAAACAAGGACACAGTAACGTGACAAGAACTGGAGCTATTCTATATTAATATCACGACAAAGACAGTCACTTTTAGACAAATAAAAATGCTGTCACTGCTCCGAAATGGAGCTGTGATTTGTCACTGTGATTTTTCCGGAGCAGTCACTGTGAGCTACAGTTCCTCAAAAATTCTGTCACGCCACACCTCTATTAAAAACTGAGAAACTGACACTAACGATTCGAATTCGATAAAAAATCAATAATGCTTCAAATGGCTGTTTCTGCGGTTACCGATGCGCGAGGTGCGGTGTGACGTCACAGCCACTGCCGCGCATTTTTCTTCGTTTGAATACACCCGGTGGCGATTCCAACTTTAATTATTTATTGTGAAATAAGTATTGCGATTTAAGGACTGATATTTGGTATAATGTGTTTTCATATATAAACACACATTTTAGTAGAATAAAAAAAAAATGGGCAAGTTCCCTATTAACATTAACTGTACCACTTCGTCATCCATTTTTCTAAAAATATTTTTGACAATTAAAAAATACCTGTCTTCGAAGTTGACAAAACGTCAAGAAAACTATTAAACGAACGATACAAAGCGCTCGCTGTAAACACTCGTTTTTAAAACGTATACGCATCAATGTTCACGAGTCAAGAATACCAAAACGTACGAATCTCTCGAAGTGCGCATACGCATCAAAAGTTCACTTGTCGAGAATACGGCCCCAGGGTAGTCTTTTAGTTCCGGAGAGGTTGTATCTCGAAGTCAATAGGCTAGTTCCACTACTCCAAGCAATTGCTCAAGCGAGCTAGTTACGATCTATGTCAAAACTGGAAGAAAAAACCTTGCTGGCCATGAACAGGGAGATCAGGTTCATAACTGGAATTTTCACTGAAGACTGTGTAAGACGCAGACGCGGTTGAATGGTAGCTTATAATACCGAACCGAACATTGATAGGTAGGAACCGTTGTAGCGCAGGGCTTAGCGTAAGGGCTTGTAACTAAGGGGTCCCGGGTTCGAGTTCCGGTGGTTTCGCTTTTCCAGTTTTCAGAATATTAGCTTATAACTGGAGACCAAACTATCATATGGGAAGAATAGGGCAGGTCGAAACACCGATGTGGCTTTTGCCTAGAAGTTGATTCGGCATGAAACATTCTGTGATTCTGTGTGGCTGGTGAACGAGTCAAGCTACAAACTCTTTATAATTAAAGAAGACGAGCTATACCGTGAAATATTCAATTTCAACTACACAACAAACATTTCTTAATAAAATAACTCGTTTGAAGATTTTTTTTTCATCTGAATAGGTCACTCATTATTTCAATTTTATGAAAAAAAATATATAAATGTGTATTTTAGAAAGCAGACGAGATTCTATTTACACAGTTCTCTCTCAACAAACGATATACTTTGCTTTAAGTGTATACTTACCTTTCTCGTTATATATAATGACATTTATTTGTTGACATCATTGAATGGATGTCAAGTTTTTTTCGTCTCTTTTGTGGTATTTTCGATACGCTGCTCTGGATACTTGAAGCTTTACCACACAAGATGTATGTACTTATTAGAAAAGAAGCAATTACTTTAAGTTTTTCTATACCGTAGTCGAGTAGATTATTTTGACCAGAAAACAGAGTTATATGGAGAAATAGTGTCAATTCACTTGTGAAGGTTGTGGAACTTCATTGGCAGTTTTTGTTAAAATAAACTGGTGTGACTGCTGATCTTGTAATAATAAATATGTTTTTCTATGACTGTTGAAAAATGGACCCTTTTTATGTAACATTTTTGTTGAGTAACTACACTGGCGAGCAAAAAATTGAGGTCACTCCAGAAATTGCGAATAATTTTACCGTCAATATTGATAAGGACATAATAGTGTTAGTAGGCGTTAAAGCAATTTTTTCCGTGACTTGACAGCTGTCATTCGATTTATTAGAGCACGACTTTTATGAAAAATGTGACTTTGCGCTAATTGAACATTCACATTTCCCTTGCCTGTTTTCCAGTTTACTGTTGATTCTTTGTGTAAAACCTAACGATTGCAAATGATGCAATGCAATGATTTAACAGGCCCATAATGCCTTTAGATCCGATTGTTGTGGCAAGAATTATTGCGCTGTTACAAGATGGTCGGGGGTAACGTGAAACTGCAAGAATTGTTGGTGCTAGTCTTTGTGGTGTGCAAAGGGTGTACCAGCGGTATCTGGAGACTGGCCTGATCACTAGAAAACCGGGGTCTGGAGTTACTGCGGTTTCACTGCGAAATCAGTTGGAAGAAGTGAGAAATGTCAACATTAGTGAATGGACCGTTAGAAGAAGACTTCATGCTGCAGGACTGTCATGTAGAAGAATGGCTACAGGTCCCCCGTTGCTACGCCAGCATCGGACTGCAAGATTGACGTTTGCCAGAGATCACGTACGTTGGAATGATGATGAATGGAGCGGGGTATTGATCTCAGATGAGTCGCTTTTTTGCCTCACTGGGTCAGATGGACGTCGACGAGTGTGGAGAAGACCTGGGGAAAGATACGCTGAAGTTTGCATTGACGAGCGTCATCCATTTGGCGGTGTATCAGTTATGGTTTGGGCGGGAATCACTTCACAAGCTCGTACAGAGTTGGTCTTCATAGAAAATGGCTCCCTAACCTCTCACAGATACATTACGGAGGTGCTAGAGCACCACGTTATGCCTTTCATGGTGACTATGGGGGAACGTGGCATTTTTACGCAAGATAATGAAAGACCACATATAGCCAGAATTGTTAGGGAGTATCTGGATGAGGTAGAAATTAGGCGGTTTGACTGGCCAGCACGCAGCCCAGATATGAATCCCATAGAACATGTCTGGGACGAGTTGGGACGACTGATCCGCAGACACACACCAGCACCAAGAACTGCCCAGGAGCTGAGAAGATTGCTGTTGCAGAAATAGGATAACATCGACCAGAATGTGATCCACAACTTAATTCAAAGTATGCCGTGCCGACTTCAAGCAGTCATCAATGCAAGAGGAGGGAATACACGTTATTAGTATCAAGTTTTTTCATTTTGTTCGTTCCATATTTTCCCTAACAACAAAATGTTGAATTTCGCCACAAAATGTTAATTTGTTGCTTTTTCAGAATTAATTATGAAATCCAAGAAAAAAATGCAAAGAACATGAAAATTTTAAGGTGACCTCAATTTTCTGCTCGTCAGTGTAGATGCATTACACAAAACAAGCGACGCCCTGTTGTGTTAAGATCCATTACACAACAGTTATGGCCAATCAGCTTCAAAGTAGATTCATTACCTACCGAACAATTAACACTAGTTGTACAAAATTGAAATGGAATATGGGGCGTGCAGGGCTCTGTAGCAGAATAGCGCTGGTCAAAAACAACGCAGGACAAAAACAGCGCTCCATAAAATAGCGCCGCCAAAAGATAATTATGCTTCTTTATTTTACTACTATCTCATACATAAAAATAGACTATAGTACCGAATTAGCATAATCAGGAATAACATATTTTTCATAAATTACAGTCATAACAATAGTTTTCTTTATTCAATTCGTCAATTCAACATCGCTTCCCGACCAGCTGACAGTGATCAAAGTGTTGGTAACTGTCTATAACAATATCACAATATAAAGAACGGAAAACAAGTAAGAACAACAATCAATATTTTTCATCATACTTCAACACATATCGCTTTGTCAAGTCTCAGAAAGGAGGTGCATCATTATTCCACGAAGGATATAATTACCGAAATGACAAGCAACGTGAAATTGCATTTTTTTAGACATTAAATGGATATGACACTGACAAGTAGTTGTTTACACTTTGATTTGTGTCAGTTGGTCGGGAAGCGATATGTGTTGAAGTATAATGAAAAATATTGATTGTTGCTCTTACTTGTTTTCCGTTCCCTACATTCTGATATTGTTTGTTGTAAAGCAAGGTTGATGCTTAGCGGTGAAACTTGATTTATCAATCACATCCTACTGTAATAGTTGATTTTGTAAGGATATTTCAGCCGGCGCTATTTTATGGAGCGCTTTTTTTGTCCTGCGCTATTTTTGTCCAGCGATATTTTGTCCAGCGCTGTTTTTGTCCTGCGCTGTTTTTGACCAGCGCTATTTTGACCAGCGCTATTCTGCTACAGAGCCGCGTGCAGAGCAATGTTTGAATGAGACTCGCCATGAAATGTCATAATTTGACAATATACCTACCTACCTGAGGTGATTTAGAGCTGACTTTTTGTTAAAATGAATTCAGAAAGCGGAAACTAATTCAACTGCACTTCACCAGAAGTTCTACCAGCTTCCAGTTGAAGTACAATCAGCCTTTTGCTTGAAAAATCTAAGAAAAGGTATGAAATGGTTTACCAGATATTCATAGATTGGCGAAAAGCAGAAAATGTAATTTTTTTTTCGTAGAACGATTCTATTCGCTTTGTAAAAAGTATATAGAGCTCCAATCGAATAATGTTTCAACCAGTTCATTCTTTCTCAACCTGCAGAATGATAAATGTACTAGTTAAAAAATTAGAATAAATAACTTCAAAGCAATGATGGAAAGGCAGATAGCATTTTTTCTGGAACTTCCAATCACAGAACAGAACAGGACATACAAAAAATTTGTTTCTTCAATAAATTATTCTCTAAATATCTAGTACGTTTGAATTGAATGGTGAACACTCAGTCGCAAACTTCATTGTCACGAGTAATAGCCATCATGACACGCTCGTTGAATAATACTCTATTATTTTAGTAAATTAAGACATCTTGGGAGAGTCAGGTGACATACTACATGCGATCGCAAAAAAATTATCAAAGAACTCAAGCTCGCATCCTATCGCCAACACCAAATTTTATTATTTTAATTCTAGAAATGGATTCGTATAAGCTAAAAAATAAAAATAACTCCCTCTATTGAAAACGATCGTGACAAAAACTTCTCATTTCACACTCTCAATCTTACGACAAAAACCACAATTTCAAAATCAAAGTTCCCGCAACTAATGCGACTAGTCTTCGACATTTTCAAACATCAAAGCTTAACGCATCGACTTGAAAGCGTCATTATGTAAGTGTACAGACTGTACATATTACCCAACGGCTTTGTATCTCTTTCTGCACTTCGTGCTTACGTACCTACACTCTATTGGCTCAAAATAATTAAAACTATAAACATAGAGTCGGGTTATCTAAAACCTAAAGTCTGACAATAATTTTACACGTTATACAACTTTAATTTTTTAGTGGGAAGGAGTAGAGCAAAATACGAGATAGAAATCATATTAATATCTGGACAAGTATTAGGATAGGAGTAATCTGACAATTGCTTATAAAGATATAGAGAAGTAGCCTGAGTTCAAATATTTCTCCTCTTAAAACCCACGTACTGTAAGTCTAAAAAAGCCCATTTCCACCTTAAACTGATGATTCTGAAAATATCTATGACCTGTTGGGGTTCGTTTTTATTTTCACCACACCGTTGCTTTCTATTAATGTTTAATTGCCAAATATAATTGTAACATACCCTACTCTACCCTAGATAGATCTAAGTGACTCCTAAGCTATAGAGCAAGTTTCTACCGAACATCCACGCGATACATTTTAATGAAGGGGGATTAAGCCATGTAGTACGAAACCCGACGCCCCAACTGTGTCAGAGTTAACGCGGATTTACAGTCATTTTTACCACCTTGTTAGATTTTCGGGATAGAGAAATTGGTTAACCGCCTGTTGGTTGTCTTTATATCGTCATTCCATGGATATTAGATCTGTTTTTTGAGTAAACAAGAAGAGGCGTTTGATTTTTTTCAATCAAAATTAAGTGAAATTACTTTTAGGGGGTTTGAACTGGATTGGGGTATAAAAAAGTGGCGAAAAATGCCTTTTATCAATCTCTTATTTTTTTCCGGTGTATGTTTTTTTTTCTGAAGAAAGATAACTCAAAGATACTTGAATACCTCAAAGCTGCACTATAGTTTCTCCAGTTCTAAAATGGTAAGGAAATGCCCAGGAAAACACAATGAACATCGTCACCTCACTGTGGTTTCCAGGACACATTCTGGAATAGAATGAAATGAAATAGCAGATAAACTAGCAAGAAGAGGAGCTGTTGGGGGCCGGAACCCTTTTGTAATATCAGCTTCAATGTAAAATTGAAAGAATTGGGTGACGCCGAAAAGAATAGAAGACCATTGAAAATATCTAGTAGGGCAAAGACAATCAAAGATACTTCTGGGAAAGGTACTACAACCAGTTGAGAACAAGTGAATGCCTGAGCGAGGGCAAAAATGCAGTAAGAAACCTCAAAATAATGAAGCAAGAAAATTGTAAATTATGTGGAATGGGAGAAGAAACCTCCGTCCACATACTTGCGGATTGCATAACAATTCATAATCCTAGGGCACACTACCTAGGAGACTGATGTATCGAATAGAGACACTAACCTAAATTGAAACCTGCAGACGTTCAAAATTTCCTCCGGGAAATAGGTCTAAAGGAAGAAGGCTCAGGATGTGTAGTTTACTCCAGAGCACTAAGCCTAAGGATTAAGTGGGGAATGGGAAACAATACCAGCGTGGTTCAAACAGAACTGGGTGGTATCTCAATTGAAACAAAAGAACTAACCAGAAAAGGAATTTCTGGCAAAATATAACAATCTGCACTGATAGTAGACAAGCCCTATTAGCCTTGAAAAGACAACGTGTTATATAGGAGCTAGTACTAGAATGCCACCAAGATTTAGCTAACGCCTCGGCGGATAACAATATTATCCTGAGGTGGGTTAAAGGGATGACGATGAAGCTAGCCGCGACATTCTAGCCGCGTTTGGAAAAAAATCTTTGATAATCTTTGATTCAATAAAAAATATTAGAGCATGATTAGAGGAGCCAGGAAAAAGTTTGAGGCGATCGAAAAAAAAATCGTGCAACTTGACATGTTTGGCCTCAAACTTTTGCCACCTCTAATCATGCTCTAATATTTGTTATTGAATAGCTAAAGACCTATATTATAAAAAAAAGTCATACCCGACTCCGCCAGGCTGCGGAAAACTTTTTTATCAAAGATTTTTTTCCAAACGCGGTTAACTTTATCGTCATGTTAAAGGGCACGACGGGAGTAAAGGAAATCGCATTGCCGATTCTTTATCCAGGGAAGCGGCTGGTCTGAAAATTTTAGGACCCAGTGACACCTACGGCCTAACGACTTCGACAATTGCGGAACTAGCCAAACGTTACACCCATGCTCAATCCCTTAAGAGGTGGGATGGAATCAAAGGTTGCAGTTTTGCCAGGATCACCCTGGGCGAAAGTGGGAAGCTGGCGGCGAAGAAATATTTGGCGATGACCAGGAAAAACCTACGTTCAACAATAGGATTCTTGACTGGCCACTGTCAACTGAGGAAACATCTCCATACTATGGGGCTAGTGGGCACACCTCTATGCAGGATGTGTGAACAGGAAGATGAAGCTGTAAGGCATGTCCTATGCGAGTGTACGGAGTTATCGTTAATAAGGGAGTGTGACTTCGGTGAGTCTTGGCCTACACCTGCCGATATAAAGGAGATGTCTCCTAGTGACCTGTCCACCTTCCTGGGAAAGACAGGATGGACGATGATCTAGGAGGACAACTCCTCGGGAGAATGTACAATGGCTCACATGTGGCCTAAGTGCTGTGGGCCTACAATCACCCTCCCTACTCTACAGATACAGAGATAGGTCTAAAGGAGCTACTAGTTATCCAGGATTTGAGTAGAAGAAAGGGTATCACTCCGATACTTATACATACATGGCTTCTTTACAACATCAATTTTTGGCTAAGCAGTCAATAAGTTCAAACTTAAGAAATTATACAGCAGAATGTTTGATGTGTTCAAAAATTGAGGAAAAAATCGCACACTATTTGAATATCGTATTTTTAAACCATCTTCGAAAATGTATTCGTATGACATAAATATTTGCTTTGGATACACCGCAAATTCGACCACTCAAGTGATCTTCAAAACCATTTTTCGACATTTATTACGAACACCTAACCCAACTTTTATTAAAAAAAAATAGAACTGTTTTGTTAGTATACATCAGATAAATAGTTGTAATAATGAATGTAGTTAATTTCTGAACTAAGTATATAGAAAAATTGTTTTATTGCTTTCCCCACAGTCTGTTTTATTAACCTGATGAAAATCTCTTATAATAAATGCCCAACTTTGAACTGGAAAAACTGATATTTGGAACGTTCAAGAGGTAAAATCTAACTTCTTATACATATATTATGTTCTGGTAATATTATTGTAGAGGGTTTTATATAATAGAAGGGTAAAACTCGCATTAAACCAAAAACTACAGACTTACCCGAAGGCAGTAAAATGGGTATACGCAATACATTATACGAGATGTACAAAGAACGTGAGTACAGATGATATTTCAGATATTTTGTGGAATAAAATTTTAACAAGCAGGGAAAGAACAGTTTTGAATTAATTAACAAATGAGAAATGGAACACAAAATTAGTATAATATAAATATCAATAACAATAACAATAAACATAACAATTTGTTGGGTATCAGATGCCCCGGGCTTCATAAGATTTGCGCAAAATGTCCTCAGGAATGAATTGATCTTGAGCCATTCCGTGAAAAGCGGATAATGATAATGGCTGACAGTATCATATTATTTAAAAACCAATATCAATTTTCTATGGGTACCTACCAGCTACAGGGCAGCTATCTTGGCATTGAATGCAAATTTCAAAAATACCGAACGCCGATAAATATATTAATATTTTATTTTTTCACTGTTCTTTTGTGTTTTTTAGCAGAATGAAATAAAATTTTGTACGTCACACGTCTGGTAAACTTTTACAGTACTCGTTTCGAAATTCATCCCGCTTGTACTGTAAAAGTGTACTTACCGGACTAGTAACGTAAATATCTAAACTTAACAAGTGCTTATCCAAGAGAACTGATATGAATTTATTCCAAAGGAAGTAAAATAAGAGGTTGGCAAGATGGATAGTATTAAAAATTTACGTAAACCTGAAGGAAGTGATGAAAAAAGATTTATTAGTGTTCATGCAGGTTCTTCAAAAGGCTTTGCTCCAGAAGTAAGTTTGGTTTTCTGTTCAAAATCTTCAACTCTCGATTAACGTGGAGAAATGAATGGTTTATTATTTAATAAATGGATCAACACACAGGTACTGCATAATTTAGAGGAGCCCTAACATATAATAATGGACAATGCACCATACCATATCAAATTTTGAACAAACAGCTATCAACATCCACATGGGCTGAAAGAAAATGAGAACAATTTTGATCCAAAAATGACAAAACCAGAGTTATTACAAGTAGCGAAGATACATAGAAAGCAAAATGTTTTTGTTATAGATGAATAAATAAGAGAACATGGACATGGAGTATTAAGTTTGCCACCATACAACTGTGATTTTAATGCCATTAAGCTAATTTGGGCCAACTTTGAATCGTACTATAATAAACATATTGGTAGAGCTGGATCCAGTGACGAGAAAGTAGTAGGTACGTGGAATGAAGCTTTAGAGCAATGTACACCTAACATGTGGGCAAAATGTGTATTAGGAAACGATAGAACAAAGTTATTAAATTTGTTCTATTGGCGTGGAACCAGTAACTATTAATGTAGGTAACGCATTTCTGGTCTGGTGGCCAAAGATTAGAGAAACCTCTGCGATGCTAAAATTAAGCAAGGTCCAAAGACTTGCATGCATAGGCATTACAGGGGCAATGAGGACTACTCCTACAGCGGTAACAGGTAACATCTCGGCTGGTATGGAAATGCGACGAAGAACTTAGAAGACTGGCGACTCGGAACAGTGTAACACTGGAGTGGGTCCCAGATCACAAAGGAATCGCTGGCAATGAAAAAGCTGACGAACTTGCAAGAGCAGGATCGTCATCACTGATGAACGGATCCGAACCATCTGTGGGCATCCCCAGATGCTCCACTAGGTCATGGTTAAAAGGGTGAATAAAAGGACAACACAAAAAACACTGGAGGAATACGCCCATGCTAACACATGGGAAGAAATTCATAAAAGAACCATCAGAAAAGGTAGCAGGAACAAACTAAGCACCATAACGGGGCTTCTTACGGGACACTTTCCCACAAAGGAGCACCTGAACAAAATAGGGCTGTATAACGGAGACCTTACATGCAGAAGATGCAAAAAGGACACCGAAACAGCTCTGCACACTTCTACAACCAACCAGCAAAGAACCTGAATGAGCTTAATACAGGGAACGGATTGGCTGAATAGGCTGTAGTCAGAACATTAGAAAAATCCACAATAAGCCCAAGAGGCTGAGGTGGTGCCGGCGAAGAGGCGGCTCCTTTTAAAAAAAATGTAGGTAACGGAAAAATTTGGGTGTTGATGTATTAATTTTTCGCCTCCTTACCGGAAAGCTAATCATGGACCGAATTTTTGAAAACCGGGGAGTAGATCAGCCGAGAGAGGAGGCGTGATTCTCTCGAGAATGAATAATTGGTATTCTTCAACGTCAACAATCGGGTGACTCCCTGATGCTTCTACTGGGTAAATTGAAAGGATCAGCCAGGGAGCACGGAATAATTTGATAGTTTTGTTAATTTATTTGACGTTGTGGTTGTGGACCATTAACAGCACTTTTATATACTCTGATGCTCAACGATCGGTGTATTATGATATTATTATTATCACTTCAACATTGGGCTGTTATTTTTTATTGTAACATAACGATAATTGTGATTTTAAATTTTTAAATTAAAAAATTTACATGACAGATTTAAATAAGCGCATTGTGTCTATCAAAATATTAGGCATGTTTTTTTTATTCACTGGTAGGCTCACCAATCCACAAACTGCGTTTCTATATTCATTGGTGAATTTAAGATTAAATAAATGACGCGTTTATTTATTACCGTTGCATAAACAAAAATTGCAAACCATTCCACCGCTGTTCCGAGGTGGTGGATAAATTTGGTGGCTCACAAAATGAAAAGTTAACCTTAAAAAAGTAAAGATTTCAAGCGGTTATAGCGAATTATTAAAGAAATGAACGAATAAATAGAAATCAATTTAGAATGCGATGATTCAGTATTGACTGCACTATTAACAGCGTTAGAAATAGTGGTATCGGTTGTCAGTTGTCAGATATAATGATGAATGATATAAACAACAACAACTGCATTTTTTATGTGCCACTGATGACTCTAGCATGTCGTTGCAGCGAAGACTGACGTCAGTCAACCAATGGTGAATAAATGATGTGAAGAAAACGTGCCTATTAGTCAACAAATTTGTCATCGCTGTGGCTTTGTTCCCTGTTTTATGCTCCCTCCTTGATGCTCCAGAATACGTAACTATGATCTTAGGAGAACAGCAGTAGAGTAAAATAGAAGAACGATCCCCGAGGAACGTTCTATTATATTGCCGTCAAGAGTTGATGCACATATGAACTCCAATTATAGGGCGGAAAGTTATGTTTAGCTGCTCAAGGGCAGAAAATTCATAACCCCATGATTTTTGAAGTCATAGAGACTACATAGTCTCCATGTTTGAAGTTTTCCACCATCCGTCACTCGATTACTCTAACGTTTGACGTGGATTTTTCAATTAAACGTCAATGTACGTCAAAGTGTTTTGTTAGATTCTCCTATTTTTTGGTTTATTCGGTTGGCGAAAAATAGTTATGTGTTGCACATACAGGAAACGATTTAACTAATAGTATCGGGATGTTAAAGCTCATTTTCTGCCCTTGTGACACAATATTACTTGTTTTCCTACACTAATGAAATAAATATGGAGTCCAGGAGTCCAGGAGGAAGAAAGGTGGTGTGACATTATTGTGTTTTGAAACAACAAACGTGAGGAGTTGTTGTTAAGACATCAGAAAACGAAAAGTTTAAAGTTTCACAAATATCGACCTGAACTCAAAACACTTCTTTTCAATGTTTGCATTTATATAACAACTAACAAAGTTTGTACGGTTGAGTTATACTCATTCAAAGTGAATAGAAAAGCCATGGAAAATGTCTTCAAGAATAATATTGACGATATACAAAGATGATACAGAAGTAAAGTAATTATAGGGAAACTGTGTTCATTTACTCGTCTGTTGTGTGTAACTGAATTATGGATGATGAAAAAAGTAAGTACAACTTACATTAAAAGTGAGCAACGTGACGTTTTACTAAATGGAAAATATTGTAGCACGAGACAATGCCTGTAGAGTTTGAAAAATATAGGCACTCCTAGACAAGAATCACGCAAATAAATCTATAGTTAAGTAGGTATATCCAAATATGAATTAATCCTCAGTATGGTATTGTGTTAATGTAGATTCTAAGCAACATACAATTTTTGTTTGTAAAAAGTGGACAATAATAAGAGCACGTCAAAAAAGAAAAAGGTCTCGATATGGCGGAAGAAAATGTGGCAGACTTATTATTGTATAGTCAGATAACATGGGATGTAATAATGGAAATGATTGAAAAAATAATCCAGACGATAGACTAAGGCAGCAAAAATAGATGGACCTCCTATTTTGTTCAGAATTAATGCTACTGGAGGTTCCAGAACAAAAGATGGTGAAGAATGGATTGAGGTTTGGTGGGTAGGCAGGCCTGGCCCTAAGTCACCCTATCGTGATACGACACAAGCGCAGGGGTAAAAAAATTAATCCTCAGTAACTATGCTAGACATCCATCTTCATCTTATTTAATATCAGCCAGTCGGCCTCAGAATCTGCAAGGAGAGTCGCCAAAAGTAATAGAACAAACACGAATTTGGCAACTTCAAAAACTGGGCAATCACTGTTATTAAAAAATTTGAAACTAAACAATACTTGCTACCATAGCAACTAAGTAAGAATTAAACGTCTGCGACGATCAAAAAATAATTATATGGGGAATTGGAGTCTGATACGATCTGATAAGTTTGGAGGGTCGGTCAGCCCCACAGCACATAGGCCTCATTAAGCTGTTTATAGATCCTCCTAGTACGTCAACCAGCCTATGGTTTCAACATTCATAGTTGATAACGTCCCAAGAGGAAATTCTCTCAGCATGACTGGTGTTAGCTAAAACTCGCCAAACACGGATTCACGAATGGTTCAAAGAGCCTAGCAATCATGGAGAATAGACTCTACCGTCTTATCTTCTTGTTCACAGCCTCGACGTGAGGATGTTTGTGATAACATCATTCTATGAGGAGAGAGGGAGTATAAAAATCCTTTAAAAAACGCCTCACGTAATTAATGGACATCCCGTTACGGCGTCGGTGATTAGCCTCTAAAAATTTGTTTAAGAAAAAAAGTAAATTCATTTCTTGTTTACAAAAACTCATTAATTAGTAGATCCCTTGTATAGTTTGGCAAGTTTATCTGAAGCTACGCGGCATCGGTAAGGGGCGAGGAAACATAGCGGATATCTGTCAAAAAATTACCAATGGCGTACGGTACCTATTTTCATAAATGTATTGAAAATAATAATTATTATTATATAATAATTATATATAGAAACTGATTTTTGCTTTGCTGTAAAGGTAAGGTATTTTTCAAAACACGATATTTGTTAAAAACAAATAATATTAAGAATCGTACTTGAATTCAATATGGATAAGAAATAGTTCAAAATCTGACAATACCAACGCCACTGGATAATCAATGTCAGTCAATTGACAAAGTGAGAGGGACGAACATACGCACGCGCTTGCCAATAGGAAGTCAGCTGGTCGCTAATCAACGAAGTCCTTTCGATAAATTCCACCAATTGAGTTCGGAGGGCGTGAAAATTATGAGCTTGAAGAAGCCCATAACAAATTTGGAAAAGTCTTCATCATCTTTTAATATTCATAAATTTAAAAAATTATGTTAATAGACAAAATCCAAGAAAACAAGCACATTAAAGAATTAACGATTAATCATATTGTTAATACTGTTAATAATAAGAAGTCCATTTTCTAATTATTATCACTTCATACTTAGCACTTTATCTTTTTCATAGTTAAACGTGGCAATATCGAATGTTTTCGACTGCATTCCTTCCACGGCTTCAGATAAACTTGCCAAACTATAGACCCTTTAATTTATTCTTGTTATTATTATTAGTGACCCTTAAAACCTCCTAAGAAATTAATAAATTCCGTAGGTAGTTGGTAATTTGCCGAAAATTGCAATTTAAGTAGGTAACGGCAGGTGTCGTACACAGAATTAACACAACTAATTTCTAATATACTCTCGTTCCACCTATTAGGCATACGTCTAACACGTAACCGAAAAGTGAGAGAGGGTTGGTGTAGATCCGAGCTGTAAGCGGTAAAACGCATGTTTCAAGAATCCCATTAAACTTTTTTCATTAACTTTGATGGAGTTTTTACTTACTTCTTCCTAATTTACTGCTTAATGCAAGGGGTTTTTACCAACAATGAAAAAGCACAGAAAATTCTGTAACGTGCAGATGTGGGGTAAATTTTATATTTCGATTGTTCGCTATAGAAGCTGATTTATTTTTTATCACAGTAACAGTATAAATATCAATCAAAACGGTTGACAGTTAATATCCGGAGACAGATAGATTATGTAATCACGAAAATACAGGTTGTCCAAAAATATAAATATTATTGTTTTATAATAAGAAATTAATACTTTCCAAAAATTTGTATTCATATTCAAGACCAAGGAAATATTTTCCTCACTGGCAGCGATTTAAGATCCTGAAATTGGAAATATCGACAAAAATTTAAAAACCAGAACGACATTCCAGATCTTGGATCAAATTTCGCACCTTATGAGAAACACTAACACAAACGCAAATTCATTAAATGCAGGGGCGGCTCTAGCTCACCTGCCGCCGGGGTGCAAACTCTTGTGTGCCGCCCCTTCTGGGCGATAAGTTGAAGGAGGTTACAGCCTAGAAAATAAGACTTATTTCCTATATACCGTGAAGAAGGTGAACGACATAAGGGAAGCTAGATAGGTAGAGAACTATTCTTAAAATAAACCAAACAATTTTATTTATTTAGTTATATCACAATTTAATAAAATCAGATATATATTTAATTAAATGAAAAGTAAGTCTCATATGTATATACATATTATGTACCAGATGTAAAAACAAATTATAAAAAATTACATACTTATACCTATATCCGAATACATACTTATGATAATAATACACATCTTGAAATAGGTAGGTATTATCTAATGTTTGACCATATTTTTCAAAAGCTAAAATCAATTTTTCTAGATTTTCGGATAGCAAATTCTTTTATAATGTCATTAATATCTATGTCAACATCATTTTCAATGCTTATTATAGCTAGATTTGAAAGCCTTTCTTGTGTCATACTAGACCTTAAATAGTTTTTTATAATCTTTAATTTGGAAAATGATCTTTCACCCTCAGCAACAGTAACCGGTAATGTTAAATAAATACGTAAAGCAATCGACAAATTTGGAAATGTGCTAATCAAGTTATTTTTAAATAAATATCCTAAAACATCAATTGCAGAGGAGGTAGATTTTAAATAGGTCGGTAAAATTTCAATTTCATTCAGCAAATCGACTGCATTTATATCAGAATGCTTAGTTTGAAAATCTGTCAACAGTGGCGTACACTTTAAAGTAGGCTATATAATATACAGCATATTAAGTGTAGGTAGGTACATCTTAGTAAAAAAGCGTTTGTGCATATGCATATGTAAACATGGAACTTGTCATTCGTTATGATCCAGCTGCCGCCCCCTATAACCTGCCGCCCGGGTGCCGTGCACCCTTTGCACCCCCGCTTAAGACGCCACTGATTAAATGTTTAGAAACGCACTTGAAGTTTCTTAAATTTATTTTTGGTTTTTGGCAGTAAATGACAAAACAGTTATAAAAGAATTTAGAATAAAAATTATGCCTATTGTTTTAGTTTGGCAAGTTTCTCTGATCTGAAGCTACGCGGCAACGGAAGGGGGTGAGGAAACATGGCGGATATCTGTCATTACCGTACCAATGGCGTACGATACCCATTTTATAGAAGTATCAAAAATAATAATAATTATCATATTTTCTTCTTCTTTTCTGGTTCCTTTTACCCTTTCAGGCGTCGGATGTGGATACCATGACCTGAACCTATTTCTTCCATGCCTTTCTGTCTCTTGCTAGGTTTTTCATTTCTGCTATGGTCTTTCCTCTTTCTAAACCTATCTCTTGTATTTGGTATAACCTTTTTCTCCTAGGCCTACCCCTACGTTTTTGATTGGTTTTCCAATCTCCATTATTTTCCTAGTCAATCTATTATATATAGAAACTGATTTTTGCTTTGCTTTAAAGGTAAGGTATTTTTCAAAACTCGGTATTTGTTAAAAACAAATATTGTTAAGAATCGTACTTGAATTCAATATGGATACGAAATAGTTCAAAATCTGATACTGCCATTGGATAATCAATGTCAGTCAATTGACAAAGTGAGATGGAAGAACACACGCACGCGCTTGCCAATAGGAAGTCAGCTGGTCGCTAAGCAACGAAGACATTTCGATAAATGTCACCAATTGAGTTAGGTTGGAGGGCGTGAAAATTATGGTTTTCGCTCAACGCTGCCAGAGCTTGAAGAAGCCCATAACAAATTTGGAAAAGTGTTCATCTTTTAATATACATAAATTGAAAAAATAAAGTTAATAGACAAAATCCAAGGAACAAGCACATTCAAGATTATCATATTGTTAATATTGTTATAATAAAAAGTCCATTTTCTAATTATTATCACTACATACTTAGCACTTTATCTTTTTCATAGTTAAACGTGGCAATATCGAATGTTTTCCACTGCATTCCTTCCACGGCTTCAGATAAACTTGCCAAACTACAGTTGATCTGTATATTATCAAAAAATTGATTTTTTTGTTTTTCTTGCAAAATAACCTGTCTTAAATCCAAGAAATTTTGGAAAAACTTACAAATATGTCATTGTTCCTCTAACCTTTTTCTGAATCACGATAAAAAGGAAAGCATTAAAAGGCAAATTTACAGTTGAGTTTGATTTTGTACTTCATTGAAAATAAACTTGAAACAAATTCATAATGACCCAAAATTGTAAAACAAAGTATTATAAAAAGGTTCATAATATTTTGGAAAAATATTACTGTTGATTAACTTAAGTAGGTCTCCTTTTTTTCTCCCAGAAAATAGGAAATATGGATCTGTATGTTTGCTCCAGTTATGGTCTTTTTTTTTCATAGCGAACCAGTGGCCAAATTTTATTTTTACAGATATCCATTCGCCACTATAATCAGTTTTGGGACGGTTGGTATCAGCTGTTAACGACCATGCCATAAAAAATATCCGCCCTCTAGCGCATATAGCACGATTTACAATTCTATTTTTATTGTACTGGATAGAGTTGAACTTTAGAAATAATCTAACATCATCAACTCATTTTTGAAAATTTTTGCAATTGTATCACTGTTTCTCCAAAGGTGCGATTTATCGTATATCTATCAACTATAGCTTAGAATGAAATATTCCCGAACAAAATTGTCCAAAACCTCATCCGTTGATGCGTTTGTAAAGATAGATTTCCTAAGAAAATTGGCAGCATATTATACTAAAAACTGTAAATAAGGTTCATTTACACATTCCCTTTGAAGTGTAAAAAACATCAAATATAAGAATAATTATAGCGTCTGATGGTCAGGCAGCTTTAAACGAAGACTCAAAAGCCCACATATTATTGTCTAGAACAATCTGGAACTGCAAAAAATCACTCAAGCAACTGTCTAGACACAACAAAGTAACTTTGCCTGGGCCTAAAGAAATTGTCTCAAATGAGATTTTTGATGATCTTGCAGAAGAAGGAGCTTGTACTTTTTCTATCCGCCTCAAAAAATTTGTGGTATCCCAAAAAATCACATCGTGGAAGATATCCGAAATTGGGAAAAGTATCTTAGGGCAGCCTACTGGAAAAATACCTCAGGCTCAAGACAGGCAAAAAGATTATTAAGATCTTAGCTTTTGGAGCTTCAGAAATCTGTTCTCAAAGTAATCACAGAAATGTATGAGCGATTGTGGGTATTGTTCACCAACGCTGACTGATTTTTGTATTTAACGAATAAACTTAAAAACTACAGGACCGATTTCGAAAATTATTTTTTCTACGAGCGGGCGAAAAATTAATTAATTTTCCCGCACGGTGTGAAAATAATTTTCCACCTCAATATATAAAATTAATAATAAGCCGGTACATTATTATATTCGAAAATGAACAACACTCGACTGACATTATTATCCCAGAACAGCAAAGAGCAACATATAGATCCAAAATTACAGCTATACAACAAGCAATTAGCATCTGCTATAAATTTAAGTAATGCAAGTAATTGTACTTTTACAATAAATTATAATATAAAGTGTTTTGCAATAAAAAAGGTCTCTTGCATTTTTTTCGACCATTCTTTTTCGACCGGAAAAAATTCGGTAAACTAAGTATGTATTCCGCATTCTTACTTACGTACTTATAAAAAAAAAATCAGCCGTATTGCTAATTACTTGTACTTTTGGTCTAAAATTTCCCCTACCGACTGGCCTACAAGTTTTCGGTACGAATCCTAGCTACACTGTGTATAAATATACCTAAATAATTATTTACGAAAATTAAAATTTAAAACAACTTAAAACTTTTCACGGTATAAGCAAACGTTCTCTTCATCGATATGTACAAACGTACGAAAAAATTTACTGAAACTTCAATATTTGGCCAGGGCTCGACGGCAGAAAGAAAAAAAAAAGACTTTTACGGGCCGTTAAGCTGATGCCGTTTTTACGCCATCACCTCTCGCCTTTCACCTCCCATTCCGGAACACTTTTATATTTCTTTTTCTCTTTTTCCTTTACGGTACGATACTATAACACCTAAGGGAATCATCGGCCTTTTGAACACCCTTTGGCTACTAAACAATTTTGTTTGTTAATTTCAACGAGTTTATATTAGGACATTGCAAATTTCTCTCTGAATTTAACTCAATTGAAAATGGAAATGGGTTTTTCGTGGGCAATGGAGCACTTAAGGTTTTTAAATTTTGCACATTAAAGTAGAGATTGAAAGAAATACATTTTTTATGTTTAACGATTACCATAAAGCTTTGGCGGATATTCTATTAAGAAATTAATGAAAAATCTATTTATATGTCATATTTCTACGTTAAAACATATTCTGTTTACATGTACTTTCCCATCTATTTTAATTGAAACTGTCGAAAATTTCGTTTCAGTTCGTGATTGAAATAAATGAAATCAATTCGAAAATTTATATATATAGGGCCCACAGGGACCACCAGAACATCCAGAGTAACATCACACACTTCGTTAAAAAATACGTTCAACTGTAAATATTTGTGACATATCATTTAAAATTTTGTTTATTTTAAATTCATATTTTGAAATAAACCGAATATTTTCAATATGTCTATGAAATATAATCTCGAGAGTATAAATTAAGTGTAGGGGTGTCGTATCATTACGACCTGTAATCAAATTGGGTCTATTTGTGTCTTCTTTTATACTCAGTTAAAAACCACCCTCGAATCCTTCTACTTCTAAGGAGGGGTTTGTTCAGGTAGAGAAGTTTCTTCAGTGGATAAGGGTCACATTTTGTCAATACGTTTGCATACATCTATATAGTACATGATGGTATCATTATTGAGCGCATAAATTGTTTCAAGAGCTGGTCATACCTAAGAGGCTGCCATGACTGTTTCTACTTCATTTTTCCTCTTTATTCCTCCTCTAATCATTGTGATCTACCACCTTCACCACCATTTATGAAGATGTGGGATCTACCATTCCCTCCACGGCAGCTGTGGTTCACTGTACATGCCCTCGTCGTGCATATGCAAGCAATTCACTGGATTTAGTCCACAGCCAACTGTGTAGCAGATTTTTGACTTCTGTTCAGGTCCCTGTTCCAAAGGTCTTACCATCATGGTACACATTCAGCGCAGTGCAGTGGGTTGACAGCCCCAGTTATTTTTTTCTGCTCATCATTATACAGGGTGTAACAAAAAGGCAGGTCATAAATCATACCACATATTCTGGGGCTAAAAAAAACTCGATCCAACCCAAGTTACCCTAGTACAAATGTGCATGCGAAAAAAGTTACAACCCTTCAAAGTTACCGAATGAAAATTGATTTTTTCAACTATTTCGACAGTTGTTCGTCATATTATAATGGAAGTTGACAAGTGGCTTTCTTATGATTAGAGCATCTTAACAAAAAATTAAGGAATTATTGCACCCCGTTGGAAATGTATGGGAGTTGAGATCCCCTAAACCCCTCCCAAAACTTTTGTGTACGTTACAATGTAATGCTTATTGTGGTACCATCATCTAGGCACATTATTTTTGAAACTTTTTTGCCCCCTAGTACTTTTTACAATTATCAGTTTTTATCGAGATACGGCCTATTTTTCTTTATGCTTCAAAAATTTCGAATAATAAAAATTAAAGCCAATGAATTTTTAAGTTATTCGAGGGTCCCAAATTTTTTATTGAATCTTATTTATTTATGCTCTAATTATAAGAAAGCCACTTGTCAACTTTCATTATAATATGTCGAACAACTGTCGAAATATTTGAAAAAGGGTTGTAACTTTTTTCGCATGCATATTTGTACTAGGGTAACTTGGGTTGGATTGAGTTATTTTTAGCCCCAGAATATGTGGTATGATTTATGACCTGCCTTTTTGTTACAACCTGTAGTTCTTGTTGTCCAGTTGATAATTTGCTTAATATGTTGGAAATAAATTTCCTGTATATGAAAGTTCCCGTGTGGGGTTGGAGAGTTTGGGCTTTTGGGGGAGCTGAATTCAATTCTCCTTAACATTGAGAGTTTTTGGCCAACTCGCTAAATTCAATTCTTCTTAGAATTGGAGAAAATTGTAGTTGACAAACTATCAATAACAAAAGAGAATATTTTTTCTTTATTCTACTTTGACAGTGAATTGACAGCTGTCAACTGTCAGTTTTTCCAATTTGGCATGAGAATTGAATTCAGCGACCTCAAAAACCCAAGCTCCCCATGTGAAAAGAGGATATTTACTTTTATATTCCTCGTTGACAGTCAATTCACAGCTGTCAACTGTCAATTTTTCCAATCTGGCATGAGAATTGAATTCAGCGACCTCAAAAACCCAAAGTCTCAATGTGAAAACAGGATATTTACTTTTATATTCCTCGTTGACAGTCAATTCACAGCTGTCAACTGTCAATTTTGCCAATCTGGCATGAGAATTGAATTCAGCGACCTCAAGAACCCAAACTCTCAATGTCAACAGAGAATATTTACTTCTGTATTCTTCGTTGACAGTGAATTGACAGATGTCAGCTGTCAATTTTTCAAATTTGACATGAGGGTTGATCCAGTGACCTCAAAAACATTACTTTATATATTAGAATAATTAAAATATGCTTTTGACTTCTGTAAATAGTATTGAAAATGAATAGTTTTGCAACGGGTCAGGGAAGCTTTGGCACGACCTTGTAAGTATCTGTACAAAATCCAGGCATTTGTGAGAGCCATATCTATAATACGAATAAACTTTGGCCAGCACCATTTTTTCCCGCGAATATGGATACCATATTTACCAATGAGCCAATCATGGTGGTCAACGCCACCCATATGTTTATTATAATATTGAATAAGTTTTGGTTGTGGTACCTCAACGCTTTGCTTGGTTACACGTTTCCAACGGCTTGCCTTAGCTAATGGTTTTATGTCATCATAATTAGTTGCCACTATCACGCACTTGTTATCAAGCCAACGTACCATGAGAACGTCAGACATAGTGTCATACCTGTAATCGAAAGAGCCACGAGATTCTTTGCTCAGTTCTTTGGCCGACTTCATTGGACATTTATCATACCTATTTATTATAACATCAACATAAAATAACATTTATATTTATATCCACCTTCAATGTCATATTGTAAATCCACCTACCTTTATAATCAAAACTTTTCATGAGATTGTATTTCAAGAAAATTTCCATATTTTACCATTTGTATTTTTTCTAAATCTACGCCAAACGAAAAATCAATCTATAGATATAAATTTTCGCTCGAGATTCTAGTTTATAAGAAAAATCTATAAATAATGTATAACCGTGAAGTCTATAATTTCTGATAAATACATTTTATCAAGAAATATTGGTCGGTCGTGAGGATATGAGAAGACTATATATATATCGATGTAGTGTTGGCGGTGGTGTGTCTGTTATTAAGTGTTATTTGTTTTTCTAAAGAACAACCCCATTTATAAAATAACTATTAGTATTACGGACAAAGAATGGCCTCAATCAGTTCTAGAGGATATAAAAAACTGGTTTTTGTAGCGTTTTATAATGAGATTCATTTGGTCTAAAATTGATTTCACGGGTATAAATAAAAACAATTTTAGAATACTGATTAAAAGTACTGCATACGTTTCAAAGTTAACGAAGAGATTCTTGGTTTATTCAGAGTTATATGGAACCGTTAGATCTGGTAAGCGAGCCGGCCACCAAATGTTTGAATAATTACAAAAGAAAATATTGGAATTTATAACACTAGAACCGTTTTAAAGAGAAACATTGATAAAACTTATTAAAAATACCTTAGCCCCTGATCATTTTTCAGTTTGGAGATGTCGATGTAAACTTTTGATCAGTATTACTTCTGTTTAGGGAAACATCAAGAAGGGATTGTAAATGTTTTGGGAGTTATAAACACGTGATTGGGCAGCGTGCAAATACAAAAACAAAATGAAAGAAAGACAAAGACTATCAATCAAAATAGTGGAGGGAGAAGAATGTAGATTCTGTGGCATAGAAGAAGAAACCTCCATCCACATTTGCGAATTGCCCAGCAATTCAGAATTCTAGGGCACAGCACCTAGGGGATTATTGGATCGAAGAGAGACATATACCTAAGTTGAAGCCTACAGATATCCTGAAATTCCTCAGGGAAATAGGACTAAAGGAACTACTAGTATCTGAGACGTTCCTCAGGAAATAAGTAGGAGTAAGGGGCACAATAGATCTTTTAGGTCTCAGTGAATGTCATCATACATACATACCTTCACGTACTGGGCAGACATACCGGGGCTCTCTCACTCGAAGGTGTTCATATACAACCCTTCGAGTACAAAAAATAAGCAGATTCTGGAATGGAGTAGAACAAACCTACGTATTCTGTCGGGACTTCTTACAGGATATTGTCGAATAAATTACCACTTAAAGAAGATTAGTCTGGTTCAGACCTCGGATTGTCGGTTCTGTAATTTGGAGGACGAAACTTCGAAGCACATATTATGCTCATGCCCAGCTTTTGGTAGGGTAAGGTATGACATATTCGGTTTTAGTACCTTAAAGCCAAACGACTTCAAAAAAGTATCACCAAATACAAATATGGACTTCGTCAGAAGCACAGGCTTGTGGGGTGAACCACAATAGACCCAACGGGGGTCGCAGTGGAGGTGGCGAGAAGGCCCTACTCACTTAGAACCTAACCTCCATCTACTTCAATAGTTAAGTACAAAACCACATAAAGGGACAGTTCAGCTTTTCAACACATTTCACAAATAAACACAGAACACATGAGAGAATAAATTTATGAATATAAGAAATTCCTATCATCCAAACATTTTTTTAACTCCACTTAGATCGTTTTTTCTTTATACCAATATGTAACTTACAGAAAAAGAGTTGTAGAGCTACAACAGAGTTTTGCCGGACCCTGTTTATATTGTGTTGTTTCATTTTATTTTTCTAGGAAAACAAACGTGTAAAATTCTCCTCATCGTCAAATATTTTATACCCTTCGAGTATAAATAAACCTTCCACTAATTAAAGAATCTCACGCGACCACTCCATCAGCTCATATATATTGTGTTTCTTGTGCCCTCATCAATAATTGAAACTTGTTAATAAATTCCAGGAGAATCTTGTTCGTTTTTAGTAGGAATATAAACGCAATTTTTGGTTTTTTTGGTAAAACTTAAATTTTACAGGAAAGTGGGGATATAATTTCAAGAACTGGTGTGGATAAAAGGAATTCACCTTCACACGAGCGCGAAATTTGTCTTGTTTCGTCCCGGTTTTCAAAGAGTCCACTTGCAGTTGTAAAGACGCGTTCATACTATGCCGCGATTTGCCGTTGGCAATGCAAAGCCAAATTGGCAAAGCCAGCGACTATAAAAACGTCTACGGATGTGTTGGCATTCATTTAGGTTAGTCGCCCAATGTTCACAGACAAACACAATCCCAGTAGGTATATATTTGACAAATTAATAACTTTTCCGTTCGTACACTCCATTTTAAAGCATTTGCTAACTGGCAGACAGTATGAATCACACTAAAACCGCGAGAGGACAGTGGTTGGCACGTCCCCACTCTCCGTTCTTATTGGCTACCTTTGAAGGAAAGCTTCAGCGATTTTCATTTGGACACGACTGGCTTATTGGCGGTCGCGTCTATATCGAATTGGCAAACAGCGGCTTAATAAGTATGGAATATTTTTTTATTCACAATCGGTAAGTAATATAGACATTTCTTACCTTTAAAACGGTAGGGAAGTGACTCATTACTTACTTTCGCTTCCACGCTATAGCCGGAATAGTAATTTACGTTACCATCCATCCATTAACAAAGCCTGGGCTGTAATGATCTACTTCCCCGCTAGGTATGTAATATACTATTAAATCCCTCGTTTCGTCTTGTTTCGGATTTTCGACATGATACTAACACATTATTTATAAAAATTTTGGTGTAGATAACCAACAGAGAAAGAAGATTAATAAATATAAAGCGCATTATTTACGTATACCATTCCGTTTCACTAGTATCAATGAATTTTCAGTGTTTTGTGTGAAAGCTATGAAACGCTTTCAAATAAACATCAATTCAACATGAAAAAACAAATTCTGTTAAAATCTCAATATCATATTCGATTTACATCGCACATGACAATTACTTTTGTTCGTTGACAGTTCCGCAAATATTTTCATTCTATCAATATTCATATTTCATACATATATATGATGTTGCGTACGTATTTCGGATGAATTGGATAGGTTTTTTTTTCTCATTTATTTGTACGTGGATTAATCTTTTATTGGAAAAATTTATTGGTATACGCGATTTAAATAATAAATGTTTGATTTGTTTACGAGAACAATCATTTTTGTTTGAAAAACAGCTACAGATAAAAAAAGAAATATGCAGTCGAGGGAACTGGAGGAATTGAACAGCACGTGACTCTACACCCAGAGGAGTGCAGATGATCTGAGAATACTTGTATTGAAGCCAATGCAACAAGCTCTGAAAATGGTTAAGAAATGGTATATGAAAAAATATTCAATGGTAAATCCTGCACAAACTACGCTCATTCACTGCAAAAGAAAAAGTTTTATAGTTTTATAGACAGAAACTACTAAGTTTTGCTTAAGCCAGGAGGCCAAGTATCTGGGTATGTAATTCTGGATGCAAAACTAACATGGAACTCAAACCTGCTGGGTAAAAAAAATAAATGGAAAAAAGCTAGTGATTGCTGTCAAAAGGGAAATAGGAAACACATAGGGATTAAGTCCACGGTTACTTATGGTGCCTTAGTCTTGTGGCCGGAAAAAGATCCGTATTTCAGGCGGAAATCTACGTTATTAATACGTGTGAGCAAATGAACATTGGAAGGTCCAGGTCCATGCGAAAAACTGTGAAGAATCCCTCAACAGGCTGGCAAGATACAACAAAGTGTCTCCAATATGGGTGTGGACTGCAGGTAATGAAATGTTAGCTGAAGAAGGCTCTAAAGGAGGCTTTATAGGTACGGAACCGTTTTGTGGAATCACAAAAGATTGCATAAGAGGGGAAATCGGGAACTGGCTAGATACGGAGCACCAACTCAAATGGAAGTCGACATAAGGGCACCTCCATACAAAGAGTTCACTGAACAAGGCAGACAAGGAACTCTTAACCAGGCTATTGAAACTGAGTAAGAGACACTTGAAGGCACTTACCGACCTGGTGACTGGACACTGCAGCCTGAGAAAATATCTGCACAAAATGGGCAAAGTTAGTGAACCTATGTGCAGGAAATGTGAACTTTACGATGAAACACCTACTTACATACTCTGCTTCTGCGAGAACTTACATGGACTCAGGCGGAAGCACTTTGGAGAGGAAACTATACAGTGGCCTACATAGAGGACGAAAAGCTTCTGGAATGGAAGTAGATAACATGGGAAATGGTACAAAGATTCAGTTCAAGTGCATTTGCTGTTGAGCACAAACCAATCCAATGAATGAATGAGTCCAGGCAGCACTAAAAGCGTTAGCATCAATTCTTGACGGCAATAGAATAGAACATTCCCCGCGGGGATAATTTACTACTATTATTCTACTCTACTGCTGTTCTCTTGAGATTTCTGTATTATGTAACATCAAGGAAGGAGCATGAAACAGCGAACAAAGCCACAGTGATGCCAAATTTCTTGACCAATCATAAAACCGAATTTTTTGTTATAGTTCATTTGAAAACCAGGAGGAGTAATTTGAAAAGCCTTAGTCACACCACTAAAAGTTACCAGATTAGTTACTAAAGGGTGTGTTCCGAGAAAGTAGTCAACAGTCGTATTAAATATGCCTTGATGGACGAAGAAATCAGCCACGCCACCAACTGTTTGAGACATTTTGGATATAACATGAATATTTTTGGTTTTTCATCCAATATATTATATTTCTTCACACACATTTATTGTACATTGTTTTTCTGAGAGTCCTAAATAACGTATGTTCAGCGTTTACATTGTTTTGCCGTCCTAATAAGCGAAGAGCTGTACTCGAAGTAGAAGGATCCATAATTGCAGATATTCAATACAATTGCTTCCTGAAGGTTTTAAAGGAACAGTTTCAACGAAATAGAGTGGAAACGAAGTAAAAATAATAAAATAACAACAGCGGATGCAATGACAAAAACAAGCATATTCATCTGTAAGAATTGTCAAAAATGGAAATTAATAAATTATCATCTGATGTCAATGCTACGAAGTGTTGTGTGAAGCTGGGCGGAATCTGACCAATCAGATGTCTACAGAATTGCCAACTTAAATTCAAATTATTTCTCCTGGTTTTTAAATGAGGTATAGACACAATGTTTTTGAATATGTCATGTGAACTTTCAGCAGTTTTCGATTTGAAATTTTCAATTTTTCACAATTATTGTTATATTATAATAAAAAATAACAACCCAGAGTTGTAGTAATAAAAATAATTATGCCATAATATACTTATCGTCGAACGTCTATATGAATTAAAAATCAAAGAGTAGAAAAAAGTGAGGTTAATGGTCCTCAACGTCAAATAAATTCACAAAACTGTCAAATTATTCCGAGCTCCCCGGCTGATCCCTTCAATTTACACAAGAGGGAGTTATTATTCTATTGACGTTCGATAGAATGACGTTCAAGATTACCATTTATCCATTCCCAATAGAACCACGCCCCTTTTTTCTCGGTCGTTATACTAAAGAATACACCAAAAAACAAGAAAAGAAGCTGCCTATCCTTTTTTGTATGCGCATGTCTAAAAGGAGCCATTTTTTCAAGAAGATACTTCACTTGGTCGACCAATTACATCGCCGATAAAAAAAATTGATAATTTTATCAGTGTATTTACTAAGTTATCTGTCAACGTCGGTCTCTCAAGGTCATTCAATTTTGTTACCAAAACATCAAAGAGATTGCGTCAGACTTCACTTCTTGTTAGTTAGTTATACTCTCCGGTTTTCAAGAATTTGGTCCCTGGTTCGATCCAGACTCATCTAGGTTTGCCTAAAAAAATTCTTAACCCTGGCAAACCACAATAGAGTCACTAGAGTAGTTTTCCGGGAACAGGAGTATTGTTGGCAATAAAACGGCAAATGCACTAGCAAAGCAAGGATCTGAAACTGAATCTGGAATACCAAAAACGTGGATGTACCTACATATCGTTGGGAACACAGCAAACTCTTAGTCAAAAAACCCTAGGAGCTGCTGACTAACGAGGTATAAAACTTCATCAGGGGCCAAATGAAGAAATTGAGGGCATTGCTCTCCACCGGTCACTGTAGCCTGAAGCACATCCATACAATTCGCATATACAGATTGCGAAAGGGCTTTTCGAACCGTACGATTTACACAACCACGACAAGGAAATATGAGAAAAACAGCTTGAAAGAGAGAGAAAGAACAACTGTGCGTGGCCAGCGAGGGCGTGTATTTAGTTCCAGAGGCCGGCCGAATGTCCACTGTCCCCCCATTTCAACCGCTGTTGCCAGAAGCGCAGACTAATTTGTACAAATGATATTTTTGTCTCGTCATCGTTGACTCCTTTTCGAGCTCATGCACTATTAAGCAAAACCAAACACCTCCATCCGGCAACAGTGTCCTTTACAGAGAGAATTCACATTTTAATTGCTATTCCTAGGTCTTTTCGCTACAAACGTTGATCACTGTTGCCGGATGGAGGTGTTTGGTTTTGCCTAATAGTGCATGAGCTCGAAAAGGAGTCAACGATGACGAGACAAAAATATTATTTGTACAAATTAGTCTGCGCTTCTGGCAATAGCGGTTGAAATGGAGGGGCAGTGGACATTCGGCCGGCCTCTGGAACTAAATACACGCCCTCGCTGGCCACGCACAGTTGTTCTTTCTCTCTCTCTCAAGCTGTTTTTCTCATGTTTTCCTTGTCGTGGTTGTGTAAATCGTACGGTTCGAAAAGCCCTTTCGCAATCTGTATAGAAATGTGCATGAAGAATACAGTCTAGGCGCACCATGTCACATTAGCATATCGCTTGTCGGTGACGCTAACCCACTACCAAAAACTGCTCAACGGTATTTTAAAGTGAGCACCAGTACTATATTTCATTTTCCAATAATGTGATATTCTTTGTCCTAGTTAAAAATTGAAAGGTCCTTAAATAATTTATACAAAATTGGCCTTAATGATCGTTCAATAACCTATAAAATAGAATGGTGGTCGTATAGAATCTATTAGGAACGGGGAAAAAGCTCTCTTATAACCAACTTCTCGAGAGAACATATTTTCGCACTGGGGTTGTACATTTTGCAGTTTTATCTACTCAACTTATTGGTGGGCGATAAAACAAAAAGTTCTTTTTAGAAATTTATTATCAATACCACAAATGGTACATACTTTTATTTTCAAACGATTTTTTCAAATTTTGGTAGTTGGAACAACAAAACTTGAATTCTAAAAATGGAAATAGCATTCAACAACTGCGCTTCAAAAGGAAAACCTGTTGATAATTAGCCTTCTGTTTTCCTGCTCTCGTTGTTTTGCTATTTTCATATGAAAATCCAAAAGAAAAACTGAAAATATCAGTGTACAACATAAATTCGAAATATTTCTTAAATACCGTTTCGGTTTTAGGGGATTTATTTCCTCTATACTGCATTCTGTAAAGGTATTTGATAGGAACTCACTCTCGTTTTAACACTCACTTTATTTTATCTCAAAATCAGGATTAATCGGTTACAATATGTTTCTAATAATGATTCGTAGCCCACTTACTTGACCTAACCCAAACTTCTATATATTTGTTTACCCACCGCTTTTAACACAATATTTAATATTTATATTAAATATTGATAAAAGTGTTTTATGTCTAAATGCTGACTCTACTGGTTCTTGACCAACATATATTTGAATGTTTAATGACTAACGAATTATTTGATATACAGGGTGTTACCAAGATAATATGATATAGATTTACAGGCCCGGACCTAAGTTTTACTCTTTAACGGTCTGCTTAATCTTTCTCTACATAATCTACATTATTATTGCTTCACTAGTTTGAGCTTCTTGAGGTCTCCATTCAAGCGGCTATGTCCTGTTAGGGCCCTGCTCAAACTCTTACTGCTGTATCTCAAGGCGTAGGCATTCATTTGTTCTCGTTTGGTTGTAGTTTACCACGAGTACCTTTGATTGTCTTAGCTTTAATAGATCCTTCCAATACTTAGATCTTCTGTTTTTTTCGGCGTTAACTATTTTTTGTTCGGAATATGCTTCTGCTTTCAGAGTGTTTAGTTACAGTAAAATAATGTAGTTCATGCATGACTAGCGTGTTTTCGTCCAAAGCCAAGGAAAAAAAGAAAATGTTTCTGCTTGTATTCGCAACTGGACAGATGTCTTCTACACGACGAGTGATGGTTAGCCGGGAATGACTTATTTCTATGAATGCTAAGCATTTATCTGGAGCTATTTCTTCAACAAATGGGATGATGCACTTCTTCATACACTCGCCACAGCAAAGCGCTTTCGACAGCGCTCGTCTCGCCCTCAAACTTTTTTTTCAATAACTACAACTGAGATTCGCGAGCTTTATCTGTAAAATTATCATACTTTGTTTTGTGTTTTGTTTAATAATTCCTCTGGATATTGAATTCTTTGGAAGCAGCTTTAGGTTCACGACAAATCAGGCCCTTTTTAGGGCCACAAATTAACTATTATTTATGAATATTTTCTCCACCCACAAAGATTTACGAACAGTTTTCTTAGGCATTATGGGTTTAAACACTAACTTCTTTGAAATTACTTTAGTCTTCTTTTTTGGAATTTATAACCTAACCTGCGTTTATGACCATATTTGCTAATGTTTGAAAAACATTATTTTTGGGAATTTGTGGAATCTTATGTTGCTTAAATCAAAAATGGCGCGTAATTTTAAAAATATTGGTCATGCCTGATGTAGTTGAATGAAAACTTGCCTGTCTAACAGCCTTGAATTAAATCAAAATGCGTATGGCCGGCAACTTAAACACAACACTAGACGGATGTAAAACCGAAAAGGCAAAGGCACATTTCTTTCGGATTTACCCGGTAGAAAGCAGCATTTGACGTTAAAACGACTACACCTGGTTTTAATAATACTGAACTTTAAAAGCATAAACTCCAATTTTCCCCGGTACCATTTCCTCTCTACCAAATATCTTATTTATAAATACAAAACGAATTTTAGATGCTTCTTAAGTGCGGTCGGAAGTTTTCTAACAGCTTTATGCTTTAAACGTACTATTTTTTACTATTATGCGGAATTTTACTTTAAGCACCAACAGCCTACATGGTCGGTAGAGTTTGTGTTTCTTATTCATGCGACCATGAATAAATTCTTCAGTATAACAGGAAAACGAGTAGCTAAAAGGGTATTGTCATTATTATGTATCATAGGCCAGTCCGGCACTGTCTTATTTCGTATTACGAAATATGGGTGTTTTTATTAAAACCTTCATAGTTCAAAATCCACGTCAATTGAGTTTCATTGAATGAAAATTGAATTTTTAACGATTCGCCAAAGAAATTCGTTACGGAATTAAGCAACAAGAAGGAATGGGATCCAAATACCATTACCAGACTTGAAAAGAATGCCATTCAATGGTACACAGATGGCTCAAAACTAATAGAAGGAACTGGGATAGGAGTGTACAGGCCAGGAACCAAACACTCTGAAAGCTTGGGAAAAACCACAAGTAACTTTCAAGCGGAAATTCACGCCATAAGAAAGTGTGCCCACTTCAATATTGACAAATGATATAGGAGGCAAAATATTATCATGATGTCGGATAGCACTGGGTTCTTGTGTAATCAGTTCCAAAATGGTGTGGGAATGCCTAGGCATACTCAATGAACTAGTCGAGAACAATATAGTAACCTTACTGTGGATTCCAGGACACACTGGATTGGAAGGAAATTAAATAGCAGATGGACTAGCAAAAAGGGGGACTGAAAGACCCTTTTGGGGGCCGGAACCCTTTTGCGGTATCAGCCCCAATGTAATATTGGAAGAAATAGGCAAAGCCGAAGAAAAGAGAAGATCTGACCATTGGAAATATGCTTAGACAATCAAAGATTCTGATGGGTGGCTACAGCCCATTGAGATCAAATGAATGCATAAGTCAAAGTAAAACTACGCTAAGAGCATTTTCGTCTGAACGGGCACCTGAAAAAGCTCAAAATAGTGGAGGAAGAATACTGTAGATTCTGTGGCATGGAAAAAGAAACCTACATCCACATACTTGCGAGCTGCACCGCAATTCAGACTCCTAGGGCACAGCAGGAGATTATTTGATAGAAAAGGGACATTTACCTAAGTTGAAGCCTGCAGATATCCAGAAATCCTCAGAGAAATAGGACTAAAGGAGCTACTAGTCTCTGAGATGTTCCTCAGGAACTAAGTAGAAGTAAGGGGACACAATAGATCTTTTTGGACTATGAATGTCACCCCATCATACATACATACAATGACTCGCCTTCATGAGATTCACTGGTGCAATGAGTTCGTGCCTCCTCGCAGTTTTAAACCTTCCTCAACTACATATACGTGTACGGAGGCTCTGGAAAATGCTAACAGGCCGACTTAGCCTAAATGCTTAAAACTCGACAATCTAACAGGATATCTTGAGATACTAATAATTGGAGCAGCTTAATCCATCAAGATACCAACGGACTTTATATCTAAGAAACAGGATTTCGAACTCCAACAATATTCTAATGGCGATAATTATATATATTGTATGAGCACTGCAGGCCTATCTGGCCCTCGGCTTCGAGATCTTTCACGCTCTCTTCCCATTTTTCTCTGTTCCTCTCTTCGTTTTGCAGGTCCCTTACTCTCGCTGTTCTCAGGTCTCTTCTAACCTCCTCCAACCATTTTTTCCTTGGTCTTCCTTTTCTTCTTTTACCATCTTCCCCACCTTTTAGCACTCGTTTCACCCATCTATCTTCTGTCATTCTGCCTATACTATCTCGCTCTTTGTGCGTTAATTACATGGGTTATACTTCTGTGATTATACAATTCTGAGCATTTTACGTTTCCATATCTCCAGTTTATTCTGCTCTTTTTGTTCATTGTCCAGGTTTCATAAGCGCAGGCAACTGACGGTCTTATCATTGTTTGGTACATTCTAATTTTAGCTGCTTTACTGCTTTTTGTTAACCTTTTCTACCATTTCTTCGTCTCCTTCATTCGTGATAGTGACTCCCAAATATTCCATTTGTTCCACT
Source organism: Lochmaea capreae (assembly GCA_949126875.1). Lineage (NCBI taxonomy): Eukaryota > Metazoa > Arthropoda > Insecta > Coleoptera > Chrysomelidae > Lochmaea > Lochmaea capreae. The sequence goes on along the minus strand of OX421406.1, from coordinate 7,897,353 downwards.
TTCTTTATTCTGTATCTATTATTTCCATTACAATTTATAATAATATCGATTTCCTCATTGTATTTTGTTTTTTTCTCGTTGATCACTAGACCATGTTCTCTTACCTTCTCTTCCAGTAGTTCAAATACCCTTAGAAGTTCTTTCCTGGATCTTGCCATCAGTACTATGTCGTCCGCATATCCTAGACATTGATGTTCATTCCTATAAATTGAACCTCGGGTTTTTATACCACTTTCTCTTAGTATGATTTCTTGAACTAGGTTAAAGAGGGTTGTGGATAATGGGTCAAGGAGACAAGGACAAAGAAAGAGGATAATTAGTAATACGTTTTTGTGCTCAATTACTCAAGCACTAGACTTTGAACGCGAAACCTCAGGTCCTCAATATATTGGTGGTTTTTCCTGTTATTATCTTATAGTGTTTTTGGTTTACATGCTCGTAAATCACACTCTTTGAAATTCATTACGTCATACAGGAAAGATTGATACTTATTTCATTGCGAGCAGTTGCGATCTCATCCTAAGGCGGGAGATGGCATACCTAACCTCATTGATTTCACGATTACTTTTCAGATCATTCAAAGATTTGTTGTTTAAAATAGGTGATTTGACATTAAATATGGACGCAGTTCCAAAGAACTTGTTTGTTAATCCCGATTAAATGACAGGTTTTTGATTTCGGCACCACACGAGGTTATATTTTCAAGAGTGCTCTCTTTGCTCTCTCAATATTTTCAGATCCTTTGAGGTCGATCTCTTTATATTTTAGAGCAGTAAAAATGTAAAACAGAAAACTCAACTCTAAGATATGGCACACCTTTAATTTAAACAGAATCTCTCGCAGGTCGCTTTCATTTGCTTCAAGAGAAATAAACCTAAAACTTTATTAGCCCAATCAGGCCTTCGCAGTAGCTTATATTCTTGGCAAACCCTGCATAACGGTTGAGTCTGCCAACCAGATGTTATTCATGTGTTTGTTAAGTCTACAATGGCCCGCCACGAGCACTACCAGGATCCTGATTGTTCTCCTATTTTGGCTAATTAGGTGATACATTAATTTTAGCGAGGATTTTTGATGAACTCTTTGGACTACCTCATTCGTTTTTTGCAGCTCTTTGGCTATGTTACAGAGGTTCTGAGCCAATAAGAGCACATCGTGCCCCTTCATTCCACTCTGCCTGTTATGACTGTGTTGACACTTGCACTCTGGTCAATGTGATTGATCTGGCTGCACCTGATACGTAGACATGAACTGGCGTTCAGCTAAACTTCTAATAGACCCCCTTGCGATATAATCTAATCTACATCAAGGCATGATAGTAAAAGACAGCAGAAAGGTATGTTAGTTTCAAAATTTAGTTTACAGGATAAAATTCTGATTTAAAAAATATCTGCATCATTTAATTTTATTTTGTAGAATGATAAAATTTGTTAAATAATAAAATGCCATAGATGAGCACGATAAAGTGCATCAGTGCAACAAATCACAATAAGAAAACTACTTCTATAAAAATTTTAACAGCGTAATTAAATTTGAAGAATGCAATTAAGAAAATTCCCGTAATATCCTATAAAAGTTGTAATAAGTATTCGAGAGGCATCTCGCGATTAAAGATGTAAATACGGCTTGTAAAACATTTAAGCAAAATGTCACATCTCGATGTCGGGAGTTTTTACGAGATGAGGGTGATGGTTCGATGCAAATTAGATTTGCGGGTTTACTGGGGAAACAACAGATGCGGATTCGAAAAAATTCAGATTTATTTTTTCACTATCGTTACTAAGTTAAATATGTGTATTAAATGGAGTTGTCTTGTTTAATTTTTTTATAATTAAATATGGTACATGGAGAAAAATTGTTATTGCTTCTCTAAACTTCTAGGTAGAAGTTGTCGAGTCCTTTACTGTAGGCTTTACAATTCTTACCATAGTCTAGTTTTACTCTTATTATAATAGTGATCATCGAAGTCAGCACCGGGATTCTATTTTACGATACGACCGTAACGGCCGACAAAAATTGACAATCAGCGATTCTATTTTTCGATTAGTCGTAGAAATACGAGTTTATTCACTCGATAGGTGTGGATGAGTCGTATTCGTTCACTTATTTTCGCATTTCCTGATGTATTAAAATCTGAGCATTGTTTTCTGCCTATTTTTGCGAATATTTACGAAAATAACTTCAAGAGAAGTCAATTTTTATGCAATCAAATATTATTCTAGGTCCTATGTTGCCCATTGTGAGGGAGGGTCATCTTGAAAATGTTGATGTTATTACTATCAATAATCTATATCTTTTAGATAACCCAGAACTCTTATAGATAATCTGAGGGTCATTTCGCAAGAATGCATATTAATAAAAGGATTATTCTCCAAATCCCGAATTTAGTTGGAAGATTAATTCAGCCCATGTTGTTTTTTATGTATCCCTGCCTGACGCCCCAACGAACCCGCCATTTGTAAAATCTCTATTTTTCTCCATTAATTGGAGGAGAATCTCTCAATGCTAATCTCGTATCTCGAACGATTTTATTATAGCGAATATAATTATAGAAAGTTCAAAAATGTAAAAAAAGTTTTTGTAATCTTCCAAATTTCAAATGAATTCTGTCGAAAAACATTTTAGACTAACTTCATTTTGAAAGGAATTGCTGTCCAAATCCGATATCACCCGATTTCAATTTGATCGTAAAATAGAATGGGAGGATCGAATTGAAGATCGTCTTCGACATCGAATGACTCGATAAAATCGTGTCGTGAAATAGAATCCCGATGCAGACCAATATCAAGATTAAGAATGTATGATGGGGTGACATCTACTGAGACCTAAAAGATCTATTGTGCCTCCTCACTTCTACTCAGTTCCTGAGGAACGTCTCAGAGACTAGTAGATTTTTTTCCGAGCCCGTCTGACAAGTCTCCGATAACACTGCAGCCTAATGGCTTATTGTATTTTTGCTCGTGCTTTCTCAAAGCACCCAGTCCAGCACCTTTGTTCCCTGCACCAGTTTGTACAAGTTCTTAGCTGGGTGTTTGCTATATAGCTCAGTGTTTCCTTGCGGTTGGCAAAAGGTTAGCAGTTCCGCTGTACGTTTCACACATGGTTCTTTTATAAAGGTTTTCCCATGCAATTGCCTTGGGACGTTCACCCAGAAATTTTCATGTTGTTCTCTGATCCAGGTCTTTACAGAGAAAAACATAAAAATTTTCGGGGTAAACGTCCCAAGGCAACTAGTAGCTCCTTTAGTCCTATTTCCCTGATGAATTTTAGGATGTCTGCAGGTTACATCTTAGGTAAATGCCCCTCTTCCATTCAATAATCTCCTAGGTGCTGTACCATAGGATTATAAATTGCTGTGCAATTATCTAGTATGTGTATTAAGAAAGTCTAGCATTTATAGCTTTTCTTATTCAGTACCGTCATGCTCAGTGTTCAACTAATTGTTTTTAGTCTGGATCCTTAGAAAAGCTGGTAAGGATTGAAACGAAAAAGAAGATTACTTCACAAGGCATTGCAATCTCGTTGTTTTGTCGAAGCAACATCAAATATCTGTACTGCAACGCTTTATATCCCTGTCAAAACTTAGACTATAACAGGCAATACACATCAAGTTGTCAAACAGGCCTAAAAAAAGGTTACTGAATCATCACATAGTAAGACCTGCTCTGTCGGAAAATCAGACTTATGGTCTTTGTCTGGTAGATGATGAATTATTAGAGCATATTACATTCTAAGCCTGTCCAGCTGTTATCCTCATCAGGTTCCTTATGTTTGGTAGGCTATCTCTCGTCCTTGGACATGGAATATCATCCACCAAATCAATTAATTGTCTTTTTAAACAAGCTGTACTTTGATAAATCACAAGACCAAGACCTATTTTGCTCATCACCGAATTAAAAATTTCCCTTGTATCTTATCTCCAATTTTTGTAAGATTCCCAAAAATTATATGAGGTGAATTACGGTCCTGCGACGATTTCTCTCATGGTAGTTTGTAGCATTTTATCGTTTAGCTCCATTTCCCTGAGGAGGACCCACTAAACAGTCTACTCATAAAATGCTGAACAATGTACCTACCCAGGGGTGCGCAAATCATCCCCCAGCCAAGGGCTATCTATTAATATTCATGTCACAGCAAGTATACAACAAAGTAGCAAATGTTGGTTTTTGCCAGATTTAATAATTATTGTCGGTTATTGATTCGAAATGTTTACTTGGAAAGTATAAATGCGTAGGTATGCCTTATTTGTATTTCGTACCCCGCATAAATCTAAAGTTGCCTTTAGACCATAGGATTTTTCATTTGATTTTACATTTGAAAAAACATATGATTTTACATCAGAGTCGAACTTGAACCTTTCTAAATATTACCGTTTACATTTGTCTGATTTTCGATTCGACTTGGAAAATGACAACTGTCATCCATATCAATAGAAATAGGAAATGTTAGGTCAGGATTTTGTTTTCACAAATTGTAAGTTGTTTGCCTTAAGTGTGGACATAATTAAAATGCCTTTGAGAAACAGAAAAACTGCTGGAGTTGCAACTTCCTCTATCTATTATAATAATGTACGTCACAATGTCAACAAAAACCACTACCCAAAATTTTCTTTTTTTGCCCGCATCCTATAAGAGAATGTAGTCAACAGCAAATAATGCACAATGCGCATGGTTAATCGCAAAAATAAGATGAAAAATCGAACCGAAATAGATACGGTTCTATTTTGCAGAATTGAATGATTTGTCAAATGCAAAATCAGACGGACCAAATTAAATTGAAAATCGAACAGTGTAAACGAATACAAAGTACGGTTACATTAGATTTGTTAAAATCAAATGAAAAATCCTATGGCACCTTTATGCAAAAGTGGATCTGATAAATTTTTCTAAGAAATGGATGTGTTGTACAATAATATGTATTTAACAAAAGTATTCATGGCCACATTTAAGTCAAATGGCTAGTTTTTGAGGTACAGGACGATAAAGTTGGAAAGTATAGGTTTTTTTTAAAGTAATAATTCGTATATGAAAACCTTTTTATTGTATATGTTCTGCTCGAGTCTTAATTCCTTCCCTTTTGATTGATTTATGACCGAAAATAAAGTTGTCAACAAAAAAATATCAAAATCAACTCTGTGGTCGGCGCTTAAAAGGTCATAAGTCGTTTTTTTACGAAAATAGAATTTTTATTCATAAATACTCACAAGACTGTATATTTCAAACAGGTAAAATGGTACAAGTCTACATGTGCCCTAAGATATTAAAAATAAGTCACGAATAAACTTAAATAGATTTACATTGTTAGTGTGCGAAAGTTTTTGGCGCCATTTTCCAAACTTAATCAATATCAACTTTTTAAGCGCCGACCACAGAACTGTTATGTTTGATTGATTGATTGGTTGGTTGGTTCAGCACCTTTTTGTGCCCTTGGTTGTGCATTTTACGTGAACAGACCAGAAGCTCTTATCAGGCTCAACAGTATTTTCACTAGGTTCTTATTGAAGAAATCCTCACTTGGATAATGCTTCACAACCAAAGATAATGTGAGAAGCTGTTTTCTCCTCTTCCATGCACAACCGACAGATAGGTTCCTCCCTATATAAGCCGATTGTATTAATGTGCTTCCTTAGGGTACAGTGACCGGTGAGTAAACCCGTCACTATCCTTATCTGGCCCCTGCTAAGGTTTAGAATTTCATTAGTCAGCGTCTCCTAGGGTTTTTTGACCAGGAGTTTGCCGTGTTCCTGTTTTGGCACGTGTTTCCAGTACGACTGATGTTTAGTTTGAGTCCACCACGAGCAGCAGTTTTAGATATCCCAAATACTGGTTCAGGAACAGAGAATGCAGTCTCTGACATTCGCTAGGATGTCTGCCCTTTTTGTTATGTTTAGTTAACGCTAAAGTTTCAGACCGCTTCGCTGAAAGCTGTACCTAAACTGAATTTTTGATGAGTCAGTCGAAAAATGGAATTGAGCCGTGATCATTTTTAAAGACCCTTCTTAACTCTACCAGAATGCCTTGCCTAGTTGATTTCTTCAAATAATCAGTTTTAAAGCTTTGGCTAGATCTATTTTAGTTCACTAGTGTAACATTGCTTCAAAAACAACCTCAAATGTCAATAATAGACAAGACCAATTTGGATTTCTGCGCAAAGTGAGCAAACTTCACGTGGCTTATTCTTATGTGAAACGGAGTCTAAAGATAAAAATTAGGAACAAAAATATTGTCCATTCCATCATATTATTCATCAATTCAACAATTAAAATAATTATTCAGCCAAAACGACACCCCCTTTTCCTGTTATAACGTCAAATTTCTTTCTTTCAATCATAAAAACTAAAATCCTATTTATATCGCAAGGCGGGGTATTTCCTTATTACTTTTTATAATCTACTTTTCCGACAATTAATAGCACAAAACACGAGAAGTGAAAAGTCAATCTTCATTAAATCATTACTCATACACTGTATCTGGCCATATACCAGAGAGTTTAGAGCGCATTTTACACGGTCCGTTATTGTTCTACTCAACTGATAAGCTCGTTAAAATTGCAACTGGAGGGTTAATGAAAAAGTTTATGAACGAAATAGTGGAGAATGTACAGTTGAAATTGCCTCTAAAATTATTTATTGATATAATAGAAGACTGGGGTATTATTTGGTAGTAACTCTTCAAAACGGAGATTAAACCCACAAATATTTTTATGGTTTTTCAATTAACAGAATGCGGCAATACTTTATACACACCATCGCCATCTACTTTTTTTATGTATTGAAAAAAATAATATAAATACCCACCTTAAAAACGGTGGAGCTTTACCATCACGTGACTGATACGTCAGCAAAAATAGTCATATGAATCAAATCAAAGCTTCTGTCAACTCAATAGAAATAATCGTTATGTCTAGTATTTCAAAGGTAATGGAGTGTGCAACAAAAAATTAACCTCATATTTTTCTTTATTAACAGCTGGAATTAATCAAACCCAACTCATTGAGCTCATTTTTATACCGTAATTTGAGCTACACTTTAAAATATATTTATTTGAAAATTCAAATTCTTAACCATTTGAATAGCCCGCCATTGCGTTAGTGACGTCACCTATGTGCAATGAAGTTATCGACAAGCCATCAACTACAAACGTTTAAAGAAAAGACATGCGAATGAAAACCATCAATCTACAGCTGTTAAATCTCACTTGTACAGACAAAGATGGAGAAAGTTATTATGTGAATATTAAATAATGATGAAAACTGCGACGTAGGTATCACTGGAAATTCGCATTCAAAATCGAAAGAGATGAATAGATATCAGGTTCCGCTGTTAGATGAAGGTAACAAAAAAGTGTAATAATTTGCCGTTTGGTACATGAGAGTTCCTGATGCAATATCTATAATTATATAATTTTAGGCAGGTATCAAAATGACAGCAACAAAAATGTTCATATAAATTAATTCATTAGGCCAATCTCTTAAAACTAGACCTAGCAATTATAGGGATAATCTTTTTTAACAGAGATCACCAAAATTATATAGGTATAACAACAAATGCAATAGTGAAATTAGTATTAGTTTCACTTGTGAGCTCAAACTGATAGTTTGGAGATATACTGTATTTGTGATTCCTAGAACTGTTTTCCGTCTTTGTTTGTGTTTGGTTTTTATTGATGATGGCTCAGTTTGTGGAAGCAAATTCTAATAATTTGATTCATATAGACATTTTTTAGTTGTATTCAAACAGTATGGTCCAAAACAATATTTAAATCGTCTATCCATAACATTTTCAATGTTTTTTCAATAGCAATAAAATTTGTGTCATCAAAACTACCCAGAATATGTAAACAAAGGTAAAACTCACAAACACAATTAAAACCAAAAACACATTGACCAAACGGCGTCTCCTAAACAAACATGAAATCAAAAATGGTGTTTATACGATCTTCGATTTTATTTAGAGAAAGTGGCCTACGTTCATATCATGTTACAGCTAATGCACATAAGTGACGTCATGCACTACAAGTTGCATAAATGCAGTAACTTTTTAATATCGACTTTTTCATGTTATATTGAAGAAAAAAAATGATAAAATCGTTTTTTCATAAGAAGAAATTTATTTTTTATTCAAATAATGTAAAAAATGATAGGGTAAAATTTCAACTTGAACTCCCCATTAAACAAGAAATGTTACTTTTTTAATTGTATTAATTTTATTTATGTGGTTAACATCGATATATTTATTAAAACTATCGATATACTGGGTGAATAGGTTACAAAGTCCAAAATTAATAAAATAAGCATTGTAATATTCCCGTTTCACGGCATTCTAGGTGTTATGGATTGTCAAAAGTCAACAAGTTGATAATTTACCAATGTCAAATGGAATAAAAAGTCAAATTAGTTCTTACAAGAACTGGTTTTAACAATAAATACACTTTCAATTCAAAAATTCGCTAAAAACAAGACAAAAAATTAAACTGGCATAACCTCAAATCCAGTAGTGTCAAACTCAACTTCTAGTACGATCAGTTACGTCAATTATATCGTTGTCTCTTTTCACGATTACTACTACAAATTTGAAGAAACCATTACGTATGTCTTGTAGTTGGTATTGTGAAGAAGACAATCGATCGAACGTTATTATGTTCGATTTATATTGATAGAAGAAGATAGTATATAGAAAATATGTGTTGCATAAATCGTAGATTGGGTCATTCGATAATACTGAAAAGTCAGACTGGAATTATACGGAAGTGAATTCGTGACATATTAAAAAAAAGTGCTGTAGGTTAGAAGCAAAAATAGCGAGAAGCTCTAATGAATTATTAATCTGAATCCAGTGGGACTTGCCAAGATTCTGGAAATAAAACACAATGAAACTGCATCTTTGTTAAATTTTCTCATTCTTTGAGAGTCTAAGATATGCTTCTTAGTATTCTCACTGAAATGTAATCTCATTTTTTTTGGCGTGAGTAGAACACTGAACTTGTATAATTTTTAATTAACGCCCATGCTTCTTGCTATATTAACAAATAATATAGAAAATGGCTATTTATATAACTAGTTGCAAAATGAACGTGTTTGTAATTCAGCCGAGAGTAGCGCCGAGTTACATTTTACATTTTCTCGTCGACCTTTGCAAAAAGTTACTACCGTTAAAATTCATCTGGGCATCACGAGGGAATCTGTTTATTCATCTCCATTAAATAGGAATCGAAATTTAGGAAATTGGGATATGTTTACGTTCAATTGGAATAAAAAAATTTGCGGGCGAAGAATCAACCCTCATTTTAGACAGCATGGAGACAGTATCAAAGCCATTCTTTATTTAGTCACAGTTTCCTGTAAATAATTGTCATTTTAAAGCGTGTTATCAATGGATGTTAAAGATAATAGTTCAATACTATTATAACACCTTACAAAGGACCCCGCGCTTTTCTTATGACAAAGTGGCGTTCAGTCAAATGTTATAAATTTTGGATACGATGGCAAATCACCCTGTATTATAGGAAAAGTACTAATATCTTGGTAACGAATACGTTTAAACATCAAAAACTAATATTGTACTCTAACTAAAGTCAGTGTGATGACAATAAAATAAAGCAATGTTGTCAGATATATTTTCTAAAATTGCTAGGCATTTTGAACTATTTATGTGTCAGCATACGATAAACTAAAACATATCAATGGTACTATCAACTAAAAACGCATATTTCTTTGTTAATAATAAAATTACGTGGTCACGAAAAACAAGGATTTTTCAACTTTAATACCCTGTATATCGGAAACTAGTCAAAGGATTGAATTGGTCCCATGGACACTTTTGGTCAAGAAGTCGAATACAACATCATATCCAAAATTTATAACATTTGACGGAACGCCACTTTGTCATAAGAAAAGCGCGGGGTCCTTTGAAAATTACTTTCCAAAGAGCCATTCTTGTTTGTTACTTCAGAAATACCCACTAGAATAACTGAATAGGTGAGTAAAACAAAATATATTTAAAAATTCCGCAATATTATATCATATTTATTTTGGTCCTTCACCGGTTTCACTAACATTAGTTCACGTCATCAGAAAGATGACAGAGATAAGTAATGAACAGCTCAGCTGCTATAGGAATAAACATACTAACATTAGAGTAAAGATAAAAATCTCATATATCAAGACATATTCGTTTTTATACTGAGCTATTTTTTAATCTTTGGCGACCTCGCCAACGCATCCGCCAAAAATTCAACTTCCATATACTCTATTAGCAAAGTTTTATCTTGGAACATGATAAATTCTTAAATACTTTCCTTACGACGTTGATGAGTATGAGAAGTATATAAAAATCTAATTATAACTATGACAATGTTGTTAACTCCAAGAAATTCTTGTAATAACTTTTAGAACTGTAAAACTTTTGAAAACTTAGTTAAAAAGATAATATAACAGCTTTGTATGATAAAATTACCGAAGGATTTTTTTGACATCCACTGTCTTGCATACTTACAAAAAGATTTGATAAAATAAAAATACCAACTACCTTTAGAAAGTTAAATAAATATTCATTTCATAAGCGTGAAAAAAAACGTGATTTATTCTAATCAACTGCTTTGGATTTTTCCTAGAATTGACATTTTTTCCTCGGGTGAGTTCATCTTTTGCTATCTCTCTTCTGATTAATTGGCTTACATGAAAAGATATCAACGTACGCTATTCCAGGTAAAAAAAACGACGATAAGGTGCCGGCATCGGAAACGGGACTTTACACTGCTACTCAAAATGTCTTTTAGAATTGATGGGTGTAAATCACCGGTTAGAGCCTTGTGGCCGTCATTATGTTACAAATGATAGCCATCCGTCTGAATCCGTCTTGCTGCTTTTCTCTAGTTGTTAGCTGGCTCTTTTTGAGAGATAGACATCCCATTTTAGCACTTTTTTTAGTGTTACAACGTCCAACTAGTCAACTATATATTTTCTCACATTTTTTCCTATTCCGGGAAAGTACAATTCAAAAATCTACGCTAGAGCATAATTCATTCATTCATTCGAATCTTTGTACCATTTCCCATGTTATTTACTTCCATTCCAGAAGCTTTGTCTTCTATATAGGCCACTAGTTTGACTGGAGGGACTTTCAGTAGTTGTAATGGTTGTATTATTTCCTCTCCAAAGTGCTTCCGTCTAAGTCCATGTAAGCTCTCTCAGAAGCAGAGTATGTGTTTCTTCATAGAGTTCACATTTCCTGCACATAGGTTCACTGACTTTGCTTTGCGAAGCAGCTTGCAAGCAAAGCGTAACGAGCTCGAGATTGAAGTCTTTTATGATGAGAGAAAGAAGGATACTTTATTGACACTAAGGCATCAACAGGCCATCGACCGAGGTCTTTCAGCCAACTTTTATGATGGTATTTCATTTTTTTTTCAGTTTTGCTCCTACAAAAAAATTGTAAACTCCAAAGTTGTAGGAAATACTACGTCCTATAACATGTAGTTCAGTAAATAAAGACCGAGAAACCCCCCAACCTGTTCATCTCATTATTGTCGGACTTTTTTTTTGCAACTTGTAGGTATTCACGGGTAGATTACTCTCTGAAAATATGTCCTCCGCGAAATTTGCGGAAGGGGCTGAAAAATGGCCAATAATCCCAAAAATTTAGTTTTCCGCCGTTATCTCCGGAAATATGACACTTAGGGAAGTGGGGTTTTGCTAGGAATGGAGAGCAGTTTATTATCTACAAAAATCGTTATCATTTTTGTCAAAAGTTTAACCGTTTTCGAGATAAACGGGCCCAAGCGTACCTTGGATTTCGAGCTGCTGCGCGGCGTCTCCGGGAGCACGCTCCGTGAATGCTTCTACCCTGGTCTATAACCCGATAAATCAATAAAGAATTTGAAATTTCTGATAGTTTTCTGTCAGTACCTAGCGAACTCTGACTTTTGTCGGCTTCTAATCGCCATCCCTTTTGGAAATATTCTTTCTATATTTTCTTATATAATTATCTTCATTTTGTCATTTTCATTAGATTGCCGCTAAAGTAGGTAAACAAAATTTCCGATTGTCTACTAAATTTTTGAAAAATTAACAGTTAAAAAAAATTTTATATTTAAGATATAATATATATAAATATTAAATCTAGTGGTAACACGCTTCACTAAATAGGACTATTTTACAGAAAACTGTAATTAAGTATATCATCGTAAAAGACTTCAATTTAGACTTCTCTAATCTTTGCTTGCAAAGTGCGTCGCCAGCTATAGCGGAATTTATTAAAATGATTAGTGGTGGATGTGTCTCCAATTAGGGGTTGTGTTCTAACTTTCCATCTTAAGATTTCCTGACAACGTTTGGAATAAGAATAGCCCGTCTCCATTTAATTTCTTTAAGAAACGAACAAAAAGTGTAGACGTTTGAAAAGGCTAATAATCATTACTGAATTCACTTGAGACTTTTGAAACATTTTTACAACTTTTATTTGTGTACCTTATCTTGTCTAGACGAAATTAATTCACAATTTCTTAATTTTTTCTAATATTAAAAGTTTTCATTGCAAGTGTTCACGTTGAAGAAAAACTCTGTTTTTGTAATAATATCCTAAGGGTCTCTGAATCACTTAAACTTGGAAAAAAACGTCGAACGTATCAAGACCAAAGCTGTTATTAACGAATATTATGATACCGTACTTTGCATTTGATAAAACAAAAAGAGAAAGGAAATCAAATATTTAAGGACCCCGTACTTGTTTCATACAAAACATATCTTGTAGCCCAGGAGCCAGTGACAGATTTTCATGACCAAGTGATTTCGAGGGGACATAGTTTATATAAAAAACAAACGGTAGTATTTAGTATGCTCCCAACATGGAAGGAGTGAGGGTGTTAAAGAAATAAAAAAATACAATCGTTATTACGTAACCTGTACATCTTAAAATTCATTTTTGTCAACATGATCATTTCAGACCAAGTTGACAATTTCTAACTACAATAGGATATTATTTTAGCCATTGTAACTTGAAAATAAAACAGCATTTCTTGAGAGAACCATAATCAATAAACTAAAAATCCCTTCCATTAATAAATTAAATTGAAAAAATAAAATAAGTAGGTAGGTACCTACACCTATTCTAAACATAAAATATAAACTTCCTGAAAAAATAAAAATGAAAATCCATTCTAAAGGTAAACATAATTTTAATGAATTAAGTGCTCAAATAAACCACCTTCCTGTGCCAGACAATAACCAAATCTGTGATAAAGATTTGATCTCATATCTATAAGATTATTTGGCGTAATCCTGGCACAAACGTGCTGTATTTTCACCCTCGAAAAAAAGTCAACGATAACGAGACAAAAATATCATTTGTACAAATTAATCTGCGCTTCTGGCAACAGCGGTTAAAATAGGGGGGCAATGAGCATTCGGCCAGTCTCGGGAAATAAGTATACTCCCCTAAGGTGAAACAAAGTACATGCCTTAATGACCGCGCGTAATTATTCTTTCTCTCTCTTTCAGCTGTTTTTCTGTCGTATTTGTGTAATCCGGACGGTTCCGATTAATTTACGCAATCTGTATATTCCTTTGCCGTTCGTTGCTATTGAAAAATGCGCGACATTTGAAATAACTGTTAAACTGTGGCTGTGGTAAATCTACAGCGATTATAATATATGATATAAATGAGAAATTACCTAATTAAGTATTTAAAACGCCTTCCAAAATATATTTACAAAATAAAAATAAACTATTAATTCTAGGTGTTATGAAACTTGTTCACCAAGAAAATTCGTGAAATGCATCAGGGATTTGTACTATGAATACTCGCGACCGTCAGCTGCGACTCAGTGGGTGGGGCGGGCAGTGGCAGCCTCCCACACATGGAGAAAAAAAAAGTGTTTTCAAAAACTTGTCAGATTATAGTTTACCCAGTATTTTTAAGGAAAAACAAAGTCACGGTGGATTATACGTCATCTGGCTGCTGGAACATGAAAAAACAATTTATATTTTCAATGATTTCCTCTCAACTAAAAATTTACCTGGTGATCGTTTATATGCTACTATGGATGAAAATTAATGTCAGCTTCCTGTATCTCAGTGGAAAGTTTCTCAGCTGGTACCTTGAAAGGTGTAACGCTACAGCATCTATCACCTACTGAATCTTATCAGCTGACGACTGTTCCCTTGATTATTTATTAGAATATTTCAACAATCCCCTTATAAATTTTCGCCCGGGAGGAAATATTTATTCATTTTATTTATTAACCATAATATAACAATGACCGTTATAATGGCAGGTCCATAATTATACAACGTTCAATATAAATTCGTGACGCGTTTCGCTAACACAGTAGCTTTCTCAAACGAGTGAAGGTATTAAGAAAAATGTTTAATGTATACAGTGCATTAATACGGAATTGACAAAAGTATTGAACAAGTTTTACCTGGAAATTCATTCACAACAATCATACCGGAACCTTTTTAGGTAAAAAGGTTTGATAAAGGAGAATGGTCGATATTTATTTGGTCGTTAAGAAGATCACCTGAATATTTGTTCTTATTTATCTCAAGAGCTTCTAAAAGATTTAATTTAAAGGATTTAGATTCTACATGCAAAATTTAAAGTGAAACGTGTTTAGTCGAAAAGAGTGTTAGTATAGTAACAGTTCAGTGTAAAATAAACATGTCTTTCTGTGTCTTTTGCAAAAAAACTAATCAATTAAAAAATATGCTACAATAAATTATTCATAAGTTAATTTGCTCATACCAACATTTCCTCCATTATTATTATTTGTTATCAAAACTCTCAAATCAAGCATAATTGCCGAATAACTTGAGAAACGTTATTTCCTCAAGGGTGAGAATTTATAAGAGAATTTTTAAAATACTTTAGTAAATAATGAAAAAAATCAGCTAGTGAAAGTCAAGGGAAAAGTCGTCGGCAGATAAGATTCAGTAGGTGATAGATGCTGTAGCGTTACACCTTTCAAGGCACCAGCTGACAAACTTTCCTCTGAGATAAAGCAAAATGACATTAATTTTCACTCATAGTGGCATAAACGATCACCAGGTAAATTTTTAGTTGAGAGGAAATCATTGAAAAATAGTATTTTATGCAACGATCATGTAATGATAGCCATTAAGACACGAGCATGTTGTAGGATACGAAACGAGCCGCAGGCGAGTTTCGTATATAATATGCGAGTGTATTAATGGCCATTACATGAAAATTGCATACAATATTTTTTCTACTCCGATTAATAAGAATTATTTAATTAATAATTATCATTTATTATAAAATACAAGAACAATGAAAGGAACTTCAACAAATAAATTTTACAAATTGTACAACAAATAAATTTAAAACTTTTGAACATAATAATATTAATTCTTTAATCTTCTTTGTGCATAAATTATTTATTGTACAATTTGTAAAATTTATTTGGGGGCTGATCTTGTTCGGATGGTTGTTGAACTGGAGGGCATGTTAAAGTTTGTTTCATTCCTATTTTCAATTGAATTAAAAATTTTATTCGATACATTTATTTTATTTTGGATATTTTCTTCAATATAACCCTCTGTTACCGTAGTGGATTTCCAACCACCGTGTCTTTTTAAGGTGGTAATATCACTGCCGCCATCTACCAATACGGTTGCAGATGTTCTACGAAAGCAGTGTCCCGTATATAAATTGAGATTGGGAAGCCCTAAAAAGGTGGCAATTTGCTTGCCCAAGTTTCCAAATTTGTTTATTCCAATGTTAATGTCAACCAGGTATCCATGGCTATATTGAATATTGTGCGAATGTCGCATTCCTATTGGCTTAAAAATCTGTATCATAATGAAAAATTGTATCATAATGAATATCATTATGATACAGTTTTTAGTCTTTTAATAAGTATATTATAAAAAAGGAGTAGAAAAATAAATTTATTTTTTTCATGTTCAAGCAGCCAGCTGACGTATAATCCACCGTGTTATGGTCAGATGACTTTGTTTTTTTTTCAAAATACTAGGTAAAATATAATCGGACAAATTTTCAAATGAGAGGAAATTACTGAAAAAAAAAATTTTTTTTTCTCCATGCTTGGAAGGCTGCCACTGCCCGCCCCACCCACGGAGTCGCAGCTGACGGTCGCGAGTGTTCATAGTATAAGTCCCTGATGCATTTTACGAAGTTTCTCTAGAGAAGAAATAATTAACCGAAAATGTAACTGGCTCCTAGTCTATTGGCAACCACTATAATACAAATCGGAAATAATAGTTAATTGTTTAACTAGGCACATAATTAACAAAATTACTGCCACAGCTAAGATCAAGACAATTAATCTAGCCAAGGCAGTAAATCTGATTCTTCGCCGTGTGAAACATAATTTTTCCAACGATTGCTTTTACAGTGTATTAAGAAAAGTCAAATTAAAGTGAAAACTTTCATATCACGGATATAATTTTTAATATTTTTTCCAATTTTAAATTATGGGTAATAATTAAATCGTATTTTTTTATTATTATTCTCGATTAGAACTTAAATTGTATGCATAATAATATCTACCGAAAGATAATAAATATAACTTCTTCTGTAAGTTCCTTGTGGCATTACTTATTCTTTTTTTTTCTCTATTATTTTTTTGGGAATCAAACCACAATAATGTTTTTTATTTTTTATTTCGACATTTCGGTACCGTTCCAGCTACCGAAACGTCGAAATAAAAAACATTATTGTGGTTTGATTCTCAAAAAAATAAGAGAAAAAAAAAATAAATAAATATAACGTTATGTATGTGTGGCTGGGAAGTAATTGTTTGATTACGTGGGCCTGCTTAAGTCACATTATCGGATATACACTCACCGGCACGAAAACCGGAGCAATTGAATATTTTCAAACAAGCTTCAAATTTTGATGCTTTTGTGATGTTTTATTATTATAATATCTCACACACAAATAAATCAACATGTTTTACATATTTTTGAACCTTTAATTTATGAAAAAAAGTGTTTTTGAGTAAAAATCCTAAATTCCATAGATCTTATTATTGCAAAGTGCATAGTTGGCCTTGAACCCATGTCAACAATGTTGTCGGAAGACATTTACATTTATTATTAACTATACTTTCAAGAGTTGCGCATTCAGTATTGACGTATTTCCGATAATATTTCCATAACGCAAAGTGGACGGGCAAATATTTACCAGAGGAGACGGCACGGATGCCGTCACTCGTCAAGCAGTAGCAAATCGTAAATGTTCGATGCCCTGATTGTGATTTGAGCAAACATTTTGTAATCACAATCACCAAAACCGCGACGCAACATCTATGGTCCAATCAGTCGATGTTTGATTGGAATAATCGAGGTTATGTAGGAAGAGAAACACTCTACAGGAATAAAAAGTAACTTGCTGAGAACAACCAACTGAAAATACAGTTGATATACACGATATTTTCGAGTTTTGCTACAGAAGTGTTATTGGTTCATTCTTTACTGTTGAGACGGGCACAAAATGTTCTAATCATCTGTATCCACTACGTTGTTCAATATGATACTAGAATGAATAGTGCGAAGAAGTGGAAAAATAAGTAAAAAGAGCATGCAAAGCTTTTGTAGAGACGGCAGAGATTGATTGATTGACTTGAGAGTAAATGCAAAGGAGTCGAACTAATAAAAAATGACAGCCCCACAAAGAAGAGAAACAAAGAAAAATTTTGTAGTAGAGCTGAATGGAATTCGAACAAGTCCAAAGCTATATCTATTTAGGTACAGTTAATAAGGAGGATGGGGATGAGGAGATGAACATAGAAACAATACTAACAAAAGGATGTAAACAGGCAGGAGCTCTAAATAAAATAATAACTTCCAAAAAGGTCGCTAGAAAGTTACATCTATACAAAACAGTTATTAGACTAACGGCACTATACGGTAGTGAAACTTGGATAATATCGGCGGGTGTAATTTAGGCGCTAACCATCCTTCTTTACCTGTCTGACCAAGAAGGGTAGATAATCCGACATGTATTTTCGCCGCTAAGAAGTGCAGGTAGGTTGAGTCATAAAATAACTCTTATCTTAATAAAATACGAAGGTGGTTTGGTAGGGGTAGGTTTGGTTGGGTTATTATTGAAAATTATTATAATTTATTCTTCAAAAATTGACTAAAAATACAAAGGTGGTTTGGTGGTTATTATTGAAAATTATTATAATTTACTTTACAAAAATATATCTTATTACAAATGTCGGTGATTTAATAAATAACTGTATTTCATAAATCACGTACTTCAGTCGGTTAGCGACCAAAATACACATAGGATTAAAATGACCCTTCGGTCTTGGCGCCTAACTTACATGTAAAAAGTGGATTAATCCTTTAGCGCCCAAATTACATCCGCCCGATAATATTGAGTAAAGAAGATGTAAATAAAGTAAACATACGTGAAAGGAAAATACTCAGAAGGATATTAGGAGGGAAAAAAGAAGAAGGGGCATGGAAAAGAAGAGCAAACCAAGAAATAAGAGATTTATTTGGAGAAAAAGAAATGAGCAGAGTAATAAGAGCAAAAAGACTTGGATGGCTAGGTCGTACATAGCGGATACCAGAATGACAAAAAAAAATTATTGACATATATACATAATCTGTATTCTCGACAACAGGATTTACAGCTTTTTTGGAAAACTGAAAATTAAATTGCCCATGGGAATTATTCTTGTGTAAAAAGATCTTGCAGTCCTTGGAGAGTAAGAACATAATGCAGATGAGGAGCAATCCGTCTATGAAGCATATTCCATACATGAAGTGCGTATGGATTTTACTGCGTGAAGGAAACGTAGGATATGGTCGAGAAAAGTCAAGAAGATTCATATTTTTTAGATACCATGGGCCTAAATTTTTTGGTGATATACAAATCCAAGGTCTTTCATTCAAAAAAATGGAGTTTTACGATATTTTTTGTAACAAAATTAGTATAAAAATCCATAGATGTGGAAATACTGGGTGCCCCAGAAGTTTCTGACCTATTTGCAAATACTTTGGAACTCAGAATCCATAGGGACGTGCGGTTTTCAATAAAAAATTTCTTTTTATATAAAGTTTTTTCATTACAAATGTTCAATTAGTGAAATCTTATATAAGGTGTTTAGAAAAAATGGTATTTTTTAAATACAAATATCGTCTATTTCATAAACGGAACAGCCTATGTATTTTCTTTCTCTCTGAAAGTTGAACTTCCTGTAAGTTATTTGGCTTTTAATGATAATTGTTTATTAGATAAAGATGTCTGACACATACGGTTTAGATAAAAACCAATTACAAAGTTTGCCTGCTAACTAATACGTACGTTTGAAAAAAATTATACCAAATGAATATATTTGAAAGAAGCACGACTTAGTTAAAATGGGTTGGAAACTTCTGGGACATTCAGAATACATTTAAAATCAAAAATTTCAGTATGTATCCCTAGGGAGAAAAAGTACGACTTTGCTCTCTACAATGAGGCCTGGAAATGTATACTTTGGATAGAGGTAGGCGGAAAACACTTTTAAATTGTAGATTTTAGGTTGATGCTCAAACCCGTATTCAATAATACTGTTTTTTTAATTCAAACAAAATTTATTTTGTTGTAAAGAAAACATAAAATTATGGGGGATGGATTCTGTAATTTATTTTAATTTATATTATTTATATAATGGGAATATCAAGAAAAAGACAAAGAGGAAGATCCAGGAGGAAATGGATAGACTAGATTGAAGAAATTGGAAAGAGCAAAGGAAAAACATTAGGAGATATATCAGGGACAGGAAAGAATGGCTACAGGAAGAACTCCAATCTGACGCCTGAGAAGGCATAAGGATAAGAGAAATAATGAAATATAATATTCAAGGATCTCTCTCACTCAACTTAAATGAATCAAAACAAACAGCGACGGGGAATTTCGTAATTCGGCAAATTTAGAACAGGGGTAAATTCAAATTATGAATAAAATGCTTTATATTTTTTGTAACGAATAGTGAAACAATCGATTATTGAATAGTTAAAGTTATTGTGAAAAATAAAAATAAAAATTTCATGTTTAACACCCTGTATCTCTCTTGACATCAACATTTTATTGAAGCCAGTTGGTTTAAATCACAATATTTTAAAGCGAAGATTGTAATGTACAATTACTTAAGAACCACTCTGTATAATTTGTTACTTTTTCAATAATCCCTGTAGAGAACAATTTATCCACGCCCAGTATTAAAATGTGCATACATGACTTATGATACGTCAGAAGCATTTTGCATTTTCATGATTTATGTTGTTTGGAATTGGATTTTGCAAATTCGATCTTTTGATTTGTTTTCAAGCATCAGTAAGTGCTATCGCTATGTATGTGAATATTGATTGATTCACCGTTATTTTTTCATTTTATTCCCATCATGATGTGTGTATTTTTTCGATGGTAATGACTTAGAAAAATGGTTTAATCGAATCCATTCCGACCACCTCTCGATATGGTACAAGCCACTGAAGTGCGATTTTGAATTTAGTGAGTCTAATTTACTATCGTCCTTTCACTTCTGACCGAACTATAGTTTGGCAAAATTATCTGAAGCTACGCGGCATCGGTAAGGGGGCGAGGAAACATGGCGGATATCTGTCATAAACGTACCAATGGCGTACGGTACCTATTTTTATTAAAGTATTAAAAATAATAATTATTATCATATATTAATTATATATAGAAACTGATTTTTGCTTTGCTTTTTGATTTTTCAGAACACGGTATTTGTTAAAAACAAATAATGTTAAGAATCGTACTTGAATTCAATATGGATACGAAGTAGTTTAAAATCTGACACTGACAATACCAACGCCACTGTATAATCAATGTCAGACAATTGACAAAGTGAGAGGGAAGAACACACGCTATGCAACGAAGGCTTCTCGATAAATTTCACCAATTGAGTTTGTTCGGAGGGCGTGAAAATAATGGTTTTCGCACAACGCTGCCAGAACTTCAAGAAGCCCATAACAAATTTGGAAAAGTGTTCATCTTTCAATATTCATAAATTGAAAAAATAATGTAATAATATCTTTCAGCTACTCACCAGGTATGACCAGTATCAACTGAAGAACAGCACCGGCAACTCCATGGGCCAACATCTTCGAAATAACTGTCGAACACTGTCACTAAATTTTTCTAATTTCAAACAGTACTTTCAAGTCTTTTCATCTGGAAAATTAAACATCAATTAACTATCTATAGATTTATTTATTTTTAAAAATACTCGTCTAGTTGATTTTTATTTAGTATTTTCCATATTTGTCAGAGTCGTATGTAGAACTAAATTAAAAAATTAAAAATGCATACTGCATTTCACATTTTCGTTAGTGCAATAACTCACTGCACACATTCCATTAATAATACACTATATCTCGTTTCTTGATTTCCATTTCAATGTTTAAACTTGGAAAACTCATATTAGAATATAAATAATTTTCTTAGGAGGATGTATTGATATCTAGTTAGCCTAGACCAGTTCCATGCATAAACAAAATATTGCGTTACCATAGCAACGATCAATAACTCATTAGAAGTCAGTGTGAAGTTTGACGTCAAAAAAATAAACCAGAGTTACGCAGTAAATTAAAAGAAAAAAGATGTCCACCGAAATTGTTAAAATCGAAAAATTGGAGTATCGAGCCATCATCAAGTACCTGTATTTAAAAGGGTTAAGAGGTAAGCAGATTTACGAAGATATGCTTAATACCCTTGGTGATCAATGTCCTTCGTATGCGACCGTGAAAAATTGGACTGCAAGCTACAAAAGAGGTAAATTTTCCATTGAGGATGATGACCGATCGGGAAGGACAGTTTCTGTGTCAGTCCCTGAAAATATCGATGCAGTTCATGACAAGATTTCACCAGACCGTCTAAGTTCATCATATAGTTTACGTCAATTTGGACATGAGAAAAATTGCTGCAAAATGGATCCCCAAATGTTTGAATGTTGACCAAAAGCGTGCAAGGGTAGAAGCATCGCGTTCGATCTGTGCTCGATTTGAAAACGATGTAGACTTCTTAATACCGAATTGTCACTATGGATGAGACTTGGGTACATTTCTACGATCCAGAAACAAAGCAACAATCGATGGAATGGCGACACTCTGGTTCTCCATGACCTAAGAAGTTTCGTGTCCAAAAATCTGCTGGAAAAGTTCTTGCTTCAGTTTTTTGAGATTGCCATGTAGTAATCATGATTGATTTTTTGGATAAAATTAAAACAATAACTGAAGATAACTATTCGATATTACTGACCACTCTACGGAAAAAAATTAAAGAGAATAGTCGCAGAAAGCTATCCAAAGGTGTTTTGTTTTTGCAAGACAACGCCCCTGCACACAAATCTCATAATGCCATGCAAAAAATTCGTGATTTATGGTTTGAATTACTAGAACACCCCCCCTCATTCACCAGATTTGGCTCCGTCCGACTATCATCTCTTTCCGCAACTGAAAAAAAGTTTAAAAGGTCGTAAATTTTCTTCCAACGAGGAGGTAATAAAAGCTGTGGAGGTCTGGTTTGCAGAGCAAGAAGAAACATTTTTTTGAAAGGTCTAGAGACGTTGCAGGTTCGCTGTCATAAATGTATCCAATTGAGAGGAGAATATGATGAGTAATAAAATATTTTGACATTGAAATTTTGTTTGGTTCTATAGTAGGCTAAGAATTTTTCAATATATCCTCGTATATCTACTGAAATATTTATAAGTTCTGTTCACGTACTCAAGATTGAGTTCCAGTTGCTACTATCATTAAAGAAAATATTGAAAATACTATCACTTGTAATCTCCCAGGTACTTGAATGTACGAGAGTACAACGTATTGCTACAGAGACGATGTAATACTGGCAGGAATTGGCAAAAATATAAGGACAATAGGTTCAACCAGAACAACGGAAAGTAAAACACAAACAACAGATATGATATTTCTGTGAAAATGTAACTAAAATATGGATGTAAGAAGCATTAAAATTGGCACAAAATGGATGAGAGAGATATAAATGAGAACACCTCACATAGTTTTGAAGTTGTCTACTAGTGTAGTTCTTATACGGGGTTGGGATAAAGTTTGGAACCAAGTAAATATCTTTTAAACGAAAAGAACGATATTTATGAAAATTTGCAGGTAAGTGCAATGGAACAAAATGCATCTGATGTACATTTTTTTTAATAATATACTTCCGGTTTAACTGGAAATGCCATCAACTTCTTTAATTTAAATGGGACGCCCTATATATTTTTACAGATTTTAAAAGAGCTTGTTTTTTTGAATTCATACATACTAGGTTTAGTGTGAAACAATTTGCAAAAACGAGGAATATAGCACTTTAATCAACCTCCTTTGAGTTTTTTGCATTAGAGCAAAAAACTATTTAGATAAACTAATTGATGTTGTTTGTATGC
Organism: Lochmaea capreae; assembly: GCA_949126875.1. NCBI lineage: Eukaryota > Metazoa > Arthropoda > Insecta > Coleoptera > Chrysomelidae > Lochmaea > Lochmaea capreae. The sequence goes on along the minus strand of OX421406.1, from coordinate 7,873,945 downwards.
ATAGTAATAAATAACTGAACTGTTTAGTATCTCTTTTGTTCTCCAAGTGTCAAATTCTAATTGACGGAAATAAATTTTACAATTTAGAATGGTTCAATTAAGTGAAAAAGAGCGTATTGAAATTTTAACGATGATCGTTTATGGTGATCGTGTTAGAACTAACTCATGAACAAGTGTGTCATATTTTGAATAATTTGCATCCGGAGAGAAATACTGTATCACGCTCAACAGTAGCTGAGACATTACAACGTTTTAATACAACTGGGATGGTAAAAAATTTGCTAAGACCTGGAAGACAACAAAATATTGCAATCGATTTAGAAGAATCACCTCAAACTTCCACCACAAATTTGGCACTAAACCATGGTATCAGTCGACGTTCTGTAGGAAAGATATTAAAAAGTGAAAAGTATCATCCGTATAAGGTACAGTTGGTTCAAGAATTGTCAGACGATGATTTTGACCGACGGCTGGAATTTTGCGAACGGCTAATGGACATCTGTAATGTCGACGACAATTTCTAACATAGGTTTTTCCGATGAGGCAACTTGAATGGTAACAAGTATTTGGATCTACTAAATAACTAAATTATTCCTGCACTTCAACAGAATGGGCAATTACCACAAAATGTTTGGTTTCAACAAGATGGAGCACCTCCCCACTATGATAGTCGGTTAGGGATTTTCTGGATGCGAATTATCCAAATCGATGGATTGGGCGTAGATGATTCATAAAGTGGCCTGCTCGTTCTCCGGATCTTATCCCGTTAGATTTTTTTCCTTTGGGGTTATCTAAAATCACGTGTTTACGTTAGACGACCAACAAACTTACAGGAATTGAGACAAAGAATTATTGATGAATGTGAACTAATACGTGGAGAAGTCTTGGAAAGAGTGACTCAAGAATTTGTTAATAGGATGGCATATTATCAGCAAGTGGGTAAACGGCGAGCATTTTGAACATTTGAAGTAATTTTGTTTCTCATTATTCTAAAATAATGAAATATACACCTATTGTACAACTAACAGTGAGTTATTCTTCGTTTTTACAAATTTTTTTATCCTAAACTCAGTATGTATGAATTCAAAATAACAAGCTCTTTCAAAATCTGTGAAAATATATAGGGTGTCCCATTTAAATTGAAGAAGTTGATGACATTTCCGGTTAAACCGGAAGTACATTATTAACAAAAAAATGTACATCAGATCAGTCTGTTCCATTGCACTTACCTGCAAATTTTCATAAATATCGTTCTTTTCGTTTAAAAGATATTTGCTTGGTTCCATACATTATCCCAACCCCGTATATATTGCAAGAATGTTTTTTTTAGCTGCTAAGAAAACTATGATGAAATATACGTAAAAGTGAGAAAAGTTGGACAAAGAAAGACTTTTTGGTTAGATCCACTCTGTTCTGTTTTTAATAAAATTCAGCTTATGTTAAAAATTTCCTCATACGTAGATATTTCTTGTGTTTATAAACATTCTGAGAAATGATGGAACAGATTTCAAATATTATAAATAATTTGAAGGTTATAATCTAAAATTATGATAAACTGATGTAATTTTCTGTGAAACTTTCCATGTACAAGAAGATAATTTTATTTCTGGTTGTCTCATATTTGTCAGAATTAAAATTTCAAGCATATTAATTTTAATTTCTCCCCTCAAATTAAGATTTCGGCTAATTGCTATCGTTTATATAATTACTGCAATTTAAAAAAAAAGTAATTACCATTGTTTTAAGACAAATATTCAAAGTATCACAACTGCAAGGATATCAAATTTTGTTATCTTAGGTACTATGATTTAATTTTTGTATTTTTCTATATTTTTTTATTGTAACAATTTTGAGTTTTCGAAGTACGCTTTCTCAACATATAAAAACAAAGTAAAAATATTGAAATTTGTCAACTGGTTACACTCAGATTGTCACAAAATATTCGAGAATTTTATTAAATAATGTTTCGTATGATATTTTTTATAATAATAGATATTTTTTTGCATCATGAAATTAGGCTGATTTGCTCACAGAACGAACTGTTTAAATAGTAATAATTTAAGAAATATTGGTTTTATGGAAAACTGTCAAAAGTAGTTCTTTAAACAATTTCTGATCGAGTTACAGATAAACCGGCGTAATTTACCGATGATTTCAGAATTTTTTTGTATCCCTTTTGAGGATAATAAACTATTAATGAAAAAACTAATAAGTAATCAATCAATGACAAAATTATTATTATTAATGTTTATACCTGCATAAAAATATTTAAAATTGAATCAAAAATATACATAATTATAATAAAAACGTAAATAATATTTTTCAAAAAGTTCAGGTCTGCAATTATTTTCCACTTTTCTTAACAACTCTGACAAATATTTGAAATAATAATTTGCTCTAATTGTTCCAGACAAAAAATATCAACAACTTTTAAAAACTGGACTTAAACTCTTAAACACCAATGTCCTTACAATATTTATAAATCCACTTACCTTTAAAAACAATTCATCAAACTTTGAAAATAATAGCACGACATAAAAGAAAAATAGCTTTCGAGAACTTTTCGTAATATTCACGTGCACCGGGACGATTTCGAAACATCTACACGCGCCCAAAGCCGCGAACCATGTGCCGACGCCAAAAATCGTCGCGACGTTATAGACCTTCGCATCCAATAGCGACTGTCCGCCGAAGCGGCGTTGTCAGACGCGAAAAGTACAAGGATATTAGGATGAAACCAAAACAAATGAATTTCGATAAAACAATCAAATTATTCGAGAAACTGCTTCTTTTTTACAAAAACTCACCCACAACAGCTATTTGTTTATTAAGAGTATTATTGTCACTCTTAGCGATAAGCAATGTTACCTTACGCTTGAATTACGCACAGTATTTTTCTCTACAGCCGGTGTTTTTATGAACACCTAATCATTATTGGTAGCTTCGAGTTTGTCAGTTCAGATTTTAAAACGTGGGCGCTGTACAAGTATGGATATGGATAAAAATAGTTATTTGTTATTTTTTACACATAGCAGATATAAACTTTCAAAAGTATACAAGTCTACAAATATTCCGTTGAGATTTCAACTCAAGCCGCTGGTCTAACATAACCTCAATTGTCATTTCCATTTATATTAATATTTTTACATTTAATCTCGTTACCATACTTTCTAATAATTTCTTAAACTCCGTAATGTCTTCATGAAAATTTAGTTCAATTTATTCCAGCAAGTAAAAAGGTTATATAAAAATTATAAAGTTTCCCTCACTGGCATATCACGGTTGAAACTGTAATCTGGTTTTACTGTCAAGACAAAATGTGCCGAGCAATTTTCTTAAGTGCTCAAAATAAGTGCATGCAAAGCATAAGAATTTTATTAACTTTATATAGGTATATAATATATATTTCTGCTTTAAGAATTGTTTCAATGACTAAACTGTAACGATGGAATTCCCACTAGACTTACACAAATGTAATAAAGTAGGTAGCAGAATTTTATTTTCTTAAAAATTTAATCTGATGTTGGAGCTGCTTTTAATCCATTTATTTTTTTATGGTATGCCATTAAAATAATAGAAAATCAAAAAAAGGAGGTCCCCGAAGACATCGAACAGCGAACAGGGTTTTAGCTTGGTACATTTTTTAGATTCCACAGATAAGGTATTTTAGATTGTGTAGTTGGAACAAGAAATATTTTCCACGTCAAAATTTATTCACTTAAATTAGCACAATATAAACAAAAGTGAACAGGAACGCAGAAGCAATATTGTAGACGTATATAGCAGTGTCAAGAAAAACAACAAACAGAGAAAAATACAGAGGCTTACATGTCTGTGCATAAGGGGTTCTATGAGAAGCAGCCCGGCTGCCGAAATGGAAGCAATTCTCAATCTTCGGCCTCTTGCTCTGCACGTTAAGGCAGAAGCGAGAATGGATGCATACAGACTGGAATGCAATGGGAACTGGCATGAAGAAACCAACACCCATAGTCATTCCAGAATCACAGATTTTATCACAAACTCGCTTCATGGAATGAGAAGTGAGAACATGTTGGCCACAATAAACAATAACCAACCATACCATATCCAGCTGAACTGGGATGGGTTGGAAGCTTGCTCTGATAGTCAGACAGCACTAAAATCTTTAGCATGTCCTCAAATCAGATCTAGACTGGTCTGGGACTGTCTACAACAACCATTAACCCTGGCTAACCATAATAGAGTTACTCTTAAGTGGGTCCCGGGGCACAAGGGCATTGTAGGAAATGAAAAGGCAGACATCCTAGCAAAGCTAGGGTCTGTACCAGTATTTGGGATATCTAAAACTGCTGCATGTGGTTGTACATCTCGGTGGACTCAAACTAAACATCAGTCGTACTGGAGACACGTGCCAAAACATGAACACAGCAATGAAATACTAAACCTTAGCAGAGGCCAGATAAGGATAGTGACGGGTTTACTCACCGGTCACTGTACCCTAAGGAAGCACATGCATACAATCGGCATATATAGGGAGGACCCTATTTGTCGGTTGTGCATGGAAGCAGCCTCTCACATTATCTTCGAGTGTGATGCATTATATATAGACTACTAAGACTAGAACATCCAAGGGATGATTCCCCAAGAGGACCTAGTGAAAAGACTGTTGAGCCTGATAATGGCTACTGGTCTCTTCACATAAACGGCACATCCATGTGCATAAAAAGCCTAAATGCAAAGGTGCCGAGGACTCTAACCCCTGATTTATAGATTCCGTAACGCAACGTAACGCAAGGATGTCCGTGAGACGATAAAAGATAAACCATAGGACGACTCCACTACCATTCATAGATTACTTCTGTCATCGTACCACAACGTAACTTCAAAAAGATGAAGATGGTATCTCTCGTGTTACAGCCGCGATCAGCGTCATGCGTAAGGGCAATCTATGAATGGTAGTGGAGTCGTCCTATGATTTATCTTTTATCGTCTCACGGAAATCCTTGCGTTACGTTACGTTACGGAATCTATAAATCAGGGGTAAGCCCCTTACTGGTGGTACTGAACCAATCAATCAATCAATGGGGGGAAAGTAGAAGATATCTGGATCAGAAGAATGAATGAGGAGCTCATAAAATTATATGAAACTCCTCGGATATCGAAGGTAGTAAGGCTGCAACATATAAGATTCTTACGGCACATACTAGCGAATAACAGAGCAACAAAAGTATTACTTGGAAGATGATCTATATCTGGATGTAAAAGAAATAGGGGTATACCGAAAAAGAAGTGGTTAGAAACAGTACAAAATACGTAACGCTTCAAATTAAGGAGAAACGTGCTAGTTTCGATATATGGACGTGAAAATTCAATATACAGAGTGGGCCACTCAAAACAATTGACCTTTGACATTTTAAGAAAATTCTGAAACATATTCACTATCGACATAATCCAGTTATGTTTTGAGTATTAAGTTTCAATCAGGGTCTCCCACCTCTTATTCGAGTTGACATACAAACTTAAAAATAATTTCCAGGATTCTCTCAAGGTAATTTTTTCCCCGCAGCTGTATTACAAACTGCTTGACCGAAAGTAATTCTTATTGGTTCACCCAGTACAGCAATAAAGATAACTCTCCATCTTTTTATTACCAAATATTTTCAATATCATGATAAATAAGACTCCTCCATAAAACTGTCTCTTTTTTTGGTGTAATTTCCTTACTCCGCTATACTTCATACACCAGTTGCCCATCAAACGCAATATCTCCAAAAGAACTTCGGCGAAGAATTGAACCTGGCATAGCAAATGCCTACTTACCGGTTATTTACGACATAGGTAGGTTATTTTTTTCTCGTCTCCAGTAGGTCCAATATCTCACATACGTTGCATTCATTGACGTCAGGCATCAGTCGCAGGTGGATATGATGGGCTTATACGAAAACGTCCCGTTTAAATTCATATCTGTTTGTCAGAAGTGGGATAGCAGAAGAACTCTATGATGACGTTGGACGTTAAGGAAACAAATACAAGGCTTATACGATATATTTTAACTCGAATCTATGGATTTATAAATTAATACAGGGCGTTTAGAAACAATGTTGAATTTGGATATATTCAGTTGATGGAAAGAACTGTTGGATTGTACCTACATACAAATATTGTATAAACATCATAGAGACCGGTAATATTATGTAACAAGGTGGAAAATATTCTTCATTGTGAACCAGGTTATACATTAATTGAAAAAATATTTTTTGGACTTTGCCAGACGGTCCTATTATATAAAAGGAAGACGTGGGATAGATATAATTCGGGATTGTAATCGGGGATAAATCCTATATTAGGGTTGATGGTTTCGAATAGGATATTTCAAAAAATGATGTTTATATAACAACCCCAATCTGTTTCTTGTATAGGAATCCCTGTTTACGTATATATGTTATGGACCAAGTAATAAATTGGGGGATTTTTCTTAATGCTCGGGCATTATGAATAATGACAAGCTAAATAGGGCGAGGTAATTGATTATAATTTGAAGTTCCTAGACATTGTGAATATTGTCATGTAGTTTTCGGGCAATATAATAATACTCTGTGTATTTGACAGGTTTTTTTTTTATTTTCTTATTGTTTTTTTCAAAAATTGACAAAAAATACGAAGAAGGTTTGGTAGGGGTAGGTTTGGTTATTATTGGAAATTATTATTCAATCATTCTCCCTCCCCTTCCTGAAAAAATATCAAATAATTTGTATTCCACGCGCCTATAATCATTTAAAATCACGTGACACAAACATAACGAATAAAAATGAAGTTAATCACGTTTTAATTACTCTACCCCTTAGGTGACACACATTATACATAATGCCCGGACTATTTGATTATTTCAAAAAATTGTATCACTCTGCCCTCTCATATTGGGCATTTTTCAAACTGCGCGGGCACTTTTTACAATGTCCTATTAATAACTTGGTCAATAACAAATAAAGTGCTTTAAAAAGTCCCTCCCCCCACTAATCGGAAAACCTCTCATTAAAAGTTTGTTCTGCTACATGAGTACTTTGTCTAGTTTCACAAAGTATGAGGATCGCTGCTACTTTTATACCTACAACACGGTGTATTATTTCGTTTCCTGAAGCACTTAAATGTTTGGCTCATAACAGTTAACCGAATATTAGGTACAAAAATTTTAAAATTACCAAAAGCTACTGAAACAGTTGAAGTTCGATCAACAATCAGAGAGACTTACAAAAACGGAAAGCTGCGTCCTCACCGAGTCGACAGTGTCGACTTGTTGTGTACGTTGCAATCGACAGAGTCGATCGACATGTCGAATTGTTTTCATGAACAAAGCAAAGTCATAGCTTTTATTGAGGCATACAAATTAAAATCAAATCTATGGGATTCCAAAACTAATATTTATAAAAACAGAAACATGAGCCACGATGCCCTTATGGAAATTGCTAATGAATCTTCGTCAGACATGTTGATTAGTCTGATCGACATCATTTCTGCCAAATCTGGTGTGGACGGATGCAGTTTTGTGGACTTGTCGATCGACAGTGTCGACTCGGTGAGGACGCAGCTTTAGATTATTTGACAACCCTCCAAAGACAGAGCCTGAATTTCAGTACTAACTGATTTAACTCATCACAGATTTGATTTTTGTTTAGCGCCAGCGGTCAGAACAAGATTAGTATCATTGAATAGATTTTTTCGATACACTTGAAAGAAGGTGCCGCTTGCCATAGGATTTTATGTAAAGTCCATTTTCCACGGTGCGAGCTGACACGCTGCAACTCGAAAAAGTTGCATGCAATTTGGCGTTTTTTTTCGTTGGGCGCGTCGGTCGCATGAATTAGAACTTGCTCTATTTTCGAGCGAGACGTCGCTGCGACTTGGTAACTTTTCTGGTGGATTTTGTCGCACCAACCCAAAATTTATATTGGCTGCTACGCTCTGACATTGCTGTCAGGATTTCTTCTACGTTTTCTTCTCGTAGAGCAGCACAGGCCATAATACTAATTACTGTTACTAAAACAATGCATTCAATGTTTTCCTCATCCATTCTGTAAACTTCAAGACTTGATTCTAGAGAAACTACTCCTATCTGCTTTATTTTCACCCGCTAATTTTTTTCACACTGTGAGGTTATAAAACCAGAACTGCCAATTTTTCAACGAAGTTGGCAACACGTAACGTTTCCCCTATGTCTGGATGAGTCACAGCAACAAACTATCGATGTGCTGATTGTACTTTTCTTCGCAGCGATTTGTCCCAGCAACAAGTCGCTGCGATTTGTCGCAACGTGGAAAATGTACTTAAAATTATTGAGCTTGTGACGTCAAATTTAACGAATACGTCATCTATTATCACTACTAGAAAACGCCTGATATTCAGTTTCCAAATTTCACTAGTATGTTAAGCACCTGACCTGGTTTTCATATAATATATAGTCTTTAGTTTTTTTATAAAACTAATACTAATTTCTTAATGATTAGCTGATATCATGTAAAATGTTGACTTTTTGGGAGACAATAAAAATACCCAATAGCTCAACCAAACGAGGTTTACGCCTATGGTAGATGTAAATTTTTGCCCATAAATGAACCCCTTCTGAAAATGTTATCGTACGCCTATGGTGAATGGTATTTTAACCAATAAAATCACCCCCTTTAAAACATTTTCGTATGCCTATATTAAAATTTTCACAAATAAATTGGCGATTTTCATAAAATTAATTGTAGATATACAGTTCTTGTAACGAAATTTCTATTGGAAACGGTCTTTTGTCCTTAAACTATAATTCTCATCCTCCCAAGGAGTTTACAACCAAATTTAGGCAGTCTGTACTCATATAATTACCCTGATAGGGTAGTATAATGTTTTACATGCAATTTCATCGTAATATTTTCAAAACATGAAAGCACTTGCGGCGTTGCCGTAAATAAATGATTGTGAGATAAGTAGTATTTTAAATTCTATGAATATCCTTTAAACAAATGGAAGTTTAAAGAATAACTAGTAGTTTTTATGCAAAGTGTGGCATAACAGTGCAATATTCATTAGTGGCAAGCGTGTGAATTAAAAGGTGTCAGATTGGGTGTCTGCTACTCTGTTTTTAATAAATGGTAGTTTTGGACACAGACTTGTTTTATGTTTTTCCAGTAGTTGAATCCAAATTTTCAATTTCTCACCAAAAATTTCCATGGAAACCTTAAAAAAAATCGATATTTTGTGTGACAAAATTTGTGAGAAGATCCCATATTTTGATGTAGGACAAATGGGAGGGGAGTCGGTGCATCGCAGACATCAGATGGTGAGTCGAATCTTGGCAAGGAAATCTGATGGAACAAAAGAAAACTAGCTACGGGCTGTTGTTTCCTGCCTCTACCTTATTGAAGCAGCACATTCACCAGGTAGTCGCACTAGCATAGGATGTGCCCAGCAGTTTTCTCTTGTAGGTAACAGAATCTGCACATAGCTCCGTCTGTTAGCCCCATCAGCTTTGCGTGCATGTTAAGCTTACAGTGCCCTGTTAAGATGCCTACTACGGCTTTTACAGTTTTTTCATCATTGCTAATTAGGTCTGCCGTAAAAGTTGGTGAATGTCCTCTAATGACCTGTCCCTGTCCCTGTCCTGGAGAAATCACCCACCATTCTAAAGATTTCTGTGCCACCCCCTACCTTGTGGACATATTTATTGTCGACTTTTCAACGGCTCAGAGTTCTAGTTAAATAAATGAGTCTTTTCTGGCCATTTTATCTGACACTTTGGTGCCCTGGTATCCAGTCTACCATGACCTTGCAATGGTCTCCAAGGTAGGTACCTATGCAATCCCAGCTTAGAATTGACTTCTATGGAATCAACTGCATTCAGTGCAGCTTGGCAGTCGATGCCACTACCTTAACCAATGCTTATCTCCTGGAAGTGTAAAAAGACTGCTATAGCACGTGTGGAAAATGGGTTGACAATGTTCAATATAGTACCTCGAGTAAGAAAACTCCTGTGATGCTAGTCCTGAAGATATCATCAAGGACTTGGATGAAGAGGATCCGCAAGCAGTGGAACTCGAACTGTTGTTTAATGACGCAGATCAGTTTATTTCGAACAAATCACGTTAATTTAAAATTAAACAGTTATTTTGAAATTCATTTAATATTAAAATTATTCATTTTAACTTAAAATTGTAGTTTCACGAAACATTTTTTCTCATTTTCTATTTCCATCTCTGGATTTTTAAGTTTAATTTAGAATTAATGAAGTTTTGGTTACCAAGACTGGCTTTTGAAAGGAGAAAATCGAAAAAGCTCCCAGCCAACTACCTAAACGAAGAAAAATTTCCAGTTGAATCAATCGTTTTTTCTAAATTTGTAGAAACCTGACTTTCAAAGGAATACTAACTGCCCTTATTTCTCCTGTTTGTGGTTTTCAACCTTATAAAGTAAAGGATCATTCTTCGTATTTTTACATCAACTTTTTTTTGAGTACGTCTCAAGAATGGATAATTAACTCACCACTGCGCCGACTTCAAACAATCTAATTTCATGAGACGAGGTTTATTTAGCGGAGAAAACTGCTGAGGAAGTAAAATAATGATCCGGAATCCATTGCCGCACAACGTCGAGAATATAATATGTAGATATTATATAAATGCAATGCATTTGAGGACTTGATATTTTTATACAGAGTGAACTTCAAGTTTGGAATGTCCCATTTATCACAGAAACGGCTCACACGATTTTCATACATTTTGGTATGTGAAGGTTTTATGATATGGCCGATCTTATGGTGATATTTACATTGTTGTCAGGAAACATAGTGAACTTTGTTAACTTAAATGGATCACTTTAAAGACGTCAAAATAATAGTGTAAATCTATTAAAACACTTTACAAATTAGAAAATTACTTTCCAAAGGATATAGACCGTTCACCAGGAAGCAACATCTACTTCTCGGGCAGTATGCCCCGCCAGACAAGTGATATTGTTCCTTCTAATTATAAACCAGAATGGTTGGTTCTATAATTTCATATATACCAACCCCGTTCAACTTGGAATAATTGAGCCGATCCATATACTCAAGACTTCCATAAATGAAAAAATAGTATATTATTAAACAAGCAATGTATGATAGCCATTGTTCAGGCAGGGTGACGTTTGCGTCCCGAGCCGTAGGCAAGGGGCGCAAGTCACCCGAGAGAATAATGGCCATAAATTGCGAGTTGAATACTGAACTTTGTCCACGACCCTTGATTTTTTTATTAAATAAAATTTAAGTAAATAATGCGAGTGTACAACGGAAAGTAATAATTTGGTGGTATTGACAATTCTAACGTCAAAATTAATAAATTTCTGGAGTACGTAGAATAATGTGACATATGGAGATGGGTGATACTATGTAAAGTATCGATATACCGAACCGTACATTATTTCAAAAACTATCAATATTAGTAAAGATCGACCAACATAGCTTTGCCTCTGAGAATACTCGGCGGAGTGGGGTGAAAGCTCATTAATGTCGAGGATCTCGTGCAGTTAACATCGGTTAGTACAGTCAGTGCAGAAACTATTTAGTGAACTGTTGTGATAATTCTGTGTTCGTTACTTTGAAAATGCATAAAGTGAAAAACAAGGTTCTGAGTGGACAAAGCAGAGAAATTGTCAACAATGTTTCAAGATTTATGTAGGCAGAAGCAACGGCAGATGGAATAAGGATTCCTCTTGCGAAGGTAAGAGGTAATGGTAGAAATAAGTCAAAATGTACTAATAATTATTGTTTATCATCGAAGGTTCAAGAACGAGTAGCAGAGGCTACAGGTGTATGCAAACCATAAGGAAAATTAAATCAGAGATGAAAAAAAATAAAAGAAGGTGAACAGGAAACGTTTTCAACTCCAAATAAAAAGAGAGTGAAACATTCAAACCTCACAATGGATGATGCTGATTTGGCTATTTTACGTAGGTGCATAGTTAATTTCCATATCACAGAAAAAAGAATTCCTACGCTCAGGGTAATTCATAGAAATATCATTCGCGATATGGACTATCAGGGTTGCAAAGAGTCTTTGAGAAAAAACATTCATAAACTTGGATTTCGATAGAGGAAGGTGAAGACGAACAGAAAAATATTAATAGAGCACCAACCCATTCGACTACTGAGAATAGAATTCTTTAAAAAAATGCGTGATTTGTTTCGACGTTGATTCAGGTACTGCATTCAATCAACGGTTTCGACTAAAATTCTTCTCTCGATTGTACTTCCAGGTGAAAGGGCGAAGTTGGTCTTTGTGGCACACTAACCCTCTCTGTTCATCGTTTGCGCATCTCAGAGGCAAAGCTATGTTGGTCGATCTGTAAATATCGTTATGAAAAGTATCGATACTAGAAATTTCGATATTTTATCGATACGATATATTTCAGTTAGGTTACGCAGGTCAGTTACGCAGATTTAATAGTTTATTTCATATTGTACCCCCATCTCTAGTCACCTATGTACCGAAATGTTATGAGTTTATAGTATATATATAATTCACTCTAGTAGATATATGGGTATGGTACCCATACCCATACCTTTTGTTAGGAGGTAAAATATTGACTTATTATTAAGTGATCGTGGACAAAATTATTTTTAGTCTCCCTATTATTTCCCAAATTTTTGGTTCAAAGTCCTGGGATACCCTGTATAAAACCTAAACCTAACCTATATTTAAAAAAAACAGGATTCGTTGGAGCAAGAAAATAAAGTTACTGTTTCTTTCGTTCCAAATTTGAAATATAGGGCCACTCAGTATTTGTTTTTATACGCTATCACAAGTGTAAGATAACGGAAAATATAAGAGATCAAAGAATCATGGTTCTATTGTATTTCTGAAATTTGATATTATCAAATTGATTCGGAATTAGACGCCTCTGTTAATAACAGAATTTCGGAAATAGCGGAATGAAACACGTTACGTAGGTATATTGTCGAAATTCTCAATTCCAGAAACTCATCTTTCCAATTATACCCCTGAGTTACTCTATTCTAACATTCAATCTTGAAATAATCTAGTATTAATAATATAATCATTGTATCTAAGATAGTGGAACTATATTAAACCTTCAATCAATGTAAGGAGAATCACAATTTGTGCTGTATATTTAGACCAAAAATACTTTTAATCATAATCACTTGTATAACAATGGGACCGAAAAATTGCTCTGATTCATCGTTCTTCTATTTCTTCCGTACAATGCATACGGAAACAGCTATACAATACCCACTAAGAATAACATTTCCATTTTTGTAGAGAATTAAAAATCTTTTCGGCCGTATAGTCTGTGCCTTCGGGGGCTTCAGACAGTAATCACGGGTTAAGCACTAAGATATGTACAAGGAGATTTCGCTTTGCTCAAAGATCTCTGTTTTCGGAGAAATAGAAACCAATTAAGGTAAAATTTCTAAAACTATTAGACAAAGGGTCCTGTAGTCTTGATCAAAATGAAAAGAGCGATTGCAGCGATTCCGTGGCTCGAAGAAGACATGTTCATTAAACTGAGAATCCCTCATTTGTAACATTTCGGTGCAAAGATGACTTGCGACGTCGCTGTCGCATACCACTTGGTTGAAAAACAGCTAGTGAATCACGCCGCAATTCCGTATAGTTAAAAATCCCACCTCTAGTGCCCGGTCAACTGTTTTTTTGCAGTCAATGACTAAAATTACACATGTAAGTGTCTATGTATGATAGGGTGACATTCACTGAGACCTGAAAGATATATTGTGTCTCCTTACTTTTTAGGATATCTGAAGGCCTTAACTTAGGTAAATGTCCCTCTTCTATCCAATAATCTCCTAGGTGATGTGCCCTAGGATTCTGAATTGCGGTGCAATATGTGGATGGAAGTTTCTTCTTCCATGCCACAGAATCTACATTCTTCTTCCTCCACTATTTAGAGCTTTTTCAGGTGCCCGTTCAGGCGACAATGTCTCGTTAGGATCCCTGTTAAAACTCTTAGTGCAGTTTTACTTTGACGTATGCATTCATTTGATCTCAACGGGTTGTAGTCAACCATCAGAATCTTTCCAAGGGTCAGATCTTCTCTTTTCTTCGGCTTTGCCTATTTCTTCCAATATTACATTGGGGCTGATACCGCAAAAGGGTTCTGGATACCCAAGTCTTTGTCTGTGTCTGTGTACCATTGAATTGCATTCTTTCCAAGTCTGGTAATGGTGTTTGGATCCCATTTCTTCTTGTTGCTTAATTCCAAGACAAATTTCTTTAAGAAGTTATACCTTTCCATCATACCATCTTGTGTCATGTCCCAGGTTTTTTCTCTACTTAGTCTGTATCTCGTCCTTTCTGCAACTTTTTCTACCACCATATGTAGTGGTGTGAGGTTGAGAATCACTTCCGTGGTTGCCATTGAGCATGTTCTCATTGCTTCTGGAATGCATATACAGGCTAGTCTTTGAATTTTGGAGAGGTTTTCACTCGTCGTCCATAGACTAGTTCTGCTACTCCACGCAATGGCTTCATAAGTGATAATTGGTCTCACTATGGAAGTGTACATCCAGCTCAGGATTTTTGGGTTACAGCCCCAATTTCTCCTTGTCAGATTCTAGCACACCATTAGAACCATTTTTGCTTTGATGCCATATTAGTTTTCAAAATCTCACCAAAGAGAAAGCAATGCTATTCAAAAGATGTAGAGGAATCTCTTGTCGTCAAACTTAAGCAATGCAATTGACAACGTGTTCGTATAATTTAACGTGAGACAGTGACTTGAGCAAATGCGCCAGATTCGCGTGTCTGTAGTAGCGTGGCTTCAGTTATTGTAGTTGCCTGATTGACACTCCACCTTTCACTAGTCAAGATATTCTAAATAAGTTTATAGTAAGAAGCCGATTATTTTCACTAAAAATATAAGCAAAATCATAAAATACACTAGCCAGACCAAGACCAAATAAACAAAAACAAGACCAAGACCAAGACTGAATTTGCAAGACCAGGACTACAAGTATTTGAGCAAGACCGAACTGTTACTAAGAATGTCTTGGAATTGGTCTTAGCTGTTGCTTTGCTCATCACTATATAAAATTAGCGGATTATACTTTCGTTACACTCCGTATACATATTATTCTATAAGGGCGGCAAGTGAGCGTAATTATTCAACTGAAAGCCCATTCTCTGTTCACGAACAATGTTTTTACAAAACTCGCGGAAGAAATATTTCTCCTAAACGGACGTTAGGTAACATTTTATTTTTCTACTTTCTTTTGGGCGTACGGCATGAAATTAGTTACCTACTTTCACAGGATGGGAGTTTGAAAATACTAAGGCGGAGGTATCCAGTGCTTTAAAGAAAAAAACCTCCGAGGAACTAATTGTTTTTGGAACTTGGAAACTTGTTATTTATGCATGCAACGAAGCTCCTATTCCAAAGAATTTTCATAAGTAGCGTCTAAATGTAGCTCTCTTCACCGACGTTGCCGAAGGTTACTTTGTTGAGAAGGGCAAGGAAAATGAATGAAGAAGCTATAGAGAAGTGGACAGAGAAGGGGAAGGGTGAATAACCATTCCATTCACCCTTCCCCATCTTTATTGCTCCCTTAATCATTTTCCTTGCCCCTCTCGATAAATTAACCTTGGGACTACGCTTGGCAACGTTGGTGAAGAGAGCTACATTTGGACGCTCCTGTTTTTTTTAGTTCATATTAGCAAATCAAATTATTTTTTTTTTCTATTGATTTTTCTACCCAAAAATAGTATTTATATTCTGGACCTTCGAAAGCATGCAAAATACCAACAACTGCTACTAGCTCTGGAAAAGCTTAGAGATTATATTTCTGCTGTCTCCAGATCTTGTACTGTACCGAAATTTTCACAGCATCCTCCTCCTGATCAGACTAGTTGAACAATCCACAAAACTGACAACACACTTTGTAGCTCAACAGCATGTGTTCTTTGTATTCCGGAATCCAGGACTGCTCATCTCAATTTTAACAAAAATCGCTTTAAATTGATTCACATAATAAAAATATTTTGAGACTCAAATGAAATATTCAGTACAAAAACAAAACAAACATCTGTAAACGTCCTCAAGTAGAAAATTCAGGGAACAGTGGTGCCTACAATATGATGTATACTTATAACTAAAAGTCATTTTTTCGAATATTTTTGTCTTTTTTAACAGAAAATCACTTTAAATAAATAGAAACAAAAAAAATGGATAAATAATAGAATTATCATAGATAACAAGTAGCTAAGAAATCCCATTTCATTCGTTCGGATCTTAAAAAAATGTAATAAAACCTTAGAGTAATACTACAAATAGAGTCCGCAAGTCATTCGCAAAACTATCCGCCATACATATGTTTTCATCAATGACTTTAAAGGAGTGGGGAGAAACTGTCGGACTAGTCGGACAGTGCCACTGGTCAATAGAACTATTTACTTACAGGTGAAAATAGAGGTTAGGAAAACTCCGACTGTTTTCTATTTTTGCAAATTTGGCACTGACGAACCATGATTTTCACAAAAAAAATATTGTTTTTAATTATATCTGTACGCACACAAACAAATATCAGTTGAAAAGACGAAAACCAGAGCTTCAATAAACTAGGAACGTTGAAACTTCGTAGTAAAATCAGGTAAAATTGTTAGTAAAATGATTTCTGCCCTTTTCTCGGTGTTGCCATATTTCAGGCAGACAAAATTGTTTCGTTTAAACCTCAAAAGTTTTAAACAAAAACATATTTTTATTACATTAACTACGCATATATACAGATGGCTCAAAAATGAAAGACGTGGACGATGTGGAGTTTAACCAAGCACACTAAACCTAAGGATTAAGTGGGGAATGGGAAACAATACCAGCGTGGTTCAAACAGAACTGGCTGGTATCTCAATTGCCACAAAAGAACTAACCAGAAAAGAAATTTCTGGCAAAAACATAACAATCTGCACTGATAGCAGACAAGCCCTATTAGCCTTGAACAGACAACGTGTTATATCGGGGCTAGTACTAGAATGCCACCAAGATTTAGCTAACGCCTCGGCAGATAACAATATTATCCTGAGGTGGGTTAAAGGGCACGACAGGAGTAAAGGAAATCGCATTGCCGATTCTTTAGCCAGGGAAGCGGTTGGACTAAAAATTTTAGGACCCAGTGACATCTACGGTCTAACGACTTCGACAATTGCGGAACTAGCCAAACGTTACACCCATGCTCAATCCCTTAAGAGATGGGATGGAATCAAAGGATGCAGTCTTGCCAGAATCACCCTGGGCGACCCTGGGAAGCTGGCGCCGAAGAAATATTTGGCGATGACCAGGAAAAATCTACGTTTAACAGTAGGATTCTTGACTGGCCACTGTCAACTAAGGAAACACCTCCATACTATGGGGCTAGTGGACACACCTCTATGCAGGATGTGTGAACAGGAAGATTAATCTGTCAGGCATGTCTTATGCGAGTGCCCGGAGTTATCGTCAATAAGAGAGGGTGTGTTCGGTGAGTCTTGACCTACACCTGCCGATATAAAGGAGATGTCTCCTAGTGACCTGTCCACCTTCCTGGGAAGGACAGGATGGACGTTGACCTAGGAGGACAACTCCTCGGGAGGATGTACAATGGGTCACATGTGGCCTAAGTGCTGTGAGCCTACACTCACCCTCCCTACTCTACAGATACATTAACTACTTATGATAATTATTTTAAAGTCGTTTTTATAAAATTTCTTAAAAGTACATTTTTATTCTATACGTTTCTATCGTGTCCTATAATTCAGTTGTCGCAATTCAAAGGAAAAGTAAGACATTTGGCAAAGGGTCGGCAAGTTACCTTAGAATGTGATGTAATTTTGGATTCACTTTTAAATGTAAACATTTAATGTTTTTTTTTAATGTATTAATCTGAGAATAAAACCACCACACTCCTCCGCCCCTGTTCAACGATGTCATTTAAACTCCGAAAGGATACGACTAAGGTGTCTTTACCTACTTTTATCATTACGCAAAAGTTCCTCAGAAGTTTTTATTGCGGAAATGTGTGGTTGAAATTTTGTATGCTCGGTATGAATAATGCATGTTTAAGGAGTGTCTTGAGTTCAGGTACAATTTTAAACTTTTTATACAAGTCGATGTCAGAACACCAACAAACTTGCGTCATTTTTTATATTGATAATCATAGCGAATGTAGTATTCATCTCAACTTTTACTTATTTTATTAATAATTAAATGTAGGTATTTTTGAAGAGTCAGGGAAAAAAGTGTTTTACATCGTCTCTAACTAAACTACCTCCTGGTTGCTCGACGCGAATCACGACCTGCGAGGTGAGCCGACGTCTAGCTTCAAAGAAGATTCTTGTCTGGTAAAGAGTCTACTGTCACATGAATTCTCTGTGCCGTGAATCAGCTCTGCGTCATTTATACGTTGATATTTTCTTGAGGAAGTATTAGAAGAATTAACATGTTTTTGAACTTGTGAACTGGATTAAATATGTATAACATCTACAAAACACTTGATTGAATCAAATCATCAAAATTCCCGCATTCTTCTTCCTGTATTCTTAGCTTCCTCTATCTAATTTTATAACTTTGCTTAATTTATATCAGACACCACACATTCGATCCATCTTTTTCCTACTGAATGCCAATTTTGTCATTCTTTCTTTTTCCTAATCTTTTTACGTATTCCAAAACCACCTCAACCTTTATGTTTTAATTCTTGATGTTATTTTTGGTTCTCCATACAGCATGTTCACTTCTTCATTTATCCTCTTTCTCCCCTTTTAGGTGCTTTTTTTGCTGCTGAAGATTGCTCTAAGCATCTTACGTTCCCATCGCTCCAGCATCTCTTCCTGTTTTTTTCTAGTCCATGTTTCACTTTCGTACGTCACAGCGGTTTTTATAATGGTATTATGTATTCTTATCTTAATCTTTCTTGAACGATATTTTGATTTCACCAGTGACTGAAGCATTTCAAATTTTCTGTTGCCTTTCGTAATTTTTGACTTTATTTCTTTTTCTTCATGGCCATTGCTGGTTATCAGTACTCCTAGGTAAACAAATTCGTTTACTCCTTGGAAAGTGAACTTGTCGTTTTGTCTACCAGATTTTCTCCTAGAATCATATAATTTGTTTTTTCTTGATTGATTTTCAGTCCTAAAAGTTTTGCTTGCTCTGCGAGATATTTTGTAATTTTCTTGAGCTCTTTCTTTGATTTTGCCAGAACCGTCTAATGTATGTATACATTTATGATGAGGTGACATTCACTGAGACCTAAAAGATCTATTGTGCCCACTTCTGCTTAGTTCCTTAGGAACGTCTCAGATACTAGTAGCACCTTTAGTCCTATTTCCATGAGGAGTTTCAAGACATCTGCAGGCTTCAATTCAGGTACACCTCGACCAAATTCATTTCAACTCTGAGATGCGCAAACAAAGAAGCGAGAGCGAGATATCTCAGTTCCGCGGAATAAACGCATGTACACTCGGCGGAAAAAGTTTACTTAGTTAAATATTTCCTAAATAAAATCCTGGGAATTTGGTAATAAATTCCATTTTAGTTATCAACTGTGTAAAAAATGTGGATTTCAATTTATATTTCTGAATCAAGTAAAATGCACAGCGAAACAAAATTCGATTTTCATTAAACTTAATTTCTACTGTAACAATTATTGTTACAATTACAATTGTTTCGCAACACTGTTTTGTCAAAGGATCGATTGACTTCAATTACAAACTAAATATTAGAGATTGTATATATTTAAAATGGCACTGGGTACACATAAAAACGTAATTTATCCCACATAAGTACACATTTTCACCTGATCAAATTGTTTACTTGACCAAATCCAATTAGTAAATTCTCGGCTATTAAAGTTGTATACAAAAAGATGCCTAAACTTTCTAAGAAAGCAGCCTATAGTCAACAAAGAATATTTACAATACTATACTAACGACATCAGTTTTAAACTACACACAATGTAAACGTCTATTCTGTTCATTTACAGTATGGAGACACCGTTTAAAACAAATCTGTCGCTCACTATCACTGTTTTCACTCTCAGAACTTACAGTCATCATCGTCATCTCCAAGATTGATAATAATTTCATCTATCACTATATCTAAGGCTGGCTCCAAGCTGAGAAACTCTTTTTCATATTTGAGCGCTTGTTGGCAGCCACATTGCCATTCTAGTGGTGAAAAATTGTCAAAAAATTCATGACATAGCTTTTCCACATCTGACAATATAAACGTGGTGTTTTTACTTCCAACGTATTGTTTAAGGAATCCTGTACGCGACCTGTACCACTATCAGTTCAAATGGATCTTTACAGTGCAACGTTCTGCCTAGGACTGGTAGCTGCCGACATTGTCGAACTCGTGATCTACGCGCATCCGAATCTCACGGTTGAAATGAATTTGGTCGAGTTGTAAATGTCCCTCTTCTATCCAATAATCTCCCAGGAGCTGCGCCCTAGGATTCTGAATTGCGATGCAATTCGCAAATATCTGGATGGAGGTTTCTTCCTCCATGCCAGAGAATCTACATTCTTCTTCTCCACCTGCAATACACTGATGTTCATTTTTATAGATTGTAGCAACTGCTTTGACTTTGGATCTTCTGAGAATGGCTTTGTTGAATAAAACAGTTGATAGTGGTGGTTGTTATAATAATCACAGACTAAATTCCTGCAAATCAATGTCTATAAATGAACAGATCGATATTCTACATTATCCATTATTGCTTTGTATTTTAGATAGTTTATAAATAAATACGATACCTACTAAAAGTATCTGATATCTCAAGTTATGAAATTGTAATGTATAGATATATTTTATACAATAATAATTACTGTTTGTATTTATTTTAGTTAAGTATGAATGTTATATTATTGGAGAGTATAATTATTGGCACATATTATTGATTGCCTCATTAATGATATGTCCTAGCTGGGATATTTGAAACTATAACTGCTTAATATGTGCAAATTATAATAATATGAGTTTGGAGTTGTAGTTTTGATGGCCAAGCAATAAATATTGATAGTATAGGATCCCGATATAAAACGATCTTCACCGAGATGCTTATTTGATGAAACGTATTTTATATTTAATTTAATATGTCAATAAATATATTGCATATGGTTTGTCTAACAAATTTCAGTCCAGGATATGATTAATTAATTATTATAAAACAATTTTTTTTGAAACATTTCACCGGTTTGATATTTAGACAAATTCTATAATAATCAATTAATCATATCCTGGACTGAAATTTATTAGGCAACCCATTTGCAATAAATTTATTGACATATTAAATTAAATGTAAAATACGTTTCATCAAATAAGGTCTCGGTGACGGTCGTTTTATATCGGGATCTTAGAGTATGATTGGTACACATTCTGATACAAACAGTTGTTATTAAATTTACTTTTTTCAAGTTAACATGTGGCTTTAATTCTAGACCTTCGATGACCTAACCTTGGAACAAACTTAACTTTATAGAAATACTAATTTCTTGCAAAATATCTCATTAGGTATCTTAGTTACTGGTTCATTTTAATATCAATTTCATTTAGTTAGGTACTTCTGATAATGCAAATGTGATTTATGAAATATAAATATGTTATATTTGTCAACAATTATATGGATCGTTTGATTTATTTGAATAAGTAAAATTATTTTTAATTTTTTTTTCTAAGCTTCATTAAAATTATTTTTTCTAACTGAAATCGTTCCTAAATATTCGAGATCTTTATCTAGATACCAAAATTAATGTATCCCAATAGTAAGCTTGAATTTCTCAACTTATTCATTTTACATTCTGTTCTGATAATATAAATCGAGAAGAAAATATTAAAACGATTTTAACATAATATAATGAGTTTCTTTTTTCTTTTCTTTTATCAATAATATTTAAATACAATTCCCCACGAATACTCGAACTGATAAATCTATTTTCAAATTCTTCATATCTCTCGATAAAAACGATAAACATATTGAATGATTTAAATGGTTTCCATCCTAAAATATATTTGTCGTTCCAGTTCGTCTTTAACAATGAACTTTGTTGTATTTACATGGTTTTTTGTGATTTCTACGGTATATGGAGCAATAACGAAATTTGATTTGGTAAGTTAGAATCATTGTTATTTTCATTTTGGTCGTCCCCAGTATATTTAAGCCGAGACTATCCTTACATAACGCCAAATCTCGTATAACAAAAATTGTAATTAATGAATATATTTGAGATTTTTACAGTAATTTGCGTTTAGAAGGTTAGAAAAAAAATTATTTAAAATATAAATGTTGCAGGCCAAACTGTTTTTTAGGACGAACTAGTTTGTCAACCTCGAACAATATTTTGAGATCTGTCAATTAGTCCGGGGAAGTAAGGATATAAAATGGAGAAGATTTTAACAAGAGATTTGACTTTTTTAAACGAAAGTATATGTAGTACAGACTACTTTCCTAGATTTGTGACAAGATTCCGCTCGAGCTTGCGATGCATAGCTTGAAGCACGTGAAATGCAACAGTTTTTCGTCCATAACTTTTTTAGATTTGATTGTACAAAAAAATTGTAGGCATTAAAATTGTAGAGAATTTTATATCCTATAAGATGACGTAATGCAATATTTAAAAACAAATTTTTCCACTCTTAATTTTTGGAAAATTGAGAAAATTTTTGCAATATGGTTTTTTAAGCGACAAACATAATTAGAATAACAATAACGACTTCATGATATATGAAAATATAGGAGTCCGGCACCTGAAAACGTTGGTGTTGTCAGATTTCGAAAATTCAAAATGGCGGCACTACAAAATTTCAATATATATATTTTTTCAATCTTGTTTCATTTCATGAACATTAACGCTATCGACACGCGGTTTGCTGCACTCGATAGATAATAAGTTGTAGTTTTATGAACAATAACAAGAATTTTTTTTAAATTTTTTTTTCATTCTTTGTTACGAGTTTAACTGAAAAAAAAAATTTTTCTCTCTGTGTTTCTTACATTTGACGTTGGAAAATATGATTCATGGATTCATTAATACTCTCCAAAGGGTTGGCCTTCAAAAACCACGTATTTTGAAAAGAAAAAATTAGAACTAGAAAAAGGTATTTCGCGGCCTAAGCATACAAATAACTATCTAATAATCGAATTGTCGTTAAATTTTTGAAAAGGTTATGTCAGGTTATGTCAGGTTATGTTTATTTTATCAACAGATCAAATCACTGCGCATAATCGTGAACTAAATATTGTTCAATACATTGGAGTAGGCTAGGTTAGGTTAGGTTATATGGGCGACCAGGTCCGTTCCGGCCCCGGTCCACTCAGAGGCCCTAGGCCCATAGTGATACCCTTTGACTCATTGGAGTAGTCTAAAATAGCTTGAAACAGTTTGCCAATATTTCACACAAGAAATCTATTTCAAATATTGTTCAAAAACAAAAACTAAATATTGCACGAAAAATTGTCTAATCTCAAATGACCTTTAGATTGCTTCAAACACAACCTCAAAGGTCAATAATAAAATGTCTGTCGGCATGAACATCGTTTGTAACGCCAATGACATGAAACGTTACGAAGCAACATAGATAAACAAAACCGACGTTAACTTCTGCGCAAGACAGTTGGCAAACTTTACGTGGCTTCTTCTACATAATTTAATCTATAAAAATGTTTTTCATAAAATAGTTCCAATGAACCCTTCCGAAATGATACGCTACTCGCCTTAATATATTTTTAGACCCAAACATTGTGTAGGTAATAATGTGTGAAGACTGGTATATTTTTAATATGTCATTGGTTTGAATATAAAATAGAGTTAATAAATAGTATATATTATCCACTTCTAATTTAAGGAAAAATTCGTAAATGGTTTAGGTTACGAATTGAATGCACACACTGTCGCTACTGAAGATGGTTACCTATTAGAAATTCACCGAGTGTCAACTGATAAATATGCTAGTGATAAGGATAACAAACCACCCGTATTGTTGTGGCATGGTAAGTGAAGATATTTTCAATACTGTTACACTTGGGATACCTCACTCACACATAAGCGACACTTCTTTCTTGAGATGTTCATTGTTCATTGCCATGGATAACCTAACCAAACGACGGAGAGTAGGAATGTGGGTTACAGGCTACAATACTATGAATGTAAAGCATTGGGAATTGTAAAGCCCTGGGAAAAACTCAAACAGTATTCCAAGCGGAACTATTAGATATAGATTTTTGTTCTCAAGCCAGAAATTAATTTCGTTTGCTAGCCAGGCTGCTTTAAAGGCTCTGAAGTGTACAATTTGTGAGGCTGGAACTGCAAACAATGCCTTAAGGAGCTGGCTCGACATAAAGTAACTGTGTTATGGGTGTGAGTGCTAAGAGAGTTGTCCCGAACCATTTTGTGGTATCTTAAAAAGCCGGATCCTAGAGAAAGTCCGAGAATGGGCAAAGGAACTTTGTCTAGCCTTCTGGGGAAATACTCCAGGCCAAAGACAAGCAAAATAGTTATTACAACCTTCTGCTTTTATAGGTTAACGTTGAATCTTCGAGTTAACTCACATCGATTAACCATACAGTTAACTCTATCTGTTAAAACTTTTGATTTTATAACTCCATGTTTTAAGTTTCTGCAGTTTATTTTAGATAAACTCAACTCACTATTATCTTTCAGGTTTACTGGGTAGTTCTGCTGAATTTTTTCACTTGGGTACCGGAAAGTCATTACCTCTCAGACTTGTCGATGAAGGATATGACGTTTGGGTTGGGAACAACAGAGGAAATACTTGGGGAAGAAACCACTCCAAGCTAGATCCAGATAAAGACAGCGATTTTTGGGATTTCAGGTGATAAACTCAATTTTTCACTTTATTCAAAATTTGTAAAGTAATTTTGTTTATTTCCTAGTTTGAATGAGCTTGCATTGGATGACATTCCGTCAACTATAGACTATATTTTAAGCATCACCAAAAATACTCAACTCTCTTTCATTGGACATTCCACTGGTGCTTCTCAATTCTTCATTCTAGCGTCTAGTAAACCAGAATATAACAAAAAAGTGAACGTTATGGCTGCTTTAGCTCCAGTTGTATACATGAACCATACAAACAGTTTACTTTTGAAGCTCGTTAATGCTGGTTACTATCCAGCTATATTGGTGAGTTCAAAAAAGGTTTTTCCATTAAACATTGACAAATGAATTATTTTTTAGGCTGCAGAAAAAGCACTTAATTTGACTGAAATTTTGCCACATTTAAAGGAGCTACACAATGCTTTAACTTTTTTATGCGGATATAACAAAACTAAAGGATTATGTTCGGCTGTTTTGTTTTTTCTCACAGGCTCTGACGAGTCGGAAATCACTTTGGTACGATACTGTTCATTGATTATATCTATATTTATCAAAATAAATCTCTATTTCCCTTTGTCATAGCATAACGCGTGAACGGATGGAATAATTTCGGTAACTATATATATTTGTTGTGATTATTATTGTCAGGAGAAAATTCTTATTAAAGAGAAAATTAAGAAGTTTGGGCGGAACATTAGAAAATTTTATATAACTGTCAGTTGTTTGAAATAACTGTCAGCGATTGGCAGAATGCGCGCTGCAAATGTTGTTTAATACAGATGGATTGGATAAAATACGTTAAAGCATTTTTTTCAGCATAGCATTATTGTATTTTGTTCGTTTGGATGCAATTCTACCTAAAAAAAGTTATTCCAGATTGTAACCATGGGGCGGACGACTGTCGGACATTTTGTTCGACGATAAAAAATAACTTTTCAAGTTTTCTGCCATGCATTAGGAACTGCAGTATTATTCTGCCAATTGCACAGTACTGCTTCTTTTTTTATGTAGAATATGTGGTAAAAAAATGAATCTTGCCAAAATGATTAAAAAAAAATTTAAATGTCAAGCGTTCTGTCACTAGTTAGGAACTGGAAAATTGTTCTGCCAATATGATTCAGGAACTAGTCAAAGCATACATAATTAACTGTCAAAAATTCAGCTTTGCCAAAACTGTTTAAAAAAAAGAATTTTTATTTCAACTTGATGGGGTGTTTTACCCACCTAGGAACTAGCGCCGGCGCGGCAGAATTTCCATTCAGTATTCTCGGGGGGTTAATAAGAGCGTTTAAATACCTAATTTCCATGCCAAAATTATAACCCCAAATCTTCACTGGCTCTTAGACTATTAAGACAACATCTCTTGGGTCAGCTAGTATATTGATAAACTCCATAAGGAAAGAAATGAAATTTGTTTATTTTAGGAAAATATAAAAAAATATTTCAAGTCGTTTCCAGCAGGAATATCCGTCAAGGAACTCAATCACTTTCTACAATTCAAGATTACAGGTGAAATTTTAATTATAAAGAGTATTGTATAATAAACGTATATTTTTTATAAATTTAGGCAACTTCGCACCCTACAGCTATGGAAAAAAAGATAACCTAGATATTTACAACAGTACCACCCCACCACCGTACAACCTTTCCGCTGTATCAGTACCCGTAGGATTATACTATGGAAAAAATGATCTGATAGTATCAATAAATGTAAGTACTTTCTTTTATTCCTACAAGCAAGTTTGATGAAGCCGAATGGCTTCTAAATAAACTCAAAAACTTCACTTTAAGTTAAAAATTTAAGGAGTAAAATCGTCTGAGCAAACATTGCTGGTTCAGTTTTTCGTACTCTTTCCAAATTTGAAAACAGATATTTAAAATTTTAATATACTGGGTGTTCTTTCATAACACAATCACTTTCAAAATTTTTGTTATTAGTAATGGGTTCAATTGGCCAAAGGAATGAGCAGAATCGTCCTGGCTAAAGAGATCGTAAGACCCAATAAATGAATTATTTTCAGAACCGCCTCTATGAGCTCTACTTTCCTTTCCTAGTATAATTCTGGGTCGCCTTGTGGTTGGCCAAATAGCTTATTTAACGCATAATCCGTTGTATAGTTCACTGGAGCATGACTACTGAACAGTCATAAAACCTGATTCCTGCTAAGTGTAAGCAGTTCCCCTGTAGGTTTCAGGAATAGTTCTTTCATAGAAGTTTTCCAAGGCATTTGTCTTGGGGTGTACATCTCGTAATTTTATGCTGCTTCCTGATTCAGTTCTTTACAGATCCGCATACTACGGTTTTTGGTTTATCTCTGATACTCTTTTTTATTACATTTGATATCCTGGTTAACGTCCTCAGTTCATAGCAAAATAAAAGTGGATATTTGTGATCTAACTATTCTTTTTTTCAGGATATTGATCGGTTGGTGAACGTTTTACCAAATGTAATAGATAACCATGCTATCGAATACGCCCAATTCAATCACATAGGTTTTTTACTGGCTAATGACGTGGATATTTTCGCAAACTATTATATAATCAACACTCTCAACAGTTACAATAACAAAGATAACATGGAGTCCACAACAAAATCAACTTCAACTGTTCCACCCCCTACACAAACTACATCCACCACCACCAACACACCGGCAGGAGCTAAAGGAGTTGGATCCTTCGGATTTTTAACCATGATTTCAATAGTTGCCGCTACCGTATATTGTCAGAAATATATGTGAGCTCATCTCAATATTGTAATACTGGAATAATAATATAGGAGATCCTATCTTTTATTTTCATTCTTACTTTGTTTATCAAAAATACATCAATAAACTGAAATTTTCGGTTTTTTTTCCTAACATTTTCTAAATTTCGCCGCTGCAGCACTTCGATCCACAATCCGTACATACGTATTGTGTTCCTTCATATATGTTAAGAAGCCACAGACCCTATTACGGCACTGCTTATCAAATACCACCGACGACTAAGAATCCTGTCGACTGCGAAGTACGCGTTGTTTTCCGCTTTCTTGGTGCTTAAGGCGTGAAGGCAGCTAAAATTATTCGTACGATCTGTAAAGCTTATGAAGAAAACATTATGAATGATGGAATCAGAGACTACGGAATGGTAATGAACTGGGTCAGAATTTTTAAAGATGGTCACAGCAATATTCATGACGAGAAACGTATTACTGACAAATTGATACAAAAACAAGGAGGAAAGTTGAAAGAGCCAGCCACTTAACCATCTCTTTGTTATTCCCGGAATTTCCTCATGTTTTAAGAAGTGTTCGGAAAGTGTTCTTAAGATTGATACCAAACGTGTTGACGGAGGAGCACAAAAGCTAAGGATTAGGCAGTGCTTTGATATTGTTAGCGAGAAAAATTGTCAAAGGCGGGTAGTTTACGCTCCGCCAGAATCATAGCAGCATCCATCAAATGGCAGCATCCAACATCCCCCAAAAAAGTGGAATTTAAACAATTCCAACGAAAAAAGTCATGAGTACCGTGTTATGGGACATGAAGGATGTGCTTCTGTTTAACCTTTTGCTACAAGAGGACGCGATACAATTCGAAAGTTACTGTTAGACGTATAGAGCAGATCATAACAGAAGATTCATCAAGCTGAGTAGAGGATAGTCAACCAAACTTAAGGTTTCATCCTATCGTATTGATGGGAACAGCTTGATCATCCTACATACAGCCCAGATCTATATCTAACGCTCGTACGTCCGTGTTATGATAAACAAGATATCGTCATAACGACTGTGGATCAATGGCTGTACAATCAATCGACACACATCACAAGCTTGTTCTTTGACATAAATCAATCACTAATGGAGGTAATTATGTAGATAAGTGAATTAAAATACAGACTTTAAGGTAAAATCACAATAAAATCTTCCCTACAACAAATTAAATGATAAATGCATTTTTTTCAGTTTAATTTCGATGAAGGAGATCTACATAATATACTGAATTAAAGAGTTGTTAAGCAAAAACAAGGCAGCAATGAGAAAGATTAATTATAAGGCTTTAAAGAAGGTTACGAAAACAAGAGCCGGCACTTATTTGTACTTGCCATTGAGAGTTAACCATAAATCAGCGTCACAAGATCCTTATTTTAGAACAGGCTTCAATTTAAGACGATACTGAAAAAAATTACACAAACTTTTTCGAAAAAATTTGTTTAATTTGGCATGAGTGAAGCTGGAATTACAGTATGACGGACTGCAAACGCAGGTTTATGGTTAGTGGGTCTATCAGACCCTCAACTGCGACTCTCTCTCTCTCTCTGAATGTCACATCATATTTTCGTTTAAGCAAATTGGGTTCCCTTACCCCACCTGAAAAAAAAACACGCTCCTGATTTTTTAAATACATATCTTGTTCCTTCCGTCATCCCTCAATTTAATTTATTTTTCTACCAAACATTTTTATCTTCGCCTTGTCGGATAAATTTAATAAGCCCTTTAATATATGTTCACGTTGGTGGAAACTTAGACACGACCAAACAACGGAATTGTAGGAAGGCTTTTTGAATGCATAGTATATACACACAACCAAATATTGATTTTTTTTCTGGGATGAAGAGTCATGATGTTGCACGGCTTGTTTTAGTCTCTGATGAATATTTGATGTTTTTCTGAGTAGGTAATTTATGCTAGTCATGTGTCTTTTTATTAAATTTCCACAATAAAATATGAAAAGTTTGAAGTTTATGAAGATATTAAAACCTAACATCAGGGAAACGTTCTATGAAAATTGGTTTTGAAACATATAGGAGTGTATTAATTTTCATGGAGGATATTTTGAATTGCAATATATTCATTTTTGATGACAATTCGATTAGACGTTTACCTAAGTTGAAGTCTGCAGATATCCTAAAATTCCTCAGGGAAATGGGACTGAAGTAGCTAAATCCCATACTAATTATGGGTACTGATTATATGACGCCGACCACATCACTAGAAAAACCCTTAAACATCGAAATAGATTGGAAAGGAGAATTCAAGGAAACACCCAAACAAGAAATAGTTTGGTTCCAAATCGGACACTGGTACAGGCGCTGAAATATACGGTCAACCCCCAGATGTGACATTAGTTATTCACTGGGTGTAAATATCACTGTATTCCAAGCAGAAATCTACGCAATTGACTCATGTCTGAGAGAAAACATAAGGAAGGGATACAGCGGTAAAAACATTCTTATCTGCTCAGACAGTCAAGCGTCAATCAAAGCACTTAATAGTAGTACAATAAAATCCAAACTTGTATGGGAGTGGTTAGAAAACCTCAAAAAACTCAGTGCCACAAATAAGGTAACCCTGAAATGGGTGCCAGGTCACTAGGGTATTGAAGGAAATGAAAAAGCAGACGCCCTAGCACGAGAAGGATCGGCAACCAGCTACACCGGCCCTGAGCCGGCAACCAGTGTAACAAAGGCTTCGGTAAGAACCACATTAAACCAGTGGCTGCACAAACAACACCTCAAATACTGGCAAACAATTCCTAAGCTCAAACACAGTAAACTGATGGTTAAACAACCCATACCAAAACTTACTGAAGAAATCCTAAAGATAGAGATAGATAGAGATAGAGATATCAGGCTGGTAACCGGCCTTATAACCGGACACTGCGGCCTGAGAAAGCACCTTCACACAATGGGGATCTTCCAAGAAGAACCTATGTGTAGATTATGTGGTGAAGAGGACGAAACAGCCACCCACATCATTTTCGAATGTGAGGCTCTACGTTGTGAAAGTGTAGACAAATAGGGTCGGATGACCCTATATCCAACCTCACCAAAAGAGATACTGTGAAGGGACTTCTAGATCCCATCAAGGTCACAAATCGGACTAGCAGACAGACAGGACAATACAATAAGCCAACGGCTGCAGTGTTGGGGCCCACTAACCCGGCCTGTTTCGTCTGTTTACCAACCAACCAGCTACTAGTCTCTGAGACGTTTCTCAAGAACTAAGTAGAAGTATAAGGGGGCACAATAGATCTTTTAGGTCTCAGTGAATATCACCCCATCATACATACATTCACATGTAATGCCTCAAAGGCAACAAAGGCTCTCTGGACGTACCGAGGGTTTTTTGGGAAAACATGGGGTCTGAACCTAAAATGATCTAACACTTGTCAGACCAATTATTACCTATACTGGAACAAAACGCAGCCTTAGAGGTAATGCTATCCTTCCTCCAATACATCTACATATACGAAGGATCGCTCCGGAAAATGTTTCTAAGCAAATTCTGAACAAATTTTTAAACCCTTTAATCTAACGAGACATCTTGAGTTACAGAAAGTGGGAGCAGCACAATCCACAAACTTCATGTTTGCGAAACACGCTTTCGAAATCTCGCTAAACGTTGTTTAATTATCAACGAGCATGAGCTAACACAAAACGAAGAGGTGAAGTTATTAAACTAATGGGCCAAAAAAAAACGAATGAGTAAATTTTTATTGTTCAAATTATTAACTGTTCTTTAGCTCGAAAAGCTGTCAACCTAAAAACGGAACACCAAAATATATCCTAAATTCACCCAGTAAAATAGGCACTTCTCGTTTTAAAAAGATTATAAGATCACTTCCGGACTTGTCTAGAGTCGTAATAAAACCAAAAAGAACGGTAGAGTTAATCGGTCAATAAATAAAAACATTTTTTATTTGTCGCTTTACTGAAAATTATGATAAAAAAAAACAAAAATGCCTTACAAAAAAGGCGTTTTTGTTGCCAGTTTATTTAGTTACAGCGTTCATTACTGCATGGCACTGGCGTACATTGCAAAATTCCTTAAAGGGTGAGAAAAGAATACATTTTTGAGGGTTTTCTAGAATTACGACTGGAGAAAATATGTTCCGCAGTCCCAAACTAAGTAGAAGTAAGGGGACAGAATAGATCGCTTAGGTCTCGGTGAATGTCACCACATCATACATACAGACAAACGTATTCCATCCAACCAATTTGCTGTGATTGGACCTTTTAAACATTATATCGTACCGCCAATGTACAAACAGGTTACAAAAACATTTTTATTCACAAGTTCACTATAAAGCTGTCTAGTAGAATTACGTGGAATGTCGCGAGGTTTGTGTTTTATGATTGGGCCACGACCTCAGGCTGTCTGAAAACGTTGCGTGTGATGTATGACAAAAAGATGCATAGCCTTGAAGCTGTGAGGTTTCTCGTTTAGTTCATTCTTTTGTTTTTTTTTCGTTTTTAGAGATATAAAGTTGTTCCTTAGGGAGAAGTCGATTATTTACTCGTCTAAATAAAAAGAGCATTTATGTTTATGACGTTTAAAAGCATTGCTTTATACTGTGTGGCATTATTGAAACCAAAATGTAAAAATCGTTGTGAAGAAGAAGAAACAGAGTAGCAAAATTGCATAAGTTGGAGGCCGTGCCTTGGGAATGGTTTTGACCTTTACACGACACGCTACCATAGATCGTAGGGTATTTCAGAAGTCTGTGATCTGTCATGGTACTCTTGCTCTTTAGTGAAATTCTCATGATCGACCAGTCCTCGGTACAGATAATAAAGAGTGTTTGGATTTAAACTCGAATACTCACTCTAGGATCAAAGAAACTACCAAACAGTAAGTCGCCTGATGCTACAATGCAGGTAAAAGATATGTAGGATTAAGGGACAGGTTTGGACTGTACAGATAAAAGTTGCCAAGAGGCAGACCGTGCTTCAGGGACAAAGAAGCAAGGAGGGGCGGTCTCCTTGTTAGAGGGTGCAGCTCTGGCGCTCAAAAAAAAAACTGGAGGGATAACAGGAATAGTTGAAATTAAAATACAAAAAATTACAAAGGCAGACTCAAAAAGAGCTGGTCAGAGGTGTGAAAAAGGGTCTTGTAGAGAATTATATCGGCTGACTGAAGTTTTTTGCTACTTTTCGGTTATCTATGGAGTATTAATTTTTGGTGTTTGGCAGGGAATTATTATATTTTTATTTATTTAAAGAACTACACACAACATAAAAAGTAATGTTAGGATTAACGTTGTCAGTGAACAGACAATAATAAAAAAGCTGGATTAAAATTTGATTTCTTGTGCTGTTTTGTATTTGTTTTGTCGATATAACGGCGTATTGTGAATATATGCATTTTCGATATTAAAAACCATACGAGGTACCAATCATAAGTAATCTGTTATATATTTTGTTTGTTCAACCGATAGATTTGAATCATATATTCAGAATTATCAAGTTATATTTCGGAGTTTAATACCTTCAAAACATTAGTATTCTAGTGAAAAGAAATGTGAGTGGGTAATTAAAAAATCGGTCACAACTATGAGCTTGAGTAGTTCTTAATTATTTTATTACCAATTACTTTACATTTCCTCGTTTTTAGTCCGTTTATATTAATTATAGCTTTGTTAAGCAGTCCGTGGTTTCTTTTATGAATTATTTTATTCTTGGTGGTTTTTACGCTGTCAATTTGGGCAAATTTGGCAAACATGGGGATTGTTCAACGAAAGGAAAAGTATGTTTTCTGTATGCTCCTTGTGGTGTATTAATTACTCTTTTTTGTTTTTGTTTTTATATTTTCATTTCAACGTTTCGTTAGTTTTCAAAATTTTAGTCCCCATCTGACACTACGAAAAAATTTGACAACTAAACAATCAATATTTTGAATTTTAAGACTGCAAAAAGTTTGTTGTAAAATTCTTTTAAGGTCCATTCATAGTAGATCATATCCTTGGTAAAATGTGAAATATTATATTTTATTGTATAGCATTCTTACAATATTACAGTCTACTAGGAATGAGATCCATTGAAGTGGACGCTCCAGGAACGGTTGTGTTGGGATGGCGCTTTTATCTTATTTCTTTTGTGTATGATTATTTTTGTTTTTAAAATATGTCTAAATCAGTTTTGTGATTTTGTGTATTGAAGAATGTGTATCGATTAACAACAATTCCAATTATAAATCATAAGAAAACCTGGATAAAACTTAAAGGTGCGTCCTCACCGAGTCGACACTGTCGATCGACAGTGTGTACGTTGCAATCGACGGTGTCGATCGACAAAATAAATCGATCGACATGTCGAATTGTTTTCCATCGACTGTCGGTAAACATGAAAAAGCAGTCGATCGACTTTAGTGTGTGGACGTGTTTTCGACAAATTGAGTACTTAGTGGCGTCTTGACGTTTACGTTGACATCGTAGTCGTGTATTTTCTTAGAAAATGGAATCAGAACAAGACAAAGTCATAGCTTTTATTGAGGCATACCAATTTAAATTCAAATCTATGGGATTCCAAAGCTAAAAACTACAAAAACAGGAACATGAGGCACAAGCAACTATGGCATCTTCGTCAGACATGTTGATTAGCCTAATCGACAACATTTCTGTCAACTCTGGTGTGAACGGATGCAGTTTTGTCGATTTGTTGATCGACCATGTCGATCGACTGTCGACTTGGTGCGGACGCAGCTTATGATACTATCCTGATAACGCAGCTAATTGGTTATTGAAACTCTTTTCAACTTTGGTAACCACTGGTAAAAACTTGACGCTACCAAAACGTTGAAATGAAAAAATATTTTGGTTTAATTTCACAAGAAAATAAACAAAAAAAAACACAGTATGTTGTATATAGTTTATGGAACTGATATTAAATCCGGTATGTATCATTTGAAATAAGCGAGAAAATCATGTTTGTGAGTTTTGAGTTATCCTGTATACAAACTGAAAGCTAACAAAAATGTGAAAAATTTCAGAAAATTTTGACAGGCATGGAAATCCTACTAATTTCGAATCTATCCTCGTACATACAATTCGAGTAAAACTCCCTATTGCTTTTTTTTCCAAAGCGAACAGGTTTTCAATTTGTGTTTATGGTGTAGTTTACAAAGTTTTGAAGTAGAAAATGATACTCCAGAGCTATTATTCGGTCTAGTTCAACTCCAATCACGAAAGTAATTACAAATTTATCTTATCTTTTATCAGAAAAGTCGATTTGCAAACCAATTAACTTTACCTCCAAGTGGCCCGGGGTATAAAACTTCAAGCCGTTGCTACTGGATATATAATATATATGTTATAAATTCGAGTTACACAAGTTAAAGGTTAAAAGTTTATTTGTATGTTGTATATTTATTATTATATTCAAATTTATATTTTAGATCGGAAAATTTTGTCAAAATAAATTATTAGGCATAAGGAAAGAAAACCACCTCTTCACTTCTTAGAAATCAGACAACCTGGGACATGCCACAAGATGGTGTGATGAAAAGTATAACTTTTCAAAGAAATTCGTTACGGAATTAAGCAACAAGAAGGAATAGGATCCAAATACCATTACCAGACTTGGAAAGAATGCCATTCAATGGTACACAGACAGCTCAAAAGCAATAGAAGGAACTGGGATAAGAGTGTACGGGCCCGGCACCAAACACTCTGAAAGCTTGGGAAAAACCCCAAGTATCTTTCAAGCGGAAATTCACGCAATAAGAAACTGTGCCCAGTTCAATATTGACAAAGGATATAGAAGGCAAAGGATTATCATAATGTCTGATAGTCAAGCAGCCATTAAAGCGCTGAGTTGTTGTGTAATCAGTTCAAAAATGGTGTGGGAATGCCTAGGCAAACTTAATGAACTAGGCGAGAACAATATAGTCACCTTACTGTGGATTCCAGGACACACTGGAATAGAAGGAAACGAAATAGCAGATGAACTAGCGAAGAGGGGGACTGAAAAACTCTTTTGGGGGTCGGAACTTTTTTGCGGAATCAGCTCCAATGTAATATTGGAAGAAATAGGTAAAGCCGAAGAAAAGAGAAGATCTGACAATTGGAAAGATTTAGTAGGGCTTAGGCAATCAAAGATTCTTCTGGGTGACTACAACCTGTTGAGATCAAATGAATGCATAAGTCAAAGCAAAACTGCACTAAGAGTTTTAACAGGAATCCTAACGGGACATTGTCGCCTGAATGGGCACCTTAAAAAGCTCAAAATAGTGGAGGAAGAAGATTGTAGGTTTTGTAGAGTGGAAGAATCCTCCATCCACATACTTGCGAACTGCACAGCAATTCAGAATCCTAGGGCACAGCACCTGGGAGACTACTGGATAGAAGAGGGACAGTTACCTAAGTTGAAGCCTGCAGATATCCTAAAATTCCTCGGGGAAATAGGACTAAAGGAGCTACTAGTCTCTGAGACTTTCCTCAGGAACTAAGTAGAAGTAAGGGGGCACAATAGATCTTTTAGATCTCAGTGAATGTTACCCCAAAATACATACATATATACATACATACAAAGCTAAAAAGGGCTCTTGGAAGAACAATTCACTAGGACATGCTTCAACAATACCACAACCAGAGGTGGTAGCAAAAAACTAGCTCAACTTCAACGCACTAGGGCTGCGGCTAATAATTTGAGTAGTGTAGTTAAGAATATGAACCAATGTGGATTATTGTGAAGTAGGCAAAGGGTTGTGTGCCGTGGCGTGGTGAAATATATCTTGGGTGTATATTTGAAAAAACTAACGTGGCTCCTGAATTTTTCTCGAATATAGCGTATCAGGATTTTTCCAAAAATATGGCATTGTTTCTTTTAGAATTACCATCATTCATGAAAACTTTTCTTTTCCATCCTAAAAGATATCTGGAACTTTACAATAGAAGCACTATCTTCAAAATTTGGAGCACAAGAGGGACGTTATTGAGTGCAACATGTTTGACACGAAAATATTTCTCAATCTATCAATAAATATTCTGTATATGATATATTTGACAGTGACAACTCTATGAAGATTTTTTATTAAATGAAAAACTTCAAAAAGTTATCCAACTAATTCAAATTTAAAGCGAAAGTTTTCCAATAAAAAGTGTTAAGAGTGAAACACGCGAGAATTGAAAAGTAAAACAAGAGGCGCATATCTAAAAAGTCAAAAAGTTTGTATTGGCGAAGAGTTATTGAACTCGGTAACTTCGAATCTGAAAAATCAGAAAAGCAAAAAGTTTCCCTTTGGTAACCTTCACAGCTAACACGATTTTCCTGTAACGTCAAGTATTTAGTTGTTGAGTTGTTTTTACGAGCGATCTTATTGTTGTTTTCTATCGAAAAATTTATACATTGTGGATTCAATTCAACACAAATATAATGAGCTAATTTTAAACAGTTTTTCTTTTCAGCTAATTATATTTGAAGAAAGCGAGGGTGTCGCAAGTTGTTTTATCGAAATGCAAACTCCATCTCACTAAACTTTACTTAATATAATATTACTGCATCTCTAAACTAACATATATTACTGACTATCTCGTTACCCTCAACATTTATTATTCATATTCAAAGATAAAATAAGTGTGGTGATTATATTTGAAACTTTTGGATAAAAACATTACAAAAGCTCAATTTTTTGGTAAAATATACTCTTGCAGTGGAAGGCCGAATAGACCTACTCATCAGGAACCCAAATATATTTGAGATGTCAGAGTAGATGATGTAGCAGCATAATCAAAATGTCTTCTTCATGCTCTAACATTATCTGGAAGATCTTTTGAAAAATCGGTGTCAATAAAATGTTTATTAGGTTAAGGGAGTATTAAGATTGAATATCTACCATATTTTGTATGGGGTATGTCAAAGTTTTAATCTAGGTCCTTTCCTGTTCGACATGTGGAGATATTTCGTGAAATTGTCGAAAACAATGATATCACACATTACAAAGTAATAACAAGTGTTCAGTCAGTTCAGTGTGTGGTAATGTCAAATTCTTCTAAGTATGATTTATATGATGATGATTATATTGTTGAACAAAATGTGCTTGAGAGACCGTGTGTAGTTACAGATTTAAGAAACTATATATTACGACTAAATCGAATAAGTAAATAATTAAATAAATGAGCATATGATACTAGAGTGGAACTGTTATTTGACGCATTTGAGTCATTAAAAAAAAACCAAATAAAAGTGTAAAATGTTAGTCACTTCCACGCGAAGCCGATAAACGAAGAAGAAAATAAATGTGTGGCGTGTCAAGTGAAACAATTTCCAGATCTTGATAATACAGGAAACGCCATCGACTACCAGATAGTTCGACTCGATAAAGCAGGTATCTTTCTCGCGGAATCGAATCATTCGGTCCACGGACATCAACTTGCATAAAATATATCAAAGGCGCCTCTCAAGCACACGTCATTAACCTAATGAGCTTACTTCGGCCCTCTTTCTGGAAAATTTCTACTTTGGTAACTCCCGTTTCATGCGTTGTGGCTACACTGACGCCAACGTCAATATTAACTATAATAATAATAATATTATAAATAACACTTACCAGCATCGTGTCGAAATCTGCAAAAGAAAATAATTTATATTAAAACTTGAGAATAAAAACAAAAACATTGTTCTAATTGATATTTTGAGGCAACACATCTATTCAACTTTTGAAATAACGTGAAAAATATTGAAAATATTTAAAAATAATACAATTATTGTTTATAATAGTAAACAAACATTATCCCACGACACCTGTTTTACAAGAAAAAATTAATATCATTGCTTAAAATGAATAAAAGTTTTGTAAATTGTTCACATAAGAAGTTAGACTTGATGCATATCGAGGAACATTTCTCCGTTTCCTGGTATAAACAAGGGTCCAGTCATAGAATACAAAATTTAACATATTCCACCCTTTTTTACCTCTGCCAAATCAACTTGCAACACTTCACTTACGTATTTATTTGTTTTTTCGTTCATCATGATAGCTACTGCACAATTCAGCAAGTCCCATTTACAATGTTCTTATTTTTACTTAAAAAGCAGTGGAGGCGATAAGGATTAAGGGGTCCCCATAAATGTTGGAATAAAATTTGTCGATATCAGGATCTCACCTATGATGCTGAATCGTTCGATGCACAGTGAAGTTAGCCTATGTATGTGTGACGTGGAAGTGATTGTTTGATTCCATGGGCCTGCTTAAATCACATTAATGTATTATACATATTGTATTATGATAATTTTCTTATTTAATTAAGAATCATTTTTAATGCCTACGCAGTAAAAGTGTTTCTCCACGACTATATAACAATGCACAAATTATTTTTACATATTTAGTTGTATAATGATATAAATTATTCACACCAGTGAAAAATGAAACAGAATTCACTCTCGTTAGCCTATCACATTCTATGATTATCAGAATTCACGCTAAAATGAACAAATCAAATTGTCTCTTTTAAAACGTCAAATATCTAACTAGGTAAATCGCTTCTGACAGCGCGTCGTTTGAAACGTCAAAAAATTTAAATAATCTTAATTTTACTATATATAAAGAACAAAATGGACAACAGTAGCGATAGTGAAGATTTAATATGTTTAATTACGTATATTTATGTTATCTCTATTATTATTTCTAATAATGTGATAATTTCATTAAAAAATTGTAACACTGTTCTCTCCTCTAGAGACTCTCTCAAGGGTGGATCGACTCCATGTGAGTGTCACACTAGGTTTGCCAGAGGGTTGACAGACTATAAGAACTTAGGGCGCCACTACCTTTTTTGACATCGACGAAAGAAAATGAATTTAACTTAATCTATGTAAAAAACAAAACTAAGTTGAGAAAGGTAGGAACACCTTGTAGAATTTAATTAAAAAATTAAGTTAAAAGTTTACGTTAACCCGGATACGATACCTTACAGCTCTTAAAGCTGGGTAGACAAGAAATTAAAAAAAGATTCAAAATATTAACTTTATTCTGCCATTGAGGAAAAGTAAGAATGGAGAAAAGAATGAAGCCTACACTTTATGTAGGTACTTAGCTTAGAAGAGGACTGATAGAAACAAAATAAGCGAAAGATGACTTGAGGTTAGAGATGTCTTGAAATTGAAGTTAGAGATGTCTTGAGAAATTGAAGGTAGAGATGTCTTGAAAAATTGAAGTTAGAGATGCCTAGGGGTATCCTAGTGGTTAGAGATGTCTTGAAATGTATCTCAACAGTGTATCCTGGCATGTAACGGTATCCTCCTAGCAGTGTATCCTGGCATGTAACGGTATCCTCCTAGCAGCTGTGCCTACCACAGCAATTTAAGGTAAAACTTAAAAGTAAAATTGGAGAGACGATTAGGTATGTGTTTACTGTAAGACTGTCGGTAACGGGAAGAAAGGGCGATCGTTTTCAAAATGGAATCGGCAGTTGACATAATATGTCAATTGTCTTAACGGTCAACGAGAGTAGGAGAAATTTAGATCACAGCACTACATTGGAGGGGTTACTATGACGGCGAGCGGTAATAAGGGAATTTATTTTGTAAATTCGAAACAGGCCGATAGACATGTTACAAAATGTAAATGTTTCTATTAAAAATATGAGCAACCTATATTGACGTTCCTCACATTTCAATAAATAAATGTGGTGGAGATGGTTGACTTTTGCGCGATCGATCTTCGATTCCCGATGGAAACATAGTCGTGGGGTCTTTAATTCAATTGTTGGAACTATACTTCTATGATCGATAAATTTCACCTAAACTGATGTTTAATGTCAATCGGATAAGAATATTATTTTTTGTTAGGAACTGTTGATCTTATGACGTTTGCCGTAAGAGCAGCATAAAATAAATTTTCATGAAACATTTTATCTCAACTTACATTGAAAATACGAACATTCCCGTTGGGAAAAATAGAAAATGTGTATAATTTACATAAGCTAAGTGCAAGATATTTCTGAAAAGAGAACAAAGTTTCCAGCGTGCTACTTTTTAAATAGAAAATCTAAACTAATTTATGTTTCTGTGTGTACAAAACAAAGCAGAAAGTTTACCAAGTGTATCCATAATTAAATTCTTAACTTTTTGCAATGCTAATCTGTAGTATTACATTAAAAAATTAGCTCGTAACCTTTTTTTTCTGCTATGGTAGCCATGATTAAAGATATATAGTGTTTCCAGACTAAGCGGGGAGTTTGTATAAAATACCCACCTTAGGCCATTTTACCATTCGAGGTTCTGAATTATTATCTTGGGAGGGCATTCTTCTTGATATATGGAGAGTGTTTAAAAAAACACCATGGTCAGCTGAAATATATGTATTACGCGGATATGGCTATTTATACAGGCTATTTCACGACGAGCTTAAAATATATATAGTGGAGACTAGTAACTCGATTTTTATAAAAAAGTTTCTTTGTTGATTTATTATTTGACATTTTCATATCAATATGATAATGAATTAATTATTTATTTAAATAACATAAGTGCTGAATTCTTTTATCTTATTTTGATATCATAACAGTACATACATAAATAACTCAAGACATTGAACACATTTTTTTTCTTGTTACACCCTATATAACTGTTACTTATACAGTTGGAAATCGACGTTTGCGGATTTTCCTACGACGTGTAACAAGAAGGTGATCTGTATCTGTAGAGTAGGGAGGGGGAGCTAGGCCCACAGCACTTATTAGGCCACATGGGACCCCTGTCCTTTCCAGGAAGGTGGACAGATGGACAGATCACTAGGAGACATCTCCTTTATATCGGCAGGTGTAGGCCAAGACTCACCGAACACACACTCTCTTATTGACGATAACTACGGGCACTCGCATAAGACATGCCTGACAGATTCATATTCCTGTTCACACATCCTGCATAGAGGTGTGTCCACTAGCCCCATTGTATGGCGCTGTTTCCTTAATTGTCAGTGACCAGTCAGAAATCCTTCCATTAAACGTAAATTTTTCCTGGTCATCGCCAAATATTTTTTCGACTCCAGCTTCCCAGGGTCGCCCAGGGTAATCCTGGCAAGACTGTATTGCTTGATTTCATTCCATCTCTTTAGATATTAAGCATGGGTGCAATTGTCGAATTCGTCAGGCCGTAGGTGTCGCCGGGTCCAAGAGTTCTTAGTTCAGCCGCTTCCCTGGCTAGAGAATCGGCAATTCGGTTACCTTTGCTCCTGTTGTGCCCTTTTACCCACCTCAGGATGATATTGTTTACTACCGAGGCTTTAGCTAAATCTCGATGGCACTCTAATACTAGCCCCGATGATACAAGTTGTCTGTTCAAGGCTAGTAGAGCTTGTCTGCTATCAGTGCAGATTATTATGTTTTTGCCAGAAATTCCTTTTCTGGTTAGTTCCTTTGTGGCAATTGAGATACCACCCAGTTCTGTTTGAACCACGCTGGTGTTTTTTCCCATTCCCCACTGAATCCTTAGGCTTAGTGATCTTGAGTAAATTCCACATCCTGGTTTTTGAGCCGTCTGTATATATGCGTAAGGAGATTATCATTTGAATTTTTTCAGGTGAGGTTGATGTTATGTCATTTCAGTTACCTCTCTCTCTAATCTAGAAACGGTATTTTCTTAATTGACACGCTGTAAACCTATAAGATACTATTTTAAAACGAACATTATAATTATGTGGAAGATAATTTTATATACCCTGGAACTATTTACGAATCGTATGTGAAATATTTGATAAGCTTTTTATGATATTTTTCCGTTTCTCGCTAGAATCTAATCACAAAAAGCTTTCAAGCAATTACAAATTTCTGAAAACTTGGTAGTGCCACTCTTTGAGCACAAAAATAAAATGAAAATGTCTGGAGGGTTGAAATCGTTTTACAAATATAAAATTTTATTTCGTTGGTTTTTACGGAACTGATGAAGCCTACATTTAATCAAAGTAAACAAACAATTTTGATAAAATGTACGTTCTCGTCCAAAACTAACGCAACAAAAAAATTCAAATCACACAAGATATTTTTGTGGAAAACCAAAGAATTGATTCAGAATATTCTTGACACCTTATTTCAGGAAGTTTAGTAAGTTTTGGTTGACAATAAGGCCTATTTCTCTCTTTTTCTATTTATTTTGGAATCTGCACCCAAAAATTAAACATGAACACTTGAAAAATTGTTAAAAACCAAAAAAATTGTTGGTCTCGATTAAATGATCTATAAAACTCAGCAGTTTAAGAGCCTCTTTTGTATTCGAAGAAACTTTGAAAGAAGCTGTAACTGTTTTGTTGGAAAAAAAGAAACACCCAAAGATTTAAACGCATGTGAAACAAAAAATAATATCTGTTTTTTAAAAATGTTACAATTCACACCTAGCCCACTATTATTTAATTTGATTTATATTAGAAATTACAACAAATAATTTCAAAATTTGTTATTCAAATACCAATTAAACCATATCTCTCGTACGGTCACTCTATCTGTTATTACGAACAATATTTTGTTTAATGCTTTGACGACCGCTCAACGGTTATTGACAAAAAAGCTTTTAATATTGAAATTATTAGCGAATAAATTCTAAAATAATTGCATGATCAAAAAAACAGAGATGGATCTTCCACAATTTCAAAAACGTTTTAAGCGATAGATCAATATATGATCAAAGCCCGAGGCTCAGCGCGCCGTAGAAGAATTTTCGTGATATTCGATAAATACTGAACGTTCCAATAATATTTGACCCATTTTAAACGTTTGAACTGAATTTCTTTCGACATACATTTTTTTATTTACTCTATATCCGCATTAACTTCTTATAGTCATTAGCGGCGTGATAATGAATAATTTGGTCTAATATTCTTTCGAGAATTTCTGTACCATATCATAGTTTCAGGACAACATCTGACTGGTGAAGGGAAACTTCAAGTAGGTTCACAAGGATTATATTATCACTTACATATATAGTGGGCTTTAACCGGATACTATTTAACCTAAACTTAATATTAACTGAACTGTCGGAATTACTACTTAATCTATTGCTCATATCGCTCATACTCTCTCTCTCATCTCATTAATATTAAATGTTAGGTAATTGAAACAGAAGTTCTCCTAATCATATTTAATATTCACATCCCAAACATTAAATATAAAATATGAGTCCTAAACAACTTCATGTTCGGTGAATATTTTAAAAAACAAATATAATTCGAATATTGAGCATAAACAATTCACTTTGTTCCTTTTGCAAAAGTGGAGGATTATACACGATATTTATTGTTTTTTTTTCTACACTCAAGTCAGCAGCGTGATCGTGTGAGGTGCACAAGTAAACCCACTTCAGAGGATTCATGTACCAGATTATAGATTCAGGACCTGACTGGTGGAAGGAAACTTCTAGCATGTTTTCTGATACGTTATTATCACGAAATACTACTTAATTAACTATTTTGCTCAAACTTAATATTACCTAAAAGTCAGAATTACTAGTTAATAATAACTACTAATCTCATACAGTCTCTCAACTTATTCATATTCAATAAATCTCAAATATTGAATTTCATGTAGCAACCTTACTGGCTAAACAAGCTCATGCTCGGTCAAAATTTTTAAGAACAGATATTATTTAAAATATAAATTCCTTTTATTCAAATTATTCATACTGTTGATTGTTAGAAGAGCTTCACCACAGTCAGTACATTTCAAATAATCAGTTTTGGAGAAGTATCACAGTGTATACCACTGTTTCGGTTTTTATTATAATTTGGATACCAGTTAAATTTATGTATCCTAGTGGTTGAATTTCAACTTTTTGATATCTATTATTTGGTAGCCAGTATGGTTTTTAGACAATTCGTCTGTGATGTGCTGTTCCATGCAATGATAACTTTAGATTTTATATTGTTTTTTATGCTACCAGTTATTTGGTATGGAGTTGTTCCTTCGTTACCTCGGATTCCGACATAGTATCCACAATGGAATCTTATAGATGAAGGTGATAAAATTCGTTTTTACTTGAGGAGCGATTGAATGTTAATGTACAGTTATTGGATTATTTGTACACAACTGTAGCGTTTTCAGAGGTGTTAAAGATGAAAGTAAATTTAGGAATATTTTTCTTATCAATGAAATGAAGCA
Source organism: Lochmaea capreae (assembly GCA_949126875.1). Taxonomy (NCBI): domain Eukaryota; kingdom Metazoa; phylum Arthropoda; class Insecta; order Coleoptera; family Chrysomelidae; genus Lochmaea; species Lochmaea capreae. The sequence goes on along the minus strand of OX421406.1, from coordinate 7,829,268 downwards.
AATAAATGTAAAATCAACTAATCTCAATGCTGATCCTATTTACTTTAGCTGAAAAATCAATAATAGAATGTTGTTAACTTTGTGAGGTGTTTACTAAAAAAAATGAATACATTTTATCTCAGTCCGCTCGTGTGTATCAATTGGAATCGTTTTAGGATAATTGCAGAAACGTTAGGATTAACAAATTTTGTTTGGTGGAGTAAAAGCAAATAACAATAATACATTTTTATAATTAATCACTTTGATCATTTAAATAAATATTTGTTGGCAGATCAATTAATTTTGTTCTGATTGACATATACGACTAAATTATTCAATAAATGCGTATATTCAACAATTTAGTATGAAATTGGGTTTTATTTTGTTATTCTCATCACCCTTATAGCACTGCGGCATACTGTAGTAAGTGAGGGTAATATCGGCTTTTCTTTTTCCTTCATTGAGTAATATACCCAGGATAATTTGCCCTGCTTATACTGGACAAATATCTTAGTCTTGCTTAGGCGGTGACTAGCATATCCGTAACCGTCACCGCGTACCATAAGCCTACGACATATTTTTTAAAGGGGATTAATTCATTTCTGAAAAATGTCCATTTACCATGGGCATACGATTGAATTTTCATTTGGGATTTTTAGTAGTATTCAATTTGTCCCAACTATTAATAAAACTATAACAGAAAACACCTTGTTTGGTAGTTAATTTAAAGTTTGAGGACTCAAATTACTAAATAACCGTTTAGAAATTTAGAAACCATTATCATTTAATGTAAAAGCTAATTCTTCTAAAGAAGCACTCAAAAACCCTAGTGAATCTATGAATTCAAAATTTCTATTAGTGTCTGAATCATCAAGGGTAAATAAAATATATTTTTCTTTATTAATGGGAAGTAGACTGATGTTTCCTTTTTTATGATTTTGAGATTATGAAATGACTATCGTATCCACTCAAATTATGAAAAATCACTGGCACAATAAAGTTTTTGAAAATTTAAATTACAGGCTTGGTATGCAAAATTTCTGAACGCTTTTTTCAATAGCTTCTGGAAGTTCAATATATGATGAGTCATTTCCAATATCATATTTATTAATATTTACTTCTGAAGAAATAATTTCATTTAATGCAAAACCAGGGTCTGTTTCTAGAAATTCTGATAATTTATTATTCATTTTATCTTTAGCCAACGCTCTATATCGGTTGATATGTCTATAACAGCATTTTTTGTTTTGAAATAATTAAAAGATAAAATTTCACTTTCGTCAGATTTTTTAATAAACTCCCTACAAAAGCAAACATTAACATTAACTTCCCTCATTTTATTTTTCAAGGTGAACTGACAATCATTCAAAAACTTGTCTAAGTCCTTATGAAATAAATTCTTTATAACCCGGGTTTTGATTATTCCTGCAAAACCGGAAACTACATTTTTCCATCTAACCCTATTTTTCATTTCACTACTTAACCCCATACCTACATGTTTCTTGAAAATTAGTTGTTTATAATTGAAATTTTTGGAGTTTATTATACAATTAATATATAATTTGTCATTTTTTCAGCCCTGACTGCATACATTTCAAAACATCAGACTTAAGAGTCTTACAAACAATCAATAAAGTCTGTAATATTGGAAATTAAGGCGTATCTTCTCTAATATTTCTTTTAAAAAGGATTGATGATGGCTTAAACTAATAGTGATGGCGATAGATGATGTGTCATCCTCTATGGCGGACTTTGAAGTTGTGAGAAGCAATAAACTTTTTTTAATATTAAACTTCAGTAGGACGCACCGAAATATATCATTAATTACATCAAATTGACAGAAATTGGATTTACGATTCACAAAAAATAATACACAAACATAAAACATCTATATTAATTTTAATCTTGAAATATTAAAAATTTTAATCCATTCTCACAAAATATCAACTCTGGATTGGAATTAATTGGTCATTCCACAGCGATATGCAGTAGAAGTTCAGCTAAAATTGAGCTCGATTAGTTCATGGAATACAACAGAGATATAAATAGATTTTAAATAGATAACCTTCTCAAACTACTCCGCTTAAAATGGTTTGAGTAGCATACAAATTTTCTGTGCTTCAGTGAAATTTGAGATTGATCTACTGCAATTTGCACCAATATGGGATGGGATCTATTTCAGAAAGAGGAATGGATCGCTGTAGACCGTGACCACCGATAAAAAAAAACACTAATCATTTATTTTCTCGATGCAATTGAATTTCTCTAACGTAACGAACACATCCATTGTTTGATCTCTCAAAAGTTAAGCATAAAGTTAAAAAGGTAATATATATTTTTCATTCTAAAGTAAGATAATCAATATTAATTTCGAAGAACAATTGAGTAGGTATACCATATTTTTTGTCTGTCCGTCTTCAGCAAACGCAAGAACACCTCACGTATGAAAAACATGTTGTGCCCATGCTTAAAATGCTTCGATCAATGGCTTCCTGTGGATTCAAATTCCATTCCTCTTCCAAGAGGTTTTCAATAGGATTCATGTCCGACGATCGAGGAATTTGTTTATCAGCCAACCTATTACTCACTCTCTGACCTGTGTGGTCGTGCACATACCAAAAATCTGACCAGGCCGCATAGGCGAATGATTCCTAAATGATGACAATGTATCCTTTATACAACATATGGACGTTCTGAAAGTACATAACCCTCCCCATTTCACCATTGTCAGACTAAACCTTTACCGTTCTGATATCTGACCGAAGTCCAAATCTAGGCTCATCCGTGTAGAGAGTACTACACTATTACATATTTTTCCTAGACCCGTTTGAGCAGTGTACTTCTTTTTTTTTCGGTGACCATTGTATTTCTATAAACGTAAACGCAACAAACAAAACTAACTAACTATATAATTATTCAACCCGCAAAACAAAATCCTAAAAGTTCCAGTTCTTTTTCTCAGGTACAGTAATTACTTGACTACAATTTATTTAGGAACTATTCAGCAAATGAGTAAGGCAACTGGCGATGAACAACGGGCGTGATTCCTCAAGCTAATGAGAACTTTGGCGCAACGAGAGTAAACAATGTTTTAATATCGGTTGTGACTATTATAACATCCTTGACAAATTCTTAAACTTGTACATATCTATTTATTGATATCTCGGGGTAATTATTCACTTGTGATCAACATGGACCAAACACCTGGTAAAAGTAGCGACAACATCAAAGAACGCACTTGATCAGCTTTCCCTCACTACTCTGCGTTATAATGAAAGAGTAGGGTTATTGAGCAAAACAACCCGAGCAGCAAACCAAAGCAAAGGACACGCATACATTGAGGAGATTGTGAATCCATTTTAGATATAATAACAGACTATAAGGCTACTAAACTTCTTACCGGTCGTAGATATGAGGCAGATATTTCTCACTATCGCGACTGACAAGATCAAAGCGAACAAGAGCTGAGTCCTTGCACACAGATAGGGCAAAGACTAGGGAAGGGACAGGAGCTATGGTATGGTGAAATGAGTAAAATAAGATGTTTCTTCTTAACTATGTATTGCAATGTGACAACATGAATAATACAGGACCAATACGTCTATTTCCTGTAATTTCAAAATATTCAAACAGAAAAAAAATATGTTGTAATTTATTATACCTTCTTTGCTTCACTCGGCCATTTTATATGAACATATCTTCACAGAATATTTTTGTCGGTACAATTCTTATATTGTTGCATGTTATCCTTTAAATACGCTTCATGATCAAAAAAATGTATATTAGAATAAACTAATAAATAGGAAGTAGGGCAATTCACATTATATTCAAAATTGATGAGATAATTAGGGGAAATCGTCATACGTGATTGGAGTCAAAGAAAGTTGATAAAATTTTCATTCATTTTTACAATATTCTTCCTTCCATGAGCTTTTAAATACTTAATATTATAATATCAAATGTTAATTGTTTACTTTTAAGTTCTAAGTATGCAGACAGGGCAAGAAAACCTTCGAAATCCCCCTTATGATACGACAGTTTCTTGGGATTTATTACCTTCCACACTGCTAACTATCATGCAATGTATTATAAAATTGGGCGGTGTTGTTAGGTATATTATTTTTTAAATTACTATATTTCACCAGTTAGACTGAGTAGTATTCACTACCGGTAATAATAAGACTAATAAAAAGAAATTAATTTCTGCAAACAACCTAGAGAAAACAAGATGTAAAATTAGCTGAGTAAAATGTAAAATGGGATTTTAAGAAAATGCTTAAATCTGCATAATTCTAGTCCTGCGAGGATCAGTTAGCAAAACCGCTTTCCAGCTTCTACCCTTTTGATATTTTTAGTGATTAACTTGCAATTTCAATTCACTCTCTGTGAGTATTTATCGTTTGAACTTCGAATCAATGTAAGTATTTACACAATGTTTGATTACCCCAAAAACTCTATTACTCGTCCAACTTTATATTTTTTTGCTTAGTATTGAAACAGATACAAAGAAATATAGATTCTCACAAATACTTATTCTATTTTGAATAAATCAGCTCGCCTCACGATTCAAAGAATAGAAAGAAAATCTCGTATACGTTTTGCATTATATGTAAACCAAGTGATAAACCAGTCGATTTTCAAACAAACCTAGCAAAATCCTCAACTGAATATTGTCACTTCCTTCTGATCCTTATTGATAGATTGAGCACCTGAATTCGTGACAAACTACCAAGCGTAACAACAAAATTATTTTCAAGGCACGAGTCAAAGAATTCAAATATGTTTCCTAGGAATTCGTAAAAGTGAGATTTGCATTCACAATATTTATTTAAATTTCACAAAAATTACAGTTTGGTTTGAATAAACAAAGTGTTGCAGAACTGTCCCCTGTATTGTGACAGTTGACCCAATTTAGAACAGTGGACGTGTCCATAAAGAAATTTTGCGGTCAGTATCTGCAACTATCAAGAAATCACTTGGAGAGCTTTTCCAGTCCAGTTAGACTGCATTTTTTCGTACAGGGCTCAAATTTGATGTCATGCATGTGCTAGTTGAGCTTGATTAATAGACGAATGCTAAATTGGAATGAGGTAGTAGCTTGTAGTCAGGGAGGAACGCTGGTGTGATACTCTAAGGAATCCAAAACTAACAAAAGACTACGAGCTAGAGTCCATGGTACTAAGCCTAGTTGCAGCGAAAATCTTTGTTATCGACACGTGTCTGCAAATGTACATTGAAAGATGGTACAGACGCCAAAACACCTTTATACTCTCTGACAGTCAGACAGCACGGAAATCCCAAGCATGCCCCTGGATCTGAGACTGCCTTGAAAAACTCTTGACCATAGTCAAACAGAATGATGTGACACTTAAGTGAAGAAAGCGACAGGTTCAGTGCACCTTAGCGAGGCACATGGACATATATAGGGTTGAGGGTTGAGCATGGAATGGAAAGAAACATTCTCACACATTTCCATCAAATGCGAAGCACTGACGCATTGGAGATAAGCTCCTGGGACTAAAGCGCCCAGGACATAAGGACAACTAGGCGGTACAACCAAGCTAACGATCCGAGGACACGAAAAGTTGACTGGATGTACTGAAATATATCAATCAACTAACCATGGCTTATGGAGGTTTTCAAATCGTAATTAAGGTCCACTTCTTCTGAGATATTCGACCCAACTGAGATACTGAACCATTATTACTTATGGGGGTAATAATTGTGGAACAAGAAAAACGAAAACCTAAAGTCACCGCCCTTGGAAACGGAGAAGAAAAAATATTAGCATAAGAAAGCGACACACTTTCATATGTGTTTTTCAAGATTATCCCTGTCTCTAAGCCCCTTTTGTAGAAAAGGAAAAGATTTGAGATTTACGTCGTTTGCTGTATGTAGTTGTTTGATTTTTATTTATTTTAGTGTAGTATACTATCTCTTAATAAAATGTTGATACATTTTGAAAAGAAACAACCTTTTTTGTAACTTCAAAATGAACTTTTTGCTATCAAACAGGTTGAATAAAAAATGTACCTTTGTCTTTTCGACAGTGGAAGCATATTATAACCCTAATTTTAACCTTTCAATGGTTTTTATTGTCTTATTAGGACCGAAACTCTTGATGGATGACTATTTTCCAAGCGTGAATGTGTTCTCGGCCCTTTGAAAAATTGCCATTGACTCTGACGAATGTTCCCACCACACTTTTAGAGCTCTTAATATATATTTTTTTTCCACTGACGCTGATTAATAATTTGCTGGTTTGTTTTGCGGTTATTTTTCATCATCATCCCGACTCTCGATAGATCTACACACAGAGAAAATCATCCAACAGTAAAAATTTTGTTTTTTCTACTTGACAGACCTAAAGTAGAAGTATCCGCAGAATTATATTTATTGTAAAGAATATTCCTTGGAACACCGAAGGGTAAATTTTGAGTAATGTGTCAAAAATTATTTTTTTGATATTTGATCGTCCTTATATACACGCTAATTGACGTTTTATGAGCTCCAAGTTTTGGTGGTCAGTAAAGGACAATCAGTTGATTGAGTGGCCCTATGAATATGGGGTATGTGGCAGTAGCGTACGTCTATAGGGAACTTCAAAAATCCGTGTTCTTTAAATAATAATCTTCTTACATTATTTTTTTTAAATGTTCTTACTCACAACACCGTTTGCATTAAATTCATTGTGCATTCTGATTACAGAGCTATTGAACTAGAAGAGAACAATATAGTAACCTCACTGTGGATTCCAGGACACACTGGAATAGAAGGAAATGAATTTGCAGATAAACTAGCAAAGAAGGGGACTGAAAGACCGTTTTGTTGCCGGAACCCTTTTGCTAAGTATCAGCCCCAATGTAATATTGGAAGAAAAAGGCAGAGCCGGAGAAAAGATTTGACCATTGGAAAGATCTAGTAGGGTTAGACAATCAAAGATTCTGATGGGTGACTACAACCCGTTAAGATAAAATGCATGCATAAGTCAAAGTAAAACCTAACGGGACATTGCCGCCTGAACGGGCACCTGAAAAAGCTCAAAATAGTGGAGAAAGGAGAATGTAGATACTGTGGCATGGAAGAAGATACATCCGTCCACATAATTGCGAATTGCACAGCAATTCAGAATCCTAGGACACAGCACCTAGGAGATTAATGGATAGAAGAGGGACATTTACCTAAGTAGAAGCCTGCAGATATTCTAAAACTCTTCAGGGAAATAGGACTAAAGGAGCTACTAGTCTCTGAGGCTTTCCTCGGAAACAGTAGAAGTAAGGGAGTACAATAGATCTTTTAGTGAATGTCACCCCATCATACATACATATTGAGCTTCTGTTAAATATTCGGCACACTTCGGTCGTTGTCTCCGCAAAGACGTATTCACCGACAATTTTTCAACCATTTTGCTTTAAAGAAATAATTATTATTTTAATAGCAAGTTCGATGGATGAAAATTTAATTATTATGACATTCGCATGAACTGACATTTGCACAGGAACTAAAATCAATGAACAAAGATTGCAATAACTATTTTAAAAACAAGGATTTTAGAAATCCCTAAAGATGTACGCTACTGACACAAACCCAATATTTATGAGGACTCAACTAATTGCCTTTCAGTGATCACCAAACACCAACAACGACAGTCACCCAGGAAGACCCATGCTAAAAGGATCGACTCGTGAAATGGGAGCATCTTTGAGCGTTTTAAAGATCACAATTCAAAAAAATTCAAATGAAGAGTTATCTGTAAAAAAATTAGTTTCTCGTTGGATACGCATCTGTTGACGAAAAAACAGAAGAAACAATTGGTATCAATAAACTCTAAGCAGGTTTAATGCAGAAAACTCAAAAAATATAAACAGTGTTGTCAGTGGTTGTGAATCCTGGATTTACCTTTACGAACCCGAATATAATCGTCTGTTTTGGGTGTTTCAAGATAAACCAAAAAGGACGAAAGTTATCCGCTCTCGAAGCGTTTGCAAAAAGATGGTAGCGGCATTTGTCTCAAATGCGGGCCATGCAGCAACAATTCCTCTGCAAGATTGAAGAACTGTTTCTCCTGATTGGTACATACGGATTTGTCTGCCGGAAGTAATTACTGAGTTTCGAAAAACTAACCTCCAACGACGAATGATGCTCCATCAAGACAATGCATACAGCTCGAAAAACAGTTGAGCAAGAAAACATCGAACCGACCCGACCGAAGTTCTAATTACTTTTTTCACTTTTCCAAAAATTAAGAATTAACTACATGGTCCAAAGGTTCCATTCCTTAGATGATCCAGTAAACGCGCTCAGAAACTCTATTCTTAATGTAAAAAATTTCATTATTCGAAACTTTCAGACAAAACAATATCCCAAACGACGATATTTGGCTGCAACAAAATGGTGCTCCACCTCATAGAGCGTGTGGTGAGGCAATAACTAAATAATGTGTTTCCCAGAATATGTATTCAAATCCGTGTTTTTATGATGGATCCTTTAGACTATTTTCTGTGGTGTCACTTAAAAAACATCGTTTATAAAAAAAAACCTGCCAATATTTGGGAATTGGAAGATAGGATTACCACAGAGGTAAGAATAATTGAGCAGTTAGGGATGTTGCAAAATGTATTGTTGTAAAAATTGTATGGATTATTAAATTGAAGTAAACAGACAACATTTTTAGCATCTGATGTAATCGTTTTCACTGTATCGTGGAAGAAGTTCTGTGAGGAGTGCGAGTGCAAGTGGAATACATCTGCTTCCAGAATTGGTTAGATGCATTTTTTTGTATGGAGAAAACTTTGAAAGGCAATAGTGTTTAAAACTATCTATCTACCTCTATTTGCAAAATATAAAAGACAATCCTCGTACACATATACATCACAGTATCAACTTCCGACAACAAAAAAATATTTAATTTCAAAGTAAAAGAAGTTAGAAGTTGGCTGAAAAGAGAGCAGAGCTGCGTATATGTTTGACAGTTACTTTATTAGAATTTACGCCCTCTAGGGGAATTAAAAGGTAGTCGAATGGCTTTGGAAGTTCCGAATTCTCGTTTTCCGGACGACAATGCCATTGTGAAATATTGACTTTTATCGTCGTTTTTTGTAATAGAAAAACTATTAACTGTGAAATAAGGAGAGTTTATTATCTCACGTTTTTGGATAAAATGATACAAGAGGCAGAGACGAAAAAAGATTGGTTCTGGCTTTTATACAATGGATTATATAAATTTAAGAAAAAAATATAAACAGCAATACAATAATACAAGCAAAAATATATTCAATAAAAAATAAGAATGAATTATCAAATTTTTCACTAGAGTACTTAAGGTTCCCACAGACCAGCGCGAATTATTCGCAGCGGCAGCGGTAGCGAAAATTTCGCGACGATGGCGGCAGAAAAATTCGTCTAGTACTTCACACCGTAGCGAATAAATCGTACGAAATGAGCATTTGTTTATTCATTAATTTTCAACCAGTGACCACCGTGGAAGACAATATACTCATCATCTGATGAAGAAGTGGCACGTTTGTTAATTGCCTTACACACTGAAGAAAATGTCAAACAATTTCACTACTACTTACCATTTTCATTTAATTCTCTGCCAATCTCATCCCATCTTTTGGCTTTCTTCCCAATATTTTTGTAATCCTCATGTTTTAAATCGTATAACATTGGGTATTTCTTAACAATTTCTATCAATGCTTCCGTCTTCGACATTTTGTTATGCTGGCAAAACAGGAATCACGCGATATAAACGCTGTTGACAGCGAAACTAAAATCTCGACGAAAAAAACGTTGCAAAATCGCAGTTACAACGGCAAACTGACGCGCATGTCTGAGTGTTTTGATAAGCCGCAATAGAATTACAATGGAGCGAATTCTTGCCGCTGCCGCTGCGAATAATTCGTGTTGGTTTGGGGAAAACTTAATACAGATGTTAATTTTATAGGGTGATTCATTGGGCAACTAGTTTCTAATTTAATCTTAAAAAAGAAGTGACTGAAGAAGGTAAAAAAAAATTTACCAAAGCCTTCACTAAAACTTCAAAGAGTGTGCAATCTCCGATATTTAAAAATATCTAGTATATACAGATTGCGAAAAGTCTATTCGCGCCATACGATTTACACAAGTACGACAAGGAAAATATGAGCAAAACTATTTGAAAGAGGGAGAAGAATAATTGTGCGCTCAGCGATGGGCGTGTGTTCAGTTCCCTCTACCAAAAGAGGTTTGGCGTGTGTTCAACGCCTTTACCAAGGTGACAATTAATTTCTAACTAGTGCTTAGTTTTACCTAATAGTTCATGAGCTCGAAAAAAAGTTAACGATAACGAGACAAAAAATATATCATTTGTACAAATTAATCTTTTTTTCTGGCAACAGCGGTTAAAATAGGGGGCACTAGAAACACACCTCCACACCATGATTCAGAGATAATTTTATAGTATAATATTGTAGAAATATAATATAAAGAGTCATAAAACCCAACAATACTTTGGACAGTTTTGAAAATTAAATTCAAAATAATAAACATCGTGGATGTAGAAAAATAATAATCGTAATTATGAAATTAATAACTAAAACGATAATAATTTTTTATAAAAAACAATTTTTTTTGTCTAATAATCTATATTTATAAACATAAAAAAAGGTATGTAACGTAAACATATAATTTGTGTTAATATAAATACCCCTTAATAATGTTTTATTATAAAAACGGATTCAACAAGGGCTCTTGGAAGGTGTTAAAAATGTCTCTTGATATATTGTTCGGTTCTTTTTGGTTTTATTTTTTCACGTATATAACGTAAAGCTTTATAATAACTAACCACGAATAATTCTATTTTTCTTATCGGGTACAGAATTTTTTTCTCTAAATCATCCTTCATCTTCCAATTTTACACTTCACAATTTTCTTTGGTGTCCACACGTCAACATGTGAAGAAAAAAACCGTATAAAATATTGAGAAACGTCGAAACTTTCGATATATGATACTACTTTGCACGATATGATTTTAACAGATATTACTTTAGACATGATGAACTGTGGGAGAAGAGATCTCGCTAGCACCTGTTCGATTTTATTCAATCACCTTCTACCACACACAATACCATAGGCGTCACCTTTGATTTTTCGGTCATATTACGACAACATCAATTGGCTATTCCGGAGAGTACAATTTCAAACAAAGTTTTTGGAATGTAAAAAAGTAGTACTCGGCATTTTACTCTATAAATTTGGATACAATTTTGTGAATTTTCTGCTATAAAAATTCCTATATTAAGCGGGCTAATGGACATTTAAATTCAATAAACCTAAAATATTAATTATGTGCTTTTATCTTATTATATGATCATTGAATATATTGAATAAGCTTGTGCTTACAGCTCCACCTTATTTGTCTATTACGTTTTAGATTGTCAGTTGTTTTGTTTTTACAGGATGTTTCTAAATCCAAGAAGTGATCGTCCTTATGAAATTATGATGGTTTCTTCCTGTGACAAAATTTCTTCAACTCGCACTTTTCTTTAAAAAGTGCTGAATAGAATTGAATTTTATTTGCTCAAATTTTGTCATTTCCCGGCACTCCCAATAACTAACCACCGGTATTTTTCCAACATTCCTAACGGGTGAAATTATCAGTCCCCACTTTATTTAATATCAAATCTTGTCCTCCAGATTGAGATTTGTGGAAACAAAAAAGTATTTGAAATCCTTGTTGTCTTCGAAAACTGTTTTTACTGTCAAGTTTTTTGTTTCTCACAGTAAAGGTGATGTATGTATGTATGATGGGGTGAGACCTAAAAGATCTATTGTGCCCCCTACTTACTCAGTGTCAGAGACTAGTAGCTCCTTTAGTCCTATTTCCCTGAGGAATTTTAGGATATCTGCAGGCTTAAACTTCTATCCAATAATCTCCTAGGTGCTGTTCCCTAGGATTCTGAATTGTTGTGCAATCCGCAAGTATGTGGATGGAGGTTTCTTCTTCCATTCCACAGAATCTACATTCTTCTTCCTCCACTATTTTGAGCTTTTTCAGGTGCCCGTTCAGCCGGCAATGTCCCGTTAAGATCCCTGTTGAAACTCTTAGTGCAGTTTTACTTTGACTTATGTATTCATTTGATCCCAGCAGGTTGTAGCCAGCCATCAGAATATTTGATTGTCTAAGCGCTACTAGACCTTTCCAATGGTCAGATCTTCTGTTTTCTTCGGCTTTGCCATTTCTTCCAATATTACATTGTGGCTGATACCGCAAAAGGGTTCCGGCCCCCAATAGTGTCTTTCAGTCTTTGCTAGTCCATCTGCTATTTCATTTCCTTCTATTCCAGTATGTCCTGGAATTCACAGTAAGGTTACTATACTGTTCTCGCCTAGTTCATTGAGTATGCCTAAGCATTCCCACACCATTTTGGAACTGATTACACTGTGCTCGAATGGCTGCTTGACTATCCGACATTATGATAATCTTTTGCCTTTTTTATCCTTTGTCAATTTTGAACTGGGCAGTAAAGGTGATAGATTCATAATAAATATTGGAAATGATTGCCTCCAGCCAAAATACATAAACGTGGTCTACGTCTTACCGATCGTGGCTCAAATATTTGGGAACTATTTATTATAGTATCACACGCTACTCGAATATCAACTATCGTGAACACCTTGGATGTGGTATGTTGTTTCTTTACAACTCGCCACACAATTGTGTAGGTGATTGTTTCTGGGTATTGATCAATTTCTTTCAGAATATCTACATTTCTAACTATCCACGAACGACCAGAGTTGTTTGAACTTCCTGTATTCAATAAGCACCCTTCGATTGGATTCATTAGAATAACACTATCGCCACGGCTTCCATTATTCACGGAAACATCCATTATCTAAGTAAGGACCTCAGTCACCACTGTCATTGATAAACACCGCAACGACTGATCCTCTAAAGGTGTACACTGCAATAGCCGCAATACTCTCGCTGTTAAATTATTCACTGTTATTCGTTTCTAAACTTCCCAAGAGATATACCGGGACTTTGAGAGTTTAACTCCTAGGGCGTCATCTCTGTCATAAATAAAGTTTTCCATCTAAACCGACTAAACTAGGATCGACAAAAATTTCTGTGTAGGTCAGCATAATGTTGATGTTTCTTTCAATTTTATATAAAGGAAAGGTTGAGAAATCATCGGCAAAATTCACGAAGTACGTACTAAGTTTAAACCAGGATCTGATAGGGGACTGTAGATTCAATAAACACAAGGTCTGGATAGGGTAAGCTTTTAGGCGATGGGGGAGGAAAAATCACAACCCTCCGAATGTATGGATGACCTGAGGTCTGGCCTATGGAGTCTAGTTATAAAGGCGGAACAAGGATCTGCAAAGATTGTGTTTGGAAATACTGGTAGAAGCCTCTAATACCGACAATATTACTGAATCTGACGTGGAAAAAATGCAGTTTTAAATGAAGGTGTGTTTTCTATAGATGTTCATATTCAGAGCATTCATTTACTGGGCTATTGTGTATTCAGAATTCGGTTTTTCATCTTGCTAAGAACTTTACTTGAACAATGAAGTTGGAAATTTGTAACAAAGTTTACGGTATTAAAGTAGAATTTCGTAAACAAAAGACCTGTTTATAATGAGACGACAGTTTTGAAATTGTAGTTTCAGAAAAGTTTATAGTATACAAGGTGATTATTTAACTCGTCACTATACTTAATATTTTTCTGTCTAAAGCTACTTTAACTAAACGCTTCCACTGGTAAATTTTTATTTCCAATTGCGCATCATCACTTTTCCGTACATTACGTCATTGTTATTTTTTGAACTTTTCATGGATACCAACTCATTTATGTACAAATATCTTCGTCTATTTTGTGTCAACTCCTCTGCTTCTTTCCAGTTCAGGTTTTCCTTAAATGTTTTCCCATTACTTTATCCCAAATCTTTTATGGCCTGCCTTTCTTCTCTTGCATATTTTCGATATTTTTACTCTCTACTTTTTTCACTGGTCTTTTTCGAGCATTCATTTCTGGTCAATAGAGTCCAAGATGGATTGTATTTCTAGATCTCCTCTTATATACATATTCCTCTTTCCGTCTCTCTTATAGCTACTTCTTTGATTCTTTTTCATTTTTTTTGCTTGTGTCTTGTGCCAGTAGTTCAGTTAGGATACAAGGTTACCAGGGCAACGAATTGGCGGATGAAACGACCAAACAAAGCTCATCAATGCTATTCATTGGACCGGAACCCTTCTGCTACTTCGCAAAGTCGACAAAAAATATGGCCACAAGGAAGTGGGTGGCACAAAAATCTCTAGAATGTTGGTTAATCTCACCAGGACACAGACAGGCGAAACAATTCGTTAGAGGACATTCCGACAAATTTTACGTCAGTCCTAATAAGCAAAAATAGGAAAACTGTCAAATACGTAGTAGCTCTGTTAACAAGGTACTGTTAGCTTAACCGGCACGCAAAGCTAATTGGCTTGACAGACGAAGCTATGTGTAGATTCTGTCACATAGAAGAGGAAAGTGCAGAGCACATTCTATGCCAGTGTAACTACCTGACGAATTTGTGGTTTCTTGTACTTGGCGATGAGAAGCCACCGGTAAGAAATTATATAAAAGATTCAGTCTCGAGACTGATTGAATACTTACTTAAAAAAAGAACATGAAATCGTCACTTGACGTGCTAAAAAAAAATTTCACGAGATAATTACATTTTTGTGTACTGTGCCAAATAAGGATTTTTCTTTAAAAAGCCGGCGAATTAGTATTACATTATTCAAGTTTTTAATTCGAAGTTAAATAACAGACAGAAAAAAAGTGTCGAGGGTGGACGACGACCTTATTTAAATTTCTCTGTGGAAAATTGACCATTTCTGTAAATCCAACAGCTTGCAAAGAAACTGTTCGGTTCTACGCTCTATTATAATGTTCGAGCAATTACTGCAAAATGAAAATTATAAGACGATGGTGAATAAATTGCCGGCAGTCGGTAGTTTAGTCATAGTACGGAGAAAAACAAAAATAAATGGAGAAATAAAGGAGAATTAAATAGTTTGATATTGTTTACCTAAATTATCTCGAAAGCGGTGCATGCATAAACTTAATACGACGTTTCGTGGCAAAAACTCCTCGAAAGCCTTCATACAGTGTCATTTTAAAAATCTACAATCGGTTATAGCTTATGAACAAATGATATAAAACAATGACAACAGACCCCAATCAACCCTAACCATAATACATTATTCTCCAATAATAAGTGTCTGTAATATTTGTTGTTGTGTACCCTAGGAACGGTTTTAGGACGTTTCAGATGTAGTCAGTGAAAAACTACTTTCTGTTTATCTATTATTTACATATTAAATGTATGGAACAAAAGTAACTAGATTTGGACAAATCGTAAATTAACATTAATAAATGAGCTTACTTTAAGGTCAGTGTGGCCAACAAAAAGTAGTTTTTATAACAAGAATGACAGTTAATGTCTACCATTCAAGATAGGATTTTTGCGGGTTTTTTAACATTGCGAACATCTATTGAAACAATGAGTAGGTACACCACCAAGCGTAAATCTCAAAATTTGAAATGACGTTTTCTGAATAATCAATATGCCAATATGCCTTCTGTCACTAGATATGTGGTATATCAGTTTTATTTGTTTTTGTTTATATTAGTTTATTCTCAATCGGTCAGTAATAGACATTTCTTACCTTTAAAACGGTAGGAAAGTGACTCATCACTTACTTTCACTTACAGGCTATAGCCGGAAATAGTAATTTTTTAAGACCGACCCGAAAATATACACATTCTGGACAATTTTTCGTCCAGAAAATAACGTTTTGCCGATCAAGACCGGCAAAAGCTTTTTCCGTTCCCTGATTATTCATTTTTCCAATCGCTCTTTTATAATACAATCTACGTTGATTTCGTTACTATGACAACAACGTTTCGATATATTGTCGAGTGATGACAGTTCGTTGATTTTTAATTTGTCGTTTATGTCAAACTTATTTCGCGAGTGCTCAAATTTAACAATAATATGATTATGAATTGAGATTTTGAATTATCCGATAAAGAATTGAATGTATGTCGAAGTGTCTGTCTTAAAAAATATATTGTACGTCACGCAACCGGAAATTATTGTTTTTCAGATTTCCCCAAGCTTCCAGAATCTGCTTGTTTCGACCTGAAAAACACTACTTTCCGGCCTTGTAACGTAAATTATTATTTCCGGCTAGAAGCATGTGTCACTTTTCTGAAGTATGACAATATTAAGTTAAGCTGGTTTTAAAAAAAAGTTAATACCTCTCTTTGCTTTTCTACATAATTATTCTCTCAACCGCAGCTTCTTGGACTTCCGGAGGAGTACAGGTTAATTCAAAATAAGACATTATGTACTTGTTTGAGCAAAAAAATTAAAATTTCGTGACAGAAAGGAAATTTTACGACATAGTTGTCAAAACCAATAAATTAGTAATATTACCTAGCAACAGATTCATGAAGTTCTTTGTCGAAAAAAATATTAAATTGTGATAAAAATTTTTCTTAAAATTAAAGTTTTTAAAAGCTTGTAACTAAGCCATTATGAATAAAATAGTATACATACCATGCGGGACGGATAATTCCATCCACGGCTATTAGCGACCCACGGCGCTACGCGCCTCGGGTTTCTAACAAAGCCTGGGCTGTAATGATCTACTTCCCCGCTGGGTATGTAATATACTATTATTCGTTCAAGTTTATTTTCCATTAGACTTATGTCGTAGTTCTCGTTGTATCTCTTCTTCTTTTTCCGCTGACACCTGACATAACTAGTTACATAATGACAGAATGGTGACTAGCAAAAAGTTCCTAGAATTATTAGCCACCGATGATATCCTACCGAGTTTTTATTAAACAATAAATTACTGATTACAATACTTTTAGACCATTTTTAACTATCGTTCAGGTATTAGACATTGTCGTTCAGGTTCGTATTATTCTTGTCGTTCGGAATATTTTAGGCATTGTCGTTCACTAATATAATAAATAAAGAGCACATACCATAATAAGTCAAACTCATTTATTCAGACAAATTATTTTCCTCATTTGTAGATAAATACCTTATCGAATTCAGAATTGAAGGCCAGCAAAACATTATTCAAAAAATTTGAAGTTGAAAGCCGGTCACAAAACATAAATATAGTCAAAAGAATGATCGACGAAGGAAAGATATGTTTATACGGGAAGCTATCGGTTTTTTCGAAAAATGCATGAATCTTTTTAAAAAGTCAGCGGCCAAACTGTTTTGTATGTACAAAATTACTTAGCAGCCATTTCTGTCTTTTATGTTTATTGTTAGTATTTTGAAGATTACACTTTAGTATGATTCGCCTTGGTAAACAGAATTGAGCAGTGGCAGAAGTTCCTTTACAACCCAAAATATTTTTCTACACATAAACACTGGATATGACCTAATTTGTGAGTTCTAAACAGCTGTTTGACAGTGTAATTATTGTTCTTTGATTTTCCATTTCTCCTTTGTTCTTAAAAAATGTGTCCTACTCTTTTTTTTGTAATATGTTTTTGCGTTTTTGTCGGATCTTTTGTTGTGTACGTATTCGGACTCGTGGCCTTTTAACCACTGCCAAATGAAAATGTCTGGAACAGGTTTTTCTAATTGGTATTCGTGACCTGATTCTGTTCTGACTCAAATAGAGAAGCGGAAATGAAGTAAAAATGTATCGACCTACGCTGATTACGACTCGTCAAAGTGATATTTGGCGTGGGTAGGGTTTTATTAAGTTAATTCAGGCAAACATTGTATTAGAAAATGTCTGGAAATTACATTTTCATGTATGTTTGAAAAGGCTGAAAAGGCAAGCAAAGCATTTCAATTGAGTACGACAAAAACGGGAACTAATTTTTGTTTATTTGCCAGAAAAACCCCTTCATAACATTAGCAAACAAACAAACTGTTCTCTTGTTTTAGTCGTTAGTAGATTCACAGTTTTTTATGTACGATTACTGGAAGCCATCCTGTATTATTAGTAAATTAGTATTGCAGGACGTTATTGTACTCTATTAAATGGAAAAACTAGTTTTTTTATTGCTCTAGTGCAGTGTTTTTCAACCTTTTTCATGACACAACCTACATAGTATCAAAAAATATCTCGCGACCCCCCAACCCTTTTTTCCATGTAAGTATGTTAAAAATATGTAATACAATAGGTACTTACAAAAATTTTATGCGTTTGCGTTATTTGCAATCTGATATAAACACATAATTAAGTATTAAGTACGTAAAACATATAATTTTAAATTGAATACGTGGCCAATTGATAACTAACAAATATATTAGATGTTGTAAATTCTATTAAAGGAAAAGCGTTGCAGACACGATTGTTTCGAATCATTTGTGCAGATATGCGGACACTAAGCCACAATTTGCTTTACCATACAGAGGTTAGGTGGTTATCAAAAGGCAAAGTACTGGAACTTCGCGCTGAACTATTAAGCCGGTCCCAGACACTCCGTATATTTGGCAAACATTTGGTATTCGGACGTATCCGCGTAGCGTGTGGGAAGTTAACTTTGGCAATTATTCGTTCTTCGTCATTTTCCCAGCGCTGGTCGGAAACTAGCTCGAAGTAAATGATGCCGTAGTTATTCGAAGTAAACTACGTGTACCTTTGCTATACTACGGCACCGTGTGGGAGATCAAGCAAACATTCGTACAAATGGTAAATATTGGCCTATTCGCCAAATACACGTAGTGTCTGGGACCGGCTTTAGTATATTTACAGCAAGCCAAGTCACCTTACTCGGAATTCATTTCTGACCCGGAATTCCTTTTAAAATCGGTTTTTTTCTGTCTTATTTGAACATTTAAATAACTTGAATGAAAGTCTTCAAGTGCGTGATAAAAATGTCATCACAGCAAAAGACAAACTCCATGGCTTTATAAAAAAAATTGAATTGTGGTCATCATCTATAAATCAAAACAACTTTGATTCATTTTCGTCCACACAATCTTTCATTGAAGAAGTCGGAAGCGATATCAACATCAACTCATACATATCTGGTATGAAAATGGTGTTACATAATTTGAAGAAAGAATTGTGTCATTACTTCTCACTGCAAGAGATATCGGATAACAGTGGGCAAAGATGGATCTTAAATCCGTTTTTAAATGCAGCTATAAACGAGGCAAATTTAGCAACTAAGCTCAACGAGAATCTGCTGGAACTATCTGCCGATGGGATGTTACACTTGGAATTCAAGTCTGAAAATTTGGATACGTTTTGATTAAAAAGAAAAACAGAATACCCGAAATTAACAACCGAGGATTTGAAGTGTTTGATTCTATTTTCTACCTCGTACTTGTGCGTTTTGACATTTTCATCAATGGCGCGAATAAAATGTAAACTAAGAAATCGCTTAAATTTGGAAAACAATTTAATATTTAATGTGGCAAAATCCACAATGGGATAAATTAATTAAACAAACTCATGCGCAACCTTCACTTTAAAATGAACGAAGATAAGCAAGCACAGATGTAATAATTTTCTATTTGAACACATTTTTAATATCTATTTTTTACAGACTACAACCCGTTGACATCAAATGAATGCATAAGTCAAAGTAAAACTGCACTAAGAGTTTTAACAGGGATCCTAACGGGACAAAATAGTGGAGGAAGAAGAATGTAGATTTTGTGGCATGGAAGAAGAAACTTCCATCCACAAACAGCAATTCAGAATCCTAGTGTGCAGCACCTAGGAGATCACAGGATAGAAGAGGGACATATACCTAAGTTGAAGCCTGCAGATAACCTTAAATTTCTCAGAGAAATAGAACTAAAAGAGCCACTAGTTTCTGAGACGTTCCTCAGGAACTAAGTAAAAGTTAGGGGGCACAATATATCTTTCAGGTCTCAGTGAATGTCCCCCCATCACAATTTCACATCGCGTACAATAAACACTTTTGCACTTGTTGCATAAATAACTATTAGACGCTTCGAAGTGATTCAGTTTTATTTGTAGAAACCTGTGAAAGTCAATGTTTTTCGCATTTTTATTGTATATGTAGCTGCCTACAGTACCGGTTGATCAATTTGTTCAAGTTTTTTAAAAAATCTCGATATCACTGTTTTCCTTGAAACTTAAAGGAAATTTTCACCTATTGTAGGCTCCTGTATATTTATATTAAATACATTTGTGTGCTTACTAATATCACTTTTCTTATTTGTAGATTTTTTATAAAACAGTTAACTGTGAAATAAAAAGTTGAGCCAAAAGATATAAAAATTTCAGTCTCATTCTATCATTTCTTTGATTTATTACCATTTATTTAATCTTTTTGCTTTTTACATAATTGTGTTATATTTAATTATTTCTGCAATCCATAGTGTGAGCTCACTATTTCTATATTTGCTTTTTAAACATGCATTTTTATTACTGTTGATGAAAACTATAATCATATTATCTAATTAAAAAGTTTTCATCACCTTACAGCGCATGCTGATTCTTTTCAAAATTATTTACTCAAATTTTATTTATTAACTATTGTATTGTTAAGCTCTCATATTATGTCTTTCTGTTTGTCTTGAAATAAATGAAAAAAAACGATCTGTTTATTATGTTATTTTTGGTAATGAATAAAAGTACATAAACTGGTTGATTATTGTTTAATTTTTCCCACTTCAGGCATTGTATGGTCCATATTTTGACATTTCATTTGATCTACCTTGACTATTTGAATGTTATTAATATAATATCAATCAAATGCTGAGTTACTTTAAATGAAATATCAAAAAATGGACCATAAATGCCATATTTCAATAAAAGTAATATTACAGTAATTTTGAATATGCCGCCAAAAACTGTTAAATTACAGGAATCTACTTTTTCGGCAGTTAGCGAGGACCACAACCATGTAAAAGGTGTTAGAGCTTACTTTTCCGACCTGTAAGATGGAGCCACCCGTCAAAATTAATTCGCCCTAGTTAGCGCCACGGTCAGATGCCTATCTATAAGTATGTTATCTGTGATTCAGATAACCGGTTTCAAAAATACTGCCCCTGAGACACCATGTATTTTGCACTTTGAAGTTAGACTGCGTGTTAAACAAAGCAAGCTGAGGTAGACAGCATATAGTAGCTAAAGGTTATCCTTCAGGTAGATCGCATACTAAACTTGTACGCACTGTAATTAATAAATATATTTTCCAGTGGTTGTTTTATTAAACAATTGAGACGGATAATATTACGTTATTATCTGGCTTAAATCGTTGTCAATCATCCATTTTGTGTATAAAATCCGAATAATCCACATCTAAAGCTCCCCGAATCCGGAGAAAAGAAAACTCTAACTATCACTGTCAGAAACAACAAAAAGTAGAATGCAAAGTAGTCGAAAACGGGGGAAGGGAAAATGGGAAACAGATTAAACGATAGTACGTGAGTATTTAGGATCAGAGAAGAATATTGAGATAAGAAACGGAGAGAATTCAGATTAGTTTTTTGGGACAAAAGAAGTTATCCTGTTTTTGGAAACGCATTATTATAAAATGTAAAATTGGATGTTGTATGCTGGGCACGAAGTGTACTTTACATTTACTGTCTTATACGTGAGGGTTGAACTACGAACACCGAAAACCTTATGGTCTGGTAGATAACGAGACTTTTAGGAATGGATATGGTGGATACTGCAAACTCCTTAATGTAAATGTTCTTAGGGACGGTACCGGGTCGTAACTACGAACCTTTGAATTATTCTCAAATTGTTCTTTTTTGTGAAAAAAAAATCGGTAATTGTTTTATTATATAAAATGTTATTATTTCAGATTTGGACTACTTAGCATTTATAGTTAAAAGTCACAAGAATTGGTAGTATAATAAAAATATGTGTATTATAAGTTCCTTTAAATAGGATTATTCAATATACACGCCACCGCCATCTGCTTTGGAATAGCTAAAACTAAAGCTGTGAAATTTCAAGAACACTATAAGAAATTGAAGGATTTTGTGGTTGACTGTAAATTAATTCTGCTACTTTGAATGTTTAACAAAAGAGGGTAGTGGTTGTTGGAAAAATATTTATATTCAGTATTGGAAAGAATTTTAGCTTTTCATAATATTTCCCGTGTTATTGAAAGTGCATATTTCTTTTACGAGCGAATGCAAAATTGCGAGTAAAAATAGGCACTTTTAGTCCGTATGATATATACTATTTTTTCTCCAACCAAGTCAAAATTAAAATAAATTTAGTTTTATTCAAAAATCGTTAATAATTTGGTAATAAATGTGAACACCTATTAATTATAACAGCGATAGCGGCTCTGTAGCAGAATAGCGCTGGACAAAACAGCGCAGGACAAAATAGCGCTGGACAAAAACAGCGCAGGACAAAAACATTGCTCCATAAAATAGCGCCGGTTGAAATATCCTTACAAAATCAACTATTACAGTAGAATGTGATTGAAAAATCAAGTTTCATTGCTAAGCATCAACCTTCCTTTACAACAAACAATATCAGAATATAAGGAACGGGAAACAAGTAAGGACAACAATCAATATGTTTCATCATACTTCAACACATATCGCTTCCCGACCAACTGACACAGATCAAAGTGTAAACAAGTACTTGTCAGTGTCATATCTATTTAAAGTCTAAAAAAATGCAATTTCACGTTGCTTGTCATTTCGGTAATTATATCCTTCGTGGAATAATGTATCACCTTCTTTCTGAGACTTGCCAAATTGCATTTTTTTAGACTTTAAATAAATATGACACTGACAAGTAGTTGTTTACACTTTGATCTGTGTCAGTTGGTCGGGAAGCGATATGTGTTGAAGTATGATGAAAAATATTGATTGTTGTTCTTACTTGTTTTCCGTTTTCCGTTATGGAGCGCTGTTTTTATCCTGCGCTGTTTTTGTACAGCGCTATTTTGTCCTGCGCTGTTTATGTGCAGCGCTATTTTGACCAGCGCTATTTTGTCCAGCGCTATTTATGTCCAGCGCTATTTTGTCCAGCGCTTTTTTTGACCAGCGCGATTTTGACCAGCGCTATTCTGCTACAGAGCCGCGATAGCAAGTTGGTAGTCATGGATATCTGGTATTGTTGGTAAATATTGATTGTCAAGTAGACGTCAGTAGACGTACTAATCATATAATTTTTGTAGTAGTTTTTACGCTGCTTTCAAAATGAATCCCGAACACGATGAAAATATACCTGGGGATATATTGGAAAGTGCCGAAGCAGTATATCTAAATCTTTTGCCACCCAAATCTCGCCGAGTTTATGAACTTGCATATTAGCGATTCATGGATTGGTGTAAAGAAAAAAATGTGCAAAACTATGCGGAGAGTGTTCTTATGGTGTACTTCTCAAATTTAACGATATCACTATAAATAACAAATAAATACCTATATATAGTTGCCCAATTAGTTTGTTTTACTGGGTTTGTAAGAGAGAATGTTTTTTTCTTCAAATTTCAATTAGAGAGCTCAAATGCAATTACTCTTAGTCCTAGGATTAAAAGTAGCGTTTTTAATCCTAGGATTAAAAGTGATGCTAAGCAACGAGCAAATTTTTGTACGGTAAGGGAATTGATGGCTTTTGCACCTGAAAATAGTACAAAAATGTCAACATTTTTTAATGGTTGGAGAAAATAGTTATTTATGCAATTTAGGCCGAGTTGGACAACACGTCGAGTGCAAAAAACACGTTTTGCACAAGTTGCATACAATATTTTTTCTACATTCATGCAAAAACTGGAAAATTAGAATATAATATGTTAGGAACTTAAACTCAGAATGTATTTTAACCGTTCTTCTTTTTTTGTATCTTTATGGCCTCCACCTTGTCAGTACTTAATCATAGCTGGTTTTCGGTTTGACCATTTAAATTTTAAATAATCAAAGATTTTTGCAATAATTGTAGCTCGTTGATACTAAGTAGTAAGATATACATATATTATTGCTGTATTAGAGCAGGATCAGACACTTGCTCTGGATTTTTATTTTATTTAAATGTTTATGTTTGTCATAAATCATCACAAAACTGACAAGAAAAACAGATGAGTGCAACAAAAATTTTGTTGCGCTAGTGCAAAAAAGAACCACTTTTTCCATTAAATGTGTTTCACAAGTGTTGTTTTTTGCATGAATGTAGAAAAATATATTTTTTCACTTATTCTTTTATGCAAAATTTTCAATTTAAATTATATTTAATCGATTAGTTCTTTTTTCCTGACACACCTCACATAAATATTTATTATTTAACTCACTCAAAATATAAA
The DNA here is from genome assembly GCA_949126875.1 of Lochmaea capreae. Taxonomy (NCBI): domain Eukaryota; kingdom Metazoa; phylum Arthropoda; class Insecta; order Coleoptera; family Chrysomelidae; genus Lochmaea; species Lochmaea capreae. Next base: position 7,805,008 of record OX421406.1, on the reverse strand, counting down.
GTCACATTAAATCATAAGCAAAAATAATTCACCTTACTGGGTGTTTCTAAATTCATGCGATAAAATTTAGGAGGTGATTACTCGTGTGAAGTGAGATGGGTATTTCGAATAACAAAATTTCCTCAGCCGATTTTTTCCGAGATATCACCCTTAAAAGGTGGTGACTAAAATTAAGCTTCTATTTTTTTTTTCTAAAATTTCAGTAAAGCTAGAAACTTGAAATTCTGTAATTTTCGTGCACTCGCAAAGGACTAGCCACGGGTATTTTCAATATTGCAGTAACATTATACGGAGGTGAAATTAGCAACCCTTTATTTCATATAAAAACTTTTTTTGGGATGAAGATTTATGAAATAAAATTTAACTTAAAATTTTATTCCGAAATTTTCTTCCAATAGCTGCAGAGAAAAAAAATAAGCACCATAATTTATAATTTTTTTTAATAAATTGAATGGAAAACAGAAAATATGTAAAATGTAATACGATTCATAAAATGACCACCTCTAGCCAAAATACATGAACAGCCTACGCGTCATGGATTGCCGTACACGTTCAAAGATTTGAGGTGTATTTCTTATAGTAGGTGTGTTCTTTTTGACTGAGATCTCAGCTCACTTCAGTTAAAGTGATCTGAGATAAAGTGATGTGAGTAAGCACCAAAAAGAACGAACTACTCAATTGAAACCCGCGATCTGCCGACGCATGCGTGAATAAGAGACATAAAACATATAAACATCAACCTATCTGGAATCTGGATATCTCCGATAACCACGTTTTATTTTGATTTTGGTATAAAATGGTTTCAAAGAAAATAGTTGTTTATTATAGCTAATAATCCATTATTGTAAAGAAAATTAGGTTATCTGTGTTTATATGTAAACAAAATCAAATAATTCTGACTAATTATTCATCCCCTCCACTTTATTTCCGACTCAAGTCCAACTGATACCCCCTTACATCACATTCAGCATCGGTGAAGGGGGAGGAAAAATCTCAGCTCACTTCGAAGTGAGTAAATCAAAAAGAACGCGCACATTACCGATATGAGCTGAAATTAACTGAGATCTCAGTCAAAAAGAACACACCTAGTGTCACACGCTATTTGAATACGATTCTTCAAATCTCCCATAAATATAAATCACAAGGATTTAACTCTGGTGTTTATTTTTTTTCTTTGAAGCTATTGGTTTTGGGAAAACATTTAAGAATAAAAAAAATTGTTAAATAAAACAAGGATTTCAAGTTAAGTTTTATTTCATAAAATTTCATCCCGAAAGGGAAAGGGAAGTAAGGGCTGTTAGTTTAACCCCCATATAATATTGAAAAAATACCCGTGGTTGGTCCTTTGCGAGTGCACGAAAATTACAGAATTTCAACTTGCTAGTTATACTGAGATTTTAGAAAAAAAATAAAAGCTTAATTTTAGTCTCCACCTTTCATGGGTGATATCTCGGAAAGGGGTGGGCTGAGGAAATTTTGTTATAGGAAAGACCCACCTTAATTTCATACGAGCAATCACCTCATTTTTGTCGCATGAATTTAGAAACACCCTGTATGTATCGTACCGATACACTGTACTTACATCTCAATATTTATTTTTTGCGAACAATCACAACTTTCCCGATACGACCACGACAAAAACTCCACGTGTCGCACATATTACATGAAAAAAAAACTCTCATATCTCAAAAAGGAATAAATTCGAAAAATATAGGCATTAACAAATATATCAGTGAATAAACATCGGTTGCAGCAGCTTCTGCAACTTGCTTACAATATAATTCTTATTTTACAGCCTGTTCGAAAGATGATTTATGTCGCTTAAGGTATGTCTTAAATGTATTTTATGGTGTATCGTTAGCATTCTGTTCAGGAGCTCTTGCAGATACAAAGAAATTAATATAGCTATTCTACATTACAGGGTGTTACAAGAAAATAAGAGCGGAAACAATTATTACTTTTGATATAAAAAATCACAATATAGTCAAATGCAGTCTTATCATGCGGGTCATACGATTCAACAAAGACGTACTCACAGTTTTTCTTATAAAATCCGTAAGATGAATAAGACAGACTTATGCAATTTTGACGGGAGAAAAAAGGATATGTACTCAGTTTTCAGCGATTCTAAAAAGTTTATCACCAGCTAAGTTTTTATTTAAATATGTCAGTTTTGTGACTTTGACAATTCAAAGTGACAAAATGAATAACAAGAAGCAATTTTCCGGTTTTTTGCATCCTCAAGCAAAAAAAATGGTACTTAATCTAATAGATTATTTCGAGATTGAAAGAAAAAGTGGAAATTCGTCAACCGGTGTACGGGAAACAGTAGCGAAAGCACTAGGAATTAGTTTCAGGACTTCGCAGAAAATTGTGGATGAAAAAAAGCATAATATAATACCGAGGAATACTAAAAAATGCAAACGAAGAAAGCCAAAGACTGAGGATTTGCGCGAAAATATTAAAATGGAAGTTCGATATGTTATTTATGATTTAAATAGAACAAAAACCAATATAACTCTTCTCCAGGAGAGAAGTAGGCCAAAAGCCACTACTTGAACTAAATGGTAGTCCCCTAGGGTATGTATCAAAAATCACATTTCTGGGAATAATCTTCGACTCGCAATTAAATTGGGATGAACATATTAAGAATCTAGTTGTCAGATGTCAGAATGGACTACATCTATTAAAAGTCCTCGCAGACAGAGAGTGGGGATCTGATCGAGAAACTTTACTCCTCCATCGCCTACGCCTCCGCTAAAAAACGCATATTAAAACGTTTAGATGTCATAGCAAACCAAGCATTGCGCATCATTTCTGGAGCTTATAGAACATCCCCTATCGAAAGCTTACAAGTAGAGCTAGGAGAGCAATCACTAGATAAAAGAAGGCAATACTTGACACTGTCATATGCCAGTACTATAATGGGCAACCAAGAACATCCAAACTACAATAACACAGCTGCAAACAGATATCAAAACACTTACGAATTCAGGAAAAGAGTCGACTACCCCTTCTATCAGAGAGTTTCCAAATATATCATACAACTAGGCATACAGATACCTCCCATACTAGAAGCAAATGTTGATATACCACCGCCATGGCTTATTAAAACTCCGAGCACAGACACCAGCTTAACCAACTTTAACAAGGCAGAAACTCCAGCCTCCATAGTATATCAGAAGTTTCACACGAAACTTTCCATGTATTCTAACTTTCATAAAATATATACTGATGCATCCAAAACCCCAAATGGAGTGGGAGCTGCTGTTATAAGTTCCTATAAACCACCTTTGAAATATAAATTACCCGACGTAAGCTCTGTGTATACAGGAGAAATATATGCTATCCTACAAGCTTAAATCGAAATTCAATCGTCAAACCTGCAAAAAACTGTAATAATAACAGACTCCTTGAGTGCCCTAAGTACCTTGAAAAATATTGACACTAACAACCCTCTTGAACTACAAATCAAGACTCAATTGCATCTACTACAAAGCAACAACTTCGATGTCAGATTCTTATGGGTGCCCTCTCATCAAGGAATACAAGGAAACGAAGATGCTGACAAACCTGCAAAAGACGCAACAGTAGGCAGAGATGTACATATAGTGAACAGTGCGGTTTACAGTGACGTGAAAACCCACATCAAAACGAAAATTAATTCTCGGTGGCAATCGGAGTGGCAAGAATCACTCCAAAAATTAAGACAAATAAAGGAAAGTGTCAAACAGTGGCCGCGAATGTGCAGTAACCGCTTAAAACAGGTCGTAATAACCAGACTAAGAATAGGTCACACTAAACTTACACATGAATATTTAATACGTAAATCTGATAAACCTATGTGTATAATTTGTAACCGTGGACTTAATGTGAAACATATACTGTTAGAATGTACATTATACACATTGCAAAGACAACAATGTAATTTCCCAAATGACATGAATACCTTGCTAGGAAAGGATTGCGATGTGGATAATATTTATAAATATCTGTCAAATACCTCTCTACTCTATAAGCTGTGATTATATTATTAAAGCCATCGCTAATAACCAAACTTGGTTGATGCGAGAAACAAAAAAAAAAAAAAAAACTCTTCCAGTTTTAAATGAAGCTTTAAAAATCCGAGGTGTTTTTGAAATCGGAATTAAATCATTATCAAAATTAATAAAACAGTTGGGGTTTCGCTATAAAAAAGAATGTAACCGAAGATTTTTATGTGAGCAGCCACAAATAGTGAGTCAGCGTGTTCAGTTTTTAAAAAGATATACGGAAAATGACAAATCAAAATTAAGAAAAGTGGTATTTTTAGACGAAACGTGGATATTTTCAAATGGAAGTCTGTCTGTAAAAACCGTTAGAAGAAAAAATTTCCAGTTTTTCTGTTTATTTCTTGAAAAATACCATTGTATTTTTTGGTTCTGGCAATAAAATTTCAAAAAAATTGCTCTGTTTATTATTATTTTCGTTTTTAATAAAAAGACTATTGATTCGGTTATCGGAATAACGATTATATACAGCGTGTTTTTGGAAGTTCTTACCAAATGGAAACTTTTTTATCATTGATTTCTCAGAAAATTTTAATCTTGATAAATGTATATGGTTGAGAAAATTATTTTGACGTATTCAGATTTTGTTTGGTGTATACCGGGTGAAAATGAAGCACAAAATATGACGATAGTAAATTAAAGTTTTTTAAAAATATAGAATCCGAAACAGAAAAATTCAACGACTGACAAAACTCGAATTTCTGCAATTTTTCGAAAATTCATATTGACATTTCTTAAAAACTATTAGAATTGTAAAAAACTTTACTTAACTTTTTATCTCTGATTTATAAGTCCTCCATTTTGGCTGACTCAGATTCCATATTTTTAGAAAAATTTGATTTACTATCGTCATACTTTTGTTCTTTTTTTTCACCCGACATACACCACCCAAAATCTAAATACGTCAAAATAATTTTCTCAAGATACAAAAACATTTATCAATATTAACATTTTCTGAGAAATCAAGGATAAAAAAGTTTGCCATTTTGTAAGAACTTGTACTACAGAATTGTTGCAAAAATAATAATACCAGGTACGTCTATGTAGCTATCTTCATGTTAGTTAAAATAATAAAACCATCATTCTTTTCTCCGGGTATATTTGTAATCTCACATTTTGGTTACCTCTCTAGTTTTCTGATTTTATACATTTGGTTAGTGATCTTTGGACCCGCATAAGTTACCGAAAAATCGCCTTAAATGGTTCGACCCCGAAAACGAACGCCACTGGTAACAAATACGATGAAATAAAAGTCATCGTATACAATCAACCGTCACTATATCACTGTCGAAGACTATCACTTATGTGATTACAAGTATGTTATTTTGTTGAATTGAAAAGCTCACAGTTATAATGAGTGAAGATCTTCACAACGGACTTAATTGCTGGGGTCTTCGAAGAGTTTGATCGCGCAGTCTATTTCGATGAGTAGTTTTAAATATAAAGCAGTACAATGGTCATTGTCGAGGATAACACATGGAGAAGACATTTCCAGTATGAAAGGTAGATTGTATAATGTGTAACAGATTGTAAGTTTTTTTTTAATGTAGGAGAGCCTCGGCGTATATGAACGGTATACAGGGTGTATCAAAATTAAGTAGATTTTGAAAAGTTATCTTTGCCGATAACACTGAGAAACATTGACACAAATGCAAATTCATTAATTGTTCAGCAAACGTATTTAAAGTGTATTAAATTTATGTTTGATTTTTGACAGTAAATAGGAAACCAGTTACGAGAAGTTAGATTAAAAATGATGCATGCACACTAGGGTGGCGCAAAAAAACCGACTATTTTTTTATCTTCAGTATCGAGTGAAAAAATGTGAATTTTTGATGTTTTAAGAGTCCTCTCCAAAGAACAGCTCATAAAAAATTTTTTAGAGGTCGCTCCAATTTTTTTTAAATTTTAAAAATCGTAAGAAATAGATTTTTTGTTCATTAAATTTTTTTTCTCGTTATGGTATAATTTTATAGACCAAAAAAAATATATTTCGGAAAGTTTCAGTTCAAAATTTAAATTTTAAAAGGTTGCTTATAATTTTTTTTAATTTATTAGTGCATTGGTTTAGATTATTTCGAGCGACCTTAGTAGATATACTATAGGGATTCTGGACCACTACTTCAAAAATCTCCGCTGGTGGCGCTGAGAGCGGCGTTGGCGGCGTTCCGCGGCGTTGGCCGCCATTTTTAGTCCTCTTTTTAAAACTCTCAAATAATTAAATTAAAAAACTTTAACTCGGGTGTGGATCGAACCCCGAACCTACGCGCTCATAGCAATGCATCTAACATAGTCCGCCACGATCTCTCATACATAACATTGTCGAAGAAAAGTATATTACGTGAGCGCGCACCGTACGCTTGGCGGGTAGGAGTCTCGGTGGCGACATCTACATGCGGGTAGTCTATGGGCCGGTGGCCTGCGGGTAGGAGTCTGCCGCGGGAGTCTGTCCGCCATTTTTTATCCATGCGCGCGGGGCGATCAAAATCAAATTGTACAAAAATCACATTATCATTATCATGATTAATCGTATTTTTGTACGGGCGTATATCACAAAAGGACCGTGAAAGGCAGGTCAGCACCCTCGTGTCATCCAATCATAGCAAACTCGAAAGGTATTAACGGCTATTCGTGAATCATATACAGGGCGGAGTATCTTTGAATGGTAGGACTTAAGCAAACGATAAGGTATTAACGGCTATTCGTGAATCATATACAGGGCGGAGTATGGTAGGTCGACTTTAGCAAACGATAAGGTAACTTTTTTGTGTCAACCCCAAGTGTTACGTCGTCACGTGGTACATCGCCACGTGGTACGTCGTCACGTGGTACGTCGTCACGTGGTACGTCACGTCGTCACGTCACGTCACGTCGTCACGTGGTACGTCATCACGTCACGTCACGTTGGAGGGAAGCTTCGAAACATTACATTGGCGAGACATTTCTTGTGAGGTTATGAAGTCGGATTGTGGCGAAGTCGTCAGACGTGGAGCAGACTTCGTATAAACTGGATGTCCCGCAAATTACTTATCCATTAAGACGTATCCAACCATGTTCAACAAAACCGAAGAGAATATGGAAAATGAGATTTATAATGTCTTCACCATGACATGTCTAATATTAATATCTGTCTTGGTTTTAATTTTAAAAATTATTTTAAAAATTGTAAAACGAAAATTTGTATCTTCATACAATATAAAAGTTGATGAATATACAGAGTGTTTCAATAAAAACCCAACGTTTCTGTAAAAAACTTTATTTATAATGGTAATACAGTATTTGAAAACCAGTGGCCGTACAAAGGAGACACATATTATAAATTCAGCGAATATACAAAGAAGGTTATGGAAGCTGGAAAATTTAATTGGAACTGGTTTGGAATACCGTATCCCAATGAAGGATTAAAAGAACAACTAAAGAATTTACTTAGCAAAATTATATCTTTTTATGAATAAATCAATATGTTTTCCTAGGTAACTGATTTAATTAAATTCCTATTTCTCCCAATCTTATGACATGAATGTAGGAAAAAAAAAATAAAAAATGAATTATATTATATATATATTTATGATGAACAATAACTATAAAACTTACACATCTTAAAAGTCTAAATTACAAAATTTGATTGAACCGACAAAAGATTAATATATTTATGATAAACAATAACTATAAAACTTACACATCTTAAAAGTCTAAGTCACAAAATTTGATCGAACCGACAAAAGATTGAATTATAAAAATGAAAACAAAAGAATGAATTAAAAAATACTAGAATCCATCAAAATGGTCAATATCGCTATCACTATCATATGTTCCCCTAAATCTGAGAGTTCTAGGAGAATTATGAAGTTTCGCAATACAAGAATCTTTATCATTTGTTTCAAAAAGTACTGTTCTATAACAACTTTGACACCACCAATCTTTATTGTGGTACAAGTCGCGAATTATATCTTCTGACTCGCAAACATCATGATAATGATCGTTGATTACAATCAAATGTTTCCTCAATCTTTTATGACATCCTTTTATGCTATCAAAACATTCTTTACAAACATATATGTTATATCTATCAATCCTATAATAGTTAACCCATACACAATATTCAGACTCGTCTTCAAATATGTAGCCCCAGTCAGATCTAGCAAGTACAGCATTTCGGTCTTTGTACAGAATATCTCGTGAACAATGAACAAAATTGAGATTTCTGCAAAAGCGTGACTGATCATTTTTAGCAGTTTTATTCAAAAACCTCCACTTGTATTCCGCAAATTTTTTTGCGATTTGTTTGGTAAGAGTCCATGGTAATTTTGATGATTCGAAAAAATCTGCTAGACATTCTATATTCTCACAAATTATTTTTATACAGTTTTCACTCAATGTATTCATATCTAAAACAATAAGAGTACATTTTTTATATACATATACTCATCAAAAATTGCAATATTACTCAGTGTTACTTAATTTGTAATGACCCCAAGGAAGCGTATCAAACGACTCGGGAATTAGCGACCGCTTATCATCTTCAGGAGAAAGACCCACTTTCTTTTGTTCAATGCTGAAAACGTTATGTGCATAGGACCGAATTGTGTTTTGGAAAATGTACTTCGACTCCCAGTTTTTTAAACAGTTCAAGTAATCTTCGAAAGTAATTTTATTTTTTACAACATTTTTCTTTACCCCCTTAGATTTTTTCACTATTTTCCCACCCTTAACTTTAAAAGCATACATTTTTGAACGTAGCCCTATGAAATGCGTCATAATAGAACCATTACATTCATCTTTCATCAAACCTAACACCTTTTTGTTTGCTAACGGAATGTTAAAGTGATTACCCTCCGCATAATCACTCGTATCAAACATGTGAATATCATCCTTTATCACTTCTTCGTATACGTCATTACAATGAAGTTCATACGTGAAACTATCTGTATCTGTATACATTAATTTACAATTTTTTTTTCCCAATTTAGGGATGATGTATGAATAATGGAAGTCATACATACAAGTTTTTGAAATGTCTAAAATGACCATCCCAATGTACAGGGGCTTATTGAAAACGAGATTACTCTTTTTTAATTCTATTGCAACTAAATTTTCCTCAAAAATTGTTCTAGAATGAAACCAAGGACTAGCAATCAAGTTTTTAGCTCCATAACGTCCCAAATATGATCTTGATAATTTCACCACTCTATGATTCCGTATATTTTCCATGGTTTTACCAAACACCGCGTTATTCATCAATTTATACAAATTTTTTGCAAAAGCTGTAGTAGCTTCCGTTCTTAGTTTAGTATTTAAAGCGATGTAGGGTTTTAGCCATGCAGCTTGTTTAAATTTTAAAATTCTATGTATTTTTGTTAAAATTAAACCATTTGCTAAAGCTTGTTTTAAATTTCGATAGTGTAAGATATAATTATGTTTATTGTGTAGGGTAGCCATGAGTTTTTTTAATTTTGAATTGGGAGGCGTTTTGTGTTCAGGACAAAAAGGAAAATCTTGATGTAGATCGTGTAGCTCCTTAGGGTACTCCAGGTCTACCTCAAGAATGTACCCCTCTGGAGAGTCGTCTGCAATTTGATTGATATCAATGTTCGTGTTATCTTCCCATTTGAAGTCTGCATAAGGGAGGAATTCTGACATCGCCCACCCGTACAGGTTGTTTATGTCCAGGTGTAGGAGGTACTTGGAGGGTTTTTGAGGATCATACTCCTCCTCCATGTATTTATTGTTGGCTTCGGAATATCGATTTGAGCAAACAGATATGCCTCCCCGAATACCCCTCTCAATAAACATAATCATATCAATATCTTTAAGTAATTCTAATTTTATTTTAGTATACTTCAACATAGCATCCCACGTATACCCAGGAAGAGTATAGTACCATGCAGGATCTAGCTGATACGTTTGCAAACAATTACTTCGTAACTGCTCAAAAACGTCTGCTAATAACAGTATGTCTGTTTTCATATATAGTTGACTATACTCTCCCAGGCTAGCGGTATCAAAATACTCCCAAACATTTTTTGCATGACTATATTGTTCCATGGAAATATTCGAATCATAAAGTCTATTGTAAAAATTTTCAATAGACGGTAATTCCACGTCGTTGAGCTTTTCTATACAATCGATGTAATCGTATGGAAAAACCCCTTTTTTCATCAAAAGTTTCAGTTTTTGGTTATTTAAATCATGAAACTCGTGTTTTAAATTTTTAAAATCATCCTCCTTCAGTGTAGATACCAGTTCGTCTAGACTTGCTCCCATAAATCTAAAGGAGTCTATGAACCTAAACTTGATGTTAGTTTCAGAGTCATGTAGGGTAAAACTTATATATTTTTCCTTATTTATTGGTAGTATGGAAACCTTACCACGTTTTGCAATTTCCTTAATAACAAAATGTAAGTCGTAGCCGCTCAAGTTATGCATGATGATTGGAACAACAAAGACTTTTTTAAAATTCAAATTGCATGCTTGATGGGCGTATCCACGAAATTCCCCAGTGAAATGATTATGATCTCTAACGACTATATCTTTATCTGTAAATTCATGTTCACAAATGTGACAATTTAGTGCATTTACCAAGTTAGGTGTACCACCAAGGGGTATTATATCTAAAATTTTGGACTGAACAAATTTTGCTACATCAGTTAACTGATTGGTAAACCAATCTATGCAGTCTTCACCCTGATGATATTTATAATATGAAAGCTGATCATCGTAAGCACATTTTAAATAATAGCCTGCAGAAAAAGCTACGTGTTGTTGATATTTTTTAGTTTTATCTGTTTTTTGTTGATCTGTATAAGCCTTTAGTATAGATTCTAAATCACTATAAATAACAAAGGGACATTTCTGCTTATAAATAAAATTTTTAAATTCAATGTGAGTATAATTGGGAAAAGAAATTTTTGACTCATTCATATTTTTACAAACACTTTCATGCTTATCCAAAATTTGCTTACTATGAAAATAGTTCAAACACCTATCGCAAATAAATTTTTTATTCCTAGATCTATTAAGTTGAGATGAAATTAATCTAGATAAATCTTTTATCCAACAATAGTGGTACTTAATGTTTTCATTCGTATCGTCTACAGGAGGTGCATCATAATCATTTAACTTAGGATAATACTTGGATTGTAACAGCAATAGATTAACATGTCTTTCAAGTTTATTTTTAGTTAATCTTGTGGTAACTACTGTATAAAATGTAGATTTATTCGATTGATTTAGTTCTAAAGAGTATACGTTTACTGATATATTATTTAATTTTTCAAATTTTGTAATTTGGGTTAGTGGCATTTTAACATCTAAACCCTTTGTATTTAGAACTTCAGAGTAATGTGGATACGATGAAGTACGATTACTATGTTTAGTAGCAGGATTTAAAAAACTGTTTACTGCCCAGTAAAAACAAGCTTGGTCCATATTGCAAACGTTTACAATTGCCTTCTTTCGAGAAATTGGTTCTGGTAGTGGAACGAAGGACGAGCCAGCCCCCATTTCATATTTGTTTATTGCAACTTCCAAAAAAATTATTCGAGATAATGCCCACCCGCTTTCTTTTTCAGCAAATTCTGATAAACTGTTTAAAATAGGATCAATAATATTTATACTAAACCAATCATATAAATCATCTCCAATGGCCAATACAACATTGGGAGTACTAAAATATTTGCGGTCTACTAACTCCTCGTCTTTTGGATGCTTAATAAAATCCCCACAAAAGGTGGTGTTCACTTTTAAAATTTGCGTTTTCTTGAGAACTAATGAAATCTTGTTTTTAAAAATTTTGAAAGCATCTGTAAAGAATGCATTCATATCTTTATGTAACAAGTTTATAATAACTCCTGTTTTTAATCGACTTTCAAATGCAGCATTAATGTTTTCCCACTTGACCCCATTACTAGATTTCTCAAGTCCTTCACCCACATGATTCCCTTTTATTAAACATCGCATGCGCTTCAAATGGGCTATTTTTGTATGAATTTTATTTTTTACTCCGATCGAAAACTTGAAACATTTCAAAGCTTGATTACATTTTCTGAGATGTTTATTAATCAGTAAAATCCATTTGTTTCCATTTGAAAAGGTTTGAATTTTGCTTAGAGAATTTAAAATTTCATCAACTTGCTGTAGAGTAACACTGAAGTTCGACATTATTGAGTATATGCACAAAAAATGTACTCACCAGCTTTCTAAAGTTGTCTTCGACTGCGTGTACTTCTCCAAATTTTGTTAAGTTGTCCTCAGCAGGTCGCTTCCAAATTTTGTGTAATATGAGCTATATCGTGACTGCGGATGTGTACTTCTGAATTTCCTTTTAAGTTGTCCTCAGTCGGTTCAATCAAATTTTGCGAATGTGTTGCTGAAACAAAAAATAATAAAATGTTTTTAAAACAGAATCACACATGATAAATAATCAGCAAAATTTTAAAAAATCTTACCGTTTAATTGTTTTCTTCTATTTTAAATAGTGTCCTGGGGCGGTATCCACTAGAAATATTCTGTAGCCCCAAAAACACCAAACTATAGCTCCCCTTGTTTATATCTGCGATATATTTCTTGTATTTTTCCACTACCCTTTGGGGGAGAAAAGTTACATTATCTTCTAATTCGACTAATATAGCTTCTCCAAATTTTGATTGAACTACTTTAACTTTTACAATTTTCTGGGGGACGTTTTCCGGAATTTCTTTCAGCTTCCTAATGGGTTTGTTCTCTACCCCTGTGGAAGTAGAGAAGGTGTTTAGTTCATTGATAAAACTCATCTGAAATGATAAATGTTGTTGTACCAGTCTGCAAAGAGTTTCCCCCCCAAATAAATTTATAGCAAATAAAACTTTTCCAAAATATTCGAAATAGTTTTATCTTTGCAAATATTAAATGTAAAAGAGCTGGAATTTAAAAAATGAAACTTACTATTGTTCAAAAAACTTCACTAGAAGAAACTATTGTAGCTTTCAAGATGCACACTCGCGTAGCTTTCAACATGTACACTCGCCGATTATTGATATGGAACTGCCGCTATCGTGTTGTCAGAGCATATTTATATTGTTTTGAAATATTTTTTATCGACTTCACGAAGTTATGGTAGACTAATTAACTTTGTAGAATTTCATCTCAACAACTAACAGATGCTAATATTACACATATCATGGTAAAACACATTGATTTCATTCCCACATAAATTTGGGGGGCGTTAACATCATAACTGTCTCGATTACAACAAATGTGACATAATTATCGTGTTCTCAGAGCTTATTTATATCGTTTTGAAATATTTTTTATCAACTTCACGAAGTTATGGTAGACTAATTAACTTTGTAGAATTTCATATCAACAACTAACAGATGCTAATATTACACATGTCATGGTAAAATACATTGATTTCATTCCCACACCAATTTGGAGGGCGTTAACATCATAACGGTCTCGATTACGACAGATGTGTCATAATTGTCGTGTTCTTGTTTTTTTTTTGTCGTCGGTTGGGGAGAGAAGAAAACACACAAACACATATAACTATTTATTCAAATCATTGATGACTTTGAGTTTATAAAAGTATACAAATTCTCTAAGAGCATTGTTTAACATATCGTTTGGTGTTATGGAACAAAATGCATATAAAATTTGTAGAGAGCTTTCGGGGGTGATATTTTTACAGAAATCCAAAACATTATAATAATATTGACAAAAATCCAAATTTTCCAACACCGATATACGTTGTATAATCAAATTATTTACTTCTAAAATTTGGGATACTTCTTCTTCATCCATGTAATACTCAACGTCATGTTTTCTAACAAAAATTACCTTACAATCATCGTAAATTAATGGGGTAATGGTACAGTACTCTCCACATGGAATCGAATCAGGTTTGAACTCGTCTCCGGTACGAAATAAATTCATCTGTTGCGTCATTATTGAAATAAAGTTCTGCCATTCGTAAGTGCTGAAAGATATTTTGCTGCACTTTAGCTGTTGGGATAGAATAACAGCAGGCGTAAATGATCTTGCCGGACTAATTCCACATTTTACTTCATAACCGGAAATTGTATATTGTGTTAAAAGTAGGTATACATTTTCGGACTTTGCAGAAGTTTCATAATTTTCCAAAATTCTATCCAATTCTGTACTACAGTCAGATAAACTGGATTCGAAGTAACTGGAAGAAGAAGAAGAATAGTCACTATCTTGAAAAGTCATGTTGCTAACTAAGCTCAAGTACTGGAGCGCTCTTCAATTTATAGTTTTCGTTCTTTGCGGTCAGCCATCTTCTTCGGTATTCATACGCAACGAAGCGAAAAGTAGTGCTACAAAACGGCCTTGTTTTCAATCCAACTGTTGTGTTTTTTGTCTAGTCCGAGCCATTTCACATACATTTTGTTGCCCTTTCTTCTGAGAACTTTTTCCACCAAGTAAATGTCTGAATTCGATGTTTTCTGTAGTTCTTCATCGTAGAAGCAGCCGCTGATTGGTGTACCTTGCATGTCTTCGAGTAAATACGTAGCAGGATTGGTAATTTTAACTTTGGTGATTTTGAATAGTTCTGTAGTCCAATTGGGTGTATATCCTTTTTCAAAGACATGTTTTGCCTTGGATATGCGCACAATGTCGCCAACTTTAAATTTTCGTGGACCGGCTATCTTTAAATGACTATAGGTGTTATCCAAAATAGATTTTTCGTTGGATTTGTTGACTTGAGAAGGCTTATATTTTGTTGTGGAATGTTTTGTATTGTTATAGTTTTGAGTAATTTCAGGCAGAATGTCTATCCATTTGTGGGTACCATTTAAACTGAAATACTTGTAGAGTTTCGATTTCAAAGTTCTTATAACACGTTCTGCCATAGAAGCTTTCATCGTACTAAATACGCTATAATGATTTATACTGTGTTTTTTCATTAAATTTTGAAATTTGCTATTGTAAAATTCCTTCCCCTGATCGGATTGCAGATTTTTCGGTGTTCGTCGTGTGTGAGCGAGAATATCCGAGAATGCTCTAGTGATTTCCTCACCATTCTTCGTCTTTAGTGAACGTGTCCAAAGAAATTTTGAGAAGCAATCAATAACGACCAGTATCATTTTATAATTTTTATTTTGAGAGGCATGAGCACGTATGTCCAATAAGTCTAATTGCCAAAGATCAAACAACCCCTTGATTATAGTACGTCTTCGAGGGAATTTTCTCCGAATCGGTTTATGCAGCTCATTTACGAGTTGAATCTTTTCCTTGGAGTGCATATTATGGTTTACTACCGGCCAGTTTCAGCTCCAGACTGTGAATGTGGTTATGGTTATTCGTAGCCATAGCCTTAATATTGTTCACTATACCTGAAATATTACTTTTCAAATCAGAGATGGCTATGTTATTTTCTGCAAATTCTTTTTTCAATTCACGTATACTTGCATTCGTAGAAGCGGTCAATTCTTTTCGAATAAAGACTTTTGTTGCGGCAATTGATTCATCAACGTATTTCTTTGTAGCCATATCCCTACCTGCTACAGGGGGACTTCGCGAAATAAATGTATCAATTTCGTTAGTTTTATTTTGTAGATTGGTAATACTCCCCTGTAATAGGGGAATTTCAGTGCTATAAAGCTCATTTATTCCGTTAAATCCTGCTGTTAAATCCTTTATATCATGATCATGTAGCTGTAGCACTACACCATGTGTTTGAATTAATGACGAGTTGATAGTATGCAATTGCTCGTCAACATATTTTTTTGTTGCAGCGTCACTATTTGTGGTCGGTTCCTTTACATTACAAATTTTCACATTTTCAATGTCAATATTACCGTCCGGTGTATGAGGAAACGTGATTTTTGTTGGTAAACGCGCATAGGGTGTTTGATGTCTATGTCCGAATTTATCGACAGGCATAATTGAAATGAACAAGTTTCAGCCTGTCATTCTATTATATTAGCCTCTTTGAGCTCATTGATAATTGCTACTATTTCGTTGTCGTGTGACGTATTACCTGCCTCTTTTGAAGCAATCAACAACTTCAAACGATCCGCTAATTCATTGGGATCGTCCCAATAAATATATTCCATGGGATCTTCGTTGTATATCAAACGAGAATCGAGAACGTTTCCTCCACTTTTTGGTGATGTTATTTTTGCGGGGCCATCTATCAGGTGCTGATGCGTTCGAGTAGAGGGACGTCTTGATTCCGTATCAGTTCTAAACAGAGGTTTGATGATATTGTGATATTTGTAAGTGCTCGAACCCTTGAGACGGTTTAGTGTATCTCGATGAACCCCAGTATAATCTAGAAGAATTTTATATGCTTCTAAATCCTGCGAGGTATAGCCTTCTGGGTCGTTGTAGAATAAAAGCTGATACATGCCCGGTGTTCCAATCACGTACCCACCTTGTTTGTTTTTTTCTGGTAGAATGTTGATATTGTTGCTTTTTTTGTCAAATGCAATTCTACGCATACCTAAACTCCAACCGAGTTCATCATTGTAGATTGGACCATAATTTCTATCGATTCTTCCGTTACCTTGGAAATAATCTTCAATATACGATTGAGTAATTTTGGGATATTGATCTAAATACTCTTCAATGGATTCTTGTGAAATTTCAGAACGCATTATTTCAGGAGATTCGGACATTGGAATACTCTCCGCTTCATCGGATTCGAGGGGTTCTTCTTTGTTCATTTCTTCTTTTGGATGTAAATTTGTAATCGTTTTTTGTAGTGTCTTTGAGGACTGCACAATTTCTTCAAGTGGCTTGGATATTGGCTTGAATAGTTTATTAATAGACTCATCTTGCTCTGATTTACCCAATTTCAGCGCCAAGTATTTTTTACGAATTGATCTAGCAAGTTCAGATACTTTTTTCTTGCGCAATGCAGTAGCAACCTTATCATCAGACATATTGGTGCAGACTGAAGTACAGCTTACAATTTTATATATTTATCGAATCCTTTGCGATACCTTCCATCATTAAGTGGGAAATCCTTCATAATTACCAAAGTACCATAGTGGTCAGACCAACACATTGAACACACATTTTTAAATGTGTCAAATGTCATGTCTGGAGATACGTGTTCGTCAAATATATGTTTCAAGTTCACCTCATCTTGCTTGAATAACACAACTAGATTACAATTGTCACGTATAAGCTGTTTCGGTATTTTTGAGTATGTTTGACAAAGATATGCGGCATCAATATCTTTATGTCTGCACATGGAGTAGTATTCACGAATTTTCTGCTGGCCGTCACATGCCACGTCATCGAATAAAAAGACAGAATTCGGTCGAGCGTTATCTGGACTAATTATTTCCTCATTGTCTTTAAATGGAAAATACCCAACACCCTTGACTTGTGCTATCACTTCTTGCAACAATTGATACTTCGGCTGGAATAATGATTTTGAATAAACATAAACGTTTTTGAATTTCACGCCATTTGGATTGAATAGGAGCGCCATCACGGCATTCGTTTTTCCACACCCGCTGGGACCGCATATAATGGCACGGAAAGAATTTGGCAACAATTTACCATGTTTGCCGATCGATGGTGTTGAGGTGAAATCCAGATTTTCAATGGGTATCGTCTGTTCTTGTTGAATTATTTTCATTGTGTGTGTCATTTTTCGTAGTACTATTCTTTAAATATAGATGTCACCACTTACGCGTATCAGTCTTAATGTTGGCGTTTGAAGGAGAAGGTCTCTTGAATTCTCTCATCAATAAACTACCTATTGAACTTCACTTACCTAGCTATCAGTACTGTGGGCGTAAGTACTCTCCCCCACCCCTTTTGTAAAAAATTAATTTGTTTTTTGGTAGCCGGTACAAAATTGGAAAAACGTCTTGATCGTGGAGATCCAGGCATCAATCCCTTGGACACAGCTTGTAAACAACACGATATTTCTTACTGGAAGAATAAGTCTCTCGAAGAGCGGCACAAAGCCGATCAGATACTTGAAGATAAAGCTTGGGCTCGCGTCAAATCGAAAGACGCTTCACTGGGAGAGAAAACTGCTGCATTACTTGTGACAGGCGGAATGAAGTTGAAAAGAAAGCTGGGAATGGGATGTCGTCGCAAACGTCGTTCCTTGCATCGAGATGTCATTCTAAAAGTGGGAAAGTCCTTGAAGCAAGGGACATCTTTGAAAGACACTGCAACGTTTGCCTTACGAGCAGCCAAAGCACTTATTAAAGAATTTGGTGGGAAAAAAGAAGTCGAGGTTCCTCGAGTAATACCTGTAGCGAAATCCGGAGGTTTCCTACCACTTATCCCTTTGTTTGCTGGCCTTTCGGCACTTGGAGCTTTGTCAGGTGGTGCTGCTGGGATTGCTAAAACTGTTATTGACGCAAAGCATGCGCAAAAGAAATTGGAAGAAGATGTACGTCATAATAAGGCGATGGAACGTGTAGGATCTGGTCTGTATCTGAAAAAGTACCCAAAAGGCGGTTTTGGATTGTATTTAAAAAAAAACTTATAAAGCTACCCAATCACGCATTAACCGACTTTGACATAACACATTACGCAAAATTACTTAAAATACCACATTTTCGAGGAGTTTTCATGCGAGACACTCTCCCCAAAAACGGCCCCCGAAAACAGGAATGCGCAGTGGTTAATTTGGATACCTCTAAAAATAGTGGAAGTCATTGGGTAGCTTACAGAAAGATAAACAACAATGTAGAGTATTTCGATTCATTTGGTAACTTGAAGCCCCCGAAAGAAGTTGTTAAATATTTGGGAAAGAGCGCGCGAATTTTCTACAACAATACACAATATCAAAACTACGATCAAATCAATTGCGGTCATTTGTGTTTGAAATTTCTACAACAATGACGGAACTATTACTACAACATATCTATCATGGAAAAACATTGAGTAGTTTCACTGCCGAAGAACTAAAGCACTTTCCCATTGAATATCTAATAGAGTGTGTAAGACCTTCGGAATTGCTTGTTATTTGGCATAAGCTTCCCATTGAATATCGAGCAAATTTTGAACTACAAATACGATTGCCTTGTTTCATCCATTACAATCGACCTGATTGGACGACGCATTGTGACGGGCCTCCGAGTTCACAAGCCACTTGTTTTCTTTGTAAACAAACAATAAAAAATGATATTTAAATTCAAACATGTCTCGAATTTTATTAGTCATCATGTCACAGTTGCTGCGAGTTAACAGCACCAATCACGTGTTTACCTTTCAGCCTCCTACTCCTATTGTACTTGATCCCAAGAATGCTTATGAAATAGCTCTAAGATCTTTTCATTCGTATCACAGTATACCAAACATTGAAAATTGTACGTTTTACTACTATGATGCTGAAGACAACCTGCAAAGTTTTAATTTTCCCACAGGGTGTTATGAAATTGCTGATCTTGAATCGTTCATCAACGATAAATTGGGTGCGAAAAATTCAACGGTATTTTCACTAAAACCCAATCACAATACGTTGAAATGTGAAATTTCCAGTAGATACAAAATTTCCTTTATACAAACTGATAGTCTTGGGAAAATATTGGGATTTTCATCGAAAATACTCGACGCCAACAAAATGCACTCTTCAGATCTCCCCGTCGAAATCATTAAAGTATCCAGTATCCGTTTCGATTGTAACATTACCACTGGAGCCTTCGATGCAAACAGACCTGCTCATACTATTTACGAATTCGTCATACAAGTAGATCCTGGATATTCCATCGACGAAATTCCTCATAATTTGCTTTACTTACCTGTTATACCACAACGTGAAATAACCAACATTACCGTTATTGCCTTAGACCAAGACGGTCGACCTATAAACTTTAGAGGTGAATTGAGTACGTTGATATTAGAGCTTAGAGCACGAAGCAGATGGGACTAATAATCAATCATAAAAGACAGTCTGCAGAGCTTTCAACTTCATTAGCTAAGCAATCACCAAAGCTAAAACATCTCACGTTCGCAAACAAATTGGTCCTGCAATCGCTGGGTTTTAAATTAAAAAATGACAACCATGTATGGAAAACGTCTTCGTCAAAACGACAACATGCCTTCGATGTTTGATATCTACCGTAAGCCAATGTTTGACGATTCAATTCGAAAGGCTGAATACAGAACCTATGCTCCATTTATAAAATCATTCAATTGCAGTGACATTGTGGAATTCAGCATCAATCAAGTTGATTCGTTCTTTGCAATGAGCGAAACTTTGTTGTGCATTAAAGGTTCGCTTGAAACACATGGAGGTGGTGATGTAAAATTAGCAAATAATGTTGGAGCCTTCCTATTCGATTCATGTACGTACAGTGAAAGTGCCAGGGAAATGGAAACCGTTCGGGATCCCGGAATAGTAAGTGCCGTACGTGCTATGACATGTTATAACCAAGAAGATTCCAATCATATGGCTATAGCTGGTTGGAATTACCCGAAAGACCCTATTCTGAATGATAGCGACAAGACCTTCAACCTTCAAATACCCCTCAAACATATTTTCAACATTTTCAACGATTATCCCATGATTACATGCGGTCGACAAACGATACGATTAGTTCGAGCACGAAATGATAATGATTGCATATATATTACTGAAAAGAATGTCTCTGGCACGCTCTCCCATACAACCGCTAAAATTAATATTACAAGTATTGAACTAAAAGTTAAACATATCTTTCCCAATGATGATATAAAGATAAATCTCATGAAATCCATTCAAAAAGATCAGCCTATAGTTATTCCATTTAGAAAGTGGGAGTTACACGAATTGCCCTCAATTACTAAAGGTGCAAGACGAGAAGTTTGGGCTGTTAAAACATCCACTTCAGTTGAAAGACCCCGTTTTGTTATTGTTTTCTTCCAAACCGGCAAACGTAACGTGACTACAGCCGATCCTACTTTATTTGACAATGCTGACGTGCAAAGTATAAGACTGTCACTTAACGGTGACTATTGGCCTAATGAAAGAATGCAATTGGATTTCGCTAAAACTGACTACAATGAGGCATATTTTAACTATACTGAATTCTATCCCAACTACGCAAACTCCGCACAGAAACGTCCCCTGTTGGATTATTCTTCTTTCAAGAAACGTGCATTGTTTGTTATCGATTGTTCAAAACATGAAGAAAGCATGAAGGCGTCCACAGTCGATGTAAAACTTGATATTGAAGCAAACAAAGGCTTTCCCGAAAATACCAAAGTCTATTGCATCATAATTCACGATTGCGTGATGGAATACTTCCCCCTCACGGAAATTGTTAAAAGCTTGAACTAAATGTTGATCTGCGTTAGTATTCAAACAGACGTCAACATGAGAGTAGCTTTTGTGGATATTCAAGGCTTTGTCGTAGATGGACTTTTCGTCGTCAAAGAACTCACCATAGAAATTGGCTTCAAAAGTTCGCATTACATATTTTTACCGCCGCAGCCGTTTTCTACATTAAGTAACGATGATAGAAAGACTACATCCTACTTGGAAAGGAATGTGCATGGCATTCGATATTCTTCAGGAGATGTAGAATATTCTAGAGTGAATGAAATATTGGAAAAAAAGCTATTGTATGCTGCAGACTACATTTACGTTCGGGGACAACAAAAAGCGGAATTTCTGCTAAAGAAATGTAACATATTTGGTGTTTTTCCACGCATTATTGATGTTTGTAAATTTGATGGTACACCCTGTGAAACTGGAAACTTTGCTCAAGATCCGAACCCCTGCCACGCCTCTGGACTATATTCATGTACCGAAAGAAATGTACAACGCCTCCGCCACTGGTTTTCAAATACTGTATTACCATTATAAATAAAGTTTTTTACAGAAACGTTGGGTTTTTATTGAAACACTCTGTATATTCATCGACTTTTATATTGCATGAAGATACAAATTTTCGTTTTACAATTTTTAAAATAATTTTTAAAATTAAAACCAAGACAGATATTAATATTAGACATGTCATGGTGAAGACATTATAAATCTCATTTTCCATATTCTCTTCGGTTTTGTTGAACATGGTTGGATACGTCTTGATGGATAAGTAATTTGCGGGACATCCAGTTTATACGAAGTCTGCTCCACGTCTGACGCCACAATCCGACTTCATAACCTCACAAGAAATGTCTCGCCAATGTAATGTTTCGAAGCTTCCCTCCGACGTGACGTGACGACGTACCACGTGACGACGTACCACGTGACGACGTGACGTGCCACGTGACGACGTGACGTGACGTGACGACGTACCACGTGACGACGTACCACGTGACGACGTACCACGTGACGACGTACCACGTGACGACGTACCACGTGACGACGTTAATACCTTTAATACCTTTCGAGTTTGCTATGATTGGATGACACGAGGGTGCTGACCTGCCTTTCACGGTCCTTTTGTGATATACGCCCGTACAAAAATACGATTAATCATGATAATGATAATGTGATTTTTGTACAATTTGATTTTGATCGCCCCGCGCGCATGGATAAAAAATGGCGGACAGACTCCCGCGGCAGACTCCTACCCGCAGGCCACCGGCCCATAGACTACCCGCATGTAGATGTCGCCACCGAGACTCCTACCCGCCAGCGTACGGTGCGCGCTCACGTAATATACTTTTCTTCGACAATGTTATGTATGAGAGATCGTGGCGGACTATGTTAGATGCATTGCTATAAGCGCGTAGGTTCGGGGTTCGATCCACACCCGAGTTAAAGTTTTTTAATTAAATTATTTGAGAGTTTTAAAAAGAGGACTAAAAATGGCGGCCAACGCCGCGGAACGCCGCCAACGCCGCTCTCAGCGCCACCAGCGGAGATTTTTGAAGTAGTGGTCCAGAATCCCTATAGTATATCTACTGACCTTTTAATATTCAAATTTAAATCCCAAAAATTTATTTAGTACAATATTCGATAAAAATACACTACGAGATGAACTAAAAATGAAATACAACATAGAATACATAATTTTTTTAAATTTTATTCAACCAACTACAATATTTTAACAATATTTCAATAAATTTTGTTATTAATTCTGAAACTCAATTTGAATTAAAACAGATTTTAACTTTACTTAAATAATATCATAAAGTAAAAAAACCGTTAGCCTAATATGGTGTGAAAATAGTGAACTAATAATTTCGCTGCGTCGGTAATAGAAATTTCTGTCTCAACTAAATGAAACAGCGGTAATTTTAGATTATTTAATACAAAACTAATCATAATTAAAGCAATTAGAGGAGAAACAATTAAATATAATGATACATTCTACTTGCAAAATTATTAAATTAACAAAAATTATGTATTCTAAGCTATGCTTCAGTTTTAGTTCATGTCGTGGTGTATTTTTATCGAATACTTTACTAAATAAATAAAAAAAAATTATGGAATTTAAATTTGGATATTAAAAGGTCGCTCGAAAGAATCTAAAGTAATGCACTAATAAATTTTTAAAAATTATGAGCGACCTTTCAAAATTAATGAAATTTTTTTTTTTAAATTTAAAAAAAATTGGAGCGACCCCTAGCTGTCCTTTGGAGAGGGCTCGTAAAACATCAATTTGTCGTTTTTTTTGTATATTATACGAAACATTGATGTGTTTATTTTTCTATTTAAATAATCGCTCTTAAATCCATGAAATTTTGTTAGCTACATAACGGTTGATATTGGACCACAAGTCTGTCGTCTTCTTTTTTAAAATCATGAGGAAGTGAAGGTTTTACTTATGTTGTATTGTTTTTATAGTAACTGTTATGTTCGTGCAGTATGATACAAAACAATATTTATATGATATAGACATTATTTTAACTTGAAAAATTGTGAAAAAAGACTAACACAATGCTTTTATTTTTTTTACCAAACTTTTCCACAGAATTGCATGCAACTTGCAATACAAATCGAACCAGATCGAATTGGAACAAGAGTTTAAAATGTCAAGAGACTTGCTAAATTATCCTCTACTGCGCCTGCTTTAGATTAAGAATATTGCATGTTGCAAGAAGAATTGCGAACTGTAAAGCGGGCTTGACGTTTTGTCATTTGTGCTTTGACAATCGACAGTTTAGTGCACTTAGTTTTTTCTCACTTTCGCTATCTTTATTTTAAATAATAATAAAATTACTTTATTTATTATATTTGAATAAATTATCATTTTTTTTCGTTCTAATATTGTTGGCATGGGTTGGCAGCAATGTTGCCATGACAAGAGAATTGCATGCAAGATTCATCATCTGCAAGAACTTGCCGAACTTTGAATAGTGATCGTAGAGAAAAGATGTTGGTTAGATTAAACCCTGTTGGAAGTCTGTATTTAGTTTCAAAATTAAAAAAAGAATATGTATGTTCAAATAATAAATATATCCTGTTGATATATCCATTTATCAAGTACGGCATCTGCCACCGACGAAATTGACATTTTTATAATATTGCGTAAAGATTGTGCATAATTTACATATCATTAACAAATAATTGACCACATGGTTGATAAAATATTTAGACAGTTTAATTAAAATGAAAATTTAACCTTAATTGGCGTTATAGGGTTTATATTAAATGTTTGTTTTGCAAGGTGTTCAAATTGAAAACCTTGTACAATCGTTTTTAATTTGAAGGAGGGAGTATCGAAAAAACATGGATTTATTTTATGTATGCTTTCGTAATAATAAAAAATTGGATCACTCTACCACCATTGAACGGATTAAAAAAGTAACACTTTCAATTTTTGATAGTCCTTCATCGTCAAACATCGATTGAGTTCATGGATGCAATATATGTAGTCTACAATCTATAATAATTTTTTTCTACACCTGTTTTATAATATACTTATTAAAAGACTGAAATCTGTATCATAATGATAAATTTTCATTATGATACAGATTTTTAAGCCAATAGGAATGCGACGTTCGCACAATATATAGGTAATATAGCCGTGGATACCTGGTTGATATTTCTGAAATTAATTATATTAGGTCTGTTCCCTGTAATAAAAGTGTAGCACTGAGCTATACGATTTTATTTATTTTAATTATGTTTTAATGCTTCTTGCAGTATACAAATGCAATATACATAGATAGTCCCAAATTTAGCAATTTTACACGCATTTTTTCACAGATATACCTGAATTTTTCAAATTTATATAGCTCAGTGCTACACTTTTATTGCAGGCGAACAGACCTATTAAGTGACACTTAATTTTAGTTCAATTGAAAATAGGAATGAAACAAACTTTAACATGCCCTCCAGTTCAACAACCATCCGAACAGCATCAGCCCCCCAAATAAATTTTACAAATTGTACAATAAATAATTTATACATGCACAAAGAAGATTAAAGAATTAATATTATTATGTTCAAAAGTTTTAAATTTATTTGTTGTACAATTTGTAAAATTTATTATTTGTTGAAGTTCCTTTCATTGTTCTTGTTTTTTATGATAAATGATAATTATTAATTAAATAATTCTTATTAATCGTAGTAGAAAAAATATTGTATGCAACTTTCATGTAATGACAATTAATACACTCGCATATTATATACGAAACTCGCCTGCGGCTCGTTTCGTATCCTACAACATGCTCGTGTCTTAATGGCTATCATTACATGATCGTTGCATAAAATACTATTATATTCCGACGATTTATAATGACATTATTATAGATTCCGTTTTTAACATACTTTGTCCACGACCACTTAATAATAAGTCAATATTTTACCTCCTAAAAAAAGGTATATGGTACCCATATATCTTTTAGAGTGAATTAAGGTTCATAATTCACTAGAGTGAATTATGAACAAACGTGGTTTTTAGGTTATAAATCTTCACTCAAGGGAGCTGGAACCTGTACTCATATTTCACTCAAGTTACACTCAAACTCAACCTCACTTTTCGCCTGCATACAATCAGGATAAGTGACCCTCAAGTGTCGACTATGAATTTCACCCTAAGTGCCTCTCGCCTACAAACAAATAACAAATATTGATACTTTATATGACTTTAAATTAATTTCCCCCTTCCACTATTTATATTAAACTAACCTTCAAGTTTTTTTTAAGCACCTGCATAGTGATTTTCGTAGTGTCTCGTGTGACACCTTCAGATTTTGTTAAAATTGGCAACAACCAACAATTTAAATTGTTAATGTTTTCAACGACATGTTTAAAATTGTAACACGTATCAAAAGTATAATCAGTCCGGTGCCAATTAGCCAGTATATATTTAGAGTAATAATATCATTTCGTACTTGTTTTGTCGTATTACTAATTTAAGGCCCTGATCGATGTCACATAAACGTATAAATGACTTTTTTGACGAGTACTTCTATCCACCTGTGCGGTAATTTGCTCGTTTTTATGTTGCATGCGCCGGAAAAATCGCAACGCTTCGTATTTGTTACGTAACTTTTATCGGTGAATCTTGTACGGAGTTGTATAATATTTAAAAAAAAAGTCATTAAATCAGGAGGTAGAGTCTCATTAAAATTTGTGTAGCACCTGATGTTTACAAGCAGCGAAATTAATTTTTACACATTTGCTCGGTAATAAATTATGCCATATTTTATTCGTTTTGATAGTTAATATTCCTATAGAAAACACCATTATACATTGTAATAAATACTATTTTAAAAAACTTAAGAAAGCACGCTTGGACATGGTGGTCCGGGTTTTAAATATTTCTACAGGAATCTCGTGAAACAGTCGTTTAAATGGCAGTTCCATACATAAACAAAATATTGCGTTACCATAGCAACGAACAATAACTTATTGGAAGTGTCAGTGTGAAGTTTGACGTCGAAAAAGTAAACCAGAGTTACGCAATAAATTAAAAGAAAAGAGATGTACACCGAAATTGTGAAAATCGAAAAATTGGAGTATCGAGCCATCATCAAGTACCTGTATTTAAAAGGGTTAAGAGGGAAGCAGATTTTCGAAGATATGCTTAATACCCTTGGTGATCAATATCTTTCGTATGTGACCGTGAAAAATTGGACTGCAAGCTTCAAAAGAGGTAAATTTTCCATTGAAGATGATGACCGATCGGAAAGGACAGTTTCTGTGTTAGTCTCCGAAAATATCGATGCAGTTCATGAGATGATTTTATCAGAAAGTCGAATTGGGCTAAAACGGATATCTGAAGCAGTGAATATTTCATATGAACGAGTTCATCATATAGTTCACGTGAATTTGGACATGAGAAAAATTGCTGCAAAATGGATCCCCAAATGTTTGAATGTTGACCAAAAGCGTGCAAGGGTAGAAGCATCGCGTTCGATCTGTGCTCGACTTGAAAACGATGTAGACTTCTTAAACCGAATTGTTACTATTGATGAGACTTGGGTACATTTCTACGATCCAGATACAAAGCAACAATCGATGGAATGGCGACACTCTGGTTCTGCAAGATCTAAGAAGTTTCGTGTCCAAAAATCTGTTGGAAAAGTTCTTGCTTCAGTTTTTTGGGATTACCATGGAATAACCATGATTGTTTTTTTACATAAGGGTAGAACAATAACTGGAGATTAGTATTCGACATTACTGACCACTCTACGGGAAAAAATTAAAGAGAAAAGACGTGGAAAGCTATCCAAAGGTGTTTTGTTTTTGCAGGACAACGCCCCTGCACACAAATCTCATGTTGCCATGCAAAAAATTCGTGATTTAGGGTTTGAATTACTAGAACACCCTCCTTATTCACCAGATTTGGCTCCGTCCGACTATCATCTCTTTCCTCAACTGAAAAAAAGTTTAAAAGGTTGTAAATTTTTTTCCAACGAGGAGGTAATAAAAGCTGTGGAGGTGTGGTTTGCAGAGCAAAAAGAAAAAAAAATTTTGAAAGGTCTACAGACGTTGCAGGTTCGCTGTAATAAATGTAATCCAGTTAAGAGGAGAATATGTTGGGTAATAAAATATTTTGACATGGAAATTTTGTTTGGTTCTACAGTGGGCTAAGAATTTTTCAATACATCGTCGTACAATGATGCCAAGAAGTCTGTGATATTCTGACTGGTTGAGGGTGTATTAGACAAAAATCAATATTGATCCAAGATATGGATTATCATGTATGAAAGTAAAGCAGCTATTAATAAAGGAGCGGGACACCCCCAAATAGTCGTCTAGAAAATGAGAAACCGACCAAACTCGTTCTAGTCGCTAAGAACAGTCTATCTTTATATTTTCAAGGGTGCTGAACACGAATACGGATTTATTTTTTTATAAAATTGGGTGAACATGGTCAGGATCCGCGAGTTGATAATTGAAAATCGTAAAATCGTTATTTTCGGTTAAAAATTCGTGTTCAGTACCATCGAAAATATAAAAATAGACTGTTTTTAGCGACTAGAACAAGGTTGGTCGGTATGTGGGGAGGTGTTCCTCTCCTCTATAAAAATAAGAGGAGATTTGTCCATTGAATAGATTCAGTAGGGCTGATACAATCAAAGATACTTCTGGGAAATCATGACCAAGTGAGAACTGCAAAATAGTGGAGCAAGAAGAATATAGATTCTGTGTAATGGAAGAAAAACTTCCATCCACATACTTGCGAATTGCATCGCTATTCAGAATCCTTGGGCACAGTACCTATGAGATTACTGGATAAAAGATGCTACCTAAGTTGAAGCCTGCGGAAATCTTAAAATAGGTCCTAAGTGAATGATGTAAAACTTGTTATAAATGAAATTTGCTGTAACCTGTAACCAAATTTAAATTATAATAATGGCGTTTCGTCCCTCCAAGGAAACCATCAACTAAATTCATCTTGATGTTCATTTCACACTGCTTACATTTGAGCCAGTGAAAATTCCACCATCATCAATGCCAAAAAAATTGTACAATCATCTACAAATACAAATATATTGGCTTCTATATAATTACACAGTGGCAGAATTTCTATTAACACAAGAATTTAATGACTCAAATATGATTACATTATAGAATATTTTATCACTTTTTTTTTAATCATCATGTATTTTCAATATTTATTATGAATCATATTGTATTGATATATTGGTCCTGCATTGACCAATAAGTGAAGGCCAATAAAAAATGCTTTTTTTTCATTAATATAGCTTCAAATTTTACAATGCTATAATAACCAAGTCTCACTTTCAGATCACAGAACTCAAAACTACTTCAAAAACTAAAAACTGTCTGGCTTTTTATACTTTTCGCATATTCCAGGCAGTTCTTGACTTTTCGATGACATGTCTATATGATTCTAGATATTTTTCTCCTTCTTATTCATTATATACCTTCACATTTTTACCAATACAGTAACGTAACATTATTTTATTTTTGAATTTTCCATCTTTACTATTTCCAATTATTTTTTTTCCATCATTAGATGGCACTGGACAAAACCAAAAGGCCAGGCTGTAGTTTATGATGGTGATATAAAATACAGAGTGATGCATTTAAAAAAGCTGAGCAAATAATGAATTTGTGTTTTGACGTACCCTGTAGTAAATTTAAACAGTATTAGAAAAATCAATCATTTTTATGAAGTTTGACAATCACTTAAAAACTATGGCTACTTTACATCATTGCTCTTGTAACCTTTTCTTTTATACAAGACGTTGAACTTGATACGATTTTAATAGAAATTTGGTAATAACTTTTCAAATACCCTGTATAACACATAACAACGTTGTATTCTTGTAACGAGGAAGTGAAGTGGTTTTTAAATTTAAAATAAAAGATAGGGTTTCATTTAAAAAAGCAACAGTGTTATGGAAGACCCTGTATACTTTTAACTAATTTCAAAATGTGAAGCTTATATAGCTGCCTCCAATTTTTGTAAAAAACTTTTTTCGGTACCTTCTATAATAACAGATATACAACGGACTTTGACACAAAAGTTGATCACCCTGTATATTGGAAACTACTCATGCGATTTCTATAAAAATTGGCTTAAATGGAGTACAAGTTATTGCGAATTTATGGAAAATATTTCGGTTGTACCGAAAGTGAACGGCAACTTTGTTATTTTAAATGTAACACCCTGTATATTATCAACTTTTCGGAATCCCCATTAAATTTCAATCAATCACTCAATATAGTCCAGTAAATAAAGGCACCAACCTGTGCAACTCATTATTGTCGGACTTTTTTTTTGCAGCTTGTAGGTATTCATGTGTAGATTACTCTCTGAAAATATGTCCTCCGCGAGATTTGCGGAGGGGGCTGGAAAATGGCCCATGATCCCGAAAATTCAGTTTTTGGCCGATATCTCCCGAAATATGCTACTTAGAGAAGTGGGGTTTTGCTAGAAATGAAGTACAGTTCATTACCTACAAAAATGGTCCTTGTCATTTTTGTCCCTGGATCAATATTTCTTGCAAAAAAGGCTTTCAAAAATTTTCCGGAAAACTAAAAAACTTACCAAAAGTTTTAAAAACCATCGAAAAGAGGACATTTTCAGCTTTCCAATGGTGTGCATTAAAGACCGATATTGCCAATCATTGTTTATCAATTTGCGGTAGACCCGTGAATTTCCAGAAAACTCCGGAAATCAAAAAAAAAACGTCCCAAGAAAAACATGTTGTTTATAAAAATACACAAAAATTATTTATTCATTCTTTCGGAATACATTCACCACCTATCAAAGTCCCATTATCCAAAAGGTTTCGGTAAAACAACGCTTAATTTAAAAAATATGAACGGATTGATAAGGGCAGTCAAATATTCAGGAAAAATAAAGTTTGGCCAGTTTTTTCAATATTCCTGGAAAATAAAAAAAACGAAAAAGTTACACGATGCTATAGGTACAGGCCCCTACATTCATATGCACTTTGAACCATGAAAAAAGATTCATTTTTACTCAAGTTATGGGCCAATTTTCCCGCCCTCCTATGCCTACATTCACGGAGGCTCCCGGAGACGCCGCGCAGCAGCTCGAAATCCAAGGTACGCTTGGGCCCGTTTATCTCGAAAACGGTTAAACTTTTGACAAAAATGATAAGGATCATTTTTGTAAATAATAAACTGCTTTTCATTCCTAGCAAAACCCCACATCTCTAAGTGTCATATTTCCGGAGATATCGGCGGAAAACTCAATTTTTGGGATTATTGGCCATTTTTCAGCCCCTTCCGCAAATTTCGCGGAGGACATATTTTCAGAAAGTAATCTACCCGTGAATACCTACAAGTTTCAAAAAAAAAGTCCGACAATAATGAGATGAACAGGTTGGGGGGTTTCTCGGTCTTTATTTACTGGACGAATATCTTACTTAATTGAAAGACCGAAAACAAGAGCAGTTTATGATCAGTTTGATACCTCTTCTTTAGCATTTTTGAGATATTAACATATGTTGATATCTGTCTTATTATTGCGTCTTTTATTTTAGCATGCTGTGTATTTACCTGTTATAATAAAATAGTGATAAAAATGGCTCGTTTGGAATTAAATTACAAGTAAAAGAATAAAAATATGGTTGTTTCATTTAAATAAACGAAGATATTTAACATTTTTGAACTTGAAATTTTCATCATTTTTTTTCAACAACCCTGTATACAAAAAAGAAGTTTTCGGCATGTCAACAATTACTTTGATCGTCCTACTATTCAACCTGAAAAGATATTTTTTATTTGGTATTGAGGATGTACCTACACAGAGTTTTCAATATGAACCTGTCAATTTTTTATTAAAAAAATTAATATCTCTATAAGTATAAATTTTAGATATAGGGTAATCTGCACAAAAAAACATTAAAATTCAATGTAGAATCCGAAAAGTTAATAATATACAGGGTGTTATATTTAAAATAACTAAGTTGTCGTTAATTTTCCATAAATTCGCTATAACCTCTTCAATTTTTATAGAAATCGTGTGAATAGTTTCCAATTTATTTATAAATAGTGTAGGCTCATCGTGAAAGAGCCACATACAGTTGAGCTAATAAAGGCGTTATAAAAAGGAAGTATAGAGAATTATTATACAGTTTATCACCCAATTTTTGTTTTATATCAATAACAATAAGAAGTTAAGTAACAATTCTGAAAACTTACCAAGCAAGTCGACGACGAAAGACCTTCTTTGTCCAGCAATTTTACCATGATTCCCAGTAAACTGTTCATAGAATCCGCATATTTCACTATAAAAGTAATAAAAATCACAAAATAAAATCTGTTCATAGTGATAAATAAAAGTCTTTTTGTGAAAACACTCTACCGATATACAAAACCCGCGATTGTAAATTCTTATTAGAAATAAATTCGAACCGTGATAACGAAATGAAAGCAACCAAGCTATGTTGATTACTAATAGTCGTTGTACGTTTTTTTGGAAGAAACAAAAAAAAGTTTACTAATAAACCGAGTTGGTTTTTATTCCTATCGCGCAAAAGCAAGCACAATTGGAATATTTCACTTTAGAACTTGAATAATATTTTAACTTTAATTTTTAAATGGGTACCAACAATTAGAAAACAGCATAGGCGTACGTAATAAAATTAAATTAAGTAGGAATGTATATTCACTAAATGAATTAATCGTTAATCCTGATGAAATTTATTAAATTATACAGGGGTCCCCTAATAGTAGCATAATATAACAGGATAAATAAATTTTTATTTGTTTATCGAATTCTTCATTTCATACCAGTTCTTTTTACATCTTAGTAGCTG
Source organism: Lochmaea capreae (assembly GCA_949126875.1). Taxonomy (NCBI): domain Eukaryota; kingdom Metazoa; phylum Arthropoda; class Insecta; order Coleoptera; family Chrysomelidae; genus Lochmaea; species Lochmaea capreae. Next base: position 7,772,384 of record OX421406.1, on the reverse strand, counting down.
GTTCTAGGGTCCTAAATTTCGCCTAGTATACAGTATGATTTTTATTTTGAAATGGCAATTCGTCAGCTCACCTTTTAATTTTTGACGTCATCTATGATAACATTTTTTAATAGAAAAGTGCAACCACATGGTTAGCAAGTTCAATAATAGTTTGTGGTCTATTCATGAACACTTCAGGTACTTTTCAAGTATCTCCATAGAAGAAAATCGAGAAGAGTTAAATAGGAATCACTAAATTCGACCTATCCACTGATTTGGGAAGACGACCAAGAAGTTTATCACGAAAACAGAATAGGTAGTCACAAGTCATTTCTGTTTGGGAACAACCAGTTTAATTCGTGGGGCAGAAAGTTCAGCAGATGTTCTTTTTGGTTTCTTTGATAAAGTAGGATATTTTAATCCTATCATCCATCCAGAGTGGATTTTCTTTATCCCAATACCGGAAAGTCTAACCGTTGAGGAGAAATGTAACTTCATCAGAAAAAAGAGCTTAGAATCTCCATAAGTTCTTGCATTAAATTTACACCATAGGGAAGCCTCTTCTCCGTTCTTAGCAGTCTAAGCCACCTCATTGTCTAACTGGAATTGGAACGGAATTATCGGGATTATCTCCAAAGGCTAGCAGAGCATGTAGTTTCTTGTTTTAAGATATTGCTGTTCTACTACCTCTAGGGAGATTCTCTAAATTTTTTCTCGTTTGTTTCCTGTGAACTGTGTAATTGGTTCCCGGGTAGTATATTTATTATTGAATAACGTACACCCTTTTTTCTGCGTACGTATTTTATCTCCACAACCAATTAATATTAGAATTTCAATTCTTCTCGTTTCAGGAGCCAGGAAGTTTTTGATGATTTCGTCTACCAAAATGTCATTAACCACGTATGTTGAATTTTAAAGTGGGATAATGAAAAAAAAAGATTAAGAATAAAAAGCAAATGAGTTTAGATGAAATAAAATAAGAAAGAACCAATGAGACAAATGTAAAGAAGATCCAAGAAATTTGATTTTTGGTTAATTTTAATCTTCTGACTTCTCAGTTTATGGGTGGGCTAATTAATATAAATCTTTATTTTGATTTTACATCAAATATAGAAAAAATAATTTTACGATTTAAACGGAATAACCAAGCGTAGAAAAAATATTTGAAATTTTGACTAGACACAATCTTGTTACTTAGCACTAATCTTTTTTAAAATGACGGTATTTAATATTCTAGCAATTGTTTTTTCACCATCGACAGTGGCGGAGATGATAAAAAAATTCACTTAGATTTTAAATGTTTTTAACTCACTAAGGAAAGGAAAAAAAACCTTTTTGACATTGGAAGGTATACAAAATTGACAATTTAAAAATGATGTGAACTAAATTTCAGCTATCGGAAAATCGGAAAAAAGCATCTGATGGTTCTAGCAATACTAGAAGGTTTATGCGTAATATTCTTTGAAAGATGTTTGTTAAAATACTTTAATATCTACATATAACACAATACAATGCAGAGGCCTAGAGGTGGAAAATTGGGGTTGTATCCCAAGAAACCTGAGGTGGATGTGTAAAGGGGCAGTCATTTTCTACCTGAATACGAGTAAGAACACCAAAATTAGGAGCCGAATTGCGCGCAACGGTATATAGTTTTGCTTTGCACATTTTTGCTGTACAACGCCAATAAGTTTTGCCAGATGCCATCGTTCTACATTTTCGAAATTTTCCACGGTTTACCACTAGAAGAGTTTTTCCCTTCTCACTTAACATAATTTCACACTTAATTTCCATCTTTGTTGTACAACAGTTCGAAGACAAGTAAAATACAACCCGTAAAATATTTGTTAAGATAGAATTCTAATAAAACCTCTGCCTACTCTCTACCCCCGCTAGGTTAAACTATTAGGGCAGTCCCGATAACAGAACATTTATTGTTTTGTTATTGTCTTGAAATTCTATTACAACAAATATCCTAATCACGGTATTTTGGTTTTTTCCTCATAATATTAGCATAAGCACCCCTTTACATTATCGTCAAAATTACGTATTCCGGAAATGCTGATAATCCCTTGACGGTTACTACCTAAGACACCCCTTGATAAATAAGGTAAAATTTTAACCATTGAGCGCAACTCACCTATGTCGGCGTAAAGGGCTACCCAAGTTAATTTTATCAAGAAACTAAGGCAGTCTATTTCTTGTTTTAAGAAAACCCCAATTTCTACTTTCTTCGTTTTTTTACCCAACCTAACCTAACTTAATATATTCTTCGCATCCTCTTTCAATGCTTGGAAATGTTGATTCAAAATTCACTTAAATATGTAAATTTTTCCCTGAATCTATTGGTGTAGACTGGTCTGGGATCGTCTACAAAAACTAATAACCCTGGCTAACCATAATAGAGTTACTCTTAAGTGGGTCCCCGGGCACAAGGGCATTATAGGAAATGAAAAGGCAGACATCCTAGCAAGGCTAGGATCTGAGACTGCATTCACTGGTCCTGAACCTAAAACTGCTGCACGTGGTTGTATATCTCGGTGGACTCAAACTAAACATCAGTCGTACTGGAGACACGTGCCAAAACAGGAACACAGCAAACTCCTGGTCAAAAAACTCTCGGAGACGCTGACTAATGAAATACTAAACCTTAGCAGGGACCAGATAATGATAGTGACGGGTTTACTCACCGGTCACTGTACCATAAGGAAGCACTTGCATACAATCGGGATATATAGGGAGGAACCTATCTGTCGGTTGTGCATGGAAGAGGAGGAAACAGCTTCTCACATTATCTTCGATTGTGAAGCATTATCTCATTGGAGATATAGATTCCTAGGACTAAAACATCCAAGGGAGGATTTCTAAGAAGCACCTAGTGAAAAGACTGTTGAGGCTGATAAGGGCTACTGGTCTCTTCACATAAACGGCACCACCAAGATCACAAAAAGCCTAAAAGCTGAAGTGCCGAGGACTCTAAGCCTTTGAGGGGTGTGCTGAACAAATCAATCAATCAATTGGTGGCGCTAGCAACGTTCTAACTGTTGATTTGTAATAATGAAAAAATATACTTTTCGAAGTTATTTGATACAGAATAAATTGGCGATTAAAAACCTTTATATCATATCAAATAAAACTATTTCACTTTTTAACCTCTTTTCGATTTTAAAATTAATTCCAATGTAACATTACATTGTACGGATACGCCAATGGATATTCACAAAAGAAAGCAATAACACCAGAGGCTTTTTTCATTATAATTGATAGCTTTTGTTGTTACGGTGTTTAAATATTATTTTTTTCTTTATCCAAACGTGCCACTCATTCTGCACCATCATGGTAGGTGCTGATGCTACTAAAAGGAATTGCCTTATAAAAATTAATGAAACCAGTACGTCAGTGATAATTTGTTAATAGATGCCATACCATATTATACCATGTAATTTGGATGAAATGGGAAATAATTTTCAATATTCAACGTCTGGCTTCATGGTAGATTTTTTGTTGATCTAAACGTCGGATGAGTATAATACGTTCTTAATGTCGTTGATTAAAAACAGTTAACTATTTGTCGTACATTGTTTTATTTTCTTCGATTTAAAAAGCTTAGAAGTACAGCTCGACTAGCATCACTATTGGATTTCTAAGTATTCTTCACAAACAGAAATGGAACCAATTCTGGGAACAATCGCTTCACTCGCTTGTTGGTACATTCAAAAAAAGATTGACTCCGGGCCGAGATGGGAAGTTCATGTTCGAATGGGTCCTAACCAGGACCCAGACAGTGTTGGAAGGGAATGCCTACCAACCAAAACCATCTCAAACTCCCCGTTACTCCCACCTTGGAATCGCTATCCTAGCATACTTCAAGACGGGCGTCTTCTGGGATTTGGAACCTTTAATCACGCAATTCATTATTTTGGAAAGTAAAAAAGTCCACAAAGGAACTAACCAGAAAAAGAATTTCTGGCAAAAACACAATAATCTGCACTGATAGCAGACAAGCTATACTATCCTTGAACAAACAACGTGTTACATCAGGGCTAGTATTAGAGTGCCATCGAGATTTAGCTGACGCCTCGGTAGATAACAATATTATCCTGAGGTGGGTTAAGGGGCACAATAGGAGCAAAAGTAACCGCATTGCTGAATCTTTAGCCAGAGAAGCGGCTGAACTAAGAATTCTTGGACCCGGCGACACCTACGGCCTGACGAATTCGGCAATTGCGGAACTAGCTTTTTATCTACCAGATTCTGAAGAGATAGGCATGGAACTATCCGTCAGACCTCCATCTCCCTTAGCTCGTGCGAGGAAGGAAGACTGGAGTGCTGCCAACAAAGTAATAACCCAGAGCAAATTGAACTGGGCCATCAACTCGGTTGAGCCATACAAAGCTCCTGGACCAGATGGTATAATCCCTGCGCATCTGCAGCAAGGGCAACCACATCTATCTCCAGTACTTTGTAAACTCTTCAGAGCATCACTGGCAACTGGATACATTCCAGCTGCTTGGAAAAGAGCCCGAATTGTCTTTATTCCCAAACCAGGTAAGGATTATTCCCAGGCAAAGTCACTCAGGCCAATAACTCTGTCGTCTTTCTTGCTGAAGACAATGGAGAAACTCATTGACAGGCATGTTTGGGAAAACTTTCTCATCGAAAGGCCGCTTCATTATAACCAACATGCCTATCTATCAGGAAAATCCTGCGAAACAGCCTTACACCATCTTGTGTCGAAAATTGATGCTGCACTAGGAAATCAAGAAATTGCTCTCGGAGCATTTCTTGACATAGAAGGAGCGTTCGACAACACATCCTTTAATTCTATGATAGCTGCTGTTGCTAGGCGTGGAGCAGACGACACCACATGTCGGTGGATGAAAAACATGCTTTTCAACAGAACTGCAATAACAACTTTATTTGGAGACTCCATGGAGGTGCGGATAATGAAGGGATGCCCACAGGGAGGAGTTCTATCCCCCGTTACTGTGGGACCTCGTCGTAGACGATCTCCTGGTGGAACTGAACAGGAAAGGGATATACACCCAGGGGTATGCGGATGATCTGACAATACTTGTACTGGGGAAATACCCTAATGTCATATCAGGGCTGATGCAACAGGCTCTGGGAATGGTGGTCTACAAAAACTTAAAACCCTGGCTAACCATAATAGTTACTCTTAAGTGGGTACCAGGGCATAAGGGCATTGTAGGAAATGAAAAGGCGGACAACCTAGCAAAGCTGGGGTCCGAGACAGCATTCACTGGTCCTGAACCAGTATTTGGGATATCCAAAACTGCTGCACGTGGTTGTATATCTCGGTGGACTCAAACTAAACACCAGTCGTACTGGAGACACGTGCCAAAACAGGAACACAGCAAACTCCTGGTTAAAAAACCCTCGGAGAAGCTGACCAATGAAATACTAAACCTTAGCAGGGCCCAAATAAGGATAGTGACGGGTTTACTCACCGGTCACTGTACTCTAAGGAAGCACATGCATACAATCGGCATATATAGGGAGGAACCTATCTGTCGGTTGTGCATGGAAGAGGAGGAAACAGCCTCTCACATTATCTTCGATTGTGAAGCACTATCTCACTGGAGATATAGACTCCTAGGACTAGAATTTCCAAGGGAGGATTTCTCCAAGAAGAACCTAGTGAAAAGTCTGCTGAGCCTGATATGGGCTGCAGGTCTCTTCACATAAACGGCACAACCAAGAGCACAAAAAGCCTTAAGGCTGAGGTGCCGAGGACATCAATCCTTTGACTGGTGTGCTGATCCAATCAATCAATCAATCAATCAACTAGCTAAAAGAGATGGGATGAAATCAAGGGATGCAGTCGTCTTGCCAGGATCACCCTGGACGAACCTGGAAACCTGGAGTCGAAAAAATATTTGGCGATGACCAAGAGAAACCTACGTTTAACGGTAGGATTTCTGACCTGCCACTGTCAATTAAGGAAACACCTTCATACAATGAGGCTAGTGGACATACCTCTATGCAGGATGTGTGAACTGGAAGATGAATCTGTCAGGCACGTCTTATGAGAGTGCTCGGAGTTATCGTCAATAAGAGTGTGTGTTCGGTAAGTTCTAGGAAGACAACTCCTCGGGAGGTTGTACAATGGGGCCTAAGTGCTGTGGTCCTAACTCACCTTTCCTACTCTACAGATACAGAGAGTAAAAAAGTCGTTAGGACTTAAGTCAGAACTGTATGGAGGATGGTCCTACATTCGACGTTTTCTTGCCTTAAAAACTCAATTGTTTTTCGAACTGTGTGGGTGATCTTGGTAGAGGATTATTCGTCGTTGGGGGTGGTTTTCGAAACTCAGCAATTACTGCCGGCAAACAAATCGATATGTTCCAATCAACGGTAACAGTTTTTTGATCTTGTGACAAATATAGCCACCATATTTTTGGAAGCACTTTCGTCGTTTTTGGTTTATCCTTTGGATCAGCTTAGGTACAGCTTCGACATTTTCCTGGGTAACTGCCGTTGCTGGTGGACTTGTTCTTGGATCGCTAAGATTCTTGTCTTGTCAACTGTCTTCGAAAATTGTAAAAAATCATTGTCCGAAAACTTTCTCGGTTCCATTCCATTTTTCGACTGACTCAATAAATTCAGTTTAGGTACTTTGAAAAACGTATAATGAATAATAAATAACGATTCTATTGGTACAGGTAGAAAAAAACTACCGAATTCTCGTAAAACCAAATTGATTAACCATACATATGCTTTACTTAGTTATGGTTAACGAGAGACGAACTTTTTAATAACTTTTTATCGTGCCAACATCACACACATATATTACACAATAAAAACCTCATCGTTAGAACCGTTTTTTCGGATTCGATGATCTTATTCCCACAGACAAAGCAATCAATTCGAATACGGACTATTTAGGTAGGTAACTAATACTTTTCACACACCAACTGACTGAACAAAAATAAAGAAAAAGAAAAAATTCAAAGAAGGAAGAAACACACAGGAATGGCTTTAGTTTAATAAGCACATATTTTAAAACATAAATAATAATAGATGTCAAAGAAGAAAGAGAATGGAACCAGCATGCTAACCAAATAGTACAAAGCAACAGACCGCAAAGTATTTTTGTGCTTAAGAGTGCCTTTGGAACTGCAAATAATCCCCTAAGCAAAGGAAAGGATCTGGGATTCTCAAAGAGAATATTTTGTCTGTGCTGTCGCGTGTCTGTGCATGTCTGTCCGTGTCTGTAGCTCTGGCATGCTTACAGTACGGTGTAGCATGAGTAGGCCTTAATTGTGCAAATTGATTGATCATGCATGGTTGTGAAACTTTCAGTTACGTCTGAAGCTCCCTTTAGACAATTTTTCACACCCCAGCAAGTTTTTTAACGTTTTGCTAGTTGGTTATATTGATAGAGATTCTTATTATGACCATACAAATTAGCGTAACCCGGCCCTTGATGAGCCATCGATTCATATCACGATAAGATTAACAAACTGAATGGTAGTCAAATTATATTTTGTGTACGTGTATCAACGGAACGGTCGGAGCATACCCAACAACGGATAGTATCAGCTTACCAAAAATCAAATGTTAACATTCCAACGTGACATAGCAGAAAATTATTCCTTAATAGGTTTCGATACTCACAGCTTCTTCATGATTAGCTGGGAGGTCTCTAATATATTTTGAGGCTGTTCTATTTTTTTCATGATGAATTAGCCAAAGAAAAATGATACTTTAATTTTAAAAAATCCATTTTTCCCAGTCCCAATTTTTGGTTATTAGTAATTTAGGAATACCTGTCTGCTCACTAGATTTAAATAACAGTATTAAAATTCAATTGATGTCATTAAAAGGAAATGAAGCGAAATTACAATGTTAACCATCTAATCAAAAGCATCACGAACTCTCCTCATTTACTTAGACGAAATTTCATGACGTTAACGTTTATTTTAACGATAGATAATATACAGAATGTCCACCTGCTACTTAACAATCTTTTGATGTCTGAATCGACGTCAACAAAAAAAAATAAATCGAAAAAAACGTAAGTACCAACGGGAGACGTAATTTGGATATTTAAATGAGGCATGTGCGTAGACCTAGATGAATATTAAATAGTCAAATAGGCATTAAACTATTTTAATTAATCATTTTTTGTTAGATTGGTTTGTTAACGGAAGTGATTAAAACGTTTTGAACAGTAATAAAGATTATATACGGGGGTAGATTCGTGTGTAAAGGTTTTGCGGTGATCATGTTAATTCTACTAATAATTTTTCAAGGCCAGGAACTCAATTCTTAAACTTACGAGGATGTATTGATATCTAGTTAGCATAGACCAGAGTTACGCAATAAATTAAAAGAAAAAAGATATCCACCGAAATTGTGAAAATCGAAAAATTGGAGTATCGAGCCATTATCAAGTACCTACCTGTATTTAAAAGGGTTAAGAGGTAAGCAGATTTACGAAGATATGCTTAATACCCTTGGTGATCAATGTCCTTCGTATGCGACAGTGAAAAATTGGAATGCAAGCTTCAAAAGAGGTAAATTTTCCATTGAAGATGATGACCGATCGGGAAGGACAGTTTCTGTGTCAGTCCCCGAAAATATCGATGCAGTTCATGACATGATTTTATCAGAACGTCGAATTGGGCTAAAACGGATATCTGAAGCACTGATTGTTTCATACGAACGCGTTCATCATACATTTCACGTCCATTTGGACATGGAAAAATTGCTGCAAAATGGATCCCCAAATGTTTGAATGTTGACCAAAAGCGTGCAAGGGTAGAAGCATCGCGTTCGATCTGTGCTCGATTTGAAAACGATGTAGACTTCTTAAACCGAATTGTTACTATGGATGAGACTTGGGTACATTTCTACGATCCAGAAACAAAGCAACAATCGATGGAATAGCGACACTCTGGATCTCCAAGACCTAAGAAGTTTCGTGTCCAAAAATCTGCTGGCAAAGTTCTTGCTTCAGTTTTTTGGGATTGCCATGGAGTAATCATGATTGATTTTTTGGATAAGGGTAGAACAATAACTGGAGATTACTATTCGACATTACTGACCACTCTACGGGAAAAAATTAAAGAGAAAAGACGCGGAAAGCTATCCAAAGGTGTTTTGTTTTTGCAGGACAACGCCCCTGCACACAAATCTCATGTTGCCATGAAAAAAATTCGTGATTTAGGGTTTGAGTTACTAGAACACCCCCTTATTTACCAGATTTGGCTCCGTCCGACTATCATCTCTTTCCCCAACTGAAAAAAAGTTTAAAAGGTCGTAAATTTTCTTCCAACGAGGAGGTAATAAAAGCTGTGGAGGTCTGGTTTGCAGAGCAAGAAAAAACATTTTTTTTGAAAGATCTAGAGACGATGCAGGTTCGCTGTAATAAATGTATCCAATTAAGAGGAGATAATATTGGGTAATAAAATATTTTCACGTTGAAATTTTGTTTGGTTCTATAGTAGGCTAAGAATTTTTCAATATATCATCGTATACGGATGTCAGTAGCATACGAATTAAATTCGAACGAAAGATTCGAATACGAACGTCAATCTTAATTATTGAATGGTATGCGAAAAAATGTTCGTGTACGGATGTTTTATTCGAATAAACAATTTGAGAACTTCTCTTTTCTTCTTATTTATATCTTCTTTTTGGGTAATACAATATTAAAAATGATTATCCCGAAATTCCTATTTTCTATTTTATTTATAAATATTCTGATACCATTATATAAAAATGGCATTGGAAATAAAGTAGGTATAGTTGTGAGTAAAATTAGTTTGCACCGTTTCACAAATTGTCGGCGAGACAAAGAAATCTGTAAGCGGAAGCAGAACCAGTTTTAGAAAAAAATTTCAATATTGCAGGATTCCCAACGCACTAGCGATTTCTGTACTCTCTTTTTCCGAAGAATAGCAGTTTTACCGATAACTGTAATAATGGATTTTTTCGAAACTTTTGTCAATTATGTATTCTTTCAGCAGCTCCTTGCTTTGACCCATTATTTTCTTGTTTCAGTTGACTCGGTCAATTTAATTTCCGTTATACAAACACGTGTATTTTTTGTTAGAAGTTTATAATTGACAGTTTACCCTAAATAAAGGGAAATTTTTTTAAATAATTTTTAAATTTAATGTAGTTTTTTAAAAAAGTTTTTATGATTGTGTTGTCGATTTATTTTTTGGACTCTTGTATATATACTTGACGAGTATCGCACTGATGATGGCGTAAAAGCCGAAAGCGCTTTGCAATTTTTAAATTAAAAATTTTACACATAATACAATGTTTTCTTGACAAAATAGTTTTAGTCAATATAACAAAATCTCAATCACAGCAACATCTAAGAACAAAATGTCTCGTAAATCACAGATATGAACTAAGCCCACCCATGTGGACTAACAGTTCAAGTACATTTTTCATAGACCAATCGGAAGATACACTGCACTAATGAAAATCAATTGTTCGCTTGTGGGTAGGTCAAGACTCGAAATGATTTATGGCTTTTTATCTTTTCGGCTTTTTAATCTTCAAAGAGACCTTGCCGCATACTGTTATTTTATTGTGAAACAGTGCAAACTAATTTTTCGTGAAACCACAAATGAATAATAGAAAAAAATAGTCTCAAATATTGGCCAAATATTTCAGTTGCGAAATAATCATACTATTAGGCATTATCTTTTTGCTTTTCGAAGAAACGAGTACGAGTGCTGTTCTTATCGGATTAATCACTACCTGCTGAAGGTTTTGGTCTTAAATCAATCATGTTGGCATAAGTCGAAACAAATTATCTTGGAACGAAGTATACGTTTTTTAAAATAATAGCATAATTAGATTAAAAGGGAAAGGATCGTTGAAAGGGACTCGAAGACAAAAAAATTGAAGATAACAAACCGACAATTTGAGGAAATTTTGTTACATTATATATATCAACTGAAATGCGTGGGGTACTTATACTATTCTATTCAATTTTTAAGGACTGCAGGTGATGTGAGAAAAAAAGCTTTCCACCTGTTTGATGACTGATTATATTAACACGAATGATATTATGACATCCATAGATTATTGAAAAAAGTAAATATACGAGGCATAGTTGAAATATACTGAAATTTATTAAAGAGAAAACTAATATTTTTATGTGGGGTAAATTTATTGGTAAAAACTGTCTAATATCATAAGCGTAGGTTGAAATTTTTAAAAGAAATTTGTAAAAACTCCTGCGGTACGATAAAAGTTTTATAAAGGGTTGATTTATCTAGCATGGGCGTACAATGAACTTTTTATAATTTATTCGCAAAAATTCCCAGGTACGATGAGATTTTTATAAAAATTTGTTTGTAAACATTTCGATTCATGGGCGTATCATAAAGAGCTTAGAAGAGGTTGATTTAATTGCAGAAATTTCCATTCGGCACAGGCGTCCGATAGAATTTTCAAAAATTTCCATTTTCCATGAGCGTACGATGGAATTTTTTAAAAAGGGTAAAGTAACTTGCTTTTTCTCTTCTGTCAGTTGCATATTTGTTCATTTTTCATGCAGTCTAGATTTTTAAAACAAAGATAATTCTCACCGTATAAGATTCATCAACAACTGTCTTATTGTATGTTTTGTATCTTAAGTATAACTAGAAATGAATTTCGCAACAATTATTGAATATTATAACACGCGAATCCATACGGACGACTGACTCGTCAATTATTTATTTGGCCAGAAAACTCCAAGTCGCTGTATAATTGCCAGTTAACATAACCATTTGAAATTATTTTAATTGCAAACTAACAGCCACCGCCTAGCTGGTGGTTGTTCCCAGGAGGTTTTATAATGTTTCGTAATTATTAGAATTGTGGAAATCGTCAATGGTGTACTCGATATTTTAGAAAAGTTGCGTTTTCTCATGCAATTCTTCAACTGTTAACAAGGAAGTGAACTGTTTAAAAATAAAAACAATTTCTTCATATTGGAATAAATCATTAGTGGCAAAATCTGCAATATAATAATATTGTTATTGATGGAATATAAATAAAATTAGAAGTTTTAACACAAAATGTTTTTAACGAACCGCTTGGTTGATGTGCATCTCATAGAAAACGACAAAATATTTTTATATACCCTTTCACCCGTCCGTTTATTCAAAATAACTAATGGATCTCATACATCCATCGATGGGTCTAATAAATCAATTAGAGATGAATAAGGTAAGTTGACAGGATACCACCGATGGGTACCATCATGGTTTACAGAAGTAATAACACGTTGTAAATGTCGATAATCAAACACAAGCCGTATGGATTTTTTGAAAAATGAACGGGCTCAAGTCACTCGATGAAATTATCAGGAATGTTGTTGGTGGTATTACGACGGTAGGTGGTTCGCAGTGGTGTACTGGGATATTTTTTTTCCAAGATATTTCAAATTATGTAAATCTATGCGCCATTTTGATTACGTCAAATCAGAAACAACTACTTCTAGAGTCACTCAACTTTCCAACACGTTTTTTAATATACAGTGTGTGCCTTAAAACTGTTATATTATGCTCTCGTCCAAAGTCATCTTCGTTTCGGAATAGTGGCATGGGGAGCTGCATCAAAAACCCACATACACTTATTGGAGATAACACAGAAACGTTTTCTAAAAGTCATTCTGTCTAAACCATACCAATATTCATCTGATCAGTTGTACATAGACGCAAAAGTGATGGATATAAGACAATTGTTCTATTATTGTACACCCACTAAATTTCGCAAGACAAAGGACTTAACAGCTATACATTCCTATGATACCCGCCAAAAAATACACCGTCCAGTACCCCATAGGACAAAAACAATCACCCAACAGCCTTATACTTACTTGGCACCAAAATTATACAACATGTTACCGGAATCATTAAAATTATTCACCAGCGTACATTCATTCAAAAATAAATTAAAATCGTATATCAAAATCAGCAAATAATCCTAAATTCTTTTTTAACTCGTATGTATATTGTATAATGTCAAAAGTTAGATGTAAGTCATTTTTTTGTTTACTAATGTATTATGTACCTATTTATTTTTTTTTATAATGTAATTTAATACTCTAATATTTCTACTCGAAACAAGTGTTCACTCATCTACCGAGTATACTATTCTTATCATTAGTTTCTCTTTTAACCTGTATTTTTGATTGTATTTTTTCGATTAAGAATAAACATATATAATATAGCACTATAATTTTTATAAATAGGACAATATGTGAGTTTGGTAAGAGGATTCCAGTTGTACCGGAGGTCGATACTTGCTTGCTTATTTTAAATGGACCACCCTATACCGGAAGTAATTTTTAGATAGACCATAACTCTAGGACTGCTGAAAAAAACCCAAAAAACGACCTCATCGATTTTTAGAAATCAGAAATCATCCTGGGACAGGCTACAGTAATTGGAGAAAGCTTAGGAAAACCTGGAAAGCTTTTGCGTCGATATGTGACAATGGATGAAATATGGATTCATCACTTCACTCCGGAATCAAAACGATCGTCATCTGAATGAACAGCAACTGGAAAACCTTGTCCAAAGCGCCCGAAAGCACAACAATCAGCTAGATAGGTTATGGCCTCGGTATTTTGGGCAAAACATCCACCGAATTCGCCAGATTTAGCTCCGAGCGACTACTGGCTGTTCGCAGACATAAAAAAATGCTCGCTGGTAAGAAAAGTAGCTAACACATGATGATTGAACACATTTTTTTTTATTGGTGAACCATTTTACCTATTTAAAGCACGCCTCAGCGTGTTTAAATCGAAATTTCAAAAACGCGCGTTTTTTAAAGTCACCATGGCAACATCAACAACTCGAGAAAGGAAGTCTAAATGACAATTTTTTTATTATTGATCTGACAAGAGTACTTTGTAACGTCAAAACCTTTATTCGAACAATATTTAACAATTTAGATTTTTGCGGTATTAACCGCGATTCTGCTTTACTACTTAAAAAATCGATATTAGATTTCATTTTTATGCACTTCGGTGACAACAATAAATCTTAAAGACAAAATGCAAATTAGTTTATGTTTTTCTCATTTCCATGACAACGCAAGCATCACGAATTCAACCATTTTACATTATTAGTTCTTATTTCCATTTCTTGTTGTTGTAGTAGTAATAGATACCAGTATATATTTATAATTTCAAAGAGCACCAATAAAAAAAAACAGCGTAAAGTATTCGTGGATAACTGGTCTCTAAAACACTTGATCTATTTCGAGCACTCCGACTTCGCCGTCGTGCTCGAAAAATCGCGCGTGTTTTAAAGACCTTAATATCCACTTATACTTTAATATACTATTTTCCTAACTTCAAGGTCAACACCTGACTAGTGGTTGACAAACATTCATTTTTATTTAAAACTACAGTTGTGAAAAGTACAAGTGGTAAATGTTAAATTGGAAGAAGAGTTTGCTGAAGTTGACGGATTGTTAGATATAATATCATTTATTGAATCGTTAGATGCAATACCAAATCTTCGCGACATTTTTAAACCAGTTGTCAGTTTGACGTAAAATTAATTTTTAATAAAAAAACTGAAAACAACACATGTAGGGTATTATCGCTGTAATCCAGAGGTGATTGAATGAAATTTGACACATGACTTAAAAGTAAGTAATTTGATAGGTTACCATATTTAATAAAAAATTATCTTTGTAATTCCCGGTACTTTTCAGCCCATGTGTTAGATCTCGATAAAATATTGTCGTACTCCACTGTTTAAAACTAATGCCTTCTCGTATCCTAATGTAGTGTATTTGTCATACGTCAGGAATCCTTCATCCGAAATTCCCCACATGAGAATTACAATAATAAAGAATAAGGGATAAATCAAACTCCTTCGCGCATTGACGGACTGAATATTAAGATGAATAAAAAACGAATATTAAAGATATATATGGCTGATACTCCTTTTTAAAAAGTAAGACCCTTGTATGATCAATTTCTCATACGAGTAATTTATCGAGTAGAATTATTTTTCGGTGTCAGACGACGAGGTATGAATACTGACACTTTTTATTGGAAACGATTTAAGACAAGCGACTAGTATTGAATTTTGAAAGTTGAGAGTAATAAGAAAACGATAAAATTTTATTTGTCACAAAAAATGAGGTTGCGTAATTTAATTCGAGAATTAATTGGAAAACTTGAATTTTTCTTAGCTGGTGGCTTCCCAAACTGCAAAAAAACCTAAGAAGCTCGCACTTTACATTTAAAAAAAAATGCAATAAACACGAATTGTAGGCGCCTCTTTAACAAACACATCTTTCGAAAACCAGCGTTGAAATAAATCTGCCGAGATTTTAAGTACCTTCGAAATGAGAAACGAGCTTAAGGGATTAGAGTCAACTACTCTGAGTTATTACAAAACGCGAATCTTTATGTGGAAGATCATGTTGAATCGTTTTTGCATAATAAAATTCTACCGGTTTTTAATACCAGCTTATGCTAGTAGGTGCTGTTGTTAAAATATGGGTTAAATGTAAGAAGAAAAAGAGATACTTCATGTAGTATGCATTGTGTGGCATTCGTGTCTGAATTTAGATATACTACCAATATTTCGACTTTCCATAGACTTTGCGTATTTCATTTAAGTTATTTTACCTTCTTTTATGTTTATTTTTGGTTTAACCAATATACGTTGGTGTCCATGACTTCTAGTGACACCTTCACATGAAAACATTCACATCCTGATGCTGAAGAAGTTTCACAAAATGGTTACGAATCTTTGCTGGCAAAAGATAATTCAATTTAAGCGATTTAAGTTAGTTGAGACATCTGCTCTGACTAGGATGTCTTTACATCAGTAAAGGATACAATACAAGGGGTGTCTTTTATATTTTGCATATAGAGCTAGAAAAAGAGCAGAAGATAACTTTTTCTTCAAAAAATTTTTCGACACCAATTGACTCTAATTGCTCTCGGTTCTTCGCTACTTTCAACATTTTCAAAACAATGGATCAAAAAAAATTTTGTGTTTTAATTTTACACTGCGCTCCATCAGAAACAACAATGAAACGATGGTTCGCTGACTTCAAACGTAGTAGACACCGATGATGCGGAACGCAGTTTACGTCCAAATGAGGCAGTAACACCAGAAAACATCAAACAAATCCACAAAATCGTTTAGAATGATCGATAAGGATAGTTGCGTGAGCTAGCTGACATCGTACAGATATCAAAAGAACGTGTTGGCTTTATATTGCATGAGCAATTGACTATGAGGAAGCTCTGTACAAAGTGGGTGTCGCGTTTGCTCACTGTTGATCAAAAACAAAAACGTCTTGATGCTTCTAAGCAGTGTTTGACCATTTCTAAACGTAACAAACCGGAATTTTTGCGTCGATATGTGACAATGGATGAAACATTGATCCATCACTCCACTCCGGAATCAAAACGATCGTCTTCTGAGTGGACAGCAACTGGAGATCCTCGTCCAAAGCGCCCCAAAGCACAACAATCAGCTGGAAAGGTTATGGACTCTGTATTTTGGGATGTCCGTGGTGTAACATTCATGGACTAGGTTAGGTTAGGTTAGGTTTATGGTGAGTGGATCTATAAGGCCCCCACTGCGACTCGCAAGAGTCTATTGTGGCTCACACCTATTCAGATTTCACCAAATAAATTCAGCTTCTTAACAAAGCCGATTAGTTTATTTGGTGAATGATATTTCAGGTCCGAGGGCTAGAGAGAATCCCTGCCAAACATCGAACCGCGGCGGGGCAGGCACAAATTATATGCTCTGCTGTTTCATCATCTTCCAGACAAAGACGGCAGGTCGGATCTTCCGACAGTCCAAGTTTTAGCATATGATGATTCGGCCTGCTAGAAATATGCACAATTCTGTATATTGTCCATCTAGCCTCTCTTTACAAAAATATATGGAGAGGAGGTAGGTCCAGAAGAATTTCCATGGCTGCTGACGGTGTGGAGCTGATAGCACCAGTAATTGCCAGCCAAGCCTGTCTCTGTAAACCAGAGAGCTTTGCTTGGGTTCGCTGTAAAGCTTTTGGCCACCAGACAATAGCTCCATATGTGATCATTGGTCTAACGATCATCACATATATCCAATAGATTTGTTTGGGTCCCATGCCCCAAGATTTTCCACAGATCCTACGACATGTCCACAAGGATAGTCTGGCCTTATGGATAACTTTTTCCAAGTGAGCGTTCAAAGTAAATTTCATGGACTATCTTGAAAAGGGAAATACCATCAACAGTGAAATTTATATAGAGTTATTGGAGCGTTTGATGGCCGAAATTGGAAAGAAACATCCGCATATGGTGGAGAAAAAAATGTTGTTCCATCAAGACAACGCACCGTGTCACAAGTCAATCAAAACAATAGCAAAACTACATGAATTGAACTTCGAACTGCTCCCACATCCACCGTATTCGCCAGATTTCTGCTCCCAGCTACTACTGGCTGTTCGCAGACCTAAAAAAAATGCTCGCCGGTAAGAAATTTCACTCGAATGAAGAGGTTATCGCTGACACTGTGTTTGCGTTAATGAATAAAACGAATTTTGAACAAAAAAAACGTGTTTTGTTTGTTAGTCCCGGGACTTTTCAGCCCATGTGTTAAATAGTGAGTGGCGTTGAACAAGCTGACAGTACAACAGTGATACTAGTAGTGTAGTGTGACAGTTTGAAATAATCGCCGACAAGCGGTGCTTCAGTTTTTTCTTATTTCACACTGACTCTAGATATACTAAATCTTCTGTTGTTAAACTTGTTTTAGAACAAAACTTATATAGTTTCCGGACGGTTTTAAAACTTCTCTTTCTGTGAAATTTTTCACATTATAATTTTCAGAAGCTACTAGGACTAATTAACCAAATTTAAAAACCTCTGACATGGGATACGAATCTGATAAAAGAAGAAAAGAAGGTGAGCAGAAAAGGGCCTCTCTGCCAACATTGTTATTCGTATAATATTGCAAGTCAGTGTATTCCTATTATTGCTGACGGTGATTACAAACCCAGCGGGGGTACGGCTTGTCACTCCTGAACCAAATTATACATAATTACTACCATGATGTGGTTCCGATTCGGTGTAAATAAATACGGGGGGAACTCAAACTTTCATACGTTACATATATATCAAAAAAAGAATCTTTCTATTTTTATTTCGTATCGTACTTCTTTTCTTCTAGAAATTAAATACTCAACCAGCGGTGAATTTATTAACTAATATATCTTGTCGATCTTCGGTTGGTTTATTACCAAACCCATTATTACCCATTTGTTACCTTCGTTTCCTTTAGGTATAATAAAAAATATGGACAACTTCATTATATTGTAAGATATCTACTGAGATGTGTGGCAATCACTCATTGCGATATTCTTTATGCTGCGTTTTAAATGAAGAAGGGATACGCGGAAGGTTAGAAAACTTCCATAAAATATCACTTAATTAAATCGAAAGCATAGTACTGATAAAAAATACAGGGTAATCATTTAAAAAACAAAATTTAAACCGATGTATTCGAGTTTGGCATCGCCCTGTATACGGTTGCTAAGATATGAAAGCGGGTCTATTGAATTATGATGGCTGTAAAATATTAATTTTAACTTGTGTAGTTTGAAGTATACCTACGAGACGTTGAATTCATTACAAATTACAGGAACAGGTGGCCAGAACTTTTAAAATACACTGTATATCCCATTACAACTCCATATCATTACTATAGTGAAGTCAAACAGGATTCAAATTTGAAGAAAAATACAGGATGTGCCATTTAAAAAAATGTTTATCTGGCATAGCGACTAATTTTTAAATTGGCTACAAGTTCTATTCAAATACACTAATGAATAACCCTGTAAAGCCATCAACATCGAGCTCATGAAATATCTGGAAGACTCAGGAATTGTCAACGATAGGCAATATGGCTTCCGTCATCAGAGATCAACTGGTGACCTGCTCGCTTACGTCTCACATATATGGCAGCTATCTATTGAAAAGTATGGAGAAACTTTAGCTGTGGCATTAGATATCTCCAAGGCGTTCGATCGAGTTTGGCACCAGGGGCTCCTTGCCAAGCTTCCATTTTTTGGCTTGCCCCCTCAGCTGTGTTCTCTGCTTGCTAGTTTTCTCTCAAACAGGTCTCTCCATGTAGTGGTCGATGGAGTTTCATCTGACACTCTACTCATAAATGCTGGTGTTCCGCAAGGATCTATTCTAGCACCAACACTATTTCTACTTCACATCAACGACCTGTTGAAAGCAACTTCATGTCCAGTGCACAGCTTTGCCGATGATAGTACCCTCCATACAGCTTTCTCTTCCAGGGCTCCTATATCAGCCCGTGAAACCAGAAATGAACGAGGAAGAAATGTTAACAATATAAATATGGACTTAGCAACAATTCTCAAATGGGGATCTAATAACTTGGTAGAATTCAATGCAAACAAAACACAAGCATGTCTTTTCTCTAGAAAAGCCGATCTCACTGTGCCTAACATAATTTTGTCAGGAGTAACCATACCATTGAAGTCATCCATATCGATGCTTGGTATTACTATCAGCAATAACCTCTCCTGGGAAAATCACGTTAGGTCCATTGCCAAAAGTGCTTCCCAAAAACTTGGTTTCTTGTTTCGTGCCAAGAGCTATTTCTCTTCCAGTCAGCTGCTTATGATCTATAAGGCACAGATCCGACCTGTCCTGGAATACTGTTCCCATATTTGGAGTGCGGCACCTAAACATATCCTGAAACTATTGGATTCTGTCCAAAAAAGGGCAATTCGTCTCGTCGGTGATGCCTCGCTTACAAAATCGCTCACTTCTCTGGAACACCGTAGAAAAGTTGGCGATTTGTCTCTATTTTATAGATATTTTCATGGGCGATGCTCTTCTGAAATATCAACAATCCTTCCTCCTTTGGCAGTCTCCTCGAGATTAACCCGTCAAGTTCATTCTTCACACCCCTTCGTGGTCACTTTGGAGACCTGCAGAACATCACTTTCCAAAGACTCGTTCATCCAACGAACAGCTAGGCTTTGGAACTCATTGCCTAGGGAGGTGTTCCCCGAGGCATACAACCTCCAGAAATTTAAGAAGAACACCAACTCCTACCTCCTTTCCCTTGGTTCCCACGATGTTCTCTGAACATTACAGGATATTCCTTTTCGTGGGAACCAGAACATAAAAAAAAAAATATATAATACTGTGTTTTGCTTTATTATTTATATTATTTCTTCATTAACAATTAGTTTAATTCCCATTGAAAACAAAACAAATAACGAATATACCACATGGCACGTAAGGAAAATATTTTTCCTAGTGTATAATGTATTTTTTGACGACAATTCGAAACTTCAAGCCCTACACATGAACGTACACATTACGATAAAGTTCTAATTCAAAGCATAGACAGCTGGTAAGTTGGATTAATTGAATAAGATCATAAAAAAAACGATAATTCTATCTATGATGAAAAAATTAAAGGTGTATGAATAAAATGTGATTATTAGGTCAATTCCATTTCAATACGAATTAAAAGAAGGACAATTTTAATTAATAAGTAGAAAAAATAGATATATATTATCAAAAATGACTTTTATGAAATTGAATTCACCTTAACATAGGAAAATATTACTATGACCACAGCCTGAAAAAGTCATTTGAGGTTAAAATCAGATCTGTATGGTGGCTAACACACAAATAGAGCTATAGGTGATGACATATGCAAATTAATACGCAAGCGATGTACTGTTGGACTTTATATATCT
Organism: Lochmaea capreae; assembly: GCA_949126875.1. NCBI lineage: Eukaryota > Metazoa > Arthropoda > Insecta > Coleoptera > Chrysomelidae > Lochmaea > Lochmaea capreae. Next base: position 7,751,642 of record OX421406.1, on the reverse strand, counting down.
TTGGTTGTAAAGAGGGGGGCTGAAAGACCCTTATGGGTGCCGGAACCCTTTTGCGGTATCAGCCCCAATGTAATATTGGAAGAAATAGGCAATGCCGAGAAAGGAGAAGATCTGACCACTGGAATGATCTAGTAGGGTTTAGAGAATCAAAGATTCTGATGTAAAACTGCACTAAGAGTTTTAACAGGGAACCTAACAGGACATTGCCTACTGAACGGGCACCTGAAAAAGCTCAAAATAGTGAAGGAAGAAGAATGTAGATTCTGTGGTATGGAAGAAGAAACCTCGAACCACATACTTAAGAATTGCACTGCAATTCAGAATCCTAGGGCACAGTATCTAGGAGATTATTGGATAGGAGAGGGACATTTACCTAAGTTATCCTAAAATTCCTCAGGGAAATAGGACAACTAACTAGCCCCACATCAAAAATCTAGAGGTATAAGATGTTGAGAGCTACTCTACTAGCCTTCTATTTTAAGCAAAATATTATGGATAGGAAGAAATATACCTTAATAAAATAAGGGTGGGGAACTGGATATGTGCAGGTTTTGTCACCTAGAAGAAGAAACGGCAGAACACATTCTATGTCAGTGCGATAGCCTGGCAAATGTGCGGTTTATTGCATTAAGCGAAGAAAAGCCATTGGCAGAGAGCTTTATGAAAGGTTCAGTCTCCACGCTAATAGACTTTTTAAAAAGTCAGGCTGGAGAATGCAATCTAGAGGTTAGAGGACCACAATAGATCTGAAAAGGTCGCAGTGAAATAGGCCAAAAGCCACGTCATAAAATCTATCTATCTATCTAAGAGTGGGGAAAAAATTTCAAATTTAACGCCCTCCACAGAATCAAGCCATATTTTGGTGCAAACAATCCGCCCTTGGCCTATGTCCGAATAGATACGAACCACTCTGTATAATTAACTGAAACAAAGCGTTTGCCAGCAGTAGCTGATAAAAAATTTTGTTTTATTTAAATAAATTAACTGCCCCTTTTTCCTTAATTAGTCGGTGGTAGGTACCTATCAAGTACCGACTGATTTACGATTCGGAAGTGTTGCGCTGTCCAATTATGTTTTCAGCAACTAACAATGAGCTTTCTTGTGAGCCATGTGCAGAATAGAATGAAATTGTTCGTGTAGGTACATTAGCATTTTTTTTTTCACGAAGATAAGGGCCTCGTGTACACTGTCAATACTGATGTCTTTATGTTATTCGCTTCTAGATGGGATTTGAATTATTTACAGAAGAACTCGAGGTAAATAATTCATGGACAGTTGTCGAGAGAATTTCATAAAAAATGTTTTAAATAGTTTAAAATCCTTTACGAATATGAGGTAAATAATGTTGAACAATTTTTTTTTTCTTCTATATGTACCTTCAGGTAGATATAGTTTGGCAAGTTTACGGTAAGGGGTGAGGAAACATGGCGGATATCTGTCAAAAACTTACCAATGGCGTACGGTACCTAATTTTATAAAAGTATTAAAAATAATAATTATTATTATATAATAAATATAAATAGAAACTGATTTTTGCTTTGCTTTGAAGGTAAGGTATTTTTCAAAACACGGTATTTGTCAAAAACAAATAATGTTAAGAATCGTACTTGAATCTATTTGTAGTATTACTCAAAGGGATGTACCAAAACCTATACTTAATGCAAATATTCAACAAAAAGTGATTTTTGTCGGTAGTAAACAATCTACACTGTATAGTGCGTAGATTATCAAGGAATTTCGATTTTAGAAAGTCGTCAATATCAAATATTTTGGAAAAGTCAAAATACTATTCTTATAAAGCACCTACGTCTTATTCATGAGTTTGCTGGAGATGACTGAGATCGCAGACGATGTTTGTCATAATATAATTATAGATCTAATTAAACTAAAATAGATGGGATGTTACTTTTTCAAGGGTAGGGCCGTTACGAGTGTATCGATTAACGAACAAAACCCAAATAAAAACTTGTAGCTTTAGCGCTTCTGTACCAAATAATAACCAGTCATTCTTCTCTCACTTGAATATTCTTCAGTTTACGCCGTAAAATCCTAATAACTACTCCGACTTCAAACTTCACACCTCTCTAATTTGACGAATTACAAATAGAAGATAAAAAGGAATTATTACACACCTTTCAATAATAAGAAACACCATCTGGGTTAATGTTTTTGTCTACCTGAATGGCATTCGAGTAAAAAGGTAAAGGAATGCTCAAGGGCTACCTGTATAATCGAAATTCAAAAACGGTAGGTCATTACAGTTCATTAACGAAGGCGTCGTGTGTTAGATTTTTCGAGATTTTGACAAGCATTGTATCGAATAACAATTATTATTATGGTGTGGATAAAAATATCAGTATCTCCTCGTAAACCCCTTTTCGCCAACCAAATATACAATTTCACACCTTTTACCTTGTCACAATAAACAGCGTAATTTGCATAAGAAACAACCAGTAATGCCCTTAAGGTAAGGTAAAATCTTGAAAACAGTACGTTCAATCTTGTTAACATTTCGGTTGCGTTAAAAAGTTAATGATACAGTTGTGAAATGAAAAAAAATTCCAATAAAGTCCGAGTTTGTTGACGATCGACCTAAAAATATATGACGCAATTTAAAAAAAAAAACTTCTACGTCTTCAACTCCATTAGATGGTTCTGAGCAATTGAAGAGATTGGAATTCATACCTTAGTTTTGTTGTGTATTTCGTTGATGAATGAAACAATTCCGGTTACTTTGAATTATGTATTTCCTCAAAATTATAAAATCAAAAAATCAATCCGACATGCCCGAAACCCGATCTATGACGTTCCGTCATCCCTGACGTTTACAATCAAATGTAAGCCAACGAAAGGCGATGGAACATTACAAGTTTATGCTGCATACAAAAACTGGTGCAAAAATATCCCAGGTTGTGACCTGAAATCAGCAAAAACTACGGATTTGAATTTAAAAGGAAAGAAAATAACAAAAATTTCTGCAACACCTTCTGCTGTAACTGTTTTAGCAGAGTGGACGACCAAGGATTATCACCCATACACAAGATCGTTATCTGACTGTGTATTTCCGTAGAGAACATCTAAGTACCTACTTCTCGGATTAAGGAGATTCAATTGATACAGTATGTTGAAGATTACACATATTTATAAGCATGTTCCAGCGATAGGGCGGGGGCTAGAATTTACTCCAGGAATCCAAGGACACAAGTCTGTGTTCCATTGGGTAAGGGTGTGTCTGCATATCAGACTGAGTTATACGCTATCTTGGAATGTGCGCAGATAAACCTAGACAGAGGTTATACGGATCGACGCATAACCATATACACCGACAGTCACGCGGCAATTAAGGCACTGAGTGGATATACCATCAACTCAGGGCTTGCTGCTGAATGTCGTGAGCGCCTTGCTGACTTAGCAAGGCGGAACACAGTGTGGCTAGAATGGATGCCGGCCCACTCTGGTTTTGAAGGCAACGAAGGGGCGGCTACTCCCTTTAACGGCCCGGGCCCGACCTTGGGCCTCACAAAACAAACAATCTGCAAGGAGACGAGGAACTGGTTGATAAACCAGCACCTTACTCACTGGGGGGCTCTACAGGGTCTCAGGCAGACCAAGCTCCTATCGAGGGGATGGACTGATGGACATGCTAGAGCTGCTCTAGAACTACCAAGGAGTAGGTTAAAGAAGATAGCAGGACTCCTAACAGGGCACTGCTGTCTGAGGAAACACCTCTGTAGCCTAGGTTTAGAGGAAAGCCCCCTAGGCAGGGGTTGCGGCATGGCCGACGAAACGTCGGACCATGATCTCCTCGTATGTCCACATTGGGCTGTGCTACGCAGGCGAATCTTCGGAGTCCCTGTTATGGCCTCTGGGGACATAAGCAGGCATCCACTGAAGAGGATTGAGCCCTTCATCGAGGGACTCGGCTTCATGGATGTATAAGTGGCAGGAATGGCACAATGGGTCCGCCAGTGCCGGAACCTTGGCTTGAGTTTGTCTTGGCCAAGGTTCGCCTGACTAATGCCGAATGGAAGTCCGCATTGTTCACGGAACTTGACTGAGCAGATTTACGTACGACAAATTATTGTTTTCGACTGTCATCGAACCAACTTTCCTCTTTTTAATGCTCGACCACATCGTGCAAGGGTAGTTTAAGACGATTTGTACTTCCACGGTCTCCTGTATTTGACACTGCTCCCTCGACCGCCCGACCTCAATCCTATCGAGCATGCTAGTTACAAGCTACAAAGAGCCTAGAATAGCTTATTAATTAATAGGTTATTAAAAGTATGCAGTGAGCTTGTTTGTCTTTGATTGACCAAAGTAGCCGAGTACGACTATTTGAATGGAAAAAAGGTACTCCTAGACAACTGCGGATCCTCTAAATGCGCATCTCAAACAGCTCAAGCTAGTGGAGAAGGGAGACTGTAGATTCTGTAAAAAGGAAGAATGCCTACCACTACATAATCTCAAACTAGCCCAAATTGAAGCCTTCGAACATTCCTCCAAGGAATGGAACTAAAGCAACTGTTATTACTGGGATATATAATAGATATTTTAGGTCAGAATTGTGGCTACAGAGCACCGGAAAAAAATTCGTCTTCAAAAAATAATATAAAGTAAAGAGGCGTCTATGTGTAATTTTTATAAAACTAAAAGGCAAGACATGCATAAAAATAAATTCTTTATTTTCTTCACATCAAGATGCTCGCTTTTTAATGTTCGTCAAAAAACTCGTCTTCAACGAGATCATTATAAAAATCATCTTCAACATCACTTTCATCGCAAGGTCTTAACATAATGAATACTTTGGAAACTACGTTAATTTTTATAATCGATAATTTTCCCGTACGAGGAGGAAACTAATTAAAACTGCAAGGACTTGTTAAAAATTCTGCTTAGTGTATTTTATTTACTGTATTGAACAATAATACAAGAAAAAAGTCCATTAAATCATAATTTAAGTGGAGGTTTCGCATTTTTTATTTAATTTACTTTGAATTGTTTACAAACGACACATACATGTGATTATATTTCAACCCCCCGGAAAGGGGAAAAAATATATAAGGTGTTTTTTAAAGTTACGCAAAAACCGTTGGAGTTACAAAAAAAGTTGCAAACAAAAGTTGTAGAGCTTCAAATTTTACACCAAAATGGTACTTATTATTAGTGGCTAAAAGTGGTTTTATGAACTTTATAAAATTATACCTCGTAGAAAAATTGAGATATTTGCAAATTTTTTTTTGAGAAAAAAATATTTCTTTAATTTGCATATAACAAAGTTATAACAATTTGAAATTTTTAATATCAAATTAAAACTACTCTATCGCAGGAATTTAATTCTTTTTATTATTTTGTTTGTTTTTTTATAAATTGTACATTTACTTGTGAACATTTTTTTCACCCTTCATTTTCAGTAACGCCTCAACCACAACCGTGGGTCCCACAGAAAAAATTCTCAAATATCTCAATTTTTTACGGGATATAATTTTTTACCGTTTGAAAAACCACCCCTTATCTTTTAGCCACCCTAAAGTCATTTGGGGTAAAATAATACGGACCATTTTGGTGTAAAATTTGAAACTCTACAATATTTGTTTGAAACTTTTTCCTGGAACTCCAACTGTTTTTCCGTGATTTCAAAAAAACACTTTATACACTCACCGGCACGAAACCCGGAGCAGTTCAATATTTTCAAACAAACTTCAATTTTTAATGACTTGTGATGTTTTGAACCCATACCGTTGTTGTCATTGTTATTGTTGTCATTGTTGTGAGATAGATCGAAGCACGTTTGAAAGTTGTTCTGCGTACATTAATCTAAAAAATATGGATGTCGATCCCACCTAGCGGCTGCTACTGTTGCGTTGCTTTAAGGCGGAAGATGTGAGCGATATGTTTCCCGAGAGTATCATGACTCCAATACTGTGCAACGTATTCCACCAGACCTAGAACTAGTCCCTAACGCAGAACTTTCGTTTTATCATCTTACAAAGTCTGCGAAATCGTCATACTGAAGCTGTGAAATCAGGAATCGACTTCAGCACGTCCGGCAAACCAACGTTAAAGGCCTGGTTTCGCACGTGCGATGAATGCATGCGTCCAACGTTTTCCTTGTGCGTCTAGATGTAACAGTCAGCACTTCGCAGTTCAGTTCGTGAAATCATCATGGAGTTTGTGTTAGCCCTTCTATTTGAAGAAGAAGATGATGAAGCGATCATTCCGTTGTTAATTTAAAGAAAACCCCATCACCCCATTTTTTCCGCTATCTGTTTCCAGGCATTATTTTTGACAAATAGATCTTTATATTTTTCACTTGAGGCATCATAAAGGCATTTGTGAAAGGATACTAATTCAATTAATAACATCTCGTCATCCCGGCTCCATTTTTCACCACTCATGTTGACTGCTCGAAATGCACAATCGCCTGCGTTCTCGCCGTCTGAGTGGTCTTCGAAGCAATCGTTGCGATTTGACGTTGCATTTAGACGCAGGCGCTAGATATCGACGCACTAGTAAAACCACAAGCACGTGGTACCATATGAGCAGTCCCTGCGATGAACGCATGCATTCATCGCGCGTGCGAAACCAGGCCTAAAGCGACGACTTGGAAAAGCCAATCTTATCAGTCGTAGACCTGCAACAGGCTCAGAACGTCTTACGTGTTGCGCGGCATGGATTTGCCAGAAATCATCAGCCCTGGGGTGAAATGAATGGGGGCGCGTTTTGTTCATCGGTGAGTCCAAATTTAGCCTGCGTTCTCCAGATTGTCGTGATAGTATGACGAAGGCCACACGAGCGTTTTGAGGAATGTACCTTCAGTTCGAGGACAGGATACCAAGTGGGCTCAGTTATGGTACAGAATATTGTACATCCTTCCGGGAGGATCCTTAACTGCTGCCAGGTACATTGAGGATGTTCTCCAAGATTTTATTATCACTTAATATGTTGGCTTTATTGGAAATGATTTTCTTCTGATGCATGATAATGCCCGACTTCAAACCGCGAGAATCGCTCAGCAGTACTTAAACGAGGTAAATATTCCTGTTATGGAGTGGCCAGCGGTAAGTCTGGATGTTAACCTCATGTTTGGAACATGCTTGGGCGATGGATCCGAAGTCGTGTTCCTGCTCCTTTAATTTTAAATCAGTTGCGACAAGCTCTTTTAGAGGAATGGGAACTTATTTCACAAGTGGAGATTCGCCACATGATTTTAGACATCCCAAGGAGGATAGAGACAGTAATTCGAGCACTTGGAAGATATTATAATAATAAAACATTAAAATTTGAAGTTTGCTTAAAAACATTCAACCGCTCCGGTTTTCGTGCCGGTGAGTGTATATAGTTTTTTTTCCCTTTCCGGGGGGGTTGCAACATAATCACATGTATGTTTCGTTTGTAAATACTTCAAAGTAAATTAAATATAAAATTCGAAACCTCCTCTCAAAATTATGATTTAGTTAATGGATTTTTTTCTTGGACTAAAACTACTTTTGCATGTTTGAATGGCATTTAAATTGACAGCGATATGATTCGTTCGATATTCAAATTTTATTAAAAATTATCCACGTATTCGTCAAAAAAAAATATATCCCCAGGTTTGTATTTCGAGTCTGCCTCTAATAACACATCGAAATCCAATCTCACATCTTTACCAGATAATTCAAATAATCTGGGAAACTTAAAATACATACCTGAATATATAATTTAGTTGATGATGAAGGAATCGGCAACAATCAAAACACTTATAAATATATCTTCTATATATATGATATTTTTTTGATTCATTTGATTGGTGACCTAATAAAAAATTTTTAAAAAAACTTAACTCGAGACACACGCGATTCGGAACTAGTCACGAAACTATGTAGAAAAATTTTTATATTTGTATAATTTCAGAGTGCCCAATGAAGTTAAATTATAAGGTGAAAGACAGTGGCTGGCTGAGCAACCACTGAAACCCTCAAATTATTTCGAAAAAGATCAATCGATTCAAAAATGTTATCCTTTCAAGGAATTTGGAGTGGTTTGTGGGTGATTCAGAGAAACGTTTTGCTTTTTTGGAATGTCTCAGCTGCTACCTATTATTGACTATCGAACAGTGGCAGAATATTTTACATGCTTGAATACAGAGTATAATGTTTCATAAAAAATCAACTATGGAGATTCTATAAATTCATTTTAAAATAAGTACGTTCAGTTAAAATTTGTAAAATTACCCAATCACATGTTTTTCTATCACTGAGCAAACTAGATAAGATTAGTTGGATTTACCGGGATAGCCTTATCACAATTCAATTAAAAAGATCTTTTGTACATACCCCACATCTATCTAAGAGCAGTTTTTTTTTCGAGCCCGCATGACAAGTCTCCGATAACACTGCAGCCTAATGGCTTATTGTATTTTTGCTCGTGCTTTCTCATATAACCCAGTCCAGCACCTTTGTCCCCTGTACCAGTTTGTACAAGTTCTTAGCTGGGTGTTTGCTATATAGATCAGTATTTTCTTGCGGTAGGCCAAGTAATAACTGTCTTTTGCGATCAAGATACTCGCATGTAAACAGTATATGTTTCACTGTCTCCGTTTTCCTACCGCATAATCTGCATGTAAGGTCTCCGTTGTATAGTTTTAATTTGTACAGGTGTTCCTTTATTGGTGCAAGACCAGTCATGAAACCTGTTATGATTTCTGCACAGTGTTAGAAGTTCCACTTTACGTTTCAGGCATGGTTCTTTTATAAAGGCTTTCCCATGCATTTGCTCTGGGACGTTTACCCAGAAATCTTTATGTTGTTCTCTGATCCAGGTCAATACAGATCCTCGTACTATAGTTTTCGGTACACTGGGAATCTGTCCTGGTTCAGGCTAGAACGAGTACTAGCTCCTTCCTTTTCCTAACCATCAGCAATATCATTTCCGACAATTCTTTTTGCACTGGCACCGACAACAAAGTTACTCTGTTGTGTTTGGCCAGTTGCTTCAAAGCAGCCTGTCTATCAGACGCAATGGATATTCTGGCTACGCAGACTAGATCTATTTTTCCATTTCAATAGTACAATAGTACTATTATATTCTACTCCACATATTATTACCTGCTGGATTCTTAACTCAAGGCGTAGAGAACGGATAAAGTTAGCAAGAAAGATAAAGACAAAATTTGTGCTACCCAAATCAGATCTAGACTGGTATTCAAATATTAAACCTCAGTAGGGACCAGATGAGGAAACTAATGAGTCTACTCACTGGTCACTGTACCCTGAGAAAGCATATGCATACAATTGGTATACCTATATAGGCATGAGCGTGTCTGTCGGTTGTGCATGGAAAAGGAACAGCCACATTATCTTCAAATGTGAAGCACTGTATCATTGGAGATACATACTCCTAGGTCTAGAGCGTCCAAGGGATGAGAAGGATCTAGTGAAAAGCCTAATGGCTCAGGTACCTACCCAGGACCCGTCTCCTCTGATCGGTGATACGGAACTAATCAATCAATCTGTATGGAAGCTTTAATTCCTAAACTGGATGAACTGTATATCTAATAAGTACTGGAAAGGCTGCTACTGAGTACGAACACTTCTTAAAAAATGTCTTCTGTTTATTTACAGTATCTCACCATTCTTTATATTCAGCTTTAACGAATGAACAACATTTCTTTGTTTTTTTGTCGTCTACCGCTTTTTAAATGATTCTTTCAATTTTCAAAAAAACTCGTGGACAATAAAAAATATCTCAATGTTAAAAATTATTTATATCACCGGATGAATCAATATAATTAAAATGAATTTTTTGTCGAGCTATCAAGTTACAGCTTACAATCCAATAAATGTCAACTGAAGCATAAAAACTGGCAATAATTATCGTCGTTGAATATTACACAATACACACAGCTGTATAACGACCAATAATTTAATGTAGTAAATGAATATATTTAAAAATCCGTAAAATGAGTAATAATTTAATTAAAAATTATTCTCAGCAGATGAAACCGACTAGTGTACTTAGCGCCAGGTGATGTGTACTCCGCGAACGAGTGAAAGTTTATCAGATTTTTGGAATTCTCGCAAGGTTACATTGTAAATAAATATTTTGATTATATTTTTAATAAATTCTCATTACATGAAGCTTTTAATTAAACGTAAAATCTCACTGTCGATCAATCCCAGAAAGACTGAGATGGTCCTTTTCACCAGGAAAAGAAGTTTATCGGGTTTGAAACCTCCTGAAATCTTCAAAAGCAAACTAAACTTTTCGGAAGAGGTGAAATACCTTGGTATTACCCTCGACAGGAAACTAACATGGAACTCTCATCTACACAACAGAGCAAAAAGGGCATATGTGGCTTATGAGCAGTGTCGGAGGACAGTGGGACGCACATGGGGTTTGTCACCCCGTGTGGATACCTGGATCTACACTGCAATAATAAGACCCATGTTAACGTATGGAGCAATTGCATGGGGACCGAAGGCTCTACAAGTACCGGCCATCCAAAAATTATATCAAATACAGCGAATGGCTTGCTTAAACATCACAGGAGCCATGAGAACAACACCAACCGCAGCAATGGAACTAATTACTGGTCTGACCCCTCTGGACCTGTACGTCGAGGAGGTTGCGTTAATGGCCATGGTACGATTGCGCACGGCTGGTGTAAACCCCGAAGTAGGAGTGGGCCAATTGAGGTTGAGCCTGTGGCAGGAAGCGCTCACTGCGCTACCTCTGCTGCAGGCAACCAATGATGCAATTGAACCCAGGTTTTTGTTTAACAAACCCTACAAAATTCAAATAAAACAGAACACAGAGCCAGGTGCTGCAAATGCAATACGCATATATACAGATGGTTCAAAAATGAAAGAAGGCTCAGGATGTGGAGTTTACTCAAGAGCACTAAGCCTAAAGATGAAGTGGGGAATGGGAAACAATACCAGCGTAGTTCAAACAGAACTGGCTGGTATCTCAATTGCCACAAAAGAACTAACCAGAAGAGGAATTTCTGGCAAAAACATTATAATCTGCACTGATAGTAGACAAGCCCTATTAGCCTTAAACAGACAACGTGTTATATCGAGGCTAGTACTAGAGTGCCACCAAGATTTAGCTGACGCCTCGGCAGATAACAATATTATCCTGAGGTGGGTTAAAGGGCACGACAGGAGTAAAGGAAATCGCATTGCTGATTCTTTAGCCAGGGAAGCCGCTGGACTAAAAATTCTAGGACCCAGTGACACCTACGGCCTAACGACTTCGACAATTGCGGAACTAGCCAAACGCTACACCCATACTCAATCCCTTAAGAGATGGGATGGAATCAAAGGATGCAGTCTTGCCAGGATCACCCTGGGCGACCCTGGGAAGCTGGAGCCGAAGAAATATTTGGCGATGACCAGGAGAAACCTACGTTTAACAGTAGGATTTCTGACTGGTCACTGTCAACTAGGGAAACACCTCCATACTATGGGGCTAGTGGACACACCTCTATGCAGGATGTGTGAACAGGAAGATGAAACTGTCAGGCATGTCTTATGCGAGTGTCCGGAGTTATCGTCAACAAGAGAGTGTGTGTTCGGTGAGTCTTGGCCTACACCTGCCGATATAAAGGAGATGTCTCCTAGTGACCTGTCCACCTTCCTGAGAAGGACAGGATGGACAATGACCTAGGAAGACAACTCCTCGGGAGGATGTACAATGGGTCACATGTGGCCTAAGTGCTGTGAGCCTACACTCACCCTCCCTACTCTACAGATACAGATACAGATAAACGTAAAATCCTGACAAATATAAACACTTTATTCCAAACCAGCTTTATCAATATAATTGATATAAAAAAACATATTTTTTCCGTCTTAATGAAGCCTAGTAACATTTCATTTTACGTATCTCAGGTTATAAGTTCCAATCACAAAGATAAGGCAACATTTAATATAATTATTTTCCAGTCACTAATAATATTACTTATACTTATATTTATATCCTAAAAGAAAGTGTCGATATCAATGTACTCGAATTAAGTTGTCTCCATTATACCTAATGTGCGTAGGTATTCCGAAAAAAAGCATTAAAATGAAATAATACGTATCAGATCAAGAAAGAACATACAGGGACGGCTTCGACAATCATTAAATTTGATTGAAACGGCAGCAATATGTTGTGTTTCACCAAAATTATTTTTATCTAAGAACAGATCTACCAACATCGGCAATCACCCGGGAAAAGGAGCTGATTCAAGAAAATCGACATGTCAGTTATCGAACCTCAGTTTGTAAATTTGGCTACTAAGATAATAAATCGGGATTTCGATGCTATTTGTGTTTATTCTTAAAATTATTGTGTAATGGATGTTATTATCCTTTGATACTTTCGTAGATTATAGGTGTGGAAGAGCCTCTGACTAGGTGGTGATGCTGGTCCCTCGGAGGGTCATCTTACAGGAATAAAGCAACTACCTGTAGCACTGGGATACGTTCTATGTATTACTTAAACTTACTACTATATATTATACTACTTATTACTCATGAATTGTGATATTCATATTCTAACATAATATTAATAGTCCCTTCTTTAAAACACTATCGTTTGCATATTTATACGACAAGTCAAGTTCATCATAAGTAAATATAAATAATACTATTTATGTTTATTTCACGCTCTGAACTTGACTTCGTACGTGCGACCTTCCTACTTCTATTTATGTAACGATTCAACGTTCTTATGATTTATTGAAATTAGCTTCAAGGGAATTTATGTCTTTAATTTAAATATTATTGTCAACTTATTATATTGACCAAAAGGCATCACAATTGCTAAAAAATGTAATTCACTGTTATATTGTTCTTATACTTCTAAAACCATGGTCCAAGGAAATTTCCAAATGCCAAAAAAAACTGTAAATAGCTGTAGAAATTTGGGAATAATTTATGATTGTAGCTTTCATTTCCGAGAGCACGTCACCCTTCTAGTGAAAAAGTGTTATTTGGTTTTACTTATTTATTTAACAACTAAATTGGTATTTCTTGGTAATGTTCACAATCTGTGTCTGAGATATCTGTATAGTCTCATGCTGCCTAAATATATTAGATGGACTGAAAAGTCTCGGGCCTGACATATAGATGGCGCTAGTTTTATTGCAATCGCCTATTTTTCAGTTAGTACTAACCTTAAAAATACAGCTGTCAAAATTTCACGATATTCTATTAATTAGTTCGTGAGTTATTGTGCTAAGGGTAACGCCATTTTTAATATTTTCAGAACAATGGATCAAAAATAATTTCGTTTTTTTAATTTCACACTGGTTCTAGATGGGAAAAAATCCTCATATGGCAAAGAAAAAAATTTTGTTTCATCAAGACAACGCACCGTGTCACAACTCAATCAAAACAATGGCAAAACTACATGAAAAAAAATGCTCGGCGGTAAGAAATTTTGCTCGAACGAAGAGGTTATCGCTGACACCAAGGCAAAAGATAAATTGTTCTACAAAAGTGGTTTTGAAATGTTAGAGCGGCGCTGGAGTGTTTGCGTTGATGAATAAAACGAATTTTCAACAAAAAAAACGTGTTTTCTTTGTTTGGCCCAGGATTTTTCAGCCCATGTATAGGTTATCAATTTTCCAACGGTGATTTACCTACAATACAGTTTCAATTTTTACTAGCATTTCTATAAATTTAAGAACCAAATTTCTTAGTATCGCAACAAAATTAGAAAAATTTTTTGCTACAACAACAAAGATTCTTAAGTATGTTTACTATATTGTTTTGTAGCTCCATGTGATGTATATTTTAGTAAATATTTTTCTTTTTAAACTTTCAGTGATTTTATTTTTCTTTGTATAATACTTTTATAGTTTACATACTAATAGAGGCAATTAATAAAAATAATAATAAATTGGAACATCGTTGAGCATTTTAAAGACCACAATCCATAAAATTGTCAAAAAACTCTAGGCCGTTTTAACGCAGGAAACTCGAAAAATATATACAGTAATGTCAGTGGTGGATTTACTTTTATGAACCTGAAAATAAACACCAGTCGGTTGTTTGGGTTTTCCAAGATGAACCAAAACCTTTCAAAGTTATCCGTTATCGAAGTGTTTCCATGTCGCAACAATTAATCTGCTAGATCAAAGAACTGTTACTGCTGATTGGTACATATCGTTTTTGTAATTGCTAAGTTTCGAAAAACCAGCCCCCAACGACGAATGATCCTCCACCAAGACAATGCAAGTTCCAAGTTCCTTGCATCTCGAAAAACAATTGAGTTTTCAAAGCAAGAACAAATAGATTTGTTGCACCAGCCTCCAGACAGTTTCGACCTAGGTCCTAACGACTTTTTTACACAGCAACACGTTAGCTAAAATTTTCTGTTATAACAGCCAAAATTTAAAAAAAAATTTACTTTTTTCTGACAAATTTTGGTTAAAATAAACTTTTTCTCAAACTCCATCCCTGTAAGGATACATATCAGATCAAACGGCCTGGCACACAGTATAAACTGGTCAAGAATGAGTTAAGTGTCAAGTTTTCTATAAATGTTAAATCTTATTTTAGTACCTCGAATCTGTATCCAATTTAGTAGTCGAAAAACGATTGAACATTGAAGAAGTCTTTTTTTTTCTCTCTCTACTATAATTCTCGACACATCAGAATCTTACAATAACACTTATCACTTATCCTTGGAAATCATTAAATTTTGTAACTGGTTAATAATTATATATACTGGAATATTTATATAACAAAATCAAAAAATTGATAAAATTAACTTGGCCGTATTGTGGGTCACGCTGTTAATCAATTTCGTAGTCACCTGCAGCTCATAAAAATATGTTTACATGCATTTCACATAATTGAATAATAACATTAGCCGTGGTTGCGATATTTTATGGAAAAAAAACTACACGATGGCGAAAAATATTTTAATAGAATACATAAACAGTGTAAGCTGGAAAAAAAAGAAAGTGTATATGGGCAAGAAATTAAACCCTTTAAAGAATTTCAAGCACTTTTTAAATGCAAATTCACGACATAGAAAAGTCTTCTCAGTTCAATATTGATAAGAGGTATTTATGTATGTATAATGGGATGACATTCATAGATACCTAAAAGATTTATTGTGCACAGACTCTTCTACTTAGTTCCAGAGGAAAGTCTATAGTAGTTCCTCCAGTTTAGAGCTATTACCTCCGATGGAAAACATGGTACAGATATTGGAAAAAGTTCGAGAGCATACAAAAAGTTGGAGACGGTCAAAAAGCGTCCAAAGGAAGGTGCAGATGACCGAATCCTCCCGAAACAACGAGAAGATGGACTTTACTAAAAGACATAAGATAAGTGAAGGAAAAGTACCTGCCCAAGGATTACAGGAACATAACCGGGCACCTGCAAGAAAAGAGGAAGGGAATGGAATGGTGCACGTGCATGTCAAGGTAAAATAAGAAGTAGAACTGACAAATTGAGAGAAAATTAACGAACTACAAGAGGACATCGAAAAAGAAGGAGTTTGGACCAGCAGAATTAGTCAGATTTACTCTAGGTGCACAAGAAAACCACCACCAATCTAGATCGTACAGCTAGATGTAAATAGCCAAGCAGGAAGCGACTGAGGTCTTGATAGGTCCAGAACCTTCCTGTGGAATTGCAAAAAACCTCACTAAGGAGAGCATCCACCAATGGATAAACAATCAGGCGCTGTGCTGGTGGCATGAAACCCCAGGACAAAGGCACGCTAAACTATTCCTTAAAAGCCCTTCGGCCAAACTGTCACGCAACCTACTATGTGAAAGTGGAGAAACAACGAGGATGATGGTGGGAATGCTGACCGGACATTGCAAGCTGAGGAAGCATATGCACACAATTGGCCTAGCAGATGACAGTCTATGTAGGTTTTGCCAGGAAGAAGATGAAACCGCGGTGAGTGTGAAGGCCTAGTAAGGGTGCGGTTTAACCTATTCGGAGAAGAAAAACCGAGGACAGAGAGCTATGCACGGGAGGCGGTATCCAGGCTGATAAGTCTAACAAAAAGAATAAAGCTAGATATCGAGCTCTAAGGATAGGGAGGACCACAATAGATCTGCACAGGTCGCAGTGGGATAGGACAGAGAGCCTCTCCATTTCTAATCTAATCTAGATGTAAATAGAAAAAGAAGAAAAGATCCAACACGTCAGGATAAGATAGGAACAACTACAAAGATGAAATTAACCGACATAAAACTACAATTGCCAGGAATTCTACGACGACATGCAGTGTAAACACCAAATGCGTCAAGAAAGGAGGACCACGCCGTTTCAACGAGTTCCCGAAACCAAGAGTCAAACCAACCTCCTGCACGAACTGCCAGGGATAACACACAACAAACTACAAAGGTTGTTCATAGTCCGCAAACAAGAGGACACCGAAAAGAAACGACACCAGTAGTTAACTTACTCCTAAGTGACAAAAATGTTATCTCAGCTGATAAAGTCACTAGGTAGAGAACTTGAGGAAAGATGGCAGAAATACATAAAAAGATGAGTTGGGACTTCAACTATAAGGCCGTCTTCAATCGCAGTTCGTCGGCTAGAGATTTGTCCCTAATAGAAGCAGCAAAAACACATACACAACAGGAGTCTGAGAACGTAACAGACCAGGACGAACACGACATGAGACGATAAGGCTCCATGGCATGAGATGGAGATTAAGGTTTTTTCCATGTCTGTCGAAGAGTGTATTCTGGAAGTTAAAGTAATTTTTGAGTGACAATAGTACTAAAGAAACTACTAGTTTCCGGGACAAAAGATCTTTCAAGTCTCAGTGAAAATTATACAGTGTTAGCAAGACAATAAAAATACAAAACCATAAAAGTTTCTTTATTATCCTTTGATATACTAAATAAAGATACACATTCCCAACGTTTTGATGGTTTCTGAAGAAGTAGTAGTGGCTTCTTCTCGAATTGAATGTAATTCAAATTAATTTTTATGAAAAAATTAGTTAGAAGTTGAAACAAACGCTATTGATCATTTAGTTACCCGCAGCACCGAATTAAAGTGAATTGATTTTAACAATATATTTCCTACAATTTACGTTTCGACTTACTCAAAATTGTACCTTGGGCAAAATAATTATAAATCACGAAAACCGTGGGATTTTAAATTAATTACCATTGTCGCCTAAGAGGCATCGGTTGATGTAATGGATAGCGTTTTACCTTAATGCCACTGCTGAGGCAACTTTTGTAATAATTAAATTTTTGTATTAAGAGAACTATATTTTCAACCAATTTATTCCACCTAAACAAAATTTTTACACTTAAAAATGTGTGAAACAAAAAGTTACTAGATATAGTATTGTTTGAAGCTATTAAAGAAGATAAACTTAAAGCCTACACTTTTTTCGAAAAATTCACAAATCTTTTGTAAGGGATATCTCCAAAGAAAATGAAGACTTCTAATGATACCGAATTCAAAATATCCCTCTCTGAGATAAAAACTAGATGTACACCTTTTATTCCAAGTGTGGTGCATAAAATGTATGGCGAAAGAAAGCATGTAGCTGAAGAACCATTATTAACTATATACACGACTGACACTCATAGGATAAACCTATTAACTGATAGCCAGGCAGCAGAGGCGTAGCGTGGGATTTCGCCGCCCGGGGCTAGTGATGAGCAATATTGGTCTTGGTATTGCAGTCTTAAGACCAAGACCATGCTTAGACTAGCAAGAATAAGACCAAGACTGAATGAACAAGAACAAGAACAAAACCAAGACCAAGATTATCCGAGTCTTGGTCTTGCTTTTGATTTGAGCAAGACCAAGACAGTATAAGCAAGACCTGATTTGCTTATCACTACTCGGGGCTGACCGGAAATTCGCTACCCTTCCTTATTTTATAGTTTAAAGTTTAAATATTATATTCAACGAACCTATGGATACATAAAATTGGTTTCAAGTTTTTCAATGGAGCTTACTGTGTTATGGTTAAGAGGTTACAGTTTTTTGGAAGATATTCAGAAGAAAAATGTACTAACTTTTATAAACCTAAGGATTTGGATAAGACGTGGATTTTAGCAAAAGTCGGATGAGAAAAACATAGAAAGGTTAACCCAGTGCGAAGGCTCAAGATATTTTATTGCGCTTGCAGAAGGAGAGGATGGATTTATCGAAGATGCAGACATAGTTTTTAAAAATAGACGGCGACTACCATTATAATATGAACAGCGACAACTGCTTCCATGCCAAATTTTTACCCAATCTAGACGAACCCAGTTCAATTGTTATGGATATCTCCGTTTACCATAAACAATTTACTCGGACAGCCAGGCTGCACTAAAGGCACTAGATTCCTGCCAGGTCAATATCTGAGCAAGACATAACAGACTATTTCTGCCCTGGGTACCAGGGCACAAAGGACATAAGGGCATTGAAGTAGCTGACGAACTGGCTCGAGAAGGAGCAAATGCAGCTGTGAAGCTAACATATACAAAAATGCAGCAATTGAAAAATGGAAGCAAACCAAGTTTCTGGAATGGTGGAGAACAACCCCTGAACAGAGACAGGCCAAAGAGTTCATCGACCATCGGCCAAAGTAACAGAGGACCTGCTGCTAAAAAGCCGAAAGGCTGTTAGAACCATAGTAGGTTTACTGACTCAACAGTCAAATGAGACCTTTGCAGGGTCTGTCAAGAGGAAGAGGAATCGGCAGAACATCTGTTGTGCCACTGTGAAGTCCTCACAAGAATGCGTTTTCCAGAACGTGACGAGGAAAAACCAAGGGCTACAAGCTACATCGAAAAGCCTTTGTATAGGCTATGGAGCCTCGTTAGGAGATTGAAGCTAGACGAAGTACTTTAATTAAATCATAGCATCACAATCAACCATCAGATTTCAGCGACAGAAGGTTGACGCCAGCTCTACCCACCACCTAACCTACCATAATATACAATTGGTGGAACCAGTTCCATGCTCTAGTTTCACGTTTACCGCCATATCATCGTCATAACAGCGGCGTTGAAACGGTTTGGTCAGTAAGTAAAAAAATCTACGATCAAGAATGGATCTTCAAATAATGTAATTTGTATTCGGAATGAAGCATACTTAAAAAAATTAGCAAAGCTGAAGGAACATTGCGATAAAACTAAAGTAATTCACTACACTTACAAAGTTTAAAGCAGAACGAAGCTGAAATAAAAAAGAAAAATTTCACCGCTTTGTATAAATTTCCATCATTTGTCACAGTTTACTTTACAAGAGTTGTTTTTAGGTAACAGATCGACGCCGAGGGCTATAATATTTTTACTTTCGAATATATACCACAAAAATTATTTCAAAAATGATCAATAGCTTTGGGATATTGTTAAAATATGTGCTGTATCTTTCGTTGAGGTTTATTATATAATTTAAAATATTAATAATATCGTTTGTGGTGGAATTGAAGATGATAATAAAAGTGAGACTGTATATACAGCGTTATGCGATTTTTATTAATTTGTTTGTGTGTGTGGGCCTGGCGCTATTTGGTGCAAGTATACGCCCCGAAACCAGACGATTTTGACAATGATTTACTAGTTATGGAAAAATTTTACTTTTAAGGAGTGCTCCGTAATTTAGGCTGCAATAATGTTAAGCTTTTATTTACTTTATTGGGAGATCTGAGAACGCCGTTTTCAAAGATTTAAATTAAATGTCAAAGTTCACTACAGGAAGGTTACCAATTTTTGGAATATAAAAATTAACATTCTACAAGGGGTGTCTTTTACATTTTGCATATAGAACTAGAAAGGAACAGTAGATAACTTTTAAAGACTATTGCTTCTTGAAGTGTTTTTTTTGGACTTGGGCGCTGGTTACCCTTTTAGCAACGGATATTTTGAAGCAAACTATAAAATCAAATGTAAAAGTAAAGGTCTTAAGTTAATTCATGCATTCAGAAAATCAAACCAACTAATAGAGTAACTAAAGAGAAAAAACAACAAGAGGAAAATCGGGGATACTATTTTCACGCTAAGGTGCCCGTGAGTTCTTGTGTAATCAGTTCAAAAATGGTGTGGGAATGCCTATGCAAACTCAATGAACTAGGCGAGAACAATATAGTAACCTTACTGTGGATTACAGGACACACTGGAATAGAAGGACTAGCAAAGAGGGGGAATGAAAGACCCCTTTGAGAGCCGGAACCCTTTTGCGGTATCAGCCCCAATGTAATATTGGAAGAAATAGGCAAAGCCGAAGAAAATAGAAGATCTGATCATTCGAAAGATCTAGTAGGGCTTAGACAATCTAAGATTCTGATGGGTGGCTACAACCCGTTGAGATCAAATGATTGCATAAGTCAAAGTAAAACTGCGTTTTAACAGGGATCCTAACGGGTCATTTCCGCCTGAAAAAGCTCAAAATAGTGGAGGAAGGAGAATGTAGATTCTGTGGCATGGAAGAAACTTGCGAATTACACCGCAATTCATAATCCTAGGGCACAGCACCTAGGGGATTATTGGACAGAAGAGAGACATTTACCCGAGTCGAAGCCTGCAGATATCCTAAAATTCCTGAGGGAAATAGGACTAACGGAGCTACTAGCCTCTGAGACGTGCCTCAGGAATTAAGTAGAAGTAAGGGGGCACAATGGATCTTTTAGGTCTCAATGAATGTCACTCCACGATACATACAAACATACATACATACAAGGTGCCCGTCATAGCGACTTATATAAACAGAAACATACATACTACTTACATTTTTACATTTGGAGGTTAAAATCAAAATTTGCGGTTAGATTGCTTTAAGAATTCCCACAAGGTGGTTTTGATTGCGAGATTTCTACACGCTAAATAAAATAGTGAGGGGACATTTAGCGACACGTTTTCTTTAAGAAGAGCTTGCATGAGATATTAGGTTGCATGACTATTGCGGTGACATCCAAATAAACAGTGTTCTAAATCATTCAAACTTCAATCGTATTCACATAGCTCTGTATCTGAAAACTTCATTCTGAAGAGTTTAACTTTAACGGTCGCATGGCCAGTTAGACATCTGTAAAACATTGTGTTGATTATCCTGATGGGATGACTTCGTTCAGAGAAGTATTCTCCATGAAGAAAAATGCATTTTTGCAACCTTTACAACCAATTTTGGAAGCAGTTATTTCACTCGCTTGTTGGTACATTCAAAATGGAGTTTCTTAAGATATTTAATGGTTCATCTAGGGAAAGGAACCTTTGACAAGGCAGTCGTTTTTCTGGTCTTTCAAATGCCTAAGGATGCTCCAATTTCACGATAAGTGACATGTTGAAAGTCTTGGATCAGCTTACGTAATTTTTTCTTTTTGAGATAACTGTCTTTGCAATTTATTGCGCAAACATTTTCTCAGCTCAATTCCATTTTTCGACTGACTTTAACTTTAAAAATTCAGCTTAGGAACAGCTTCGAGTGAAGCGGTCTGAAACTTTGGCAAGACAGTTAATTTTGACATTTCATATTTGTTGACAGGTACCAACTATGTGTTAACCCTCGTATATGTCTATTTTTCTGTGCTCAGAGATGAATGTGTCGTGATACAACATACGTAAACCATTTTTTTTTATAACATCTTCATCATGTGTTCGAATGTTCTTTATTGGTTTGATATATGTGTGATTTTTTCGAATAAAATGACAGTGACCCGACATTGATTTAGTGTATTCTTTTATTGTCAAATAAAAAAAAATCAATTAACAAATCTTGTGTAACTCTTCTACATTTATAGGGTACAATAAAATACAGGAAATAGTGTAGATGTGTTACCTTTTCCCGAAAAGATTTATTGTCGACCGTAAAAACGCACATTTAAGAAGAATTTGGTGCCCACACTTACAACTTCTGACGATTCTACATCAGTGATGGACTTACCAATGTTCAAATTGATAAATCTGAAAATTTTCCATTTTAAAATATAACAAAGTTAATTTTTCTCGAAAATCGTGCATAATACCGGATTCATACAGGAGCACATTTTGTTGGTAATTACTTCATAGTTTTTCGATTTAACCTACTTTTTCCAATATTACATTGGAGATGATGTGCTATAAACAGTGCCTAAGACATTGCCGACAGCCATTCTTCCGTTACACCCGGTACATATATTTCATATGTACAAATAATTAAAATCTTTTCTAGGATTTTCTAAAAGCACTCAAATACAACTCGTTCAGTTTCATTATCCGATTTAGAAAAAAAAATCTAAATCGAAGTAAACTAAGCGATAAACTGTTCCCATCGTTTGCCACTCACAACAACGGAAAAGAAGAAAAAAAACAATAAAAACACTTATCACAAATGAGACCGAACATCAAATAGGTCTAACAACTTTTCGAAATCACGGTCTAAACTTAATGTTGCCCATTACCAAACACCTAATAAATCTCCTAGCAGGTTTAATTATTTCGAATAAACTTCTTGTCGAGTTGAATATAAATGAGCTAATATTGTTCCAGATCGAACATCTCAATCCACAGTTGGTTTTTTGACACAGACGTAGACAACGATAAAAGGGTATTTAATGTGAAAATATACTGTTTATATAATGAAAATCGAGATTGGTAAACTAAGTTAAGGGAAGAGAAGAGAAGAAGGGGGAGGAAGAGAAGTAAAAAAAATAGGCATGATGACTGATTTTGAAAAACTGTTCCACGATGTTTTCACATATATACTTTATATAGAATAAATGTTATTTCTCTGAGAAAAAAAGTTTTTAAAGGAGAAATTTACCTTTTGAAAACGCATTTTAAATTCTGCGCCAAAACGCAAGAATAGTAATGGCGTCTGTCTGTGACATCAACAATTCGTAAATACCATTTATAGGTGATCTGTGTCATTCTTAGAACATAAACAGACTGTTTTACGTCATTGGTAAAATCGTCAAACTTCACACACTTGACAGCTTGCAGGTTAGAAGTTTATTTTGATACATAAGCTACGTTCGTTATTTGAGTCCGATCAATTTTTTTAGTCTGATTCGTTCGATTATTACATCTAGAGGTAGGGGAGGTAGATCTGAACTGTTCGGTAATTTATCTGTGACGTTATGAGGTTATGTTGTAGTCACTAAAGTCATTAGTAAATCTCGTAGTGTTTGTTGACCATGAATAGCGACCAAAATTGCCTCAGGGGTAGACATAGCTGTAACTAATGAATAATAAAATCTAAAACACTAAAAGAACGAAAACATCGAGCAAAAAAATCGTAGTCCGTTAATGAAAGACACAGGTTAGTAGTTTGTTTAGATCTGGTTGGTCGGGCCGTTCGTTAATAGCAATTTCCTTGAATTAATATGTGATCACGTGACAAAAAATCCGTCGCCTTTGCGATGCAAATACCCAACGTAGCTATAATTTGAATCATACAAACAAAGGAAATTCAAAACAGAACAGATGTTCGGACCATAGATAGTTCGGACTTATTTATGGTTCGGACGAAAGACAAAATATCAAGGTCAAATTTGCGAAAGTACGAAGTCACTCCCCATGTACCCATGTAATATTAACGTTGGAATTATGGTAGTTATCATTCATCTCTTTGAATATCTAATCATTGGAAATATCTAGTAGGGCTTAGACAATCAACGATTCGGACCCGTTGAGATCAAATGAATACATATAAAAGGGCACAGCACCTAGGAGATTATTGAATAGAAGAGGAACATTTACCCAAGTAGAAACCTTCAGATATACTAAGGGAAATAGGACTAAAGGAGCTACTAGTCTCCGACACCTTCCTCGGGAACTAAGTAGAAGTAAGGGGGCGCAATAGATCTTTTATGTCTCAGTGAATGTCACCCCATCATACATACATACAGATTGCGTAAATTACATCGGAACCCTGGCCTCGGATTACACAAGTACGACAAGGATATATGAAGAGAGAGAAAGAATAACTGTGCGCGGTCATCACTTTGTTTCATCTTAGGGGTGTATACTTATTTCCCGAGACTGGCCGAATGGTCCTTTACAGAGAGAATTCACTAGTTGGTGGTATTCAGTATGCTCCCAACATGGAAGGAGTGAGGGTGTTAAAGAAATAAAAAAATACAATCGTTATTACGTAACCTGTACATTTTAAAATTCATTTTTGTCAACATGATCATTTCAGACCAAGTTGACAATTTCTAACTACTATAGGATATTATTTTAGTCATTGTAACTTGAAAATAAAACTGCATTTCTTGAGAGAACCATAATGAATAAACTAAAAATTCCTTCCATTAATAAATTAAATTGATAAAATAAAATAAGTAGGTAGGTACCTACACCTATTCTAAACATAAAATATAAACTTCCTGAAAAAATAAAAATAAAAATCCATTCTAAAGGTAAACATAATTTTAATAAATTAAGTGCTCAAATAAACCACCTTCCTGTGCCAGACAATAACCAAATCTGTGATAAAGATTTGATCTCATATCTCTTAGATTATTTGGCGTAATGCTGGCACAAACGTGCTGTATTTTCACCCTCGAAAAAAAGACAACGATAACGAGACAAAATTATCATTTGTACAAATTAATCTGCGCTTCTGGCAACAGCGGTTAAAATAGGGGGGCAATGAGCATTCGGCCAGTCTCGGGAAATAAGTATACACCCCTAAGGTGAAACAAAGTACACGCCTTAATGACCGCGCATAATTATTCTTTCTCTCTCTTTCAGCTGTTTTTCTGTCGTACTTGTGCAATCCGGACGGTTCCGATTTAATTTACGCAATCTGTATATTAATGATTTAGGATGTAGTTATTACCTATATTTTATGTTCTTCCGCCTAAAAAGTATGCTATAAGTAAAACTAAGCACGTACTAGTGAATTCTATATGTTATTATGTTTATAATTAGCTTGATCTCTCTTATGACCTTACAAAATTACTAGAAGAGGCGCCACTAGTTTTTACGCAGGTCCTCTATGGGCAAAACTCCACTATGGTCCAAAATCCACTTATGCAACACAAATGTTTTATAAAACTGAATTATTATTATTATGGAAACATAAGTCAATCACTAAAACCCTAATAAAATCATCTTCCTCCAAAATAAATACTTTTTTGTATTCCAAAACATATTTTTGTTTGACCAAGGACATCACATTGCGTTTTATTTGATAGGATATACTGGATATACTTTAGAGAATATAAGAAATACTAATTAGTTTGTCTATAGAAGGCAAAATAATAGTGTACAACTATTAAAACGCTTCACAAATTAGAAAATTACTTTCCAAGGGATAGACGTTCACTAGGAAGCAACATCTACTGTTGAAGCTGGGCAGAATTAATTGCCTTAAAAAGGCATGGGGGATGGAAATCCCCAACCAATGCTGAAGGATATATAAAGGAAACTTTTATAGCAGATAAAATATTTAGAGGAATATTTAGAGATTTTTCTCTTTCTTCCTCTCTACGTGTCATCTTTCTTCTAGTGGATATTTAAGCCAATTTTTAATGATAAACTCAAATATTATTTTGTATTCGTGATATATAAATAGCAAAAGACGGAGAGGATAATAAAAGAAACAAAAGGAACTGTACATTCGGTTATCGACTATCACTCGTCCCTAAAATAATTTTTAAACAAAAATTTAACCTTTGGTCAAATTTTGTGTGCATGCCAATGTTTTAAATCCTTAATTAATGTAAATTTTACGGAGATATGCGGCCAGATGAGCTTTCGTCGAGCTGCACAATTCTCTTTGAATTCTAATTGTTGACAACGTAAGAATTTTATTAATTGGTCACTGTTTTTCTTTCACAGTCGATACGGTATAATACTGGTCGTTTTAATTAGGGTTAACTTAGTCTGATTTGTTTCGTAGATATACGATAGATTCATTTCAAATTGTCTTGGATTATTATTGTTTATTCCTTGCAACCCTGTATACTATTTATAGACCAGGGTAGAAGCCTTTAAAAATAATAAAAAGGGAAAAAAATAATAATAGGATGAAGCCCAGAAAGGAGAAGGGGGTGAGTTTTTAAGGGTAAAAAACGGTTTATCTCGATTTCCGGCAAAACTACTAGTCCTATGGAAAAAAGTCAAATGGCAGAGTTGTAGGTAACATGAAGATCTACAACTTTTCTATAAAAACTTTTTCACATAACCTGAAAATTTATTGGAAAATTCGAAAAATCATGTTTTTGGTTTTTTATTTTTATCTTTTACAAAAAAGTTATTTTTTTCACGAAATTTGGTGAAAACTCACCTTTTCATGTCCCAAATACACTGTAATTTATTTAATTTAAAATATTCATTTTTTCATCTTATTTTGACTGAATATCGAAAAAGCACCATAAATTTCAATCGAAAGTTCACCCGTCAAAATATCAGCTTTTTTCAAAAAGTTGGTGTGCTTTCTATTCGTTGAAATCTCTACTTTCCGATGGTGTGAAAAAAAATATTATTATAGTAAAATGCAAAAAATATTGTAATGAATAACGTAATCAGAATAGTATCTTAATTCAATAGTACGATTTACTTTTTATTTTTATATATTATGAGATTTTCTATGACATAAATGTAATTAGAATTTAATAAATCAAATTTTTAATTGAAAAAAATTGCAGCAGTCAAATTTTTTAGATGAAATTGTATAAAAATGGCATTGAAAAAAATTTTCGAATTCGAGTTTTTTTCGACTTTTTGCATTTTTTGAGAAGATTTACTATAGTAATATATTTTTTTACACCATCGGAAAGAAGAGATTTCAACAAACAGAAAGCACACCAACTTCTTGAAAAAAGCTGATATTTTGACGGGTGAATTTTCGATTAAAAATAGGGTGCTTTTTCGATATTAAGTCAAAATAAGGCGAAAAATTGAATATTTCAAATCAAATAAATTACAGTGTATTTGAGCCATAAAAAGGAAAGTTTTCACCAAATTTCGCGGAAAAAATAATTTTTTTGTAGAACCAAAAAATTGTTTTTTTAAATTTTCCACATAAATTTTGAAGTTATGTGAAAAAAGTTCGAATACAAAAGTTGTAGATGTTTGTATTACCTACAATTCAGCCATTTGTCCCTTCCCGACCTATTAAATTATTTTTCCTTTCATTTTTATAATATTCTCCTCCTTTTCCAATGGGTTTCATCCTATTATTTTTTTTTGGTTTCAAAAATTATCGACCCCTGTCTATTAGGTACAACCCACTATAAAGAATGTTAAATAGACCGCTATTTGAATACCATTTTGGCTTCTGTTCTGAAATTGATAATAGACCAAACAAAAGAAAAAAGAGAAAAAAATGTAAATTGATATTAAAAGTCGCCTAAACGTATTTTAAAATCCATTAAAATTTACGTTCTATCGTCTAACCCGAAGCGGGATCGGTGTAACATGGTAGTTAAGTAATCATGTGCTTTTTCTCGAAAATTGTAGGATTGTCAGTCCTGAGGTGGTCAAATCGCGAGCTACCTGAATTCGAATAAATGGCTTCTCATATACCCTCCGAGCTTTTCTCAGATTATTTATAAAGAATTAATACAGGGAGATAACATTTTAATTTTATACAATCGTCTTGGAGAATTGCACACACACACACACACACAAAAAAAGTAAAAATATTCACTGACTCTGGCTCTGCTTATAACTAGGTCTAGACTGGTAAAAAACTGTAAAGAATCCCTCAACACGCTGGAAAGAGACAGCAAAGTGTCTCTAATATGAGTACCGGAACATGAGGGGATTGCAGGTAATGAAATGGCTGACCAGTTAGCTAAAGAAGGTTCTAAAGGAGACTTTATAGGTCCGGAACCGTTTTGGGGAATCACAAAACATTGCATAAGAGGGTAAATCGGGAACTGGCTAGATAGGGAACACCAACTCAAACGGAGGTAGACACAAAGGCACCTCCATACAAAGAGTTTACTGAATAAGGTAGACAAGGAACTCTCAACCAGGGTATTGAAACTGAGTAAGAGACATTTAAAGACAGTTACTGATCTGGTGACTGGACACTACACCATGAGGAAACATCTGCACAAAATGGGCAAAGTTAGTGAACCTATCTGCAGGAAATGTGAACTATATGATGAAACCCCTACTCACATACTCTGCTTCTGCGAGAACTTACATGGACTCAGACGGAAGCACTTTGGAGAAGAAATAACACATTTATTACAACTAAGTAGTGAAAATCCCTCCAGTCAGACTAGTGGCCTACATAGAAGACACAAAGCTTCTCAAATGGAAGTGGAAAACATGGAAAATGGTACAAAGATTCAGATCAAGTGCCTGTGCTGTTTAGCACAACCCAATCGAATTGATGAATGAATACACCCGTCTCATTAAGCATCCAACCCTGAACTTAATAACCCACGAACCTTTATTCCTTTTCTCTTCAGTTATAGAGGGGGTGTCAGGGATGACTATCTGTACCTATTCCTTCTAAAGAACAACTTTCTTCTTTGCTTCTCTCTTGGTCGGAGGTATGGGGTTTTCGCAGTGTTATTTCTTGTACACTACAAGAGTTTTTGTAGTTTTTTTTATTTTTTGGTAGGTAGCTTTTAACTGTTGGATCTTTTTTGATCCGTTTGTGAGAGTGGAATTTTTGCTCCTTCGCACACTTGTCGTTTGTTTAGTTAGAACTTCATCATTAATTAATTAATTTTTTTATTGTCAATCAATCAAACTTTACGTCGCTTTTATAGGTGCCTTTACTTGCTTCTTCAAGACTATCATCTCACTTGAATCTTGAGGACGTTTTTGTGGGTTTGGTGATTTTCAATCAATATTCTACCTTTGAGTGGGTTAATTGGTTAAAAACTGCTTCCCTGAATGTATGTATTCTAGGTTATATTCACTGGGACCTCATACATCCATTGTGTCCCCTTTCTCTTACTTGTGAGAAACGTCTCAGAAACTTTGGACCTATTTCTTGGAGGAGGTCTTCTAGGTGCTGTGCACTGAGATTCTGTATTGTTAGATAAATATATATGAATGGTTGTTTCTTAGTCAAAACTCTTAGCGCATTCTTAGGCATTCATTTGTTCTCGCCTCGTTCTAGTTTCCAGGGAATTGTCTTATTGCTACTAGATCTTTCCAATCGTCAGATCTTCTCTTTTTTTGGCATTGCCTATTTCTTCCAATGTTACATTGAAGATGATACCGCAAAAGAGCTCATTGATTATTCCTAGGCATTCCCATATCATTTTAGAACTGACTACATTGATCAAATGGCTCCCTTGTCTTCTATATCGTTTGTCAATACTGAACTGCTTGTATTAGTTTGAAGATAATACACCCTGTATAATCGTCCAAAGATCTATTTAGTTGCCTTCACTGTAGAAAACGTGTCAAATGAGGAAGCAATTCCATGAAACCGATTTGCATGATCCCTTACAGCAATAGCGTTTTGCTTATGGTAATAGTAATCCTCATTATTTTATGCATATTACGCAATTACCCTTTTGCGTATGTCAAATCGACGAACCGTTTTCATGTATATGCGAAGAGGCAGCCTCTCGCAAGGAATAAATGAAAAGTTATTAAACCCGATGAAGAAGAAGATCGACTCTTTGGAGTTTTTGCTTAATTAGTTTTATGAGTTTATATACGAGGAGATCAGTTTAATGTTTTCTACATTTTTGGGCAGACAAACACAATACAAGAAGCTTCCACCAGCACCAGTGCCGTGCTGTTTCTATATTATCCGTAAATGTTTATTTTTCTTTCAATATCCCCTCAAGCTGTTATTAAACCATCTCCAAGGGCCTAATAGTAAGTCACATGGTTTGTACTACCACTACTACTTCTCCATACTCTTAATTTTTAATCTGAGCTATGAAAACGGACTGTATTGATATTTAGTTAGCCTAGACCAGTTCCATGCATAAACAAAATATTTCGTTACCATAGCAACGAACAATAACTTATTAGATGTGTCAGTGTGAAGTTTGACGTCAATTAGTAAACCAGAGTTACGCAATAAATTAAAAGAAAAAAGATGTCCACCGAAATTGTGAAAATCGAAAAATTGGAGTATCGAGCCATCATCAAGTACCTGTATTTAAAAGGGTTAAGAGGTAAGCAGATTTACGAAGATATTCCTAATACCCTTGGTGACCAATGTACTTCGTATGCGACCGTGAAAAATTGGACTGCAAGCTCCAAAAGAGGTAAATTTTCCATTGAAGATGATGACCGATCGGGAAGGCCAGTTTCTGTGTCAGTACCCGAAAATATCGATGCAGTTCATGACATGATTTTACCTGACCGTCAAATTAGACTAAAACGGATATCTGAAGCACTGAATATTTCATACGAACGCGTTCATCATATAGTTCACGTCAATTTAGACATGAGAAAAATTGCTGCAAAATGGATCCCCAAATGTTTGAATGTAGACCAAAAGCTTGCAAGGGTAGAAGAAGCATCGCGTTCTATCTGTGCTCGATTTGAAAACGATGTAGACTTCTTAAACCGAATTGTTACTATGGATGATCTAGAGACTTTGCAGGTTCGTTGTAATAAATGTATCCAATTAAAAGGAGAATATGTTGGGTAATAAAATATTTTGACATTGGAATTTTGTTTGGTTCTATAGTAGGCTAAGAATTTCTCAATATATTTTCGTAGTCTCGCTAGAAAACAAATAGCGACCACAGTCCTCAACAGGTCCATTCTTATGTGGGCACGCCCATTGTATATTTCGAGTTGTGTTTGAGTTATTTAGAAGCAGAAAAAACTACGCGAATCAGACGCGATATTTTGCTTAAATATTTCATTTCAAAGGAAAAAAAGTATCAATTTATGACAACAATAAACTGGTTCGATTTAACGGGAAGTACTAATTGTAGATAAGCAATCAATAAATTCAATACAGAAGGTAAAAAGTGATAAATTGAACTCCATCTGCCACTAATACAAAATTATAAACACGTTCATAAAAATAATCTCGTTTCATAGTAAGTGTATTATTTATAAATTCGAACCAGATTCCAACCGAGCATTGTTCAAGCTGACAGCAATAATTACCAATCAATTATTAGGAAAAAAAATAGGAAAAAATAAGATGAAATCGCAGACATCCAGTCGTTTCAAACACATCTCTATCGTGAACATTCTTCAATTTCTTATGAAAACTTATTACAATTACAAATTGATTTCGTGTTTTTTTTGGTTGTTTAAGTTGTAATTATAACCACAACACAAATTATAATTGTAATTTATTTAAATAGCAAGACAAACCGTGGATAGCTCCTTCATGAATTATGTAAGAATGTCATACTTTTGTTCTGTTTTTATGGGTATCCAATGAAATTTAAAATCAAATTTATTTCTCCTCTGGTAACTGTCAGTTAAGTAAATTAATGGAACACTTCTTCTACCTATTCCCCCACTGGAACTCCTTTTGGTATCCATAACAATAAACAATAATAATCTGCCAGTTCATAAATTAATGACAGAGCCTCCTACTATAAAAGGAAGTCGAATTACATCTAGTAAGCTGCTTCGTCATTCTGTGGTGTTACGTTTTTTAATCGAAATTAAAAGTTCCATTGCATTTCGGGTTCGAATCTCACTGACCGATCTACAGCTACTGTTGTCCGTTTTGCAGGATAGGCGTTATAGCGAAAATTGTCTTGAATTTTTAGATTGTTTGGGTCAGAATTTGCTTAATTTCAAATTTAATCCTGTGCCAAGTCGAGGAATATATCAGAGCAAACTTAATTATGTTTCAAAGACTTTTCACTGTGGGCCGAAATAAAGGAGTACATTTTTTAATTGAAAATATTTTGTTTGTTCTTAGGGCGATTTATTTTCTTTTTGCAGGGCTAATAACCTAACATTTTAACAAATAACACATTTATGTAAACAGTTTAGTAACTTTAAAACTTGGAGTAAAATATTAAGAATGTAGCCACCATTATTTAATAAAAAAATGGTATTTCGGGAATCTGGTAATTTCGGAAAATTTCCTTCTTACTGAAGTGTTCTGGATAGTTTATCTACCGAAAAAGCGTATTAGTACAATTTTAGCTAAGACTTTTTTTTATAAGTCCGACACTGTACATTATTTTTGCTTTAAAATTTACAGTCACGTTGAGGATATGTTAGGTTATTAGCCCTGCAAAAAGAATATAAATCGCCCGAAAAACAAAAAAAATATTTTCAATTAAAAAATGTACTCCGTTATTTCGGCCCACAGTGTATGTAATTCCATGGAACTGAATGTTGTTCTCTGAACACAAATTGATCATCTGGAATCATTTTTTCATTGTCTACAATTGGTTAAATTCTTTTAATAAATATTTTTTTATACAGGTCAGGTTGCAATATTTTTCTGGCAGTATTCTCTTTGTTGATACGTGATTCTTCAATATATCCTTCTGCTACCTTACTCGACTTCCAACCATCATGTCTTTCAAGACAAGTGAGGTCACCACCACCATCAATAAGAAGTGTAGCAGATGTTCTTCTTAGCGAATGTCTAGTATACTCCTTCTAATTTTCTAACTTCAAAAATTTTGCAATTTCTTGCGGCACGGCACTAATGTTTGTGAATACCAACAACCATTCTTTGACACTTCCCATTAACATACTTCAAAAATAAACGACGTTCCTGTATATTTGATGGCCGTAGTGCAACATATTTTCGAAATAAACGCAAATAATGATCGCCTACAATGGTAAACAAACGAGGTTTCTTGTTTTTTGTCTGCAAAATTTTCACGACCAGGACCAAGTCCATATCTTAAATGTCATCAATTTTCAAATGAACTAGTTCGTCACAACGCATAGCACCTCCAATTGCTAATACTAGAACAACCTTTATCAGCAAATATACATTATCAGGTGCAATATCCAGGAACCGATCCACTTCCTCCTTTGTAAAAACCCTAGACTTTTTAGGTATATATCCATCACTTTGCCTTTTTAACAATGCTCGTAATTTTGAATATTTACTAATATCCACACCATTTTTGATATCCAGTATGGATCGCAACATTGAATACTGTGACCAAAGAGTGGATGGCTTGACGGTCTTCGTTAAATTTTAGAAATACACCATAAGAACACTCTCCGCATAGTTTTGCACATTTTTTTCTTTACACCAATCCATGAATCGCTGATATGCAAGTTCATAAACTTGGCGAGATTTGGGTGGCAAAAGATTTAGATATACTGCTTCGGCACTTTCCAATATATCCTCAGGTATATTTTCATCGTGTTCGGGATTCATTTTGAAAGCAGCGTAAAAACGACTACAAAAATTATATGACTAGTACGTCTATTCACGTCTACTTGACAATCAATATTTACCAACAATACCAGATATCCATGACTACCGACATGCTATCGCTGTTATAATTAATAGTTGTTCAAATTTATTACCAAATTATTAACGATTTTTGAATAAAACTAAATTTATTTTAATTTTGACTTGGTTGGAGAAAAAATAGTATATATCATACGGACTAAAAGTGCCTATTTTTACTCGCAATTTTGCATTCGCTCGGCTGCAAATATTGCTCGTAAAAAAAGTATGCACTTTTAATCCTTATAATATAATACACTATTTTAACCAAATAGAAGTAAATGAGACATAATGATTCAGTTTTTAATGGAACTTTCAATATTATAGGATTATAATAGTGTTATAATGTATTAACATTAATAGTACAATTCGAACAACTGCTGATATTAATATCTGGCATTTTCGAACTAGTCGACCAATTACATCAGCATTAGCAGTCAGTTAATGAAATAAAGTGTATGTATCGCTGCAGCTTTGCAGACGGCATAATTCTTTCAACAATTGCCTTTTTATGAATAATAGATTGATCGATGTAACCCTCAGCTACTGTTGTAGACTTTCATCCTCCGTTGATTTTTTATCTCCTTTATATTTGCTCCTGAGTCTGCCAGCAAAGAAGCAGAAGACCCTCTATAACAGTGACCTGTATATTCCTTAAGATCCAGATCCAGAACCAATGAGGGCATTTTCCCAAACGTACTTAAACCAACTGGGTTCGCAGTGCATTTATAATTTGAGTATTTAAGAAAAAAACGTCCATGAATAATAGCAGAAGGGCGTAATGCAGCGTATTTTTTAAAATAGTCAATATATTTTCCAGTAATGCAAAAAGAACGAGTTATTTTCGTTTTACTATTTGGAATTTGAACAATCAATGATTTATCTATAAATTTAATATAATCTATTAATAAATGGCACAACTCTTCACGTCGGCAAGTACGTTTCATCTGGCGCCTCATTTATAAACTTCTGAACTTGTTCAAACGTGTGTTTTTAATTTTTTGGGACTATAACCATCATTTTTTCTCTTTAAGAATGCTATTACCTTGAAAAATGAGCTTACATTAACCCCATTTTTAACTAGCACACTCGATTTTATCATAGAAAACTTACTCCACAAAGTTGACGCGTTCCATATTTTTGATTTATCTCCTAGATATGCCAAAAAGACGGATTCACTGAAGTTTCCTTCAACCTTTTTCATTTTACACCACTTGAAAAAATTAGAATATGCAATATCTGCTGAGCCGATTTTTTCGGTAATAATTCAAATGACTCTTTTTTTGCAGCATCTTCAATATCATCAGGAATACAAGATTCATCAATACTATCCCTCATTATGCGAGATGAATATTCAACACCAGCAAGAACTTTTAATAAAAAGCGTGAACTGTAAACAATATTATTTGTTGGTAACTAAATGATTCAGCGTCATCTAACATGGTCAGTTCCCAGGAAATGAGAATCATTGTTGAAACGTCAAAAAAATTAATTAACTGACAATAGAAGTGATTTTCTTGAAATACTTTTATTTTATTATGAAATTTTTTCACTCACAAAATAAAATGTTACTTTTAACACTAATACCATAAATAGCCATCTCGAAAAGCGTACCGATACTTATCATATTTTTAATTTGAATGATATTAATAAGGCGAGTGGAATATTTTGATGCCACTCTTCCAGAATCTCCTCCGTCTTTCTATAAAATCCTGGAGCATAATTTTTAATATCGCAAAGTCATCCTTCGACCGTTGTCACTAGCAAACTAATTTATATCCGTACATATGTTATTTTTTTAATCGAGATCCAATTTTCTCTCATTCACACATCTCATGCAAATGACGGTCTCATTCAAAGTACCGCCGCACTCCTAAAACCGGTCCTGCCCACATCAAATCCCCAGATTGATTTAAGTATGGCATTTCAACTCATTAAGATCAGCGATTAACAATCATTCATTTTGTTTTGTAATATTTTACGATCATCGTTTGGCTCTGCACCATCCAACGGTTATTATTATCGAAGAGTGCTACCAATTGTCTTTTTTTTTCTTAGATATGAATACCGATGGCGTAATATGATTTTACCTGATGTCTGGGTCGTCAGGAAAGGTGAAACGAATGATTATTATTAAAAATTAAATGTTAACAAAATGAAATTTGGTTAAAGTTATGGAAGTTCAAAAATATTGAATTTATGTTAAAAATTGCTTTATCTGACTAGTTTGTTTTATTTCCCTGTGAATTTTACATCTATTGTTTCCACTTTACTGTTTGCAATTTAGAATTTTGCTTCGAATAGTGCATAGACCTAAACTGGTTATATTATTGGTATTATCTAAATAGTTCATGATAACAAAAGGATGATCTCTGTATCTCCACATAAAACCACCTCTTTTCTTCTCAGAAATCAAAAAACCTGGGACGTGCCACAAAATAGTGTGATGAAAAGGTATATCTTTTCAATGAAATTCGTTACGGGGTTAAGTAACAAAAAGGAATGGGATCTAAATACCATTACCAGACTTGGAAAGAATGCCATTCAATGGTACGCAGACGGCTCAGAAGCAATAGAAGGAAATGGGATAGGAGTGTAAGGACCAGGAACCAAACACTCTGAAAGCTTGTGAAAAACACCAAATATTTTTCAAGCAGAAATTCACGCCATAAGGAAGTGTGCCCAGTTCAATATCGACAAAGGATAAAGGAGATAGTCAGATAGTCAAGCAACCGTTAAAGCACTGAGTTCTTCTATAATCAGTTCTAAAATGGTGTGGGAGGCAAACTCAATGAACTAAGCGAGAACAATATAGTAACCTTACTGTGGATTCCAGGACACACTGAAATAGAAGGAAATGAAATAGCAGATGGACTAGCAAAGAGGGGGACTGAAAGACCCTTTTGCGGTATTAGCCCCAATGTAATATTGGAAGAAATAGGCAAAGCCGAAGAAAAGAGAAGATCTGACCATTGGAAAGATCTAGTAAGGCTTAGAGAATCAAAGATTCTGATAGGCGGCTACAACCCGTTGAGATCAAATGAATGCATAAGTCATGGGACATTGCCTGAAAAAGCTCAAAATAGTGAAGGAAAAAACCCCCATCCACATACTTGGGAATTGCACCGCCCCTAGGAGATTATTGGATAGAAGAGGGACATTTACCTAAGTTGAAGCATGCAGATATCCTAAAATTCCTCAGGAAAATGGGACTAAAGGAGCTACCAGTCCCTGAGACGTTCCTCATGATAGATCTTTGAGGTCTCAGTGAATGTCACCCCACCATACATACATACATACATCTCCACATAAATAATATGTTGAGTAACAATAAAATATTGAAAATTAGTAGAACTAACTTCTTAATAAATCAAACAAACAAACTGATATCTATAATGGACAATGAGAAAAGTACGATAGGTTTATGACAGGTACCAATTTTCTCGAACAATGTACCTACTTCATTTCCAAGAAACTCGACGTCGAGGCATATCAGGCATAGCCATTATAATAAAATAAACATGAAAACAAAAGGTTAGGTACAGAATAAGAAAGAGAGGTGTAACTTATTGTAGTACAATTATTAGAAAGAAGGCAGCATTTTAAATAACTAATTTGACGCCTATGGTGTTAACGCTCATAAGCAATCACCTGTCTAGTTACAATTTTGATTAATTTTCAATCAATTGTACGATGATTAATTGTTTTTAGTATTGGGAAGTAGTGGCAAATCATGCCCAGTGGTGTATCCGACATCCCACAAACTAGGTAGCTTTCTTGTACCAGCTTTATTTAATCGGGCTTGAGTATACAAGAAAAAGATTTTCATATATTCTGACCATCAAACAAATTGACACATTTTCAAAAGTGGTTAACTCTTGAAATACTTTTTTGATAATTTTTGTTGTTTGGAATTGAGGTTCAATTCTTTTGTAGCAATAATTTGTTTGAAATTTTGATATAGATTTGAATTTGTAAATATACGGACTGCATAAATGTGAACATGTATAGTTTTCCCAAATTTGAAAGACTCTGTGAGATGCAGCAACTGCAAGAGGGGGTGTCAACTGGTGTCAAAATGTAGCACCATGCTTTATGAAAATCTGTTTTTTTTCTTATTTTTGGTTTTATCTCTGTTACTAAAGAAAATGCAGTGTTTTTAATCCAACGGAATGGAAAAAACTTAAAATTATATTGATACGTAACTTTAATCTCTTGAAAATGTGATAAAAGCATATAAATTTCGGGAAAAATCGAAGGTAATGTAAATTATTCTCGTATTGCAGATTTTAAAGAATGTCCTTGAAAAAACTTTTGAAAATTCCATAAAATTCCTGAGTCTTTAAACATTTTTGAAATACTTTGAAAATTGCTCAAAATTTCTGAAGTCCTGAATATCCCTAAAAATTCCTTTAAAATTCTCAAAATTCGTTAAAAGTTCTTAAATTTCCTCAAAATTTCCTTAAAATTCCCTGAAAGTCCTAAACATTCCTTTAAATTCCACAAAATTCCTTAAGATCGGAGATTTTGAAGAATGTCCTTGAAAAAACGTTTGAAAATTCCATAAAATTTTTCAAAATTCCTGAGTCTTTAAACTTTTTTGAAATACTTTAGGAATTTCTTCAAAAATTTCTTTTGGAAACTCCTGAAAATTGCT
Organism: Lochmaea capreae; assembly: GCA_949126875.1. Classification (NCBI taxonomy): domain Eukaryota; kingdom Metazoa; phylum Arthropoda; class Insecta; order Coleoptera; family Chrysomelidae; genus Lochmaea; species Lochmaea capreae. Next base: position 7,713,746 of record OX421406.1, on the reverse strand, counting down.
CAAAATTTCTTAAAAGTCCTGAATATCCCTAAAAAATCCTCAAAATTCGTTAAAAGTTGTTAATATTTCCTTAAAATTCCCTGAAAGTCCTAAACATTCAGTTAAATTCCATAAAATTCTTTAAGCTGAAAGATTTTGAAGAATGTCTTTGAAAAGACGTTTGAAAATTCCATAAAATTCTTTTGGAAATTCTGGACAATTACTCAAAATTTCTTAAAAGTCCTAAATATCCCTAAAAAATTCCTTTAAAATTTTCAAAATTCGTTAAAAGATCTTAATATTCCCCAAAATTTCCATAAAATCCCCCGAAAGTCCTAAACATTTCTTAAGCTGGAAGATTTTGAAGAATGTCCTTGAAAAAACGTTTGAAAATTCCATAAAATTTTTCAAAATTCCTGAGTCTTTAAACTTTTTTGAAATACTTTAGGAATTTCTTCAAAAATTTCTTTTGGAAACTCCTGAAAATTGCTCAAAATTTCTTAAAAGTCCTGAATATCCCTAAAAAATCCTCAAAATTCGTTAAAAGTTCTTAATATTTCCTTAAAATTCCCTGAAAGTCCTAAACATTCAGTTAAATTCCATAAAATTCCTTAAGCTGGAATATTTTGAAGAATGTCTTTGAAAAAACGTTTGAAAATTCCATAAAATTCTTTTGGAAATTCTGGACAATTACTCAAAATTTCTTAAAAGTCCTAAATATCCCTAAAAAATTCCTTTAAAATTTTCAAAATTCGTTAAAAGATCTTAATATTCCCCAAAATTTCCATAAAATCCCCCGAAAGTCCTAAACATTTCTTAAGCTGGAAGATTTTGAAGAATGTCCTTGGAAAAACGTTTGAAAATTCCGTCAAATTCTCAAAATTCCAGAGTCTTTAAACTTTTTTAAAATCCCTTGAAAATTTCCTCAAAAAATCCTTTAGAAACTCCTGACAATTATTGCTCAAAATTTCTTAAAAGTCCTAAATATCCCTAAAAAATTCCTTTAAAATTTTCAAAATTCGTTAAAAGATCTTAATATTCCCCAAAATTTCCATAAAATTCCCTGAAAGTCCTGAACATTTCTTAAGCTGGAAGATTTTGAAGAATGTCCTTGAAAAAACGTTTGGAAATTCCATCAAATTCTCAAAATTCCTGAGTCTTTAATCTTTTTTAAAATTCTTTAAAAATTTCCTCAAAAAATCCTTTGGAAACTCCTGACAATTATTGCTCAAAATTTCTTAAAAGTCCTAAATATCCCTAAAAAATTCCTTTAAAATTTTCAAAATTCGTTAAAAGATCTTAATATTCCCCAAAATTTCCATAAAATTCCCTGAAAGTCCTGAACATTTCTTAAGCTGGAAGATTTTGAAGAATGTCCTTGAAAAAACGTTTGGAAATTCCATCAAATTCTCAAAATTCCTGAGTCTTTAATCTTTTTTAAAATTCTTTAAAAATTTCCTCAAAAAACCCTTTGGAAACTCCTGACAATTATTGCTCAAAATTTCTTAAAAGTTCCAAAAAATTATTCAAAAGTCCTGTCAAATTCAAATTTTTCAAAAGACGCATGTCAAACCTTAAATGTAACGAATATTTTCGGCGCTACTGAGTTTATATCTATGAAAATCATGGAAATTAACCTTATTCATGCACTAGTCGTTTTCTACTAAATCATGGCTTATGAAAAGGGCCAATTTTTTGTGTGGGTTGGAGGGTATTGTTATGGGTATGTTGATCCTTCACAGCGCATTATTTGGTAAATTGATTATTCCAAAAACCCGTGTCTTACGCTTTTCAGTGATTATTATTATTAATTACTAAATGCTGTTTAGGTCCGAACACACACAAAACGCTTACAATGCTAATTATACAGGATGATCAGCAAAGAGTTGGTCAAGTTTCAAGTGTACCTAGTTAGTTTGTCAAAAATAATATTATTAATATAATTCAATAGTACATAATATAGAGCATTTTCAGCTCCTATGAACGAATGTGATTTTAATATCACATGTAATAAATCAATTAATTAATAAAAAAAAAGAAAAAAGTGACATTACAACTAATATTCTCTGAAAACACTATACGTTCTAGCTTCTAGCCAATCAAAACATTATTCCAAAGAGAATAATATTCTATGCAAATTGTTTTTATTGAATGAGAACCACATGGCAACAGATTTTCTTGATCTGACGCGTCTATAAAAAATTTTCGGGGGTGATATTCCTAGTGCATTTAATTTTTCCGGAAAAATTAGATGCACGAGGGATATTTGGTACATTTTATACACTGTGTCCGTAAAGTATCGAACAAATTTAAGAAATAATCCTGAAACACGTCGATTTTTAATTTTAATTTACCGTATTTATAAATAATATTCTAATATACAGGGTGAATTACTTTCGAGTAATGACGTCACCGTCATTTTTTTTTAATGGAACACCCCCATTTTGTCTCAATTTTCGAATTACTCTGGCTGAGCTGATTCCAAAAATGTATCACATGTTGATTCCAATTGGTACAGGGTGGACAAAAATACAATAGTGTTGTGTGTGCTCATTAAGTAACGCGCAACATTCTTTATTAGTTAAATTAACAATATTATCAAAAACACTCATTGTCTAGCGGACAGATTATGATGAAATACATGACTTTATAAATGTTCGAACTGCAGCCTTTGCTGCATTTGACAATAACCCAAACGGTGTACAAATTCTTGTTGAACCTTGTTTATTGTGTCTTGAGAAGTATTGTTTATTGCTGTTCGAATTATCTTTTTTAATTTTTGAATATTTTCTGGTTTCATTTGATATACAACATTCATCAGATGGCCCCACATAAAATAATCCAAATGTTTGAAATCTGGTGACCTCACTGGCCATTCAATACGTCCACGTCTACCAACCCACCTGTTCGGAAAAATTTCATCTAGGTACCTTCTAACATCTACAGCATAATGTGGAGGTGCACCATCCTGTTGAAACCATAAACTTTCATCAAAACCTCCAGGATTACTTTATGAGTACACACAAAACTATTATATTTTTGTCCACCCTGTACCAATTGGAATCAACATGTGATACATTTTTGGAATCAGCTCAGCTAGAGTAATCCGAAAATTGAGACAAAATGACAACTAGACAATCCATAATATTTTGAAGTTTAAGACTACAAAACATTAGCTGCGTTCGTTATTTGCGTCCGATCAATCTTTTTAGTCTGAATCGTTCGTTTATTACATCTAGAGGTAGGGGAGGTAAATCTGAACTGTTCGGTAATTCCGCTCAGATCAGTCGGATGTAAATCTGTTTGCTCGGAATATTTTGACCGACGAGAAAGATTAATCTGTTTATCTGTCATGTTGTGAGGTTATGTTGTAGATGTGTTGTAGTTATTTACTGTTATTTTTATTTGTGTATTTTTCATGTCTTTGGCAAAACTGACCGATATTGAGTTATACGATGTTGAGGAAGACAAACTATATAAATTTCTTGTAACACAGGATAATTATAATGATATTATTGCTGGAGGTAAGTTCTTTATGTTTATGATTATGTTTATCATTTAATTTGTATCATCTGTGGATATATCCTATTTAATATTTGTTTGAGAAAGACCATCTCTACAAAAGTTATGACACAAGTAAAAAAAGAGGTTAGAAGTTCGTTGGTCGGACCGTTCGTTAATCGCAATTTGCTCAGATTAATCTGTGATCACGTGTCCAAAAATCTGTCGCCTCTGCGATGCAAATAACGAACGCAGCTTTTGTTGTCAAATTTTATTAAGGTCCATTCATAGTAGATCACACCTCTGGTAAAATTTGAAATAGAATATTTTATTTTATGACATTCTAACGATATGTAGTCCACTAGAAATGGAAGCCAGTGAAGTGCACGTTCCAGGAACGGTTTTTATTGGGATAGCGCTTTTTTTCTCGCTTATTTTGGAAATTTTGTTAATAAAAACGCGTTTGTTGTTACTTTTTTGTGTATGATTATTTTTGTTTTTAAAATATGTATAACTCAGTTTGGTGATTTTGTGTATTGAAGTGTGTATCGATTAACAACTATTCCAAAGATAAATCATAAGAAAACCTGGATAAAAACTTATGATGCTATCCTGATAACGCAGGTAATTGATTATTGGAATTTTCTCTTTCTAACATTGGTAACCAAATTTGACTACATTCGGCTGAAATACTAGCTACACATTTATCTGCATTCAGTTGTATTAAAGCACTTTCTTTTATTTTTCGTCTTTTATTATTGGGCTCTTTCAATATTATTTTTGTCGAATCCCATTGAATTTTAGGCCCCTCTTCTAGGGTCTAGACCATTGAAAGTCCGAATAAAGGAACATAAAAAGTATGTCAAAGATAGGGAGTTCTTTAAGTCAGGTATTTGCAAACATGCTTGGGAAGAGGGTCATAAAATTCAATGGGATCCGCGTTACTTTATGAGCATACACAAAACTATTGTATTTTTGTCCACCCTGTACCAATTGGAATCAACATGTAATACATTTTTGGAATCAGCTCGGCTAGAGTAATCCGAAAATTGAGACAAAATGTGGGTGTTCCATTTAAAAAAAATGACGGTGACGTCATTACTCGAAAGTAATTCACCCTGTGTATTGAATTATTATTTTTAAATACGGTAAATTAAAATCAAAAATCGACGTGTTTCAGGATTATTTTTTTAAATGGTCTGTTTAGCTAAAAATGAGAGAGAAGCTTAATACTGAGAACATTTCTGGTAGTTTTAATAGAAAACCGTCTTTATCTCCCACAGGTAATTATTATGTAAATAATAACAAATCTAAATGGACTAGGGAACCATAAAAAATAAACTTTCTCTCTAATAAACAACACCAGTATCCACTTTTATTTATTAAAAAAGAAAAGTGAACTAAACACCATAAGTATCAATCTCAACGAGAAGCCACGCTCTCCTTATCTGAGCAAAACTTGCTGATAAAGCCATTAACATTTTAAAGCGATACCCATAATAGTGGGTCATTAATTTGTTGAGCTTATACGAGTAAATTATTCAAATGCTAATGAAATTACCATAGAATATCGTGGATAAACAACCTACTTAAGGATGAAGGTGTCGAGGTATTGGAAATCGAATATCCATAGGTTAAAACAAGAGATAACTTTGATTTCTTTTAAATGATGCTCTAAGCTAATGATTCCGAGTCCGTTTAAATTTATTGGAAGAATTAGGTGCTTCGATCACAAGGATGTGACGAGCTGTTCAACAGAGACGTATTTAAACTAATTTTATGAATTAAACTGGAAACTAGGTGGCGTTGAAAAGTTACTTACCCTGTATGATTTCGTAGTATCACTTCAGCGACGAAAACTGCGTTTAACGAACTGAACAAAACCTGATGACAAATAAAAATAATCATCATAAAAATGAAGAGGTGCGTTAAAACCAGACAAAACAAGGTAATGGGAGAAGTGGTGTAGGTAATTTTCAAAAACATTTCATAAAAAAGTCTTTGTTGTCAGTCATTCAAGTCTTGATGATTTTATTAATTCTGATAAATAAACTCCAATGTTAAAATGTCATATACCTGGAAATGTTATTGTCACTTTGACATCGATAAAAAAGGTGCATCCTTTTTTATCGGATAAAAACTTCTCTTCCTCAATATCTAGTAAGCGGACGTCACTTTTACACAATGACAATGAGTCGCAAGTTTGGTTACTTATAGTTTCACAGCAATTGAGTGTTGGCAAAACTGCAAAAACTGTCAATTAGTCTGTCAGATTTTTGAATTTTAAACATATAGTGCTTTTATTTTGAATCGGTGTGGTAATTATTTAACTTTATTGTATTAATAAAGATAATTATTGTTGTTGTTCATCCATATATTCTGTCGTTAATTCATCTTGCCAAAAAACACTCGAGCTTTTCTTTTATCAGATAAATTTCTCTTTAACTCAAAGTTTTGCCAATCACTAAATTTGCTCGAAAAACTGACATTAGATAAAATCGCTCCACCTTCGGTGTCGCGATTTTATCATGTCAGTTTTTCTCGTAAAATTATTGATTGGCAAAACTGTTTTGTTGCAAAGAGAAATTTATCCGATAAAAAAAAGCTCTTGTGTTTTTACTGTTGATAAAACTGCTTCCTTATCGATAATACCTTGTTTACATTGAAACGTCAAAATTTTACCTTGAATTTGTCATTATTGACAACTAAAAATGCTTCGAAGTTTATTGAAAAATGAACACAAACCGATTCAGTGCCATCACCCAAGAGAATATAGAACATTTAATACAAAATTCCACTCCACAAAACACAATAAAATCCAAAAAATGTATATGGAATCAGTTTGAAGCATTTTGCAGAATCAGAAACTACCAACTACAAAAAATTCAAATATTCAAGAAATTGCAAAAATTCTAGAAGACTGGGCAGCAAATATGAAAAAATGTAACGGCGAAGATTACAAAGAATATACTTTGAAAACCGTATGGAATTTAACAGCCAAGTTGATACAGGAAAAATAGTACCTAGAATTCAATGTAAGCTTCAATCTGTTTCAAGATTTGGAATTTAAAAGAGCGAGAGATGTGCGAAATTTTAAAAGAAAAGAATTGCCAAGTTGTATAGAAAAAAGAAAGCAAAGTGCAACAGCACTAGAAGAAGAAGAATATATGAGTGTGATCGGTTCGTGTGACGAAAATACGCCTTCGGGTCTCCAAATGAAGTTCTTTCATATTATTTACTATGAATTAGCATGGCGCGGAGGCGAAGGTGTTAATTGCTTTATTCATTATCAGCACTAAGAATTGTTAGGTAGACGTGTTCGGGGGCGTCCATATCCAGTTCAGAACTTCCAACAACGAATAGATGCTCTAATGGAAGGAAGAATGGGATAGTATACAAACATTATCCATAGAGAATAATTTATAGACAGGTGGCATGGTTGCTTCACTTAATATCTTGTAGTTTCTTGGAGTGGGCGTGGTTATTTCAAAAGTGATACAAGATTTATTTGTTTTCGTGAGTTTACTCGAAAAAATATTATCAAGGCCTAAATATGTGTTCCTCTAAATTTTATTTACTTAACAACTGCTTGGAAAAATGACTATAGTTTATTTCAGAAAGGTATAGGGTAATAAAACCTCATTAGGTATGCAAAGGGTGACCCAATGAATATTTAAGTCACTGTCATAGTTTGGCATTGATTTCATTGTAAAATTCTTTCTTCTTATCAAGTGCAGGTAGTACCACCCGGGTTGTGGTCAATATATGGGTTTAGCCTATTGTTATCTATTTACAAACACTGAAAATAGTGTGCCAAAGGCGTGCCGGTAGGATACTCGTAAAAAGAAAAGAATTTTATTTTAACAGAATAAAAATTAGGCATTATGTACATAGTATTAACAAACAAATATACTTATAAAGGACTAAACATTTTGGGTAGTTCACCTTGCGGCGCATGGTTGAGACAAATCTGAAATAGGGTTGGAATTAGGCATAGGCACTAATAGAAGGTTAAACGGTACCTGTTAAACGCAAAACGTAACTGTATAATCTACTACCTAAGTAATCCCTACACAATATTTCGATATTGACACTTCAGGCCAGAAAACATACTTTTCCTAATTCTCTTATGCATTTACTTGAAATTTTAATATTACAAACAATACTATTTCAATACCTACGCCTATGGCCGACACCGAAATTGAGCCGAACTGTACGGAATTCCCCATTTTATTACCCTATACATTTCCGAAATAGACTATAGAAAATTTCGTTTATCAACCTCTTTGTTGAGTCTAGCTTGTATGAAGAGTATATTAAAAATATTTTTAAAAAAAAACTTCCAATCTTAAAATATTAAGAGTCCAGTTCTGTAATTTGAAATTCTTGAGAATCGATTCACAAAATTAAGTAGGTTTATACAAGAGCACAGACAAATATAAAATCAAAATATCTTGCTAGTAATTTTCAATATAAACGGCAAACTTCATGGACATAACGATATCGTTAAAGTTGAGAAGCAAAGATTTTCGAATTGATAAGCGAACTATGTTCTTTACAGCAAAATATAAATATATACAAACGATGCAGCAAAACGTATAAAGATAAACAAATTTTGTAATGTTGTAAATAAGTTCCATTTTGTTTGTAACAATAAATCAATTCAGTTCAAATAAACTCAACTTTTTGAAAAATTTATAGAAATACAAAGACGTAAAAAGTTGTGAGATCTAATGTGACTCAAAGTTTGGTTAATTTATTCAGTAACTATCTATAAAAGTATCTATCAAACAACTTTTCGGCAACTGCACATGCATTTATATAACACTGTGTCCGTAAAGTATGGAACAAATTCATTTTTAGGTAAACAGGCCATTTTAAGAAATAATCCTAGAACACGTCGATTTTTTATTTTAATTTACCGTATTTTAAAATAATATTCTAATATACAGGGTGAATTACTTTCGAGTAATGACGTCACCGTCGTTTATTTTAAATGTAACACCCACATTTTGTCTCAATTTTCGGATTACTCTAGCTGAGCTGATTCCAAAAATGTATCACATGTTGATTCCAATTGGTACAGGGTGGACAAAAATACAATAGTTTTGTGTATGCTCATAAAGTAACGCGAATCCCATTGAATTTTATGCCCCTCTTCCCAAGCATGTTTGCAAATACCTGACTTAAAGAACTCCCTATCTTTGATATACATTTTATGTTCATTTATTCGGACTTTCAATGGTCTAGACCCTAGAAGAGGGGCCTAAAATTCAATGGGATTAGACAAAAATAATATTGAAACAGCCCAATAATAAAAGACTAAAAATAAAAGAAAGTGCTTTAATACAACTGAATGCAGATAAATGTGTAGCTAGTATTTCAGCCGAATGTAGTCAAATTTGGTTACTAATGTTAGAAAGAGAAATTTCCAATAATCAATTACTGGCGTTATCAGGATAACATCATAAGTTTTTATCCAGGTTTTCTTATGATTTATCTTTGGAATAGTTGTTAATCGATACACACTTCAATACACAAAATCACCAAACTGAGTTATACATATTTTAAAAACTAAAATAATCATACACAAAAAAGTAACAACAAACGCGTTTTTATTAACCAAATTTCCAAAATAAGCGAGAAAAAAAGCGCTATCCCAATAAAAATCGTTCCTGGAACGTGCACTTCACTGGCTTCCATTTCTAGTGGACTACATATCGTTAGAATGTCATAAAATAAAATATTTTACTTCACATTTTACCAGAGGTGTGATCTACTATGAATGGACCTTAATAAAATTTGACAACAAAGTTTTGTAGTCTTAAACTTCAAAATATTATTGATTTCTAGTTGTCAAATTTTTTCGTTGTGTCAGATGGGGACCAAAAAATTATTTCTATACTAGTTAATCTCGACAACGGTAGCTGGAACGCTACTGAAACGTCGAAATAAAAAATAAAAAACATTATTGTGGTTTGATTCCCAAAAAAAATAAGAGAAAAAAGAATAAGTAATGCCACAAGGAACTTACAGAAGATATTTGGACTTTTTATTATTAACAATATTAACAATATGATTAAACGTTAATTCTTTAATGTGCTTGTTTCCTTGGATTTTGTCTATTTACATTATTTTTTCAATTTATGAATATTAAAAGATGAACACTTCTCCAAATCTGTTATGGGCTTGTTCAAGCTCTGGCAGCGTTGTGCGAAAACCATAATTTCCACGCCCTCCGAACTGACTCAATTGATGAAATTTATCGAAAGGCCTTCGTTGCTTAGCGACCAGCTGACTTCCTATTGGCAAGCGCGTGCGTGTGTTTTTCCCTCTCACTTTGTCAATTGACTGACATTGATTATCCAGTGGCGTTGGTATTGTCAGATTTTGAACTATTTCTTATCCATATTGAATTCAAGTACGATTCTTAACATTATTTGTTTTTAACAAATACCGTGTTTTGAAAAATACCTTACCTTTAAAGCAAAGCATAAATCAGTTTCTATATATAATGATTATATAATAATAATTATTATTTTTAATAGTTTTATAAAAATAAGTACCGTACGCCATTGGTACGTTTATGACAGATATCCGCCATGTTTCCTCGCACCTTACCGATTCCGCGAAGCTTAGGATAAACTTGCCAAACTAGGTATACATCCATTCATGCGGAACAAAATGAAAAATACTGTAATGTCATACTTCTCGTTTGGTGAAGGTCTAGATAATCTACCGTAAAGTCCAGACACAGCACCAAGTGAAGAAATTTGAGTAAACTATATGGTAAGTTTGTGGAATTTTATGTAATAGGAAATTTTAAGTTCCCCAGCCAAACAACAAACGTAATAGAAATCGTTGAAGAGAAAGTAATGAAGGAAAAAAAAATACTGTTTAACCGATTCCGACGTAGTCGTATGGGCGAAAGCCCCAATAAATTTCTCAAAACCTTATAAACAGATCAAGATCGATCCCGGTGGATGTAGAGTTTTGAAACAAACGTGGAATTTCAATATCTTCTGTTTCTTCTTGTAATGTTAACACACAATATAAGGAGTGTCGAGTGTCGATGGTAGCTTTTCGATTTACGATTTGGAACTAATACTTGTAGGCCGATAACGTTCACATAACAAGAAGACTGTTGACCGGCCATAAACAAGACGATGGCGATGTAGCCGGGCATCTCTTGGTCAATGATCTTGTTCCTAAAATTTTTTTTTTTTCGATTCCTTGTTGTTTTCAATTGATTGAGACATTTATTATGTGAGAAGGCGCTAATGAAATTACATCCTTTTTATTTCCTCGGAAAAATAATTGGAAGTTTAACGAATAAAACCAAATTTTATTTATGTGGGCTTACGGAGGTCGTTTAAAAAGTACTTAACAAAATACGCAAAAGAGAGATTAAAAATAATCATAGTAATTCATATGAAATTGTTTCCTTACGGCGCCCATCGTTAACGAACTGTAGGGCTCTAAAGTTGGGAATTAAAAATGGTTTTTTATTTATAATTAATAAATGGTTAATGGCAAGTTAGTAAAATTTCAACACAATAAATAATTGCACACTTTTTGTCGTGTTTAACAAAAAATTGCCTTAGTACGTACCTGCTTTCACAAGTGTAGTATATACTCGATTATGAAGCCGAAAAGTGTGCAATTATGGTGTTTATGAAGGGTTAAAATTTTATCAAATTCCAATTAGCCATTTAATAATTATTAATAAAAAACATTTTTTAATTCCCAACTTTAAAGCACTATAGTTCGTTAACGAATATAAAATTATATTTAGTCTCTCTATCATCTCCCAATGTTTTAATACGAAATCCTGTGACACCCTGTATACTAATAATAAGCAAAAGTTTGAGGACGACCCAAAACTAATTTTTATCATTTTCTCGCTAATTTTAAATGGACCATCCTGTATTTTATACCCCATTAAAAATCTCTAACAAAATACTTTTCCCTCTGTTAATCATTTCCTATACCTAAATGTTACGGTTAGTGAATTATTTCAATTTTTAAGAATAAAAACAACATTTTCGGCAAATAACTTTGATACGCTGTAATTGTATAAAACACCCTGTATATTAGAAAATGTCATTAAGAGATGAAGCTTGACTCTCTTTAAAACTTTCATATGAAACTACTTTTCGTATATTTTAAGACAATAATTAAGGTATATTCGGGCCGCTCTAGTTCACCGCTTTCGGATTAGCAAGTTATAGCGATAAGATGTTGTGTTCGTCGGAAATTTCAGCAGTACTCAAACGTTATTTTTTAGCAGAAAATACCTAATATTGTGTCGTTAATTGAAATTTGTCCATTTTTTTAATAAAAAAGGAGCAATTTTTCAGTTCTAATAGATCTTAATGTATTTAATGAAAAAAAAGGTATGATTTGGTTATACCTTAGGTTTTTTTTTCGAGCCAGGTGAAAATAACGTTTGAGTACTGCCGAAATTTCCGACGAACACACCTTATCGCTAAAACTTTCTAATTCCAAAGTGGTAAACTAAGAGCGTCCCGACTATATCAAACTCTGAAGTATTTTGCAAGACTCTGCATATAATTTTTTTAAGAATACTGCTTAAATAACTCAGTAACCAGTGTTTCCTCCATTTATTCACATGGAAACCTCCTTAGTCCTTGGCATCCTAACAATAAGGGATGATTCAACAAAACTGTTTACATCGAGGGGAACTAAAATTAGTTTTTCATGTACCCAGGACGAAAAACTGTCTATTATAGTCGAGACGTAGCCGAGACTAGCAAGCAGACGACACAATAGACAGTTATTCGTCGAGGTGCATATTATTTTTTTTGAAAATCTCCTTCTAGTTCGCTGTGCATAAGATAAGTTCACCTATCACTATTCTTTCTTGATTATTTATGATGAACACTAATACCACGGTCTTATTCACACGTAAAATCTAGCGGATTTCGTAAATAATTAATTTGACAATAGCAAGTGACAGTTATTTTAACAGCAATACTCGAACCGAGCCGGATCATAGCGACAAAAATACAGTAAAAGTCACGAATGTTTCTCGTTACGTCAAACTTCCCTGAATGTATCAAAGACACTCTAATTCTATGTGGATATCACTGACCGCATATATATGTCCAATTAAAACAAATGAAAAGGTACAGGTTGGCAAATTAATTTTGGCAGTTGACGATGCGCGAGAAAGCCATATAACTTGACAACGTTGTAAACGCAGTTACCGGGAAGAGCAGGCGACGTACACTCCGCATGCAAAGTTTTAAAGGTTGTGAAGCTCACGAATTCCGCCAGCGAAGTGAGCTCTTGCAATCCGCATACGTCATTGATACGGCGCATCGGACGTTGCCAAACTTCCGTCTACCAAAATTAATTTACCAACCTGTACATATGTCTTTTGTGCCTGAATTAACCTACATTTTTACGTTTTTATCGGTTTGTCACTCTGTCTTGTGTTGTGACAACGATTGTACTTAAAAAGCAAAACGTCACTTTATGCGGAAATCATTCTGTCACCATAGAAGTTCGTCGTTATTATTACTTTAAACAGGTAAAGTTCATTTACATTTATTGTGATATTTTTTGACAAAATGCCAGGTAAACGTGTGGACGAAAGTAAGCGTGAGTGTATTAGAAAATTACATGAATATTTCCAAAAAGGGTTGGCTAATGGCGGACCACTTCTGCCGTTAAATGCCATTCATGATATAAGATTTGTAACAATTCATTTATAGAATTTCAAATTGTAGTCTAACTATGACTATGTTAAATTTGGTTTTTATTTATTTCCTCTCAAAATTAGATCATCACAAATACATGCCGAACCCTCTAACAATGATGCGCCGCTGGTGAAAACTGTCTTATTGATTTGATTCGGATGTTAATGAGTTATGACGTAACGAGAAACATTCGTGACTTTTAAAGTAAACGATTTTTCATCCAGAATTTAGTACGTAAAGAACGACGAAAAAATATATTTTGGTTGAAGCCCGTACATTTTTGAGGAAGTTTTTTAATGTTTAATTCTTCATTAATGTATCCACATTTTTACCAAAATTCGTTCAGCCCAGAGGATGGTAGTTCGTGTTAAAAAAAAATACTCAAAAGAAAATTGTTTATTTTTAACAATAATTACACCTTATTCTAATATACAATAACGATTACATTATTACAAAAATTAAATTATTGTAAAATATTTTACAGACCGAAAAAGTATGTTACACCGAAAAAATTTGTAAAACCAAAAATACTTAACACAAATTGTACAGTTTGGCTGCATACTATTCCAATACTAGCTCCAATTTAATTGATTTAGAATTTCCATCCAAATATATCCTGTAATTTGATACTTTTCCTGTATATACAGGGTGTTTTATTGGGAGAGAAAAGTACTGAAAAGGGCAAATAGAGTTCATTGGAACGGTTCTAAAAATACCCCATTTATTTGGTGTTACAATCTTCGTAACCGAGATACAGAGTGTTTTGTCGATTTTGCTAATTTCTTCGTAAGGTCATAACTAACGAAGCACCCTGTATAAATAATAACACCTGCGGATTAACACAAAATTTGAAAACAATTGTCTGTGTATTGAACAAAATTTCAAAACACAGGGTGTTGTTTTAAAAGCAGAATCGTTTCCAGTTTTTTTCTTAATCCAGATCTCGATGTTTATTGTCATTGGTAAGCGATTCAATTCAACTGTGATAGAGAAACATGTGTACGAAATATCCAAAATATATACAGAGTGATTCGTTAAAAGGAAAATTATTAAACACCCTGTATCTTAGACTCAATAAATGAGGTCTTGGTGACCTCTATTCGCTGTTCACGTAAATGCCTTTTCCAATAAAACACCAAATACATTGTATAGTATATTCCCTGTTAAACACGTTTCTGGTTCATTTCCCCTTCATCAATACAATAAGTTTAGTCCGCCCATCTAATACGATTAACTTTCGGTGAACATTTTCCTTGTCCTGGTGAATTGAAAGTATGATGAAGGGAAGTAAACCAAAAACGCGACTTCGGATTATTTCCTTATTGATTTATTTATTGGATTAAGATAATCTCTGGTGTAACGTACTAATCTCTCGTTCAATAATATGAATATTATATATACAAAAAGTTTAGGAACGGATGAGGTGGAATATTATTTTAAAGAGGTGGATGAAATTTTATTAAATCCAGGTATAGGCCAAGCAGTAGAGCATCAAAATAGTGAGTTTTTGACAAAGAGTTTACCACTTTCGAATTAGAAGGTGTTGTATGGTTGAAAACTGACTGTTAAAGACATTACTTGAAGTATTTTCGACTCGCAAATGTTGCTCAAGAAATTGTTATCAAACTCCAAGAGCTCATATCTCAAATGTGGTTTTACGAAATCCAAACCAAAAGTCCAAACCACAATAATTTTAATTTTGTCCACCAAAAGGACTAATCATTCTGCTACTAGTTTCTCGAAACTACTAGGACAAAATTAAAATTATTGTGGTTTGGACTTTGAGTTTTATTGAACCCTTTGGTTTGAATTGTTATCAACATTTAAAATGAAAAAAAACGTCCTTTCTTTAGTTTTTTGTTAATAACACGAAACCTTCGTAGGGAATCGTAATGGTGTCAAAAGATGAATTGTAGATAATAAAAATACGAATACAACAACAAAAGACTTATTTTTATAACTTGAAAAATGACGAAGATATGAATTTTTTTAAAAGTCACAAATTTTCTAGTTTTTCCGAATTTTCTCAACTCCTCACTATATCCAATCAGTTCGCTGAAAAATGCGTTGTATTCGTATTTTTATTATCTACAATTCACCTTTCGACACCATTACGAATACTCAATAGACTTTCGTGCTATTCACAAAAAACTAAAAAAATGACCTTTTTTCATATTAAATTTTTAACAATTTCTTCAAATATATCAGTTTTTTGTCATAAAAATATACCTATTGCTTGGCCTAGTGGAGAATAAATATCTTATATTAATTTGTTCAGTACGAATAATTTCTTAATATTATGTAGGTACTTTTGATTTTTTCGCTTGATATATTTTCAGAAAAGCCGTAGAGTATTGTTGGATTCTCTGTCACAAATTTATTTTCACTACCGGAGATAAAAATATCGTTACCCTAATTGTAAGACCTCGTAACTCCAAAACATTGTTTTTTACAGGGGAGTACAAAAACAATCTGTGTTTCTTATACATAAAAATATGTTTGTAAATTTTATTTTTTGATAAATAGTGTTTTAATTAAACTATAGTTAAGAAATAATTTATGGTTAATATTATTTTTTAATTTACCTTTTGGCTCTAAAATACTGATTTAGGTAAAACGTGGAGTAAGGTGGTTTTATGATTAGGGTGACCATAGCGTCATTTGAATGTATTGCATATCATGACAAAATCCAACAAGATGTAGCAAAGATCTACTGTAATTATTCGATTCCTTATTATAAAAACAGATTTGCATCTAAATTTTGTTTAACAAAAATTTAATATAACGTAGAAGTTCGCAGTGATCCTTATGAGCATTCAAAGAATTATTTCATCGTATTACATAATTAAAATATAAAAAGATGAGATATGGACTATATTTTTTGTCACGCAAATTAACCCCTTAGAAAAATTTAATCGTACGCACATGATATAGAAATAATTACAAATAAATAGATACCTTTTGAAAATCTCATCGTTTGACCATGGTAAATTATATTTCAACAGAAACATCGATACCATTTAAAAATTTCATGATAAAGGATTTTTAATAAAAATTTCAAAGATAGGAGAAAATGCTCTGCCAATAATCCCCTTTTTGAAAAGGTCCATGGAAAGTGGTAGATATTTCAACAACAGAAAAATAACCTCCTTAAAACATTCCAAAGTACGCCCATGATATAGAAATTTTTACAAATTAATTGATCCATTATAAAAATTTGAATATACGTCCATGGTACATGGTAATTTTTGCCGAAGAATCCCTTTTACAACTTTTATCGTACGCCAATGGTAGATGGAAATTTTCACACACAAATTAACCCCTCACAAAAATTTGATCGTACGCCAATGGTAGATGGAAATTTTGCAAGTTAATTCTTCTGCAAAATTTCATCGTATGCCCATGGTAAATGGAAATTTTCACAGAAAAAATTAACCCCTAACAAAAATTTCATCGTATGCCAATGGTAGATGGTCCTTTTATGAGTTCCTCTCCAAAATTTCATCGTATACCCGTGGTAAATGAAATTTTTCACACAAAAATTAACTCCTCACAAAATTTTTGTTCGCACGCCAATGGTACACGGAAACTTCATGAGTCCTTTAAAATCTCATCTTATGCCCGTGGTAAAGAGAAATTATTACAAAAAAATTAACCCCTAAAAAAGATTTCATCCTATGCCAATGGTAGAAAGGAGTTTTATGAGTCCTTCAAAATTTCATCGTGTGCTCAGGATAAATGAAAATTTTCACACAAAAATTAACTCGTCACAAAATTTTTGTTCGTACGCCAATGGTACACGAAGATTTCCTGAGACCTTCTTCAAAATTTCATCTTATCCCCATGGTAAATGGAAATGTTCACAAAGAAAATTAACCCCTCACAAAAATTTGATCGTACGCCACTGGTAGATGGAAATTTCATGAGCCCTTCTTCAAAATTGTATCGTAAGTCCATGGTAAATAGAAATTCCATTAGTCCTTTTTCAAAATTTTATCGTATACCCTTGGTAAATGAAAACTTTCTCAAAAAATAACCCCTCACAAAAATTTTACCATACAATAGTGGTAAATGGAAATTTCATGAGTCCTTTTCACAATATTATCGTAGGCACAGTAATTGGAAATTTTCACAAATAGATTCACCCCTTACAGAAATGTTATTGTACTCCCAGAGTAGATAGATAAAAATATTTGCTAAGAAATGCATTCCTTTTTTAAAATCATATTTACCAGTTAAATGATCCCTTATAAAAATTTGACGGAAGCCCATGGTAGAAGCAAATATTTGCTACTTAACCCTTTTAAAAAATGTAAACTTCCCCCCTAGTAAATGAAAATTTTTGCAAATAAATTAATACCATTTAAAAATTCAATAGTACGCCTATGATTCGCGATAATCAACAAATAAGTTTAGTCCCTACTAAAAATCACACAACGCGGCTAAAGAAGTTTTCATTTCAATAGATCCAAATTTAAAATATAAAATAAACTTTTCACCTCTACTCAATCCTTATTAATATCTCCACTCCAAAAATATAACTTTGATATATCATTATTTCATTGAGACATTCGGTATATTTAAAAATTCAAGTAGCCTTTTTGAATGTACAAACTACTGAAGTAACTAATATTTTAAAACATTAACTGGTTCGCTATAAACCTCATGCCTGTTGGTCTGGATTCACCCTGTATATGCCCCATTACCATCAAGGATGTTTTATATTCCTTTTATCAACAATTATTTTTATAAAAAACGTATGCAAAAAAAATTATCACCTCTAACCATATCTAATAAATATGGCAACACTGAACTTAGTTCGATATAAAAATCACCTCTTTCCATATAATGACAATACGAAAAATTACTATAAACTTCAGTGAAATCAGGAATAAATACTTTTTATTTTATAAAATGAAACTAAATTCATGTATTAACGACTGTCAAATTTGTCACGTAGTCACAAAATTTTGATGAGAATAGCAATTCGTATAAATAAATAAATTAAAGAAAATGGTTCTGAGACTGGAATTTACTAACCTGCTTATTCCTGTTCCAGTTTCAGACGATAGTTGAATTTATTTTCATTTCCACTGTCACCAATAATTCTGTCATTATTTAACGATCACTAATACCGCGGGTAAACAATTTATCCAAAAAATTATAAAAATACTGTAGAGATAACCTTAATTGTCCGATCGCCGAGAACTAATTAATAATCTGATAAGCAAGTCTTGGAAGTTAAAAACAATCGACTACTAAGCGTAAACGAAAACGATGTGGACTCTACCAACGCGAAAAAGCTACTGAAGTGTCAAAAATGGTCAAATCTAGCCTAAAATTATGGATTCTAACCTTAAAAAAAAATGAAATATTTTCACAAAAATTAATAAATCCTTTATATTATGCCTAAAAATGAACGCTATTTCTTCTAAAATACATTAAAAGCACCGTTATACTTGTTTTGCTCCGTTTATAGTAATTATATCAATTTTGTTATGTAACATAATAGTTAATGGTTTAACTGCTAATAACTTCCTTAAATTTGCAGCTTGCAATAATTTTATGTACCTAGTTATAACGTTCCATAGGATATTTTTTAATTAAATTAAATATTCTATGAAGCCAACAATAAATTTATATTCACACAATTTCCTAATGACAGTCATCATCACAGATTTATTACTTCAGCTAATATTTAAATATTTTTAAATAACTTTGTATACTTTTCAGCAATTTCTGTAATTTTTATGTCAATTTTAACATTAAATCTTCCATTAAACAAAATTTGTTTATTTGTGATTGTAATGCTTGCAATTTCTTTGAGATATGTTTAACAAGTATACATGAACTATTATTTTTTTTTGTCACTGAAATTAAATTTTACCTCCACTGTTGAGCCCTTTTTTGACCTTTAGTACCCATTGGTAATCAATGTAATAATCAGTAGATGAGTTAATTTTGCTGTTAATTGATATTATTGAGATACAAATCAAGAACAGTCAGTGAGGGTGTCATGATGATCTGTACTTAATCCTACCTCGTATTGAGTATCCTATTTGCAATTCCCCCTCAATACAAGGAATGTACAGTTTCTCGTGACACCATAAGGGAAAACACAAAATGGGAATACATCTGTTGTTTGTCAAACTAACTGTTCACCATCTCAAAACGACTACCCATAGTAGTGTTTGTCAAGAGGAAGGTATTTAGAGGATTGATGTAGTCAGTTCTTATTAAGGTAGAAGTCCCAATTGCAGAAAAGTTGAAATAATTGGAATCAATATTTGGCCACAAGGAATCAACACTTACAGAAAATAATAAAAAAAGTGTATGCAGGAAAATGTAAAAGAAACACTGACCAATGATAGCATATGGTCGGTGTTTTGGTGGCCAAAGACTAGGCAGGCTGGGGTGATCCAACAGCTAAGTATTATCCAAAAGCAAGCTGGCCTAACAAACTCATCAGAACCTACCGCCGACTCTTGTCTATATACTTGGCAAAACCAGATCAGTTACCAATAGATGGACCAAAGAGCCAGACTGACATTGACTGGAATTAAATGATCTATTGTACCTCCATCATCAGAATGTATTTGGATGAGATGCTTTCCAAGTATAACTTCAGGAAAAACTTTGAAACAGTCAAAACAGGCAGAGAGGCATCATAGAAGGAGGAAGGAGGTCCAGTTAACGTGCTACACAGATGGCTCAAAAGCCGAGGAAGGTATAGAAGCAGGAATGTACACAGTCAACCAAAAGACAAAAGTATCATTGTGTTTATACAGATATTCAAGGCAAAAGCTGCAGCATTACAGTACTGTGCTGAATAGTTAAAGGAAAAAACCTTGAAATATAGTTCGACAGCCAAGTGGCTATAAATGCATTACAGAAATATTTTAAACTCATCCGGGACTGTCTGGACGCCCTATAGGAGTTGGGTAGTCAAAATAAACTGACTTTAGCCTGGGTACCAAGCCACTCAGATCACAAGGGCAATGAAGAAGCAAATTCACTAGCCCAGTGGTCCAAAAGCTTTCTGTTTAGTCAAAAACAGCAGTACTTGGACAAAAACATCAGTTTCAGGAATAGAGGAACTGAAATAAGACAAAAAAGGCAAAAAAAGAAGCTGCAGCATTACAGAACTGTTCACGATAGTTATTAAAGCAGAAGTTTAAGGAAAAACACCTCGCAATATAGTTCGACATCCAAGAGGCTATAAATCTCATCCGGGACTGTCTGGACGCCCTATAGTAGTTGGATAGTCAAAATAAACTGACTTTAGCTTGGGTACCAAGCCACTCAGATCACAAAAGCAATGAAGAAGCAGATTCACTAGCCCAGTAGTACAGAAGCTTGCTGGATAGTAAAAAACAGCAGTACTTGGACAAAAACATCAGTTTCAGGAATAGGGGAACTGAAATAAGACAAAAAAAGCAAAAAAAGAAGCTGCAGCATTACAGAACTGTTCAAGATAGTTATTAAAGCAGGAGTTTAAGGAAGAACACCTTGCAATATAGTTCGACATCCAAGTGGCTATAAATGCAATACAGAAATATTTTAAACTCATCCGGAACAGTCTGGACGCCCTGTAGGAGTCGGGTAGTTAAAATAAACTGACTTTAGGTATCCTGGGTACCAAGCCACTCAGATCACAAAAGCAATGAAGAAGCAGATTCACTAGCCCAGTAGTACAGAAGCTTGCTGGATAGTAAAAAACAGCAGTACTTGGACAAAAACATCAGTTTCTGGAACAGGGGAACTGAAATAAGACAAAAAAGGCAAAAAAAGAAGCTGCAGCATTACAGAACTGTTCACGATAGTTATTAAAGCAGAAGTTTAAGGAAAAACACCTCGCAATATAGTTCGACATCCAAGAGGCTATAAATCTCATCCGGGACTGTCTGGACGCCCTATAGTAGTTGGATAGTCAAAATAAACTGACTTTAGCTTGGGTACCAAGCCACTCAGATCACAAAAGCAATGAAGAAGCAGATTCACTAGCCCAGTAGTACAGAAGCTTGCTGGATAGTAAAAAACAGCAGTACTTGGACAAAAACATCAGTTTCAGGAATAGGGGAACTGAAATAAGACAAAAAAAGCAAAAAAAGAAGCTGCAGCATTACAGAACTGTTCAAGATAGTTATTAAAGCAGGAGTTTAAGGAAGAACACCTTGCAATATAGTTCGACATCCAAGTGGCTATAAATGCAATACAGAAATATTTTAAACTCATCCGGAACAGTCTGGACGCCCTGTAGGAGTCGGGTAGTTAAAATAAACTGACTTTAGGTATCCTGGGTACCAAGCCACTCAGATCACAAAAGCAATGAAGAAGCAGATTCACTAGCCCAGTAGTACAGAAGCTTGCTGGATAGTAAAAAACAGCAGTACTTGGACAAAAACATCAGTTTCAGGAATAGGGGAACTGAAATAAGACAAAAAAAGCAAAAAAAGAAGCTGCAGCATTACAGAACTGTTCAAGATAGTTATTAAAGCAGGAGTTTAAGGAAGAACACCTTGCAATATAGTTCGACATCCAAGTGGCTATAAATGCAATACAGAAATATTTTAAACTCATCCGGAACAGTCTGGACGCCCTGTAGGAGTCGGGTAGTTAAAATAAACTGACTTTAGGTATCCTGGGTACCAAGCCACTCAGATCACAAAAGCAATGAAGAAGCAGATTCACTAGCCCAGTAGTACAGAAGCTTGCTGGATAGTAAAAAACAGCAGTACTTGGACAAAAACATCAGTTTCTGGAACAGGGGAACTGAAATAAGACAAAAAAGGCAAAAAAAGAAGCTGCAGCATTACAGAACTGTTCAAGATAGTTATTAAAGCAGAAGTTTGAGGAAAAACACCTTGCAATATAGGTCGACTGCCAAGTGGCTATAAATGCAATACAGACATATTTTAAACTTATCCGGGACTGTCTGGACGCCCTATAGGAGTATGTAGTCAAAATAAACTGACTTTAGCTTGGGTACCAAGCCACTCAGATCACAAAAGCAATGAAGAAGCAGATTCACTAATCCAGTGGTCCAAAAGCTTTCTGTTTAGTAGAAAACAGCAGTACTTGGACAAAAAATAAGTCTCAGGAATAGGCAAAAAATAACCACCGCCAAAATTCATGGTATACCTACTAGGTCAGAATAGACGAACATCCTGGATCCTGACAAGGCACTATAGTTTCAACAATCATATGAACAGTATCATATGCAGGTTTTGCTAGGAAGATGGCGAAACCTGATCCCACATACTGTGCTACATACTAGGGCTAAGGTTATCGACGTTAGGTAAGGAAAAATCACAACCCTTATACCCTTATGGAGGGCCAGAGGTTAGGTTTACGAAGTTTAATGCTCTGAACCATCCAGTATAACAATTTCCATATCGTGAAATTCTTTTGTCAAAAATAAAATACTCAAAAAATTTAATCCCAACCATAATAAAATTGTTCAAATTACTGTTTTCATAGTCCAAATCTTATCTCTTTTTTAAATTATCAGATTTTTCCAGCTAAAATCTGTCCAAAATCCATTGCAGAAGTTTAAACAGGTGTTCGTGGCACTTACCGACTTTTCCTTTGATCCACGTAAGTCGAAATGTCGGCAAGGGATACGAACACGTGTTCATCGCTTCTGCAGTTGATTTCAGATCAATAAATATCAAGGAAAAAAACTGGCAATTTCTTCAACTCTTCTGATACTAAAATGGATAAGGACGGATAAGGAACTGTACACATTTTTGTCAGACGAATCACAGCAGCTGACAAAAAAAACAACTATTTACACAAAAAAAAAACATAAATAGTACTTAAATAAAAAAAATACTTTGGTAGTATTAAAATTCGAGAGATATTTTTACTGAGTGTTCGCTTTAAAAACATTTTAGCGCAAAAAGAATTGTTATATATTTTTATTTTTGGAAATAAATTCATAGTCTAGACCTAGACAATTATTGTACGAATTTGTGTCCGCTGACATCAAGCTGTCATTCGATTTGGAATTGCACGTTTGAAGGCGCGCAATCATTGATTTGACAGATTTGAGCACGCTAACGATTTACGCGCAAAAATATTTAAGTGTGTTCCGGGCAAAAAAATGTTCTCGAAACACCTGAGTCCACACGAACCCGTTCCACAGATTGTCGGTGAACATCAAAGTAGCTTGTCACACGTAGAAAAAGACGCACCTCTTCAAGAGTGGCCTCGCCTACTAGTGCGCAATGAACAGTTGCTGAATTCATCAGTTGTTAGAGTGAAAGTATGATTGAGTTTTATCAATACAGGTTTTAAGGCGCGTACTTATGTCAGCAGAATTGGGCGCGCTAACATTTTACGCGCAAAAATGTTCAAGTGTGTACCGGCCACAAAACTGTTCTCGAAAGAACTGTCCAAAACGAACCCGTCCCGCAGGTTGTAGATTTCCGGTAAACATCAAAGAATAATTACAGCTTGCCATACGTATAAAAAGACGTATTTCTTCAATTTTAGCCACGCCCACTAGTGCGCAACGAACAGCGGTTGAATTCATCAGTTTTTAGAGGTTTGTCGACGAGTAAAGATCGCAGAGTATAAAAAGTATGGTTGAGTTGAATTGTGTTTTATCAATACACGTTTGAAGGGGCGTACTTATGTCAGCAGAATTTTGGAGGGCTAACGATTTACGCGCAAACATTTTCAAGTGTGTCCGAGCACTCACGAACGCTAAATGTCGATTTCCGGTAAACATCAAAGGATTTTTCAGCTTGTCAAACGTAGAAGGATACGCGGGTTTTTAAATATGGACACGCGCCCTTTTTGCGCAATAGACAGCGGCTGAATTCATCAGTTGTTAGAGGTATAACGACGAGTGAAGGTCGCTGAGTACAGTCAGTGAAAGTATGGATGAATTGAAATGTGTTTTAACAATATTGACTCAATAATAATTGATAATACTAAAGTGAAAGGCACGGTTGAGTAGTAAATTTTTTCAGTATGGACGTATACTGTCAAAAAATGTGAAAAAATATGCCTGCGAATAATGTGAGCGTGCGCAAATTTGCTCTAATAAGTACACGCTTAAAATCTGGAAAAAAGGTTTAATCCAAAATAAAAATATCAATAGGAACAATTCTTTTTGTACGCTGTTTGTTTTTAAAATAAATTTCCGTAAAACTATCACCGACCAACCGATAAAAAAACAACAAAGTTCATCGCCATCCAACCTCATTTTAACGCGAATTTGTTTCAATTCCGAGGATAAAAACTAGACGTTCTTGTTTGCTCTGTACAGACGCTTTAGTTACGTGAAATTGTGTTATTTTCATATCAGCACACACACTGTTTGCTCTTAAAAAAAAACACTTGTTTTACTTGTTCGTTAGTCTCTGTTGTGCATGGTCAGTTGTAGTGGTTGACACGTGGGTGGATCTTTCGATGAAGCTGCCATCACATCGACGACTTCTACGGGACTCGAAGATCTCGATATCCTCTCCGTGGGCTCCTCCAGATCCGATTCGTCGTTTACGTTTATTTCTTCTTCGGAATCAGAGGCGTACTCACTTAATCTGAAAATAATATTAAAAATAATGATCAATTACAAAATAATAGTACAGTCTGTACAGATTTTGACCTTGAAATGAGTTAAGCTTTAATAAAAATGTTTAGAAGTGTTAATTTGAAGAAATTTGTATTTTAAAATACAAACTTCTGCCATCTGATGGTGTAGTAACAGATTAATCAATATATATGTTTGTTGCTTACCTCCTGAGCCTCTCGGATATCAAAGCGTTCGGTACCAAAGCCTTGAACGCGCTATTTTCTCCTCCCATCCCCAAGAGAAGCGACGAAGCCGCGGAATGGGGGATGAGATGCGTAGTAAGCGGTGATCCAGGGGTGGAACCGCCCTTGTAATGGGGAGAAGGTGTCAGACGGGCGCCAAACATCGAAGACTGATTCGAAGGTGTTCCCTGGGATCCTCCTCCTGGACCTTCCGTTTGCTTCAAAAGGTTCATTCTTTGATGACGTCTCCATTTGGCTCGTCTGTTGGAAAACCAAACCTGGTTACAATGCACCGATTAGTTTTTTTTGTTGGACGGTGTTTTGCTTTAAAGATTTGTATCATGTTAAGAATTATTGTTAAGTTACACTAACACTACACTGGGGTAGAATTCGGGGAACGTAGTGTAGTGGTGTAGCTTGAGGACGGTATAAACTTCCAGATAATAGATCAAACTGTAATATTTGAGGTTAAGTGGAAAATAAACGAATAGACTGCTCAACAATAGTTGGGGAATTTCACAAATGGATTTGATAAAGTTCTCTCTTTACGTGTGTTTCTAAGAAGATGACGTTGCCAAACTGTAGTTTTTTTTGAATACTCCAAGAAAACTAGAAATGTCAATCTGACAGTCTTCTTTTTTATTGGCCAGTGCCTCGTAATGCATGAATTGGAGGTGTTTATTTACAAATAAAAGATTTATTTAATATAAGTCTTTGTAATAAACTGCAAATACATGGTTTGTTTTCACCCTGTATAAATAAGCTGTCAACATTTTTGGAAAACTTTTCTGGAGTTTGCTTTAATACCAAAGAAGTTATCTACAATTTGGCGTTGAAACAATTGAAATCCATGAAAAATCACGAAAGTTCTTGGACAACGAACTTCAATTTTAGGTGGCCGAGTTTTTTTGCCGGTGAGTGTATTCCAGTCGACATCAGTCAAAATAATCACTCTGTACACTGACTTATTACTATCCGTTTGAAAGATAATTTAATTTTTGTAATTCGTGTGGTTATTGTTTTCTAACTCGGAACTCGTCCTTTCCAGGTACATAACCTCAAATTGTTGTTTTTGTTGTTTAAACCCGCAAACGTATTGAGCAAAAACGCAAAAAAACAAACAAACATCCAATTTATATATTTGGTGACCAAAAATCTCCGATTTAATGAAATTCCTTAACTTTGTTGGATCAGTTTATTACGATGTGAGGCGAAAAAAATTAGAAGCTTAAATTTCAAAGGGAAATTTCAGCCAATATGGCTATGATTCATTATGGTAGGTATTGCGACCCCTGAACATTAAAGTTCCAACCAATGAAATTTGAGAATAATCACCCTCCATAGCAATTAGAACTATTAGAAATGGAAACCATGTTGCAAACGAATCATGTACAAAAATTTATGAGAATTTCGTCAGATGTACAAATGATAATATTAAATATTTATATAAAAAGGAATATCGATTTTTTAGGGTAAATTCAAAAGACCGTTAAGCTTATTAATTATCGATAATATAAATAAACTTATAGAAAATAAAAATCGAGAATTTCCCCTATCCCTTTTTTGAGAAATGAAACAAACCTTTCAAGGCGATAAAAATACAAATCAAACTTTTTTTGTAATATAAAGATACTTACCTGAACTCTAGCTTCCGATAGCGACGTCTTCGAAGCCAATCTCTCCCTAGTCGACACGCAAGGATAATGGCTCTTCTCGAACTCCTTTTCCAGCTCCTCCAATTGATCAGGACTAAAAGTAGTCCTGTTTCTCCTAAACTTTGGTTGTTCTGAACTATCAAGACTAGAATCATCTTTATCAATGTTACATCCTGGTGGCGAACTCATCAAACCACTATCAGGATGTGGAGAGCCACAAGAAACGGGAGAAGCAGACATAACAGTAGGATTTCCCGAATTCGGTGGACCAGGAATACCCAAAGGACCGTTCGGCCATAACGGAGAATGCCAGGGGAAACCTGCGGTTGCGTAAGGATGTGGGTGGTAGAGACCGTAACCGGCTGCGCGAGCAAATTCAGCTGCAGCGCGCTCTGCTGCACGATTGCGTAAAATTCGGTTGATACTGCTCACTGAAGGCGCGGTTGCATTTGTACATACACCTGAAATAAAAAGAAATGTTTTGAATAAAATCATGTTTCACCCCTCGTACATAAGCCCTACAGAATACAAATAAAACAGAACACAGAGTCAGATGCTGCGAATGCAATATGCATAAATATACAGACGGCTCAAAAAGTAAAGAAGGCTCAGGATGTGGAATTTACTCCAGATCACTAAGCCTAAAGATTAAGTAGGGAATGGGAAAAAACACCAGCGTGGTTCAAACAGGACTGGCTGGTATCTCAATTGCCACAAATGAACTAACCAGAAAAGGAATTTCAGGCAAAAATATAATAATCTGCACTGATAGCAGACAAGCTCTACTAGCCTTGAACAGACAACGTGTTAGATCAGGGCTTGTATTAGATTTAGGTAACGCCTCGGTAGATAACAATATTATCCTGAAGTGGGTTAAGGGGCACGACAGGAGCGAAGGTAACCGCATTGCTGATTCTTTAACCAGGGAAGCGGCTGGACTAAGAATTGTTGGACCCGGCGACACCTACGGCCTGACGAACTCGACAATTGCGGAACTAGCTGAACGTTACACCCATCCTCAATTTCTAAAGAGATGGGATGAAATCAAGGGATGCAGTCTTACCAGGATCACTCTGGACGACCCTGGGAAGCTGGAGTCGAAATAATATTTGGCGATGACCAGGAAAAACCTACGTTTAACGGTAGGATTTCTGGCTGGCCACTGTCAATTAAGGAAGCACCTCCATACAACGGGGTTAGTGGCACACCTCTATACAGGATGTGTGAACAGGAAGATTAATCTGTCAGGCATGTCTTATGCGAGTGCCCGGAGTTATCGTCAATAAGAGAGTGTGTGTTCGGTGAGTCTTGGCCTACACCTGCCGATATAAAGGAGGTGTTTTCTAGTGACCTGTCCACCTTCCTGGAAAGGACAGGAAGGACGATGACCTAGAAAGACAACTCCTCGGGAGGATGTACAATGGGTCACATGTGGCCTAAGTGCTGTGGGCCTAACTCATCCTCACTACTCTATGGACAGATAGACCCCTCGTACACATAATATATTTTTTTAATTCTCAACTTGAAAGCCTAAACAAACAATTGCCTAGTCATGATCACATGTGAATGGAATAAAAGAAGATCCAAAACGTCGAGTTGTAATGTTGAGGTGTGCATCCGAGAGCTGTCAATAATCTTGGTTTTAAAACGAAAAAATATGGGAAGTAATAATTCACCTCTTGATATTTAACTTTTTAACGATGAAAGACGATTGTCTTGTCAACAGAAATTAACTTAGATGGAAGACGAAGGTAGTAAAAGCGGATTTATTTTTTTAAAAATAACTAATTGATAAATAGGAATCTATGGAAATGTATATTCAGCGAAGTAGAGCCGTGTAAATTTGTATGGCAGAGCCAATAATTATTGATTTTATATCAAAAGTATACTTTGAGACAAACTATAAGTCAACAAATGGATCAAGAGATTAATGTTCTTAGAATTAATTTTATATAGGCCGATTCCGATTCAACTAGCAAAAAAAATTAATGTCTTTGTTTTTTCTGAAATTTTGAGAACATATTTCATTTGCGATTTCATGAGACACGTGTCTTTTCTTTTTTCCAAAAAACGTTTTTGAAGACCTGTAGCGTCTTACTATTCATCGTAAAGCCGTTATTTCGAAAACCACGTTTTGCTTAAAATGGTCGCCATTTCGGCCCAAATAATTGTATCGGAACCGTATGTTTTTCAAAATGTGCGTAATTTAATCAGCTTTATCATGCTTTTTTCGGATTTCCAATGTCTTGGAAAAAATTTCCGGAAAATCGGAAAAACTAAAAAAAGTTCCTTTTTTTTCAAAATGCGATTTCTCTAAATCGCCCACTTCGATTAACGCCAATTTTTGATATGTTATTTTCGAATATATAAGCTATCTTTTGGGTAAAACCGCAATATGCCAACTTTTTTCTTTCCAAAGACACAACCTTGCAAACACACGTAGTTTTTGGCCTTTAGCGCATTTCATTTTAATTATATGATAGATCAAATAGCAACATCGAATTCTGTGCGGAAAAATAAGTATCATATGTTCAGCAGTAGTACTGAGTACATCTCCATTTCGAAAGGAGTACAAATTTGAGTTAATATATCGTAAGACAAGAAGCAGTTGCTTGCGGTATGCGGAATTATTGTAATTAATGTGGTTAATATTATTTGTCCACGACCACTTAATAATAAGTCAATATTTTACCTCCTAACAAAAGGTATGTGGTACCCATATATCTACTAGAGTGAATTATGAACTCATAATTCACACTTCTGCATTTAAATAACATGCCATGACAACTCAACACTCACAAAATTTCGGTACATAGAGGTGACTAGAGATGGGGGTACAATATGAAAAAAACTATTAAATCTGCGTATTTTGCTTAGGAAATTTGTTTCTGAAATATATCGTATCGATAAAATATCGAAATTCTAAGTATTGATACTTTTCATAACGGTATTTATTAATATTGATATTTTTAAAACAATATATTTATAACGGTACGGTGTATCGATACTTTACACAGTATCGCCCATCTCTATATGTCACATTATTTGACGTACTCCAGAAATTTATTAATTTTGACGTTAGAATTGTCAATAATACCAAATACCAAATTATTACTTAACGTTCTATACTCGCATTGTTTACTTAACTTTTATTTAACAAAGAAATCAAGGGTCGTGGACAAAGTATAGTATTCTACTCGAAATTTATGGCCATTATTCACTCGTGTGACTTGCGTCCCGAGCCGTAGGCGTAGGCGTCACTTTGCGTGAATAATGTCTATCATAAATTGCTCGTTTAATAATATTATCTATGATTAACTAACAAATAACCTTAATTATAAAAGATATTTCACTGTCCTTCAGAAGGACAGTCCTGCTTCTTTTACTTAGTAACAAAACTCACCCCTGATATATAGATTCCGTAGCGTAACGTAACGCAAGGATTTCCGTGAGACGATAAAAGATAACTCATAGGACGACTCCACTACCATTCATAGATTACTTCTGTCATCGTACCACAACGCAACTTCAAAAAGATGGAGTATCTCTCGCGTTACAGCCGCGATCAGCGTCATGCGTAAGGGCTATCTAGGAATGGTAGTGGAGTCGTCCTACGATTTATCTTTTATCGTCTCACGGAAATCCTTGCGTTACGTTGCGTTACGGAATCTATAAATCAGGGGTTACAATGGCAATAGGATTAGCAACTCCGTACCTTGTACGTACTGTCATCTGTACATTATTTTGGACTAAAATTTCGGTGTTCTAGTTTTTCCTTCTAATTGTAGGTATTCAAAATTTGAAGCTTGTGTCTGATAAAAGTACAATAGAATTTCGATTATCAGTTTTGATTCCCATCAAAAAAGAATTTATTAGATCTTCTCATGGCTAAGATGTGTAATAAATGTGAATCAATTCCCGGAAATATATTATGTATCATCATTAAACTCTTACATAACAATAGGCGTAAGTACATTTGAAAAATTAATTTATCCTCTAAGCCGTTACTTCGTTAACCGCGGGGATGAATAGGAAATTAACTGAGAGATAAATCAAATCGAGATCGATCAGTATCTGATAATATACAATGCGACAGGACCGTCTTTGAAATATTCGTACTTCTGAAACAAATATATCAGGTTTTCTAATTATTTGCTTAATTACAGTTTCATGTAAAAAATTGTCGCGCTTTACTAAAATTACAACTTTTTACAGGAAACTGTAGTTAGGTAAATAATTACAAAACCGAGATTGTTTTTTGTCAATATAGAACAGCGGTCGGGGAACTTTTTTAATCATTACCCCAAATTATTTTTGTGTAAGTTGATATTACCCCATGGCAGAGATAAAAAAAAACGAAATCGCCTCTTTTTAGCATCTTTCATATTATAGCCCCCCATGATAATTTTTGAAAAGAAAACAATAACTAAAAATTTAATTCAAACATCATTTATTCAATTTATCAATGTAATACCTAGTAATAAATAACGGTAAAAATAGTAATATATATAACAAATTGAAGTCCATTGGGGTACAATTGAGGGTTGACAATTTGGGGCACTGTAACAAATTAAAATAATAATAAGGTTGTACAAACAAAAATTAGAAAAAAAGAATAATTGAAAACATTCTTCCTTCACGTTTTGGAGAAATGATGTTGTTTCATGTTCGATACAATTGCTTCAAAATTGGGACTTTTTGATGTAAGAGCGATTTGAATAAAGTCTTCTTCGGCGTTTAATCGATTTCTGTTCTTCGTTTTTATGTTCATTAGAGTGGAAAAGCCTTGTTTGCACAAATATGTTGTTCCAAATGGCAGCAATTTTTTAACCACCTCTTCATGTGCAATTTTGAAAGCCTTTGCAGCTTTTGACATCCAAAAAGACGACAGATTTGGTTTACTCTCCAAACGAATACGTGCTCCAGTCAAGAATTGCTTCTGCTAAATCTGAAGGTTATTCTGGTATCATAGCAATTTCACATTTAAAAGGATCTACAATCCAACTGACAGTACGTGTATCAAGATCTGGAAAGTAATCTGAAAACCGTTTTCTGAGTTTGATAATACAATTGTATCCTTGATGTCAGAAAAAGTAATATTTTCGCAATCTTCCAAAAACAAAGCTAACCTTGAAAAATAAGCTATCTTGTTCTGTTCTACTTTCTGTCTCCAATATTGCAGCTTTAATCCAAACGCTGACACTATTTCTCTCGCTGAAATGATATTAATATTCTTGCCTTGCTATTCTTTGTTTAATACTTTTTACTCACAAAAGTTTCATTTTTACCCCATTTGGGGTAATTTATTTCGGTTCCCCGACCGCTGATATAGAATGTTGGTTTGTGGTTAGATATGGGGATGTCGCTGTTATCGCATTCTCAACATATCCTTCACTGAGGTTAAAGTATTGATGTGATTTCAGCATTATCTCCAGTCCAGGATTATGCTCTCAGAGTTTATGGAAGGATGATATCTATCTTGTACTGACGAGGCGCAAATACGCCGAAACCGATCTACAAGTGAATAGGTTTCTTTTTATTACAAACCAGAATGGTTGGTTATACCGTGGAGATATCCCAAACCCGTTTAACTTCGAAGAGTAATTTAATTTCTGTCGTGGCATATAGCCAGAGAAGTAGTTGTAACTTCTTAGTGTACGGTCTATACTTTGTAAGGCATTATAATAGTATTTACCTATTATTTTTGACATTTAAATATATCAGGGAAAATTTTGTTATAATTATACACGGACTAACAAAAAAAACGACACAATTTCAAGGTAAACCGAGCAGGCAACAAATGCGTTCCTACAGTTTGTTCCAGAGAAGATTGGGGTGATATTCAGTGATATAACAGAAGGAGGGAAGATAGATGCAGAATTTAATAACAGAGCAAATAAATCGAACATTATTAAGTTACAAACACATTGATATGGACACAAAGCTAGAAATCTACAACAAAATTACAGTACCAACTATAATTTATGCTAGTGGGAACTGGGTATTGCAGATAAAGCAGGAAACTAAAATAAAAGCAATGGAAATGAAACATTTAAGGAAAATAGCAGGTAAAACGAAATGGGACAAAGTAAGTAACGAAGAAATCTGAAGCATAACTAATCAAGATGCAATAATATCAAAGATTGCAAAGAAACAATGAAACTGGTTTGGCTACCTAGTAATAATGAAGCAAAATAGAATTGCGAGAAAAATTATGGAAATGGGAATATCAAGAAAAAGATAAAGAGGAAGACCTGGGAGGAAATGGATCGACCAGATTGAAGAAATTGGAAAGAACAAATTAAAAACACTAGGAGATGAAGGCATTGGCCAGGGATAGAAAAGAATGGAAAAAATGGGTACAGGAAGAACTTCAATCCGACGCCTGAGAAGGCATAAGAATAAGAGAAAGAAAGGAAGAAAGTTGACCACTCAGGCCATCAGGACATCTTTTAAAATACATAGTACAGTTTTACTTTGATTGTCTAAGCTCCACTAGATATTTACTGTACCAAGATCAGATCTTCTGTTTTCGGCGTTGCCTATTTGCCTTCTATTCCAGTGTGTCCTGGAATCCTCGATGAGATGGTAGTCTTAGTTATCAGAATTTGACGTATTTTAAAGTATCTCAATATTCTATTAAAATTCAACTCCAACAAAGTATCTTTAGTATTCAAAATACGGTCCTGATAGATACTTGAGTGACCATGATCATTGCTAACGTATGATTAATATGGAATTATTAATCATTGATCGGTTACCTTGTAATTATACCGAGAGAGGTAGTCCGGATTGGAATATTTCGAAAGGAGATATATGTGAAGGTTTCAGGTACGATTTGTCACTCATCAAGTGTTAAAATTTTTTAATTTCTTATACCTCAAAACTCTATATCTCGAAAAAAAAACAAGCTTGTCATTGACAATATATTTTATTGTATTTTTTTGTAAAACTGCCATTGATAGTGACATGTTTAACGAATGTCAAAGTGTTAAAAGAAGACGTTTACAAAGTAGCTTGTTAAAAGTGAAATACTTTTTCATCTCCGTTATATTTGCTCCTGAGCCAGCAAAGAAGCAGAAGACCTTCTATAACAGTGATCTGTATATTCCTTTGAATCCGGTAGGTTCAAAAACTCAGCAACCAATGAGGGCATTTTCCCAAACGTACTTATACCAACTGGGTTCGCAGTGCATTTATAATTTGATTATTTCAGAAAAGAACGTCCATGAATAATAGCAGAAGGGCGTAATGCAGCGTATTTATTAAAATAGTCAATATATTTTCCAGTAATGCTAAAAGAATGACTTATTTTCGTTTTAGTATTTGGAATTTGAACAGGCGTAAAACACATTGCCGCTACGAAGGGAACGTCTGCATCGTATTTTGAACGATATAAATTCGCCCTATTGATAGGTCGCGCTTGCACGTAAACTAAACATCAACCAATCAAGTTTTTCTGTCAAAGATTAGGGTTAACGTTTGTAATACGTTTAAACAGTTCATTATTGTGATATTTTAATTAGGATTAATCACAGACCTGCCTTTTTTCCATTTATTCTAGAAGGACATTAACAATCAATGACGCACACCAAAAAGGCTATTATATGAACTTTACCTTGAAATATTTGCTTACATCAACCCCATTTTTAACTAGCACCCTCGATTTTATCATAAAAAACTTATTCCACAAAGTTGACGCGTTCCATATTTTTGATTTCTCTTTTAGATATGCCAAAAAGACTAATCCATACTGAAGTTTGTGATTGTTATACAAACAAAGCTATAGAATTAATTGAAAAAATTCTCGTTCTAATAAGAAGATCGAAATTCAACTTATGATTCTAATTCCTCTTTGATTGCTTTTAGAAAAAGTAAAATTAAGAATTGTTATTCGTGTTTTTGGTCCACAGATTAAAAAAGAAACAAAATAGATATATACATATATATAAAGCTTGGCAGTAATTTCGTTTTGTGGTAACTGCGGTGTTATTGAACATTGAAAAGTGTTAGTATTCACACGCAAAAAGCCACACAAAATGGCCGTATCATGTGTTCGTCACGGAAAATATTTTTAATTTCACTTAGCCATGCGTGCTTCGAAGAATCACGCAAAAAACTCTGGGACAATTACATCATTAGTAGTGTTGGTTAACTGTCTAGATTTTTGTTCCTTATCACTTTAGGATTCATTTTTATTGGTTTAAAACGTTTTTTACTTAGAACCACCGTCAGCAATTATGTATGCAAGTATGTATAATGACATTCACTGAGACCTATTTAATCTATTGTGCCCCCTTGATTGATTGATTAATTTATTAGTTCAGCACCACTAGTCAGAGGCTTAGAGTCCTCGGAACCTCAGCCTTAAGGCTTTTTGTGCTCTTGGTTGTGCCGTGTATGAAGAGAACAGTAGCCCTTATCAGGCTCAACAGTATTTTCACTAGGTCCTTCTTGGAGAAATCCTGCCTTGGATGTTCTAGTTCTAGGAGTATATATCTTCAATGAGATAATGCTTCACTATCGAAGATAACGTGAGAGGCTGTTTCCTCCTCTTCCATGACAGATATGTTCATCCCTATATATGCTGATTGTACGGATATGCTTCCTTAGGGTACAATGACCGGTGAGTAAACCCGTCACTATCCTTATCTGGCCCCTGCTAAGGTTTAGTATTTCGTTGGTCAGCTTCTCCGAGGGTTTTTTGACCAGGAGTTTGCTGTGTTCCTGTTTTGGCACGTGCCTCATGTTGACGGAAGAAAAGAAAGCAATTAGAGTCAATTGGTGTCAAAATACTCTAAACCGGTTTAACGCAGGAACCTCAAAAAATATACAGTATTGTCAGTGGTGGTGAATCCTAGATTTACTCTTATGAACCCCAAAATAAACTATACTCCCTTAAATCATTACTAGAAACTGAAAATTCATAATAACCAGCATAATTGCCACGGCTAGTTATTGACTTGAGCTACATTAAATTCTGTTTTATATTTCTCTAGGAATCACTTATATATAATTACGTATATTTTTTTAACAGAAACAATTTTAATTTGTCTAATAATGTCTTTGCACGCATAGGCTTTCACATCAACATATAAAATGACTTTGTATTCCACTTATAGCTAATAACAGCAGTTGTGGCTATTTAATTTTTTTTTTGTCGTACTGATCCAACACTTATTATCGGAAGCGTAGTTGAAAGTTGGGACGAAAATTTGGAAAAAGCTCTTAATATAAAAAGTACTACAAAAACCAGTTTTCAAAACCTGCGACAATCTTCGAAAAAATAGGGTAAAATTATTGGTTTTTGGATAAAAAAAAATGTGTAAGACAAGGACAATTGTTATGCGTTGTTTGCTGATAATGGTGGAAATATCACAAATTCAAAGAGACACGTTGACTGGAAGTCCAAAATCCAAACATTTCAAACAAATTGAATCCCTTCAATATAAGCAATTGTTCAAATTTCAATACGGGATTGGCATAAAGTATGGAACCAAGTAAATATCTTTTAACCGGAAAGAACGATATTTATGAAAATTAGCAGGTAAGTGCAATGGAACAAAATGCATCTGATGTACATTTTTTTGTTCATAATATTCTTCCGGTTTAACCGGAAATGCCATCAACTTCTTTATTTTAAATGGGACAGATTTTGAAAGACTTTGTTATTTTGAATTCATACATACTGAGTTTAGTGTAAAAAAATTGTAAAAACGAGGAATAACTCACTGTTAGTTGTACAATAGGTGTACATTTCATTATTTTAGAATAATGAGAAACAAAATTACTTCAAATGTTCAAAATGCTCGCCGTTTACTTGCCTACAATATGCCATCCTATTAACAAATTCTTGAGTCACTCTTTCCAATACTTCTTCACGGATTAGTTTACATTCATCAATAATTATTTGTCTCAATTCCTGTAAGTTTGTTGGTTGTCTAACGTAAACACGTGATTTTAGATAGCCCCAAAGAAACAAATCTAACGGGCTAAGATCCGGAGAACGAGCAGGCAACTCTATGAATCCTCTACGTCCAATCCATCGATTTGGAAAATTCGCATCCAGAAAATCCCTAACCATAGTGGGGAGGTGCTCCATCTTGTTGAAACCAAACATTTTGTGGTAATTGCCCATTCTGTTGAAGTGCAGGAATAATTTCGTTATTCAGTAGATCCAAATACTTGTCACCATTCTAGTTTCCGTCGATAAAAAATGGGCCTATGAGCCTATTTTCGACAATTCCCATCCAAACATTTAACTTCTGTGGATGCTGGGTATGTGCTTCATGAATCCAATGAGGATTCTCATTTGACCAATACCTTGAGTTATGGCGATTAACTGTTCTATTTAAACAAAAAGTTGCCTCATGGGAAAAACTATGTTAAAAGCAAAATTGTCGTCGACATTACAGATGTCCATAAGCCGTTCGCAAAATTACAGCCGTCGGTCAAAATCATCGTCTGACAATGCTTGAACCAACTGTACCTTATACGGATGATAGTTTTCACTTTTTAATATCTTTCCTATAGAACGTCGACTGATACCATGCTTTAGTGCCAAATTTGTGGTAGAAGTTTGAGGTGATTCTTCTAACAGTTTCGTTCGTTGCAGTCTGCGGTCTTCCAGGTCTTAGTAAATTTTTTACCATCCCAGTTGTATTAAAACGTTGTAATGTTTTAGTTACTGTTGAGCGTGATATAGGATTTCTCTCCGGAAACAAATTATTAAAAATATGAGTTCTAGCACGATCACCATAGCCGATCATCATTAAAATTTCAATACACTCTTTTTCACTTAATTGAACCATTCTAAATTGTAAAATTTATTTCCGTCAATTAGAATTTGACACTTGGAGAACAAAAGACTTACTAAACAGTACTCGTTTATTTATTACTATGCATACAAACAACATCAATTAGTTTATCTAAATAGTTTTTGCTCTAATGCAAAAAACTCAAAGGAGGTTGATTAAAGTGCTATATTCCTCGTTTTTACAAATTTTTTTACACTAAACCCTGTATAAATATTAATATAAATAAAAATGATAATGTTCCTAATTTTGTTCTAAAAATAAATATTACAAAGAAACGTTTTTGATTGATTTGTTATACCACACGGTTGCTTTTACTTCAGCAATTCGAAAGCCTTCAATATCCATTATTTCGCTAAGTTTTTACGTTTTCACGACCATCTTTGTTTTTGTAAGAACTGCACGTGAGCACGGATAATATTCATATCCTTCAAAAAATATGATTGTCAGTTCTTCTGACCACTTTATTCAACCATAATAAACTAGATAAACTACAATCACAATCAACAAAAAAATTAGAAGCTCAACCGAAACGAAAATCAAACTAACTGTCGAGCGGATGCCGACGTGCTAGCACATGTTTACAACTGAAAGTTTTGATTATCGTATGAATTTTCCACTACTGACACCAGTGATTTCAGAAGGATGCAGACCTTTTTAGTCTATGCATGCAAAAACAAAAATTTACTGGCGCCACCAAATCCATGCACGTATAAACTCACCTT
Organism: Lochmaea capreae; assembly: GCA_949126875.1. NCBI lineage: Eukaryota > Metazoa > Arthropoda > Insecta > Coleoptera > Chrysomelidae > Lochmaea > Lochmaea capreae. Next base: position 7,675,581 of record OX421406.1, on the reverse strand, counting down.
TACTGCCCTCTCAAATAAGGAAACAAAGTATGCTGACAGTCAAAAGGGTTATTGTAGTGTCGTTCAACCTTCTTTGCTATTAGACAGGACTCAAAATATTTTAAATGAACATTGTTTATCTCTGTCACGTAAAAATAATCATTTAACGTAAATTATTTATTGAACTTTCAAATATAATGTGCAAATCGTTCAACTAGCTTAATTTATCAACGGATAAAGACAATAAGAGACACAATTACAAAATGGCTGATACACACGTAATTGAAACTAATACCCACAAAGAATGTAATCAATACTATTACCGTGAGCTTCTACATAGGTGGCAATCTAACTGTTTTAAAACACAACCTTGCTGAACAACTTCACACCTTTTCGAGTAATTTAAAAGAAAAAAAAAATAATTTAGATGAATTCGAATCGATCCGACATCAGTAGTGTAATACAAACTGTTCGAATGTAGATTGAAATTTATTCACATACACGGTGAAGTAAAAATTGAACCGTTCAAATCGGCTATTTGTTGAAAGATTCGAATCGACGAGTGAGAGAAATTCAATTTCATGGTTATTATTAATGTATTAAAAATATGAAACACTTCATAATAACCTAGAAGAGAAAGCAAGGGGTCAGATTATTAAATACAATTATATTATAAATATTCATGAAATAAGATAAAACGTTTTCAACAATCTAAAGACCTACGGTATTGACGATGGACCTCTATATAAAAATTTGAAAGTATAGTTGACGTAAAAGATATTTTGCCAGCTATCTAATCGTATATCCCCTTTAAGTTATGTTGCGGAGCTAAACTCTGAAAGGTATTTGTATTATTTTCGTACATATATTGTATTTGTAATTTGACCCATCAGTCCATCCTTTCTTACCCGTATCGTGTGTATCATACCGAGTTTCGTCCAAATAGATAATTGCTATTAAATATATGTAAGTATACTTACTTACAATTTCCACACAAAAACACACACACTTTCTTGATGTCAGACCACCGACTAAAGAGATCACCTGCAACCATCTCTCAAAAATAGTTATAGTTCAGTCAAACTATCATAGGCACTCACTCGCTATCGCTCGTTCGTGCTTTAAACAGTTTCGTTTATTAATTATAACATTAAATGAATTTATCGTCAACTAAGTAAGCATTTTAAATAATTATAATATTGACTGGGTAAACTGACGGTAAACTCATGGTCTTAGAGTCAAATAAAAAGCCGGCAACTTTAAGTTCTCACTATACCTTTTACGTCAACTATAATTGTGTCGCTGGTGGAAACAAAAGTCAAACTGATAGAATACTATACGTTCGTAATCGATTCGTCAAGTTGTTGAATCCAATCTGTAAATGAACTCAATTTTCGTTGTACCACCACTTGTGTACAAAAGGGGCAGTTATTCGCGCGCGCAGCGACTAGGCGTCATGGTGTTCAAAATTCTGTGGGTACCTAGTGTATGTATGAACGTATGTATGATGGGGGTGACATTCACTGACACCTAAAGGATCTATTGTGCCCCTTACTTCTACTTAGGTCCTGAGGAAAGTCTCAGATACTAGTAGCTCCTTTAGTCCTGAGGAATTTTATGATATCTGCAGGTTTCAACTTAGGTAAATGTCCATCTTCTATCCAATAATCTACTAGGTGCTGTGATCTAGGATTCTGAATTGCTGTGCAATTCGCAAGTATGTGGATGGAGGTTACTACTTCCATGCCACTGAATCTACATTCTTCTTCCTCCACTATTTTGAGCTTTTTCAGGTGACTGATCAGGCGGCAGTGTCCCTTTAGGATTAGTGAAGTTTCACTTTGACTTATGCATTCGTTTGATCTCAACAGGTTCTAGTTACCCATCAGAATATATCCAAACCCTTCTAGATATTTCCAATGATCAGATCTTCTCTTTTCTTCGGCTATGCCTATTTCTTCCAATATTACTTTGGGGCTGATACCGCAAAAAGGGTACCGGCTCCCAAAAGGGTCTTTCGGTCCCTCTTTGCCAGTCCATCTGCTATTTCATTTCCTTCTATTCCAGTGTATCCTGAAATCCACAGTAAGGTTACTATAATGTTTCGACTTTGAGTATGCCTAGGCATTCCCACACCATTTTGGAACTGATTACACAAGAGCTCAGTGCTTTAATGGCTGCTTGATAGTCTTTTGCCTTCTTTACCCTTTGTCAATATTGATCTGGGCACACTTTCTCATGGCGTGAATTTCCGATTGAATGAAAGTTTTTCCCAAGCTTTCTGAGCGTTTGGTACTGGCCCGTACACTCCTTTCCTAGTTCTTTTTATTCCTTTTGAGCCATCTGTGTACCATTGAATTGCATTATTTCCAAGTCTGGTAATGGTATTTGGACCCCATTCCTTCTTGTTGCTCAATTCCGTAACGAATGTCTTTGAAAAGTTATACCTTTTCATTATACTTCTTGTTGCATGTCCTTTTTGGGTTACATCTCCAATTTCTCCCTGCCAGATTCTTGCACACCTTTAGAGCCATTTTTCCTTTGTATAATTATAATCTCCTTTTCGTGTTTGTTCCACAGGAGTTTACTGTCTAGTGAACTTTGACTTTCGTTTTTTTGGCTTCTACTGATCGTATTAAGACATTTTTTCCAAAAATTATGGTTTTTCAACACCTATCTTTCTACAATACGAAATGAAAGTTTTTACAACAATAAATACAGAAAAAGCGTATAAAATAAGACTACGTTTTAAGCGTTAAAAAATATTTAAATCGAATTTTCATAAACCACAGTTATATAAACACGGAAACCCTCTCTTTAATATAAGCTACAACACTTTCTATTCGGTATTAAGGCCCCCCTTATGTAGAAAATAAATTTTTTGTTGGGATTATCTTTTTAACATATGTGTAGTCGAAAAGTATATCGTGACACGGAGGAGCGCATCTTTTTTCGTGTGAATAAAAACACTTTTCCATATCTACAGAACCGCAAAAAATAACGAATCAATGACAATGTTTAGGGTAAATGTTACTGTTTGGATTACTCGAACTGTCTATTGTACCTCAACCACAAAAAGGCAGATAATTATAGTCATTCGGCAATTGAGAAAACGCAAAAACTGCTTATTTTGGTCGGTAAATTGTATGGGACGTGAAGACGAATTAAAAATTACAACGAACCTTTAGGCCATATGTTTTTTTTCAAGGTGGAACTCTATAGAATATTGTTTTTCTATAACATACTGACATCTACTCCCGGACCCGTATTCTTTTTATTTTTGGGAGAACTTCCACGGGAGTTGAGCGTGATTAATCTCAATACGGGGATTGTTACATTCTTCTCACTATGACATGAAAGTTTCCCATAATTTTAAACAAAATCCCATAAGGCTTTGTCAACAGACTATTTCTGGTCTGGGTACCAGGTCACAAGGGCAATGAAGAAGCTGACGAACTGGCTCGAGAGGGAGCAAATGCTTCCTGCATTGGCCCCGTACCCTTCTGCGTTGTAGCTAACACATACAAAAAGGAGGCCATTAAAAAATGGAAGCAAACCAAGGTTCTGGAATGGTGGAGAACAACCCCTGAACAGAGACAGGCCAAAGAATTCATCAAACGATCATCAGCCAAACTAACAGAGGACCTGCTGCTAAAAAGCCGAAAGGTTGTTAGAATCATAGACTCAACGGTTATATGAGAAACAAACCTTTGTAGGTTCTGTCAAGAGGAAGAAGAATAGGCAGAACATGTGTTGTGCCACTGTGAAGTCCTCGTAAGACAGCGTTTTCTAGAACTTGGCGAGGAAAAAGCAAGTGCTACAAGCTACCTTGAAAAGCCTTTGTCTAGGCGATGGAGCCTCGTTAGAAGATTAAAGCTAGACGAAGCACTTTAATTAAATCAGAGGTTCACAATAAATCATCAGATTTCAGTGACAGAAGGCTAACGCCAGCTCTAACCACCACCCTACCTAACCTAAGAGTTTTGTCGATTGTTAGTGTACTTAGGTTGTCAGTTTTGCCTTGTGTGTTTTTGTTTCATTCAAGATGAACGTAGTGAATTCACTTCCACAAAACGTACTTTGGAGAATTCCATATAAGAACACTCACCTTCTGAAATCAGTCGTTCCCGAATTTCCCACGCAAAAATTGTGGGGTTTTCTCTTTTGTACTGTTCGATTTTCGATACCACTGCAGGTGTCGCGACTTTAGGTTTACTTCCTCCAATCAGTCCTGGTGGTCTTAAGGTGCCTGAAAAAAAAGAAAAAAGAATTTAGCATCTTCAAGGTACTTATTGGTGCAGAATTCTAGAAGGAATTTAGTCTAAGACTAAGTATCTACGACACTGTACTCGTATAAAAAATTATGTACGTTAATTGTTCCGAGATAGTTTTTATCATCCCAATGAAAATGGGTGTTGTACCATTACCACCTGCGACCAAATTGGGTATATTGTGCCTTCTTCTGTACTCGCTGAAGCACACCCTCCAATCCTATTATTTGTATAAAGTGCAAGATTTGGTTTTAAAGAGGGGATTTCTCCTCCTCCTCCTCAACAGAGCCTTTAATCTGTTCAGGTCGTTCCAGAGATATATTTTGGACTGGCTTAGCCCTGTTAGGCATTTCCAGATATATGTTCCTTTTCAGTTAGCATTAGGGTCAATCTTGCAGAACAGTTCAGGTCCTAAGCCATCCTGGCTCACTCATCAACTATTTCCATATATTCAAAGCATAGAGATTGTGTTGTTTTCTCTATTAAGTTTTCCTAGGGAATTCCTTAGCAGCTGATATACTATGAGCTCGGCGCTTGACTAGAAACTGTGGCACAAAATATTATCAAACCAAAATTAGAAATTGACACTCACAGAACGGACCAAATTGAGCGTAACAGTGATAATAGAATTATCAAAATTATGTATGAAGAAAACATATTTTCAATTCAATAACGATTTGGTTTTACCATGGGCTCTTGCCTCTCCCCAATTTTATCAAATATTTACGTGGAACATTTTGAAGCCCTAATATTAAATAATCAAAAATTAAAACCAATTGCCTGTCATTCTTTTTTAGAGCTCAGTTCATGTCTGAAGTAAAATTGCCTCAACAAAAAATGGGTTAACCAAAACAACTGTAACGTGAAAAGTTAGTATTACAATGTGCTGAAATTTTGACACGTATCGTTTGAAACTTTGAAAAATCAAGAGGATTTGTCAACAGCGTTGTCATATATATGCCGTAAACTTATTGAGTGATGTAATATATGCATAGACACCCTAAGCAGTTGTTTTGTACTTCCTCCTATTTCCAATTCAAAAATTGCATTTTTTTCCATTGAAATCCTAAATATTTACACCTTGCGATCAATTATTAATGGATTTTGGGAGGGAAAAAAGCGATTGTCAATACTTATTTTATAAAACGGTCATTGAATAATGCATTTTTCAGAACCTAAAAGGCAGATGCCGGCATTACGTCACGTGGTGTAATATTTTGAGAACAATCGTCGAAAAAAATTGATATGTCGATGCTGTTAATGGCATACATCGGTTGTCTATAAATTTGTTGCTGTAATACCCGATATTTATCGTACAGCGGCGTATCAATAAGCGAGAAAGTCAGGAGAAAATAAATACCTACACAGAAACTTATATATAATATATTTATGCTTGTTGACGAACCAATATTATAAATGTTTCAAATAATAGCTAGAATTTCATTAATTACATACATTTACTTTCATTATACGAGAGGCACTACTAGATCAACTTTCTTATCTCTTAATTTGCCTGGTAAGAAAGATCAACTATTTAGATAAAAGTTCTATTATGCTTCAGAAACATAACAACTGGAATTGGACGAAGAAGAATGCTCAAAATCCGGCTGTACTTTGATTAAGTGATTGCAAATGATTTACAGTTTGATATGTAATGTTTAAAGTTTTGACAGACAGACCAAAATATTCCATGGGACTGCAGTGATAAAGAAAAATCCTCTGAGTGTCCACCACGAGTACCAGATTTATTTATATTTATATTTATAAGTAGAATTGCCTCATCTAATTATATTTTGTCAGTATTATATCTTAAAGTTTTACAAAACACCGAACAAGATAGTGGAAGAAAATTTTTAGACTTTCTGGTCTATTGCAATACTCTTAGCCCCGCCGCAAAATGAGATACAGCTTAATGAGGTGACGCAGCGCAAGTCACAGCGACTTTTTGTCAACCTGATAAAGAATATATATGCGCATATTTCTTCGCAGCGTGACTTGACGCAGTTTTGGTGCAAAGTGACCCTGCGGAACAAAGTGTAGTTGCCGCAGTATTTTTCAGAAAATCACGGCGCACGGCATGTGTTTTGGAAACTATGGAAAAAAAAATAATTGAAGCTGTACGGATTCGACAAATTTTGTACGATACAAGTCATGTAGACTACATGAGGACAAAACTAAAAACTGAAATATGGAAGGAAATCGCTAAAGATATCAATATATAAAGGATATCATTTCGAACTCAAACTCATCTTCTGAATCAGATTCAAAACTAAATAGAGAATCAATCAGTACAATAGCAGTTGTTATTTTTCGGAACTGTCCAAGCTTCAACGTGAAAACTATAATCGTATTTTTTGTACGGTCTCGCCGTGACTAGCTACACTCATCTCCTGCTGCGTCTTTATTTTGCGCCGAACCCGCGCTAGCAGTTTTCTCCCGCCATAAACTCGCCGTGACTCACGCTGCGTCACCTCACCAAGCTGCGTCCCTTTTTTCTAGTATTTGCTAGTAAGTCAATCATCGTATAACAGAACCTGAATTCTTGAAATGACAGATGTGCCATCTTCGTCAGAAATATGATAAAACAGCATTTGTATTTGTATTCCGGAGATCAAAATCATTTTTTAGTGCATGGCAAGGTTTCACTCCTGTATGTAAGAGATTATTTACCAAGCAAACGAACTGGCTTCATCAAAAAAACTGGATTCGTTTAATGAAATATGAATTGGCTCACACACTTACATGTGCGCGTAAGAAAGGCCGGTCAGCCCATGAATTGACCATTCCGACAGGATCTCCTTCCAAATCACTTTCGCGCTATCCCTTATCCCTATTTGCTTCTGTGACGGCGTCAAGGATATCTGTCGTTGTATCCTTCGTATGGTAGTCCGGTGTGTGTGCTTTCGCTGCCACAGTTAAAATGCGTACTGACACTCATGGTTTTTTGTTAGCCTTTTTATTATTACAACGAGTACACTTTAGCCCGCTTTCACCAGCACGCGTGCTTAGCTTCATATTTTTTGGTGGGTTTTTGTCGTTGTCTGCTTCCTACGGATTGTCCTCCAATTGTTTCTTGTAGCCTTCTCCGGTATACCTCGTCAGGTCTCTTAGCTCTGTGATCGGACGATATCTTAGCTCTTCGAATAGATTTCTGGCTCTCGCATCCATTATCCCTAGTAGCTTCTGAGGTTTTCGATCGAAGCTTCTTTCTATTACTGTCCCTGGTGTGTCTCCAAGCAACCGATGCGTAAATAAATATAGGAATCATGATATTTCTTATAGCCGTAGTTTTGTCTTCCAGTCCAATTCTTCTACCAAGTAGTGTGCATAGTCTGGTCCTGGATTGTTTGATTTCAGACATTACTGTGTTAATGTTAGTCACTTGTCCACTGTAAGCTCAATAGGCACGCAAAGGGGGTTGACAGACGAAGACATGTGTAGATTCTGTGCACCTAGAAAAGGAAACTGCAGAGTACATCCTATGTCAGCGCGGTTTGTTGTACTAAGCGATGAGAAGCCAACTGCAAGTCTCGCTGCTCATTGGTTATTTAAAGATTCGGGTTTGAGAATGTAATCTATAGTCAGAGGACCACAATAGATTTGAAAAGGTCGGATTAACCACCTCATCAAATCTAATCTAGTCCATTGTCTAGTATCACTCCTAGTTACTTTGCTTTATCCTTGCACGTTTATTTCTGAGTTTCCTGCAGGTTAATATGTAAAAGAATGTTCGTGTGTACGACACTGGAGGAATTCTTGTGCGTACCTTTTGAAAAGATGCCGGGTTTTTGCCAACTCTTCAGATTTCTTGATGTATTCTGTGTGCAAGAGCCTTATTAGCACTATTTAAGGAAATCATTGTGTCAATGCTCAACTTTTTTATTTTTACTTCGAAAACAAGAATGTCTTACCAGCGACAAGCAGTAAGCAATAAACTTTTTCTCCCGGCAGTACTAACAGTCAAAGAAGTACCTGCCGAAAAAACTCCGCAAACGATGTTAACATCGGCAATGCCATAAAAATCAATGGTAGTGATTTGTCATTGAGTGAGGATATATTTTCTAGAGATACGACCGTGTCTAAGCAAATAAAGGCATCAAAGGAATCCACTAGAAGTACCATCTTGGTTCCCTTACCATATGGGTCCGACTGTAATTATGCTCCTTGCATTTTAAATGAGTCTAAGAAGTGATTGATGGAATCGATGCTATGGGAAAACGGATTTTTTGAATAATTACTCTGACCAAATTTGAATATATTTTTTTCCTCAACGTTTTTCCGTCATTTTTATCTATCTACGATTCTCCGGAATTCCAGCGATTTCTCGTGAATTCTTTTAATAATAAACAATGTCTCCGCGAAGCGCCCACTACAATACCCAACGAAGAACCTCATCGGTACGTAATAAAATATTACTGGGTAATTATGATGGAAACGAAAATTATACAATAGCAACTTTAACGGCAAACGTGGTTAAATAAATAATTCCGATCCTACATTAATGCAATATGATAATTCTGGTTATTATTGGTGGATATTAAGTGGCTGTAGACAGACAGTCGGCCATTTTGTAGATAACATGTTAGGTAAACCTTGGCTGTAAGTAATAGCCACTCTGCTCGAGCAATGATAACTTGCAACTACACGTGAGATACTGGACTACTTCTCTAATACCCGGTTATTAAGAATTGCACGCGACCGGACTGGCCCAATAGATATTTGTTTATTTGATATCAGATCAGATGAAAAAATACTGGAAGTACCTAAGATGGCACAATACATCTCAGTGAATGTCACCCCAATATACATACGTGGAATGGTATTTCTCCACGACTATACAGGGTGTCCCAAATAAGAGTGACTAATTTTAAACATAAATGCCCAGCTTATTAATTGCTCCAAAGAGATGGGGTTTTCACTAGTTTATCAAAGAGATTTTTTTAGGCTTGGCTGGCATTTCATCTCATCAACATTTTACTAATGTTGGTCAAATTCAATTTCTTATAAAAGCATAACAATAATTAAACTGTAGTTTATATTTTTCTAAGTACCTCCTCCCGTTGTTGTAGTAGTTATTATTATTTTGTTCATGCGGATCAGTGAGAAGTAATTTTGTCATTTTTTTAAATAAATTCACCAAATGTCAGACCACACGCATCGATTCTTTGAGGTTTAAAAAAATTTTTTCACTCTACTAACTGGAATCAATTTTTCGTAATTGATTTCTCGTAGTTACGAGAATCATTTAATAGCAACTCCATCCGTTCGAAGCGTAGAGAAACGGACCAAGTATAGAAAGCCGTTGGAATTGTTAGTGAAACATTATTGGTTTTTGTGGATTACCGTCCATCAAATCGATTTTTCAAGTTAAAAATTTTAAGCGATTTTATTTTTAAATAAATTCGTCAAGATATTTTAATCACAAAAAGTTGATTCTATCTCATTCCTTAATTTTAAAATAAAATCAAATATTTTGTGAGAAAATTGAAAAGAATGTAATTATAATGAATAACTTTACCGATCTGATCTGATATTAATTAGTTACCTATCTTCCCATTTTATTTTGATTGCTTTCTTATAGTGTATTCATAAAAAAGAGAGAGTAATAAAACGATCAAAAAACCCATTTTTTCAATCAAAGTCTGGAAGAAAACCAATAAAATTTGATGAGGATGAAAAAAATGCATCAAGGCAGTTAGTTCATTCCTTTTATTTTTGAAAGGAAATTCCCACTGTTGATAAAGTTTATGCTTGGGTTTCCAAATATTGGAAGAACGAAATTTTGGAAAACTTCAAGAGAAATTAATTTTTCTTGGGAAAAACATAACAGAAAGGCGGTTTTAATAAAAAGTGACGAAATAGTTTGCTGAAGAAGAAAACATTTAAGGCAATTTCGAAGTGGGGCAAAAATATATATTTTCTTGATGAAACTTGGGCAAACACTGGCAAGACAAAAATTTGAAAAGTGCCCGACAGGCATTCATAGAAGGTTGGTCGACAGGGATGAAGCCGCCGTCAGGAAAGGGAAAACGTTTGATAATTGTCCATATTGGCAATGAAAAAGGGTTTGTAAAAGGAGGTCTTTTGGCCTTTCCGTAAAACCATACTGGCGATTATCACGAGGACATGAATGGCGATACATTTGAAGAATATTTTCAGCAAATGTTAGACCTAATACCTCCTGGTTCAGTAATAGTAATGGACAACGCCAGTTACCATTCCAGAAACCTTGAAAAAGTACCAACCACATCATGGAGAAAAGCTGATATTTGTAAGTGGCTTACAGAAAAAAAACATAAATTTGGAGGCAGATATGGTAAAAAAAGAACTACTATCAATGGTAAATACCCACAAAGAAAAATTCAATAAGAAAGTTGTCGATGACATGGTTGGAAAACGAAACATAACAGTATTAAGACTGCCGCCTTACCATTGTGAACTTAATCCAATAGAATTAATATGGGCTCAAATGATTAGGATATGTATCAAGGAATAATACTACCTATAAATTAAAGGATGTGGAGGTGCCTTTTCAAGAATCAGTTAAAAAAATAACTCCAGAGATAATTGGCATAAATGTGTACAACATGTTTTAAAAGTAGAAGAAAAAATGTGGAAACTTGATTGTTTAATCCAAAGGTAAAATAATATTTGAGACTAATTTTTTAATTTATTTGCCTATTCGATTATTTATTTGTGTTTCGGAAGATATTTTTCCGAATACTTCTGTGTAACGCTACTGTCACCATATTTTAATTCAGCAAAATCCTTTTTCCATTGTTTGTAGTTTAGGAGGAGCGATGCGGGGTGTGTAGGTTGTAAGTGATGGAAATACGGGATTATAAAATTTAGATTTTATCACATACATGAAGGATTTGATTAATCTTCTAATTATACAGAGTATAGTTGATAAAACAGAGTAAGATTTCTTAAATAGAAAAAGAAACTGTAAAAATTCAGTCTTTCTCGTTATTTACCAATCAGTTGGTAGAAAAAATACACAATCAGTTACAACACGTCGTACGTCGAAATTAAAAAATTCCACAGTCCCGAGAGACTGTATTCCGGCGGTGAAAAAGGATGTTGTCACGTCAAGCAAAACAAATCAGAACTGGGCTTCGAAATCCAAAAATAATCGGGACCTCAACTCTCGTAATAAGACCCGTTGAATTGCAATGACCATAAAAGAATTTTATATCGCTTAAATGACACAAGTTTTTGTAGGATGTCCGCCGCGCGCATCCCCAGGCATGCAAAAGTGTGTTGTGAATTTTAAATCGCACACACGACTAATGGACCTTTAGGACAGGTACGGTCGAGTTGGATTTTAAGAATTTTTAAATAAATCCATACAATTATGTAAAATATGAACTAAGGCAAAAAAAAACATTATAAGCAAAAGAAAATATCACAAAAGAGACAGTTTTCATTTATTTTCATATTATTAATGGGAATATCCATTTGCATCACAGAAAAAGTGAGTGAGTGGGTTGATGAGAGATCCAAATTATTTTTTTGAAATTTCTTTCCCTCGAGTCTGTCTTACAAACTTTCCGATAATACTTGCAGCCGTAATAACACTTTACTCGGACAGTCCAGTACCTTTGTCACCAGCACCAGTATGCTATTTCTGCAGCATCTTCTCTGAATACGTCACTATTTCCTTGCTGCACAATCTGCATGTAATGTCTCCGTTGTTTAGTTTCAATTTGTCCAAGTGTTGACAGAGTATACGTGACTGTTGACAGATGACATGTGACAGTTGACATCAAACACGTATCCCATTCATTCATTCGATTGGGTTGTGCTCAATAGCCGAGGCACTTAAACTGAATCTTATCTGAATATTATCTACTTCCATTCCAGAAGCTTTGTGTCTTTTATGTAGGCCACTAGTTTGACTGGAGGGATTTTCAGTAATTGTAATGGTTGTATTATTTCCTCTCTCCAAAGTGCTTCCGTCTGGGTCCATGTAAGTTCTCGCAGAAGCAGAGTGTGTGAGTAGGTGTTTCATCATAGAGTTGACATTTCCTGCATATAGGTTCACTAACTTTGCTCATTTTGTGCAGATGTTTCTTCAGGGTGCAGTGTCCAGTTACCAAGTTTTCAAATGTCTCTTACTCAGTTTCAATAGCCTGGTCGAGAGTTTCTTGTCTACCTTATTCAGTAAACTCTTTGTGTGGAGGTGCCCTTGAGTCGACCTCCATTTGGGCCCTTGAGTCGACCTCCATTTGGGTTGGTGTTCCCTATCTAGCCAGTTTCCGATTTCCCCTCTGATGCAATCTTTTGTGATCCACAAAAGGTTCCGGACCTATGAAGTCTCCTTTAGAGCCTTCTTTAGCTAACTGTTCAGCCATTTCATCTTCATAGAATGTTGACATCTGACACTACAAAATGCTTGGAGCAGATACGTGTAAAAGTTATGGAACAAAAATGTTTTTGAAGAACTGTGACAAAGATTCCTCAAAATCCCAAATAAGTATAGGTAGGTAAGGACATAATATTAAGAAAAAAAGGTGAAACTACACTTAGAATTGCTTACCCAACCATTTTATTTTCCATATTTATCCTCTAGTGAATTTAACCTGTTTGTAAATCTTAAAAAATTGCATGTAATGAAAATCAAAGCACCACTCAGTCATCCTATCAACACTTCTTGAGTAACATTTTTACTGTTTTGTTATTTTAAACAATGTACAGGTTAATTTTCAAATTATACGCTACTAGAAAATGGAACGTTATAATAATATAACAATATTTAACTTTTTGCTAACACGCACAGCTAAGAAGATAAAATCAAATGAAAAAATTTAGCAATTAAATAAATTTACACGTTTCTTTGACTGTAACATGTCCAACACGTAATACTGGAAATGTAAAGTGGCAAAAACTGTGAAGAAACTTGTACAGAGTGGCGCAAGCAAAAAATTACAAACAGTCAAATAATTAAAACTAAAAACTTAATCCTTGAATGTCAAGTTTTATTTTTAAACTATTTTCAGCAAAGGAAGACGTAAAAAATGTCATACTTGTAAAAAAATAATAATATGAGGTTATGATTTACATTAACGATTCTTTTGGTCGTTTGGTTAGAATCTTGGAGACTGTAAAAGGAGAACGAAGTTCATGTTTTCAAATGTTTTGGCAGAGCAAGAGATACCAAACATCTAACGGTAGAACAATGACAGCCAATCATAAGCTTTTATACGCGTTGAGTTAATAAGTTTTATTGGTTGGCTAGCTAGGTCAGGACATAATATTTGTGTCGTCATAATTTTCTGAATACTGTTAATTATTATAACTAGTGATGAGCAAAATCTGTCTTGGTCTTGGCCAAGATCATACATACACTAGCAAGACCAAAACCAAGACATTTTCCAAAACAACGTAAGAACTAAGTAACAAACTATTTTAATAAGACCAAGACTACTATTATATGAGCAAGACCAAGAACGGACAAGCATTACCGAGACTGTTACCAAGTAAGGTATTGGTCTTGGATCTTGCTTTGCTCATCACTAATTATAACAGGTTCACTATTCGACTATTTGATAAATATTATTTTATAATAAATAAATTTATTATATCCCCTTTGTATTTTACAATCGTTGCGCTGGTGTGTGTACAGACCAGTGCCGTCAGCAGCCTCAAGCCAGATAGCTACTTGGAAATTTCAAACAGAACAAAAAGAACATAATTATCCTTTCATAATCCTTTAGTATTCATTACTTTTAACCCGAAGACATTGTAAATTCCTTCAATTTATATTATTAACTTCTTCGAGAGGCTTAACAGTTATTTATGTACAGGGTGTTTTCCAGTAATTTTATCTTCAGGTGCAAATGTTTTCTTATTCTAATAACAGCTTTGAAGAGACCATGTTTTAGATCATTCAAAGATCTTGTTGTACAATATAGAAGTTGTGAAACTGAAGCTAAAAGCAGGAGTTCAAAGCTCTTGGTACTTCTTTATAACCATTTAAAATTGTTGGCTATTGGAGTTTTGTAAAATTGGTGTTTCCAATTGATGTTTGATATATTTTAAAAAATATTTGTTTGTTACTGGTAATGGACAAAAACGTTTTCTTCTACTTAATTTATAACAGTCTAAGAAACTATACTGTATTTCTTTTTCCGCAGGAGCAAAGTGCCTCATTATTTATTCAAAAGTACTAGAAATATAGGGTGAGTCTTTCCTTTTTTCTATGTGGAATAAAATGATAAAACAGGTTGGTTTTACCAAAAATTAAATCGACACGTCCTGTACACGGAACAATACAACAATCGGAAGGGTCTCTCTCCGTCGGCTCTTCCGATCTATTTCAGACAGAAATTTTAATGACGCATCAAATTTGTGATCCTAAAATCAGAGCCGGCCTTAATAGATTTAATAGGTATGGTTTCAGATCTTGAAACGCGCTATGTGCTTGTAGGATTTTATCAAGGTTATTTTCGAAGTTATGAGTGCAAGCAAATCGGATTTTAACATGCGGCATAAAGGACAGTGAAAGCAACTTATTTTAATATATCGCAAATTTTCAAACAGCAAATTAACATTATGAAAAATTTTTCAGACTGCACGTTAAATATTTGTTTTTGATTGTTTATTTCATTATTTATAAATACGATCAATTTATATTTTCAGTTTTTTTGATAGTGCTACCTACGAAAAAAACTGCAATTGAACTTTCTGCTATTAAAATTACAATTTTTTGCAGAACAAAACATTATGTCTATCAACTTACACACTATTAAACAATTATAGTAAAATGATAATGATGAAATAAGAGAAAACAATGAAAAATAAACAACTAACAATCTTACAAACAGTAATAATGGCGGATATCTGGCAACAGCTTCCTAACGGCATGAATACAAATAACAATCTAGCAACCTCGAAATGTGATCCTATTTTCGACAGGCTGTCACTGCGCACAGAAGGTGCGTGTACTTATTGTTCTATGGCAAGAGACCCTTCCGATTGCTTTATATTCCGTGTCCTGTATCGCCTCAAATACAATAGGGTCGTCAATTTTACAACAATGGATAGGGATTCAATAATATGATAAGACGGTGGCCAGTGTCGTGCAGTCAGTAACGGATTATAGCAGGAATTTTGGCCCAATTGAATGGTCTCCGTAAAATCGGCTCTTAATACTGTAATAATTACTTACTAATGATATGATACTTGCCCAAATTTTGCACTATTGAATAAACCCGACAAATAAAACCGTTCAGGTCTTTACCAAAAAATGTAACGCCAATGGTTTATTGCCGATTTATGGATGTCGATCCTTTCTTGTGCTCCTATGCAATGGGAAATAGAGTATAGTAACTCCTTTAGACTTATTTCCCTGAGGAATTTTAGGATATCAGCCAACTTCAACTTTCTTCTTCCATTCCACATAATCTTCATTCTCCTTCATCCACTATTTTGTGCGTTTTCAGGTCCTAGTCAGGCGACAATGTCCTCTTATGACACTTATTAAACCTCAGTGCAGTTTTACTCTGACTTAACCATTCATTTGTTCTCAACTAGAACCCAGAATTGTCTTACTACTACTACTAATTTAGTCTGGCGAACCTTGGCCAAGACAAACTCAAGCCAAGGTTCCGGCACTGAGGCCACGGGCGGGCCCATTGTGCCATTCCCGCTACTTATGCATCTATGAAGCCGAGTCCCTCGATGAAGGACTCAATCCTCTTCAGTGAATGCCTGCGTAGTACAGCCCAATGTGGACATACGAGGAGAACATGGCCGACGTTTCGTCAGCCATGCCGCAACCCCTGCATAGAGGGCTTTCCTCTAAACCTAGATTACAGAGACAGCAGTGCCCTGTTAGGAGTCCTGCTTTTTTTTTAACCTACTCCTTGGTAGTTCTAGAGCAGCTCTAGCATGTCCATCCCCTCAATAGGAACTTGGACTGCCTGAGAGCCTGTAGAGCCCTCCAGTGAGCAAGGTGCTGGTTTCTCAACCAGTTCCTCGTCTCCTTACGGATTGTTTGCTTCAGAATTGTCTTTGATTGTCTAAGCTCTAGCCTAGTTCATTGAGGTTCCCTATGCATTCCCAAATCAACCTTCTTTTCTTATTTCAGTATCGTGGAATAAAATAAGAGTGCTCTAAACCATTTATTGTTATATGAAACTGAAAAACCATCGAGTAGCGAGTGTACACCCTTACAAAGTAACCCATACGATATCATTTAATTTTTTTTGTTTAAGCGATGTCGTGACAAGACTTATTTATATTTCATCATCTGTTTGTGTTTCATGGAAAAACGAACAATGCCATCGATGTCCCAACATATGTTTACGTGCACCTCGGTATAAAGGAAAATTATAGGACATTGGCGATATATTGTGTATTGCAAACTTGGTTGAATAAATACTCGCGGCCTTTAGTCTATATAAGCTCATTCAGGATGAAAAAACAAATATTAAGGAATTTACGAGTGTGGACAAAATATAGTTTTCATCTTAATAAATTCCGCACAAAAAGTATCGCATAGTCAGATTTCAATGTCTTTGAGTTGAAAAACTTGTGGATGTACATTCTTCAACAGATTTCATTTCAAAAAACCTTTTAATTGTAGATAAACATACACCCAGTTGCTCAGTTGCATGTTTTGGGTACCTTTCCAAAATCTTCAATTGGTTTGTTATCTCTCTCCTTGCGCTGGATAAAAATTATAACATTTACAACGACTTCCTCACTTTGGTTTGTTAAAAAAATTGCCTTTTAAATTAAAATTAAAAGCCATTATTAATAATTATTGACTTAATATTGACTATACTTTGACTGATTGTACTCTGCGATCTTTACTCGTCGATCTTTCACTTGCTCATGACTTTGATTAAACCCATAAAAACTGTACTTTTCCTAGATAAGATCAAACACTATTTATGATTTGCAATATAACAACATAATATCTGCATTATATTGTTTAGTTCCGCAACAAAACGGATAATTAGAATGTTTATTAACCTTGCTTAACAATCAACAAGCGTGAAGTGTCCTATACAGTAGGTATAACAAATTTTGGCAAAATTTCAAAACTTAAAAGACGGTAGCTTAATGTATGTATTTTGGGGTAACATGCACTGAGACCTAAAAGATCCATTGTGCCTCCTTACTTCTACTTAGTTTCTGAGGAGAGTCTCAGAGACTAGTAGCTCCTTTAGTCCTATTTCCCAGAGGAATTTTAGGATATCTGCAGACTTCAACTTAGGTAACTGTCGCTCGTCTATCCAGTAGTCTCCTGAATTTCTGTTTGTGGATGGAGGTTTCTTCTTCCATTCCACCAAATCTACAATCTTCCTCTTCCACTATTTTGAGCTTTTTAAATGCGCATTCAGGCGACAATGTTCCGTTAGGATTCCTGTTAAAACTCTGCAGTTTTACTTTGACTTATGCATTTATTTTATCTCAACAGGATGTAGTCACCCAGAAGAATCTTAGATTGCCTAAGCCCTACTAGATCTTTTCAATGGTCAGATCTTCTCTTTTCCTCGGCTTCACCTATTTCTTCCAATATTACATTGCAGCTGATTCCGCAAAAGGGTGGTTCCGGCCCCCAAAAGGGTATTTCAGTCTCCCTCTTCGCAAGTCCATCTGCTATTTCGTTTCCTTCTATTCCAGTGTATCGTGGAATCCACAAGATTATCTTTGTTCAATAGATTCGGTTTTTGTTTGGTTCATAGGTTAGGATAGGTTTATGGTGAGTGGGTCTATAAGGCCCTCCACTGCGACTCGCACACCTATTCAGATTTCACCAAACAAATTCAGCTTCTTAACAAAGCCGATTAGCTTATTTGGTGAATGATTTTTCAGGTCCGAGGGCGAGAGAGCATCCCTGCCAAACATCAGATACCTGATTCGAGCCGCGGCGGGGCAGGCACAAATTATATGCTCTGCTGTTTCATCATCTTCCAGACAAAGACGGCAGGTCGGATCTTCCGACAGTCCAAGTTTTAGCATATGATTATTCAGATGACAGTGGCCTGTTAAAAGGCCTGTTAGACAGCGTAGGTCATGCCTGCTAAAAGTTTAACATTTGTTTGGGGACATTCTTCGAAGGATGTATGAAAGCCTTTGAATGAACCAATTATGCCAGAAGTCTAATGCTCTTCTTGCCGTCCAGGTATTCAGTGTTTGTTTGGCAAAACTTATTGCGAAGCCAATTGTAGGTTCTGGTCCGATAGAAACACGTGCGGCACCCTCCCTTGGTACATACGCACATAACTAACAAATATTGAAAGGAAAAGAGGCGGGGTTTCTTACAATAGTTCTGAATCCAGCTGTCCAGCTAAATACTTGATATTTATTGAAGTAAATTTATAGAAACTTTTTGTTGTTGGACCGTTTCTCATTGCATGTATCTGTATACAGACTAACTAGAGACGAAAAATCCTTCTGCTTGTTTTTTAGAAACCAGAAATCCTGGAACAGGATGGTGTGATGAAAATTGATACGGAATTCTGTAACAAGAGGGAATGGGATCCCAACAATGCGCAATACAAAATGGTAGGTTTACGGCCTAGGAACCAAACTCCCTCAAAGCTTGGAAAAAACGCAAATTATTTTTCAAATGGAAATTCACGTCCTAATAAACTGTGTCTGGACGTATTTACTTATATGGTTGCAGATAAATTTTTCCACTATTCCTCTAAAAATACGTTTTATGTACCTACTGAAAGTACAGTTCTTGTAACGGTCTTTCAAAAATAACCATTTAAATTGAATTGCTTTCTCAATTTTATTGCTATGCACCTAGAAAATTAACGAAGGTTGCCTTGTTTTCAGTTAATTATTAATAACTATGTTTAGTATCTCGTTAAACTGAATTAATAACTAATTATGCAATATTTCTTCTTAAATAGTACGTGTGGATAAAATGTATACTTAAATGTAACAGCTATCACTAAAATCTTACAAAATGTTGATTGGAGTTGCTAAATGTTTACTGAATCTGAACTGTCTAATCAGGGGTCGGCAACCTACGGTACGCGTGCCAAACTTGGCATGCCTGGCAGTTTAAAATGGCACGCATAAAGTTGTGAAGTTTGGTTCATAATATTTTAAAATAAATTCAAAATAATCTACGAAACTGTACACAAGCTGGCAACGTAGCTCGACCAAAGAGAGGGACTGAAACACCCTTTTTGTCTTGTTGCTTAGCAATAAAGAATCTTAGGACACTGCTAGATAGAAGAGAGACACTTAAATTAAGAACAGCAGTTATCCTTAACCTTCGGGAAATAGGTCTGGAGGAGCTACTAGTCTCTTAGACTTTCCTCAGAATTCAAGTAAAGTGAAGGGATCACAATTGGTACTTTAAGTCTCAAGCTGCGTCCTCACCGAGTCGATACTGTCGATCGACAGTGTCGACTTGTTGTGTATGTTGCAATCGACAAAATAAATCGATCGACATTTCGAATTGTCTTCATGAACAAGACAAAGTCATAGCTTTTATTGAGGCATACAAATTAAAATCAAATCTATGGGATTCCAAAACTAATAATTATAAAAACAGAAACATAAGGTACGATGCCTTTATGGAAATTGCTAATGAATCTTAGGTTAGGTTAGGTTTACGGTGAGAGGGTCTATCAGGCCCTCCACTGCGACTCGCAAGAGTCTATTGTGGCTCACACCTATTCAGATTTCACCAAACAAATTCAGCTTCTTAACAAAGCCGATTAGCTTATTTGGTGAATGATTTTTCAGGTCCGAGGCACAAATTATATGCTCTGCTGTTTCATCTTCTTCCAGACAAAGACGGCAGGTCGGATCTTCCGACAGTCCAAGTTTTAGCATATGATGATTCAGATGACAGTGGCCTGTTAAAAGGCCTGTTAGACAGCGTAGGTCATGCCTGCTATAGTCTAACATTTGTTTGGAGACATTCTTCGAAGGATGTATGAAAGCCTTTGAATGAACCAATCCTGGTAAATTATGCCAGAAGTCCAATGCTCTTCTTGCCGTCCAGGTATTCAGTGTTTGTTTGGCAAAACATCTTGAATCTTCGTCAGACATGTTACTTAGTCTGATCGACATCATTTCTGCCAACTCTGGTGTGGACGGATGCAGTTTTGTCGACAGAGTCGATCGACAGTGTCGACTCGATGAGGACGCAGCTTCAGATAATGTCACTCCGATACACAAATATTAGAATACCGACTTCTGACTGAAATCATTATTGTTACCACTTGTAAACGGAAACATGCATTTAGAATTTCCCCCGACATAATTCGAATAATTGGATAATTTCATAATTCTCGTGAATTATTCCTTTATCTGTATCTTTTGCATGCTTATAATCGACACTCATGCAAATGAATAATATCAGCAGTGTTACATCTGATAAAAATTGAAAAATATCGTTGGCTTTCTAAGAATTTCGTTTTAATATATCTTTTATGTGAAAACTCAACCTCAAACGTAACAAAATTTCATCAAAAAATAGTGTTAATAAATCGTTTAAATTATTATTATTACTTTAACAGTGAAATTGTATAACTTCCGACAACAAAAACGACATTTTTTATTAAAATTTTTCATACCTACGACACTGCTCGTCGGATTGCATGCCAACGTATCACACACACGCAACAAAGTTGGCTGGGCACACACAGATTGGACAATTCCTTTTAATGTAACTTAATTTGGTTCCATGTGACCGTAGATACTTTCAAATATTTTAATTCGAATCACTAAACGCAACGAAGAGCACAATGGCCGCTGGAATTATTTTCATGGGTAGCTACGATGGTATTTTTATACTATTATCTCGTAATTTTGGTAAAGTTGGGAGATAGAGTAGGTAATTTTTGTATTATTATTTTATTGTACGACATTCAAACATTTCACTTCAAATAAATATAGCGAGTTGCAATGAGTGACCTTAAAACGCAGAGGCTTCAGTAAAGCAGATGCACTGGATAAAGCCTCTACTTAATCGAGGACAGCTTCATCTACAGCTAAAGATATGCCATAATCATGTAAAGGAAAGTTGGAACAATTCAAAATCACTCAACATTTGAATATCGAATTGAAACTTCTTTAATTTTAGTTTCTTATTCCATACCACTCACTACATTCTTCTTGCTCCAATATTTTGAGCTTAACCAGGAGCCCACATATTAACATTCTTAGTGCAGTTTTGATGGTCTAAACTCCACTAGATCTGTCTAATGGTCAGATCTTCTCCTCTTTGCGGTGTTCCGGCCCCCAAGAGAACGTTTCGGTCCCTCTCTTTCTCTGCTATTTCATTTCCTTCCATTCCTATCATGGAATCCACAGTAAGGTGACGATGCTATTCCCGCATAGTTCATTGAGTTTCCCTAGACTTTCCAATTCCATTTAAGAACTGTCTACGCAAAAATTCAGTCCTATATTTTCCCGCTCTATCATGTCCTTACATGTCAATTATGGAGCCATTGCGTGGAGTAGTAGAACTAGCCTCTTAAATTCAAAGACTAGCCTGTATATGCATAACAGGAGGAATGAGTACATGCCCAACGGCAGCAATGGAAGGGATTCTCAACCTCACACCATTACATATGGTGGTGGCGAGTGTTGCAGAAAGAACAAGATACAGACTAAGTAGAGAGGGAATCATTGAAAAGAAAACCACCTCTTCACTTCTTAGAAATCAGACATTCTGGGACATGCCACAAGATGGTATGATTAAAAAGTATAACTTTTCAAAGAAATTCGTTACGGAATTAAGCAACAAGAAGGAACGGGATCCAAATACCATTACCAGACTTGAAAAGAATGCCATTCAATGGTACACAGACGGCTCAAAAGCAATAGAAGGAACTGGGATAGGAGTGTACGGGCCCGGAACCAAACACTCTGAAAGCTTGGGAAAAACCCCAAGTATCTTTCAAGCGGAAATTCACGCAATAAGAAGGTGTGCCCAGTTCAATATTGATAAAGGATATAGAAGGCAGAGGATTATCATAATGTCTGATAGTCAAGCAGCCATTAGAGCGCTGAGTTCTTGTGTAATCAGATCCAAAATGGTGTGGGAATGCCTAGGCAAACTTAATAAACTAGGCGAGAGCAATATAGTCAATTTACTGTGGATTTCAGGACACACTGGAATAGAAGGAAATGAAATAGCAGATGAACTAGCGAAGAGGGGGACTGAAATACCATTTCGGGGGCCGGAACCCTTTTGCGGAATCAGCTCCAATGTAGTATTGGAAGAAATAGGTAATGCCGAAGAGAAGAGAAGATCTGACCATTGGAAAGATCTAGATGGGCTTAGGCAATCTAAGATTCTTCTGGGTCACTACAACCTGTTGAGATCGAATGAATGCATAAGTCAAAGTAAAACTGCACTAAGAGTTTCGACAGGAATCTTAACGAGACATTGTCGCCTGAATGGGCACCTTAAAAAGCTCAAAATAGTGGAGGAAAAAGATTGTAGGTTTTGTGGAATGGAAGAAGAATCCGCCATCCACATACTTGCGATACAGCAATTCAGAATCCTAGGGCACAGCACCTGGGAGACTACTGGATAGAAGAGGGACAGTTACCTAAGTTGAAGCCTGCAGATATCCTAAAATTCCTCTGGGAAATAGGACTAAAGGAGCTACTAGTCTCTGAGACTTTCCTCGGGAACTAAGTAGAAGTAAGGGGGCACAATAGATCTTTTAGGTCTCAGTGAATGTTACCCCAAAATACATACATACATGTCAATTTTGACTCCTTCATTTGCAGTGCCTTTGCCTTTTCTCCTAAAGGATATTTCCATCGTTTTATTAGTATTCCTTTCTTCATAGACTATATTGGGATGCAGTCAGTTACCGTCGTAATCTTTTTTGTTGATATTTATATCATTGTACCTTTATACATCCTTTTATCCTCCAAGTACTTCCTCATTCGTTCGATTGAGTTGTGCTCAACAGCCCAGGCACTGGAACTGAATCTTTGTACCATTTCCCATGTTATCTACTTCCATTCCAGAAGCTTTGTGTCTTCTATGTAGGCCACTAGTTTGACTGGAGGGATTTTCAGTAGTTGCAATGGTTGTATTATTTCCTCTCCAAAGTGCTTCCGTCTGAGTCCATGTAAGTTGTCGCAGAAGCAGAGTATGTGAGTAGGTGTTTCATTATAGAGTACACATTTCCTGCACGTTCACTAACTTTGTCCATTTTGTGCAGAGGTTTCCTCAGCGTGCAGTATTCAGTCTCTTACTCAGTTTCAATAGCCTGATTGAGAGTTCCTTGTCTACCTTGTTACTTCCTCTGTTTATTAATTTTTTTTCATCTTACTTCTCCATCCGTGTAATATTTGGTCCAAAATTTTTCATATATTCCTCTCCCTTTTCACTCTTTGATTATACAATGAGCATGCGTTAATGATGACTTTCTTACGTTTCAAATGTCACTTTACGTTCTTTTGATCAATGTGAGTCGATCAGTAAACGAAGCATATTCAAAATAATGTTTTTCTCTTTCTAATGACAGTAAATTCTAACAGCTGAACAAAAGAGCTGCCAAATGTCAAACAATTACAAATCCTTCTCATCTACTTTTTGATTTCCATGATTATTTATCTTACGGATGTTTATTCTCCGTCACTTTTTATATATAAACTGGTTAAGTTAAAACTCGATTTGATTATGAGGCTGTGTGAAAGATCAGTGACCGATAATGTTTGCCACTGTCAAAATCATCAAGCACGTCATTTAACAATAACCCTCAAGACACAATGAATAACTATAATGAGCAGTAATTTCCTCGATACATAATTTCAAGTCAAAATGGCGAATTTCATGCATCATGAAACAGTATTATCGATGGCATACAATTGAGTACAAGCCCACATATTTAATACTTCTGCTCGAACAAGAAATTTTTGTGATGTCAATTTTGATAGACATCTGTAAATATTATCTCATGTTATACAATCTCCGTCAGTTTTATACAATCTCCGTCAGTTTAAATTACTTATAATAAACCTCGATTTACTAATATATTCTTCACAGGTCATCGTGTTCGTTTAGAGATTAAATGAAGGTACAACTTTTCAGAAGGTGGGAAATTATTTGTCGCGGCACTAAAACAAATTTATATATATATATAGGAATATTGGGGAAGCGGCAAAAATTGTAAAAAGAGTACTCTTTACACTATTTTCCAAGCTTTCGGAACATCTTTATTTCCATTTTCAAGGATTCCATTTCAAGATTGTATTACAATAAGTGGTTTTAAATGGTACATACATATAACAATAATTTTGATTTTAATTTAAAAAAAAAAAAAATGTTAATATTTCGCGCTGGAGGAAGGTAGAGAAAAATAAAAAACACCACCGTGTAGGGGAAGTGTTTTTCAATAAAAAAGGCATTGCATTTTTTTCGACCGAGCAATAGTTTGTCCGGAAAAAATTCGGTAAACTAAGTATGTATTCCGCATCCGCGCGACAGATAACCTATTTTCTGAAGCGCGGCGGAGTACATTATAAACTATTGTACAGTTATAATGTAATATATAAATACTTGTGATAGGGCGTTTTGAAGAGGGAAGTGTCAGCTTTAAGATGGCATTTTCTAAGATCAAGAATATATATAATCACAAAATTAATTAATTTACATACATTTTTGGATTCAATGATTTTTTGTATTACAAGCGAAAATAGCAATTTTTTTAGATTCGGGTAGGAACTTTCTTTATTTTTTCAAAATAAAATTTGATACTCCTGTAATATAAAGATGAATATTTAACGAACAGAATGTATCTAGTGAAAGGGTATAAAAGTATCCAGGTATAAAGAATTTTATAAATGAAAACAGGTATAATAATGCACAAGATGCAGATGATTAATTTATAATTTTAAGATATAATTTTTTGCATACCTTTCTTCAAAAAATTAATTTATTACCTTTTATTTATTATTTACAACCCTGACTCTTACCAAAAATATATTTTTTTCGCGATTCAGAAAGTAGGAGTCGCGCGGATGCGGAACACATACTTAGTTTACCGAATTTTTATCGCAAAACACGGTGGTGTTTTTTATTTTTCTCTACCTTCCTCCCAGCGCGAAATATTAAAGAATTTCGAAAAAAAAATTATTTTTTTTTAATTTGGGAAATCAATAGACTGGTAAACTTTTTTGCTAATTACTTGTACTTTTGGTCTAAGATTTCCCCTACCGACTGGCCTATATTACTACCTACTAATGTATTCCATGTTTGTCTTGGTCTTCCTTTTTTCCTTTTTATTTGTATTTTTGCCTTATATGTCTATTGTTATCCATTCTCTGAATATGTCCCCACCAGCTAAGTTGTCTTTGTTCTATAAATTTTAATACTGGTTGGACACCTAATTCATCTCTTATTTTTGTGTTTCTAATTCTGTCCTTTCTTGTTGCTCTTCTCAGGTATTTCATTTCTGCTGCCTGTATTCTGTTTTTTTGCTTACTTGTAAGAGTCCAAGATTCGCACCCATAAGTTAGCACTGGTCTATATATTGTGTTATACACTTTTACTTTTGTTTCTTTGGTGATTTTTTTTGTTTATAAATTTTTGGTTCATGGCATAGTATAGCTTAATTGTTTTCTCTATTCACTCTCTATTCATTTATCTCTGCATCTTGTTTTCCTGTTTCGTCAAAAGTTATTCCTAAGTATTTGAATTCTTTTACTTGTTCTATTTGTACATTATCTATTTTAATTTCTGTGTTGATCTTCTGATTTCCTATTACAAGTATTTTGGTTGATTTTCATGCCTCCATCTTCCATAACATCTTTCCATATATTCAGGTTTTCTTGTAATCGGTTTTCGCTTCCTGCCATTATCACCACATCATCTACAAAAATTCCTTCGGCTATCTCTACTCTTTCTAAATTTTTATACCCAACGAACATTTTCTTCACCTTCTGTTCGCTTCTTTAAGAAAAATAAAAGCCACTTATTTGTTCAATCAGTAGTTGTTGTTAGTGCAAAAGATGCAAATTCGCAACAAACGAAAGTTCTCATTATAGGTCCGCTTAGACCAGCCCCAGCACTATAGTTTGTTTTGGAACCATTGGTGAACTAGATGATGTCTCCAGGATTACCTGGATTTTTGACAGGGGAAAAGTATTCGTTAAAACACTGCGAATCGAACACAGTTAGTGAAAGAAATCTAGTAATAGAGCTTCATTCATTCATTCGATTGGTTTGTGCTCCACAGCTCAGGCACTGGAACTGAATCTTTGTACCATTTCCCATGTTATGTACTTCCATTCCAGAAGCTTTGTGTCTTCTATGTAGGTCACTAATTTGACTGGAGGGATTTTCAGTAGTTGTAATGGTTGTATTATTTCCTCTCCAACGTGCTTCTCTGAGTCTATGTAAGTTGTCGTAGAAGCAAAGTAGGTGTTTCATCATAGAGTTCACATTTCGTGCACATAGGTTCACTAACTTTGCCCATTTTGTGCAGATGTTTCCTCAAGGTGCAGTGTCCAGTCCCCAGGTCGGTAGCTTCATGTTAGAACTGCCAATCTACAGTTACAGTGAAGCATATAGAGGCAGGCGGTTCTACTTAAAGCTTAAACCCAACATCAGAGATATCTTGAACTGTCCTGACCAAATCTTGGTACTCCAATTTTTCAAAGAATCGCTATTTAGTATATAAACAGTTGGATAAATTGCTCAGGTGTCAATAGCTAGAGAGCTACGTTAAATTTAAATATAAATAATAATAACTGCAGTGGTAGATAGCACTACAGCGGCGCTGTAATCTAATCACCAATATAAGACTGAAATTAAAATTCCCGTTCTCGCACACCTACTATTACCTACCAATATTATTCATCTCTGTTGCTCTCGGTTATATGCCACAATCTCCCGTTTCCATCATCAAACAAGGCAAACAGAGAATTCAACTATTGCTAAACCAATTACTTGGTGATATATCACAATATAACACTAAGAAAATTACCACGTGAATGGCGTAATAGGCAGTTGCAGTGCTGCCATTTCAGTTATTTAAAACGGAAATTATTATGTTGTTTAGATCAGTAGCAAAATGTCGGCATTGAATGCAGATTTCTACGCTACCGTATTGAAATTGTAGCATTTGTACCGTGTCGGTGATAGCGTAGGGAATTCGTTGACCCCCTCAAGGGATTCACATGCC
The DNA here is from genome assembly GCA_949126875.1 of Lochmaea capreae. NCBI lineage: Eukaryota > Metazoa > Arthropoda > Insecta > Coleoptera > Chrysomelidae > Lochmaea > Lochmaea capreae. The sequence goes on along the minus strand of OX421406.1, from coordinate 7,648,190 downwards.
ATATCTCTAAATCGCTATTTATACTGCAAGTTATAATATTCTGCGAGGTTATAAATTAAATTCGAAACATTCTATCAGTAATTATCGAGAAATTCCAATCTTTAGTTAAGTATAGTAGAACAATGTCGAGGTTATATATGTATTGATGGTTTTTTAACTTCAAAACTTTCCGGATGGATGAAATTTAATTAGGAAGACCACAAGGTTCAGTTTTAGTGCCGTTCTTTATTCTGTGTTTCATTAATGGTGAACAAGATTTGTAGATGGTCGCGTTCATCCCAACAAACTTGATCAAACAGCGATTTTTAGAGGAAAAACCTTGTATAAACGTCACTTTCGATTACAATCCAGTTTAATAGTTTCTGCTGGTGTCCATTCACTTTTAAGATACTTTCTTTCTTTCTCTTATCCTTATGCCTTTTCACCCGTCGGATTGAAGTTCTTCCTGAACCCATTTTTTCCATTATTTTCTGTCCCTGGCCAATGCCTTCATCTCTCCCAAAGTTTTTCCTTTGTTCTTTCCAATTTCTTCGATATGGACTATCCATTTCCTCCTGGGTCTTCCTCTTTGTCTTTTTCTTGATATTCCTATTTCCAAAACTTTTCTCGCAATTCTATCTTGTTTCATTCTCACTAGGTGGCCAAACCCCTTTTAAGATACAAATGTCTAGATTATCTTCAAGCCAAAAAATATTATGTCGTTATATTAACATAATATTTGTCATAAATGACAGTTAATGCATTGATAACTTTATTTGTCGATGGCACAAGTGTGACTTGAAATAGTTCAGATATGTTGACCTTAAAGTCTAACAAATTTAATAAAGAACATTGTAGAGCCTTTTGTACTGAAAATGAATCCATCTAACATTCCACTGTTTAATTAAACACCTTGTATATTAATTGATGGCAATTAAAGTCGATGCGAACAAACAACGAATAACGGTATCGGACGTTTCGGATGCTTCAGATAACAAATCGAAAAATTTAAGTATGCAAAACACCTTTTATTGCTCAAATGGTAGTAAAAGATCGCTAGTGTGATCTGGTATGAAATATTACAAATAATAACAGAGGATTGACCGTATTTATTCGCCTCTTTTCATCTTCCGTTGTTTGTTCTTAGCCAGACCATGACACGGACCTTCTGATATCAATGATTATTGTAAATGCTGGCCGCGTACAGATCCGGATTTAAATAGAAATATTGTTGAATAGATGAGGCTTTTACGATGGAATAAAACCATTTAATTTGGTCAAATCTTCATTATACTAGAACTACGTTCAATATACTGGGTGTCTCATTATATTCTGACTGTTTTTAAGAGCTTATATCTTCGAAACATTTATATAAATTGCCTACTTCCGGTTTATTGTGTTTTATATTCAATAAAATTGAAGTGTTTAATCTCTCAAAATGTATACAGCACAAGAAAAATCTCAAACAATATTTTTATATGCCCAAACTCAATACTATGATCAGGCTAGAAGACGATTCCACAAATATATAGACCAAGAAGGAAGACACATCGAACATTTAGAGTGTCCTAAAACATGTTCTTATTTATTTTTTACTGTTCACTTTTAGTTACTAGCTAATAAAGTTTTTGTTTATGAAAATTCCAACTTTATATCTGAATCATTACAGTATCCCAGTTAAAGTTATCTAACTTCGCTTTCTGTGCACCGATTTCAAACTTTAAGGTACCGTTATAAAGTAAAAATATGCGTCTTCTAAGAAATTGCCGAATATACAGGGCGTCTCATTTAAAAAATTACATCTACTGTATTCTGAAAATACGTCACTTTTCTAGCGGGTAAACCGGAAATAGGCCATTTATAATAAATGTGTCACAAAAAAACTTACGGTAATTTTAAACCTAACTCTGAAAATCGCATCTTATTATCTAGAACCGTTTCAAAGATATAAGCTCTTAAAAACAGTCAGAATATAATGAGACACCCTGTATATTTGCAAATGGCCGCTTCTTTTTGACTTTTGACGTCATACCTTAATATCACGTGATTGGTTAAACGCACTTTGATTTGCTCTTTAAATGTGCTTTTATACGACCGGCCGCCGGCAAAAAATAAAATTGGCTTATGTTGAACGGCACCACCGGCAGACCCAACAGCGGCCGGTAGAGTCAACGGCAACTATGAATGGGTTAACGGATTGCAATGTTTTTAATTTAGAACGGTTACCGCAAACGGCACCGGCACCGGCAACGTCAAGTTTATAAATCGACCTTTATGAGCAAAGAAGAGAACATAAGAAAACACGGAACTATACATAGAGCAGGTTTTGTATAAGCTTTTTCTGAGATACAGTGTTTCATATGATGGCTTTAGCTTTGGGAATTGTATCTGAAAAATCTATCCTTGGATTGGTTCGTCTCTCATATCCTGCTGAGATAGCTGATCAGTGCGTCACCCTTTTCCTCCACGTACTTAGCCAGAATGTACTAATTTTATGCCAGAACTTTATATTTTACCACCTGGTACTTTTCTGGGGGGCACACGTGTTATTAACAAGTATTAGCAGCGCGGCGATTTTTATATCAGGACGGTTTTTGCCCACGAACGTGTTAACCATTTTTGTTTTTTCAAACGCAATATTTCAAATAATTATCCTTTTAACCAGATAATTTTTCCCCAATTATTTATTTAAACATAACTCACAAAAGATTTCTTTAAATTCGTCCCTGTACTCGTAGATTTTTTTTATTTATATCTGTGGAGCGAGCAACTTTTACATAAAACTGGTAATTTTAGATTATGGATATGTGAAGTGCATGGATGTTTTAAAATCCTGCCAATTCTTTGTGACACGCTATCATACGTGAGGATGGAGTTAATAGTGGCAATTCCTTAGGTGTAGTTGTTGTACATCTCAAGGATTTACATACTTCTATACATAGTAGGTAGCGAAAGCGAAATAATTTCATTGCTTTTAATTTTCTTTTCTGAATTATCGGCCATCGGAATTGTGGCGGAAATTTAACGATAATATACTCAATTATTATAAAAAAATAAGTTAAGTGTTTTCAAGGTGTTTATACATTTCTTAGAAAGACTGTAGTGTGTGAATTACTCGGTGTTTCCGATGTCCGTCCGGCGGTCAGGGTAAAACGCAGGTACGTCCGAGGTCCGTCCCGCGGTTAAAAGGGTCAAGACATTTGTCCGAAGTCCGTCCCGTGGATCCGTATGATAATTTATACTCCCGATGCAAAATCTTTGACGGTGTTGACGCGATGTCCTCCACTGCTTTTCTTTTTAAATTATTATTTTTGACGGTTGATTAAACTTTCTTCGTTTTTGAAGTGATTATGTTCATGGTTTCGTTCAATAATTTCATTTTTATCATTTAGTTTTAAATAGACTTTACACAATTTATTAACGCATGCCCAACGTGTAATGTTATTAAATAAATTTTTATAAAACTTAAAACCATCAATATTGATAAGAGTTTTACCTTTCTGACTTACCGCCGAAAGCACTAACCAATTAAAGTGGTGCGTTTTTAAGCCAAAAGTCGAACGGTATCACACGCGAAACAACGAGAAGCACTACTAGCTATTATTTAAAATATTCCTCTATTTATAGGTAAGGGTCTGTGGAAGGGTGTCGATAATACACGAATCATACTAATTATTCTAGGAATAATATTCTACCCTGCCCATTCTGCCTGTGTATCCACCTGGCCGCGGGACGGACATCGGTCGGGGATTAAAAACCCTTTTCCTAAACCCTCAATTTTCTGACCGCGGGACGGACATCGGTATTGCCCGAATTACTTGGCCTGGGTGCCGGGGCATCGAGGAGTGGAGGGCAACGAGAAGGCCGACAAAAAAGGGATCACAGTCTCTATTTATCGGACCTGAACCGTTTTTTGGCATTGCGGAAAGCACTGCTAGATCAGCCATAGCTACCTCGGCGGAGAGGAAAACCTTCACGTACTGGGCAGACATACCAGGGCTCTCCCACTCGAAGGCGTTCATATACAGGGTGGGGTAATCTTCTGACATCGAAGGATTACATAATTGTGGTAAGAGATCAAACTTTAAAATTTTGTGTGAGGTAATACAGTTACCGAGGGCACATTTTGAAAATACTTTCGATTCTACAGGGTGTTCCAAAACCACGTAGCAGCACAAACTTCCATTTTTTTAAATGAAACGTACTATATTTGAAAGATTATTAGTTGTACTAACAAATTGTAAAAAGACTTATAGGGTGATTCATTTAAAAATTTTGAGATATTGCTTGATTTGCGTTCTGTTTCACCCCGTATTAAAGAAGCCTCAGACAAAGAAAGTATTTAAAAATGAGTACAGCCAATGATATGTGAATACCAATTGAATACAAAGACCTGTTGGTTTATTTTGATTTACCGTTTTGCAGAGTGTTGAAGAGAAGGTCTTTTTTGCCAATAATTGGCCATATCTTTTTAAAACACCCATATAATATATTAGAATGCTATATTTTTGTAACGCTCTCGGTGAGATCTTTTCGATTCTTGAACAAAATATAGTACTTGAAGGCCCAACTCACATATAACCTAACCTAGCCTTGAATTACTAAATATTTACCTAACAGTGCATAAATAAAGATATTGTTAAAATTATATGTACTCGTAAAGCGGCGTTTTCTATGTAAAATTTTTATTTGTTTAAGCCGCAGTAATGATTGATTAAATTTGAGTCCGCTGAAAGTGGGTTGCCTAAAAATAATAAATTCCAGAAATCTTATCACTGTAAAGTGCATAGTTTGCCTGATGTTAACATTGCTTTGAGAATTCTGAGAGATCGAAGAACGTGTTAAAGTTATGATGCGTTTATTTAACCTAAAAAATATGGTTGTGAATCCCAAAATATCAGCTACTGTTAGTATTGCCGCCGAAACGGGAGTTTCTCGTCTCTCGTCTCGCCTTGCCCTCCCTCGACTAGACGAGAGAGATATTTTCGTTTAACCCCAGTACATAAAAATTTACATAAAATACTATAACCATTAGAAGCGATGTTAATGAATAATATTGGTGACGATGAGTAAGGTGATTAAAAAAGAAGTATTACCAAAGAGGAATAATAGAGAAGAATTAAAATAGTGATCAAAGTAAAAAGGAACTGGCTACAAGAAAATAGCACCCACATTAATGCTGGAAATGTATTATTGATTTGGATGATGATGGTGACGTAGATGAAAGAAGGACAGGAGGAGAAATTTCCGTTTGAGGTCAAAAGTTTCCGATTATGATCTCATGATTTCTATTTTATTTAGATTTGTACATTTGTAAAAAGCTCAACTATAACACCGAACAAACAATGTACCAAGTTTGAAGCGGGTTAAAAAAACTGACATAGCAGCTGCATCTTTTGGATAAAAGTAAATTATATTAGATGGACGTAAAGTCACATCCAGTATCTGTAGTTTATGTTTGTCTGGAGAGTTTCGGCACCTCCTGTATATAATTTGATAGTGTGTGGCATGGGGAATTTCGTACAAAAGGGTCTGAACTATACAAACAGCTGGTGTAGGCGAGTGGGACTTAACATCAACCCCCACCAAAACCATCTTAATAGCCTTCTTTAAGAAAAGAAAACTGAACCTCAAAACCTTTAAACTTGATGGGAGACAAGAAGTCAATTATCTAGGTTTGACTCTAGATAGTAAATAAAACTCCTGTGGAACAAACAAAATTTAAAAATTCAAAGACTAACCTGTATATGCATCACAGAAGCAACGAGAACATGCCCAACGGCAGCCATAGAAGTGATTCTCAACCTCACACCACTACAAATGAATGGACTAGCGAAGAGGGGGACTGAAATACCCTTTTGGGGGCCGGAACCCTTTTGCGGAATCAGCTGCAATGTAATATTGGAAGAAATAGGTAAAGCCGAAGAAAAGAGAAGATCTGACCATTGGAAAGATCTAGTAGGGCTTAGGCAATCTAAGATTCTTCTGGGTAACTACAACCTGTTGAGATCAAATGAATGCATAAGTCAAAGTAAAACTGCACTAAGAGTTTTAACAGGGATCCTAACGGGACATTGTCGCCTGAATGGGCATCTTAAAAAGCTCAAAATAGTGGAGAAAGAAGATTGTATATTTTGACCTACATACTTGCGAACTGCACAGCAATTCAGAATCCTAGGGCACAGTACCTTGGAGACTACTGGATAAACGAGCGACAGTTTCCTAAGTTAAAGCCTGCAGATATCCTAAAAGTCCTCAGGGAAATGGGACTGAAGGAGTTACTAGTCTCTGAGAAATCCCACAATAGATCTTTTAGGTATCAGTGAATGTCATTCCATCATACATATGCATACATGCATGGGGAATTAATAATGCTACAAATTGATCTTCAAAGAAGAGAAATATCGTTCGAAAATACTCGAAAACATACGGTATGCTTTTTAAACTAGTTTATCAAGATGGTATGAAGGTGTTCGAACGCACCGACCGAACGATAAAAATCATTTGGAAGGCAATAATCATACGAAAAGTAGTCGGTGACTGAAATATCACCAAAACGCCGGGTTTTGTTGTCCAAAGGGCAAAAACGCCAGACCATAAATTTCGAACTTAATTGTTGGTGAAAACCAACCACGATTTATTCGGTCTGGTTATGAAAATTTATGACTTTAATTCTTAATAAATGATAGGATTTGAATGTAATCCAAAGATTTGTTATAGGTTTTAATTGCATATCGAGGACCTCGATTAAGATCTTCGTTTTTTACGGGTGCTCTTCGATAACCATCGAATTTATAATCACTAGCATTATAAGAGCGAGAATATATATTCCTTTCAAAGTGGTAAGTAGATGAAGTTCGACAGATTTTTACTTCTTCTTTTTAATAATTTAATCGGTTAGTTAACTCACCTAATAATTTTGTCACAGCACCTTGTTGTGTAAGCATATGTTGTGCCAAATCATAATGTCTAAGTCCAAACCTTGACAACTCCAAAAACCTTTGCTGGGACACTAAGGAAGCGAGAGGATGTCCAGGGGTCGCAGCTGTACTCCCATATAATTCTCGAAGAGCTGCTGGTCCCAATGATGTAGGTATCGAAGGAGAAGGTGCGGACACTGAACTAGGAATGGCAGTTGAAGAAGAAACTGAAAAAAAAGTTATTTCGTTATAAAAGAGATTTTAGTAAAGTTTGTAAAGTGTGTAGTATTCCTCATATAATGTAAATTATATTTGAAGATAAATTATCGGATAAAGTTTGTTTGGATAATCCGCGTACAAACTTTGTCTCACAATTATTGGTAAACCCTGTATGTGCAAAACATCATCAATACTGATATATCTAGTTTAAAACCAAATAATAAACATGTGTTAATTTTAATTGTTGAATACATAATGGGTGAGTTGAAAAGCAAGAGCAAAAAGGGAACTTTCTGTCTCTTATAAGTGACATTGTAGTACCACCTGTTGCTTTGAGTAGTACCTACCTACTGTGAAACGTTTATACCTGTTGGCAAGGTACATTGTTATGCATATTCTGATTAAAAAGTCAACAGAAAATTAAATTTTTTGGCTGACGTTTTCGATTTTTGAATAAATTATCATAATATGAATGTATTAACATTCCAAAGAACGGGAAAGTGTATCGAAATGTCGGTATAAAGGTTACAAAATTTGATTCATCTTTTTTACTGCACTTTCTTTGTTGTATTTTCAATAAATATCAAAATAAAAAGATAGTTTTAGTTTAGTCCAAAGTATATCGTTTCTACTGGTATAGATAAACTTTAAAAGCTCTTATTACTTCTTTGGCATCACGATGTTTCATTATTAGCACATTGTTATACTACTCTACCACCAAACACTGATGTAACACAATGTAACTAAATAAAACTAAAACAAAGGCTACAAAAGTTATACCTACTAAAGAAGTATAAAATGTATGGATATTAAAAATGATCAAAATGGAATATTACAGAGGTACACACCAAGAAAAGAAAAGAAAGAAATTTTTGCCATCCGGGGACTGACAAACAGCGAGGATGTCAACGAGCTACAAGAGGAAAGTGGGAAGGAATCGGAAAAATAATCCAAATGCAAGGTGAAAAAAAATATGTCCAACCACACGTGAAGATAAGATGGAAAGGAGCAAAAATATAAAATGAACCGACGTAGTGCTACAGCTGCCAGCGATTCCACTACGGATACGACATGCAGAGTAAGCACCAAATGAGACAAGTGCGGAGGACCACACCGGTCCAACAAGTGCCCAAGACCAGAGGACAAGGCAGCCACCTGCACGAAAATCCAGCGAAATATGAGGGAAGTCCAACGACATCCAACGACTACACCGACGAAACAACAGATTCTCGAACAGATGTCGTCTTAGTTCAGTTAATGGTCTGAAGTCACTTGGCAGGGTATCTCAAGAGGACCCACGTAGATGAGTCGCGATTTCAACTGGGGATAGCTAGAACAAGTGGATCGATTATATTATAAGGTCGTCTTTAGGCTCAGATCGTCGGCTAAGGACTTGCTCCTTATAGAAGCAACGCAAAACACACCCAAAAGAAGACAAGGAACAAGAAAGAAGACCGCTGAAGATAAAACCACCGTTGTTACACAGCGAAAAAGAAGACTGTCCAGCACCAGTCAACATCCATTTTGGCTTGGAACGAGCTCTTCGCGAACGACAACGATGAGATGGGGGTGGTGGAAAGCTTTTCCCGCGATGCTAGGCTTCTAGAAAAATGTATCCAGGGAGGGAACAACTCAGTACTTGTGAGAGTGTGAAAAAAAATTAATAACTACTTTGTTTTGAAATATATGATAAAATTCGGATATTTTATGTCCCAACTACATTTATTTGTTAAAACAACCGGTGCTCTATATAATACACGATAAGTTTCCACTTGAATGATCTTTTTCTGTCGATTTGTAACGGCTCTATAACAATTAAGTAATTCCAGTCAGTTTAATTAAACGTCAGTTGGAAATAATCTAAGCATAGTTTTCGAAAAATGTTTAAAACATAAATTAGAACAAATAAAAAAAGTATTCACATTTCATGAAGTACATAGTTTATGTAAATTGGACAAGTTTTGTGTTCAATAATGCCCGCATTAACATTCAACACACACACACATTATTTTTCAAAAAAAAAAAAGTTTAGAATGCAGTTTAACGAGGTTATGTGAGTCAGAATGAGCTATTAAAAATTCATAAAAAATTAGTTGAATGTGCTAATTTTCACGCTCTCTAAAAATGGTGATGTGTTCCTTTGTTTTCATAAATTTTATCAATAACAAGCATAAATAAAAAAATATGTATAGATTTTTGGTTGTACGGAAAATAGGGGGTTACACTTTCGAGAGGAATGTTTCACGGGACAAAAAAAAATTAAAAATCTAAGAGGTGCAGTTCGCTTCCCTGATTTACTGAGCGGGCTTACCGATTTTTTATAACTCAGTTCATCTTCTTTTATCAGAACCAGCTGCTGTTCAATCCGCTACATCAAGCCTTCTTTTGAGCTCTTTCTGTAATGCTGCGCTACATCGTTTAGATAATCTTTTTGGTGATATACTGGTCAGAGTTCTAGCCCACTTCTTCCTGTCTTCAGGGATTTTTTCGACATAAACTTTCCAACGTGCTCTAGCCCATCTCACCACATCTTGCACTCCTAAGTCACCTCTAATAATTAGGCTACCTATTCTATCGCTGATGGTGACTATCTTGTTACCTAGTTCTTAGTATTTTTATTTGTATAGTTCGTATTACTATTTGTTTGGCCTTGTTTTCTGTGGCGTATGATGCACATGTTTTATAAATTCAAATCTAGTTCTTTGCACTCATCAGTTTTCCATATGATGTCTCTCACTTACCCACTCTTGTATTCTTGCCTCTCTTGTTTCTTTCACTTGACACTCCGAAGTAATTAAATTTTGACATTTTTTGTATAACAGGCATAGTAGATCGTCTTCATCTTCTGCTATGATAACATCGTCAACTGCACAACCTAATGTTTTAAGAACGGGGCTGTCCTTGCGGTACCTTTCATTGATTTTTTTGACATTTTCGATTATCTGATCCATGATGATGATAAATATAGTACCCAGCTTCTACCTCAATTTTGTTTTTTCTATTTCTTATTATTTGATACCCTCTTCAACCAGTCAGAGGCTTCGAGGCCTGGGTACTTCATCCTTTATGGTTTTTGTACTATTTTCCGAAACGGTATTCACTGGTCCTGAACTAGTATTTGGAATATCAAAAACTGCTGCACATGGTTCTACATCTCGGTGGATTCAAACAAAACATCGGAAGCACTGTCCCATTGAAGACAAAGACTCCTAGGACTAAAGCGACCAAAGGATGATTTCTCCAAGAAGGACCTAGTACATAAACAATACAACCAAGTGCACATAAAGCCTAGAGGCTGAGGAGCTGAGGCCTCGAAGCCTCTGGCCGTCCATGTAACGATATCTACTAGTGTAGTCTTTATCAGGTTCAATAGTATTTTCATTAGGTCCTCCCTTGGGCGCATTGAGAATGTTAGAAACATATTCAGATTCATTATTCGTAAGCTGTCAAAGACAATAAAGTTTTCTTATTACTAATTTTTCGTCAATTCTACCAAATTAAAAAAATAACTATAACGAAAACTCTTATGAAACTCAAAATATGTCTAAATAAACTTAAGATAAAAGTGAATAATTAAGCGAGGTTAGAAAATGTATCCTGAACAAGGCAAGGCACAAAAATAGTAGGTAGTTTGTCGTGAGTTTTACGTTTTACAGAAAGTAAGTGACTCATAAGGTCCTCAATTTCATTGAATTGTCTTATGATATTTTTTTGTTAAAAAGAAAATGACTGAAGTTATTTCGGTCGCTACTAATGAAAGTCGTTTTGCCATAAATCAATATCCAATGATAATTAATTTGATTTTTTTTTTAAGCGTGTATTTAAGAAACCCGCACAATGTTTGTTATAATTAATATTTATATGGCGTTGAAATGAATGCGACTATATACAGCGACCGAACCTGTAAATCTCGATATAATTGATATCAATTAGCTACATTACCCGCTATAAAAACTGACACAATTAAAATGTCTGCACAATTATAAAAACATCATGACAAATTGTATGGCCATATATGCTTTGCTCGATTTTGCTTTTGCGGTTCTGGCAACCTTATATTTTATTCATCTTTACGCCATTTTTCTGTATTTAGTTATTAACATTGATAGTTAAAATAACACGCACATTTGACTTTAGAATTTCTTCTTAAATTTATGAAAACACCCTACACCCACACAGGTAGATGGGACACTAATTATACATTTAATTTTTCTTGATTGTATAGCTTAAAATAGAGGAAAAAGAAGGAGAAAAATTTAGCAATGATCTTCAGGTAATAGCTTATGAATATACCCCAAATATCGAAACACTTCTGAAGGGCTGTGCAACTATCCTGAATGAATCAAAAAGTTGGTAGAAGGCAGAAGAAAGAAAAGCGACAAATAACACATGGGCCGAAAAGTCCCGGGCCTGATGGTCGATCAACAAGTCGACAAAACTGCATCCGTCCACACCAAAGTTGACAGAAATGTTGTCGATCATCCTAATCAACATGTCTGACGAAGATGTCATAGTTGCTTGTGCATATATTATTATCGCGACTAAAAAAAGAAAAGCTGTTCGCAAAAGAAGATTTTGGGTTCGACCAAGTCTTCAAAGTAGAACTATAGATACAACGCCAGTAATTTGATAGAAGATTTAAAAAAAGATGACTTCAACATATTGAGCCTTGAATACAGATGTAACGGTGGTTTTAGAAATTTTTTTCGAATGTCGGAAACTTGAATTTAAATATTTATTACAAAAAATCGGACCAAAAATTTATAAAGACACCAATTTATAGACTTGCCATTCCCATAACGGAGCGTCTTGCTGTAATGTTGCGATTTTTATCTACTGGAGATAGTAAAGTCTAACTAAAGTCAGTGTGATGACCATAAAATAAAGCAATGTTGTCAGATATATTTTCTAAAATTGTTGGGCTCACTATACAAATGTTTCCCATTACTTCAGTAAACTGTTAGCTCGTGATGTTCTCAGAAAGCTAGTTTGGAAATATTTTTAAAAAAATACATAATATAAATTTATTAGTAAGCATTTAAAAAAGTCGTTCGAAATTGCTGTAAAAAGAGAAATTAATTAAAACAACTTTTTGTATGCCTACTATATTTAAGAAAATTTTGTATATCTGGCAACGCATTGCAGATGTTCAGCGTTATACAATCATCTAGTACATTATTGTTTATATTATAATGGAGTAACGGCTCACTTACTAAGGCGGACTAACTATAACTAAAAAAAATTAAACTCCGAGGGTGGCCTGCGATATTAGAGAGATATTAGTATTGTGTGTCGATTCAGGGGCGTGTGTGAATTTTGTTTTAAAGAAATATTTAAAATAATAGTAGTAAATATCTTGTATTTATTTCTTGGTCGAGTGAGTTTAGTGAATTGATATCAATATAATGTTTATTTGTTCGTGGACTTGAGTAAATTGATATCAATATAATATTTATTATTTGTTCGTGGAGTTGAGTGAATTGATATCAATATAATATTTATTTGTTAGGGTTAGTTTTATGATTATAATTTATTTGTAATTAATTAGAATAGCATTTTGGGAGAAACGACAGTCCAAGATGATGCGCGGGAATCTAATAATTTGGCGCCACAAACAAATGCAAATGATTTGACTATTAGAAAGCTCTGTTCAAAGTGGGTGCCGCGTTTGCTCACTGTTGAACAGAAACAAGAACGTGTTGATGCTTCTGAGCAAAGTTCGACCATGTTTAAACGTAAAAAACCGGAATTTTTGCGTCGATATATGACAATGGATGAAACATGGATCCAACACTTCACTCTGGAATCAAAACGATCGTCATCTGAGTGGACAGCAACTGAGGCACCTCGTCCAAAGCGCCCGAAAGCACAACAATCAGCTGGAAAGGTTATGGCCTCGGAATTTTGGGATGCACGGATGTAATATTCATCGACTATCTTGAAAAGGGAAATACCATCAACAGTGAATATTATAATAGCGTTATTGGAGCGTTTGAAGGCCGAAATTGCAAAGAAACGTTCGCATATGGCAAAGAAAAAAATGTTGTTCCATTAAGACAACGCATCGTGTCACAAGTCAATCAATACCATGGCAAAACTACATGAATTGAACTTCGAATTGCTCCCACATCCACCATATTCGCCAGATTTGGCTCCCAGCGACTACTGGCAGTTCGCAGTACGTTGATGAATAATACTAAATTTTGAACAAATTATAACGTGTTTTCTTTCTTAAGCCCGGGACTTTTCAGTCCATGGTTAGAAGGTCCCGCTGAAGAATTCCTGTATTAAATGATCTCATACAACACTTGAAAAGAGGTTCAGGTTTAAAACACCTTTTAGGGTTGATATCTCGGGGGATGGGCTTTATCATAGGAAAGGCCCATTATAATTTTATATGAGCAGTCCCCTCCTGAATTTTTTCGCATGAATTTGGAAACTTGCAAAGAAAAAATTATCCAATATCGCTTGTTGTAACAAAAAATATGGAAGGTATGTGCAAACTTGCATCCTGTGAACCAATGCAAGGATATTTCAAAGTTACAGGATAACTTGGTACAAGCTGACTTAAGATTTTAAAAATATAGTTTACATTTAAATTCTTGAAAATTCTCCATGATCTTAAAATAACATATCCAGATTCCAAAAGACCCTCTCCAAGCGAGGCAAACTCTTTTTTTTCTCATTTTTTTACTTAAATTGAAACTCAGCTTCAAGAAAGGCAAAATAAATCAACCGCAATGTTAAAAGCACCAGCAATATTTAAACAAAAAAAAAACAACGATAAAAAGTTATTTATGTGGAGAATTAAAATTAACTATCTTTGGGATTTAATTAAATTTGATAATATTTCATATATTAATGTTTATCGACTTTTAAATTATCTATTTTAAAAGTTGAATGAATTTATTTTTAATAAAAAGTATGCAATAAATCTTATTCTCAATAAATAATTTGGCTTAGTAATCTTTCAAATTCATGGCAAAAGTTGTTTTTAATTAATTATGTAGTTTATTATGTAGCTCTTGATATCTATACCAATACTCTGTTTAGGTTACTATGCACGCATAAACGTGTCCATTTACTGAGTTGGTTAATACCTATTTGACAATTTTTGTACCAAATTCCTGTCTTCTTCCAGTCCGAATTTGGAATTAAGAACAATCGATTCGTTTTGATCTTATCAGTGTTGTTTTACTTGTTTTGACATTCTTTTTCGATGTTAACCATGTAGATGCAGCGGTATTATAGAGTTTTGTCCACCTAATGCAGTTAGCCATAAATGTCGACTTCGTTCTTGAAAAATTCTACTACGCTCCCCGTTGCAACGCCACGCGAGCTCGACGGCAGATATTTGGTAGAACCTTTTTTGTAAGCCATCAAGTGAGTGTTCATCATAGTTTTCCACAATCCTGCTGATCACTTCAGTTGTCAGAGCTGCAGAATTGGATTTTCTTTTCTCTTGAAAAATTTTTTGACTGTACGTGCGTTTCTGGCATCCTTAAAAATTATGTCTTTAAATGGGTTTGAAGACAGTTACCTACCTGATGACTGGACACTGCACCCTGAGGAAACATCTGTACAGCAAAGTTAGTGAACCGCAGGAAATGTGAACTGTATGATGAAACACCTACTCTCATACTTTGCTTCTACGAGAACTTATATGGACTCAGGCGGAAGCAATAATACAACCATTACAACTACTGAAAATAACTCCAGACAAACTAATGGCCTACATAGACGTCACAAAGCTTCTGGAATGGAAATGTTCAAGTGCCTGGCCACAACCCAATCGAATGAATGGGTCTATTTTCCGATTAAAATCTTGAAAATACTTTTTTCTACAGGTGCTTCGTGGAAATACTCCGAATCGTTTTCACAACTTCCTTCTTATAATCAGTGCCATTAGCTCGCTTCAAGTCTTTAAGAATACCTGCCAAGTATTCGTTCAAAGTCTCCTCAAGATTTAATTTTTTTTGCTTTTCACAAAATGCCGGAAACTGCTTTCAAACGTATTTCTGCGTTTTCAGCGTGTTTAGATACAATTGCTTCGCTTATTTCTAAACTTGAAGCTGTTCCGGATCGATTCGTTGCGATTTTAAGACTTTTATTCACAATCGGTCAGTAATATAGACATTTCTTACCTTTAAAACGGTAGGGAAGTGGCTCATTACTTACTTTCACTTCCACGCTATAGCCGGAAAAGTAATTTTCCGGCTAGAAGCATGTGTCACTTTTCTGAAGTATGACAATATTGTGGTTTTAAAAAAAGTTGATACCTTTCTTTGCTTTTTTACGGAGTTATTCCCTCAACTGCAGCTTCTTGGACTTCCGGAGGAGTACAAGTTAATTCAAAATAAGACATTATGTACTTGTTTGAGCAAAAAAATTAGAATTTCATGACAGAAAGAATATTTTATGACATAATTGTCAAAACCAATAAATTAGTAATATTGTGATAACAAATTTTCTTAAAATTAATGTTTTTAAAAGCATGTAACTAAGCGATTGTGAATAAAATAGTATACATACCTACCACGCGGGAAGGATCATTCCAGCCACGGTCTCTAACAAAGCCTGGGCTGTAATGATCTACTTCCCCGCTAGGTATGTAATATACTATGTATGACTTTTTGAGGAACTTCAAAAGGTGGTTAGGTACTTTCGCAACATATTGTTGGACCAACCGAAAAACCGAAGTGATTAAACCACGTCGTCAAGCGTATAATCGGTTATCTCATGACAAGAGTAACAATTTCTGTTTTTTTGTTATTTGGATTTCTTTCTTTGACTATTTTTGGCGGGATGCTAGTTGTGAGAAAAGATCATTTGCACTGTTTAACTATATAATAACAGTATGCGGCAACGTCTCTTTGAGGATTAAAAAGCCGAAAATCATTTCTAGTCTTGACTTACCCACAAGCGAACAATTGAATCGTATTGGTGTAATGTAGCTTCCGATGGGTTTATCTAAAATTTACTTCCACGGATAGTCCACATGGACTGTGAACTGCTCAGTGTAGGCTTAGTTTATTTTTATTGTTTACGACACATTTTGTTCTTTTCATTGATTAAGGCTATTTTGTTGGTAATAATCAAAATTATGTCTTTTTGGCGACCACTCAATAAGGAAGATATTGTTATAGGTATATAAATATGTCTTGGTAGCAAAAAACAGAGAAATTATGAAAAAAATGTTTCAAGAAATTGTGGAAGATGGTAAAAAAATGGGTCTTAAATAAATGAAACAAAAACAAAAATAATGACTGTGAACAAACACCTAATGAACAATAATAATAGCATCGGTGACTTTAAATTTGAAGAAGTTGATAAAATAAAATATTTAGGAGTTACAATAACCAACAATAGGAATGGGGAAATGAAAATAAAGGAGAAAATAATGGCAGCAAACAGAGTCTTCCAGGCAAATAAAAATCATTAAGAAGTATAAATTTCTAGGCAAAAACACCAAAATGAAAATTTATAAAACAATAATTAGACCAACAATAACATATGGAGCTGAAGTTAAGATAATGACCAAGAAACAACAAGAAGACCTAAAAATTTTTGAACGAAAAATACTAAGGACCCAAGAAAATAACTCAAAATGAATATAGGAAAAGAACAAATGAAGAACTGAAAAAAGACATCCAGAGGGACATCATAAGTGTAATAAAAGAGCAAAGGTTAAAATGGTTGGGACATGTGTGGAGAGCAGGCCCAAACAGCACAATTTTTGGAAGCCAAGTGGCAAAAGAAAAAGAGGGAGGCCAAAATCAACGTGGCTACAGGAGGATATAGATGACATAAACTGTCTAGGTATCCGAAACTGGAAGGCGAAAACAGGAAACAGTGGAGGAACATAATTAAATTGATTTTAAAACTTGGAAATGGGGCTCGATCCCCCCCAAAAAAATCTGGATATAAAAAGCCGCTCCGGCGACTAAACCCCTCTTGGGGTAGATAGTCACTATATATATTATATAATCCATAAATATGGACAGGATATATTTCTCCGTTCAAACTGCTAAAAATGCAATAAAATTAGGTTCCTTCTAATTGTTGGTATATAGTATTTTAGAGCCTGAAATAGTTTCATCTGACTATGTGGGCAGTGATGGATTGTTGTATGTACAAAACAAGAATATTATTTTGTTAATTTTTTTTACTAAAGGTTCTGAAATTTCTGAAAGTGAAGAGGAAGGATTTGAGACAATAGACGAAAAGATATTTAGTATATTTCTGTCGCCGCATCTACGCAAAAAGTGACACAAAATATGTACAGGCAAATGAAACAAGAAAATTGTTCAGATTCACTAAACATTCAATTGTACGGAACGTTTGGTGCTAAAACACTTCTGGTTAGAATGTCTTACACTGCCACATATTAAAAATACCTTTTTATCAGGACAAGCCCTGGTTGCCAGGACTTCAAGATAAATATTATATACAAATGACAGTTTTGTCAAAACCCCCAAAAATTATCCACGTTCAGTCAATATTCGTAGCAATTAGTTGAAGTTAAAATATATTATAGTGTTTTTCCAATTGAATGGTCTTCCATTTAAGACAAACTAAGCCAGCGACATATTCTTCGAATTGCTGGTAGCCCAGTAAATGAGCTACAACTTCCAGCACACTTTTAATTGTGGAATATCCAAAAATAATGGGTCAAAGCGTGGAGTTGCTGAAAGAATACACAAATTGACAAAAGTTTCAGACAATCAAATATTCTTCTGGGTGACTACAAGCCGTTGAGATCAAATGAAGTTTTAACAGGGATCATAACGGGATCTGACAGAGCTTAAAATAGTGGATGAAGAAGAATGTAGATTCTGTGGCATGGAAAGAAGAAACCTCCATCAACATACTTGCACCGCAACTCAGAAT
This sequence comes from Lochmaea capreae, assembly GCA_949126875.1. NCBI lineage: Eukaryota > Metazoa > Arthropoda > Insecta > Coleoptera > Chrysomelidae > Lochmaea > Lochmaea capreae. The sequence goes on along the minus strand of OX421406.1, from coordinate 7,630,182 downwards.
CCTAGGGCACAGCACCTAGGAGATTATTAAACAGAACTTATCTAAGTTGAAGCCTGCAGATATCCTAAAATTCCTCAGGGAAATAGGAGTAAAGGAGCTACTAGTCTTTCCTCAGGAAGTAAGGGGATACAATAGATCTTTTAGGTCTCAGTGAATATCACCCCGATATACAATCATTTTTTGAAAATTCACATTATGAGTCTGCTTCTACTTATAGATTTATTTATCTCGCCGACAAATTGTGAAACGGTGCAAATTGATTTTACACACAACTACACCTAGGTAATATTGAAAAATGTTTCTCTACAGTACTTTTAGAAATCTCTTAAAAGTTAAAATTTAAAATCATAATTATACAAACACTTTCCTGGTAATTTTCATTTTTTTTTTTTTCATTTTCAAATACCTAGTGAACGTTAGAAAAATCTCAAACCTGTAGGTGATAGAGGAATAGCCGTCGGTGGTAGGACGCTGGCTCCCGTATTAGAAGACGGCAGTCCGACGGTATCCATCTTCCAATTAACAATCGCAGATCGTGCCGCAGGAGTGACAGGAACAGGACAACACCCCGACAGGGCTGCCACACTAGAAAAGTCGTTTCCGGCCGCACTCAATCCACTTCCGTTCGAAATCAACATTGTACAAAACCCGTTAGCCACTACATTCATTCACGGCAACGTAAACTTTTCTGTTTTCGGAAAATAAAAAGCCGATGCTCAAGCTCACGCCAAGCGAGCACAACAAAGAATGACTAGCCAGCTACTTTTACAGGTTGCTAACGCTACCTTCATCACGGTTGGCTATTGTATGCATGCGATAGGCAGGCTTTACCCACCGGTGCTCAACCCACCTGAGCACGAGACAGAGATGGAAGAGTGGAAGTAACAGAGGGATCGGACAAAGATAGGTGCGTAATAGATCACTGATAAATGGTATGGATTTATTGACGGCTTCTCTATACAAGATACGTTTACATGGAGGTGTTGTCGATATAAATGACAATAGATAGAGGTTGTTTTTGTGTTTCGGGAGAGCTCTTATCGGGATTTTGTTGATATGTTGGCTATTTTAGAGCAATTAAGGATATAGAAATGGCTTCAGATTTAAAAGTATGTAGACGTAGAGGTTTATACGAGGGATATTTTATGTATTTGTACAAACGTTTTATAGGGATTTTCATATAGGTATAGTTGTGAGTAAAATTAGTTTGCACTGTTTCACAATAAAATAAAAAAGATTAAAAAGACATAAATTATTTCTAGTCTCACACACAAGCTAACAATTGATTCTCATTGTTGCAGTGTAGCATCCGATTGGTCTGTGCAAAATTCACTTGAATTGTTGTCCACATTGACTTTGAACGTCCCAGGGTGGGTTTAGTTCATTTCTGTTATTTACGAGACATTGTGTTCTCAGATGTTGCTGTGATTGAGATTTTGTTTTATTAACTAAAACTATTTTGTTGGTAATAATCAAAATTATGGCTTTTTGGCGACCATTCGAAGAGGAAGATATTGTTAAAATGGTCTCCAAAATGCCATTCTAATTAATTATATTATAAAACTTACCATATCGTATATCAATTCACTGACGCGACACTAAACTCACTCAACCAAGAAATAGATATTATATTAAATATTTCTTTAAAACAAAATTCACACCCGACACTGAATGATACTAATGGAATATAAGCCGAACCACAACACAACCCCCCCGAACATCCTCAAGACCGTAGAATTATTTCTGCCAAAAACGTCAAACGGGGTATACTTCGGTTATTTCGTTATGTTGCGATGAATACTGCAGTTGATGATTGGTTGTTTCGAAGTCTTGACTCCACGTGCAATACGTTGCCAACTCTTCAAAATTTTCTTAAATATAGTAGCATATAAAAAGTGGTTTTAATTAATTTTTCTTTTTTCAGTAATTTCAAGCGACTTATTTTAATGTTTACTAATAAATTTACATTATGTATTTTTTTTTTAAATATTTCCAAACTAGCTTTCTTATAACATCACGAACTAACAGTTTACTGAAGTAAGAGGAACATTTGTGTAGCGAGCTTAACAATTTTAGAAAATATATCTGACAACATTGCTTTATTTTATGGTCATCACACTGACTTTAGTAAGAGTATAACTGTTACTTTTCTATCATGTTTAACAGGGTGAATATCTAGTCCAGAAAATGTAATTGTAATTTCGTCAAAACAATTTTCAGGTAGCATTTCATTACTCTATTTATTGAGGTGGTAAATATCTGGGATTAGCGATTATTATTGATAAGTGCCAGGAAAATGACTGAAGAAGGTATGCAATGTTGAAAAAATTGACACGTAAATTGAAAAACTTCAACTTTAAATGCCAATAGCAAAATAACAGGAAGTTTGCATCAACAACAGAGTTGCGATAAGTGATCCTGAGGGTATAAAATAGTATTACCTAATAAATAATCTGAAAAGGGTGAGTTTTGGCACAGAGGCGGATCCAGACTCGATTTTCAGTAATGGCAATCAGTGCTGTAACTAATAAAAACATAGGTTAAGGCAAGATGCCTATTGCAATCGTAGCGAGCCGAAAGTAGCCCTTTTCAAAATTTCAAGGTCACGTGTACACTCCAAACGGTATCTCGTGAAATGAGGTGACGATGCGCCGTAACAAATTTGAAAGTGGGGATCCAGCAAAGCCAATCGTGCAGTAGAGGTTATGCAGTGGGCAGCTCGATATTGGCCGAATACGTTTTCTCTCTGCGTACTGGAAGCTCCGCCTTGTCACGAGATACCAGTTTACCTGTACCAAATGCCTCCTACGTTTTTGCTTAGCATATTTACGGAGAAACATCAAAAGGTTTGAAAGTCAATAGATAGTCAAAGGAATATCAAATAATTTGCTTCAAAATCAACTAACTAAGGCAAGTTCTTTATTGTTTCATGTAAATCAATACCACTTTGGTGGACTCAATTCTAGAACTTTTTGGAAATAGTAAAGATGAAGGTACCTAGTATTTTTTAAACTGGGCTTTTCACAAAATATTATACAGTGTCTAATCTTCTTGTATATTTGTATCTCAGAAGAAAATTATTTTTAGCTCTCTAATTTCACCCGATTTTCACATCGATTTTCCACAAATTAATAGAGAAACAACAATTTTTAACCCCACAATTTCCAGGTAAAACTTCCATGATTCGCCACTGCTTAAAATACGAATCCCAAACTACTATCTACTATAACTTTTAATACATAAAATTTGCATTTGTTTATTAAACCGTAAAAATATTGTTTGATAATATAGATAAAGGTACATTAGGTAGTTTATCGATAAAATAATATACTTACTATGGTTACCATAACGGAAGGGGTGGACGTGTATATTTACATGATTTGAATCGTATTGGATAAAAATATGGCGGCTATCAACGAGTGACTGAGCTTTAGCTGCAATCGATGTAAATTCGACCATTTTTAGAAATTGCTTCAATGGTTGACCGAATAGTTATTTTTTTCAATTTTGAAAGCTGAGCTCGAAAAATTCGTCTTCTGTACGTCCCTAGTCGAATTCATGTGATGTCAAATATATTCACTAATACAAGCGAGGGGAATTTAATCGGCGGGTGTAATTTAGGCGCTAACCATCCTTCTTTACCTGCCTGACCAAGAAGGGTAGATAATCCGACATGTATTTTCGCCGCTAAGAAGTGCAGGTAGGTTGAGTCATAAAATAACTCTGATCCTAATAAAATACGAAAGTGGTTTGGTAGGGGTAGGTTTGGTTGGGTTATTATTGAAAATTATTATAATTTATTCTTCAAAAATTGACTAAAAATACGAAGGTGGTTTGGTAGGGGTAGGTTTGGTTGAGTTATCATTGAAAATTATTATAATCTACTTTACAAAAATATATCTTATTATAAATGACGGTGATTTAATAAATAACTGTATTTTATAAATCACGTACTTCAGTCGGTTAGCGCCCAAAATACACATAGGATTAAAATGACCCTTCGGTCTTGGCGCCTAGTTTACATGTTGTAAAAAGTGCATTAATCCTTTAGCGCCCAAATTACATCCGCCCAATTTAATGTATGTAAATGTTTTTTTGTTCAAAATTGCGGAAATAATACTTATTTCGGGATTCATCTAAAGTAGATTGACCGGATAAAATGGTTACAGAGTTTGGGTGTTGGTAATTTGTTCCCGCCAGGTAGTAGATTCCATATCAATTTAAGATACCTGCCCATAAATAATTACGTAATTTGGTTCCCAGCCCCAAAAAGGTATTTCATTCATTCAATTGGGTTGTACTCATCAGTCCAGGTGCACGCCAACCAGTATCTCGTGAAATGAGGTGACGATGCGCCGTAACAAATTTGAAAGTGGGGATCCAGCAAAGCCAATCGTGCGGTAGACGTTATGCAGTGAGCAGCTCGATATTGGCCGAATACGTTCTCTCTCTGCGTACTGAAAGCTCCGCCTTGTCAGGAGATACCAGTTTACCTGTACTTGAACTACTGAATCTTTGTACCATTTCCCATGTTATCTACTTCCATTCCAGAAGCTTTGTGTCTTCTATGTAGGCCACTAGTTTGACTGGAGGGATTTTCAGTAGTTGTAATGGTTGTATTATTTCCTCTCCAAATTGCTTCCGTCTGAGTCCATGTAAGTTCTCGCAGAAGCAGAGTATGTGAGTAGATGTTTCATCATAGAGTTCACATTTCCTGCACATAGGTTCACTAACTATGCCCATTTCGTGCAGATGTTTTCTCAGGGTGCAGTGTCCAGTCACCCAGGTCGGTAATTGTCTTCAAATGTCTCTTACACAGTTTCAATAGCCTGGTTGAGAGTCGAATTGTGTATTTTCGATCGTTTTAGACTGTAATTCAGTGTTCTTGTATATTTTCATCTGTATATATGAATGAAATGGGATGGAAAATGGTCCAATTGCTCTCTTACTTCCGTTTCTAGGTATAGGTTCGAGTAGCTTTGAGCATTATTTGTGATTTTCGGTGGAATTGAGGGTTTTTGAGTGATTTCAAGCTGTTGTGGACCGTAATTACGTGAAATTGTGAATTATTGGATGAAATAACGTGGAATTGTGTGTTTCCGATAGTTTTAGATTGTAATTCAGTATTCTTGTGTGTTTTCATCCGTATTAAATGCACGACCTGCGTTATCCCGGTTTATTGCAAAATAATTATCTATGCACCACTTTATCTGTGACGTTTAGTTTTGTTTTTTGTTTAGTTGTGCAGGACTAAAATTGTTAATTCTTCATGCAAACGAAAAGCTGTAGAGGACCTGTCCGAAAATCCTGCAAAGATTATTCGAAGATTATTTTGTACATGAGAATATTCCAATCCACAACTTCAAGTGCTTCAGTTAATAATATTTTTTGTAGAATGTATGATGGGGTGACAATCACTGAAACCTTACTTCTACTGAGTTCCTGAGGAACGTTTCAGAGACTAGTAGCTCCTTTAGTCCTATTTCCCTTAGGAATTTTAGGGTATATGCGGTTTCAACTTAGGTAAATGTCCCTGTTCTATCCAATAACCTCCTAGATGCTGTGCCCTAGGATTCTGAATTGCTGTGCAATTATTTTTTGTAGAAATTTTATGGGAACCAAATTACCCCAAACTTTATATCTATTCCAGTTAAAATCACACTAAAAACAGCAATCATTGAAAATCCTTCCTTTCAAGACATTTTTAACTACCTACCATCTTCAGAGGAAGATTGCGTAAATTGACGTCCAACTTGTCAAACGTAAAGAAGTTTTTAAATATAGCCCCGCCCTCCCATCTCTCAAAGAACAGCGGCTGAATATCGACGAGTAAAGATCGCAAAATACAGTCAGTGAAAGTACCTATAGTTATCTCTCTGATCCACCGAATATTTACTCTATTTTTTTTATGTGCAGGCTATCACATTTCTTTGTCTCTACCTATGTTTGACAAGCTGTACTAGCTTAAAATGACATAACATGTTACTATTTTGTTGTCGTGCACAATGATTCTGTTTTTCTAAGCAATAGAGCACCAGGACTCTGTACACTATAGAATTCTACTATCGACTCTATTCACACGTCTTTTGTCGACGATTTCTTAATAAAAACTTCAATATACCTATTTCATAGTAGGTAATAAGTCAGAAATAAAAAAAACTTGTCGACAGTATGCAGGACTGGCACTCTGTAATTTGAATTTTAAGGAAAGAGATAAAGAATAAGCAAACGAAAAGAATCGCTATATTTGGTTAGTGGTACTCTATAAGCGAATCTCTATCGACAAGATTCGGGATCGTCAATCGGATAGAGAATAACATACTAATAATTCAGAAAACATTATGCAAATTTGACTATTTCAGGATAAAAATAAAAAAGAACAAGAAATTTGACATTTATCTGTTAGCTGTTAGCTTTGGTAACCTCACATTTTCATTTATGACACTTCTTAAAGTATTTACCTATTTGCTTGGTGCATAATTAATAATATTGTTCAGTGATTTTTTTAATAGCTGTGGCAAAGACTAGACATTCTGTTTTGTTAATTTATCGGGGTTTGTTCAAAATCTTGTCAGTATAATGATTTCTTGTAAATGAAATCAAAAACATTGCAAGAATGATGGCACAACCTTTGACACAACTAACCCTACAAAATTGAAATTAATAACAACAACAACATAACCTCTTTTCTTTTTTCATCGAACAGAGATAAAAAATCTTACACATTGAGTAGAATAAGACAGAACGATATCTCTTTTAAATAGAAAGACCCTTGGAGTTGTCGCTATCGCATATTCGGTCATGTTCAACTAGGCTCGGAAACGACCGAACTCAGTTACAGAGTACTAAATAGCGAAAAGAAGGGAATCTTTATCTCTATTTTGTTACAGAGTGCCACTCCAGATGGTATACAGAGTGAGACTTTTGACTGGAATAATAGTCAGTGGTGAAGTAACGTAGAGGCTAGCCGGGGCTTAAGCCATAGGCCCCGTGATACAGAAAACGTGTTATTTGGGGTTTTTTCTCCGCCCTTAAACTCGACTTAGTCCCGGGTTAAATCCCCCACTTATAATAGTAGAAAACGATCGGTTGAATTCTATAGTGCGCAGAGTCCCAGACGAGGTTTCTTTTTCCATTCCACTTTCCTTCTTGTTCCACTATTTTGAGCTTTTTAAGGTACCCGGGAGTGTTATCATGACAAATATCATGCCGCCCATTATTTTATATCTTTCCCTAGTCCATTTTATTGTCTCCACCTTACAGACTAGCGCTTCGCAATAAATGTGTCCTTTCAAATGACTATATTTATTTTAGAATAGTCAGTATATTTCTCGGAACCAATTACAAACTCATAATATATATTTATCGACGAGTCAGACGGCGATATAATGAACTGTTCAACATATCTCGCTAGATATCTACATAAATCAAGAAAATTAGGCAATTACTCTAATAACTGTAAACAGCAAAATTGGTTATTAACTTAACTACACCTCGGGCTTACAATTAACCGACCTTTAAAATGGCCTACGGTAGTTGTCAACTCAGCAAACACATTACCAGTAAAAAAGTGGAATGCGTACATGTACTGCGCAAAGAATAAGTGAGAAAATTTGATGAAAATTGCGATTATTGTTCTAAGTTGCCTACTTGTAGGATTTAGTCAGTTTGTAAGCAAAGTCTTAAATACTAGTAGCTCTTCAGTCCCATTCCTTGGAGGAATTTTATAATATCTGTAAGTGTCTCTCCTCCATTCTCCCAGGTGTTATATCCTAGGATTCTATTTAGCAGGGGCCTCCAAACCATTTTACCTAAGGGCCAGGTAGACAATATCTGAAGACCAAGTGGGAAAACAAACTAGTGAAAATACCGCTTCTACCAAGACAAAGAGGCTGGGGGTTCTCCTCTGGATTTTTTTAATGTAGGTGCAAAATATTGAGTTTTAGCAAAACTCAAATTTTTTTTATCTTCACATTTTTATTGTTACCAACTTTTTCACTTTTAAAAATGTATTAATTTGTGAAATGCTAGGAAACATGAAGCAAACGTTGTAAAGAAAATGTATCTATTCAAATATAGCAAAAGTTTACTTAAATAAAAGTAAAAAATTTGTTTTCTTCACAAAATCAAGGGCAGGCCGGTCCAAAACCTTTGGGGGCTATATATGGCCCGCGGTCCGTAGTTTGGAGACCCCTGCTATTAGGTCTCTCTCTCCATTCCCGATATATAGGTATGAATGGAGGCTTTTTTTATTCCACATAATCTACATTCTTCCATCTCCACTGGTTTCTGCGAAAACAGTTTTTGTCTAGTTAGAACCCATAGTAAGAGGTCTGCAACATTTTTACTATTTCAATATTACTCTTTATTTAGCTAATAATGAAAGTATGCGTTATATTATGAACGCACCGTATTAACTATACCCAACCAAGTTTTATTTTGGATTGATGGGTACCCTACCATTTTCGGACCCCACTAACAGCTACCGGGTCATATGCTGCCGCCTAGTCGAAGTGTTTAAAAAAAAAGGTATGGGCTAATAATTTCAAACTAGATGCCAGATCAAAGTTATGTTATTTTTCAAAGGGAACATCCTGTATTGTATAGTCATCTGTCCTTAACAAGTGTACAAAGTTTAAATCAAATCTGTTCGTTTAAAGTGTGTTACAAACATACATACATACAAGTGAAGCCAATAATTTATTTAGCTGATTGATTTTATTTTTGTGATTCATATTCATAACTTCGCTTAGTACTTATATAACAAATTAAAAAGAAACACGAAGATTAGAACTCGCGATTTCCTGTTTACTGGACAGGCGCTTTAACCAACTAAGTCACGGCGCCAGTTAGTGTAATCGCTCTAGCAGAATGTTTCAAGCAAAACCTCATGAATTTTCTCATACATTAAGTGAAAGATTTAATAACACCCTATCTTTTATTAGTATATTGTGTTGTCGTCGGTACTTGATGAGTGTGTAGAATTTCGAATTAATCTGTTCGTTTAAAGTGAGTCAAAATAAAGTCCAAAGGAGTCGGTTACTAGTGATGAGCAAAGTAAAACCTTGCTAGTCTTAGGATGGTATTGGTCATGGTGTTGCGAAAAAGCAAGACCAAGATCAAGTGTCACTCATCACCCTAAAATGAAGGAAAAAATAAATATGCCCGATAAAATAAATACAAAAATTTTGTACGCATAGGTATGTTGGGGAAAAGTATTTGCATCTATCACTCAAAACACATCTAAAACCTATCAAAAGATTAATTGTTAGAAAAATAAAACATAATGCAAACGAAAATTTCATGTTATTTTACACACGTAGCTCCATCTTTGCCCACACCTCCCCCCATGCACCTCATCTTTCGGTAAACCCGCTCCCCACCCGCCTAAGAAACTACGTACCACTTCAAAATCCAATGTATTCTATTACATTTAAAAAAATAATTGTAGACTTTCGTACCCACCATCATGAGACTGAACGATACCTACACTTGACACGACCTGTCACCGGCCGGCGTCAAAATATAACACTGGTGCGCTGCAGCAGAAAACACGAGACGGCGGACTTGCGCTATCTGTTTTGTGTGACTTCTTTAGGTACCTCAGTTAATATACCAAAAACTTGTTAATTTTAAAGGCTAAGTTTTAGAACGAAACCCTTCCCCCCCCAAATTGGCTACGTGATTTATGGACAGCCCTTAATGACTAATGACAGTCTTGACATTTGACATTCACTAGATAGGCACCATAGACAACAGATGTAAAGAGCATGCACTCGACAAGGAACATAGAGTCAAGTTACAACACATTTGAAGTAAACCTTCAACTGTATTTCATTCTAAACCAAATAAGAGTAAACATCAGTTTTCCCCTTATTGCATATTCTTTAGTTCCGCCTATGAACTCGAGTAGCCATACGCACAAACTATTCCAAACGAAGTACTTGAAACTTGGTAGCTTATAATGTTACTTTTATATCCCCTATCCGATTCAATAAAACGCGCTCCTCTCATTGGCCTTCGACGCACACAGCTTAAAACTCCGCCCCGAGACTTGAATTCAAATTTATGATCAGGCGGAGTTGACGCCTAGCCACGCCTACGAAAGATTGAGACTCATTACGTCCAAATTGAGATATACAAATGGTACAATTCAGATATAAATGGTTTTTATGTCTTCAAGTAATACAGTGAAACGATGTTCTTGTTTAGAGCAAGCAGAATTTATTTACTTAAGCATGTTATCAATAGACGTCAAAGATAATAGTTTTAAACTATTACAACGACTTACAAAGTTTTTGAATTTTAAATAACGTCGACAGTTCACTAAGAAGCAACAACTACTTCTCGGGCTATGTGCCCCGACAGAAATTAAATTACACTTCTAAGTTGGGATATGTGCACAATAAGTATAACCAACCATTCTGGTTTGTAATTAGAAAGGACTTGTAAACCGGTTTGATATTAACTGACAGCCAGGCTGCTCACGCTGCTTTAAATAGTAGCATCCAGACTGGTAAATGAATACCAGAAAGGACAAAACTAATTGGACTGGCAGTCCGTACTAAATTAAGACCAGTGTGGGAGCCGAAATTAACAAGTTGATGCACTAGCAATGAAAGGTTCAGCAAGAATATGTTGGACCAGAACCATCAGTCTTTGGGACCACGAAGAAAGTGGTCCGGAAACAAATGCAAAAGTGGGTACAAACAAAGCCAACATAGGCTACAGGGGAGGAACACATTCATAGAACAGACCGAAAAACTGTTAAAAACTAGCAAATACTTTTCGCACCTGAAACTTATACACACGTTCAAAAGTTGTCTGCTTGACCGTGCGAGAGTAACAGGATGGGTGGGATAAATGAGGGAATAGAGTACAACATAGCGATGCTGCTCCTACTAAGTATGAAAAAGGAGATCGATAGGTTTAAGTTCCACAGTTTTCCAGTCCACTATAATTATTTTAATGGTTATTATCACTAGTGGGGGATTTTACTCTTGCGGGGCTCGGGACCAAGTCTAGCGGGGGCTTCTGAAGATACTCGGGGCCCGATGCTCAAGCCCCGGCTAGCCCCTACGTTAATCCGCCACTGATTATCAAAGCATTAGGCTTGTCAGCCTTTTCAATCCAAAATACTGACGATTTTCAAAAAGGTTCAGGATATTCTATTATACCTGACTTAAACCTGACAATTTTCACGCCGAAAAACACTGATTTTCTTTCAAGGAGTTGTACCTACATTGTGATTTCCAATCTCATTTTGAAGATGGCCTGATAAACTTTGATAGGTTTACGTATTTAATATAGTTTCACGTAATCCATTTTCTGGGTTAATAGAGTCACGCATAGTCTCGTCTCGTTTTCGACAACCGGAGAAAGACGTCTCGTGTCTCGTGCGAGAGTCTCACAGGAGAAGTGAAATCATGATCCAGAAAAGGCGGATTTTGTTATGGAGCTTGATGTCTATATGCAGTACACCCTACATCGCCGAAGGAGAAAGGATCCAGGAGCTTCAATAATGCAATGAAAATACAAATATGGAAAACTCATACTTTTGAATTTCCCAGTATAGGTGGAAGGTGGGAAACAAAAATATTCACGACTGAGAAGGATGTTAGAGGATGGATTTACAAGACTCTCGTATGAGATGCAAGACGAGACGAGACAAGACCTTATGATAGTTTCGTCTTTCTGGGATATTGGACTACAGCACAAGCTAATAGATCCAAAATTGTTAGCAAAGTGGAGAGTCTCGCATACCCGGAGAAAGACGTCTCGTGTCTCGTGCGAGAGTCTCACAGGAGAAGTGGAATCAAGATCCAGAAAAGGCGGATTTTGTTATGGAGCTTGATGTATATATGCAGTACACCCGACACCGCCGAAATGGATCCAGGAGCTTCAAAAATGTAGAAGATGGATTTGAAAGACTCTCGTATGAGATGCAAGACGAGACGAGACAAGACCTTATAATAGTTTCGTATTTCTGGTCTAGTGGGCTGACAAGCTATTAGATCCAAAATTGTTAGCAAAGTGGTTGAAATTTGTCGCAGGAAATTTTTGTTTGATAGGTTTTAGAAAAAGTTTTGTGTGATTGGTGGGCCAGAGCTACTTTTATAAGAATTGGAAAAAGACATCTCGTGTGAAAGTCTCACGTAATTCATTTTCTGGGTTGATAGAAGTCACACCCATGAGAGTCTCGCATACCCGGAGAAAGACATCTCGTGTCTCATGCGAAATTCTCACAGGAGAAGTGGAATCATGATCCAGAAAAGGCTTAGGGAGCTTGATGTCTATATGCAGTACACCCTACACCGCCGAAATGTATCCAGGAGCTTCAAAAATGTAGAAGATGGATTTGAAGTGAAAGCATGATCCAGAAAAGGCGGATTTTGTTATGGAGCTTGATGTCTATATGTAGTACACCCTACATCGCCGAAGGAGAAAGGATCCAGGAGCTTCAAAAATGCAATGAAAATACAAATATGGAAAACTCATACTTCTGAATTTCCCAGTATAGGTGGAAGGTGGGAAACAAAAATATTCACGACTGAGAAGGATGTTAGAGGATGGATTTACAAGACTCTCGACGAGACAAGACCTTATAATAGTTTCGTATTTCTGAGATAGTGTGCATCACAAGCTAATATATCCAAAATTGTTAGAAAAGTGGTTGAAATTTGTCGCAGGAAATTATTGTATGATAGGTGATAGTATCGGTTTCACAAAAAGTTTTGTGTGATTCGTGGGCTAGAGCTACTTTGATAAGAAATATTTTGAGCTTAAGTAAAAAGGCAGAGTTTATTATTCCATTGAAAAAGTTGAGCCCAGCTACGTTTAAAAGCACTACGAATTCTCTCAATAGTACCTATCTACCATACACAATCACACTTCTGTGTAATCCTGTAACTTAAACTTACATGCATAAATACAAGTGAAATCTTAACCCCTAGCTTGTGTCACGAGTTAAACATTTCTTATTCATATCCTTTCCCGATAAATCAAGTGGATTTTTTTTCTACCCTGTCATTTCCATAATTTCCTCATCAGCACAAAATGTCACCCGACGATGCACCTGGATATTACTAGATGTCGTGTTCCAAATAATTGTGGCAAATACTCTCCTTGAAACCAGTATAAATATGCAAATGACGGACAAGTCATAGACGTACTTACTCACAAAGACACACTTGAAGAATATGTTTTTCCTCCTTTCATCAATTCGTATACAAATGTCGTAATGGAAAATAACGTTTTGGAATTTTCTAGCAATGGGAAAGGGAGATTTCAAATACAATCTGTCAGGTAATTGGATCCAAATATCCTTATTCGTGAAGATCATGTCTGATCGGCTATAAGTTGTGCTGGAGCTCCTGATTTTAGGTCAATAATATCAACCAATCAATCAATATTGTTATTGGATAATAAATAGGTATAATGTCATTGACATTTTTGACGTGAAATCAGGAAATCCAATATAAATTTTAACCAATCACATATGATAATGGGTTGGCAGCTTGGACCGAAGGTCTTCATTATATAGAAATCATCAACTCTGTAACCCAATGGAGCACCAGGTATTTAGGTAAAGCGTTGGCAAACCCAGCATTTGCAGCCATGTCTCATCTGCATCATCGCCGAATGTACCTATGTATGAATGATGGGGTGACATTCAGTGAGACCTAAAAGATCCATTGTGCCCCCTTACTCCTACTTAGTTCCTGATGATCGTCTCAGACACTAGTAGCTCCTTTAGTCCCATTTCTCCGAGGAATTTTAGGATATGTGCAGGCTTTAACTTAGATACATTTCCTAGGTGCTGTACTCTAGGATTCTGAATTGCAGTGCAATTCGCAAGTATGTGGATGGAGGTTTCTTCTTCCATGCCACATAATCTACATTCTTCTTCCTCCACTATTTTAAGCTTTTTCAGGTGCACGTCAGGCAACAATGTCCCGTTAGGATCCCTGTTAAAACTCTTAGTGCAGTTTTACTTTGACTTATGCATTCATTTCATCTCAACGGGTTGTAGCCATCAGAATCTTTAATTGGCTAGGCCCTACTAGATCTTTCCAATGGTCAGATCTTCACTTTTCTTCGGCTTTGCCTATTTCATCAAATATTACATTGGGGCTGATACCGCAAAAGGGTTCCGGCCCCCCAAAAGTGTCTTTTAGTCCCCCTCTTTGCTAGTCCATCTGCTATTTCATTTCCTTCTATTCCAGTGTGTCCTGGAGTCCACAGTTAGGTTACTATATTACTCTCGCCTAGTTCATTGAGTTTGCCTAGGCATTCCCACACCATTTTGGAACTGATTGCTGATCTGCTACTCCATGCAATGGCTCCATAAGTGATAATTGGTCTCACTATGGCAGTGTACATCCATCTCAGGATTTTTGGGTTACAGCCCCAAGTTCTTCCTGCCAGATTCTTGCACACCATTAGAGCCATTTTTCGCCGAACCTCCATGCTCTACTCCATCTTAAAGAGGTGGTATATGAGTGAGCAGTGTGAGGGAACTCCTTTTGCCTATCTATGGCCAGGAATATTTTTCGAGTAAGTTGCATCAAGTTCATTTTTCTATTTTCGAAATTATCAAGGTTTGCTTAAATAACATTTCAATGTAATATTGCAACGACTCTGTCAAATATGCAAATGATAGCGAAATAAGCTTATCGGCTCGCTAGTTGCCTACCTTACCGGCAGAGGCACGCACACGACATTAACCCCGATTTATATTAATATGTAAATTCCACCTTATCTGGCATTTATTCAAATTTTTGAAATAATGGTACTGCACCGAGTTCACGTGCTGTTATGATATATTGTGCAGCCATATTGGATTTCTAAGCACGATAACAAAAATTACAAAGACGGATTTTGTGGCAGAATATGAGAAATTGGTTGGCGCGGAATTGTACGCCATTGCGCCATCTGTAATTAAGTTTTATAAGTTTTCCCGCATACGAATAATGTTTAATTCACCTACGAAGTGTTTTTATTTATAATTAGCGACCCAACCCGGCATCACTCGGTGACACCCACTTCGCATTAAGACCAGGAAGCTGTATATTTTAAGCACTTAAAAAAAGGACAAACAAAAGGCATTTCTATTCATCCTGAAAAATCTCCAAAGGTCCAATTAAATCGATTGAACCCATTACCTACAAAAATAATTTATCTTCCCGCTAATTTGACACCACATCAGGATATACTTTAAAGATAACATCGCCCGTGAAAAGGTAAAAAAAAATACGAAATCAAAGAAACCAGTCGGACTAATAGAGCCAACAAAATAAAAATGTAAGGACTTGTTTCGAGGGTGTCACTTCTTATTCGAAGATATGGTTGTCGATAAAGAAAACATTTTCAGTCTAATCTTCGTCTTGGTGTACGTTCGACGTAAATCACATCAGGTACCATCCGAAAGGTACTTCACACAGCACAAATTCAAATATATCTACCAAGAGCGTGCTTTCAATAAATATTTAATAAGTGCTATTATTGATTGATTGGTTGGTTGATTGGTTGGTTGGTTGGTTCAGCACCACCAGTTAGAGGCGCATCAGCCTTTAGGATGTACTCTTGGTTTTGACGTTTATGGGAAGAGACCAGTACCCTTAAGAGGCTCAACAGTCTTTTCACTAGGTTCTTTTTGGAGAATTCCTCCCTTGGATACTCTAGTCTTAGGAGTCTATATCTCCAATAAGACAGTGCTTCACATTCGAAGATAATATCTTTTAGAACTACGACCAAGTTTGTGACCTGGTCGCAGTGACGTTAACGCAGAAATGTGGTCACTGTGCTGTAGATTCTCTGCACTATTGCCCAGGCTAACATGCGCTTAAGGCACCTAGGCAAATCCATACTAGCTTAGAATTGACCTCTATCGAATCGAGTGCCCAGACCAGGTGCAGTCGTTTTTTTCTAAACTCTCTAAACACTGAAGCCAACAGACCAAATACATTTTCTGTCATCTTTCTTGATCTTTTCTGTATTCTTTGCTTCCTTTTTGATGGGGTAATATACGTATTATCATGAAACATTCCCCATAAGGACCAGTGTTAGTTCCGCGGATAAGTTGTTGCTGCTTCCTGCTGAATTTTGTACTGGTGGCAATGTCTCTAGTGCCACCGGCCTAGAACAGTTTGTACCTTCTTTCTAACAATCCCTTTTGCTTCTTGGAGTATTGTCTAATGAATGGATGTAAGTACTTGCGATCTTTCGCTTCATCCGTCTTCTACAAGGACCTGGCTATAGGCTTTTTTGGAGTGGAGTATTTATTAGGATTGTACCCTTTCTTTTATCCCCTCAAGTGCTGGATCTAGATTAATAAACAATGTTGTTGAGTTTCTTTATAATATTTACCGGTATGTTCTGGTACCATTCTTTAAACGTCAAAAAACTATAAAAATATATATAAATATCAAAAAAATGTGTTAGGGATAAATAAAATAGAAATATCTAGCATGTTACATTGTAATCCCGTCTTTGGACCGGTAGACCAAGTGGGGTGCAGCAAGTAGTCAATCGGTGGCTCTCCGTTCTTCAGCCATCAAACCAAATTCGTCCTTTAATAATGACTCGATAAGGTTTGAAATGGCGTTTTCTTGGTACTCTTAGTAGATAAATTCAACTGCGTAAATCACTGTCACTTATATCTGCAGTGTAGCGCATTTATCCGTGGTAAAAGTCAGATTCAATGGCCACAATAATTATAAATTAACTGAAAACTTGCCACTAATTTGCTGTCAGACTAACACCTTCATCGTATCTAATTAATTTAGGATGCTTTTCTAGTGTTTTTGAATGGAATTCTGTTTTTTTATATACAAGTTTAAATAATAATGAAGTAGCCTTAAAAAACTAATACAAATTTTCTTATTTTTGCATTTTCGTTTGAATATTTTTCATTTACAATCATGAGCTCTACACATGAAATAGTTATAAAGAAATCGGGCTTCAATCGAATTAATATATACTAGAGTTCCGCCCCGGCTTCGCTGTGTCACACCCACGTCGTATTTTTCCTACTTTTAACATTTTTATACTCGTAGATTCGATTCGACAAATTAAAGAAGAATTTACATCTACATAATCAACCTTAATTGGCAAACAATTTAGTTTGATAAGGATTAATATCATAATAAGAATGTCATCATCTTTCATCTTTTCAAGTATAGTAACAAGAATTGATATAGTGATGCAAATGGTGACGACGAAATCTTCCGTCTGTTATTATTAACGTGCTGTAAAACGAAAACTGTATTTCTGGATTTACTCCGAATGTTTCCGTGTCAATGGCCGATAGAGAGCGTATTAAAAATTGTGTGCAGCTTTTCACACTGATAAAAATAAAACATCTTCCAAGGAATTTGAAATATAAAAATTGTCTTTCCCAGTAAAAACAACAATCTTAGAATCCCTATTTTAACCTGGAAGTGATATATTAATGTGGATATGGTTATAAAGTGGAATACTTAAAAGGCCTTTCAAACAACTCCCCACCACTTGGTTTGTCTAGAAAAAAAAGTCTTCTTAAAGCTTACAAATATAATCTAGTACTCATGTCAGAGAAATGTTTCTTTGTGTACGGAAGAAAATATTTTAGATCATCGATAAGCATAATTCGGTGATTGGCGAACCTCATAAAACAGTCCATTTCTTTGAAGGAGATTTAGGATATCCGTTGGCTGCAATTTAAAAAGGGGGCTTTTCCTTTCATTCCACAGAATCTACATTCTTCCTTCTTTACTAGTTTGAGCGTTTTGTATAGTGTCTGTATAGGACATGCCAGATACACCTGTCAAAATTGCAGACTTGTTCATTATTTTTTCGCATACCTTACCGGCAAACCAATTATATGAACACCAAAAATAGCTGTCAAGGACGGAAAATTCTTAATGCCACGATTTTTTAGTTTTTCGCCATCTTTCATCAAAACGTTGTTCAATAATCTATCTTTGTGAATTCATCTGCTATTTCGTTTCCTTCTACTGTTGGAACCCATGTTGCTCTTACCTATTCATTCATTCATTCAATTGGGTCGTGCTCAACAGCCCAGGCACTTGAACTGAATCTTTGTATAATTTCCCATATTATCTACTTCCATTCCAGAAGCTATGTAGGCGACTAGTTTAACTGGAGGGATTTTCAGTGGTTGTATTATTTCCTCTCCAAAGTGCTTCCGGCACCCATATTAGAGACACTTTGTTGTCTCTTGCCAGCCTGTTGAGGGATTCTTTTACCTAGTTCATTGGGTTTTTCCAGGCATTCCCATACTTCTTTGGAGCTGACTATAGCCTTTGATGGCTACATGATTATCAAATATAATAATATTAATATTTTTTTATTTATATTGAACTGAGCATACTTTCCGACGTTGAGATGTGTGTGTGTGAGAGGCAGATGGCACGGAAATTACTCCATTTGCCACAGAATTTTGGAAATTGCTTAGCTACATTCATATAGTAACATTGGACTCCTTCAAGAAATTTATTTACAAATCGTATATTCTCCTATTAGCATTGTTAAGGATGTGGCTAATATTTAGCGGAAGGTCATAATTCAATTTCACAAGCGACTCAATTAAACATTTGGATCTCGCGACATTATTAGAGCAACCAAAAAAGATGTGATTCAGATCACAATAAGAATGCTCGTTACAGCTACAGGATGATGATCTAATAATACCAAGTTTTGCAAGGTGTGCACCAAATCTTCCGTGATTGGTTTTAAGTCTAAATATAGTTGATGAATAGAATTTGGGTGTTGTATAATTGAATATATATTTGGGAGGAAGGGGTAATGTAGGATGAATTTGAAAGTACTGGTTTGTAGAGGATCTAGATATATTTGTCCACTCCTGTTTCCATTTATTGGCAATTCTATGACTTATCGAGTTATTTATATCTACTAAGGTGAAAATATTGCAAACTTGTCCATCTTTAACTGCATCCTTCGCTACCAGGTCGGCCCTTTCGTTCCCAGTTATATTGCTATGGCCCTTAACCCAAATAAATGTAACATTTAAATCCAGAAGCATAGATTTGATACTACATAGTATAGGACATCTAATACCTCTGATATAAGTAGATTATATTGAGTCGATAGCAGATTTAGAGTCAGAGAGAATTACCGCATTCCATAATTGGTTTGTGATCAACCAATTGAGGCTTTTTTGTATAGCTACGAGTTCTGCTGTATATATGCTACTTAAATCGGGCAATTTATAACCAAATGATAAGTTTAAAGTCTGTGTAAAAATAATATTAATATTTTTTTATTAATATTGAACTGAGCATACTTTCCGACGTTGAGATGCTTTATATTTTACGTTATCTCTAAAGAAGTGTTTAATTACCTTCTCGTGCATATTCCATCTTTTGAGAATATTTCAGTAACTGTTAGATATTAATTATTTCCTCTGACTCGTGCTTATATCCAAAAACACATCTTAGTAATGATGAGCTACCAAATATTTGATCTTGATTAATAATAATTCCGACACATATTTTTAATTTCTACTTAAAACGGAATTAAAGATGAATTAAAAACCGTATATTTGGTGAAATACAGGGGGTATTATTACAAATAAATAGTAGGCTGTGATAGTGGTATATAATTAAATTCTCAACCAACAGATGCCGGGTGTATTCATCACGAATCTCGCGTTTAATGGGTCTGGGTTTGGTTTTATTTATTTATGAGTGTTAGTTGAAGTACTGAGGATACCAAAATTATTTGCTTTCGTTTAAAAATAGTTGAAAATTAGTCAAAATATCTAGCAAGCTGTCTTTTATATTTTACATATAATATAAAGCTAGAAGTATTCTACACTACACTAGAGTTTTTGGAGAATGGTTCAACAATTCGATAATTTCTTTGTTTTACGAGCTGTATGAAGGATCATTCGTCGTTGGGGGTTGGTTTTCCGAAAGCCATCAATTTCTTCCGGCAAACAAATCGATTTGTACTCATCATCAGTAACAGTTCTTTAATCTTGCAGAGGAACTGTTGCTACATGAGCCGTATGTGAGACAAAATTTAATGTCGACACCATATTTTTGGAAACACTTCGAGAACGGATAACTCTCGTCGGTTTTGGTTTATCTTGGAAAACCCAAACAGACGACTATGTCGTTTATTTTCGTGTTATAGAAATAAATCCAGGATTTATAACCACTGCCAATACTTTAATCAATGTTTTTCAACAACAATTGACTCTAATTGCTTCCTGTTCTTCAGACAACATTCTTGAAAACCCCAATTTCTTCATTGCATTGCTGAATTCTTTATCCTTTGTTCACATTGAACTGGACACACTTTCCTTTGGCGTGAATTTCTGCTTGAAATATACTTGTGGTTTTTCCCAAGCTTTCAGAATGTTTGGTTCCTGGCCCGCCACTCCTATCCCAGTTCCTTCTATTGCTTTTGAGCCGTCTGTGCACCATTGAATGGCATTCTTTCCAAGTCTGATAATGGTATTTGGATCCCATTGCTTTTTGTTGCTTAATTCCGTAACGAATTTCTTTGAAACGTTATACCTTTTCATCATGCCATCTTGTGGCATGTCCAAAAATGCAGTTAAGGTACAGCTTTAAATGAAGCGGTCTGAAACTTTTGGGATTTGACAGTTAATTTTGAAATTTGATATTCGTTGACAAGCGCCAACTATTACAACACTTAGAAGACAAGCCTCGTAATAACGCTCAGTCTCTTCTGTACTGTCATTCATTCTGCAAATATTTTTTAATTCCTTATTGTTTTCATTTTTCTCTCCTACTAGATAATGTCACTAATACTAGTAGTAGAAAAATATAATTAAATAGTAAAATAATTGTTATAACGTGTGTTTTTATCTAAAAACTCCAAGTCGCTTCAAATCAGCGACGAAAATCTCGACCCCGTTTCACTGAATTTCTTACTACCACGTTTTCGGGTTAGAATTAACTCATCAATATCCTACCTAATGATTTTCAGATTTATAGAGTGGATTAGTGACTTTATTGCTATAGAAACCACAGACGGACAAATTGATTAGTCGATGGGATTTAAAAAATAAAAAAGAAAACATTTCACATTAACGGCGATAACGAGAGACAAAAGGAGGTAGATAGATCTGTTTTCGAACATTTCTACGGCCACTTCACATTATAACAAACAATTTAGAATGTTACAGTGTAGTACATATCAGAAGGATCAAATCATCACATATAGTAGATATGGTTATGTTCAATGTTAACTGTAGCTTTGGTTACATTAGTTTTAGTTTCATTTAGTTTTCCAAAGAGTAGACACCCCTTGTGGGGTTGTGCCGCATAAATGCTGTCTAGATCCGCTTTCTGGGGTGGATCAATCCCCATCATTTCATTATTTTCTCGCTTATTTTTTTCCATCCCATCCCTCGTTTTTTCCTTCCATCTAACTATCCTTCTCAAGTCCTGCTCTACTTCCTTCACCCACTTAGATCTGGGTCTTCCTTGCCTTGTCGTACCACCTGGTTCCCACTGTTACATTGAGCAAACATGCCTCTCTATTTCAGGCGAAGATTTATGCCATCCTAGAATGTGTCAAAATTAACAAACATCGGACTGACACTCATAGGATAATAGTTATTTGTTTTACTAGGCATTAAATCTGCTTTTCTGCCATGTGAAACATATAATTTTTTCTTCAAATTTGTTCCAATTCCACGCAAAATTGACTTTTTCATATTTAAATTGCGTTTCATTATCAATATCCAGCATCATTTTGAGTTTTCTTAATGTCATTGTCATTTTTAATAACCAGTTTGATTTAAATTATTACTTGGAAGGTTGCCTAGCAACGAACTTTTTCTGCCTAGGCATTAAAAGTACAACTTCTAAGCCTGCCAAGTGTCATTAAAAGGCCGCTTTTAATGTCATTTGGAGAAAAACATATTAACTAACAGCCAGGCAGCTCTAAATAGCCGCAAGGTAACATCCAGACTGGTAGAAGAATGCCTTTAAGATTGAATGAACTGACAGACCACAGTAGAGAAAGACTAGTGTGGGTGCCGGGACATAATGATATTTCTGGAAATGAACAAGCTAATGAACTCGCGAGAAGACGTTCAGCAACGACATATGTTGGACCAGAACCAGTTCTTGGGACCACAAAGAAGGTAGTCCGAGAACAAATACGAAAATGGGTACAACGCCAACATAGACTACAGTGGAGAAACACTCCAAAGCAGGTACACAGTAAGACCTTCATAGGTGATATATGTGTAAAACGGGCTGAAGAACTACTGAATGTTAGTAGAAACAAGCTAAGAATTATTACAGGTTATCTAACAGGTCATGTCCCGGTAAAGGATCATCTGCATAAAATGGGGCTATATAACGGGGATCTCAGCTGCAGACTTTGTGGCATGGAGACCGAGATCGTAACCCACATTTTATCCGACTGTGAGGCATTAGACTGAAGGAGACAGACAATCTTCGGAGAGGCCAACGTGCCGCCTGAAGCATATGACATGCATCCAGTTGATCATCTACTCGAGGGTACAGGAATGGCTAGTTAAGCAAGCGATTGTGCGGAAGGAAGGACCCTCCATACATGTCCGGACCATTTTATTCTCTTTACTATATCTTCCCCGAGTTATATTAACGTTTGGTTTATCGTAAAGTGATTTTTTGATTCTATTACAATGTGGCTTGTGCTGGTAATGAGAAATCTTGTAGTGACATCTTTAAAGTAATATGCTAAACTATCAATATACTTTTGGATTGTATGATTTCCATTCACTACCATCCAAACAATAACCCTGTTGTAACTAAAGGAAAACTATTACCTAAGACAACCAAAAGACGGCCAAGGACATAAGCATTATTGTTTGATTGGCAAATAAAATAGTCTTGCTAGCTCTGTTCTTGTTTACCTCGTAAGTTTAGGGCATGTAACATCTTTGTCTTATTTTCGCAAAGTAAGCGCAGATGGCAGTAGGAGCATGGCATTTTTAACACAACGTCAAACCTTTGAAAACAAAGTTTGTTCCACGTTCTAAGCGGTAAAAGTTACGCTCTAAAGTCTTCATCCGCCATTGTTGTTTTGATTTGTTTTGTGTGTGTTTTACTAAATTCAAATGTTTCATATACACCCACTTTTTGTAATTTCCAATAAACTATGATGTTTTAGTTTTTGTTTTTTTTAATGAAGGAAATAAAAAATAGAACAAAAATAAACGAGAGGGCTTACGCGCGGTTTATTAAATTTTCTGAGAAGCGCGAGCGCTATCTCCACTCCACTCCACACACTTTGTTGATTATCTCCAAAGTGTTCTCGTGTGGTTTTCCCTCTAGTCTTAAGTTTAATGTGTATAGCTTTTCTGTTTATTTGCAATAGTCAAATTACACTTAATATTTTTTATTATTATTAGTATTTGTTGGAATGTTATTAAAAACATCAACACTCTAGATATTTTCTTCAAGAATAGTTTATCGTAATAGAAATGGAATAAATTACATTTCTAAACAGTTGGTAAAGTTAACTCACGGGCCAGATCAAACCTGACAAGTTAGTGTTGTTCTTTTTTTGTATTAAAAGTGTCTACTGTTGGCTGGGATAGCAGATACATGAAAGACTTCTTCTTCTAAGAGTAAATAAGAAGAAAGTCGCTGTTGCACATAACCTACAATGTCCGAAGTCCACCAAATCAACATTTTGACGTGTCGCAATCTAATTATTTACTTTTTATAAAAAATTACTCAAACAATTTGGTTCTGTTTATGGGCAGCAGACGAAATTAATTAATTATTATTGTTTCCTTTGAAAATGTGATTGTCCACGCTACTGCGAACAATCATGGTCGGCTTTCCGATAGCGAGCAGATTGCATCACAAATACTCGAACTAATGGAAACCATAAAATAGTTTTAATTTTGTCTCCATCGACATCGGCTGCAGAGGCGTGAAAGAAGACTTAAAATGGACTTATCGACAATTCCAAAGTTAGATCACTGGACCAGAAAAATCGAAAACGTATATAAAGTCATAAAATACAATAACGACATCTGTGTGTACTTTATTTCATTCCCATCTTTTTGTACTTATAGGAGTTTATTTTAAAATTAGGTAAATTAAGGGGGATAATATGATCGGGATTTTTATTATAATTCACAAAAAGATACTTCTAAATACTTGTTTAACATTAAAGAAATTACTTATATAAGAGTATGTTGCGCGAGGAAGTGGCAAGGACAACAGCAAGCAACGTGTTTCTTTCTGTACGCCAATAGACACTTCAAAGAGACGTGGCAAGGGCAAGGGTCGATCTTCCGCGCCACTCGCCTCTATATAATTGGACCATACAAAAAACGAGAGAGAGAGACATACGTAACTGCCACGTCCCAAATGACGTTCGTTCTATGTGAATTGTGCCTTTAGGCTGGATGGAATGCGGGTCGTTCGTGCTACGTCGCCTCTGTGTACATTACATTACATTAGACCATCTACTAATATGGAAAACCCACGAAAGAGACATGCGCCAGTGCCACACATAGAGGAAAGTAGGTACCACGGGTCCAAGCTTGGCCCAAATAAGTAGAACTCTGGGCCTAGCTTGTAACCCAGGCTTGGCCGAGCATTGGTAGAAGTCTGGAGTGGTAACGATGGACCAGTCTCAGCTGTTAATACTGGGCCAGGCTCGGTTGCCAGACTGGGCTATGCTTAAATGCCAGAACTGGACAATGCCTATTTCCCAGGACTGTTACGGCATTTAATGTTAAAATATTTAGATTATTATATATCCAACAGCGAAGATTTTCACTTAATGTCTTTTTCGTTGTCACATCTTCACTATTATGCTGTGAAAAACTATATGCAGCATCACCTGGAAGTTGGTCATCATTATTATTTTTCATACAATCCCTGCTACTACTTTTTGAATCGTTATCACTATACTACTGTCAGAATCATTATCACTTGCACTGATAGAATCATTATTATTATCATTATCCAAATTATTATTAAACGTTTGTAAATTACACGAGTCTAAGCTACTAAGATCGTTAACCTCACCCACAAAGCTAATATTTGCTTTTGGATGATTCAAATTTTGAGCTCGTTAACAACTGTATTAGTTTTTTTATTTAAAACTTTAAGTAGTAATAAAGAATGTGAGTGGATAACTGAAGCTCGGATTAATGTGAGTGGATAACTGAAGCTCGGGTTGACCTGACAAATAATGA
Source organism: Lochmaea capreae (assembly GCA_949126875.1). Classification (NCBI taxonomy): domain Eukaryota; kingdom Metazoa; phylum Arthropoda; class Insecta; order Coleoptera; family Chrysomelidae; genus Lochmaea; species Lochmaea capreae. Next base: position 7,604,969 of record OX421406.1, on the reverse strand, counting down.
AAACAAGTATGGCTGGCGATGGGGCGCTGAACGAAAATACTCGAAGCACGCCGTATGGGCCAAGGCTGGGTTACCCAGTCTTGGCCCAAGCTCGGATAATCATAGGATGCATGGGTCAATACAGCTACGCCGAAGCTAGGTTTCACCGGTACTGGCCCAGGCTTGGCTCCTTTATCAACTATAGGGGTTTCCTATATGGCCACTTCGTCGCTCCACGTCCTTTCTATGTGAATTGCGCTTATTTATGAAAGAAGCCTAGATCCACATAATTCGTCTCATCTGTGAACAATGCAGACCTTTATTCAGCATTCCAATTCACATGTTCATTAGCCCATTCCAACAAAACATTGTTTAATGTTCAATTATCAAATTACAGAAGTTTGAAAATATAGAGAAAAAGTTTAGACTTTCTAGCACATATCAAAATGACCGTTCTGCCGCAACGTTGAGGCAGTCGCAGACAAGGACAGCGTCATCGTCGTCACTTTGAACACCTGCACAAGAATTGTGAGCCCAATTTTTACAAATGGAGCATGCTATCCAGCCCTCCGCTGATTTAGAGTAAAATTCCTTGTCATCATCATCAGTTTCACTGTCTGTCGAGGGATTTTCTTTTCTGTTAATTTTTTTTCCTTTTTATTTCATTTTTTCAGTTGAACTGATTTGGAAAATGTCTGCAACGTCTCTGTGATCATCTGTGATGACGACCCGCTTCAAACCAGCATAAATTCAATATTTTCCAGACAAAACCTTGGTGAATAAAGCAATTGATAATGTTTTAAATGAATCCAAATTTGTGAACTTTCCTAACTTTCGTAAAGCAGTTTACTTCATTAACTATTAAAGTGAAAAATTAACGGTCTGTATATAAAATAGCACCAGCTCTATAACTTTCCCCAAACAAAAAATAACTATCTCCTATTCTACTTTAAACTAAGCTCTTTTATTAGACAAACAATTAAAGTCGAACGAGGTATTCACAGAAGGAAATGTACAATTTGTATACACGATATTCGTGACACCTTCGGAACTTCCGCATTTAGTCTTCTGTTGATAGATAAAATATTTTTCATTCTAGACGTTTAAACAATTATAGAACACGTTCAAATAAATTGACCCGACATCACACACCGCCACCTGCAATTGTCCAAGTCAATTTTAGAATTTCAAATGGCAATTATCATATTATAGTTGTAGACTAGATAAAAATGCACGTCAAGATCTAAATTGATGATAAAAATAAAATAAGAATGATTATCTCATGTTTTGTTAAGGGGTTAACATTTTAGATTATAAGACAAAAATAGAGGACGCCAAATATGTTTGTACGGGGTGTCTTAAAACTCTCCTGTCAAGCGCAAAAAAGTTCTTTCTAAGGGAGCTAGTGCTTTTTAAAGAGGACTCTGTTGTCAGTTTTTTTGGTCTAGCCAAAATATTAAACTGACTTCTTCAAACGTGGTCGTAGAGAAACCCACGCTGCGAAGCGCAGTGGACGTCCAAATTGGTCGGTACCACCTAAAAAAAGTCTACAAAATCGTTTTGAATGATCGAGAAGTGAAGTTGCGTGTGTTAGCTGACATCGTAGATATCAAAACAACGTGTTGGATTTATATTGCATGAGCAATTGACTATGAGAAAGCTCTGTTCAAAGTGGGTGCCGCGTTTGCTCACTGTTGACCGAAAACAAGAACGTTTGATGCTTCTGAGCAGTGTTTGACCATGTTTAAACGTAACAAACCGGAATTTTTGTGACAAATGGATGTAACATGGATCCATCACTTCACTCCGGAATCAAAGCGATCGTCATCTGAGTGGATAGCAACTGGAGAACCTCGTCCAAAGTGCCCAAAATCACAACAATCAGCTGGAAAGGTTATGGCCTCGGTATTTTGGGATGTACGTGGTGTAATATTCATCGACTATCTTGAAAAGGGAAATACCATCAACAGTGAATATTATATAGCGCGTTATTGGAGCATTTGAATGCGGAATTTGCAAAGAAACGTCCGCATATGGCAAAGAAAAAATTTAGTTTCATCAAGACAACGCACCGTGTCACAAGTCAATCAAAACAATGGCAAAACTACATGAATTGAACTTCGAATTGCTCCCACATCCACCGTATTTGCCAGATTTGGCTCCCAGCGACTACTGGCTGTTCGCAGACCTAAAAAAAATACTCGCCGGTAAGAAATTTCACTCGAATGAAGAGGTTATCGCTGACACATAGGCCTATTTTGAGGGAAAAGATAAATCGATCTACAAAAGTGGTATTGAAATGTTAGAGCGGAGCTGGAATGATTGCGTTGTTCTTGATAGAAATTACGTTGATGAATACAACTAATTTTGAACAAAAAAAACGTGTTTTCTTTGTTAGGCCCGGGACTTTTCAGCCCATGTGTTACTACCAAAAGGAAGTTAATAAGAAAATAATTAAACACATTAAAATGCAATATGTTTAATAGTAACCTTATCTATAATAATTCATCACAAGCATAATATAAAATGCAAGTTGGTAGTGATAAAATTGAATGCTAAATAAGGTGGTAACAATCATACGTGTGTGGTACTCGAAATAATAAGAATACCAACAGTACGCAATAAAAATAACAAACCTGGTGAATGCTTCAATGTTATTCACAGTCAAACGTTAAATATATCCGAGCAGTATTAATATATTACAGTTAGACTGTGATTTATACTAAGCGAGTTTACCAGTAACGTTATTTATTTGATTTTTTCAAATAAACCTTATCAGATCTTCGAATATTGTTTTATTCAATATTACGTCGGTGTGGGTAATTATTTTTTTTCTGGTAATGGATTGAAACGGGTATTAGATTGTATTAAACAGATACTTTAAAAACACTTAGACCCTTCTTAACGATAATGAACTCGACGTTGAGTGAATTGGATCTAGTAGACTGGATTAATTTGGCCGATAGGCATCTGGATCTAGTTGTTATTCGAGATGTTCGAGAAGAGGGCTAAATTTTTATTAAATTGTTTAACAAGGGGAAGTTATTAAACGTTTTGTATTATTAAATTCGTTACTTCTTTGTTTTTAAAACATTCTGAAAGTAATAGACAAATTCTTACAGTACCTATGACGTTTTTTTACATTTTTATGCGATTATATTTATCAGCTAATCAATATAATATATTTTCAAACAGTTACTATTAAATTAAATTGTATTTCGTCAATTTTGACTATAATTTTTTAATATCCAATAAACACTTGTTAGTTGGGGGATTATTGCATTCCAATACACTATATTGATTGATTGATTGGTTTGGCACACCAGTCAAAGGCTTAGAGTCCTCGGCATCTCAGCCTTGAGGCTTTTTGTGCTGTTCGTTGTGCCGTTTATGTGAAGAGACCAGTACTACATATCAGGCTCAACAGTCTTTTCACTAGGTCCTTCTTGGAGAAATCCTCCCTTGGATGTTCTAGTTCTAGGAGTCTATATCTCCAATGAGATAATGCTTCACAATCGAAGATAATGTAAGAGGCTGTTTCCTCCTCTTCCATGCACAACCGACAGATAGGTTCCTCCCTATATATGCCGATTGTATGCATGTGCATCCTTAGGGTACAGTGACCGGTGAGTAAACCCGTCACTATCCTTATTTGGGCCCTGCTAAGGTTTAGTATTTCATTGGTCAACTTCTCTGAGGGTTTTTTGACCAGGAGTTTGCTGTGTCCCTGTTTTGGCACGTGTCTCCAGTACGACTGATGTTTAGTTTGAGTCCACTGAGATATACAACCCATGTGCAGCAGTTTTAGATATCCCAAATACTGGTTCAGGACCAGTGAATGCAGTCTCAGACCCTAGTTTTGCTAGAATGTCTGCCTTTTCATTTCCTACAATGCCCTTGTGTCCCGGGACCCACTTAAGAGTCACTCTATTATGGTTAACCAGGGTTATTAGTTTTTGTAGACATTCCCAGACCAGTCTAGATCTGATCTGAGGACATGCTAAAGATTTTAGTGCTGCCTCACTATCAGAGAGTATAAGGATCTTTTGGCACCTAAATCCACTTTCGATATTCAGTTGCAAACACATCGATAGCGTAGATTTCTGCCTGGAAAGATTCCCCAACTATGCGTGGAGTCTACTCTATAGATATACGTGTTGAAATAATCTATAGTGCGGTTTGTAAAGAATATTGAATCTTTTATATTTATCGGCTTATTAATAATAACAGGTAACAATTTGGCTTGTCGTAGAAACTTCCAAACGTTTACATTGCAAAATTTTTATTTCACGCTTGCCAATCAAACAAACACTTCGAACAAAGAAAGAAAACAATTCCTTTGGTTTTTGACAGTTGATATGAGGATCTTTTTTAAAGGATATTAAGAAAAACGATACGAAAATTTTTAGAAAAAAACGAATGTGAAATTTGTTGTGGTAAAAACTATTAAAACCACTAATGATGCGTTAAAAGCCCTTTTTACACCCTTTTCACAGATGTTTGGAATTTGGACTAAATCGTTTTTGAGGTATTGCGGTTTGATAAAAAAATATATAGATACAGGGAATTATTTTCTTTTTCGATTAACAAAACATATTATGACGTGAAGACGTCAAGAAAATAAATTGATTGTATTATATTCGAAAATGTTGGGAAATTTGATTTCTATTGTTAAAATTTTCAGGTAAAAAGGATATTTACTTAATTATTTACTAGATTCGTGCTAAAAAATTGCCCGTATAAAATAATGATTGGTCCTCAACCAACCCCCTTCTAAGAGGTGTAAAATTTAGATTTTATTTTTTTTCTCAAATTCAAGTAACAAGATACAGATAAAGAACCTAGTGGTCTGTTTGGATATAAATAAATTAATAAACAAATAATAAAAATTCAGTGTATTGTAACTTTTCGATTTCTTCCGTAAATATTGAGAAAAATTATTTCAAATGACATTTTTGTTATCCATTATGTAAATTAGAAGCCAAATGAATATTTTCTGGAAAAAAACTATTTTTCTAGAATTTTTTGTTTAATTTCCTACATTCCATATATTTATTTCACAAATTCCAGTAAATTCTTGTATCAAAACCCTTTTTCTTTAATTAACCATACAAAATTTCTGATTTTATGAGTTTAAATTGCGTTAAAGCCCCAAGCGATCCACATGTAGGTCAATCGTGCATATGTATGTTGAAAGAAGCATGTGTAATATACATAATGAACATTTAACAACTCATCAAATGACTCTTAATATTCTAATTTAAATTTATTCTCCCCATATAAAATTTTTTTTTCAACAAACGAAAACAAAAGTGTGTAATTGCAATATTAATAAAACTTGCACCTGTTGTACGACGATGTGGATGTACTTAAGTAGATTTTTATATTTTTTAATGGCTGTCTTATACTCATAAAAACCATTAAAACGTTCAAATTGAAAGTATTAATCATCATCAATCAAAATGGAGCATGTGTAAAATTAATTTTTAACCAAACCGCAACGAAGTGCTTCAAAATGCGCTTAAACAAATATACTTATTAACAAAGTTTCTATGCTAAAATGAGTATTGAATGGCCCGAACCTTAGCACGTGGTTTCTGTTTAAGTGCACAGCGTGTTCTTATAAGTCAATACCATAGGTATTTTCGCGGAGACAATCCCGAACGCATTCGAAATATAAACTGAACATATACTACGGCGCAAGCGCGTGTACGAATTAGTTCCGAATAAATTCGAACTTTTAAACTCCGCGAACGCACCTAGTACAACTAAGGATATTTATTATACTATATGACCTTGTCTCTGATATGATCTTCGTCACTCGAACTTAAATAATCCATGATCTAAAAAATCAGTAATCAAAATAGAGTACGTTTGTATACTTTTACTTCTTACCACAAAAGAACCTCACAAAAGAACAAAATTTTAGGTTAGAATTTGCTCTAAATGAGATATCTCTGCTTTTATCCGAGGATCTGTCGAACGCCTTACGAACGTGTCCACGGGTCACAGAACATGATCCGCGAAAACTAAATTTTAAATCCGGAGGGTGTTCTTTTTCCACCGCGAACACTCAAATTTTAAGTGCGCATGCGAAGTCTCTCCGAATGCGTTCGGGATGTGCTCCACGAAAATACCTCATAGAATTAAAGGCCGATTCATAACATTGACGTTGCGCTCGCCGTTGCCATTACGTCCTAACCTAAAAACGGTGAAATACGCCTACGCATTTTTAAACGCAATTATACATTCAATACTTTCCAGTGGCGGCTAGTACATAAGCGCTGCAGTGCTCCCAAAAAATCTTCCAATTAACCCCCTTTTATCAAAAATAAAATTTATAATATATTTTGTAAGGCATTCGCATCGTCATAATGATACAAAACTGCGAGCGTAAGCCACAGCTTACATAACAAACCAAATGCGGGATAAGCGTAGGTAAAGTCCACCAGTGGAATAACGAGACAACCCCCTTACAAGGTAAACTTTTTTTTTAAATTGCAGAACATCTTAAAATTTTTACCACGAGCCTCCACTGATACTTTCTATCTACGCATAGGTTGTCGGCAAACGGCGAAATTGTACTTACTCAAACAGACACAAAAGTTGTGAATTCGATTGCAACGCCACCTACCGGGACTAATTGTGAATATAAATCATCCAGTTACTCACTCAAACTCAGAAAAAACATTTCATCAAAATCGATCCCACCGTCTCAGAGACTAGTAGCTCCTTTAGTCCTATTTACCTGAGGGATTTTAGTATATCTGCAGGCTTTAACTCAGGTATATGTCCCTCTTCTATCCAATAATCTCCTAGGTGCTGTGCCCTAGGTGCAATTCGCAAGTATGTGGATGGAGGTTCCTTCTTCCTTGCCACAGAATCTACATTCTTCTTCCTCCACTATTTTGAGCTTTTTCAGGTGCCCGTTCAGGAGACAATGTCCCGTTAGGATTCCTGTTAAAAGTCTTAGTGCAGTACTTTGACCTACTAGATCTTTCCAATGATCAGATCTTCTCTTTTCTACGGCTTTGCCTATTTCTTCCAATATTACATTGGGGCTGATACCGCAAAAGGGTTCCGGCCCCCAAAAGGATTTTTCAGTCATACTTAATAACGCGCGTGACTGCCTGTCTACTGGCAAGTGGGGATCACCAACGCGTCAAAAGCAAGCTGTAACCTGAAGACTGATGAGGTTGCAGTACCAAATTAAATATGGACGGGGAAACAGTTGATATATTGTACTTGTTAGCGAATACGAAGAACTGTACGACATGGCGACTAGAAATTACAGTAATCAAAACAGACGGGAGAATATATGGTCCGAAATTGGGAATAAAATTAACGGAAGTGAATTTGTCACAAGAGAGCCAACTATACATAATCTAAAATGTTATACGAGTTAATTAATTGAAATTATTTGAAGATTCCTGTAACAACATAAGATTCATGTCGAGACATCTGTTTCGTTTCTGCTGCTGCCAAATGCCGCTTAGGTAGGAATAGCCTGTATGAAATGATGCTACACCTCGCCCCTTTCCTAGCTCAATAGTCTTTTCACTAGGCCCTTCTTGGAAAAATCCTCCCTTAGGAGCTCTACTCTCCAATGAGAAAGTACAATACTTCACATTCGACGGTACAGTTTGAAGAAGAAAACCACCAGTTTCTTGGATAAAACTGAACTTTATACCTTAAGAGAGACGGAAAATGGTTATTTGGTTACACCCTGTATAAACATTCGTTGTTAATATTCTCAATTATTATCAATGTTAAATTAGCGGTAATTATGATCGAGTCCTGGAATGCACAACCTCTATTTCAAGTCGGTGGTTTTGAAAGAGAAAATCCAAGACCACCTTAAAGATGATATATTGAAAGCATTCAGGTGCACAACTGTTGCATCCTTCGTTCGTCCGACGGGATTCCAACTTTGACACTTAACTAATCTTTCGCCAGAAACACTTTCTTTTGAATGGGTAACCAAAATGGCTATGGGCACATTCTCTCGTTTTAAGGGCATAAAACAGCAACTTCGGTATGCGCCGAATTTTTTTCAAGAAATCCACCGTTACAAATTCCTTTTTCTTAACCGGAATCTTAATACATATAACAAAATAATATGATACAAGCATACCTTGAATCCATTAAATATTCAAAATTATAATTTCCACCAGTTGACAGAAAATAATCCAAAAAAAACCAGTTTTAGATAAACACAGATGGTATCCGATAATGATTAACTTTGAAGAAACTAATTTGATTGACATGAATTTTAATAAAATGATAAAAGTAATCATGTATGGATCTAAATTCATGTGAAGGGTACCAAGAATTCATTTCAATTCTTCACATCACTGATAGATCCTCAAATGGACCGGACCCGGTGAATTTTTCTAACCAAGTATCTTCATAGGTCGCAATTACACTTCCAAGTGTCCGCTTCAGTTGCTGGCTCGAAGATAACTTAACTACAACAAAACTACGCGACTACAGAAAAGTATGACTGGACAGACGACATGCCGTGTAAGCGAAGGACCACCTAAGGTCCTAGAAAGAGAAAAATCAGCCCCTTTCGCAACTACAAAGGATGCCACCAAGCCAAAAACAGCAGGACGACTAACGAAAATGTCGAATCCAACCCCAAGAAACGGTGCCAGGAGTCAACAACCAAAAGAAGCAGCGATAAGGTGATAAGACCGCATAGCTATGGCCTGAAGTCACAGGTTTCATTTCGGCACAACCACGGAAAGATGAATCGGGATTTCAACTGGCGTTAGCTTTAACAAGTGGAACGGCTCTATAATGACCGCTCAAATCCGGTCATCTTCCATTTAGACCGGGGACAACTTCGACGCGCAAAACGCCGACGAGGACGGAAAAGATTAGGTGTGGGGGAAGGTTCTTCCAGGGATGCATCGCTCCTAGAGGGGACGGGTTTAGTTCAAGTTGTGTGTGTTTGCTATTGTTTACATTGGCACATATTCTACCACAGGAGTCATCATTCATTCATTCGATTGGGTTGTGCTCAACAGCCCAGGCATTTGAACTGAACTTTGTACCATTTCCCATCTTATCTTCTTCCATTCCAGAAGCTTTGTGTCTTCTATGTAGGCCACTAGTTTGACTGGAGGGATTTTCAGTAGTTGTAATGGTTGTATTATTTCCTCTCCAAAGTGCTTCCATCTGAGTCCATTTCCTGCACATAGGTTCACTAACTTTGCCAATTTTGTGCAGATGTTTCCTCAGGGTGCAGTGTCCAGTCACCAGGTCGGTAACTGTCTTCAAATGTCTCTTACTCAGTTTAAATAGCCTGGTTGAGAGTTCCTTGTCTACCTTTGTATGGAGTTGCCCTTGTGTCGACCTCCATTTGAGTTGGTGTTCCCTATCTAGCCAGCTCCCGATTTCCTCTCGTATGCAATATTTTGTGATTCCACAAAACGGTTCCGGACCTATGAAGTCTCCTTCAGATCCTTCTTTAGCTAACTGGTCAGCCATTTCATTACCCGCAACCCCCTCATGCGCCGGAACCCATATTAGAGACACTTTGTTCTCTTGCCAGCCTGTTGAGGGATTCTTTACAGTTTTTTACTAATCTAGACCTACCACAGGGGTCGGCCCTAACCCTATGACCCATGGGTCACCGATTGACTCATTTACTACTTTCTATTGACCCACTTTAGTTCCAAAAAATGTAATACATAAAAATAAATTATTAAACATAAATATGAAACGAGTATTTTGAGAACTATTAGAAAAGATTGTTGACTATGTAATTTAACTAAAATAAAAACCTTATTGCTGTCCTGGATTGTACGAGTCGGTAGGGTGCCCATCGAGCTCAGGACTTTATTTTCGGTCGAATAAACCATGTGTCACCTCTAGTTTGCTACTGTTCAGACTCCGTGATTTAAATTCCATAGATGCAGTTATGTTATAAAAACAAGCTTCGGATTAATTTTATGCTTCTTGATCATTGTGATTTCGAGTGAGGATCTTTGAGAAAATGAAAATTGAAGAATAAAAGAGAGCGAGACTGCTTATAAAAAACGATCGAAGCGGAAGGATATATAAACTTGTTATTTGAGATTTGGGTTGATCAAGATAATGGATCAGTTTGTAGAAGGGTGAAAATAAAACATAACGTTTATAAAGCGTTTTTCGGGAACTTGTTACAGTGGTTTGAAATTTGAGGTTTCTATGTCACTTTGAGTTTCCAAACAACTTCTTGTCCTATAGACAGACTAAGTGCAGACGTCACAGTTGAGAGGGGACTACTACTACTACTACTTAGTCTGGCGAACCTTGGCCAAGACAAACTCAAGCCAAGGTTCCGGCACTGAGGCTACTGGCGGACCCATTGTCCCATTCCTGCCACTTATACATCCATGAAGCCGAGTCCCTCGATGAAGGACTCAATCCTCTTCAGTGGATGCCTGCTTATGTCCCCAGAGGCCATAACAGGGACTCCGAAGATTCGCCTGCGTAGCACAGCCCAATGTGGACATACGAGGAGAACATGGTCTGACGTTTCGTCAGCCATGCCGCAACTCATGCATAGGGGGCTTTCCTCTAAACCTAGGTTATAAAGGTGTCTCCTCAGACAGCAGTGGCAGACAGCAGCGGTTTCTCAACCAGTTATCGTCTCCTTACGGATTGTTTGCTTCAGATTTGTCTAAGCTTGTGAGGGGAACCTATAATGGTTCCAAACTTTGACTCTATGAAGAAAGAGTATATTTTACACAGAAGCAACAAAAAGGGATGGGAGCCCAACACCATTTCCGGGCTTAAAAAGAATGCCATTCAATGGTGGGTCTTGTACCCTTGAGCAGGTTTCACAAACAGCTTAGATAGATGGAGTACAACTGTTGGGTCGCAGTTTAATTATTCAAATAATTAGTTAAAGTTTGCATATATCCTAAAATTCCTCCGGGAAATAGACTAAAGGAGCTACTAGTCTCTGAGACCAGAAACTTAGTAGAAGAAAGGGGGCACAATACATCGTTTAGGTCTCAGTGGATATGACCCCAAAATCCATCTCACCATTGGGAATATCTAGTAAGGCTTAGACAATCAAAGATTCTGATTGGTGATTTCAACCCGTTGAGATCAAATGAGTACATAAGTCAAAGTAAAACTGCACTAAGAGTTTTAACAGGGATCCTAACAGGACATTGCCGCCTGAAAGGGCACCTGAAAATCCTCAAAATAGAGGGGGAAGAATAATGTAGATTCTGAGCTATGGAAGAAGAAACCTCCATTCACATACTTGCAAATTGCACCGCAATTCAGAATCCTAGGGCAGTTGAAACCTGCAGATATCCTAAAATTCCTCAGGAAAATAGGACTAAAGGAGCTTCTAGTCTCTGAGATGTTCCTCAGGAACTAAGTAGAAGTAAGGGGACTTTTAGGTCTCAGTGGATATCACCCCAAAATACATGCATACATGTACATGCGAAAAATAGTCTCCAGAATTGATGTTTAACTATAGTAATCTGGTAATTGAAAATCGTACTTGGGAGTTATCGAAGACTGTCGCTAAGTGGGTAATAAAAAAGTTAAGTGCCATTTGGTATGCAAATGTATTCTATGCGTGTCGGTAGCTTTTACTGAACAATTAGGTACCAATCAATAAAACAAAAAACGTCTTTATAACGATACGAAAACGTTTGCTCTACTTTCTTTGAGAATCGAAAAAGAACAATGGCGAAAGGCCGAACTAAGCAGATGTAAATATTCATGCATCGGTTTTAACAATAGCACCGATAATAATTATTATTATTTTACCGAGCTTTTGTACCATTTCCACAATCGTTTGAATATAAATATGGAGATCTTTCCGATTGATAAAAATATCAAACGATTCTTTTGAATTCAATAAAAAAAAAATAAAGAAGAAAGTTGAAAACGGCTAGGTATTGTTAAAACGTATGGAGTATATTGTTAAATATGATAATTACTTTTGTAATATGTGTTAATGTCTGTAAATTAAATGCAATAAATATTTATAAATATAATAAAAACCTTGATTTTCACGGACGTTCAATCAAAAATTTACGTGAAACGTCAAAGTACTCAAATGAAAAACTGCCCTTTGGGTGCTAAACAATACATTCCGCACTATCTGATCGGATAAGTTGGGAGGCTAGGGCAATCCCACAGCACCTATAGTTTATTTCAGAAAGTCTAGAGTAATAAAACCTAATTAGGTATGCAAAGGGAGCACAGAGTGACCCAACGAATATTTAAGCCACTTTTATAGTTTGGCATTGATTTCATTGTAAAATTATTTCTTTTTATATCAAGTGCAGGTTGTACCGCCCGGGTTAAGGGTTATGGGCTTAGCCTATTGTTATCCATTCACAAACACTGGAAATAGTATGCCAAAGGCGTGCCGGTAGTATCCTAGGCATGCCGGTAGTAAAAAGGAAAGAATTTTATTTTAACAGAATAAGAATTAGGCATTATGTACATAGTATTAGGTACACTTATTTTTTATTGAACATTATACAAAAAATACATTATACAGAAATTAAATTATAAAAAATCATAATATTCTTCGTCATCTGAGGAACTGTCATCTCCTCTTGACGTTATAATTAACGGGTCCACGGTCCGATCGATCAAGTAGTCAAGATCCCACATTTTCTCCTCTTCTTCAATGACATGCTGGACTGCTTTTCGCCAGTTCTCTGGTGTCACCTCCTTAATGGCTTGATGAAACAGTAGCTTAACGTCTTTCATTTTGAATGTCGTGTTGTGTCTTGCCACAAATCCTTTCACTTGCGCCCACATAAGTTCTATAGGATTTAGTTCGCAATGATATGGCGGTGTTTTTCTGCTATATCTTCTACGGCGTATTTCATAAAACGATGTTTGTATAAATTTGCTATAGCTAATAGTTCTTTTTTTATCAAATTATCTTCAAATTCAATACTTTTGGTGGTTAACCAGTCAATAATTTTTTGTTTTCTCTAAGATGAAGTTGGAGTCTTCTCTATGCTTCGAGAATGATAACTTACGTTATCCATAACTACTACTGAATCAGCCGGAAGATATACTTTTCCTAATTCTCTTACGCAATCACTTGCAATTTTAATATTTGAAACAATACTATTTCCAGACCTACGCCTATGGCCGACCCCAAAATTGAGCCGAACTGGACGGAATTCCCCATTTTATTACCCTACACCTTTCCGAAATAGACTATAGGCCTCGTGAGGCCCAATTTTGAGTATAATGATACTTTTCTTTCAGTAATTTTACAAATCGAAGCCCAGCAGGTGGTCTAATACATTGATAAACTCATCCCATTATCGTTACCGACGTTTATTAATAAAATATCATCAACATTAGAAAACAAAAACGTCAAGTAAAAGATTATTCGAGGAATTCACTTTTTAAAACGGACAAAAAGCGGTAGCCTGCCATATACAACGCAAGAATTTTAACTAAAATTAATATCACTATCCGGAGTAACGCTGGAAGTTCTTGAAAACAAATATACAAATCGGACCGATAGCGACCGTTAATGAATTGAGGTATGCTCAGCGATTTAAATCGGCAACTTTGTGAGCATTCTTGTTGAAATGGCAAACAAATTTGTTGGTAGGTCAAGCGCATTTTTAATATTGACTTGCTTTATACAGGACGGAGCTAGACATATACAATCACAATCTTGTTCTAAATTACTATTTAGAAATTGGCAATTTTTTTAAGTAACGTCTTATTTAGGGTTCTGTACCCAGAAGGGTAAAAAACGGACCGTATTACTAAGACTTGGCTGTCCGTCTGTATGTCTCTCTGTCCGTCTGTCATCAGGCTGTATCTCATGAACCGTTATAGTTAGACAGTTGAAATTTTCACAGATGATGTATTTCTGTTGCAGCTATAACAACAAATACTAAAAATAGAATAAAAACAAATTTTTTTGGTCGTAGATAGGTGGCAATTCAATGACAAAGTATTTTAATTATTTTCTTTTTTATTTAAAATATTGGAGATATATCTTGTGATCCATTCACCCTAAAGCGTTTAAGAAAATATGAAAAAATATTATACTGTAACGAGTTTAACTAAAAGATAAAAAATTCATACCTATTTTGGAAATACATACCTTGTGGATGTTTAAATGATAAAAACATCTAAAAGTGCCAAAAAATTGTAATTGTAAATCCTAACCAACACCCATTGTCATTCCAGAATCACAGAAGTTATCACAAACTCACTACTTAGAATGAGAAGTGACAACATGTTGGCAAGAAGTAACGACACCCAACCATACCAAATCCAGCTAAACTGGGATGGGTTGGAAGCATGCAGTCAGGAAGGAACGTTGATGTGGTACACTGACGGATCAAAGACTGACATTGGAACAGGTGCTGGAGTCCATGGTCATGGTGCTAGAACCAGGTGCAACTTCCACGCACCGTTGGGGAATCTTGCTTCTGTATTCCAGGCAGAAACCTACGCTATCGATATGTGTTTGCAACTGAATATTGAAAGGGGGTACAGGGGTCAAAAGATCCTAATTCTCTCCGATAGTCAGGCAGCATTAAAAGCTTTAGTATGTCCTCAGATCAGATCTAGACTGATCTGGGATTGTCTACAGAAACTTAAAACCCTGGCTAACCATAACAGAGTTACTCTTTAAGTGGGTCCCAGGGCATAAGGGCATTGTAGGAAACGAAAAGCCAGACATCCTAGCAAAGCTGGGGTCTGAGACAGCATTCGCTGGTCCTAAACCAGTATTTGAGATATCCAAAACTGCTGCACGTGGTTGTATATCTCGGTGGACTTAAACTAAACACCAGTCGTACTGGAGACACGTGCCAAAACAGGAACACAGCAAACTCCTGGTCAAAAAACCCTCGGAGAAGTTGACCAATGAAATACTAAACCTTAGCAGGGCCCAAATAAGGATAGTGACGGGTTTACTCACCGGTCACTGTACTCTAAGGAAGCACATGCATACAATCGGCATATATAGGGAGGAACCTATCTGTCGGTTGTGCATGGAAGAGGAGGAAACAGCCTCTCACATTATATTTGATTGTGAAGCATTATCTCACTGGAGATATAGAATCCTAGGACTAGAATATCCAAGGGAGGATTTCTCCAAGAAGAATCTAGTGAAAAGTCTGCTGAGCCTGATAAGGGCTATTGGTCTCTTCACATAAACGGCACAACCAAGAGCACAAAAAGCCTTAAGGCTGAGGTGCCGAGGACATCAATTCTTTGACTGGTGTGCTGATCCGATCAATCAACTTTTTAGAGTCTTTAGAGATAAGAAGGTACTCCAATGATCCTCAGTATACTCTTGTAAATGAGCAAATAGATACTTTACTGCTTTAATGGGTGATTGACTATACGACATTATGATAATCTTTTGCCTTCTATACCCTTTGTCAATATTGAACTGGGCACACTTTCTTATTGCGTGAATTTTTCTTGGGTTAAACTGCATCTTAATTCAATGCATCTGTCAATAGTTACAAAACAGAGACCTTACTATACAATTACAGCATTAATATTGTTCTAACTAAACGAACAAAACAAATGTATGTAATAATTTAAATTCAATCGACCACAGTTGGCATTTTATTTTATTTTTTCTTTCTTACTAGCCGGGAAAGTAGCAAGCAGCTCTCAGTATTATGATGAATAGTCCTTTGTTATCGTAGGTAATGTCTAAGAATGAATCAGAAATATAAGTGTAAGATTAAGATCTGAGAGTGAAATACCGCAAAATGGCGGTTTTACTTATGCAAATTGTATGTAGGAATAATTGAGACAAGGTTAAGACAGGAAATATTTTCAAAATTAGATGGAAATTTTTGTATACCATGTCTACGCTGGGCTGGGACCGACAGTTGGGGAAAATCGAGTCAGTAAAATGATTCTTAATAGTTGAACAAAAATTATTTAGATGTGAATCATGGGTGCTCATACAGCGGCAAAAAAGTCAAATTCAGGCCGTAGAAATGAAGTATCTTAGAAGAGTCAGGGGTTTCAAAAAAACGGAAGTACAAAAATAAGAGAAGACCTGGAAATAGAACCAAGAAACTCAAGTAAGTAACAGTATTCTCCACGAAGAGAACTGCATTTTGGCATCTTTTGGAACCAATTCTGGAAGCAGCTATTCCATTCGCTTGTTGTTACTTTAAAAATAGAGTTTTTGAAGGCGTTTATTGCTTCTTCCAGAGACTGGAACCTGTGTTTTTTGAAATGTCCAATGCTGCTCCAATTTCACGACATGTCTATCATTTTACATGTTCTTGGATCGTCGCTAAACTCTCCATTCCAACGAGAAATTGTCGACTGATGTGGTCCTTCATTGCCGAAAACAGACACCAACTCGGCAAGGCATTTAGGTTGAGCTAAGACAAGTGGAGAAGAGGTAAATATCGTTTGACAGTCAGTAGCAGTATTGAATTTGGAGTTGGGTTGGTAGTAAATGTCGTATCCCATTTATTTTCATAAACTATGGATTTGATACCGTGGCAGGAAGGAAACAGAACAATTTGCCGGCCACTGCTCGTTGCTCGTTAGTCAGTGGGCGCGCATGCGTAAATTCTCATCTTTTTAATGAGCTTTGCTTTCATTTTGTATTCGATCTTTCTTTGTTCAAAGATGTAAATCGTGAAAAAAACGTTTTAATTAAAATACTGCATCCGTATGAATTAAGTATATGTTGATTACTAAAGTACAGTTCATGTTTTTTTGTTCGTTCTTTTTCTATTCGGCATTGTTCAAGTCAATTCGTTAGAAGAATTTAATATTTTTACCGTAAATATACTCAAAATGAATTGAGTACGGAAAAAATATTTCGAGATTAACCGGATTAGATGTTGGAAATATCTCGGCCTGGCTCCGTTTTAAACTGTTTTTGAAATAAATTTATATACAAAGGGCAAAAAAATGGACAAAAAAGTAGAATAAAAATGTAAACAAAGTCTTTCGTCTGTCAATGTACAAATTCAAGTTTAAACCACAGAACTTCTGTTGTGTGGGTTACACCTTTCGCCGACATTCATCATATGGCTATCTCTGTTTGTTATATTATGTTGTAATGGAACAAACGGTTTCATTTCGAGGGTTTAGATTCTGTGAGTAGAAACGAGACGTACTATAAAAAGTAGTATGTGAATAATTTCATACATGGGAAAAGATTCACCGAACCAACTGTACATCATCTCCCCAGTGTTTTCGAGACACCATGTATGCAGAAACTATATGTATATTAAGCAATAAGGAATAAACCACCATCCTTAACAATTTCACAAGAAATCTATTTATTTAAAATGAATCGAGCTTTGTATTGGTCACACTCTGTACACCCTCCCATCGAACCGAATAACTAACTGCCTGCCTACTTATTCAAATTGATTTTTGATTACAACCCTCCTTTATATTAATATTGATAACCACCATTTTGTGACCCGGACCAATTACATTTCAAGTTATAATATCAAAAGAAACATAATTTTCCGAAGAAAGAAAATTAGGTATTTTCCTGTTTATGTCATTTATGTGGAAGAGTAGTCATATACAAGGCTTTCTACATTTTCAGTATAGCTGTAATTATTAGGGGAAAAAAGTTATCAAAGATAATTTCAACTTCGTGTTTTTTAAGAATTTTTTTAATAAAGTTCTATTCAATATATTTGGATTATTGATGATGGTTTTTTTTTAGTGAAGAGTTAAAGAAAAGTTTCTTTTCCTTTAATTAAATAGTATATATTAGTTCAAGCATTATAAATCCCGTCCCACGGTACAAAAATGTTTGTTACAGTTTTTGAAGGCGTTGACGGCATTTTTGTGTGGACTGCTTTAAAAACTCAATTGTTTTTCGAGTCGTGTGTGACCTTGCCACAAATCCTTTCCCATATAAGCAAAACGTAACTGTATAATCTACTACCTAAGTAATCTCTACATCCCTAATTACTTGAAATTTTAATAATACAAAAAATACTATTTCAAGACCTACGCCTATGGCCGACACCGAAATTGAGCCGAACTGGACGGAATTCCCCATTTTATTACCCTATACCTTTCCGAAATAGACTATAGTTTAGTCGAATTTAGGAACTGTCAGTGGTTCAATTTCAATTGAAAACCACAAGGGACATACAGAAGATATTTTCGGGTTCAAAGAAACTTGTACCTATGTATCGACTGTAAACTATTTATTGTTCGTCCGTGGTGAACTGTTAAAATTTCCATTTAACGCCGAAAGAAATGTATAGAATGAACAAACGCTCTACAGGAAATGACCCGATTTAACGATGTTACAAAAAGATATCCAAATAATATAATACAGACAATTAAACACCCCACTTCTTACCAACAGATATCTGATCAAATATTTTGATAGGAACTACTTGAGAATGCTAATAGAAACAATTGGTGTGTCTTCCGACATCGGTCGGCTTGGCGATAACATCGATGTTTAAGGGGGAGAATCTGTTTTTTCATATATCTAATTAAAAGCGTTTTATTATGTTAATAAAAGAATTCGAAACAAATTAACGTGAAAGGAAATTTGTTTATTTTAATTTTTGTTGATTGTATTAAGTATACTACGAATAATTTATATAATATCCTGAAAAATGTTGATTGTTTTTTGGAAACAGAGTGAAAAGGTTTAATAGTTTTTGTATGCAAGCATTCTAACCTCAAAAAATTAAAGTATCGTTACAGTTTCCTGTAATATTATTGTATTTAAGAAAGGGCTCTGTAGCAGAATAGCGCTGGACAAAACAGCGCTGGACAAAAACAGCGCAGGACAAAATAGCGCTGGACAAAAACAGCGCAGGGCAAAAACAGCGATCCATAAAATAGCATTGCATTTTTTCAGACTTTAAATAAATATGACACTGACAAGTAGTTGTTTACACTTTGATCTGTGTCAGTAGGTCGGGAAGCGATATGTGTTGAAGTATGATGAAAAATATTGATTGTTGTTCTTTGTTGTTTTCCGTTCCTTATATTCTGATATTGTTATAGACAGTTACCAACACTTTGATCACTGTCAGCTGGTCGGGAAGCGATGTTGTAAAATAAAGTAATGTAGTAGTAAAATAAAGAAGCATAATTATCTTTTGGCGGTGATATTTAATGGAGCGCTGTTTTTATCCTGCGCTGTTTTTGTCCGCTATTTTGTCCTGCGCTGTTTTTGTGCAGCGCTATTTTGACCAGCGCTCTTTTGTCCAGCGCTATTTATGTCTAGCAATATTTTGTCCAGCGCTTTTTTTGACCAGCGCTATTCTGATACAGAGCCTAATAAAGGCAAATTTAGACGTATCCAGTAGCTGGCACCAGTCTCACTGGCACGCCAGCTGACACTGCCAGCTCTGGACCAGGTCGTTTACATGAGACCAGTCCATTCTGTCGTGAATGTGTGTTTGTGATCAGGTGCGTTACACAAATGAATGTGGGGCAAAGCCGGCTGTTTAAAAGAAAATGAGTCAAGACAATTTCCGCGCTATTACTACAGGAGCTTACTGATATGTTGGAGGACGAAATATTAAAGAAAAAACTAATATGGATAAGAAAATGGATCAGCGATAGGATTATAAGCATCAAGACACTGTGATGAGAGAGGCATTACCGGCAAAAATAAAATTAGAAGTAACATTGTCAGATTCCAAAAACATTCGTGTTGTTGAACCAACTTGAACGTTTCTATTCCGTTTAGTTTTCGGGTCATTTTACTGCTGTCACTGTTCACTCAACAAAATGCGCCAACGACTGGCACAACGTGTTTAGACGTTTCCGCAACACCGGCTCGGGTGTTAGGGGGGACACGGGTGAGGGCTACTGGCAGCAAAAATAGACGAGCTCTCTATTCCAGACAGCAATGTCTGACAGCGCTGGACTGGCCCAAAATAGTGTTTACATGGGGCCAATATCACGCCAGTGCTGGCGCCAGCTACTGGATACGTCTAAATCTGCCTTAAAGCGTGTTACCATTAGATATCGAAAAATAATTATAATTATTTTAAAGATTTATAAAGTTTTGCTCTTAGAGCAAACACGCCGAAACCGGTATACAAATTATGTTGTCCCTTCTAATTGCAAACCAGAATGGTTGGTGTTAAATATCCTGTAGATATACCAACCCCGTTTGACTTTGAACTGTAATTCAAAGTCCGTCGGTGCCTATAGCCCGGGAAGTGGTTGTTTCTTCTAAGTTGAACGCTCACTGTTTTTGAAAAACATTCAAAACTTTATAAAGCATTAGAATAATTATAATTACTCTTCGATATCTACTCAAAAAGTTTATTTCTTCTTCTTTTTCCTTTTTTGGTACATATCCTGGGAATAATTCACCCCTAAAAGATAAATTTAATGTAAAATATCTTCATACAAATTTTAATATTCAGTTCTGGGTTTGATGAATTGGAAAAAAACGACATTTTATGTTCATTTGATTCTAAAATAGAAAAGAAAAATAATCGATTTGTAATTCAATATCGTATCGCTTAATCGATTATACAAGAATTAGCTAGTTTCCTCTAAATATTTGAAAGTAAACCACTGGAGGCCACACTAGTGTGTGGTGTGGTGTGGTGTGGTGTGGTGTGTTGTGGTGTGGTGTGGTGTGGTGTGGTGTGGTGTGGTGTGGTGTGGTGTGGTGTGGTGTGGTGTGGTGTGGTGTGGTGTGGTGTGGTGTGGTGTGGTGTGGTGTGGTGTGGTGTGGTGTGGTCTAATTATCCAGTACATTTTGCGAACTTGTTGTTCCATTGCAAGACGTTTGGTAAAAATTTGTTTTCTCCATGTCAATCGTCTATTCCCAGGTATTTCGCTTCATTGGCTTGTGGGACTTGAACTCCATTTAGTGTTACTGGTGGACATGTATCTTTACGAGTAGTGAAGGTAACTTGGACAGATTTCGTCTCATTAGCCTTCATTCGCCAGCCTTTAAGCCAAACTGAGATTTCATTAAGACTATTTTATAGTTTCGATGATGCCATGTCTGGTGATTCATCTATTAATAAATTAATTTCTATTTGATGGTTTTTGCAAGAAAAAAGATGTGATTCAAATGACACACTGCAGAATTATCGCAGGTGCAAGAGGGAGAAGTCATAAGTCCACATGTATGTAAGTGTGCAGGGAATCTGCCATGATTGAGTCTCAGTCTTGTAATTGTGACTGCATTTTTCCTTGATACATTAAATTTGAAGAGATGTGGAACTGTATGTGGTATAGTAGGAGTATCAATACATAATGATTGCTAGATTTTGCCGTGATGTTTTTACATTGTTCCTCCCAAATCGATACGAATTTGTTTTTTGGCTATATTGGTTACGTCATTATATTGCAAGAGATTGTTTTGCCAAATTGTGTGCTGTTTCGATTCCCTCTACACACTAGTGGAGATACATATGTTTTGAGTTCTCATTTTACAGCAGAATTCTTACTTTTTGTCTTTGGCGGGAAAAAATGAAGTTTTGAAAACCTCAAAAAAGTGAGAATTCTTATAGAGTATGTTCGTACCCCCCACTATTGCGGCATCCAGTGGATTATTTTTAAATCTTCAGAGGAAGTAGACTAATTCTAGTATAATGGATTATTATGCGAGACAGAATTTTTATTCTGTTAAAATAAAATTCTTTCCTTTTTACGAGTATCCTACCGGCACGCCTTTGGCACACTATTTTCAGTGTTTGTGAATAGATAACAATAGGCTAAACCCATATATTGACCCCAACCTGGGTGGTACTACCTTCACTTGATAAAAAGAAAGAATTTTACAATGAAATCAATGCCAAACTAAAAAAAGTGGCTTAAATATTCGTTGGGTCACTCTGTTCTCCCTTTGCATACCTAATGAGGTTTTATTACCCTATACCTTTCTGCAATAAACTATAGAACATAATCAATATTGTGTTATGTTTATGATACATCTGTCTTCTTTTTTTTTAAAGATTCAACAAATTATGTAAAAGTATTTCATATAACAACACGAACGTATTTCATTTTTCTTGAGGGTGAATTCTTAAGTGTTAAGAAAAAAAAACAAACGAGGTTCCAAGATGTCGATATCGTGATAGAAAGTAGTAACAAAACAACCAAAGTGTCGGACGTAATACGGTGTATATAATTATTGGGCCTTTGGGAGTTCAGCGCCGGTAACTAATATCAATTTAGTGTACCTTTGGTGCAATGTTTATTGTTTAAAATATCACGTCAGATCAGTGGTGTACGGAAATTTCTTTGATATTGACCATCAATAAACAAATAAAGAAAGGTTGTCAGATATTCGTCTTTTCTAAAATTGCCGAGCTCACTATACAAATGTTTTCCTCACTCCAGTAAACTGTTAACCCCCGTTTGTATATTACTATACTTAAGAACATGCAAACACAACAAAAGAACTAAAGTTACCCAATTAAACCTGAAATATCATTTGCCAAATTAATTAATTGTCTTTGTTGAGAGGCAGATTTTGTTTGGTGGAAAATGTGTAGATGTGAGCCACAATAGACCCTTGCGAGTCGCAGTAGAAGACCTAATAGAACTACTCAACAAACACCCAAAATTAAATTGAAGTAGACAAATTATTTGTGACGCCAATGATATTTTATTACCTGTAATACAATTATTATTATATGCGGTTATTTATTATTTGGAAGTCTATAATTTTGACACACTCGGAAATTGTTTAAATATCACGTTTTTTTATAATGTATTATGGGAAAGTTAACTAAGCGACTGTAAACGTTTAATGATACACTTTTTATCTTTTTTTTGTGGAGATAAATATATATATAGCGACACTATAGAGTAAATTATAGCTAGATTCATCCGGATATATTCAAGTTCATTGTAATACTGTTAGAAAGGACCACACTAATAGCAATGGGCGAAGTTTGTAAGATTGTTGTGCTTGATATAAATTATACCTTTACTTTGAAAATAAATGAATTCAAGTTTTTTTGTAATTGCAACGAATTTCGGGAAATTAGTTTTTTAGAATCTTGGTAGACAGTTGTCTAAAAAAACTGCCTTGCCGATTTGATTTCTATTTTCGTATATAAAGCACCACGGCAGTTGATAATTTTTATCGTTGGTATGGAGAAATTAACGTGGAGGGATTAATTTTAGCAGGAATCTAAGATTTGGTCCACCGACAACGGCAGACACTCAGGAAAACGTTGATTCTGATCGAAGAAGATCGATATGTCACGTATCGTGAAATTGAAGCAATCTAAGAAATTTACATGAAGAATTATCTGTCTTTTAATCGATTTAACGCAGAAAACTCAAAAAATATATGAGTAGGTACAGATTGCGTAAATTACATCGGAACCCTGGCCTCGGATTACACACGTACGACAAGGATATATGAAAGAGAGAGAAAGAATAATTGTGCGCGGTCATCACTTTGTTTCATCTTAGGGGTGTATACTTATTTCCCGAGACTGGCCGAATGGTCCTTTACAGAGAGAATTCACTAGTTGGTGGTATTCTGTATGCTCACAACATGGAAGGAGTGAGAGTGTTAAAGAAATAAAAAAATACAATCGTTATTACGTAACCTGTACATCTTAAAATTAATTTTTGTCAACATGATCATTTCAGACCAAGTTGACAATTTTTAACTACAATAGGATATTATTTTAGCCATTGTAACTTGAAAATAAAACAGCATTTCTTGAGAGAACCATAATTAATATACTAAAAATCCCTTCCATTAATCAATTAAATTGAAAAAATAAAATAAGTAGCTAGGTACCTACACCTATTCTAAACATAAAATATAAACTTCCTGAAAAAATAAAAATCCATTCTAAAGGTAAACATAATTTTAATGAATTAAGTGCTCAAATAAACCACCTTCCTGTGCAAGACAATAACCAAATCTGTGATAAAGATTTGATCTCATATCTCTAAGATTATTTGGCGTAATGCTGGCACAAACGTGCTGTATTCTCACCCTCGAAAAAAAGTCAATGATAACGAGACTAAAATATCATTTGTACAAATTAATCTGCGCTTCTGGCAACAGCGGTTAAAATAGGGGGGCAATGAGCATTCGGTCAGTCTCGGGAAATAAGTATACACCCCTAAGGTGAAACAAAGTACACGCCTTAATGACCGCGCATAATGATTCTTTCTCTCTCTTTCAGCTGTTTTTCTGTCGTACTTGTGTAATCCGGACAGTTCCGATGTAATTTACGCAATCTGTATGAGTAATGTAATCGTATTGTCAGTGGTGATCAATTCTCATTGGGTTGTGCTCAACAGCCCAGGCAGCTGAACTGAATCTTTGTACCATTTCTCATGTTATCTACTTTGTGGCTTCTATGTAGGCTACTAGTGTGACTGGAGGGATTCTCGGTATTTGTAATGGTTGCATTATTTCCTCTCCAAAGTGCTTCCGTCTGAGTCCATGTAAGTTCTCGCAGAGGCAGAGTATGTGAGTAGGTGTTTCATCATAGAGTTCACATTTCCTGCACATAGGTTCACTAACTTTGCCCATTTTGTACAGATGTTTCCTCAGGGTATTCAGTCACCAGGTCGGAAACTGTCTTCAAATGTCTCTTACTCAGTTTCAATAATAGCCTGGTTGGGAATTTCTTGTCTACCTTGTTCAGTAAACTCTGACGGACCTTAAGAACCGTCTTTAGCTAACTAGTCAACCATTTCATTACCTGCCATCCCCTCATGTGCCGGCACCCATATTAGAGACACTTTGTTGTCTCTTGCGAGCCTATTGAGGGATTCTTTAGTTTTTTACCAGTCTAGACCTAGTTGTTGTCAGAAGTGCCCGTTAAGGAAATAAATATAAACCAAAATGTTCTGTACACTGACCTTCTACAATTTATAACACTCCCTAATTCCATTATTAAGTAATAACAATAGAAATAATAATAATATATAACTGACTTATCTTTTGGAGTCGAACAAATGGCCAACATATATTTTTTTTAATAATCAATAGACTGATTGATGGGTAGTCGTGAAGGTATTAATAGCTGATGCTGATGGTGAAAAAAAATCATAGTGTTCAATCAAGTGTCAGGAAATAATGCAATCGTTTAAAATATTGTGTTAAAACGTATTTATAAGCGCGGTTGGATGTCAATTCATTCCGCGTATAAGTGAGATAATTATTTATTAACGTCATAGATTTGTTATAATCATCTTAGATGTAGGTAAATATCGTTGTGAAATTTGAAATGTAATACATTCTTCTATACGTCTGTAAAATTCAACTCCTCGTTAACGGCTGGAACAGTATTTATGAAACTTTGTATGTTTGGGTGAGTTCCTGAATGGTTCAGACTCAAAATTGGTCCCGGTAGATGGAGTTGTGATTAACT
Organism: Lochmaea capreae; assembly: GCA_949126875.1. NCBI lineage: Eukaryota > Metazoa > Arthropoda > Insecta > Coleoptera > Chrysomelidae > Lochmaea > Lochmaea capreae. Next base: position 7,579,656 of record OX421406.1, on the reverse strand, counting down.
TCAAACTGAACTTCTTCCAAACAATTTTTAGAAAGAGGACAACATACAAGATGACATTGAATTTATCATAATATCGTTAAACGAGACTATGAAAATTAAAAGTCAGTATCGGAATTAATTGAAATAAAACATTACTAACCATAGACGAGATAGTGATAAAACTACGAGGAGATATTGAAAAATTCTTAGCCTTAGTTGGAAGAAAATTTACGACCTTCTAAACTTTTTTTCAGTTGAGGAAAGAGATGATAGTCGGACGGAGCCAAATCTGGTGAATAAGGGGGGTGTTGTAGTAATTCAAACCCTAAATCACGAATTTTTTGCATGGCAACATGAGATTTGTGTGCAGGGGCGTTGTCCTGCAAAAACAAAACACCTTTGGATAGCTTTCCGCATCTTTTCTCTTCAATTTTTTCCCGTAGAGTGGTCAGTAATGTCGAATAGTAATCTCCAGTTATTGTTCTACCCTTATCCAAAAAATCAATCATGATTACTCCATGGCAATCCCAAAAACTGAAGCAAGAATTTTTTCAGCAGATTTTTGGACACGAAACTTCTTAGGTCTTGGAGAACCAGAGTGTCGCCATTCTATCGATTGTTGCTTTGTTTCTGGATCGTAGAAATGTATCCAAGTCTCATCCATAGTAACAATTCGGTTTAAGAAGTCTACATCATTTTCAAATCGAGCACAGATCGAACGCGATGCTTCTACCCTTGCACGCTTTTGGTCAACATTCAAACATTTGAGGATCCATTTTGCAGCAATTGTTCTCATGTCCAAATTGACGTGAACTATATGATGAACGCGTTCGTTTGAAATATTCAGTGCTTCAGATATCCGTTTTAGCCCAATTCGACGGTCTGATAAAATCATGTCATGAACTGCATCGATATGTTCGGGGACTGACACAGAAACTGGCCCGAAATTAATTGGAATCAAACATTACAAACACATCAACATTACCAACCGTAGACGAAGGGTTAACGTACGTAGACAGTGATACAACTATTTGTCTATTGTGCATGGTAGAGGAAGAAACGGGTGACACAGAAATATCTAAAATGGTGGGAAATTTCCCCAGAACAGAGATAAAGGCATGAAATCTTAACTCGGGGGTACTGAACAAATCAATTAGTCAAAAAATTCGCCTAATATAAAGTATAGGCATTTCATAAATATTTGGTAAGTAGGAATTTTGTATTGTCGATTGCTGGAAAATGAAAGTTTTTGACAATTTCGTAGGAAAACTGGAACATTAAGAAGCTTTGACATGTTTGCAGACTGAAAATATATTCGCCGAATAGAAAAATCACTCAGTATATTCTTAAAATGCATATTAATATTTTGCCGGTATATATATGCAATTAACCTCGATCTATTACAGCAATCAAAATAATGGCCGACGGCAGTCATTACCAACAAAAACCTATCGTGACTGCATTCGATTTCCACTTCCAATGTCATTACATTAAGAAAATGACTTGGCTTCATATGTTATTACATTGCAAGGTATGTGTTTGAGGTTTTGCCACGTTTCCACCCCGATGCACGTGGTAATTGATGTGGGTGGTGTATATTTAATCAATCCAAAGCAAAAAATAACAGTTACGAAACCTCCCATCTCGAAAAATTAACTGAAAATTCGTTTTTGCTAATTTAAATATGATGACATTCTTGTCGGTTATCTTAATCTTATAAGATATAGATCAACTCGGTAGTACCTAATAAGTACATCTGTTTAAGTGCCCAGAACAACGTAGGGCTGTCAAATCAGTCCGGAAGTAAGAGTTGTTTTTTTATTAACTGTCTTTCTAGTGGGGCTTCTAATATAGCGAGGGAGAAAACATGGTACTAATTAATGAGTACCATAAAAAGAGGGATTTACAACATCTGGTGAATTATATTATTTAAATACACTCCGATACTTTTTATCGTTTGGTATTGTTAGTATAGGTTTTACCACCAAGTTTTTTCGTTCAATACTTCTCTTCCGACTAGGAATTATATTTAAACATTCAAATTCCTTTTAATAGCAATTAAAAGTATAAATTTGAAATCCGCAATGACTGTGCCAGTCAAGTTTCTATTTTTAGAAAATTATATCGTTGGCATATGCGTTTGTAGTGAAAAAAAAAGTGTTTTTCGCAATATTTTTTGTATACAAAGTGTAATTTTAACGTTCTTAAGGGATGACAAATGCTCTGAGTCTGATAGTGGATATTATGTGAAAGTACCAGTTGTAAGGTAATCCATATAAAATACACAAACATTCGAGTGATCTATATCTACAAGTTGTTGTTGATAAATCGACTTCTCATATATTTACACATTATTTTCAAACTTCTATGCTTTTCGCGCCAAAAAACCTTAAATACGAATCATACATTGTTTAAGTAAACATACCCCTAAAATTTTGAAACAAATACATTGACTCTAAAAAACTTCCTCATATCTGTTTGTAGCCGAGTCAAAGTCACAAAATATCCTTAAAATGCCGCAAAAAACTTGAAAATTCAAAATTGAGTATTTAAAAGGGTTGTGATTAGCATGAGAAAAACTTTAGGATGTTAGGCATGCGATTTTCCGAAAAATCGTCGAGTGAAAATGTTTGTTTTTGTTTTTTTACTCTAATTGTTTAAATAATGAAAACACAGAAAAATGTTCAAATCAAAAATTGTAGCTAATACATTTATCTACAAAATTTGTCTGAACATTTTTTTTGTATCTGCATTAGTTTTCAAAATATATAGGTACGAAATTTCTATAGTAGCATTTTTGAACACCATCAATTTTCATGTTTTTAATTTTACGATAGTAAATAAACAATGACATTTAGAAAAAAAATGTTTATATGAAATGTGTTCTAAAATGGGGTATCTACAAAAACATTGGAAAGAAAATGTTTTTTTTTAATTTTTCAATGTATTATCATCGATTTTCCACGTAAACCTCTACTAAAAAGTTTTTTTACCAAATTCCTCTATTTAACATTAATAAATTAAAAAATTAAATTATATAACATAGCGTACTTCAAAGACTATGGTTTAATCTTCAAACTTTATTTGAAACTTTTTTTTGTATCTGCATTTTTCACAAAGATACATACGATTTTCCACGTGAACCTTCATTTTTTTTACCCCACTTTATTTTCATTATTGTTGTAATAACAGCCTCTATTTTTAATGTAATTTGTTAAATATTTTTGTTGTTAATATTTTATTATTATTATTGTTGTTATTGTTGTTTATGCTCCCTTCCCTTTCTCATCTGAGCAATAGGTGTGTTCTTTTGTATCGCGATCACTTCTGAATAGGTTCATTATAAAGTTCACTAATTTTTCGATAATATCATAAACGGTATAAAAAGTTATAGAAAGTTTGCTGACAGACCTCTGATTTAAGTATTTATTGTAAATAATTGTCTATTATTTAAAAAATTGTAGTAAAACTGTATAGTAATTTCGAAAGTAGATGCTTCAAAATGTTTAGTAGTAAAGTTTCATTCAATTATATTAATTTCGAAAAAATATATAATTCAATGAAGTCTAAAGAAAAACAAGTAAAATTAAGCATGCAAAAAAAACAGATTTTTAAGGAGCATTCGTTCAAAATTCTAAATATTGATGGCTTTGCTTTTATAATAATAATGTTTTATGCTCATTTGAAATACTAAATCCAAAAAGAATTTTCGCTGAGATGAGTATTAATTAAAAAGGAATTATAATAAACTGGTATTACAGTCAGAAAATCTATTTTCTCAAATTTGAAAATATTTCTATCCAAAAGTTGAGATCTTTCTTTACATTTTACATGAGTTTATTTATTTTTTCAGAATATTATAATCCCAAAATTATTAACTTTTAAGTAGAGCGGTTAATAAATTTGGCTCACGAGCTGTTCGCGCGTAACCACTAATTGAATAACACTGAAATTAATTAAATATTTAATTTACAGAAAAACTGATTTGAAAGTTTTTCTGAATATTTATTATTTAAACAATTAGAACGAAAAAACAAACATTTTCACTCGACGATTTTCCGTAAAATCGCATGCCTTACAACGAAAAAGTTTTTCTCATGTTAAACACAAACCTTTTAAATACCCAATTTTGAATTTTCAAGTTTTTTGTATTTTTTGTGAGGTTTTATGTGTTCTTTGACTAGGCTATTACTCTTCGAGTATATTCATTGCTAGGCGGTACGAAAGAATTTAGATGTAAGATGTGAAAAAAATTAGAAGAATTGCTGACTGAAATCTTTAGCTCGATATATAGAGTGTTTCAAGAATATGGTGTAATAAAAGTTTAAGAATTCCTGATACCACGCCACTGGCTTATTGGAATTTGACAAAATTAACACTGTTGATGTGTTTTGAAGAGACTATTTATAGCGTACAAAAAATTTATAATTTGTATCTCTATCTCCCGCAATATAATGTGTATTTCATTTGCACCCTTAATCATCCTGTATCTCCCAAACTAACTATCTAAAACGGTACTTATTTATGAGACACCCTATATAGTATTCGTCTTTTATTTGACGAGTAAAAAAAATTCTCCGATCTGTGACAGTCAACGTCCGAAAAAATCCTAAAATAACAAAAATTACAGACGACGTCCCTCGAAAAAACCATAATTTCATTAATGATATGCATGTCGAACAAAGTGGGCTGGGAACCTCATACACATACATACAAGTTTAGATTTTCGACATATGGTTCTCTTTACGAAAATATAAAGTAAACGGTAATTTTTTTTCTTTTACTCTGTATATCCGGAACCGTCTTTTAAATAGTAATTACTAGTTTTTTTTTCGATGGGTAATTATTGGATAATTGGTTAGTAAAATGACGTCTAATGATAGATGCAAATGGAAAAAAATTAAGTTGGTTGAATCAGAGTAGGCGCGGTCAGTGAATAGGTACTTGCAGAAGATATTATCAACCTGTTAGGTTACTTGGAACGATTGTTTTCAATTTTTTGACACGATCACCCAACCGTGTCTTAAAAAATAATATTTTTAGATGTTACCACAATTTTTTTGAATGAAGCAGTGGAATTACGTATCGTGTTGAATTTTTTTATTTTTTTCATTTATTATAGTCGACAGATGTCGAAGAATAATTATTTATATATCTTCTGTAAGTTCCTTGCGGCATTACTTATTCTTTTTTCTTATTTTTTTGGGAATCAAACCACAATAATGTTTTTTTATTTTTTATTTCGACGTTTCGGTAGCGTTCTAGCTACCGTTGTCAAGATTAACTAGTAAAGAAATAATTTTTTTGGTCCCTATCTGACACAACGAAAAAATTTGACAACTAGACAATCAATAATATTTTGAAGTTTAAGACTACAAAACTTTGTTGTCAAATTTTATTAAGGTCCATTCATAGTAGATCACACCTCTGGTGAAATGTGAAATAAAACATTTTATTTTATGACATTCTAACGATATGTAGTCCACTAGAAATGGAATCCAGTGAAGTGCACGTTCCAGGAACGGTTTTTTATTGGAATAGCGCTTTTTTTCGCTTATTTTGGAAATTTTGTTAATAAAAACGCGTTTGTTGTTACTTTTTTGTTTATGATTATTTTTGTTTTCAAAATATGTATAACTCAGTTTGGTGATTTTGTGTATTGAAGTGTGTATCGAATAACAACCATTCCAAAGATAAATGATAAGAAAACCTGGTTAAAAACTTATGATGCTATCCTGATAACGCAGGTAATTAATTATTGGAATTTTCTCTTTCTAACATTGGTAACCAAATTTGACTACATTCGGCTGAAATACTAGCTACACATTTATCTGAAATTAGTTGTATTAAAGCACTTTCTTTGATTTTTCGTCTTTTATTATTGGGCTCTTTCAATATTATTTTTGTCGAATCCCATTGAATTTTATGCCCCTCTTCCCAAGCATGTAAGCCAACTCACATAATAGGTATTTGAATTTTGAATCAAATCATTCTATAAGCGTTAAAAAAGGAATAGTAAAATCTTTATACGATAGGGCCAGAATCATTTGTTCTAATGATAATCAATTCACAAAGGAGAAAACTTTGCTGAAAAATGTTTTAAATGCCAATAATTACCCGGCAGAATTTGTAAATAAAGAAATTAAGAATATAGAGAAGGGCTCATTGTTAATACCCCATAACAATAACAATAATATTAATAATTCAGCTAACATAATTTTTAAAAACTTGACAATACCGTATGTTAAGGGTTTATCAGAAAGAATTAAGAAAATTGGTAATCAATTCAATATTCGAACTAGCTTCAAATCTAACAATACGTTGAGATCTATACTAACAAAAACGAAACCAAAAAATGAAGAACAATCTTCAAAAAACTGCATATATCAGATATCTTGTGAATGCGACAAATTCGATTTTGGTGAAACATCTAGACCATTGAAAGTCCGAATAAATGAACATAAAAAGTATATCAAAGATAGGGAATTCTTTAAGTCAGGTATTTGCAAACATACTTGGGAAGAGGGGCATAAAATTCAATGGGATTCGACAAAAATAATATTGAAAGAGCCCAATAATAAAAGACGAAAACTCAAAGAAAGTGCTTTAATACAACTAAATTCAGATAAATGTGTAGCTAGTATTTCAGCCGAATGTAGTCAAATTTGGTTACCAATGTTAGAAAGAGAAAATTCCAATAATTAATTACCTGCGTTATCAGGATAGCATCATACATTTTTTATCCAGGTTTTCTTATGATTTATCTTTGGAATGGTTGTTATTCGATACACACTTCAATACACAAAATCACCAAACTGAGTTATACATATTTTGAAAACAAAAATAATCATACACAAAAAAATAACAACAAACTCGTTTTTATTAACAAAATTTCCAAAATAAGCGAGAAAACAAGCGCTATCCCAATAAAAACCGTTCCTGGAACGTGCCCTTCACTGGATTCCATTTCTAGTGGACTACATATCGTTAGAATGTCATAAAATAAAATGTTTTATTTCACATTTCACCAGAGGTGTGATCTACTATGAATGGACCTTAATAAAATTTGACAACAAAGTTTTGTAGTCTTAAACTTCAAAATATTATTGATTGTCTAGTTGTCAAATTTTTTCGTTGTGTCAGATAGGGACCAAAAAATTATTTCTATACTAGTTAATCTTGACAACGGTAGCTGGAACGCTACCGAAACGTCGAAATAAAAAATAAAAAAAACAAAATTGTGGTTTGATTCCCAAAAAAAATAAGAAAAAAGAATTCAATGTTTTGCTTTAATACATTTAAGTACAAAGAAGGTAAATATTTGTGTTCCTCGAAATGCAAATCAACTCCAGCGACGGAAAAATTTTATTCGGGAAGAGAATATATCCAAGGAAGGTAAACTATGTTCTAGTCATTACATTTCAAGTGCCAGGAGAAAAAAATATCTTAGAAGAGGAGCAGAGCTTAATTTTTGAGATATCGATATGAAATTTTTGAAGAAATACATTTATTAATAAAAAAAAGTTTTTTTTTACTGACAGTCTTCTTTTTGTCTTGAACAGATCCTGTCTCATCAAACTTCTTGATTAATTTTTTTAATCCACACCGCGTAATGGGTACATCTGGATATTTTTCGTGAAATTTAGCAATTGCATACTGGTACGAAACTTCCCCAATACCAGTGGCGGTCATAGGGGGGGGGCACGGAGGCCATGCCCCCCTAGCTCAACCGCAGTTGTTCAGAAATTACATTCTCGTGTAATTAACAATTAAAAAACACTTTAAAATAAAATAAGTCGAAAATACTCTTCTCATCTTATAGAGGAATTTTAAACTTTTTAACTTGGACAAACCATACATTATATAATTCACATCTTTCGCAATTAACGACGACAAACACTTATCCACTGCTTCGCCAAGTCTTCATAGTATTTTATACCGTTTCTTTCGTATTGCGATTGGTATTTTTGCATGTAGCCACGGCACAGCCCGTCATTATGGTCTTATAATTAAAGTAAAATAAAGTTAAACACTTGGATCAAATCTATAATAATTTTAAACACTGGCTTTAGCATAAAACAATATCAATTAACGCAGAAAAATCGAAAAACCTCAGGAAAAACAAACTAAACACGTACAACTCTGTCCAACAATTTCTGATTCTGATTCCAAGGTGACGTCATGCGCAGAACGTGTACAGTTTGAGTCAGCATACCGTGTATTTTTACCGTGATTCAGTCGTATCACACAATCGCCCATGCTCCCCCTCTCAAAGTGTATATGACCGCCACTGCCCAATACCATAACACTTAATGAGATATACTCTTTGTTGAATAGTTAACATTATTGTCAAATATTTATTAAAGAATGAAAGTTGAAAATTATTTATAAAAGTTGACAGTTACTTGGTACATCGTAAACATCACTCTAGATTTAAACATTATTTTCGAACTTCATACGGTTTTCATAAAACTGGCTTTAAATTGAGACGGGTTTTGAAAAACTTGAAATTTTATTTCATTTTATGGGGTTTTAGAACAAACAAAACTTTTTATCAAGAATGACATTTTTCACTACTACTAATATTTAAACATTTTTCACCTATAGGATATCCCATCCGTGGACACGCTGTACAACGAGCTAAAGATTTTAGTCACACGATCAATAAAACATTCCTACTGGAGACAATCAATTATTGTTTGTTTATGTTTAGCATTGGCCTATATACGACTGGAATGGAAGTAGATAACATGGGAAATTGTACCTGGGTTGATGAGTACAACCCAACCGAATGAATGCTTTGATCAACCAAAACGTCAATCTGACGGATTTTATCCACTATATAACACATATTCGTTCTCAATCTGACGGATTTTATTTTATATAACGCAGATTCGTTCTCAAACGGTTTTTTTTTTAATATAAGTCATCTGAAAACAGTCCTTATTGCATGAAAAATGAAATATAAACTTATATCTTACATAAAAAATCTTCACTTACACTTGTAACCTCAACATAGTCGCGTAACCAAGAGAAGTAGCAGGTAGCTTTGTTGAGTGACAAGTTACCCAAAAGATGCCGAGATCCTTTCAAAAGAATTATTCGAATGGGCGATTGAAAGCAACTAAGCAAATCGTAATTGATGTGAAAAGTAGAATTTGAATATAAAGAGTTGGTCTCTATGACACTTCGTAAGAAAAGTTCGAACATAAAAAATGCAGCTACCAGATTTTATTAAGAAAATACTGAATGGTTTCGAGTATCATGTGGCAAATTTACATAATTTCTAGAAAAAAAAAAATGGTTTTATTTAACGATTCTGATATTTTATTTCGTTCGATGTAATGTTACTTATATTGCTCAACATTTTTTTTAATCTTGTTTTTTTTCTTATATACGAGGATCACTTATAAAGTTATTGAAAATAATATTACATAATCTGAATGTTCAGTAGTAGAGTCCGTTTCAATAAAGAAGAAGCCACCTGAAGTTGCAGTCGATGCGCGACCTTGATGTCAAAACCAGCGCCATATTTAAAAATTGATATTTTAATCTAAATCAGTAGCGTAACGTTTTCACATTTTGTAGGGTAACACAAAATTAGAAGTATTAGAACCATATAAATAACTGCTAAGTGCAGCAGACTATATGAATTATTATCAGAATTCAATTATTTTACAACAATCTGAATGCCATGAGTAATATATTGGATTATTATACTTTCTTATTTGACTTACCGATGATTTTTTAAAGGAATTTGGATTCCATGTTCAGCTTCAGACTCCATAAAAGTTGCAACGTTTTCAAGAATCTGTCGGCCTTCACTGTGGATAACTTTTCTTTTAACACCAACCAGTTTTGTAGGAGGCATGGTTTTAGATCAAATAAAACACACAGCACTCACAAATAAACTAGCAGAACGTCTTAAAATATTCAAAAATGAAAAATATTCCACAGTAAATGATTGTTTCAAACACAACCTCAAATGTCAACAATTTAATTGTTGTCGGCATGAAACATCGCTTGTAACGCCAATGGCATAGAACGATCGCTCGACAGATTTTGACTTATGCGCAAGTCGGTACGCCAACTTCAGGTGGCTTCTTTCTTATTGAAACGGACTCTAATACCACTAGTGATTGAATTTTCGCGATAAGTGTCGATTTATGTTATAACGAAACTGAGCTGCTTTTCTTCAAGCAACTCAGTTGAGTTGTGAAATAAAAGATATAATTATAAGATACATTCAGTCACAAGTGGAATTTTATTAGACTATTCCACAAACAAAGTGAAAGGTAAAAAATCTGAAATTCGGCAGAATTAGAGGAAATTAGCAAAAAAGTTAAGAACTTGAATAGAGAAATAGTTTAATAAACAGGAAACATTGACATCGAACGAAATACATATTTAAATAAACCAGTATTAATATAACGTACTTAAGTATTTTTCAATTATAATAATTATAAATGGTAGTTGTTTTTTTACAGGGTGTTTTCCAATGACATTTACAACGTTTGCATGTAGATACCTCTCGTAATGATATAAGTATTGAGGAACCAGCCTATTTACTTTTCGAAGTTATTAAAAAAGTTGAAGAAAAATATTTTTTTTATTTCATTATTAAAAAGTGATCTTACAGACTTCATAGAAACATTAAATATCTTAAGAACCACACATTTTTTTATATGTAAAGGTTATGCGTTTTTCATACGTGAAACCCATTAGGGAATACAAAATAAAATAAAAATAGCTTAAAAAGCCAGTAGCTTAAAAAATGGGAGGGAGAAGATGATATATTCTTCCATATGTACACCACTGGATCAATAATTGAAACATGTTTTTTCATCAAAATGTGCCCGTTTACATTTAAAAACAACCTGCCAAATGCCAAATCAATATATTTATCCATTTTAAAGTTATCAAATTAAAACATTTAATTTTTCATAACTTTAACACCCTGTATATCGAAAAGTAAATAGGCTGGACCCCTCCATCCTCATGTCATTTTGTCCAATTTTCCGGGAGGTATCTACATGCAAACGTTGAAAACACCCTGTATACAATGCTTTGAGCTTGATTATTTGAATACCCGCTTGTACTTGCAATAGTTGTTATATCTAGATGGATATTACTTCTCACATTTTTTCATTGATTATTTCGATGTAATTTATTCCAAATCTGCTCATTCTTAAATGCGTATAAAGGTGGATTATTTATATTTGACGTTCAACTGTCACATACACAAATCTGAAAACACCGAACTTGACAGAGTTCCTGATTGGTTCAATTTGACAAGTCATACAAATGCAAAATTAATTTCTTTTGATGTAAATATGTAATATATGTTTTACAAAATTTGCATGAAAGCACCCTGTATACAAATTACACAAACGAAAACATGAATGATAAAGACAAACTTTTTATGATCTGCCAGGTGATGGTGCAGTTAGATGAAATATCATTTCACAGCATTTATCTCTTTCTGTTTGCTATAAATTATATTAATGGACTTTAATATAAAAAAAATTTCAAGTAATTATACAACACCTGAAAGACAATATCAATTAAAAAACAAAGCAAATAAAAATAACAGCAGATATACCCTATTAGAAAACGCCACACACAAACAGCTCATTATGGACATTATACCTCAAATATGCCACAGAATCGGACTTTAATATTTTTGATTGTTCTGTATTAATATTGTTTTTCTACAGTAAAAGTATGCTGTCAGTGTCTAAAATGCCATTTTATGACACTGATGTTAAAAGTAAAATACTTTTAGCACTGGTGCTAAAAGTGAATTATTTTTATGAGAAAATATAAAAACATAATTCAATATGAAGTGTTTATTCAATTAAACGCACAATTAGTGAAACTACAATTATAATAAGAAATTCCATGGACAGTCTCATTGATAGAAGTAAAGTTCTTCCAAAGTTAATGTGATGACCCATATATTTAATCCCTTTGAAGGAAAAAGCCGCCCAATGGCGTGCATATAAATTTTTTATAAATTCGAATATTGTGAAATAATGTTAATCTACTATATCAATTTGAATGAAAACAATTAACCTGCATACAAAATTCATAAAATTTGTAATACAATAATAAAGCGCTTTCCTCTAGAACAGGGGGAGTATCTAAAGAATAGTTTTTTGTATCGTCAACCCAACCATATTTTAAAGGTGGGTGTATATCCTCATACAGTTTTAATTATAATATAATTACCATTACTACTATTTTCTTACATATTAAGTTAAAATGTATTTTATTTTATATATTTATTCATGTAATAAAACCGTAAGGATTGTTTGAATAACAAATAAATGAATAAACACTTGACAACATCATGCGTATCAAACCAAGTTTCGTCTAAATAAATTATAGTTCTATTTGCGCAAATACTCCTGTCTAAGTTCAGCGATACGTCGAGATTCCATTATTACCATTCGATTATCTAACTTCTTATATTTAAATCCACAATTCAATAATCCCGCGCATCATCTTGGACTGTTGTTTCAAATGGTCTCCAAAATGCCATTCTAATTAATTATATTATAAAACTTACCATAACGTCTACGAACAAATTAATATTATATTAATGTCAATTCACTGACGCGACCTAACCACTACACCATCAAAAAGGTTTTATAGTAGTGATACATTTCTACACTAGATCACCTACACTTTACTATAAATACCTATAACAATTCACTAAACTCACTCAACCAAGAAATAGATATTATATTAAATATTTCTTTAAAACAAAATTCACACCCGACACTGAATGATACTAATGGATTATAAGCCGAACCACAACACAACCCCCCCGAACACCCTCAAGACCGTAGAATTTTTTCTGCCAAAAACGTCAAACGGGGTATACTTCGGTTATTTCGTTATATTGCGATGAATACTGCAGTTGATGATTGGTTGTTTCGAAGTCTTGACTGCACGTGCAATACGTTGCCAACTCTTCAAAATTTTCTTAAATATAGTAACATATAAAAATTGGTTTTTTTTAATTTTTCGTTTTTCAGCAATTTCAAGCGGCTTTTTCACTGGCTTCCTTGCCACTGACATTTTTCTGATCAAGAAACTCGTACTGTCGCTTTGACTTAGTAAACAATAATAAAAAAGCAGCTTTATTGGCAGCTTCTTTAATTTCCGGAGGTAGAAACTCATTTTATTTTTCGTACTTTTAGATTGAGTCCAACCCTATAAAATTGACTGTTTTTTTTCTCGCGAAAAACATCGAAAGGTATCTAGGAATACAAAGCAGTCGAAGCAGGTGAACAATATTCGAATAATCGGCAAAAATCGGCAGGTGATACGAATGTTGAACTGATGCCGATCTCGCGATTCGCCTCTAGCCTATATTACACGATATTAGTAATGCTAAATGGTTTAATGATAGAGAATTTTCGGTATGTTTGGATCTTCTATAAATCACACCCTATTTAAAACACCAAAGGCGTAGATTTTCATTTTTTAATATCCCGATGCAAAAAATGTATTTTTCTTATAATTTGTAGTGTTTCAAAACAATATAAGGAACTAAGATATGAGTATACCAGGAATCAAATACTCTGACTTCTTAAACAACTTATTATATTCATTGCGACATGGAATCAAGCATAATAAATAAATAAACTTTGACATTGTTTATGTTGGTCTGTTTACTTTTCTAGTATATTCATTGTTCGGGGCCTATAATTCTTAGTTACATACATATCATAGATAGTTTCATTATTTCTTGAAACATCTCTTCTGTTACATTTGATCAATTTTCATGCTACGCCAATGTTTTATGCTCAAGCAAAACGATTACCAAGGCTCTATGCAGATAAAATCGAAGTAGGAGTGGCCGAAACGTTGGGAATTACCCTTATTAGAAGGCATACACCAACTTTCCAAAATATAGTATGCAAAAAATTAGATAAATTATTTGTTCTACATGTTTTTATTAATATTTGCTGGTAAAAAAAATTTATTTCACGCAAACGAAATGTATGGTATTATAACAGGGAAGGGTAAAAAAATATGCAGGTGTATTGTAAAAACTTAAATAATGAAAGTTGGAGTTCCTCAAGGAAAAAAACTTCAAGAGTAAAAAAAGTTTTTCAAGACAACAGAAACTTCAAAAAATTTTTCAACAAAACCGAATCTCGAAAAAGATATTTGATATTTAATAAAGAAAGGGTTGATAATTTCATCCTCTTATATGATAGGAATGTTAAAAAAAATACCGATGGGGTAGGGTAGGAGACCTACAAATTTCAATACGTTCGCAGTATTATAAGATTAGTAATAAAATGGCGACATTTACACCAACGAAAAGATGTTCCAATAATTCTCCACTATCAGTGAATGAAAAACTTATTATTTTAAATGTAGACGTTTGCATAAAATACGATTACCCGAAATTTACTGTACAAGAAACTGTCGACCGATGTTCCCGAATGACTGGAGATGGAAAGTCCACCGTATTTAAATTATTGCGGGGGAGAAAGATAGCAGGCCAAGTGGAGCCTCCCAAGAAAAGTCCAGGCAGACCAGTAAAAGTCCTTGATGAAAACACTAAAAGTGTACTTCGAAGAAAAGTTCACTCTTTTTATTTTAAAAAAGAAATACCCACCCTAGATAAGATTTTAATAGAGCTTGGCCAGGATGTCAGTATTCCGTTGATAGCTAAAAAACTTTTATGGACCACTTTGAGAAATATGGATTTTGCCTGGGAAAAGCATAACCGTAAAGCAATTTTACTGGAAAGCGATGAAATTGTTTGCTGGCGACGAAAATACTTAAGAAGTATAAAGCAGTACAGAACAGAGCAGAGCAGAAGACAATCTTTTATCTTGATGAGACGTGGATTAATGGGCGCAAGTGAAAGGATTTGTGGCAAGACACAACACGACATTCAAAATGAAAGAAGTTAAAATACTGTTTCATCAAGCCATTAAGGAGGTGACACCAGAGAACTGGCGAAAAGCATTCCAGCATGTCATTAAAGAAGAGGAGAAAATGTGGGATCTTGACTACTTGATCGATCGGACCGTCGATCCGTTAATTATAACGTCAAGAGGAGATGACAGCTTCTCAGATGACGAAGAATATTATGATTTTTTATTATTTAATTTCTGAATAATGTAATTTTTGTATAATGTTCAATAAAAAATAAGTGTACCTAATACTATGTACATAATGCCTAATTTTTATTCTGTTAAAATGAAATTCTTTCCTTTTTACGAGTATCCTACCTTTGGCACACTATTTTCAGTATTTGTGAATGGATAACAATAGGCTAAACCCATATATTGACCCCAACCCGGGTGGTACTACCTGCACTTGATAAAAAGAAAGAATTTTACAATGAAATCAATGCCAAACTATGAAAGTGGCTTACATATTCGTTGGGTCACTCTGTGACATAATGAGGTTTTATTTTTTCAAATCGTGTATTATCAAAAGGATATACAATAGCTACTAATTAAATACGTTTCGCTTTAATGTCCTTACGTTCTAAAATAAAAAAGTTATTTCAAAAAACTTAAAAGTAGCAAGTAGAAAACTGCTAAAGCGATTTTTCAAAATTGTTGTCAAAGAAAAAGGTAACGCGGTTTATGTACGAAGGTGCCGCCGAGAATTAAATAACTTCTGCAGGTGTAACAAAGATTTTGAGCCCCAGGTGAGTGTTATCGGCGGCAGCAGAGAATACTACTACAACCGCTAATTTTCGAGTAGGTGAAAATAACAGAGAGATTATCATATCTACCAGTTCGATCTGAAAGATTACAAAGGGCCAGATTATATACCAAGAAATTCAAAGTCAACACTGCTTTTCTTGGGATATTATTTATTATCTTTTAAAGGCAGTCTTAATTTTTTTTTTCAGTTGTGAGGTATTAATCGGTGGGATATTTATCATACAAGGGGGGTTGAAATTTTGAATTAAATACAGTGCGTTCATAAAGTAACGCATATATTCGATATTATAAGTTAAATAAACAGTATTATGAAAAAAATTACGGGACAAAAATGTATCATTCAAATCGGTACGTGGCAGACAAAAACACAGGAGTTTGTGCTAGTTTTTTCAATGATACAGTCATTCAACGAAGGATAAAATTATCATTATCGATGCCGATCGAGGTACCTAAGTTATATGTTAGTTGTAAGAAAAATAACGTGAAGAAAATCTAACTTTTAATGCATACAGCGTGTACATAAAAAGTAGTAGGTTTTTCTGTCATTAATATTAATTAATAAACTTTTTGGTTCCTCGCCAAAAATTCCAAGTTTCCAGCACAAATTTCAGGTTTCCCGCTAAAAATTTCGGTTTTCCCGTTAAAAATTTCAAGTTTCCCATTCAAATGTTATGTTTCCCTGTCAAAGGAGGAGGCAGCCGGCTTACGGAGAAATGGGCTTAGGTGAAATTTCATGAATTGTTAGTATATTGTAGTTGACGACTTTCTGAACAATAGTGTCCAAGGGCACAACTCAATCCTATGACTAGTTTCAGAGATACAGGGTGTTGAAGTTGGAAAATAGCCATTTTTCAAAAGCATGTATTTGTGATTTCCTTCAATGTATCAAGAATTTTTACTGTGATAGTGTTCTAATTACACTAAATATCAGTCCCTTATGGGAGAAAGTTTCATTTGCTACAGGTATACTCAAAAATTAGAAAAACGGAACGTTGACTTGAAATATAATTCAATTTTCAGGAATTTCAATACCTGGCTGGATTTGCTTCTGGTTGGTTTATAATAATGAGATATGCAAACATTTTTTTAGTCAGAAAGTTGAATCACCCTGTATCCTACATTTACTAAAGTTTTATATACTTTGTATTGCATGTTAGTAGGTGACATTAAGTCATTTTGAAGTATATATAATTTATATATAATATACAGGGCTATTCAAAAGACATGTATGGAAGAATATCCGAGAATCGATTTTTTTTTTTGGAAATCTCCCTGTAATTAAATATTTCCTCGGTGAATTTCTGTGATACTTTCATACACTTTTGCTTTGAGTTTGTTGGTCGGATGTAAAAGTTTTATCAACTTGCTATGATCAGTTTTTTTATCCCGACAATATGATGACAAGCCTATCATTATTTTTTTCATATATGTATATCGGTATTTTCGATGTTGTTTACGTTATACCATGATCGACATATACATAAAAACAAACAAAATAAATATAAGCTGATCTTGCTATCGAAAAAAACAATTAACATAAACATGTCGAAACTAACTGAAATTACTGAAGGAATTCAACGTTCTACAAAATCTGGACCATGATCTATGTTATCTGGTGCTATCCTTTCTGCTGCATCAGTTATTTCATTTAGGAGATGAGTAGATGGATATTTCACATTCTGTTCGTATCTGGCATAACCCAAAAACCATAAAACACTGACCACATGAACACATGTACCTAAAGTTCTAGCTCCCGACAAATACAATAATAGTAAAGTTCCAAAGGTTGATTTTCGATTTCATATCATCATATTGTCGGTATAAAAAAACTGATCATAGCAAGTTGACAAAACTTTTACATCCGACCAACAAACTCAAAGCAAAGGTAGTATGAAAGTATCACAGAAATTCACCGAGGAAATATTTAATTACAGGGAGATTTCCAAAAAAAAATCGATTCTCGGATATTCTTCCATACATATCTTTTGAATAGCCCTGTATATTATATATAAATTATATATATTTCAAAATGACTTAATGTCACCTACTAACATGCAATACAGAGTATATACAATTTTATCAAATGTAGGATACAGGGCGATTCAACTTTCCGACTCGCCCTGTAAAAAATGTTTGCATATCTCATTATTATAAACCAACCAGAAGCAAATCCAGCCAGATATTGAAATTCCTGAAAATTGAATTATATTTCATGTCAACGTTCCGTTTTTCTAATTTTTGAGTATATCTGTAGCAAATGAAACTTTCTCCCATAAGGGACTGATATTTCGTGTAATTAGAACACTATCACAGTAAAAATTCTTGATACATTGAAGGCAATAACAACTATTTTCCAACTCCAACACCCTGTAACTCTGAAACTAGTCATAGGATTGAGTTGGGCCCTTGGACACTATTGATCAGAAAGTCGTCAACTACAATATACTAACATTTCTGGAATTTTCACCGAAGCTCATTTCTCCATAAGCCGGCTGCGTCCTCCTTTTAGGTTTCCCGCCAAAAATTTCAAGATTCAAAGTCTAAAAATCAATAAAAAAATCTTAAATACCATTATTTTCCGTGTGCCTATACATATTCCATTTAAAGAAAAAAAAATCGAATAAAAAGTAGGTAATCAACGACACAATCTTTAAATATTTTATGGCATAAGGTATTACATAAAAGTAGGTACTAGTGGTATATATTAATTAACCCTGTAATTAAAACAATAACGACGGCCGTTATGCAGGTCACGTATCGAATGTATCAATCTTTTTTATACGGTCCTACTACACCTCCACCTGCCATTTTTTTTTTGTTCTTGTTAATTCCTTTCAATTCGTCATCGTTGACAAGTGTAAGAATTATACACCCCAGAGGGAAATTATTTATCATAAAAGTATATCAATTGACAAAATTTTACATTTTTCAACTTCAATGCTTTGTAGAATTTCACAAACTCTTTTAGGTATTTAAGACTTGATTTTGAAAATTTAAAACTTACATTTGTCATTGATCTTACCTAACCTATAGACGGGTAAATAGGGCTAGTTTTTTATCTGATCACACTGTATATATAGTTACAAAACGTATACGTGTTCTATATAAGTTCGGAATATTTTTCTAAAAAACTGTAACCTCTTCGATATCTTCATTAAAAATCTCTATTGTTAGTTTGTTTAAAATCAAAACCAATTTCATGTAACCAGTTAAAAACGGTTCTTTTGCTATAAGAGGGGAAATCGGGAACTGGCTAGATACGGAGCACCAACTCAAATGGAAGTCGACACAAGGGCACCTCCATACAAAGAGTTTACTGAACAAGGTAGACAAGGAACTCTCAACCTTTCTATTGAAACTGAGTAAGAGTCATTTGAAGACATTTTGCGACCTGGTGAGCAAAGTTAGTGCACTTATGTGCAGGAAATGTGAACTCTATGATGAAACACCTACTCACATACTCTGCTTCTGCGAGAACTTACATGGACTCAGACGGAAGCACTTTGGAGAGGAAATAATACAACCAGTACAACTACTGAAAATCCCTCCAGTCAATCTAGTAGCCTACATAGAAGCCACAAAGCTTCTGGAATGGAAGTAGATAACATGGGAAATGGTACAAAGATTCAGTTCAAGTGCCTGGGCTGATGAGAGAAACCAATCGAATGAATGTTGCTTTGCTGTAGATGTACACCAGGAACTCTATATACTCTGCGCAGATTTCATTTATACTCGAAGTAACCAAAAGCCTTAGTGTTAGCAGATCTGTCAGGACCAAGATCATATATACACTAGCAAGACCTAGACTGAGTACACCAGACCAAGATTACAAGTATTTCAGCAAGACCAACACCAAATACCTATGTAAAGCTGCTCTATAGTCGAAGTGACGCTGAGATTTGCAGAATGGCGAAGCAGTGTATTTTAAATAGAAAAACGACAAACAATGGTACTATGTTGACCCTGTAACATAATCTACTATGCATGATGGGATGCCACCGTAAAACATATTGTACTGTTGCCTTTTTAAAGGGTTTAACCACAGACCTCAAAGTACACAAAGATGTCCACGTTTAGTTTTTATTCATGCAAGGCGGATTTCTACCTGTATAACTATTATGTTGATCATTGTCGAACATTTTGGCAGAATTTTTTGCGATCACAGGGCTACATTAAAGTTAAATCCGGCCCTGGTCAATATTAAAATGTTCCCCTTATTATCTATTCAATATTTGCGACCGATTTGAAA
Source organism: Lochmaea capreae (assembly GCA_949126875.1). NCBI lineage: Eukaryota > Metazoa > Arthropoda > Insecta > Coleoptera > Chrysomelidae > Lochmaea > Lochmaea capreae. The sequence continues at coordinate 7,559,718 of OX421406.1, read as the reverse complement.
GTTTTCTCATTCTGACACTTCCCTTCATTATATCGACGATTGGAAAGTGAGGCCCAATCAAAAACCACTTTTTTTAATGGCAGTATATATCTAATATATACAGCGTCATCCCCAAAGTCCGCACCAAATGGGTAACTTCTTTATTATGGGTTTTTCGATAAAAAGTTATTCTTCATAAAAGTTTGTGCATCCCCTAAAACATAAAATGCAGCAACAAAATGTGAAGAAAGACGCGTAATATACGAGGTGTATTCGAAAATTTAAACCAAATCTTTTTCCTTATTTTAAAAAAATTGGAAAAAAATAAAATTTCTCCTACATGGCCATGACTTCAAATCTTTATGTACTTTTCAATGATGAACAACTTTTTCAAATAAAATTTACTGAAATAAGGGCACTTTACTCTCGACTCAAAATCAAATTTTGGAATGCTCCTCGTATATTACGCGTCTTTCGCCACATTTTGTTGCTGCATTTTTAGTTTTAGAGGATGCATAAACTTTTATGAAGAACAACTTTTTATCGAAAAACCCATAATAACGAAGTTTCCCATTTGGTGCGGACTTTGGGGATGACACTGTATAATAGTAACACGTTTTCTCGCGCAATATTTTGATTGAATAATGTTCCCTCGTATCCAGACACAAATCGTGAAGCGTATGAAGTATGATATTTATAAGAATATGAAAAAAAAACTTTAAACACCAACAAACAATTTACCTGGTTTTTACTCGAATAATTGACGAGATTGAATGCTCATACATTGGCGTGAGAAGAGATCTTCGACCCTTTGAAGAATCTTCTTCGTGATCGCGTGAGACTGTTTAAAAAATCTTCTCAATTTTCAAGTGACCTGTATCTGTAGGCATATTATTTATTATTTTTTACGTTTTTTTTAACAATATGTATCGGCTTCTAGGTAAAATACATAACAATGGATATACCTATAAGGAAGGGTAATTTTTTGTGCTTACAGCACTTTTACTTTTGACTTTAAATGGAAATTGGTAGGTATTTTGTTCGTAATGCGTAAAAACTTCCAACAATCATGTCTAACCTAACTTTTTTAAATTAGAACTGAGAAATATTGTCCATTTAAATAGATACCTACATTTATACAAAGTCAAGGTGGGATGATTTTCATAAAACAAAACATAATGAATTTTCGACTTAGATTGGCATATTTAGGGAAGGTATAGTTGATATTTCATAAAAACAATTTTGACCTTTGCTTTAAACATTCAGCACCATGTAGGTATTAGAAATTCATTGAAACAATTTGTAAACATCAATTTCAATACCTAATCTGCATTAAATAATTGTAAACCGAATTACAAGTACTTTTGCTTCATAGGTCATGTTACGATCCAATCCAGAAAGAAATAAATCATCAAGAACTAATAAGTATGTATTATTTTATACTATTAAACTTGTTTGTTAATATATATTTAAATTATTTAGGCATTAATAACTCTCATAGCGTCATCTATTGGGTATACCTAAAATTATGCGTTATACAAAACTGTAGAAACTCTTAAAATCTTATGGCCTGCCATATTTAGTCCACCATTTAGGTAAAAAGAAAGAAGGGAATATCCCCATACTTATTAAAATATTATGTAAATATTGGCTTTATTCAAAATTAACAATTCGGGTGGAAATAGGGAATACGTGTTTATACATTATTTTTCATTTCTATACACGAAAATAATTATGATTGAGTAGCCAGAAGAATTAATATTAACATTAGTACTTACCGAATTACCGATCTTCGATGATATTACTGAATTCATCACAGCTGTATTATTCTTTTTCAGCAAACAAATTAACATGTTTCTACACCAAATATGATCCATGCTAAGTATTTATTAGCATCCAAAGAAGTACAGTTATCACCACAAAAGTAAAAATAACTTACTTTCAAATTTTCCAACACACAAATAACAACATAAACCCACAACTAAACTGTCTTTAAATTTGATTTTGAATAAAGATTATTATAATTCATACACTATATGCATGTAGTGATTTAAACACTAAATATAATTAATAAAAATAATAAACTGGATTAGGAACCGTCCATTTTTGAAATACACGCTCTCTTGCTGTCACTTTTGTCTGATAATAAAGCTGTTGTCACATACTTGTAAAAATTCGCTAACGCCGCCATTATTATCTTAATCGTCCAATGAAATTAATGATTCACAGAAAACGCTCTACTACGCTTCTTGAAGCATCTAAAAATTTAATTACCAGCTGAAGGACCTGTTTTGAATACTTCTAAATTATAGTGTAGGTAGTTTCAGTATTAATTAGATAGAAGTTTAGAGTAAACGTTATTTTTAATGGCATTAATTTCATAACTAACGCCTTCTTAAAAGTTATATACAGATATACACAGTAAGACAAAAAATATACCTAGGTCTTAAGAAGTAGATTTGAATATACTCGGTGGCCTTGTGAATCAGATATCCAATTATCAGGAAGTATATTAATCTCTTCACAAAACCAGCCGACGTAAATAATCGCTGTTACTTTTATTGCAAATATTAAAGACTGGCGAATGTGTGGGAAAACTTCCGTTAATTGTCTATTTCTATCATTATAATACATAATATGTTTTGATACAACTATAGGCACGTTTTTTTTACATCATTTATTCACCATTGGTTGCGTGACGTCAGTCTCCGCTGCAACGACATGTTGGAGTCATCATGGCACATAAAAAAACGCAGTTGTTGTTTACATCATTCATCATTATATCTGACAATCGATACCACTATAAATTTTTTGAATTTCTAACACTGTTAATAGTGCAGTCAATACTTAATCATCACATTCTAAATTGATTTCTATTTATTCGTCCATCCATGTCTTTAATAATTCGCTATAACCGCATCAAATCTTTACTCTTTTGAGGTTAAGCTGTCATTTTGTGAGTCACCAAATTCATCCACCACCTGACGGGTAATGTGAATGAAATATAGCTCTGAGGTTAGTGTCCGTCATCTGTTAATTATGAAAACTGTCACGTGTCAGCTGTCAATTTTCCACAAATATTTGATTAATGTCTCGCTCGAATGTTCAATCGATATCATAAGTTGTCCAAACTGCCGTGCTCGCGAAAGGAAACATCTCTTTTTACAAAATGTGCCGACGTATCGTATTTAAGTTGCTACTACTTTGGTCGCAGTCGTTTTGTTTTCGAAATCTCAATACTAGGACCATTTGAAATGGTCATCTTGTATAGGAGATACGAAGTTGTTCAAATATTTTTCACACCTTGGGTAATTATTTATTGGAATATAAAGAAAAACAGTTTTTAAAATCATGCCCATTTATTTCAAAATGTATTTTTACACAAATTTGTTAACAACATAAATATTATTAATGTATAATAATCGCAAACCACAATGCACCATATCACAAAAGTATATAACGGATGAATCCATATAAAGTAGCCGAACGATACAAACAAATATTGAATACAATATATAAAATCTCTTTCCAACTTAACGTACGTTTTATACGAGATGTATCGCAAATATACAAAAAAAAAAAGAAAATATTCTTATAAATCGATCAAGACTGTAAATTAAAAATAATAAACTTCAAGGATTATCGTCCAGATCTAAAGGTAAAATCACACAGTTGTTATTAAATTTAAATAGTTTTTTTTGTCTATTTAACAAAGTAACAAAATATATAAACTAATTCATCTTATTTCCGCGTTAATTCAACCGTATTTCGATATTTCCTAGACCCAATTATTTTCTATAAAATAAATATTGACCGCAAACGACAATCTCGACAAAATATGAAACTAACTAATCTATATACACTCATCATCGTCGCATCTTTTTCTTCATCAGTAATTTTCTACGTCTGGCTTCCTCTTCCTTCCTTTCTTCTTCTAAATCTTCCATTATACCTGAAAAATTCAATAAATAGGGTACATGATGGTACATAGTGAAACCAATCTACGGGCCAAGAACTAAATACTCTGGAAAAGGTTCTTGCCAGGTTTTATCCATATAAAAATATCAACCAAGCAACTGGACTGGATCCAAAACTACAACTGTAAGCATGATCTATCGTAATCTGCAGGTATTCAGCACTTCAACAGGGAAGACTGACTCCTGAAGATATACTAAAATTCCTCCATGGACTAAAGAAACTACTAGCCTCCAAGACTCTCCTCAGGTACTAAGTATAAGATCTTTTATGTCTCAATTAATGGTCACCCCAATGTAAACACATACAAAAAGTGAATGATGTTAACTGAATATTTTTTAATGAAACACCCTTTACATTATTAAAAAAATAAGAAGACAAAAAGAACTTACCTAGCTTGGTACTAACAACTTCTTCTTTCATCTGTTGTGCAAAAGATGTTTCCATATTATCCACATCATCTTCTTCGTCTCTGAATCTTTTTCTGTCATAACCGAATATTTCTGAAATGTACTTAGAAATGTCTTCACCTGCATCATCATCGTCGATAAAATCATCCATTTCCGAATCGTATTCTTCCTCATCATCGTCCAAGATTCTTCCACCTGTACAGAGAGAACAAGCTCAACTTAATGAAGTTTAAAGCACAAATTGAAGACATTTTTTTAACAATAAAAAGAAACTAACCACATAATGAAATCAAACTCAATAAAAAAACGCTTATATTTAACAATGTTGATATTAATTTAACAAAATTCTATGGTAAATGACAACTTACGTTTAGTAGGAACGATCTTTGAGTTACTCCTTCTAACATCGGGAGGAGGAAATTGTTTTGGAGGTAGTTTCTGTGGTACTTTCCGTCTAACATCTTCTGGTGGAAATCTCTTTGGTTGTGCTTCCATTGAAGATTTTTTCTGTGGCACACTTGAAAACTTCATATCGTTAGAAGGTTTTTTCGTTTGATACTGTTGTGAAACGTTCGACAGTGGCTTTTTACTAAAGCTTTCGTTTTGTGAAGCTTTCGTTTCTGGTTGTTTATGATTTGATGATCTTTGAGGTGGTTGTTTTGGAATATGTTCTGGTTTTGTATTTTGTTCGGGTTTGTACCTAACATCACCTGAAATAACATAAAATGTGTTTACTGATTAAAAATCTACTAATTCAACCATGTTCTTACCAGGAAGATATTTTCTTCCAGGTCTTGACTCTTCAGGAAATGAATCTTCCATTTCTTTTTTCTTTTTAATGGAATTTAATGAACTCTTAACTGCAGATTTTTCTTTATTTACTTGTTTCGTACTGTCTTCCTTACTACTAGTGTTACTTGTTTTACCGGAATCGTTAGCAGCTTTAACTACTTTTGGTTTGTCTGAAGGTTTTTCATAATTTTTACTACTAGAGTTTGTGGTAGAAGAGGCTTGTTTTACTTTATCTCCCATTTTTGGTATTCTACTAGATGAGACAAGTTGTTTTCTTCTTTCTTCCCTTCTCATTTGTAATTCACGTTCTTTTTCCAATTCCATTCTTTGTTTTTTCGTTAAAAGTCGTTCTTCTTCCTTTTTTTCCTGCTTTTCTATGATGACTGGTTCAAACTGTTTCTTTTCAGCAATCTTTAATAACTCTATAAAAATTAGTTAGTTTTAGCATTAATCAGTAACATAGATACTAAAAAATAATGTACTTGTCAACTAACCTGCAAAGTTAATTGGAGGTGGGGCTGGTTTCGGTTTGGGTTTTGGTGGTGGTGGCATTTTTTCTTTGTCAGATTTTTCTAAGCCATTCTTATCTCCTGTTGTTCTATCAGGTGCATCATAACTTACACCTTCTTCATCCTCTTCGTTCTTTTTATGCTTTCTTTTCCTTTTATGTGGCAACTTAGCCTCTTCTTCTTCTCTAACTAATGCAGCTTTAACTCTATCTTTAGTATTTCCCAAGTTTGTACTAACTTTTTTTTTAGTCATATCAAATTTTGGTTCATCGGGCATTTTACTATACTTTTCCATCATCTTATTATAGTATTCAGAAGCTTCTTGAGACACATAACCATAATCGTCTTCATCTGGCTGCATAGGTCCAGCAAGTGTAACAGCAGTATTGTCATTATCTACGGCATCTTCAAGAACAGACTGGTTTGCAGATTTGGTCCTTTTAAGCATGACATTTACTCTTTTAGATGCTTTTTTATCCTGAAAGTTTATGTTTTAAAAGAGACTGGAATAGGAGCATACAGACCAGTAACCAAACACTCTGACAGTTTGGGAAAAGCCACAAACATATATCAAGTGAAAATTAACAGTGGAAACTGAGTAAAAAGGGGAGAGATATAACTTTTAGGTAAAAAACACATAAATTACTTGAAATTTGATATTTTTAAGTCAAAATATTAGTATACGTTTGTGATATATTATTTACCAACCTGGGATCGCAAAGCAAGTAAATCATCTCTCTTTTTTCGAGCTTCTTCAGATTTTTGTTTTTCTTCAGCATCCTTTTTAGCTAAGAATTTTCTTATGTTTTCAGAAAGTTGACTAGACGATTTTTTTTCTTTTTTTGGAGGTTCGAACTTAGTACTATAGTACCTCACCTTTTTGAAAAGAAAAAATTAAAGATATTTATTAGAAAATTTTACAAATATGGAACAATATAATAATTAGGTCTTGATATGGAAATACTAATTTACCCTTTGATCTTTTGATTTTTCATTCCTTTGCGCAGTATGTAATATTTGACCAAAATCCATGACTCTAGGTACAAAACATTACCTAAATCTATCACACAAGGCAAATAAAACTGTTTTCTATAATTGAGTATTAAGACTCCATATTATACATTTCACCCTTCCTGATGATTACTGAAACTGTTACGAAGTTAGCAATAAATATTGGTCTTCTTCTTCTTATCACGTCTTTGCTGGATAATAGTAAGCTCGCAACCACAAGTATATTCAACATAATTGGAATGTAGGTGTGAAAATTATATATTATATTAAGTTACTTTGTTACTTACTATACAAAGCTGAAGAATAAATTTACAGGTAGCAAATAAAATGATATATAAAGGTTTAGGTGCCTAGCAGCATGTTTGGTAAAGTATTATTTTATTTATCTATAGAAGAAGAACATGTTAATGACAAATGTCAGTGACACCTGACACAGTCAATACACAAGGTCACAGTGTATTTCAAAATAAAAAACAGCTGAGGTGATGTTCTCCATAATATGGTGATATCTTCATGTACACCCATTGTCCTCGTTAGTTCAATATAAATTATAACAAGTGTCAGATATGAATCGTAAGCCTCCTCAAACGTACGGTGCGATAGCTCCAGCACCTCAAGTTGGTTTCAGTGACGTACATGCAGTTGAATTCAATAATATTTCCGATAGTATAGCAACTAACATACATACGATAAACTCCAGTATAAATGTTCTTGAAAAAGCTTTAAAAGTAATTGGTACGAAAAAAGACAACCATGGAATACGTAATCAAGTGTACGTTAAAATGTGAATAATCATCATCCAAAAAATTGATAAATCGCTTTTATCTGTTTCAGACATGTTACACAGCTAAGTACAAACCAAATAGCGTCAGTTAGCACAAAAGAGTTCAAGAAATTGATGCTTGTTGCTAAGAAAGACAAACAAAGACGGCTCCAATTGGATAGATTAGAAGAAAATTTCAAGAGTGCAATAAATAGATATTATAGCGTGCAAGAGGTAATATATTATATTATTCACAATTATTAATAACCAAACAGGTCAAACTCTCATAAATTAGAAACATTATGAGTCATTTAATATTACTATAACTTATAATTTGCATTGTTAGAGAAAACAAATAAAATGTCATTTTAGTTATGAAAACATTTTTTTGAACAGGTAGGTATATGTAATAAGAGCATGTGTCATAGAAGTGTTTGAAATTTCAGAAAGTTGCCCTTAAACAAAAATCTCATTTATTGATTCCATCTGAAAGTTTGGAAGATGCTGCTGCAGACGAAAATGAAGACATGGATAAACAAATTCAGATTCAAAAAACGAGAGAAGTGGCCTTTGAGCAAGACATGCTATTAGAAAGAGAAAGCAGAATACGTCAAATAGAATCAGATATTCTTGATGTTAATCAAATTTTCGGAGAACTGGCATCTATGGTCCATCTTCAGGGTGATACCATAGGTAAAAATATAATAACTTGGTGCGTGAATGTTCACAACATTGAATTCTTTTGTTGCAGATACCATTGAAAACAGTATTGATCATACAGCTGGGAATGTAGAAGAAGGCACTAACCAACTGAAAGTAGCAAGCAATTATCAAAATAAATACAGAAAAAAATTGTTTATACTTGCTGGAATCGCAGTGGTGTGCGCCATCATTTTAATCGTAGTTTTAGTAGTTGAATTGAAGAAATGAGATCTTATTTTTTTTAAGTTTGATTAAGTATTATTTATCCACTAAACATATATATATACATAAGTTGCTTTCATTTTATATTTTTATTTAATTGTACCATGTTACTTTTATTAACATTAAACTCTAGTTATATGAAGTATTTTTTTCAAACCTTACCTACTGAACCAGGATTATATAAACAATGAAAGACATGGTTTTTAGGGGGTTAGGTTCGGTGTAATTAAAGTGACATTGACATTCTTCACTTCTCACCTACAAAAAACACTGCATTTTTTGGCTTTCAGTGGAAATTAATTAATAAAAACTGTTCTGTAGTTAAAACTCATAGTGAAGTATCCTGAAAAATCTACTGTAAGTAATATAATATATAAGCAAAACAGGTTGAAATTAACAAATTAGTTCTTCATTAATAACAAGAATTAATAAGACAAAAAACAACTGTTCATAAAAGGTATTTAGCCCAAAGAAAACCCCTAATACATGTAGAGAAGTCTATCTATTAAAAAAATAAAATAAAAATGGAAGGAATGAAACAAGTGTTTCAAAGTATTCAAGAAAAATGAAAAGTGTGGATGAGAAAATATAGAAACTATTATTCATGAAATGAATATACGATGAAAGAAAAGAACATGCAACTGAAACATCAAATAGAAAATGAAGCTGAAACTTCAAAAAAAGTTAGGAGTAAAGTAAATAAAGAAAGTGATCTGGAAAAAAAAGAAGAATTGAAATGAGATTCTAACAAACTCGAAGAAATTGAAAGGCACTGAAGTCTGAAACTTGGTTGGACCAAGACTACCTTCATAGTGTTCAAAAAGGGTTTATATTATCGACAATAGCTCAGAATCTATCAAAGAACAGAAAGGTGTTGCTGTCAGGGTAAAATTCTAGACAGTTAACATTTGTTGCGAAAAACCAAGGAAAACATTTGAAAAGGCGCAAAATAACGCAAGAAAAAATATGTGCAGGGAAGGTATTTTTATTGCTGCTTTCACAACAATTTTTAAATGGGAAAAAAATGTTTGATTGTACAACAAAAACTATTTATCTTCGATTATAGTTGTTTGTTCAGGAATATATTTACTATACAGGATATGTCCCAGGAGTTCGTACCAATAGGGGGCAAGAAATATTATATAATTCATGCATACACAAACACTGGATGAGGATTCAGAATAATATGTACTTGTGAATGCACATGAAGCATTTTTAATAGCACAGAAAAATGTTTCTCGCAACCCCTAAATTTGGCCGCTCTGGAGTTTGAAGCTGTGTATAAAAGAAACTTCCTAAGAAAATAGAGAACCAGCGGCGTTTAGGGGTAGAGCTAGAGCTCCAGTCGCTCTATAGGCGTGCCAAATGCGAGACAAAATATATACGATATACGTATATAACTTTTAACTAAAAATATAATAATTGCTAACAAATATATGTATACTTACTTTCAATTTGCACACAAAAACACACACACGTCTCTTGATGTCAGACCACCGACTATAGAAAACACCTGCAATCCTCTCGCAAAAATAGTTATAGTTCAGTCAAACTATTAAAGGCACTCACTCGCTATCGTTCGTTCGTGCTTTAAACAGCCTTCATTAACAAACTAGTTTATTAAATAACTATTAACGATTATTAGTTGAAATTATAAGATTAAATGCATTAAAAGCATTTTAAATAGTTATAATATTGACTGGGATATTCTCTTAGTCTTAGAGTCAAACAAAAAGCTGACAACTTTAAGTTCGCACTATATCTTTTACGTCAACTATAAGTGAGCACCTTTATGGTAAACGCCGAAAGACAATCACACTCTAGCTTGATTGAGGGCTTGGGCTAGATCCGTAGAGAGAACCTTATATAACTCTAAAATGAGGATACCAATGATAAAACTACAACTTCATTGGTAGGATGGATAACATCTTTCCCATTGTTTCGTTCATTTTCTCTTTGTAAATTCACGGACTTCGAAAAAACAAACCAATGTGCGAATTAAAATTCCATCCACGACCCCACACAAACACCCTGTAGAAACCGGTGTATCTCCTTGACCCATAGATATGGCGAAGAAAGTCTCGCAACTAACAAACTGACCGAAGAGGAAGGCAGCTTGACGGAGTAGAAGAAGAAAGTAGTGTCTCTGTAACCGTTGAAGATTTCGTATTGAAAATTCGCCACGACGATGGTGACAATGCGGAGATTTTTATTATTTTTTGTGATTTTCGTGTTGTGTTTTAGTGAAAAAACAGGTGAGAGGAAATTTTTGATTAATGAATTAATACGCGAGGAAAAAATTGCTTCATTTATGACGTACGTGTCTAATTTTAAGGTGCGTTTTCTGAATATTAAATATTTAGATAAACTATTTCATTTTTAAATAAAATATTATATAATATACAAAGTATAAGTTTTCTAATATTTTTTGTCCAGCTGTTTATATATTTTTCACAATATTTTACTTTTACCTTTTCTTCAAGATATTACAAACAAAATTTTAACGTTCCTACTTCCCCCTGTATAAGGTGAATAAGTTATACCCTGGAATATTACAAGTTGAAGGAAAAAGGACTTGAACAAACCCACTAACCAAAAAAACATTTTTTATAATCTACAGGCGTTAGGAAATTTTAATTTAATACTAATCAACTGCTATTTCATCAGTTCAGACATAATATTCTTAAAGTAATTCGTATCATATTGATTCTAGGTATTTCCTATAGAAATTTTAATTATACAACCACAAGAACAATTCATTGATTACACTCAAAGTTACGTAAATGCAAAATGAATTACTTTAATGTTAAATAATATCTTGAAGAAACTAGGCTGCAAAAAATGTAATTAATTTAATACTTGTTCTTTTTTGAGGCTATTACCGGGGTAAATCGATCTATTTTATTGTGATAAAATCTATAATTTATTATTTGTGTCTTGAATATATGAAATTTCCAAGCATTATAAAGTATCTTTTGACAACCAGAAAGTTATATATTACTACGATTACGAGTAGAAGGCTCTTTACTATGTCTAGAGATTAGAAGCTGTAATCCAAGGCATGTAATCTGAGCGATACACAAATGATATAAGGGTGAATTCTATAAAGTGGTTAAAAATTAACAGCATGCCGTTATATTTAACGAAATTTCCGCAATTAGAAATGTTGTGATCTATACCAATAGTAAAATGGAGTTAGCAGATTGTCTATTTCAATATTATCCTGAGGTGGGTTAAGGGGCACGACAGGAGCAAAGGTAACAGCATTTGCTGATTCTTTAGCCAGGGAAGCGGCTGGACTAAGAATTCTTGGACACCTACGGCCTGACGAATTCGACAATTGCGGAACTAGCTAAACGTTACACCCATGTTGAATCTCTAAAGAGATGGGATGAAATCAAGGGATGCAGTCTTGCCAGGATCATCCTGGGCGACCCTGGAAAGCTGAAGTCGAAGGATTTCTGACTGGTCACTGTCAATTAAGGAACCACCTCCATACAATGGGGTTAGTGGACACACCTCTATGCAGGATGTGTGAACAGGAAGATGAATCTGCCAGGCATGTCTTATGTGAGTGCCCGGAGTTATCGTCAATAAGAGAGTGTGTGTTCGGTGAGTCTTGGCCTACACCTGCCGATATAAGGGAGATGTCCCCTAGTGACCTGTCCACCTTCCTCGAAAGAAAAGGATGGACGATGACTTAGGAAGGCAACTCCTCGGGAGGATGTACAACGGGTCACATGTGGCCAAAGTTCTGTAGGCATAGCTCAGACAGATTGTCTAATTTTTAACAATGCGTTAAAATTTAACATTTGCTTACAGAATCGTTCCTATAACCTATAATTTTTTCATTAAGTATAAAGATATAATTCAAGGGGTGTTTTTGCTTAAGCATGTTGCTCGCACCAATCTATGTGAGGATGAGATTTCACGAATAGACTTTTTAACGCATGAACCTTTTTCCGTAGCAATGAATTAAGGGTGTTGAACAGACAGTAAAACTGGTTTCATGTGAACAAAACTGTGGTAATTAGGTCCCTCCCCGTAGCAATTTGATGGTACTGACTGCCATAACAACGCTTAACACAGTTCTTGTAACAGCTCGTCCTCAACATCAGGGGAAGACAGGGACGGGTAGTCTAATATGGTGTCACTTACCGGCAGTTTTTTTCTTATTAAAGCACACACTCTTTAGCTTGAAATTTATTACCAATAATATAGATTCTTCTCGGCATCGTATCACGCATTTAAAGTAATTCTTATATAATGTAAACATGAGTGCAGAAAGTACAGTAATTGATATAATTGCGTAAAAAACATGTTGATGTTATAACATTTGAATTCAGCATGCCCTTTTTATATGACAAACTAATATCCCTATACTCACCATATTTCCACTCCACGTTCCTAAAGTAATTAATATACAGAGGAAAACTATCCACCCCACATAATTCTGAAGGCGTCACTTTTATGGAAACAATATTTAAAACCGGTCAAAATTTTGTAAAGAGGGAAGTCTTTTGGCTCATAAGTAAACGTTATAACTTTAACCCCCTCCCAATTCTTTAAATGGAACACCCTATACATTATTGCATTGTTGGATTACAAAAATGTATAATACGTAAATGAAAAGTCAATTAGCTGGGAGTTAAGGATATTTCCAATTTACTAATAGTAACATTTTAATTCGTAACAAATCAGCAAAACAATACTAAATTATTTTATAAGGTGTTCAAATTGACTTCTTTTGGTTTCCATACAATGATACAATCGAGCCACAAATGAGCTTCAAACAATATCATGTAATATTTCTGGAGTTATTTATCGACATTCTTGAATAATTCGCAGACGTAAATCATCTATAGATGCTGGCTGGGTGGCATAAATTTTGATTTTTACGAGGATGTATTGATATCTAGTTAGCCTAGACCAGTTCCATGCATAAACAAAATATTGCGTTACCATAGCAACGAACAATAACTTATTAGAAGTGTCAGAGTGAAGTTTGACGTCAAAAAAGTAAAGCAGAGTTACGCAATAAATTAAAAGAAAAAAGATGTCCACCGAAATTGTGAAAATCTAAAAATTGGAGTATCGAGCCATCATCAAGTACCTGTATTTAAAAGGGTTAAGAGGTAAGCAGATTTACGAAGATATGCTTAATACCCTTGGTGATTAATGTTCTTCGTATGCGACCGTGAAAAATTGGACTGCAAGCTTCAAAAGAGGTAAATTTTCCATTGAAGATGATGACCGATCGGGAAGGCCAGTTTCTGTGTCAGTCCCCGAAAATATCGATGCAGTTCATGACATGATTTTATCAGAACGTCGAATTGGGCTAAAAGGGATATCTGAAGCACTGAATATTTCATACGAACGCGTACATCATATAGTTCACGTCAATTTAGACATGAGAAAAATTGCTGCAAAATGGATCCCAAATGTTTGAATGTTGACCAAAAGCGTGCAAGGGTAGAAGCATCGCGTTCGATCTGTGCTCGATTTGAAAGCGATGTACGCTTCTTAAACCGAATTGTTACTATGGTTGAGACTTGGGTACATTTCTACAATCCAGAAACAAAGCAACAATCGATGGAATCGCGACACTCTGGTTCTCCAAAAATCTGCTGGAAAAGTTCTTGCTTCAGTTTTTTGGCATTGCCATGGAGTAATCATGATTGATTTTTTTGATAAGGGTAGAACAATAACTGGAGATTACTATTCGACATTACTGACCACTCTACGGGAAAAAATTAAAGAGCAAAGACGCGGAAAGCTATCCAAAGGTGTTTTGTTTTTGCAGGACAACGCCCCTGCTCACAAATCTCATGTTGCCATGCAAAAAATTCGTGATTTAGGGTTTCAATTACTAGAACACCCCCCGTATTCACCAGATTTGGCTCCGTCCGACTATCATCTCTTTCCTCAACTGAAAAAAAGTTTAAAAGGTCGTAAATTTTCTTCCAACGAGGAGGTAATAAAAGCTGTGGAGGTCTGGTTTGCAGAGCAAGAAGAAACATTTTTTTGAAAGGTCTAAAGACGTTGCAGGTTCGCAGGCTGTAATAAATGTATCCATTTAAGAGGAGAATATGTTGGGTAATAAAATATTTCGACATTGAAATTTTGTTTGGTTCTATAGTAGGCTAAGAATTTTTCAATGTAACCTCGTAGATATCCCAATAAAAAAAGTGAAACAGAGTAACCTAGGTGGCCATTCCAAGATTGGGCATCGTCTGCCTATCCACCAAGCAGGAAATGATTCGTTTAAAATCCGTCTTACATCAAGAGCGTAATGTCGAGTGTGGAGGTGCCCTAAATTGTTGAAACGCTAGAAAAGCTTCTGTCATGGTATCATAATTTTCTAGTATTCGTGTTATTTCGGGATCAATAGCTTCTCTGAGTAATTGTAGTTAAGACTCACCATTTAATAAGTTTCCCTTAATAAAATTTGGTCCAACAATATGGTCACCAAAAATGCCACACCCGACGTTCAATATTTGTGGTGTTTGACTATAAAATTTCCACATTACGTGTGGATCTACAATTATGTCTGTTTACTCCATTTAATGCAAATGATCATTCTTCGGAAAAGCCGATATTGTACCATAAAGCTGGAGTGTCGTGTTGTAGACCAAACCAAATTGTTCTTTTAAAATGCCTAAATCATCAAACAGTATTGAATTATTAGACCTATGTTAAAAGTTACTATGCACAAGTCAGAGTCCAAAATTGACATCCTGCCAATTTTTAGACACACTTTAACCTTGAAATTAACATTTTTACAAACTTTATTCACTATTTATTCATATTACTTCGACTATATACAACTGGTCTTCATTTTAATTTACAAAATAAATATGCTTCACACTTCTTTGAATACCATTACCAAGAACAAATTGACCATATTCGCCGACAAGTTAACATGTTTTATTCATAAACAAACTTCATTGTTTGATTTGGTGACTACATAAATAAATTTGATAAAAAAACAAGATCGAATAAATGTTTTATAAATTTGAAGTCGGAGTCAAGTGAACTATGAAAATTATAATATAATTTGCTACTATTATTCGAGTAGGTGTAATACCAAAGAATACCTAAACAAAACCAAACCAAAGAAAATTTACAGTTCTTCATTGAATTCTCTTGTTAAATTTTCATTACTTACACTTTTTAATCTTTTCAGAAACTAAAATGTTTTACCAGATTTCTGAATAAGTAAAAGTACCTACTTATCTTTCCTCCCTCGTAATAATAAGCATTGAAATACAAAATTAAAGATTAAGTTTATCCTTATCGAGTTTCAGTCAGCGGAGGAGTAAAAAAGAGTAAGAAGATGAAAGTTAACAAGAAGAATGTACGGATATACGCATCATATCACGAAACAATCATTTCACTTTCTATTATAACCTCGATTTATATCGAGATAGCATCCATAAGGTCTTCAAGGTACCACCACATCATATTTGGAGATTATTGTTTTTGGTAGAAAGTGAAAAAAGTTATTGAACTCTGGCGGTCTTTGATTTGAGCGCTAGACGACAAATAAAATCTGTCATTTCATCCTTTTCATCTTTCTATACCTACAAAAATTATTAATGCTATCTTAAGATAAATGTGGTTTATTTTGTGCAGTTTGCAATTTACAACTTAATACTCCACCACACTATATAATTATTGACTCTGCAAAAGTATTATACTGTATAATAAGGTTTTTTTCTACAAAATTATTTCCTTTGGCCGAAAAGTCCCGGGACTAACAAAGAAAACTCGTTTTTTTTTTCAAAATTAGTTTTATTTATCAACTTAATTTCCAACGCAATCATTCCAGCGCCGCTCTAACATTTCAATACCACTTTTGTAGATCGATTTATCTTTTCCCTTAAAATAGGCCTCAGTATCAGCGATAACCTCTTTATTCGAGCGAAATTTCTTACCGGCGAGTATTTTTTTAGGTCTGCGAACAGCCAGTAGTCGCTGGGAGCCAAATCTAGCAAATACGGTGGATGTGGGAGCAATTCGAAGTTCAATTCATGTTGGTTTATGATTGTTTTGATTGACTTGCGTTGTCTTGATTAAACAAAATTTTTTCTTTGCCATATGCGGACGTTTATTTGCAATTTCGGCCTTCAAACGCTCCAATAACGGTTCACTGTTGGTGGTATTTCCTTTTTCAAGATAGTCGACGGATATTACACCACGTACATCCCAAAACACCGAAACCATA
Organism: Lochmaea capreae; assembly: GCA_949126875.1. Taxonomy (NCBI): domain Eukaryota; kingdom Metazoa; phylum Arthropoda; class Insecta; order Coleoptera; family Chrysomelidae; genus Lochmaea; species Lochmaea capreae. The sequence goes on along the minus strand of OX421406.1, from coordinate 7,543,128 downwards.
ACCTTTCCAGCTAATTGTTATGCTTTCGGACGCTTTGGACGAGGTTCTCCAGTTGCTGTCCACTCAGATAACGATCCTTTTGATTCAGGAGTGAAGTAATGGATCCATGTTTCATCCATTGTCACATATCGACGCAAAAATTCCGGTTTCTTACGTTTAAACATGGTCAAACACTGCTCAGAAGCATCAAACGTTCTTGGTTTTGGTCAACAGTGAGCAAAAGCGGCACCCACTTTGAACAGAGCTTTCTCATAGTCAATTGCTCATGCAATATAAAACCAACACGTTCTTTTGATATCTTTACGATGTCAGCTAACACACGCAACTTCATTTTTCGATCGTTCAAAATGATTTTGTGGATTTTTTTGATGTTTTCTGGTGTTACCGCCTCATTTGGATGTCCACTGCGTTCCGCATAATCGGTGTCTCTACGACCATGTTTGAAGTCAGCAAACCATCGTTTTATTGTTGTTTTCTGATGGAGCGGAGTCCCCATAACACTTTTCAAGCCATTTCCATCAAGAAGCAGTGTAAAATTAAAACACGAAATTGTTTTTGATCCATTGTTTTGAAAATATTAAAAGTATCGTCACTCTTAGCACAATAACTCACAAACTAATGAATAGAATATCATGGAATTTTGACAGCTGTCTTTTTAAGGTTAGTCCTAACCGAAAAACAGCCGATTGCAATAATACCAGCGCCATCTGTGTGTCAGGCCGGGACTTTTCAGCCCATTTTCACCTAAACGTGTTATATAAGTTCATGTAGCAGAACTAGCTGAATAATATATAGCTATCTTCTTTTGGGCCTTACTATAAAAAAAATTATTTTGTAGTAATATAATCGGTGACTCGCTTGAAAATTTTGGTATTAGATTCTATTTACGCTATTGCTAACAAATGCATAAGTACTTTTGACAGCAACAATAGATCTGCAAAGGTCGCAGTGGGATAGGACAGAGAGCCACTCCATTTCTAATCTAATCTAATCTAATCTAACTTGTTGCCCCTCCGCACTGCGAGTTCTGCGGCGTTGTAGTTCCGCCACTGTTACGTTATATTTTTACGTAATTTTTTACACCTTACGTGGGTACTTTAAATATTTATATTTGTTCAACCAAACTATTCGTAAATTATAAAGTCAATAAGTAAAAAGAGTGGAGAATTAAAAATCATACGATTTCTTCTCCTTATACGAAGAATTTCTACGAATCCATAAACTATCACTCTCTATTTTCACTAAAGAAAACAAACAAACTTTCAAACTTTTCTTTCGAAACTATTACGTTGCGCAGATTTGATAGTACATAATATGTTTGTTATCTAGTTCGAAATAAAATAATATACAATCTATACAAACATTTGGCTAGCATATAACGTGAGAGTAGATCGGGTCATAAATTTATCAATTTACAATAATTTCATATGTTTGTTCAACCTGGTGATAGAACCGTTCCAGGTATCGTTCGCACAGGTACTGTATTTCCTTCGCGTTCCAGCTGATTAGAGTATCTTTCTTCCGACGGTACAAAAACTTGATAATTGAAAATGTTGATGTGTTAGTTCAAGAACCATTCCTAATTCTAGTATACTCGATACGATTCCGGAAGGGTTCTAAAAAACCAGTTGGAATAAACCTATTGAGTCATTCCTTATATGTATAGGTATGTTTTTTAATTGTTTTCTCACTAACACTTTGGCTAGAGTTCCGCCGTCGGAATTATGAATCAGAATTCTGCCTTGGAGAGGAAGTTTATATGACATATCTAAAAATCCGCCGAAAATGTAATAATTTACACAAGCGTGGCGGAGTTATTATACAGATACATGCAATGGGAACATAGGGATTTAATGTATTATCCGATCTAAATTAATAGTCCACCAACAAAAAATTCCTATAAATTTACTTCAATAAATATCAAGTATTTAGCTGGACAGCTGGATTCAGAACTACTGTAAGAAAACCCGGATTAAAGTTTATTTTATTTAATTTTAAGGGGAAGGGTGAATGCAATGATTATATTTCCTTCCCATTCTACAAATATACAATGTAAGGATATCATCATAATATAAAATGTGTTTATAATTCCATTTATTTTCTTGGGTTTGTTAGTCTGGCAGCAAATTTAACTCGGGACTCGGACGGAATTCTTGAAAAAATAAACTTTAGTCCGTCGTTAGACGGAATTTTGGAATCAAATGTCCGCTGCTGGTGCCCTTAGGACAGCGGCAAAGTAAGTATGTAATGTAATGTTCCGCGGCGCTTGCGCAGATTATAGCATTTTCGGCGGATTTCTGTATATTTGGTATAAACTTCCGCTTCAAGACGGAATTCTAATTTTAAATTCATAGTTCCACCGGCAGACCACTAGTCACACTGTTGTCTAAAAGACAATGTTATTATTAATATTGCGAGTACGTGTTTATTGTTTAAATTGATTTATCCATAGTTATTTCCAGTTAGAAGTCAAAGGAAACAGACAGAAACCGGTGACGATAAAAAAGGAGAAACCTTTCAATGTCCGCACAGCACCGGAAATGGCAACTACGCAGATCCGGCTACATGTAAAAGATTTTACCAGGTAAAAACTTATAGTATCAAAAAGAAGTATATAATCTAAAATTTATGAAAAAAGTTTCAAATATAATAATAATATTTGAAAGAAATAATTTATCACGTTATTGTTGTAATTTAATTTATTTTGGTATGCGCTGTTGTCAGAATTTTAAAATTCGGTGAATATCGGACTTCATTATGTCATTGAATAAAATCTAGTTCCATTCATTAAATAGAAGGATATTTTGAAGCTCCTTGTATATATACTCGGTGAAAGTGTGTTACAAATGCTCGTAACATGAATCTAAATATTTGCTGTGTATATATAAAACATTAATTACACTGCAATGACAAATTTCCTGTTCTACTAGTCGATTAAGTCTTATTAATAATGCTTTCAAGGCAGACAACTTTATAAAAAATAAATCAATCATAATATCACTTAAGTAATTATGGTTACTGTTCAAGACTCTTCAGAATTTTAAAGTTGTCAATAAAAACGTGTGTATGTATTTCCTAGTACTTTTGTCTTTAATCTAATTCCTTTTCCAGTGTGTCGATGGATATCCTTACGTTAACAGATGTCCTTCGGGATTGTACTTCGACGACGTTTCTAAATACTGTACATTCGAAAATGAAGCCAGGTGTGGACCTGTTGCTTCAAGTAAGTTCTTAACTTTCATTAAAGTAAAAATATACCCAAGCAGACATTTTAAATTCGTGCTTAGCGCATTTGTGTTATTTGATGTTACTTTTTAGCACCTGCTCCCGTTACTGAAGAACCGGTAGATTTAGCTACCAAATGTGATCCAGCAAAATGTAATTTGCCGTACTGCTTTTGTTCGAAAGATGGTACGTTAATTCCCGGTGGATTAGATCCAGAGGACGTAAGTATTTTCCTGTTTGCTACTTTTTTCTTTTTTCTTCAAATCCATCCATTTTATTTCCAATTATAACCAAATTTTATTTTAAAATGAAGAGAAAGACTGGTACTTGAATGTAAACACCTGGAAAAGTAAGAGCTATCGTAAAGGGGATCTAAAAACAAAGTGGCATCCAAAGGCAAGCTGCACACCTGCTTGGCAGTTACGGGAGGTGTGAGGACAACCCCAACAACCGACTTAAGGGCAAGCCACACCAAATATCCATCCATCCTTCGGATGGACGGGCTCTGGATGTTCAAAAAATATCGCTCGCCAGCTTGACAAATCGCGCAACGCAGACCGACATCCCTCGATTTTTCCTTCGCATCCGCATGGACGTTTCTCCTGTACATGAGCTCTGGGCCCGGTCACACGCGCTCGGTATCAGACAAAACTACCCTAGTCCACATAAGGTATCTTTTTTGATCCTCGCTCATTTAACGTCTTTGGAAATCCTCGGACGTTACACTTGAGCTCATATCAAAAAGCCGCACTAGGCACCTAGTGATGAAATATACTATTCTCATTTCGAGTTAAGTTTAAAAGGGCTTACCTCAAACAAACAGCTAGCCGTTCTCTGCTTCTTATAGCTTTCCTGTAGTTTGTATCTTGCTTTCCAATTTCCTCATCAACGAACGACAAAACCTCATCAAATTGTTCTCTATTAAGTCTTAAATATCCTTTAAATTTTTCTTCGTCTAGTTCCAAATCGGTCATCAAATGATGAAACTTTGTTATTTACGGTATGGCCCGGCCTTTAGAAGTCTTGATGAACCTACAAGGCTATGCCAGATCAGTCAACAATAGGTTGACCAAATGGCAAATGTCCTTAAAACAGACTGTTCATGGTCTGAGTACCAGGCCCCTCAGATTCACTAGCCCGAGAATAATCTTGATGTAACCCTATTGGTCCAAAACCATTCTGTGGAATAGCATAAGCACTACAAAAATCAAATAAGGAATAAGAAACTCATAATTTTAATTTTGCAGACCCTTCAAAATCTCTGATATCATATTCTTTCCAAGATTTGATTTCATTTTCAGACTCCACAAATGATTTTATTAACCTTCGACGGAGCAGTGAATTTAAACAATTACGATCATTACAGAAAAGTTTTGAATCACAAAAGAAAAAATCCGAATGGATGTGATATACGTGGAACGTTCTTCATATCCCACGAATACAGTAACTATCATATGATACAAGAACTTGCCAGTGAAGGGCATGAAATTGCTACCGAAACTATTTCGTAAGTTTTCTTACTGTTTATTTAGATAATAATGAATATATGAGTAGATTTATTGTGGACGCACTGTATACAGGGTTGGGATAAAGTATGGAACCAAGTAAATATATTTTAAACGAAAAGAACGGTATTTATGAAAATTTGCAGGTAAGTGCACTGTTAGTTGCACAATAGGTGTACATTTCAATATTTTAGAATAATGAGAAACAAAATTACTTCAAATGTTCAAAATGCTCGCCGTTTACTTGCTGACAATATGCCATCCTATTAACAAATTCTTGAGTCACTCTTTCCAAGACTTCTCCACGTATTAGTTCACATTCATCAATAATTCTTTGTCTCAATTCCTGTAAGTTTGTTGGTCGTCTAGCGTAAACACGTGATTTTAGATAACCCCAAAGAAAAAAATATAACGGGCTAGGATCCGGAGAACGAGCAGGCCACTCCATGAATCCTCTACGTCCAATCCATCGATTTGGAAAATTCGCATCCAGAAAATCCCTAACCCGTCTAACATAGTGGGGAGGTGCTCCATCTTGTTGAAATCAAACATTTTCTGGTAATTGACCATTCTGTTGAAGTGCAGGAATAATTTCGTTATTCAGTAGATCCAAATACTTGTCACCATTCAAGTTTCCGTCGATAAAAAATGGGCCTATAAGCCTATTTTCGACAATTCCCATCCAAACATTTAACTTCTGTGGATGCTGGGTATGTGCTTCATGAATCCAATGAGGATTCTCATTTGACCAATACCTTGAGTTATGGCGATTAACTGTTCCATTTAAACAAAAAGTTGCCTCATCGGAAAAAACTATGTTAGAAGCAAAATTGTCGTCGACATTATAGATGTCCATAAGCCGTTAGCAAAATTCCAGCCGTCAGACAATTCTTGAACCAACTGTACCTTATACGGATGATACTTTTTAATACCTTTCCTACACAACGTCGACTGATACCATGGTTTAGTGCCAAATTTGTGGTGGAAGTTTGAGGTGATTCTTCTAAATCGATTGCAATATTTTGTTTAACAGTTTCGTTCGTTGCAGTCCGCGGTCTTCCAGGTTTTAGCAAATTTTTTACCATTCCAGTTGTATTAAAACGTTGTAATGTTTTAGTTATTGTTGAACGTGATATAGGATTTCTCTCCGGATGCAAATTATTAAAAATATGACACACTTGTTCACGAGTTCTAACACGATCACCATAACCGATTATCATTAAAATTTTAATACTCTCTTTTTCACTTAATTAAACCATTCTAGATTGTAAAATTTATTTCCGTCAATTAGAATTTGACACTTGTAGAACAAAAGACGTACTAAACAGTACTCAGATGCATTTTGTTCCATTGCACTTACCTGCAAATTTTCATAAATATCGTTCTTTTCGTTCAAAAGATATTTACTTGGTTCCATACTTTATCCAAACCCTGTATACGGGGTCTGAGAACTGCCAGCACATGGTTATTGACTGAATTATTGATTTAAATTACCTTTAACATGAAATAATTTGAATTAAATTCTTTTCAGGCTTCAAAGTGGCTTAGAAAACAAAGGTTACGAAGAATGGGTAGGAGAAATGGTAGGCATGAGAGATATTCTTAAACACCTTTCAAATATATCAAAAAGTGAAGTTGTAGGAATGAGAGCTCCATTTTTAAAGCCAGGACGTAATACCCAATACAAAGTTAGTTTGTTTAAACCTTAAATAAACCCAATTTTGACACTATTTTATTATTTTTCAGGTTCTAGAAGAGTTCGGTTATATTTACGACAGTTCAGTAGGTGCTCCAGCTTTACCCATACCAGTGTGGCCATATACTTTGGATTATAAAATTCCACACGAATGCAAATCTGGCACTTGTCCGACAAAAACTTTCCCAGGTAAAAATCTCGCTCATAATAAACTTAATTATGAAAAAAAAAATATTTTCTTTAAGGAGTTTGGGAAGTTCCACTGAACACTCACTACGTAGAAGGCTTCGAAGGCGGTCATTGTCCTTATTTGGATCAGTGTGTGCTTCACAACCATGACGCCGACGACGTTTTCGAATGGTTACAAGAAGATTTTCTTAGATATTACGATCAGAATAGAGCACCGTACATGATGCCCTTCCATACGAATTGGTTTTCAATCAAAGAACTAGAACAAGGTCTACACAAGTTCTTAAACTGGGTCCAAACTTTGTAAGCACTTTTTATTTTTAGAAAAATTGTATTAAAAAACTCACTTCCATTTAATTACAGACCTGATGTATGGTTCGTTACAACCACTCAAGCGTTGACGTGGATGACAGATCCGAAGCCAGCGAGCCAATTGAAGAATTACGATCCCTGGGAATGTAAAAAAAGAGAAAATCTACCACCGAAACCGTGTAAGTTACCGAATAAGTGCGCTTTGGCTTTTAAACGACCAGAGCTCAATTCAACGGACACTAGGTACTTGGAAACATGCAACGACTGTCCAAATGCTTATCCATGGTTGGACGATGCGAGCGGTTCTGGAATACCCGGAAAAGATAATTACGTGCCTGATAATGTTAGAAAATAGTTTATAAAAATGCACTGCAATGCAAATTTGATGTGTGAAAATTACAGTTAATTTTCTATTGTTATTCGTTTACGTTATAGAATATTTTATCAAAATTTAAGTGTTCCATTTGGTTTAGGCTTAAATTGCCTAAATCTACTTAAATTATATTTCACTCTGGCCTTCTCCTCTCCAAATTCCATCTCTATGTATCTTTGTACTCTACTTTTCTATTTGTGTTCTCTCCTGACCTATTTTCTTCACCCTCTCATTATATATCTTCCTCCTATTCTACTTTTCTATTTACTTCCTGTCTTCTTAATGCACCGTACTTCTTTTATATTTTCTTACCGCATTCTTCCGGCCATACTTTGTATCTATTTATTGCTATCACTCATTCAATATTCACATATTTCTTCTATTATTTCTTTATTTTCATCTTTTATCGCTTCTCAAGTCTTCCCTTTTGATTCCGGTTTTAATTTTACCTATTCCTTCATTTTCGTTGTTCGTATCTCTTATCTTTTGTGCTTATTCCATTTTTAGTTTTTAACTACCAATTCTTGTTTTCTTTCGGTTCAATTTGTTTTATTCTGACTATCACTTGTCCTTTGCTTTCTTTCTTATCTTATCAAAATCTTCATGGCTTTTCACTTTTCTACGTCTCTTAATTTTCACATTCTTTTTTGTAGCTTTCTCGTACTATTTGTTTTTTCAAATCACTTCTGATTTGGTTGATTTTACTTTAATTTCACCCCTCTGTCTCTGATTCTTCATTTTTATTTGTCTATTTCTTTGTTTTCACTTCCTTTTTCTTTTCCAATCACATATATCCTTTCTTTAAACTGTTTTCATTTAGTCTATTATATTCTCTCTATCTCCATCACTCGTCCTTTGTTTCATTTCTTATCTTATCAAGATCTTCCTTGCCTCACACTTTTCTGTCTCTACATTTTTATATTCTTGTTTGTAGCTTTCTTCTTCTATTGGTAGATTTTTCTTTCATTTTACCCCTCTATCTCGTGTTTCTTCATTTCTATATTTATTATTTATCTACTATTCTTCGTTTTCACATCTTCCTGGTTTTTTACTATGTTCTATGACTCTTTATTTTTGTTTCATTTCGTTTATTCTTTTCTATTCACATTTTTAAGCTTCCTCACTCTACATCTACTAGTTTATTAATTTATTTAGAATAAACAGCATATTTTTTGGTAAAATTCTGTAGATGAACCATTCCACAAAGTACAAATGAATTTTTTTTACAATTTAAACATTCCCGATATTTTAAACATTATTTGCAGATATTGTTATGCTAGTTACTTTTGAAAATACATTATTTGGTACAATTAAACACTTTCTTGATTAAGAATCGTACAAGAAATAAATCCAATATTTTTTAAATAAAAAAATATAATCGTCTTGCTTCGAAAGGTAGTTATGGAACAATCTTAACACATTTTGAAATTCAACAACAAAATTTCAAAAGCATAAGAAATTAATTAACATTTATTCTTAAAATCATTCAAGCAAATAATTATTTATTAAATTATACCAAATAGAATAATGTAATTTATTTATTGTTTATTATGTAATACTCAATTATGCAAAAAATTTAAATACACACAAAATAAACATGTCGATTATTTTCATTTTATGGTCACGTGTTATAAAATCGGATTTTAATAATAAAATTTTTAAAAACTTTGTTTTCCTTTTATTTACAAAAACCTCTACTATGTGTTTCCCTTGGAGATGTCTATATAGTCTCTGTTTTATGTTCTAAGATATTTTCGGAAGCTAGGCAGCACCGAATACTGGAAGTAAAATCGGCAACACACAATACGTATATAAAATCTCTGCAAAACTGTATGTCAGCACTTAAAGAGTAAAAGCTACGTCATTAAACAGTATTGATGGACAGAAAAAAACTAAATATTTGTTTTATTTTAATTTATTACATCAGTCTTAATGCAGCTGTAAATATTGTCATTCCTATTAAAATATAATTAATCTGTAATTTATTGCCATAATTACATAAATCTCCCTTACAAAAACACATAAGAACTCTTTTATAATTCCATTTAGTATAAGCACACCTATCTTCGCTATCAGATGGTCCTCTTTGTAAGCAAATCCTTTGAGTCGCTACACCATATTCTACAACATAAAATTAATAATTATTATACTAAAAGACGAAATTTGTTTTGAAATAAATAAAATCACCTTCTTTTGCTGCATCTTCACTTTCAACTATTTTTCCACACCAACCGGAAGCGCAAGGTACTGTTTCAATTCCTATTTCTAGTTTATTTTCTACTAATGTTACATTGGCTGTGAATGGATCTTTACAGCTGCCTAATTCCCCTCTAGATCTACACATTAAACATCTTTGAAGACCTGTAAAACAATTATAATCACCGTTAAACATTATAAGTTATATTTGTGTCCTAAACACGTGGGGCAATCAATATAACTAACAAGACTTAATGACAGTGTGACATTTAAAGGAGTTTGAAATATTTGTTAGTATAAATATATTTGTTACACCTTGTATATGTAAATTATTTTGATAAAAACCTTCGAGTATCTCTAATCAAATACAATTTATACAATACATAGAAACGTCGGAACATCAAAAAAAGTATTAAAATTAGAAATTATTAGTCGTGCTTATAGTAGGTACTACCTACCTATGTAATAAATATTTGTTTTCGCAACAACATTCTAATGGAAAGTGGAAATTATCTTTCAACCCCATTAAAATGATACTTTGAGAATAAAATACCATAGTTATTCCACTTACCTTTAGTATTAGCAACAAATATAGCACTAACTATAATACATAATTTAAAAATTGTGAAATACGGATCCATCTTCAACACTTTCAAGGAGACATTATTTAGTTTGACTTAGTAGTTAAGTACACACACGGCATGAACAGTTTCTTCGACGGTGACTTGACTTAACTTTCACTTCTTGTTGATGGTCAGCGGTTTTAAGGTATGAACTGTAAAAGCACAGAGTCGTATCTTATAAAATTAGGATTTGCTTTTTTTTGCAGATGCGGACTTTAACATTTTAGAAAAATCTGATAATATATGGGTCCAATTTATTTATACCGAAAGAGCATTAACTTCTAGAACTGCACTAATTCTTTATATATAGAGTAACGTCAAAATAATAAATAAAAAAGGAAATTAAATCAAAAAACAGCATTTCAAAAGAATTTAATATGCGATAACCACACTGTAACCGCATTCAGCTGCTATATACCTAGTCAAACCTACAAGATGTTTTTTGCGAAAACTCATTATAATTCTCAATAACAATTTTCAATAATTCCTGATTAGTTTCATTCATTTATTGTGCGGCTACGGAAACTTTCATGTGTTTTGAATTGTGTTCACATTCCATCCATACACATTACACTTAACATATTTTGCTCATATTATCCCATTTAAAAAAATATTCTAAATATTAGTAGATACTTATTTTTATGTCTAATATTAATTTTTTTTGTTGGATTCAGATTTTGTATTAAAAGGAAATATTAATTAATTTAATATAGCAACCTGTAACTTTTGCGCCGATGTTAGGCGCACCTTCAGATACTTAAGAAAGAAGAAATTTAAATCTGACGGATAAACGAAATTGTTGCTGTGCGTCCATTTTATTTAAACTAGTAATAGTTTTATCAAAAGTGAATAATTTTAAATGTTCGGATTGAATTAAGTCTTATTGACGGTTAATGAACAATATATATACAGTTTCAAATAGTGATCCGCGATTTAAAAACATTTTCGTCGAAGAAAACATTGAAGCTGTTACCTGTTGCCTTCTATTATCTGGAGCTGATCTCCATAGGAAACAAAAAGCTGTATCGGTAAGTCGTTTTAAAATAAGTTCTAATGTTCTTCCTGTTATATATTATGCATGCATTAGTATATTATCTCAGATATTTATGTGAAAAGGTTTGTTTACCTTTTTCATTGCTAGTAAAGGAGCTTCCAAACAGAAAATGTTTTTCTTGTTACATATGGCTGACGATGACGAAATTATTCGCCTATCAGGGGCTTATATTGTTTTAAGGTAACATACTTTCCTAATTCTAGGAATAAAGGGCCCGGTGAACTATAGGTCATAGGGAACCAATATTTTTTACTGTTTTTGCAAAAATTCGATAATACTCACCTATTTTGAAGATTACTCATCGAAAAATTTGCGGTAAATATTTTTTGATGAGTGACAATAAACGATTGTCAGTAAGCGGTATCTAAAGTAGAAGTCCTCGAAGCATTAAGAAATAACTGTTATTTCTTTTCTTTCTTAACATACAATTTAGCTCCTTTCATTCTATACTCTCCATTGCAAAGAAAGTCTGTATATTCTGTAATGCATAAAGCAAGTAGTTAGTATGTTTGCCTGTTGTGCTGCGGCCTAATTTCCAATACCAAAGTGAAACGATGAAATAAAGCAATTTAATTTGTTCAAATCTTCATTATATTGTTTTATTTCATCGTTTAGTATGGATCTTCAACAAGTAAAAGCCTCATCTATTCAATACCAAAGTTCTTCAAAAGAGGGAAGGGAAAATAACTCTGAAAATAATCATTTCATTTCTCCTTCCCCTTCAATAAATAAAAGCTGGCGGCAATAACAAATGTGTATGGCTACATTATTCTAAATTGCATGGTGTGTTTGCTTTTACTGACAGGGTTACCGACCACTCTGTTGTAGTGAAAATATTGCCCGTTTAAAAGCCCATTAAGGGAATACCCACTATATTACACTATCAGTGCTTTACGTGCTTTGATTTAAGCATATAGTTTGCTCATTTTCCTTGTATTAACATCACAATTATGTCTAAGTATTTATTTGATGATAAATTTTGATAATATATTTCAATCAAAGGTCTGTACGTCAAAGTTGCTTCTTATTTTAAAGTACTTTAAAATTGGATAGGTAGGTATACTAAGTTTGGTCACCCCTCGGTAGATAATTTTTATATAGTATTTGATATTTCAAAAACGTTTTCCTTTCAATCTTCCAAATGATCTGCTTGATTTGTTAAAAAAAAAAGAAATGAAACCACGAGAAAACTTTTTAGGTGATTTAAAAAAAACATGTATTTATTTACAATTTTTTTAAATGCTATCATAAGGCCTTTTTCAGTAATTAAAGAAAAAAGTATAAATGACATTCATTAGTTTAGTAATCCTATTCCACTATATCAGAAGATTGCTCTAGAACAGCTCCACTATATGCTAAGTCCCAATAATGTTCCACTTTATGCTTTTTAAAATGTTCTCTAGCAAGTTTTTCAGTTGGGCACACTTTAAATTTAACTTCACCGAAGTTTCTTTGCTTTGAAGTACCTTCCCACACCAAAATACATTTATTTGGTACCAAATTCCCATCAGGATCTTTCACCAGGTCTTCTTCCCATTTTATACGGTTCAACATCAACCTTAAACATGCAAAAAACATTCAACTCATTTATATTTAGACATAAAAAAATTTATATTCACCTTTTATACTTTTTTTGTTGTTTGGGCCCACCTTCCACTACTATTACACAGCAATCTGGATATAAAAGTACGCATCCTGTCATAAAAAGCTGCTTTGCATTCGTTTCTACTTTAAATTTCTTAGAGGCGAGTCCATGAAGATCACGGATTCTGTAAACTGACACATTGGCACCTAGAACAAGACAAATACAAATTATAGTACATACAACTATGTGAAAAAACTTCACTTACCTAAAGCAGTGTCTTCCTTAATTTTTTTAATCTTTTTATCCCTCTTCTGTTCACTAGTTAATTTTCTAGCAGCATTAGCATCTTCATGAGCTTTCTGCCTTTTTGCCATCTGTTCTCTTACATGTGCTTCAATTTTCGTGGGATCTTGTACTGCTTCTGGCCCCAACGCTCTCATTAAATTAGATATTCTTAATTTTGGTTCAGGAGGAGGTTCTAAACCTAAACGGATCTTTTCTTGTTCTTCTTTCCACATTTCCCTGCGATTCTGACGACGTAACTTTTTTCTTTCTTTCTTAGTGAGGAATACTGGCATATAAACAGGTTTTATCGGGTCAGCTGTAAATAAAAATACAAAAACTAAATATTTGCTAAATGATTTAAATTATATAAAACTAGAACAGATTAAAAATGTAATCAATACTTACTTGGGCATCTCATTTGTGTTGGATGTTCTACTAAAGTATTAATTGCTGAATCTTTGATAGCGATTTTATTTCCTTCCATTGTTTCCAAATTGTCAATTAAAATAACTGAGTCCCACCATTCCATTTGTGGAATTTCTTCACAAAGCCCCTCTGACTTTGCTATTAAAGCTAATTTAGTTGCAGATGATATACCAGTCTTTTTTGCTATTTGAGATATTTCATTTTGAAGTTTTTCTAACTGAGCCTGAAACAATAAAATAGATTATAGATAATTTTCAATGAAAATCTTGTTATGTAAATACCTTCATTCTTAATCTTTCAGCCAGTTGTTGAAATTTGCCTGGTTCATGGAATCTTAAAGCTCGTTTATTTCTTGTAGCAGGTTTTATACCTAATCTAGGATCTACAAATCTAGTTTCACTATTGTCTTCTCCATGTTTATCTGAACCTGATCCTTTGAACTGATCTCTTTTCATAGCACGCATGTTTGCTTTTAAGGTGGGTATAACATGAGTAAGCTGTACCATTTTCCCTAAAATGTCACCATTTTTTTACATACAATTTCTTCAGTTAAGTATATAAAGTAATTTACCTGATTTATCAATTGTTCGTCCATCTTCATCCAAAATTAACGGAGCTGGTTTATTTTGAGGCACTGGCATTTGGATGATATTGGGTAGTATACCAGAAGAAAATTTACTTTTAATCTGTGCTTGTAGTTGAGCAATTTTTCTAGCTTTATCAGCATCACCTCGGTTTAACAATCCAGTTGGTATTCCATAAATACTAGGAGTAGGAATATTAATATTGGCAATGCTTATATTTTTAGTAGGAGGTGGAAGTGGTTTTTTCTCTTGTTCGGACTTAGACTTTGGTCTATCAGAGTCTTTGCTTGTTCCATTTTTGGAACGTTTGGAATCGCTATCCCTCTCTCCTTCATGGGATCTCTTCTTAGGCTTATGGGAAGCTTTAAAATCTTCAACTAAATCAATTATTTTTTCAGCTAATCTACTGGCTTTTTTACTATCTAAATACACTCCAAGTTTATCTGATATTTTTTTCCTGTCATATCCATTTGAAACACAATCTGTAACAGTCCTAAGCACTGAGGAATCATTATTTCCCAAAGATTTATTCACTACTTTTTCTATAGAAGGTTTTAATTCATCTACTTCTCGTCTAGATAAATACGACATTTTTTGGTTTGCTCAAGTAATTTTATCAACTCATAAATATCTATTTGAAAATATGCGAAATGAAACTCTGTAACGTTTGGTATACGACCATATTTGAGGTTAAAAATTTGACAGTTGTCCTTTGGCTAGGGTTATACATACGTCATGTTATCTGTGACGTCAACTTCATTCTGGTCTTTTTTAATATAGTAAACAGGTATGAACTAAAGTTTGTTTATAAAGCTACTGCCTTATTTCCCACAAAAAATCAGTGATGTTCCTGATAGATAGTTTCCAACCATTTTCCAACATGCTTATGAATAAAATCTGACAAATTTTAATGATGGTATTGTGAATTGGGGTAGATATGTCACCAATCTTTAAGTGATCTGACGTCACACCACAGACCTATTCCGCATCGTTCGATTTATTGAACTCGATAGGAGCAAGTGGGGTATACTTATAGTATTTAATTTATTTTCTATATAGGATAGAATAGTGTTAAACTTTTGAAGTAATCACAATATTAAAGTTTAAAACAGTAAAATGCAGTTTATATCATTGACACTTTATTTTTTGAACAATATATAAGATCCGGAACAAAAATTAAATACTTAATACTTATAAATAAAAATATTTTTGGTCATACACTTATCACCTTCTTTATTATTAAAATTAATGTTTTGATTATACACTTGATAAATAACATATATAAATTTCCATGTTAATACTGCAATTTGTACAAATACTATCACAGTTTCCAACTCCAATTCACAATTATGTAAAATGAACTAATACATACTATAAAGATTATGTTGAAAAATATCACTTTAAATCTAAAAATAAACACCGAGATTCAAGTTCGGACTTTTCAGAGGTCATTTCAACTGTATTGAACCGGTTCGTTATGGCATTTTTCACAAATTCCATAAGAAAATGGTGTCCTCACATTATTATTCGATCAATATTTTCGCTATATTTTTTAATCAACTTCATTAATTCTACGTATAAGAAGCAATCTCTTCCAGCAGGTTTACAGATCTCTCGGTGGTCCAAAGGAACATCGCATTTAATACCGATTTTTGCGTCTAAAACAAATTTAAAAAAATAAATAAATTAACTTATTGAAATCGTGTAAAGTTTGTTCAAAATCAATTGCAGAAGAAGTAACGAGCACGTGTTCGTTTCCCTTGTCGACTTCTTTTGATTAGATATACAGTGTGACCCAATTAAGATCGCAACATCCAGCTACAGCTTTGAATCGACATTTGATGAACTTCAAATTTTGGTGGTTTAAAAAGATCGACGAAGGGACTATTTTTACTTATTAATATTTGATATAAGTCAGTAGCGTACACTACATTTTTAGGAGGAGTATCCCTTGAAATATCTAAAAGTGAATTTTGAGTACCTAATGTAACTTCACCGCTTAAAAGCTATAACTGGGTGTTGCTATTATAGTAGGTCACACTGTATATCTAATCAAAGGAAAAAGTGGACAAGGGAGACGATCACTACTTCTGCGATTAATTTTGAATAAATTTTTACCTGCAGAATCGTAGGCTACGATTTTTAAATATATAAACGACATTAATGTGAATGAAGTTTCTATAAAGCTAAAAATATCCATTGTCGGCTTTTCTTGTCTAACGATTTCCAAAAATTTTTTATGCAAATCCAAGATAAAATTACAATCTGAAATTAAAAAATTAGCAATAATCGATAATGCAACAGCTTCATTTTCAATAAAAAAACTTTCTTGCTCTATACTTTTATTGGCTGAATATATACAGGGTGATTGATTGGTGGGTGAATATTTGACCGCCCTTATCCATCCGTTCATATTTTTTAAATTAAGCGTAGTTTTACCGAAACCTTTTGGATAATGGGACTTTGATAGGTGGTGAATGTATTTCGAAAAAATAAATAAATAATTTTTGTGTATTTTTATAAACATGTTTTTCTTGGGACGTTTTTTTTATTTCCGGAGTTTTCTGAAAATTCTCGGGTCTACCGCAAATTGATAAACAATGATTGGCAATATCGGTCTTTAATGCACACCATTGGAAAGCTGAAAATGTCCTCTTTTCTAGTGTTTTAAAATTTTTGGCTAAGTTTTTTAGTTTTCCGGAAAATGTTTGCAAGAAATATTGATCCAGGGACAAAAATGATGGGGACCATTTTTGTAGGTAATGAACTGTACTTCATTTCTTGCAAAACCCCACTTCTCTAAGTAGCATGTTTCGGGAGATATCGGCCAAAAACTGAATTTTTGGGATCATGGGCCATTTTCCAGCCCCTTCCGCAAATCCCGCGGAGGAAATATTTTCAGAGAGTAATCTACACATGAATACCTACAAGTTGCAAAAAAAAAGTCCGACAATAATGAGATGAACAGGTTATTACTGTTTATTATTTATTTACTGGACTATATCTACATATTTCACTATTTGTTGTTACAGGATATTCCATAACCAGATCAGAGTTATGTTTTTTTTTAATGAAACACCCTATATTTTACTTTTAAACTGAAATCGGCTTCACTTCCCTATTACAAAAGTATAAGGTTGTACTCTATTGTACAAGGTATTTTAAAAGTTATAACCAATTTTCTGTCAAAATCGTATACCAGATGTTATGTATTTAGAATCTACTTCATTTTAGTGAAAATGGTGAGGCTTTTTTGCGTATTTTTTTCTGTTTCCCCATAAATATAATTTTTTACAAACCTTCTACTGTAAACTAAGTTCTGCTGAACTATTACAAGCCTAATTACGACTTTTCATAAAATTAATAGCTTAAGATATGCGAAATGCTGGATAAAAATAGAATTATGATAATAGTACCTACTTTTCAACAATTATATAAAATACAGGGTGATCCATTTAAAATTTTACTGAGAAAATAATGTACTTATTGATATTTGACTCGCCATGTTTATGATTTAATAAATATTTGCAAAATCATTCGCGTTTGTAAATTTTGGTAATAATTAAAAATCTTTTGATTATATTTTCCGATTCCAGTTTCAATGTAACAGACCTACTGAGCTTTATCTCACTAATCAATCACCCAGTATACAATATATTGAACTACGAATAGATTTACTTACTTCGTTGTATTTCAAGTAATTCTACACTTCTTCTTAATAATGGTAAATTGAAATCAGCCAATGTAGAACCTTTGTGGGGTACGCTGTACCACATTATTGCTTTGGATTGGTCAAATATATTCCTTACTTCGATCCTTTCGGAATTTTCAAATGCTAAAATAGACAATAAAAATGTAGTAGCGTTTTTTTATACATACGCCATCATATGGATAGATCCTACAGCGACGCGAACCGAACTATTTATATTATCTTTGAACGTTCGACTATTCGCGAGAACGTCGAATGGATTCTGTTCGTACGAATGAATTCACACGAATCGAACGGTACTAAAGAATTCAAATAGCAATGTTTAGACCTCTAAACTGTTTAGGTATTTTATTTAATATTTTTATTTTCATTTGTGTACCCGCCTATGTGCGAAATTTATTTTGTAGCCCCGTGAGCAGGTTAAATACGCACGCTCGCTGGGCTCGAGCTGGGGTGCCCATTTTCGCGGTACCGGCACATTTTCTATTTTCTTTAGTACTAATTGAGACTCCGTGCAACAAGCATGTATTTATCATCTGTGCTATATTTGTTAGCAATTTAATAGAATCGTACATTATTTGTTCTTAGTTTTAAACATTACATTATTGTATTCTGTATACCTCCGTGAGGTTATGTTGTGCTGAATAAACATCCTATTTTTGTGTGACTGTGTGGAACATTATTTGAAATCCAAAGCAACAGAGACCTATCGAAGGAAAAATCATTACGTGGGTTTAACCGATGAAAAAGCTCATCCCCCCACAAGCAATATCTTCCAAACACAGTGGCGAACAACGTTGTAGATCTTATGTGTCATTTTTTAGGTAAAGCGTAGTGTAGAGTAACGTAAAAAGCACGTGACAGGAAGAAGATTATTGTGTAGTTTGTGTTTATTTCCATTTTGTGTATCAGAAAACCTTCTTGTCGTATCTTCCGCCATTTCCTCAGCATCTTACAAATAATCAATTATTTGATGCATAAAAGCTTTTTCAGCGTTCATTTTGTTCAGCATTATTATTTATCAAAAAACTTAGTAAGTATAATGATCACTATGATTTCTGTATCTCGCCATATCCACAGGTTATGTTTGATCTTAATTTGTTTTTCTGACGTTCTGCGCAAGACTCTACTCGCTTACTCCCATGTGGGACTGATACGACTGATAAATTCATTCGTTTGCAAGTCGAACATTCAAGATTTCGAAGATTCTGCTCGAACATAACAAATCCACTCCCATAACATGAAATACGTGGGAGCATTTGGTCGAACGTTCAAATATTGAAGCAGCATTCAAGCTGAGATATTTTATATTTACATTTCAGCTATTAAACATCAAAAATCATGAACTATCCTGCCAACTTTATCAGCTCACGCTTGGTCAATATTCTTTAATAACAAATATAGTTTATAAACTATGAATTTTTTTTTAATAATATAAATAAATACTTTTTTTTCTTTATGACAAAACATACAGTCTGTGTAGAATTGGTCAGATTTAAAGTAGAGACAAACAAACAAAGAAAACAATACACTAAAAAACAAATCTATTTAAAAAAAGTTCAAAACACTCTTCAACTGAATAAAAGGTGTGTGATGTCAAGAATTCCTTTAATTTTATCTTAAAGAATGTCATGCTTTTACACATTTTTAGTATTGACAACTGTTTAAAAAGTCTCTGTCCCATTATGTTGGGAGATTTAAAATAAATATTTCCCCTGCACACTGGGGCACGTAAGGTATCTTTATATCTATACCTTGTTTTTAAACTAGGAGGAGCAATTTAGGAAACCTCAACCACACCACTAAAAGTTACTAGATTGGGGGTCGTGTTCAGTCTTTTTGAACTAAATGAAAATTACGTGAAATATGTATTGTATTGCTCGATGTTGTCGTGGCCAATGAGGGATCAAGGCATGTCTAAATATCGAATGTTGATTGGCCACAGGTCATTGCGAAACTATTAACCAAATGTCACATTATTATGAAAAGTTGTTATAATAGGTAGTTTATGTAAAAAAGAGTTTGATGATTAATTAGAATATAGAAATGCAATTGTATGATTAAATTTTTTTTAACATTTGAGGCTTTGGTGTAGCAAAAATAAAAGTAAACAGAAGTTTTGTTATCGAAAAATACCATAATATAGTACTGCAATGTATGTAAAATTTGATGTGAAACTTATATTATTAACAAGAAAAAAATAGCAAATACCTTGGGTAAAATATAATACTTTGTTAAAAATAAACAACAAACGTGGTAGTAATGATTGAACTAATGACTATTTTTATATAAATAAATACAAAACTGAAACTGACAAATGTCAGTGTCAGTGGTGTTAAAAGAGCTGTGTGAAACTGGTGGCAATCTGACCAATCACTAGGCAGCAGAAATGCCAACTTAAATTCAAATCGCTCCTCTTAGTTTAAAAACAAGGTATAGTATTTTTACTGTCATTAGTTTTAAAAGCCACAAATGTTTCTCGTTACGTCATAGCTCATAAACATCCGAATCAAATCAATAAGACAGTTTTCACCAGCAGCGTATCATTGTTAGAGGGTTCGGCATGTATTTCTGGTGATCTAATTATGAGAGGAAATAAATAAAAACCAAATTTAACATATCACAAAGCTTACCTCTTGAATGGAATTTAACGGCAGAAGTGGTCCGCCATTAGCCAATTCCTTTTGAAAATATTCATGTAAATTTCTAATATACTCACGTTTACTTTCGTCCAATCTTTTACCAGGCATTTTGTCGAAAAATATCACATGTTTAAAGTAATTACAATGACGACGAACTTCAATGGTGACAGAATGATTTCCGCATAAAGTGACGTTTCACTTTTTAAGTACAGTCGTTGTCACGACACAATACAGAGTAGCAAACCGATAAAGACGTAGAGGCGTAGCTTAATTCAGGCACAAAAGACATATGACCTTTTAATTTGTTTTCATTGGACATACTTTGTTAATAATATTCACATAAAATTAGAGTGTCTTTAATACATTCAGGGAAGTATGACGCAACGAAAAACATTCGTGAGTTTTACTTGTATTTTAAAATTTTGAAAATATTGTTTACAACTAGTGGTACGGATGATATCAGTAATAGTCCGTATTATTCTTTTTTGTGCAATAAAAACTTCATTAACATGGCTGCTTATTGTTCCCGAAAAACAAATCCCGTATGTTATTCATATCCACAATGGATTCACCATAATTGTTTGAATTTATATTGATTGCAAATTTGGAGAAAAATAATATTATAGTATTTCATATCGTGCTACTATGTTAATGTGCAGAATGCCTAAGTTGCACCTACAATTTCTTGATAGATTTATAAATCTGTAAGAGACATTTTATTCACGTGAATCGATTAGTACTATTTACCATTGATTATCATCTGTTTTATGTATAATCCTCCCTTAGAGTGCCCTACCCACATTATGGGTTTCCTTCCTACTCCTATTTTTATTAATTCTTCTATCATTTCATTGCTCCTAGCAATCAAATTCGTTCTGAAATAAAAAAGAAGTTAACCACTTTATTGTCTTTTATCTCCATAAAATCATAAACCACACTTACCTTTTCCTTTTTTTCATCCAAGTCGGACACCAAAGAACGTCAGTTGTATAGTTAATTGCGATTATCCTGGCTTTTGGACAATCTTTCGGTAACCAATCTCTTGGCCAACAATCAGTATAATCGCTAGAACTTATTATTTCTTCTTCTTCATTACTCATGTACGAACGTTCGTTATTATTTTCCCTTTTGGCCATCTTTTTCGGTACTCTCGAATACATTTTAGAAAGAGTCCTTTTCAAAGGGTGATCCTTAGGTGGAACGTACATGTTTCCTGTAGACTGCCTCCGTATCGGCGATTGGTTGTTCAGCTTATGTTTACTTGTTCTCCAGGTACCTGAAAACAGAAATTTATACTTATTTCAATTAGCTTCTTCATATTATCCCTCTTGCAATAGCAACTTCCTCAGCCAATCGGAAGTTCTTCGGATATGTACTTGTGAAGAAATTCCCGACCAAACTATAACCGATCCAGCGTCAAATGTGAGTCAAAAATACTCATTTGAGAATGGTACTCTGCTCCAATACTTATCATCCATGCAAGATGATTTCAGGTAAAAGCCAATCTTGCAATTCTATGCCGGTGTTAAAGTGGTGAACCTGTAGCCATCCTTCTGCATGAAGCCTTTATGCAACGGTCCTCTCTCAGTAACTTCGAGTTAATTTCACAGCGAAACTGTAGTAGTTGTTTTATTCCGCAAACTTGCGGATAACAAAAAACGTTCATTTCTTTGAGTCGTGACTCTTTTTCGCTTGGTTACTAGTCTTCTGATTATCAGGCTAGCCTCTTGGTAAAGCCGGTACAACCTTTGTACGCTACAAAGCCTCACATCAACAATTCTTGCGGTTTGTCGATCCCGCTACCTTTTTGTAACATCACTACAATTCTCAATGCAACACAGAAATAAATCAACTGATGATTACACTAACTGAAAATAGGCCGTACTACTAATTTAGTCAGGCGAACCTTGGCCAAGACAAACTCAAGCCAAGGTTCCGGCACTGAGGCCAACTGGCGGGCCCATTGTGCCATTCCTGCTACTTATGCATCCATGGAGCCGAGTCCCTCGATGAAGGACTCAATCCTCTTCAGTGGATGCCTGCTTATGTCCCCTAAGGCAATAACAGGGACTCCGAAGATTCGCCGAGGAAAACATGGTCCGACGTTTCGTCAGCCATGCCGCAACCCCTGCATAGGGGGCTTTCCTCTAAACCTAGGTTACAGAGGTGTTTCCTCAGACAGCAGTGCCCTGTTAGGAGTCCTGCT
Source organism: Lochmaea capreae (assembly GCA_949126875.1). NCBI lineage: Eukaryota > Metazoa > Arthropoda > Insecta > Coleoptera > Chrysomelidae > Lochmaea > Lochmaea capreae. The sequence continues at coordinate 7,520,518 of OX421406.1, read as the reverse complement.
ATCTTTTTTAACCTACTCCTTGGTAGTTCTAGAGCAGCTCTCGCATGTCTAGCATCAGTCCATCCCAATAGGAGCTTGGACTGCTTGAGGCCCTGTAGAGCTCTCCAGTGAACAAGGTGCAGGTTTCTCAACCAGTTCCTCGTCTCATTACGGATTATTTGTTTTGTGAGGCACAAGATCGGGAAATAAGCCGTAAGTAAATATGGTGTTCCAAATAGGCAAAGTTACAGAAGACAATTCTCGAAAAACAATCATGTCATTATTATTCCTCCTAAAATTATGTGCAAACTTCGTAAAGGACATCAATTTGGTGTTCGCCAATGTACATTCGACGTTCCCTGTACACTTAGTGGTTTTAGATCCGCTGATATAAAAGAAGTTGACTTGTAAATTGGTTGATTGTAAACTTGACTCGATATAAAAGATTTACGTTCTAGAATCTTTTGTCAGTAGTTTAATTAAATAATTTTTTTCCTTTTATGTATTTGTTAGTCTAACAAAGCAAATCTGTTTTCTGTATGGACATTTTATTTGTAAATATTTTAATTTTTAATAAGTTTCATAGAAAGTACGTATGTATGTTCACTGAGACCTAAAAGATCTTCAAATTCCCTTATGTTTTGCTTTTCGGTATAAACTATGCGTTTACTATCACATTTACAATAAGAGAATATTATCTAATAATATACTTTTTATATTTATTTGAATAGATAATGATAGATAGATAATTTTGGTTTGTTGGATTTGGAAAACTTAAACATATTGCTTTCTTTTAATGAATTAAACTGAAGGGGGTGTAGAGGCCAAAAGATTATATTCTCAGATAGTCAGGCAGCACTGAAATCTTTAACATGTCCCCAGATCTGATCTAGAATGGTCTGGGACTGACAACAAAACTCTTAACCATAAGTGGGACCCGGTGCACAAGGGTATTGTTGGCAATGAAACTGGTCCAGAACCAGTATAAGAAAAATCAAAAATTGCTGCACGTGTTTGTACATTTCGGTGGATTCCGGTGAATTCAAACTAAACATCAGTATAGGGAGGAACCTATCTGTCGGTGGTGAATGGTAGAGCAGGACTCCTAGACTAGAGTACCTAAGGGAGGATTTTTCCAAGAAGGAGCCAGTGAAAATACTGCCGAGCCTGATAAGGGCAACTGGTCTCTTCACATAAACGGTACAACCGAGAGGACAAAAGGGCTAAGGTACCAGGGTCTCGAAGCATCTGACAGGTGGTGCCGAACCAAACAACCAAGGATGGAGTGTATCGAAAAACAGGGTTATTTCGTTCAGAGAAAAGGAAAATTGTTCATATGGATGAAACTTGGTATGACTCCCATGACATTGTAAAAAAATATTTCCAAGATAATAGTTCACATGTATATTAAATGTTCCTGTTTCTTTGGTCAACGAATAGTGATTTTACGTACTGGCTTTGAAGACAGCTAGATTTCGGTATGTCTTCTATTATCGGCGAAGAATATTAAACAATCTACTTCTAATTACCGTAGAGATGTGACAGCACACATTTTTTAAAAAAGGGTTTACAAGCACCACTTCCACCGTTAGAATTTAACACCGTTATGGTTTTAGAACATGCCAAAGAAACTGAAACTAGCAAAGAGAGGAGCTGAAACACCCTTGGAAGAAATAGGCAACGCCTAAATAAAGAAGTATCTTCTGTATGTTCCTTGTGGTGTACTGTAATTAACAAAAAGATCTAGTTGGGCTATGATAACTAAAGGTAATTCTTGGGAACTACGACCAAGTGAGAACAAATGTATGACACATATTGCAGCGCCAACTATCGCAATATTTTCTTTATTTTGACAGATTTGAGTTTTGTTACGATACTTAGCTTTGATATAAGGGTCATTAATGATGGCAAGGTGAACTTGTGGGAAAACATGGGGGTTAAGTCGGCGCATGATACACTGGATATACAGTGTAGTGGTTAAACCCATAATAACATATGCGTCTTTGGTCTGGTGGACAAAGACAATACAAAAGAATGCAATGACGAGACTAGGTAAGGTGCAAATACTTGCTTGTCTCAGTATTGCAGGGTGCATGAGAAGCACGCCAACGGCAGCACTAAAGGCCTTATTTGGCCTTCCTCCATTGCACATCGTGATAATGGGAGAAGCAAGAATAGGGTTATTTAGGCTGCAAAATAACCTGAGCAACAAAACAGTTAGATCAGGACACACATCCATTGAGGACATCGTAAGTGAAGCTAATTTAGATATGAAAACAGACTATATGGCCACTAAACTTCTCCCCAGCCCTAAATATGAGGTACAGACACCCCAGAGAAAGGACTGGCAAGACCCAAGCAGACTGAAGTTTCCCTGAGGAGAGACCTGGTATACAGACGGGTCAAAAACTGGGGAAGGGACAGGAGCAGGGGTGTATAGTGAGATGAGGAACACAAGGTGTTCCTTCTCACTAGGAGTACATGCCTCTGTATTTCAGGCGGAGATTTATGCCATCCTAGAATGTGTCAGAATTAACAAACATAGGACTGACACTCATAGGATAAACATATTAACTAACAGCCAGCAGCTCTAAATAGCCGCAAGGTAGGTAACATCCAGACGGGTGAAAAATGCCAGAAAGAATTGAATGAACTGGCAGACCACAGTAGAGTAAGACTAGTGTGGGTGCCGGGACATAATTATATTTCTGGAAATGAACAAGCTGATGAACTCGCGAGAAGAGGTTCAGCAACGACATATGTTGGACCAGAACCAGTTCTTGGGACCACAAAGAAGGTAGTCCGAGAACAAATACGAAAATGGGTCAACGCCAATATAGACTACAGTGGAGAAACACTCCAAAGCAGGTACACAGTAAGACCTTCATAGGTGATATATGTGTAAAACGGGCTGAAGAACTACTGCATGCTAGTAGGAACAAGCTAAGAATTATTACAGGTTATCTAACGGGTCATGCCCCGGTAAAGGATCATCTGCATAAAATGGGGCTATATAACGGGGATCTCAGCTGCAGACATTGTGGCATGGAGACCGAGACCGTAACCCATATTTTGTCCCACTGTAAGGCATTGGACTCAAGGAGACAGACAATCTTCGGAGAGGCCTAGGGCGGCTCCAAAAAAAAAGGATCATTAGAGCTAGAATCTATAAAATGTCTAAGTCTTACCTTGTTTCCACGTTTTGTCGATCCCTCCGTGTAACCCGTGTAAAAATATAACATCAATTTCAATATCTTTCGGTTCGAACAAAACAAGACATTCAACAGATTTTTCCGAAGATTCGACCTCTGCATCTTCACCTCCTTCACCAGTAATAATAGCTCTGTTATGTCCATCTGGATCTTGGGTTATTCTTAAAGTTACTATAAAAAAAGGAATGCAATAATTATATTTATTATGTACTTACTGACATTTAAATATTTGTAAAATAATAATTAGCATTTTATTCTTTTACAAATGTTAGAAAATAAGTTTGATTATTTGCAAAGTGGATTTAGGAATGGTTTAATAACATAAGATCACATTTTTCCAGAAAAGAATTATCTAAAAAGGTCTGGCAAAAAAGATACTAACATTTATTGATCTAGAAATAGCTTTTGATACAAAAACAAATAAAAATGCGGGGATAGTACCTAATAAGCTTATAGAATTAATCCAAATAGTAGCATGGTCATAGCCAGTTAAACCACAGAAGGATTTATACAATGAGATAGTTTAAGCCAAACTTTATTCATGACAACGAGATAATAAAAAAACGTAAGAGAGAAAAAAAATCTTGATAATGAAGAAGTGTCAGAAAGGGCATTAAATGAAAATTTAGTTAGTTTTGACTAAAGAAGACCTGAGACTAAATCTAGAAGCATGACAATAATATAAGAAAATGTAGACCACGGAATAAAAGTATATGAAGAAAAAGAAAGAAAAATTGGAAGAGCTTTATAAAGGCTTGCATGCCACACACCCTGATCCGACTATATACAGGTCGCCTAGAAAAATATAATATATCTTTATGCAACTTTTTTTCAAAATAGTTTGTGAGATACCTACAGGCTAACAAAAATGATATTCCTCTAATTTACGGGATATCATGTATCAGTACTACAAAAAACCTTAAAAAAAATATAAACTTGCCTGGTAGAGATATTTTTTGCACTGACGCTAATGATCTGGAAACGCTATTCGCTATGAATGCAACTACGGCCGGAAATATTTGATCTCTTACATTTTGGAATACTACTTGTGGGTTTCTGAAGACGGTGTAACAAACAGTCGAAATAGGTGGTAAAATTGACCGGACTATTATATCAACAACCACCCACAATTTACTGAAATAATAAAAAGTTGTTAGTCAAAGTAACGTTACGTATTACTTTCCTTAGCCACCGTATTTTCCAGATTTTACAATATGAGATTACTATGGTTTTTAATCTTACCTTGCCGGTATAACTAAATATGACACTTTACTGTCAAATTGAACATTTACTTTCGGGTGGAGTATGCTCTGATCGCACATTATATCTTCTACTTCCATTTGTGGCATATTCTGTAACAAATGAGAATATTATTTAGATATAAGCATTAATGTTTATCTCGAGTTAGGAACAAAGGAATTATTTTCTACGAAGTTTCAATGCTAATACTTGAAAATGACGAAGATTTGAATTTTTAGGAATTTTCTTCGCTTCTAATAATTATCCAATCACTTCGCTGAAATAGTATATTGTTTCACAAGGGCAGAAAATGAGTTTTAGCAGCCCGAGACTATTAAGCACATGTCTCACGGTCAAATGTTTGATCAAATCAGTTTGAGCAAACCAAAAAATTGACAGCATATGACGTCATCTTCTTAGTTTGATCAAATCCTGTAAAAATAGAGGCGTTTCTATTTATCAAGGTCAGTTTGAGTAAACTCTCCTTTTGATTGGTGGAAAAAGAATATTTACAGTTGACGTGAGTGCCATAAATGTCATTGTAAAAATGTAAATAAAAATATTGCTATGACCGGTTTCGTTTCGTCGATTTGGCAAATAATAAAGCTATTCCATTATTATTAATAATCAAGAAATAAACTTGTGTATCTTAATATTCAAAATGATGTGTTCTTCGATTTGTGTATGGTCTGAGCTATAGTTTCTGTTCGGAGCTGCTGGCAGAGGAATCACGGCGTCTCTTCTCTCTCTTCCTGTTGTGTCTGACGTAACCAACGGTCATTCTCGCACTCCAGTTGCTGTCATAGCCGTAATAGGGAGAAGTGTGACACTGACAGATGATTTTTGATTAAATGTCAAAGTGAAAATACATCAAAAGCAAACCATAGACATGGCGCGCGTCAGCGCGCTCGCATATCTACAGATTGCGAAAGGGCTTTTCGAACCAAACGATTTACACAAGCACGACAAGGAAAATATGAGAAAAACAGCTTGAAAGAGAGAGAAAGAATAACTGTGCGTGGCCAGCGAGGGCGTGTATTTAGTTTCAGAGACCGGCCGAATCTCCACTGCCCCCCCCCCCATTTCAACCGCTGTTGCCAGAAGCGCAGACTAATTTGTACAAAAAATGATATTTTTGTCTCATCATCGTTGACTCCTTTTCGAGCTCATGCACATTTAGGCAAAACCAAACACCTCCATCCGTCAACATTTGTACAAATTAGTCTGCGTTTCTGGCAACAGCAGTTGAAATGGGGCGGCAGTGGACATTCGGCCGGCCTCTGGAACTAAATACACGCGCTCGCTGGCCACGCACATTTGTTCTTTCTCTCTCTTTCAAGCTGTTTTTCTTATATTTTCCTTGTCGTGCTTGTGTAAATCGTTTGGTTCGAAAAGCCCTTTCGCACCACTACTCAGCCGCTTTCCACCTCTCAGTCATTTTCGCCGATGTTCCCTTTCGTTTTTGGCCGACTTCGCATCACTCGATTTCAAATCGAAAATATACGTTTTGCTGCTCTATATTTACACTTTTCAGAACCGTTTTCTTATTTAAAATCGGATAATCGACCACCCATCCAGACACGTTGAAAATTATCGTATGAAAAAACTAAAATTGCAATTGCGATAAAAGTAACCGTCACTTGGCGTCTGCTCTTCGTGCATATAAAGGGCCTACGAAGAACTTCATTTGTACCAAGTTTCAGCTCTTGCAATTGAAAAATGATGAAGATATGGATTTCCAAAAAAATTACGAATTTTCCGGTTTTTCCTGATTTTCTCGGTTCCTAATTATCCGATTGACTCGCTTGACCCCCCATTTTGTTCGTATTTTAATTATCTACGATTTATCTATGTATACCATTGAGATTGCTTTAGTACGTTTTACGCTATATGAAAAAAACTAAAAAATGGAGGTTTTTTTCGTTTAAAATGTTTATAACAAATTACTGAGCAGCATTTTTTTGTCCAAAACATATCAAAATGATACTAAGTAATGTCTTTTATACCATGGCATCATTCGTTTTCTTCTAGGATTTTTGTTAAAAATATTTACCTATTGCTTGGCCTAAAGGCCTGCCAAAGCGTTTCCTGCAAGTGTGTCACACAACTTTTTTTCGCCTACCGAATAAACCAAAAAATAGGAAAATATAACAAAAAAATTTTGACATTTACTGACGTCTAATTAAAAAACTTAGGCTAGGACGGTCAATCAAGACAGTCGCTAAGTTTCTAGCTTGCTATCGTAGATTGAAAAACTAGCCTCGTGTAGCTCGGGCATTAGTTCGACCAACTATTCATTACAGAAAAAAATATCCACATAATTATAGGAAGTTTTTCTACTTTAATTTTATATTTGGATTAGTATTATGGACATACGTTGTATGTATCTTTTTTAAAATCAACATACAAAATTAAAGTAAATTCAAGCATTATTTTTTAAATCTTCTATTTGCTTAGTTAACTTTGTTAAATATTTTGTATTAATTTTATTCAAATACAATGCAAAAAAATTTAAAACTCTATTTGTATTTGAAATTAATTTTGATGAAAAAAAAATTGTAATATTTTAAAAAAATTACTTTCAAACAAGCTTTTAGTATATATAGAATAAAATAATGATTTTTCCGAAGTAAGTCTTCTTCCTAGTTTACTAAACAGATTATTCTATAAATAACCTTTATTAACTGAAACCCAATCGAAGAATCACTTTTATAAGATGTTTAGATAAGTACAAAGTCTATGCCAACGTTAATCATTAAAATAAACTCAATTATACTACATAATAGTATATTATTAAACGAGCGTCCCGAGCCGTAGGCGAGGGGCGCAAGTCACCCGAGTGAATAATGGCCATAAATTGCGAGTAGAATACTATACTTTGTCCACGACCCTTGATTTCTTTATTAAATAAGGCGAGTGTAGAACGGAAAGTAATAATTTGGTATTATTGACAATTCTAACGTCAAAATTAATAAATTTCAGGAGTACCTACGTCAAATGTGACATATAGAGATGGGCGATACTGTGTAAAGTATTGATACCCCGTACCGTTATAAATATATTTTTTTTAAATATCAATATTAAAAAATACCGTTATGAAAAGTATCAATACTAAAAATTTCGATATTTTATCGATACGATATATTTCAGAAACAAATTTCCTAAACAAAATACGCAGATTTATTAGTTTATTTCATATTGTACCCCCATCTCTAGTCACCTATATGTACCGAAATTTTGTGAGTGTTGAGTTGTCATGGCATGTTATTTAAATGTAGAAGCGTGAATTATGAACCATAATTCACTCTAGTAGATAAATGGGTACCATATACCTTTTGTTAGGAGGTAAAATATTGACTTATTTATTAAGTGGTCGTGGACAAAAGAAATTAAAAATCCCCCAAACCGCCCTTGGACATGTTCCATGCTCTGGCCATTATTTATTAACCCACTTTGTCCCCAAGTATCCTCACATTTTTACTGGCCAATTTTTTGTTAAGAACAACATTTCTCCCCCAAGACTTATTTACGTTTTTAAAATATTTCCCAGCAGCTGTATCCCAACTTTTCTTTGGCATTCCTTATTTCTTCTTTATTTTGTCCAAATCTTTTACACTCACCAAGAATTCGCTAAGCACCATTGAATCAGATGTTGATAATGAACCTGTTGTCAAGAATTTATCCATTGTTAAAAAATATTTCCCTTTTTCTTGTTATCTAGTTTGCAGTTTCAATCGAGGTCGAATAATTGACTTTAGAGTTTAATTGATTTTGATTCAAAGACAAGTCCATAATTAGGTGCTTGTTATTTTTTATTGAAAGTGGGAAGTTATAAATAAAAAGATTATCAAAAACGACAACAGAAAATTGCATACTACATTTTTGAAATGGAATTAATGTTAACATAGTTGAATAATAATATGCATATTATGTTTATGTATTTTCCTTGTTAATGTTAGCAGGTCTTATCTAATACCTATATCCTTGTTCCTTATCTGCTGTATTTTTAATTTCTAATTGTATCATCATTTCCTCCCTTATAATAATCTAAATTTATTAAAACTGAAATAAAAATCTCAACTAACTACACTTACCTTTTGTTCTTCTGTTGAAATCAACTTCACATCACTTAAATACAACAAAGCTTTCGCGGAAACTCATCCTATATAGCTATAGGAACATGATAGATCAAAAGTATAATTTATAATCAACGCGATGTTTTCAATATTATTATACTTTATAATACTAATTCTATACTACGACTACGACTAAAAAAATCTTCAAGTTGCTCTCCGCTGCGAAAGTTCTAACTGGGTAATAGAATTGATCCAGGATATATGGAGGTGGCTGGCGCTGAACACACGTGTATTACTATTTTCACAAAGTGTTAGAACTGAGTCGACCAGAACTTATATGGAAGGAGATATTCGAGAGGCAGCGCATGGAATTGGACTGGTCGACTGTTTGGTTTCAGTTTTAGCGAGATATGAAATAGGCCAGTTTGAATAGATATCGTTATCTGATTAGTTTAGTTCAAAATATATCATTGGTTTCTACTACCGTTAAACCTATCCTCTTCAGGTTCATTGTGTGGAACCGATAATCTTTGAAAATCAATAAATGGTTCAAATTAAATAATTTGAAAACAGTATTTCTATTATTTATTTTGTAGATCGAGTCACAGGTCTTGCAGGAGTATATATAATGGGTGGATGGAAATGAAGATTGAACTTTTAGTATTAAATACATCACGAAATTTTAATTCTGACACAGGATTAACTGTTTTTTCTTCTACTCATTGTAGAGAATTCGAATGTTCAGGTCGGGACCAAGGTAGTTTCTGAACACTTTCAGAATTAGACCTATGTTTTGCAACTTTGTCCAATTTTTCTTTTTTATTGGTTGTTTTTGTAGTACCAGAATCACTTTCAGACTCTGACGGCTGGTAATCATCAGAACTTCCATTGTCTTCAAATCAGGCACGTTTTTCCCTGCTCTTCATCATTTACTGGTTATTCTTTCTACTTTACCTGTTGCTACTGCCAGTGTCGAGAGATCTTTTTCTACTCTTAAAAGGGTAAAAACCTTTCCAAGAAATAAAATGTCACACGAAAGGCTAAGTTCCCTGGCTGTGCTCTCAATACACTGGAACATCGATGTTTTTCCTGATAAAATACTTGACATTTCCAATATATTATTCTTACTACACACTTATACTTTTTATAATTATGAGATTGTTTGTAACTATAGGTAATAATAATAACTCAATTTTTAACAGAAGTTTAAAAATGTTTCCAACAAAACCTGTATTTTAACGTGTTGGTTTGTACCTTGACAATTTTCTACTTTTCTTCTACGGCCTTTGACCTTGACCTCTTCAAAATTTTTTGCATGCGGCGCCATTTATTTTTCTCGTTAAACCCCCCAAGACCAAATCCTGGATACGTGCCTGCTTCAAATTCTGAGAGCTCACTATTGGAATTTCTCTCTAAAAGTTAGGTTAGTATTAGTTAAATAATATATACCAGCTCTACAGGCCCTTAGTGGCACTTGACTTCAATTTTCTCCACTCTTCGTTCCAAATACTTGGCTATCACTTGAAACTGTTCCGAACTATTCCTTCTAATACTCAAATATACCTAAGCGTAACCTTGTAGACTTTATAGAGTATTGTTACGAAATATTTTGTTGGAATTTTAGAACTAAACTCGAAAGTATTTACTATTTTTATTTTTCGTCCAATTCATCGAAAATCCTCCGGTATTATGTACCCGAGTAAATATATATCAACCATTGTAATGCGTAAAAGATAATATTGTGGACATTTAGATGAATTCCAAAAAATTTGCGACGTATATATTTTTTTAACATTCCTTTGAATTTTCTATATATAAATCATTTTTTTTTGTTTACAGCTAGAGATTGGAATAAGAATTAGGATTAATTTTTCAATGTGACTAATTCTGTACAAATGTTGTTTGTCAGAAAGAAAATAAAGAATTATTATAAATATTTATCTATGCAACTTAATATTATATATTTTCGAGCTACAAAATGTTGACTCCATCACTGTCCGATTAAGGGATGCTACACACTATGATACGGAGGTGGTTTTATTGGAACCGAAATCGGAGTAGTAATCAACAGAAAAGAAGCGAGAGGGGATTCCTCGCGCGACAAGCATAAACTCGTTCGTACGCGCTACGCTAATCATGGTCGCCACTGCCACTCGACCTCCGATTTTCAAGTATCGAAGCAGAAGTGGAAATCGGAGGTGTAATATCAATAGGAAGTTCCGACTTTTCGAAATCAGAGTCGAATCTCCTCCGTAACATTCCTAGTACACACGTTACATTACTGCAAAGTGCCCGATCCGATCACTCGTTATGTAGTGTTCGCAATACGTCATAAAAATCCAGAATTTCGTACGTCTACTTTGTTAAATCTGAACTGTGTAATTTTCTTAAACCGGGTACCAGACTATGTAACAAGAAATGTGAAATAACAAAGTGTTATAACTTGTTAGAGAAATTCAAGTAAAAAAGTTATAAAACACAATGTTTTACACCAATTTTCTTGCTATACTTATAGCATATTTTATGTTGACATTTCTATTCTCACAAAATTTCACTCGATTTCAAAAAGCAGTATTCTTGAAATCAGGGAATAGAAATGAGTGAGGGAAAAAGGAAAAACAGTGTTGTCTAAGTTCTCAAAAATGTATTACCAATCAAAACTTACATAATTTTAACGGTATAAGTAAACTGTGCTATTTTTGCCATGAATTTTAACCAAAAACGATGATGTTTTCAACTTCAAAAAAAAACTAGTGAACAAAAGAATATTAGGTATAGGGTTTATCAAAGAGAAACCCGAAATGTACATGGGGCGGTTAACACACCAATTTACAAAATTTAATGTCAAAGAGTTATGGGAATAATTAACTGTAGCCATTTCAATAACGTCCTCAAAAAGAGGTTTTGTTAATCTAAACATTTGTACAAACTTTCTAGGAGAAAGTAGTAACGGATGTGTCTGTGGAAGAACATCTCTTCCCAAGCCTCCTCTAGTGCAAAAGTTGGTTGAATTAATCCATATTGCACTAATTTACCAAGAAACACTGAAACAAGTCTACAAAAACCAAGAATAAAATATCTTTATCACTGACAAAAAACAAGCCAACGGTCAAAGTTTTGAGGTTAAATCTAAATATTTTCACATTATTTTTGCTTTTTCTCTCAGTTATCACCAATAGAATAAAATTCTCCTAGAGAGTAATAGTTTCCCTCATTTTTCAAGAATACGGCATTTTAAAATTTGAGCGAATTACGCCCACTTTCGATCATTTCCCCTTTGAATTGCTATTCCCACAAATTCAAGAAGAGCGGCCCAGCAGTAAAATGTACACTTATTTTGGCTCTGCTATCTTATAAAACAAAGTTGTACAACAAGTTTGTTGTATAACTTGTTATTTAACATGTTTTGTTACATAGTCTAGACCCGGCTTTATGTACTTAATTACATGTATTTATCGTAATTTTTTAATTGCAATCAGCTTGGTAAGTTCGAATACCATTACTTTCAATATACGAGGATGTATTGATATCTAGTTAGCCTAGACCAGTTCCATGCATAAACAAAATATTGCGTTACCATAGCAACGAACAATAACTTATTAGAAGTGTCAATGTGAAGTTTGACGTCAAAAAAGTAAACCAGTAGTAATTAAATTGTGAAAATCGAAAAATTGGAGTATAGAGCCATCATCAAGTACCTGTATTTAAAAGGGTTAAGATATGCTTAATACCCTTGGTGATCAATGTCCTTCGTATGCGACCGTGTAAAATTGGACTGCAAGCTTCAAAAGAGGTAAATTTTCCATTGAAGATGATGACCGATCGGGAAGGCCAGTTTCTGTGTCAGTCCCCGAAAATATCGATGCAGTTCATGACATGATTTTATCAGAACGTCGAATTGGGCTAAAACGGATATCTGAAGCACTGAATATTTCATACGAACGCGTTCATCATATAATTCACGTCAATTTGGACATGAGAAAAATTACTGCAAAATGGATCCCCAAATATTTGAATGTTGACCAAAAGCGTGCAAGGGTAGAAGCATCGCGTTTGATCTGTGCTCGATTTGAAAACTTCTTAAACCGAATTGTTACTATAGATGAGTCTTGGGTACATTTCTACGATCCAGAAACAAAGCAACAATCGATGGAATGGCGACACTCTGGTTCTCCAAGACCTAAGAAGTTTCGTGTCCAAAAATCTGCTGGAAAAGTTCTTGCTTCAGTTTTTTGGGATTGCCATGGAGTAATCATGATTGATTTTTTGGATAAGGATAGAACAATAACTGGAGATTACTATTCGACATCACTGACCACTGTACGGGAAAAAATTAAAGAGAAAAGACGCGGAAAGCTATCCAAAGGTGTTTTGTTTTTGCAGAATAACTCCCCTGCACACATTTCTCATGTTGCCATGCAAAAAATTCGTGATTTAGGGTTTGAATTACTAGAACACCCCCCTTATTCACCAGATTTGGTTCCGTCCGAGTATCATCTCTTTCCTCAAGTGAAAAAAAGTTTAAAAGGTCGTAAATTTTCTTCCAACGAGGAGGTAATAAAAGCTGTGGAGGTCTGGTTTGCAGAGCAAGAAGAAACATTTTTTTGAAAGGTCTAAAGACGTTACAGGTTCGCTGTAATAAATGTATCCAATTAAGAGGAGAATATGTTGGGTAATAAAATATTTGGACATTGACATTTTGTTTGGTTCTATAAATAGTAGGCTAAGAATTTTTCAATATATCCTCGTAACTTATTTACATTCGAGCTGCTCATTAAAATAAAATAGTAGTTGAAATGTAAAATGAAATATCATAACATATTAGCATATTGTCAACTAATTACCTACATTTATTCATACAATAGAATTATCTACACCTTATCTTCGCATACCTACTCCACTAAAATAATATTTTTAAATGCCAACAATGTATCCATAAAAACGAGGCGCGTTTAAAATTTGTCAAAACAAAAAAGCCTTTCCGAGTTGGTTTCTGTTTTGGGAAATGAAGCATCAATAATTAGTATGGAGAATTTAAACGTGACGGATTAATCTTAGCGAAGAATAGGTTCACGAACAATGGCAGTCACCCAGGAAAATGTCGATGCTGTACGTCAGCTGATCCAAGAAGATCGACGTGTCACATATCGTGATATGGGGCTTTTCAAATTTTACATGAAGAATTATCTGTAAAAAAATTAGTTTCTCGTTGGATACCGTATCTGTTGAAGGAATAATAATAAATTCAATTGGTGTCAAAAAACTCTAAACCGGTTTAACGCAAAAACCTTAAAAAATATATACAGTGTTATCAGTGGTGATGAATCCTGGATTTACTCTTACGAACCCGAAACTAAACGTCAGTCGGCTGTTTGGGTGTTCCAAGATGAACCAAAATTATCCGTTCTCTAAGTTTTTCCAAAATATGGTAGCGCCCTTTGTCTCCAAAGCAACAATTCCTATGGAAGATCAAATAACTGATACTGCTAATTGGTACATACCGATTTGTTTGCTGGACGCAATTGCCATCCTCACAACGACGAATGATCCTCCAACCAAGACAATGCATGTTTCCATACAGCATACAGCTCGAAACGCAATTGAGTTTTTAAAGCAAGAAAAAATATAATTGTTGAACCATCCTCCTTACAGTCCCGACCTAAGTCCTAGCTTTTCCTAGAATTAACTGCATTGTAAAAGCGCTTTCTTTTCGGTGTTTACTCACTTTACTATTTCTCAGATCACATTAATTGAAGTGAGCTGAAATCTCAATCAAAAAGAATGCTACAGACGTATGGTACAAATGGAACACTGTCGCCCTCTACTTATTTGCATACATGGAGCTCACGTTCTTCTAGTCTCCATGAAGTTTTGAATAAATGTTTGTTTATGTCAATGAATATTATAGGATAAGATAATTAATATGAAATAAAAATACAATATAATAATTGTATATATTTTCAGTGGAGGTATATCAACAAAGTAAACCAATGCTTAATTATAAAATTTAACACTATTTACATTAAAAAAATCCTAAAGTAATTGACTAACTCGAGAAAATAGGAAATCGATCATTTTCCAATAAGATTTTATAACATCAACAGCTCTGAAAATTAGTTTGAATATGTGAATTTTATATTGCACTGAACCTTTAGTAGCGGTATTAAATGTTGCCAGCTTTCAGAAAGTTATTTTAAAATAAAATAGGAACAAGCTATTCTGATTAATTAAAGGCAAGAGTATTTCAGAATGGTGTATTCTGTTGTGTTGGAGGTGTGTTTATGCAGCTGGTATTTTTTTTAAAACATACATCTCCATATGTGGGTATATGCTCAAAGAAGAAGTCGACAGGTGATACGAACAGATGTTTTAACCTCTGCAATTGATTATAGACATCTTTGTTATTAAAAAATGAAGGAATTGGTAAAAGTTCGAGCTAAGCTTGTTTACAGAACAAAGGCAATCTCGATTCTCAGCATCCTACTCGGAGGCTGATCATTTTGCTCCTCAGTGTCCCTCAAATCGTTATTTAGCTTACAATGTGACGTCACTAATAGGACACACAAAGTATTAAATTATGGATTTAAATTAAGGATTTAAATTCTTCTGAAAAATAGCAGTTGAAACGAATTCTCACGAAATAGGTCGAATGCAACTCCCGTACAACCTGGAGAATACAGCGAAGTTGATTTATCTTAGAACTTTCACAAATTAATTTTCCTATAACTCGAGTTTTCAACTTGCCGAAATATTTTTGAAAATACCTTATAGGACTTCTTAAAAATGTGTCTTAATTGATATTCTTGGTATACTTCACTTATCTTTCGCTATGATATTAGTTGATCTGCTGTTTTAAATAATATATTGTATTCTACGTAATTTCTTATATTGTCATAAGAGAGTGTTTTGTTTAAAATCGTATTCTCTGCGACTTTCCTTAAGAACTAAGGAGGAAGTTAAAAAAACTTCAGTTTTTACCGAAAAATATGCTCGTCAGGCTCGAGACAGTACGTATTCATTTTTTGGTAGCTACAGAAGAAGAAGAAATGTGTAATTTGCATATGGGTGACATAAGACGAGAAGCATCTTAATAATTTTTATTCGTTCATCAAAAACCAAGAAAACCCGAAAGTTTGCCGTAGTTGATGATTCCAATATGAGGTATGCTCAGATTTTTAGAAGTAAATGTCACTATATATTGCGTTTTTTTAATATATTCTAAAGGGGTACCGGTAAATTATTCGAAATCAATTGTTCGAAATCAATTTATCGAATAGGTGGCAGGTTCCTAATGGTGATAAAATACGAAGGTGGTTTGGTAGGGGTAGGTTTGGTTGGGTTATTATTGAAAATTATTATAATTTATTCTTCAAAAATTGACTAAAAATACGAAGGTGGTTTGGTAGGGGTAGGTTTGGTTGGGTTATTATTGGAAATTATTATAATGTATTCTTCAAAAATTGACTAAAAATACGAAGGTGGTTTGGTAGGGGTAGGTTTGGTTGGGTTATTATTGGAAATTATTATAATTTATTCTTCAAAAATTGACTAAAAATACGAAGGTGGTTTGGTAGGGGAAGGTTTGGTTGGGTTATTATTGGAAATTATTATAATTTACTTTACAAAAATTGTCATTCGATAAATTCACAAAGTAATAAAAACTTCTATCTATCTATTTTTGTATATTCTATTCAGAATATTGAATTTCGAACAATTGATTTTCGAATAATTGACTTTCGAAGAATTGATTTTCGAACAATTTACCTAGATCCATTCTAAAGGAATATGCTTAAAGATAGTTGTGCCCTTCCCCTAGGGGGTCGGTGATGAATCTGCAAGGAGTCCTTGTCAGCAAAATAATTGGGGTCCATAAGAGAAAAAAATGTGTTTTTCCAAATTTCACACTAAACTTCGCTACTGTTAGAAATTTAAATATTTTTTTATGGTGGCACTATACCAGATATCAAAAATACATTTGAAGTAGAGAATTTAAAAAAATCTATATCAGGTAAGTAGAGGGACTACCCAGTACCTCTGGTTTACATCGTTGGCAACTTGAGTTTGAATTCAGAAATAAAAATTTTTGTTTACAAATATTTCAGAACTGTTACGATTAAAAAAAAATATTATCAACTTAAAAGGAAAACAATCAATTATTTATTTCACTTTATATACAAAATCTAGTTTGGTATTATCTATAATAAAATCACAGACACTAATTTTAAATCTGGCCATTATATTTACAATCTGACCATATTAACACTTACATTTTAATACATGAAAAAACACGTAGTAAATAACATTTACAATAATCCTAAGCGAATGAGACGAGAATGTTACAAATTAAAGACTTTAGCAAGATAATCGACAACATTTTGACAAATTCAACAACGGACAAGTTTAAAATGTTTATAAAAAGCTACTATTAAAATCTTCATAATTCTCGAGTTTTTTCAATAACGAAACTTTTAAAAATTATTAAAATCGCCAACATTCTCATTTCAGTAATTTAGAAATAAGTAAGAATAACTTTTCATCATTTACAAAATATTACAATTATTAGTATGTTGAATAAAACAACAAATTTAAAAAAAAACCTCATCGAGTTCAATTATTTTTATAAAAACAACTCCGCTATGGGACCTTTATTTCAAAATTTTCGAGTTATAAAAGAAGAATGTGAATTCCTCCGAATAAATGGACGAAAAACGTTACAGAGGACCGGAAACGTATAAAAAAGAATGTATGGAAATGGTATGGAGATTCGTGAACATAGAAAATCATAAACGTTGTTAAAAAATGTTAATGCTGTAAGGCGTTATACACTGGGCTCATTAGAAAGAAAAGGGACCAAACTTTAATATTTCAGACTTAAGGGACTAATGTCATTAACGTTAGATTCACCCCTTCCTTACTGGAGATACCCTCTATTTTTTTTCAAATGGCTATCGGTATAACGTGGTTCTATATCTGCAAAGTTTAAAGAGACTCCATCGAAAATAAGAAGGGCTATTCCTTAGTTCCTACAGTGACCGTTTCCGTTTGGTATTTCAGAATAGTTCAGCGACAAGGTCACGAAACAATACGAATGCTGGAGACGAGTTAACCTTCTGGTTATTTTTATTCTGTGTAATGAGTAACCATATACGTTAAATGTCCTGTTCCGAAGGGTGCCACAGTAACTGTTGCAGGCCGAAGACGGAAACTTCAATATTGCAACCATCTGCTATCGAACCAATGCAGAATGAAACCACAGACTGGCGCCCGCAGTCGGTTTTAAGATGTCGAACGAACTTTTGAGCTTTTTGTTGGATGGGGAAAAGATCATAACTTTTTGTTCTTTCATAGAGATCCTGATTGTTGATAAAAACATTGTTAATTGACAAAGCTATTGACCTTTTAATAAAACACAGATGAATTAAATTCTCCTCGCCATCATCCGAAAACTCATTTGTTACTAATTGGGTAGTGTAAACTTGTTACCACCATGCGATCGACTAATCATTGAGGGTTTTCGCGTACCGTATGTACTTCGTATAAACATGTGACACACTCCCGCCTGCGTTCTGTCGATTGACTATTCAGCCGCCTTTCTAGTCGCACCGTAGAAATAGAAGTAAAAGTCGATCCGTTTACTTAGTAAACAATTAAAAAATTACCAGAATAACAACAAAAATTATGAAAAACAATTGGAATATTTTGTGACAAGTGACAATTGCTGCATATTTTGTAAAAATGCATTGTTTTCTCCGACACCCTGTATAACGACACGAAAATGAGAATGATCCGTATTAATCCTTGAAAATGGACGTATTCCATCGCATATCAAACGCCATCTTACTGCTTCTTCAGCTTGCTAGTATCCTGCGGCATCTGAAAAGGATAAGGCATCCTACCGTGCGCCATTAATTCCGCGTACAATTTGAGCTGCTCGGGAGTGGGCATCGGTAAGATCGGCGCGGAGTTTAAATTGTTGGTCGAATATAAATTTTGCATCGCTGCAGTATAATACATAGTTGGATCTATGAAAGGCAGATAGGGCGGCATATTTTTACCAGTGTGTTCGTAAAATTGCGTTAAATACGGCGGAAAAGCCGGTAAAGTATTCGAATATTGTTTTAAATTCTGCTGCGGTTGTCGACTCGACGCCGGTTTCACTGATTCGTGTTTGAAATCTATGTTTTGTTTGGGTTTATATTTTCCATTTTCTTCGTTTTTAGTAATTTTCGACGGGGTGTAACAATCTGTCGACACTCGTTTTTGCGGCGGTCCGACGTACGTCGACGCACCTGTTTGGTAATTATTGTACATCTTTTGTTGCGTTCGAGGATAATTATTTTTGCTGTTCGGTCCGACTAGAGTTATTTCTAAATTCGGACCTAATCGCCTACCGTCCATTATCGAATTCGTCTTGTACAAGTTTTTAGTGACACTGTCTCGATTAAAAGGCGAATTTGTAGACGTTTGTGGTATCCTCATTATTTCTACGATCGGTTTTTGCGGACTGTTCACCGATAAATCTACCGGATCACCGCCGGGTTGTCTTAATACCGAATCGACGAATTTTGGTGCGTGAACGATAGGGTTAAGAATGTCTTTTGGATTCCCGTATATAGTTTTCTCCGAGTAGGTATAAATCGACCTCGATTGGACGACTTTAGGAGGTGAAACACCGTTTACAAAACTATAACTAGGAACGGGTGATTTCTTTGTAGGCGTAGAATGTACTTGGCTGATATTTAAAGTTTGAGGAACTGTTACGTGAGTTCTTTTTAAAGGAACACTGGTTGGAGGCGGCATTGTTTCCGATTTGGGAGGTTTTGAAATTAATTGTACTGGCGGGGTTTGTATAACCGAAGGTCGACCGTCTTTTTGCGTCGAAGTTCTTACTGGCGTTACTTCCAATCCACCTTCTTTTAAAATATCCAATTTTCTCTTTTTAAATTCGTGTATGAAATTGTTTTTGTAACTTTCGGCTTCTAAGCTGGCGGTTTCGGGAGCTTTCGGTCTATAAGGTACTTCTATGATTTCCAGATTCTTTTCTGGTGTTTTTATTAGCGGTATGTTTTCTTTTCCTTCTACTGGTGACATAACTTCACTTACAGGTACTTTTACAGCTACGGGTGTTGCGGCTGTTTCCGTTTTTTCCATCTCTATTTTTATATCATTATTTTCGGTTTCTTCGGTTTTTATGGGAATTGGACTGTTTTCTATTTTTACCGAAGAACATTCTTCTAATTTTACTGGATTCGTTTCGGTTTTAAGGTTGGTTTCTATTTTCACTGATATTGTCACGGGTATATTTGTATTTTCTGTTTTTATTTGACCCTTTGTTTCTTCGGTTTCGGTTTTTACTGAGTCGTATTCTATTTTTAAGGGGTGGGTTTGTGTAATTACAGTGGAAAGTTCCGTTTTCACTGTCATACTTTCCGTTTTAATTACCAATTTTTCTACTTTTTTAACGTCGTTTCCATCTTCCGATTGCTCTATCGACGGTTGCCATTTTTCATTGTTATTATTGTTGTTGACGTTGTCTTTTTCACTCTGTAATTGTTTGTCTTTTTGTCGGTCCGGTTTCACGCGAACGCTTCTCAAAGACGACGGTTTTCCTTCTGGCTTAACAATTTCCTGAAGAAAAGAAAAAAATATATTAACAATCATAAAATACATTCAAGATGATCATAAACTTATTTTAAAAATGTATACCCAAACAATACCAAAATCCCAATTTAAATTTCTTTAGGGCCCTATTAGACTTGGTCACCAGGCGACGTCATCGGTTATTGTACGAGTAGCCAGTCGCAACACCAGTAAAGTCACCAGGAATGAAGCCAACCCCAAGTAGTTCAAAGGAGAAGGATTTTGACATTCTTATGTAGTTGAAAAAATTGTTTTCGTCAGCTAAAAGTTTATCAAAAAGGGTATAAAACAATCCTTCTGTTTCTCTTGAAGATAATATCGGACGTACGTGCATTTTCCTTGTCCGTCTCCTCCTTTTCCTTAACAAAAGAACAAGAAGCAGCATTCTTTAATGTTTTTCCGCTCACTACACTGGCATCAAACAATCTGAACTTGCAGAACACAAAACTACAGTGGCGACGCAACAGCGGTGACTGTGTGTAATAGGTGCTATTTGATTCAATAGCCAGCGACAATTCTTGGTCACCAGTGGCGACTTGTTTGGTCACGGGGCAGAGTCATCGGTCAGTCACCAAACGCTGGTGACGCCACCGGTGACCATAATGTAATAAGCGCCATAAGAACTAGTTGCTCACCAACTAATCAGGTCACCGGTAACACTTTTCCATATTCTTAACGAAGTCACTTGGTTTATTTGATGATTCATATTTCAGGTCTGAGAGCGAGAGAAGGTCGCTGCAGGCCAGACACAAAGCAGCCACTGTTTTATCATTTTTTAAAAGTCCTACTACATCACCAATGCCTTTTAGATACTACATTAAGTATGTGTAAAAGTCTTTGAATGAACTAATCCTGGTGATTACATCAGAAGTCTAAAACTCTTCTTGCAGCCAAAATAACACCATCTACGACACTTTCTCTCTGCTTTTTCATCGCCATCCATACCAGAATAACCAGGAATCCAGAACATCTCTTATCCTAACTTCCCTTCAAAGATAGTTGATGGAAAAGCGTAAATTTTACTAATAATAACAATGGAATTTTCACCCAGTGACTCTCGAATAAATGACTAACCTTTGTATCTGTTAAATTTTCCGAAATGGATAATTTTCTGGACGTCGAAGGTATTGAACTGTCGCTACTAGATTCGGCATCGCTTAAGCTGCCACTTCCTCGTTTATGTTTTAATCTTCTTCTTTCCGAACCTGGTAGAGGTTTGTAGTCTTCGCCTCTTTGCTGTCTTTCGTACGGTAATAAAAATCTAGAAATTGAAAATATTATACGTTATTCAAATAAAAAAAAATTGAATTTACCTTTCGTAATGTCTTCTTATAATCGTAGCTGCACTTGTACTATTCTGGTGTCCACTCATTTCATCGAAAATAGATTTCCACAAGCGATTGGTCGTTACGCAATTGTAACCGCCTAATTTTTGTACTCTGGTGAAAAATTCGTGTAAATTCACTAAAAAAAAAATGTATATTTGAATATCACAGAACAAGTGAAAGGTGATTATTATCACTTACGTTCTTTGTATCCCAATGAAGGAATTCTTCCGATGGGGGTACGATTTGATTTCATAAAAGCCCCAAGTTTTCGTACGAATTCTTTGTTTTCATTATTTTCGTGGCATCGGGTACTACGTCGAGGAGCACTTTCAGAAGCTTCTTGAACATTGTTCTTTGCTTCGGCCTAAAAAAAAACATAAATTAGTAAATAATAACTCAGGTACGATTAAGATAGGTAGAGATAGTACCAAACGGACAGGAAAGGGCATACTACTCAGTTGTCATCTTCACAGACAACCACTGAAGGCACTCGATTCCGTAGACGTCAACTCTAAAACAGACTCTGGAGTAGGAGCCGGAATATATGGGGTACAAGAGAAGATAACGATCTCTCTAAGCCTAGGGAAACATGCCACTGTCTTTTAGGAAGAGGCAATGGCGGTGCAATGCTGTGCAGAAGAGTTGATGAGACGGGAGGTGTATAACCAAAGAATTGTCATCTACTCCGATAGCCAAGCAGCACTAAAGGCGATAAGCTCATATCGGACAACGTCAAATCTGGTGTGGGAGTGTCGCAAGGCCCTCAACAGATTAGGTAGTCATAATAGAGTGACCCTAGTCTGGGTGCCAGGTCGCCAAGGAATAAAAGGCAATGAAAAGACCGATAAACTAGCCAAGCAGAGAGCGACCGAGGTCATGATAGGGCCAGAACCTTCCTGTGGAATTGCAAAAAACTTCACTAAGGAGAGCATCCACCAATGGATGAAAAACCAGGCGTTGCGCTGATGGCATAAAACCCCAGGCACGCTACACTATTCCTTAAAAGCCCTTCGGCCAAACTGTCGCGCAACCTACTACGTCAAAGTCGAGAAACGACGAGGATGATTTGTAGGCTGAGGAAGCATATGCACACAATTCGCCTAGCAGATGACAGCCTATGTAGGTTTTGCCAGGAAGAAGACGAAACCGCGGAGCACATACTATGTGAGTGCAAAGGCCCAGTAAGGGTGCGGTTTCACCTATTCGGAGAAGGAAAACCGAGGGCAGAGAGCTACGCAAGGGAGGCGGTATCCAGGCTAATAGGTCTAGCAAATGGAATAAAGCTCTATAAATAGGGGGGACCGCAATAGATCTGCAAAGGTCGCAGAGGGATAGGACAAAGAGCCACTCCATTTCTAATCTAATCTAATCTAGTATGAGATTGCATGTGTGCCTTAAACGCACTTACAGGCCTTTGCAAGGTCATGTTAGCCTAGATATCAGGGCACGAGTAGATCTAGTATCAAACTTACCTTTGTACTGGTAGTAACAGAAGATTCGGATTCGTTGCTTTCTGAACCCGGCGAAACGCTCCGTTTTTTTCGTCTACCTCTAGGTCGGCCCTTAAGTTTTGGAGCCAAATGGTTGCAAAGTAATTCGTGACCTTCTAATTCGGGATAATCGAAAGTATCTCTGCAAAAGAGTACTCTGGTATTCGGATGAATTACGTAGAATCCACCCAAAGCGTTTACTATTTTGTATTTTAAATAGATGTCTTCGACGCCGTCGAGTCGTTTCATCATGGCCCTGTATCGGCAGTATTTTGGAAAACTGAGAATAACTACGTGAGGATCTTTCAGTGTTTTTGTATTATCTGTAAAAAAAACAAGGAAATGAATTAATATCTATTGATTTTGTTGAGCTGGCGGTGATACATAAGGTCAAAAGCTTTCTCTAAATCTGTGAGATTATTAGTTTCAAATATACTTTTACTTCCACAGATGACAATATATCAAACTGATGGATATTTAAGAGGTTAAAAGCTTTATCTCGATCTATGTCATACGTTGGTTCAAATTCCCAACACTCAGGGTAGGTCTTTTTGCACTAAAACTTCCCTAGGTGTTAAATTATCAAACTAGTAGGTATTTAAGAGATCAAAAACTTTCTCTGAATTCATGCCTTGGTTCAATACCCAACCATCTCACTAGGACTTTATATCCTGGAAACCCCAGATATATTTTTGATGGCTTATAAGGTCAAAAGCTTTCTCTTAATGTACAAATAAGACTTGTAAGAAAAGGAAATGTATTTATATATGATGAAGTGACATTCACTGGGACTTAAAAGATCTTTATTGTGCCCCCTTACTTCTACTTAGTTTCTGCGGAAAAAAAGGAAACACTTCTACATGTTTTTGAGTGTCTCATAAATACTGTGCTGAATATCTTGTTTACAGAATGTAGATGCAATAAATTTATTATTATTATTATTAAAGACTTGTAAACTATTTCCTAAGTGATTTTAAATGTATTATTTTTCATTTTTAACCTCGACAATTAAAATTCTAAAAAGTATGTCAAGTGATTGATAAGGTTTTTTCAACCATTCTAGTAAACATTAATGAAGTTTATATATAAACTGATAGTTTTGCTTTTATTGTAGTATAATTATTTTTATTAAAGGTAAGAAGTAATTGATATTGTACAAGTTGAAATTTCACAATTAAAAAATTTAGATATTTTTTTTATTAAAGTGAATTTTAATTTATTTTATTCATCTACTAGGTAAGTTGGAACCGCCTACAACCGGGGAAATATTCTATAAAAAAATACTGATAACGCAATTTGTACGATAAATTCAGTTATCGACATATATATAACTACAAGTAAATTTATTTTCATTTACAGTGTTTCAATAACATGTCTAGAATAATTTCCGTAACATTTTTGGTACTTTTAGTACTAATAGTTGATTCTACAAGTGGTTATAACAAAAGAAAGGGTTTCGAAGGCTACTCTTCGGGCAATAATATATTAAATCGATTTTTGGGTTTTCGAACTGCCGAAGAAAAAAAATGTGTCTGTATGAATTGGAGATATTGTGAAGGAACCATCAATCCATATCCATCGTGAGTTTAAATTTTTTTTTTATTTGAGACACGCTGTATACCTAAATAAATATTTTTTTTAGTGAGCCTTGTAGACCGAGCTATTCGTTTGTTTGTTGTATCCAACCTGATCCTGAACCGAATCCTGGAATGGACAGATATAATACAGACTGTCAAGAAAACCAAATTTATGATGAATTCCCATTGGAAATTCCGGGTTTAGAAGAAATACCGAATCCAAATTTATGTCCTTAAGTTAAACATACTGTATATAAAAATTGCAAAATTAAACTTTACTTACCCAAGTGTTTTCGTTCAGTTTCAACATCTGTATAGTCCAACAAATTTTCATTTATTGTAAAACTTAATCCGGCGGGTTTTCTAGGAGGCACGTCGTCGTCGTTAGGATTTTCATCTGATTGCTTCATGTCTTGTTCGGACTTGGCTAATCGACCCCAAGTCCATTCCGCTTCCTCGGTTATCAACGTTATTAAATCTTCCACTCTTATCACTACTTTTTCCGTTATCGCAAGAACTTCATCCTGAAACAACAAAATTATATCGATTTAAAAACAACGCTACACTTTTAACGTACAGGGTATGCCAAAATTCAAGGTTTCGCAGGGTATTTCGAAAATCAGAGGAGATAAAAAAAAATAGTTGAAATATATTGACATATTTTTTTGTTAAACAAATAAGTTTTCGAGATAAATAGTCTAGTCCACATGTGTTAATTACTGTAATTGTTCTTAAAAATATGAGCGATATCTACTCCTTTAAGATGTAATCGGAATCTGAAAGAAGTTTCTTAAAAAGGAGGAAATTTCAAATAGAAAAAGTCTGAGCACCCGATATTTTCAATTATCTTGAATTTTCTAAATACTCTGCAGAAACCATCAAATTTTGGACAACCTGTACATCTAGTTTGGCACTGAAACATCATCAATAACCGCTGAATATCTGAAAAAAAGCTTCTAAAATTGTATTGATTTTTAATCTCCATGTTTTCGGTACTAATCACCTATTTTTATTAATATTTTTCGAAAATTTTATTTCAAGAGAGCGTTTTTTGTGCCTTATGTGAAAATGTATTCTCCACCTATGTCTCTTTTATATTATATTAAGGGAAATAGCAACGTATCGAATCGAGAGGTATTTTAAAGGTTCAAAATACGTTTCTATGGGAACTTTTGGAGCAAAGCATGCGCGTTCTTCAACTAATTTATACCATTACAACAGTTATAAATTGGTTCATAAACGTACGAAATAAATTTATAATGTAGAATTTCCCACTTTAAACTATTAATTGTACAGATTTACAGATATTTACAGTTGTAACTTTAAATTTTAAAGAATTTACAGTTGTACCTTTAAATGTTGCAGAATTTCCAGTATTTTTATTGGAAATTTCACAGAATTTTAGTTGTAACTGGAATTTTATAGAATATACAGTAATAACTGAACGTTTAACAAAATTTGAAGTTTTATATTCAAATTTAACAGGTTTTTAAATGAAAATTTTATAGATTTTACAGTTTTAACTGAACATTCTACAGAGTTTATAGTTTTGTATTAAAATTTCACAGAATTTGCAGTTTTAACTGAAAAATTTGAAGAATCTGTTTCAATCTTACAGAAATATATAGTTTCATAGAAAAGTTTGGAGAGTTTACAGTTTTATGGGAAAATTTTAAAAATTGTTTATACTGAAAATTCCACAAAATTTACAGTTTTACTTGAAAATTCACAAGTTTAACAGAAACATTTAAAGAATCTGTTTTGATTTTACAGAATTTATAGTTTCATAGGAAAAGTTTGGAGAATTTACAGTTTTACATGAAAATTTAAGAAATCGTTTATACTGAACATTCCACAGAATTTACAGTTTTACTTGAAAATTCACAATTTTAACTAAAAAATTTAAAGAATCTGTTTTGATTTTACAGAATTTATAGTTTCATATGAATTACAGAATTTACCTCTTTATTTTGAAATTTGACATTTCTGGTAAATCTGTAAATTTCAACAAACCCACTTTACAGTTTTAACTGGAAGTTTGACAGAATTGACAGTTGTTTGCAACATAGTAGTGAGGAGGAAAACAAACCAAAATACCCATCGGGTACAATTTTATTTTCGTTTACTAGACGGATATAATTTTTAAGTTATAGGTCTCCAAAGTCGAAACTTTTCAATTACACTATTAATAATAATCCACCTGTATGATTAATGATTAATTTTTTTGTCATCCTTCGATTGTTCATATAATTTATTATTCGTCAATTTTACAAAGCGTAACCAAATTACCAGAACTCTGTATCTCACTTTTTATTTGTCGCTCAAATTTATTTCAATAAAAATGTGCTTAGTTTCTATAAAATAATTATTACACAACCATTGAAGATTGTTAACCGATCCAGTTACACTACAGATCAAGTTTAACCCCACATTTTTTCGGTCAGCAAAATTTTTTAAATGTAACAAACTATTTCACCCGATATTGCAAAATTTAATACAATGTTACATCATAAACGATTACATGAAATTCTATCACATCTAATACGATGAAAAGTAGAACTCGGTGTATATAAAGTTTGTCCGAAATTAATTGCAGAAGCTAAAACACGTGTTCCCCGCCCTTGCTGACATTTTCCTTTTATAAGCGACAAATTTTATACACAATTTAGAAGTTTAAAGTTTTTATATCCACTTTCGGTAACGAGATAAGATACGTGTAGTGTGTTCGGGAGGAAAGAGAGCCCTTGTACACTATTTATTAACTTAATATTACAGAGGTTTCACAATACTCCCTCCCGGTACACTACAAAATTGGTGTCAGAAGTGGGATTTTGATACTGTAACAAAAATAAATTGAGCTTTAAAACATAATTATCCATACTTTTATGAAAGGCGACCTGAGAAACTATGAAGCACACGTGTTTGACTGTTTATCTTAATATTTATTTAGTAAACATTGCATTTAAATATTATTAGTTTATTTTGTCTACTAATGTACAAAGATAGTCGGAATTATTCCAAGATATCGTTAATTACATTCGTTCTTACTAATATCTGTAGTTTATTGTTTTTTTGAGATACGGAGCAAGAAATTGACAAAAATTAAATGTTGGTAATTGTTGACACTATTTATTTAGTTAAACTTCAGCGACTGTACTATAAAAGTCATAAATTCAAGCCACACTTTAATTTTCGAGCAACAATCTTGGCTTTGTCTTGGCTCCACTCTCTCGCTGAACTTTTGTTCGCAGAGTTGCTCTTCTCTTCCCACAAAAACTTAATTCAATTCTATCTCACTCATGAGCAGCACAAATAAATAGGCATTTCAAAATGATTTCATCGTGCTTTCTAGAAAAAGCGTGGAAAATGTAAAGATTATTTGCGAAAAATCTAGTTGTACGTCAATAAAATAATTAATGATTTTAAAATCCTTAAATTCAATCAAAACATTGTTGACGCAAGAATTTTGCCACCATAGGCGTCCAAGTAATATTTTTAGGTTTACAAAAAAATTAATATAACTAGTGATTCGCACGAGATTCTCGTTTTCGAGAGTCTCGCATGGTATCGTCTCGTTTTCGAGACGATACTCGGACCAGACGATACGAGACTTTTGTTGGTCTCGTCTCGAGTCTCGTGCATGAGGTATCGCGTCTCGCAGGTGAATATTTCTGAATGAACATCAATTTATTTTGATAAAAATTTATAAAAATAACACCAAGAAATGCTTTTAAAAGCCTCTGCCGGCGTTATCGGTTGACGGTAATCACTTTGTCTTTCTGAAGCGCGCCGCCGAAGCCGTCTTTGAACCCTATTCCGACAGTCATAAATTTTGCGATATGTACGTGTCCTATCCTATTGTGATCGAATAAATAAAGATCATTATTGAAAATAAAAGTTTAAATTTCTTCCCAGTTTAGTTATTCGTTGTGGATAGTGGTAGTTGTTCGAGACGAGACTTATCATTGCATCGGCGAGCCGAGACAAGAAAATCTCGTCTCGTTGGTCTCGTGCGAATCACTAAATATAATAATTAAGAATAGTATTCCACGTACGCCCATGAACCAACCCCAATAAAAGATATAACGTGACAGTTTCATTTTACCAGCTTTTTAAAAAATAAAGTTTAGACATGCAGGGAAGTGCATAAAATTTAAATATTTTAGGAAAATGTTAATTCTTTGAGAAATATCTAAAACGGAAAACTGTGTATTTCGGTGAAAAAATAACAACATACGAAAAATAATTAAAAAAGGACAAACGGACATTTGATACTTTTTATTTCGTTCCATCCAAGTGCAATAAAGTCTGTAATTTATAACATGAAGTCGAGACGCGGCGGGTCAAAACAGGATCGGATTCAGAAAATTTATATGAATTATACTAGTTAATTCTATAAAAAAGGTT
Source organism: Lochmaea capreae (assembly GCA_949126875.1). Lineage (NCBI taxonomy): Eukaryota > Metazoa > Arthropoda > Insecta > Coleoptera > Chrysomelidae > Lochmaea > Lochmaea capreae. The sequence continues at coordinate 7,491,570 of OX421406.1, read as the reverse complement.
TTTCCTATATCTCGAGTCTGCAAAGACACTATCAATAGGGTACAAGCATAAATTTTGCTGTTGGTGGGAATTGACGCTTTATCAGGTCTCCTAACACCTTGCATGCCTATTTCTTTTAAAAAAATACAAACTTACTTTTAAAACGACTTTAAAAATCATAAAATTTAGTCCGCCAAAACGCGCTTTACGTCATAAAGATGGCAGCCCCATGGAGTGACGTCATTTGTTTACGTTTTTATTCGTGTATCACGCTGTGAGTTCTTGTGACCTAATTTGTTTTTGAAAGTTTTAAAAATGGATGAGGCCGAAAAAAAAACTTTGTATTACAAGTATTGCATTGTTCCAGAGTGTAAATCAACTACTATTAAAACTCCAGACAAAATATTTGTTACTTTACCTGGTGGCGCAAGCAAAAATGCACTTAAGAGAAGGGCATTGTGGTTGCAAACTATTCGTCACTGAACACTGAACTAGTAAATAAAATATTTTCTTCTAAAAAGTTTTAAAATATCCTCGGAAATATCGAATATTCATTTCCACTTTACGTTGACTTTTAGAAATAAAAAAAAACACACTCAAACACGTAATGGTCTCAAACAAACATAAATATGATGTTTTTACTTCGATGAAGCAATTAATAGTTAATTAAAATACAATATAAACACAAAACTACACAGAACCTAATGCAATACAGGCCATATTGACAAAAGTAATCACATGGTATGACATCACACGTATAATCCGTAGCGTTCGGAAATCCTCGGGTGGTGGTCGGAAACTGCAATAAAATTTGGAAGTAATTTCCAATGGAAACTGGTTTATTTCCTATTATTAGTTATTTTTGATATCAACTTTACTATTATATAAATTAATATCTAAGCAAAATATGAAATATGCGTGTACCTAATTTATACCTGAACTGCTATAGCTGGGATTTCCCCTTAATTAATATTTATTGATTATTATTGTAAATAGTTTAACACTGAGGGTCAGATAGAAGATGTTATTTATACAAATTATTAATAATATGGTAATTTCCTAATGTAAATGAGATTATTAACCGTGAAACTATTCCTATTTTACAATATTTTGGAGAAGATGAAACAAAACTTCTTAGAATTGAAAACTGGTTTACCCAACTACCTCAGCTACTTAATCCTTAGAATTGATAAAAAAGATGTCCCATATTTATTGGGCAAAGCACAATGTAACAATTGTTAATAGACTGGGTCTAAAACAAACCAGAGAACTGGTGCTAGGAAATGATTCTTCTTCAGCCTTGATCGATATAAGTCTGCATTTCAAGCAGAAACGATTCCCGCTATAGCATGTATTCATGAAAACATCAGGAGAATATAATCTGAAGCTATCAGCAATCCAACCACTAATTCTAGACTAGTGAAAAAAACAGAAGAATCCCTTAAAGAGCTGGCAAGAGAAAACGTAGTGTCGGGACAAGAGGGGATTGCTGAAGAAGATCTAAAGGAGAGAATAGAAGGAAATGAAATAGCAGATGGACTAGCAAAGAGGGAGAAAGCAAGACCCTTTTGGGGGCCGGAATCCTTTTGCGATATCAGCCCCAATGTAATATTGGAAGATACAGGCAAAGCCGAAGAAAAGAGAAGATCTGTCCATTGGAAAGATCTAGTAGGGCTTAGACAATATAAGATTTTGATGGTGACTACAATCCGTTGAGATCAAATGAATGCATAAGTAAAACTGCCCTGTTAAAGGTCCCTAACGGGACATTTCCGCCTGAACGGGCACCTGAAAAAGCTCAAAATAGTGGAGGAAGAAGAATGTATATTCTGTGGCATGGAACAAGAAACCTCCATCCACATACTTGCGAATTGCACAGCACCTAGGAGATTATGAGATAGAAGAGGGACATCTCGAGGGACATTTACCTTAGTTGAAGTCTGCATATATACTAAAATTCCTCAGGAAAATAGGACTAAAGGAGCTACTAGTCTCTGAGACTTTCCTCAAGAACTAAGTAGAAGTAAGGGGGCACAATAGATCTTTTAGGTCCCAGTGAATGTCACTCCATCATACATACATACAAAGGAGACTTCACGTTCATACAAAAAGTTTACTGAACTACTGAACAAGGTACACGAAAAGAAAAAAAGTCAGTGAACGTATGTGAACTATATGATGAAATACCTACTCACATACTCTGTTTCTGTGAGAACTTACAAAGTCTCGGACAGAAGCACCTTTGAGAAGATAAAATACAACTATTAGAGCTACTCAAAATCTTCCAGTTAAACTAGTTAGAAGACACGAAGATGGAGCTTCTGGAATTGAAGTGGAGAAAATTGGAAATGGCATGGGCTGGTAAATGCATCCCACACAAATGAATGAATAGCCACCAAAACGGTTAAAGTCTCTAAGAAGTATTTATAACAGATTTGAAGTTTAAAAAACAAAATCCATGGATGTTAAGCTCGATAAAGAACCCTACCACTGGTTGGAACACCAGTGGGTTCGGCAAAATTTCCGGTTAGGGGTAGAGTGCTCCCGGCGTCGGTGAGTAGCCTCAGTTGCAGAAATAGATCGACGTTAAAAAACCAAATTAAAAAAAAATATCCATTTTCCTTTTTATTCTCTTAATAAAGCAAATTAACTTTTTAAATTCATTTTCCCTATGCGCGAAATTCCGATTTACTTTAGTGGGTAGTTCCAAACCTGTGCAGCCTTCACTGAAATTGGTATTTTATGTTGCGCTATGTTCGGGAATGTTTATCCCTCTAACGTAAAAGGGAGATATCTGGGAGGAGTTTTATGGAGTTGAAGTCGGTTAGAAAGTTTAGTTTATATCAAATATTTCCATATAAACTCGGAGATATGTATGAACAACAATTTTAGTTGAAAATAAATTCTAGATTAACTACACAAAACAATTTAATACGTATTTTATTAAAAAAAAAATAGCAGGTAAAGATGTGAAGCAGAAGATTTTAATTAAATTGAATTTGACTTGGAATTTATACAACGTATATCTAAAAGTTCCGATTTATACCCGTCTGATTTCACGTTTTTTCTTTGTTTGTTAAAAACATCGAATATAATGTGGTACAGTTTGTAGTTGATAAAAAGAATGTTTCATGAGTGATGGGCCAAATGGTAAGCACACGTCATAAGACAAAAATAATAATTATTTACTTGTACAGTTAAATTTCATGAAAAAACTGTCAAAATTTATCGAAGACGATAAAATTTTTGAAAAAAGGTCAAATTTTCAGGAAAGAAAATTTAAAATTATCCGAAAAACCTCAAATTTATTTTAAAAACTGTCAAATTTCTTCTAAATATAAATAAATATTTCCTGCAAAACTGTCGGGCTCCTTCAAAATACTCAAATTCCTCCGAAAAGCTGTTCATTTTTATCGAAAAACTGTGAAATTTCCTCGAAAAACTAAAATTTATTTTAAAAACTGTCAAACTTCTTCGAAAACCTCAAATGAATTTTAAAAACTGTCATAATTCTTCGAAAGACAGTCAAAATTCTCTGAAAAACTGCCAGATTCCTTCATATAACTCAAATTCTTCAAAAAAAACTATCAATTTTTATCGAAAAACTGTGAAATTTCCTGGAAAAACTAAAATTTATTTCAAAAACTGTCAAACTTCTTCGAAAACCTCAAATTAATTTCAAAAACAGTCAAATTTCTTCTAAATACAGACAAGATTCCCTGAAAAACTGTCGGACTCCTCCAAAATACTGAAATAAAAAACTGTTAATTTTTCAATTTTTATCGAAAAACTGAAATTTCTTAGGAAAACTAAAATTTATTTTAAAAACTGTCAAACTTCTTCGAAAACCTCAAATTAATTTTAAAAACTGTCAAAATTCTTCTAAAGACAGTCAAGATTCTCTGAAAAACTGCCAGATTCCTTTATATAACTCAAATTCTTCAAAAAATTCTGTTAATTTTTATCGAAAATTTGAAATTTCTTCGAAAAACACAAATTTAATTTAAAAACTAACAAACTTCTTCAAAAACTCGAATGAATTTTAAAAACAGTCAAATTTCTTCTAAATACAGACAAGAAAAACTGTCGGACTCCTCCAAAATACTTAAATAAAAAACTGTTAATTTTTCAATTTTTAAAGAAAAACTGTGAAATTTCCTCGAGAAACTAAAATTTATTTTAAAACTGTCATAATTCTTCGAAACACAGTCAAGATTCTCTGAAAGATTCTTCCAAATAACTCAAATTCTTCCAATTTCCTCGAAAAATTAAAATTCATTTCAAAAACTGTCAAACTTCTTCGAAAACCTCAAATTTATTTTAAAAACTGTCAAATTTCTTCGAAGTACGGACAAGATTCCCTGTATTTTTACGTCAATATCCCCAACTTCAAATAAATTTTAATCTAACACTCGATTAGTTTTTTTACAGTGTAAGTAGTTATTTTCTCATCGTTTAATATGCTTTTCAGCATGACTGCCGTTCGGATTTCGAGCTTAAAATCAATAAAATGCTTTGAATATGTTCCTAAACACTTTACATGGAATTTACTGCTGAGATTTCGCAAGAAATAAAAATAAACACCAACGGATATTAATCGATTATTATCTTGTCCAAAATTAAAAATGTATAATATAATGTATCTTTCAGAACCCGATGATATGAATAGAACATTTTTGAAACGAATTCGTATATTATATCGCTTAAATATGTTATTAGAAGACAGTTTGAAAGGCATGTACAGGTGGTAATTATAAATATTCTGAGTAGCTAGAACAGTTTCTATACAAAGTGACGATGATAGGTAGTCAGCTTTTTGACTGATTGAACGTTGGTATGAATGATTGCAAACGAATTTGGCTTTGCTCTGTAGACACCGGCTCCAACTCCATTAGGGGTTTTTGAGCCGTCTGTATACCAGATGGATTGTGCCTGTATGGATGGACCGGTCTCCCAGTCCTCTCTTTCTGGTAATTTTATGGTGTAAATTTGAGAATTTGTACTTCGGAATGACCATGCGGTCTACCGGTATTCCCAAGACAAGATCTGCTTTTTTTGCCTCGTACAGCCTCTGGTATTTAGTACTGTATAGTCGGCTTATTGGAGCCTGACCTTGGAGTAGCCTGTGTGCTGTAGCTCTAGCCTCTCCATGTGTATGTAGTGGTAGTAACCGTCGGTAGAGCTGGGATACGTAAGGGTTTCGTGGCTGAGGTTCGAATTCTAACGGTTTCACTATATCAAGTTTCAGCTTATATATCAGAAGTGGGATTTGATCATCGAAATGTCCACACGCTATAATGTGAGGTGATAGTGAGAGGAAGTGACTAGTATGCAGGTATCAGGCTCGCCAGGAGAGCGAGATAGTGGTAGGCAGGCCAAACGTTAGGCTCAGGAGCCAGTGAGATGGGCGTACGTACAAACGTCAAGTTCTCTAGGTACCTCGAGAACGAGGAGCGGAGCAGGATGGCTGAAAGTAAGACGAACTCGTGATAATGGTAACTTAATATATTCAAGACAAGCTGAGAAAGTCACGGGGTCGAATCCAGCTTATAATCATTTTCGTGGTTTTCTCTTAATTCCGATTCCTAACGATTATTTCCGACGAACCACGAAAATTCTGTACTTTCTGTTTTCCGGATCGACGTTGTTTTAAAACATATCAATCTATCGAATCCTGATAGGATTAAAATAAAATTTTATTGAAATTACAAAAAAATAAAAATACTATCAATCCTCCGTCTTTATATTTCCCTTTGAATAGGGTATTCAAACAACCGGTGTAAAGGAAAATAAAATTTATTAGTTTTTCATGAAGAGTATTTAGTACGAGAAAGGTAAACGCTAAATCCTTCCCTTTATCGACCGAACTTATGTGGAAGGGGTGCGGGAGCACGACAGGCGGTAGGTGGCAGCCACCCCCGATTCGCTCCAGAAATCGCAATTTTAATAAGTAATATGCTGCCAACAAAAATAACGGAACGCTTCCATAAAATGATGTTTTCTTTTTTGCAGTGAGTTTCTTTGAAAAAATTGTAGTTTTCTGTTAAAATAATTTGACTTTTTAAATAATTATAGACGTGGAAACTTCAATCATTATTGAACAAAGTAGGTGAATTAATACCGGACAAACAACGCCAACATTTGTATCGATTATTTTTTCTAAATAGAGTGTAGCAACAGCAGATACTTTTTTTTATCAAAAATATCATTTACCCGAAACATTTTTGAAATGGAAACTCTTTTTGGATGGGTAGCGATATTTTTTAAAGTCTATTTACCATAGGCGTGAGATAAAGATTTTAAAAGAGGATCATTTAATTGTGTTTTCACTTTTATCAACAGTCCCCATGACGCCCTATTTATTTTTTTTGCCTTTTCACTATAGTTTATTTCAACAAGTACATAGAGTATTGGAATGAAATAATCCCCAAACTAACAGGCGTTAAACGTATATCTCAGAGATTTATTCGAAATTGACAAAATATTTTACAACAGTTTAATAATAAATAACAGTTTGAAACAGTATATTAGGTCACAAGGGCAGAAAACGAGCATTAGCAGCCCAAAACTTTTAGATGCACGAGCGATTTAATATGCAGATCTCCATACATGTCCTAACCATCTTACTATTTGTTATCTGCTAATTTATCTTTGATTTCTGCATTGAAATGAATAAATATTGTCAATATACCGATACTGGTAACCTTCATATTTGAAATTGTTCCCGATATATTATAATTACCACTTTAAAATTGTCCTTTACTAAATTTATAGTGCCTCATCAACAAAAAAGTAGTTTATTCAATTGAATCGTATTAAAATACAAATTGAGAATATGTCGATTATTAAACGATAAAACGGGACAAACTGTACAACATCCCTTGATACATGTAGATAGAGAAACAACAAATATGTTCGTAGAAAGGAAAATACCATTATTCACATGGATGAAATTCCAGTAGTTTAATTGAACATGGACGCAATTTCAAACTGAATAATACACAGTTGGGCAATAGGGAACTATTCCCAACTTTATCTGTTTTCCAACATAACTGACATCGGTTGAAAAAAAAAACTAAAAAAATAGTTAGTTTGTTGCATCTTAGGGGTGTATACTTATTTCCCGAGACTGGCCGAATGGTCCTTTACAGAGAGAATTCACTAGTTGGTGGTATAACGGTGGTATTCAGTATGCTCCCAACATGGAAGGAGTGAGGGTGTTAAAGAAATAAAAAAATACAATCGTTATTACGTAGCCTGTACATCTTAAAATTCATTTTTGTCAACATGATCATTTCAGACCAAGTTGACAATTTTTAACTACAATAGGATATTATTTTAGCCATTGTAACTTGAAAATAAAACAGCATTTCTTGAGAGAACCATAATTAATAAACTAAAAATCCCTTCCATTAATAAATTAAATTGAAAAAATAAAATAAGTAGGTAGGTACCTACACCTATTCTAAACATAAAATATAAACTTCCTGAAAAAATAAAAATAAAAATCCATTCTAAAGATAAACATAATTTTAATGAATTAAGTGCTCAAATAAACCACCTTCCTGTGCCAGACAATAACCAAATCAGTGATAAAGATTTGATCTCATATCTCTAAGATTATTTGGCGTAATGCTGGCACAAACGTGCTGTATTTTCACCCTCGAAAAAAAGTCAACGATAACGAGACAAAAATATCATTTGTACAAATTAATCTGCGCTTCTGGCAACAGCGGTTAAAATATGGGGGCAATGAGCATTCGGCCAGTATCGGGAAATAAGTATACACCCCAAAGGTGAAACAAAGTACACGCCTTAATGACCGCGCATAATTATTCTTTCTCTCTCTTTCAGCTGTTTTTCTGTCGTACTTGTGTAATCCGGACGGTTCCGATGTAATTTACGCTATCTGTATTTATATTGGTGTCATCTTCTTCTAGCTTCCTTTTTAGATTGTCCAAAGTAGGAACAATCTGGCTTTCATAGAGGGAATATATTTTCTTTTTATTATATCCTGTTGGCCATTGTCCAGACGATGAGATTGAAAGTCACTACGTGTTTTTCTTCCACTTAATTTTTCACTATTAATAATATCCTTTATAGAGGATATTGGCGAATTTGTAAATAAGAAGGTTTCTTTTAAAACTTTTTTTTAATGAAACTTACAAAACAATCATACATATCTTTCACAATTTGCTTTGCATCTAATGACAAGTGTTTTCGACGCAACATTGCGAAAAAAATTAATGATAACTTATAATACTAAAACTCTTTGAAAACGCATGTTAAAACGGAATATTTGATACTGCCAAATGAATTTAATGCGGCCATCATACACCCGATACAAACCTGATGGCCCGCCCTTGCTTTGTCAGTCGACTGTTCTTAGGTTTCATTTCAGGTAAAATTTGAGACAAACTATAAATTCTGATGTTTAATAACAACCATCCTACGTGTTTATTTTTATAAAAATACCTTCCAACTATTTAATTTCACTAATATAAAAAAGAAAGAACGGCAATTGGAATAGGTATTAAATAATTTATATAACTGGTAAGATGTATCGCGTTTAACCAGCATCACTTTCACCAATTACTGAAATTAACTGTATATATATATAATATTTAAAATGAAAGTTGTCTTTTATTGTTTTTTTTTTAAATATTTTTAATAACAATGGAATAGGTATGTAGTGACCAAAAATTTTAAAAAAAGCCCAAACCAAGGAAAAACAATAGAATGTCATCAACCTCAATTAAACAAACAAGATTGTTTACGAATTCGTTTGCCTAATCCATTTGCAGCGAAGGTCACCTTGTAATAATTTACCTACGAAAATAGTTTATGGTCACAGATATTATTATATTGGTACATTATTATACGTCAACTGTGTTAGTTTCAACAGAGCGAGGAAAATAATATGAAAGGGATACCAAAAATTAATATGATTTGGTTTTTTTGCGTGTGTCAATATTTTTCAATTTATAATCAAGAAAACCACAACACATAATGGATAAAATAGAAGTGGCACAAATAAGTGCGTTGTAACCTTTGCTCGGCCATCATTTCAATCCTTATTTCCATAAGTGCGCTACTTTATCCTACAGCCAAAAGCCAAAAATATTTTCAACGCGTTCATCAGCCGCTATTGCCTTCGTGGCGACGACAGTTACAGTCCATTATCACAATAATAGAACCTCCTAAGAGGAAGGAGATTCAAAGTACCCAAATCCACGGCCCCATTGTCACACTCTTCCCTTGATCACTCCATACATAAATACTGGGTTAGGCCTCACAAAACCAGTCGAAACTCTTTCACGTTTGCCAGTAAGTACCTTTCTTTCTGACTATGATGTAATTTCATGGGTTTTCATGTATCAACTATACCATACATTTTCTGCATAGCCACATAAGTGGTTGGCCTGTGGAATATTGTTTTAAGCAATAAACTGATTACATTTAATGAGCTTATTTTGAACACCTATTCTTCGTCAACGATGTATTTAAATATGGATACAGTTCAAAATAAAATCAAGTCAACTTTCTTTGTCTTACATGTGTTTAAGATGCAGATATAAGCATCGCTTTCGATTATAGCTGCCGATATCATGTTTGGAAAGCGATTAAGATTAAAATTTCGAAGATATTGTTAAAAACACAGTAGCAGTAGCTCTCAACTTTTATGAGAGAATGATTTTAAAAATAATTTGTTGTAATTATTGAAACTTTGGTAAAAAAAATGTAACGCCACTGTCTACTAAGGTTAATGGTTGAGTTATCATTGAATCAATTAAATGTTGTAAGTGGTAGAAGCAAAAAATGTATTTTATTTTCGAATAGTAATATTCAAAGATGAGGTCATGTCTCAAATCTATCTTGAATTCTGTTTAATGTTGCTTTTATATTATACGTTGTAGCTGCTATCCTTTTTCATTTAGTTTTTAATAAATGTATTTTGCCCTGTTGTAAATAATGAAATCTATTTGAAAAATTGCTAAAAATAAATTTACTTTTGTCCAGATTCCGGTTTTAAAAATATAAACCGGCACGTTATCGATAGGGGTGGTTGTTCTTTGTAACATGATAGGGGTAGGGTTGTAAGCCCAATAAAACTCTCGCCTCGATCGTAGCAAAGGATTTAAAAAATACATGCAGAAAGAAGCCACCACATTTAATTGAAAAAGCAGAAAATAGGGAATACCTAAATTTCATTATGTTATATTTATTTTCAAGTTTACTTCTTTGGTTAAAAACCGATATAAATTATTCTTGTTGTGCTCAACAGCTCAGGAACTTGAACTGAATCTTTGTACCATTTCCCATGTTATCTACGAGTACTTCCATTCCAGAAGCTTTGTGTCTTCTATGTAGGCCACTAGTTTGACCGGAGGGATTTTCAGTAGCTGTAATGGTTGTATTATTTCCTCTTCAAAGTGCTTCCGTCTGAGTCTATGTAAGTTCTCGCAGAAGCAGAGTATGTGAGTAGGTGTTTCATCATAGAGTTCACATTTCCTGCACATAGGTTCACTAACTTTGCCCATTTTGTGCAGATGTTTTCTCAGGATGCAGTGTCCAGTCACCAGGCCGCAAATGTCTCTTACTCGGTTTCAATAGCCTGGTTGAGAGTTCCTTGTCTACCTTGTTCAGTAAACTCTTTATATGGAGGAGCCCTTGTGTCGACCTCTATTTGAGTTGGTGTTCCCTATCTAGCCAAAACGGTTCCGCTCCTTTAGAACCTTCTTCAGCTAACCGGTCAGCCATTTCAATACGTGCAATCCCCTCAAGGTCCGGCACCCATATTAGAGACACCTTGTTTTGCCAGGCTGTTGAGGGATTCTTTACACTTTTTCACCAGTTTAGACCTAGCTGTTGGATTACTGATACCTTCCAGCAGACCCTGGCTGTCAGTGAATATTTTTATTTTTTGTCCGGTATATCCTCTTCTGATGTTTTCATCATCAATAGTCTCTGCTTGAAACACAGTCGTATATTGGCCAAGGCTAAAGATCATTCTCTTTCTAGGTCCTTCTATACCAACCCCAGCGCCATGGTTTGTTTTGGAACCATCGGTGAACCAGATGATTTCTCCAGAATTACCTGGTTGCATCACCTGTTCCCTAGTTGGGATGATGATGTTCACTGGCTCAGTGATTATATTCTCCGGAGTCATGTTATCAAAATTCATAGCTTCGATGTGATACCATTTTAATTTCATTGGTGTATGCCCTTGAACTTCGAAGACACACCATTTAAAATGTTTAATAACGTAACAAACAGCCTTTGTAGAAAAAATCCTGTGTGTAATCTGAGCGCAAAGTTACTTTCCCGTTCTCGTGAGATAGCTTCTCGTTCACTGGCGCAATTTGTATGTCATTTTGTAACGCTATACTTTCAGAGAAAACGTCAGTTGGTTATTAAGGGCTAAGCAACGTTGCCAAAAGTATCCAAATGAAATTCGAACATACTGATTTGTGAATATTTTCATTTCAAGTTTCAGAATAAGACCGAATGTGACATTTTTTCCTAAAGGTTTCATTTATACCCTGGATGAACCACATATATTTTTTGTTTGGTTTTGGACTGCGCCACTGTTTAAAAAGTAAATAAGTTATTTAAGTATGTAAAATGTAACTTCGCCTCGTGATGGGAACGTTGATCTACACTTCCGGAGTAAACAATAATAACATAAAATTAAGCGGATCCAAATCTTTTTACAATAAACTTAATTTAACTGTGGATCCTTGTTTTTTAAAAGATGACGCAATTTTAATACTTTCGTAGCATATATCTACAATTAAAAGAACAATTAGAAAAGAAAGTCCTGACAGATGACATGTAAGGCATTTATTTTTGTCATTGATAGGTCAAATCACGGAGATTAGATATGGAGCTCATCAAAATGGAGATTATTATGACTGAACAAAGCGATATCGTCTACATACTGAAATATGTATGTTTTCAAATTTAAATGATCTGTTGGTAAGTTGTAACAGCACTGATAGATTGAAGAGCAAAAGGGGAGATCTGGAGGAGTCTTTGTTGAGGTATAAATGTTTGGCGTAAAACTAATCACTTGTTTTTTATCAAATCACTTCTGTTTCCTAACCTCACATACTATTTTAAAAGTATGCCAATCAGGTGACACATTTTGTTTTGGATACTTTCACTATGTTTACTCAAATTTTATTTTTCATCAACGTATCGTCCTAAAAATTGAAAACAATTTCAACATCAATATTCCAAGTAACTGTTTTCCTTGAGATAATATAATTATTATATAATAGCTGTTTAAACTGATTCCGCAGGTAGTTTAAATTAAAGTGAAATCGGTTTATTGAACGTGTTTCATCGAATATGTCTACAATGCAATTTAAATTTTGAACTTAGTAGAAAATGTATTAACTGCTAAAATGGAAAGGACTACAACCAAAAGTACGGGGTATATTTTACATTGTTAATTTTTTTTTAAATTTCGTACCCTTTGTAAATTAAATAAGGTACGCTACTGCATTTATTTCATGCATGGAATTAAAAAGCAGTACATATGATTAACGTATGTAAATTCTTGTCTCATACACCTGGCTTTCTGAGAAAACTGAGAATAGTTTTTTTTTAGTTTATAGGGAATTCCGAAACTATATTAAATTTGTCATTTAAAAAGGCAAAAATCATCTGATTTTACTTTATAGTTTGCAATCAAATCAGGGCTATAATATGATGATGTGGTCGATCAATTAGGTCAAGGCAAATGGAGGGGAAAAAGGCCGGCAAAAATCTTGTACACCTACTTCCACATTTGGAAAAACTTCCACATACTTCCACGAAACTTCCACCAAACTTCCACATACTTCCAAACGAACGACCAGATACGACAGTGGCGTGCTCGAGTTCCGTAATAGGGTTCCAGGTATACAGGGTGTTAATGAATAGGTGTTACAAACTGAATGGGCATGTAGGAAATGCGAAAATAGGAGAACATTCTCCTGTAGACTGGGTCGTTGGAGCTTTAGTTTTCGAGATACAGGATGTTAAAATATCCAAAAATTGACCGATCAGAATAACTCGAAATTGTTCACAGTTGTTGCACTAATTGAAGTACATGATTTGATACTCCAGACGAAAAATTATTCAATCGAGAGGCGGAGATCTGGGTGTGTTGTTACCTTTTTTTATTAAATAATTTCTACGTCACTGTCTTTAATGCAACTATGACAATTTTGGTAGGTACCTCAATTTGTTTAAAGGAGAAAAGTCATACTACGTTTTTGTTGTAGGGGCACAAAATTTATAATTTCTAAAAATACTCAATAGCATTGATTTTTATGATATTTTACCTGTTGTAACTTTAACACCCTGTATCTGGAAAAGTAAAGCTCCTACGACCCATGTCGACAGGAAATTTTACGCCAATTTTTGCATTTCCTACACGCTCTTTCAGTTTGTAACACCTATTCATTAGCACCCTGTATAATGGCCTATTCAATAATTCTAAATTCGTTATTTTCACCGCACTTCATCTGATTTCTGTATTAAACTTCTACATATTTCCATATACCTCCACATACTTCCAGCTGCGGTGTACACCTGCTTCCACTTACGGTTTACCCCTGGTGGCAAATAAAAATAACATTTTATCTTCAAACTTTCTTAACAAATTTTCTAAAATATTAAGTTGAACAAGTCGAACCATTAAGAACATTTTTGACTTCCCTGTAACTTAGGCTAGCCTAAATTTTTAGCAACCAAGAAGGCAGGGTCGATTCTAGGTTGGATGTACACAGCCATAGTGAGACCAATAATCACTTAAAGAGCCATTGTGTGGAGTAGTAGAACAAGCTTATTGACGACAAGAGAACACCTTTCCAGAATTTAAATACTAGCCTGTATGTATTACAGAAACAAAACGTTCCCAATGGAAGCCATGCTAGTGGTCAATATACAAGAATTTCTGACAAAGTTGTTTTGGATACGTGCTCCCATAAGTAACAGACTTGGTTTTAAAATAGATCCCACAACTTTTTACGGAAAACTCTGTTGCGAAACTGTTTGTGATTGGATAAATATTTATTAAAGATAAAATCGAATGGTACTTTTTATATAATACATCCTGTATACGTTCGGTAAACAACGACTGTTTATTTTTACACGTTCCATATTAGAACGTTATAGAATTAATCAATTTTATCTTGCAAGTTAAAACATTTATATGTATAGGAAATAATTGTAAAAAAATTTAAAAAAATTATCAGCATTGATAAAAAATGAGTTATGCACTTTATCACGTAGACGAATACAAATTATTATAAACAATTCGCTGGGCAATATTTGGCGGAATGAATAAATAACATTTCCTGGAAATTAATATTGTATTCTCCCAAATTTTTTCAAGAACACGAATTTTTAGAAAACCTGATATTAATTAAATCCTGGGGGTATTTGGTAAGAAAATTCCTAGCCTAATTTTGTAGCGAAATAAAATTCACCTAGAGCTGATAGCCTCGGAGGTGAAGTTCGTCAAAAAGCCATTGCAGAAGCTGATACACGTGTTCGTTAGGTTACTGGCCATAGAATACTGTCTATCAAGCTCAATTTAGGCTTATGCTGACGACATGAAACTTTTCGCAAATCCCAACATCAGTTATTTAAGTTTGCAGAATGATCTTGATAAACTACAAGAATGGTGTTCCAATTGGTTGATGCCTCTGAACATTGATAATTGTGCCGTGTTACACGTCGGAAACAATAACCCGCAAAATTCGTATTCCATCAGTGGACAGACATTAAGCACGGTATCTTCACAAACCGACCTTGGTTTATTAGTAAACTCGAAACTTAGGGTAACCGCACGCAGTCGATTTCTAATTGTACAACAATTTAGTCGGCTTGCTAATGTTATTAGCTCTAATGTAAGTACGCACACAGTACAACGGGGAACAACTCAATTTTTAAATCAAAAGCAGTTGGTGCACCCTTTTTACTACACTCAACTAAACAGTTTAGTCGTTTTTTAATCGACTGTGTGCGGTTACCCTTACTTGGAGTGATCATATTTCTCATATTTGTAAACGAGCGAACTCTAAACTGTTTCTAATACAAAAAACATTCTATAAAGCTTCTTTCGAAACATATTGTAAAATTTAAAAAGTGCTATGTCCGATCCATATTTCAATACGCCGGGACTTCGTGGTATCCAGATTTAGCTCGAGATCGTGAAATGCTGGAAAAAGTGCAAAGACGCGTAACCAGATCTTCTTTTGGCCGTGTTAGACCTACGTACGAAGAGAGATTAACCACGGCAAATCTTAAGAAGATCTTAAGAATCTTTCCTTTCGAATTTTGAAATTCAACTTCGGTGACCTTCAAGCAGTTTCCCCCCTTCGTTTAGACGACCGTCTCCGTGGAGAGCCTTTTAGAACTCGTTATAGGCAAAACTTTATGAGTACCAGAATTTTCGATGTTTGGAATGGTCTTCCTCAGCAAATAATTAATTAAGAAAATGTTAATAGTTTCAAAAATCAAATAGAGTCCTACATTTTCGATCTGTAGTTTTTCAGGCTTAGTGTCAATTATTGTTTTATTTATATTCTGTAAATGATTATGTCGACTTTTTCTTTTGATCGGCATATATGCAAATTTCGAATGAAAGTAAAACCAAATAGGTAAATCACAATCAATTTTTTAAATATCAGTGATTTTTTATTCTTTTATTAAAAATGTCTGCCCTGCCCTGTATAATACGTGAACAAAAAAATTACTCGGTTTATTCTATATTTTGAAAGGCTTCCAAGTCGTGCAAAGGAATATAAAAAAATCATTTAAAACTAACCTTGATTTAAATAAAAAAAAGTAATTAAATCCTATCTACATAAAAACAAAAATTTCCCAATAAAAACTTGGAATTAAACTCGTTGTCCTTTTCCCTAGCGAAAATACAACCCCTCTAAAATATATATTATACTATATATATATTTCTATCTATCTTTACGGCGATGTCCCTGACCCCTTTCCACCGACTACCACTTCCTCTCCCTTATCCAATATTCCTTCTCCCACGTCTTTCGCAGCTGCTACTGAAGTTGCATACAATATAAAAAAAGAACGATTTTTTTTTATTCCTATACCACATACATAAATATCATTAAAACGGCGCGATGTATAAAGTACATGCAATTGTTTTCTTCTGTCCCAATATTAGATTATTTTAAAATGATACAACATATTTGTACAGACGTCAATATGTATAACTAGAATCACAACTATATAAAGGGTGTCCCAGGATTTCGTAGCAAAGACTTGGAAGATGATAGAGATAATAATAGTATTTTATATACTTTTTTTCCTCGCGCCCTTCGTTAACGAGCTATAGGGCTCTAAAGTTGGGAATTAAAAATGTTTTTTTTATATAATTAATTATTTTTAGTCTATTTATCATCTCCCGAGTTTTTGGTACGCGGCATTTACGTTATTCTTATATATAGGGTGTGGCACAAAACAGTTCAATTCATAGGAAAAGTAATTCAGTCTTGTGATTGATCAATGTGAACTTTTTCATTCTGACGACTTGTTGCCATAACATGATTTTTGCCGTATTCGAAATTATTATACTTTATTCAAAAACTAGCAAAATCAGATCATATAAATTAAGAGATAAGGGAAGATAAAAAGATAAAACAAACATCCTGGCGGGCGGAGGAGATTAAAAACGAAATAAAAACAAAGAAAAATAAATGCATTGAAAAAATATCTAGGGAATAGGACAAGAGAAAGTGAAAGTAACAAAAAAAAAGAATTATAGTCTATTTCGGTAAGGTATAGGGTAATAAAATGGGGAATTCCGTCCATTTCGGCTCAATTTCGGTGTCGGCCATAGGCGTAGGTCTTGTCTTGTTTGTAATATTAAAATTTCAAGTAATTGCGTAAGAGAATTAGGAAAAGTACGTTTTCTGGCCTTATCGAAATATTTTGTAGGGATTACTTAGGTAGTAGATTATACAGTTATGTTTTGCTTATATGGGCGCAAGTGAAAGGATTTGTGGCAAGACACAACACGATATTCAAAATGAAAGACGTTAAGATACTGTTTCATCAAGCCATTAAGGAGGTGACACCAGATAACTGGCGAAAAGCAGTCCAGCATGTCATTAAAGAAGAGGAGAAAATGTGGGATCTTGACTACTTGATCGATCGGACCGTCGACCCGTTAATTATAACGTCAAGAGGAGATGACAATTCCTCAGATGACGAAGAATATCATGATTTTTTATAATAATAATTTCTGTATAATGTATTTTTTGTATAATGTTCAATAAAAAATAAGTGTACCTAATACTATGTACTTAATGCCCAATTTTTATTCTGTTAAAATAAAATTCTTTCCTTTTTGCGAGTATCCTACCTTTGGCACACTATTTTCAGTGTTTGTGAATGGATAACAATAGGCTAAACCCATATATTCACCCCAACCCGGGTGGTACTACTTGCACTTGATAAAAAGAAAGAATTTTACAATGAAATAAATGCCAAACTATGAAAGTGGCTTAAATATTCGTTGGGTCACTCTGTGCTCCCTTTGCATACCTAATGAGGTTTTATTACCCTATACCTTTCTGAAATAAACTAAAACAACATTTTTTATAATGACCAGTGGGAAATATTCGGACAAAAATGGAAAGAGATATCAAAGGAAATAAAAAATTATTCTACTGAACACTTAGCACCTTGTTTGTATGTATGTATGATGGGGTGACATTCACCGAGACCTAAAAGATCTATTGTTCCCCCTTACTTCTACTTAGTTCCTAAGGAACGTCTTAGAGACTAATAGCTCCTTTATTCCTACACTTAGCACTTACTTAGCTCCTTACATAGATACGGTGACTTTAGTAAGTAGTGGCCAACTTGAGACACGAGTGCCTGACCGTCTCGAATGGCCCGCAAAGTATAAGAATTGACAATATGACTATACCAAATAACCAAAAAATTGTTCCTCCAGATAGATAGATAGACAATACCAATGAAGCGTTAAATTGGAGACAATTTCGTTGAGGCGGATTTGCCATCCATCGCAGTGTTCGAAGATTGTTCTTTCTTGGGAGTTTTGAAAGATGATAGAAATCTCTTTTAGATGAAAATCGTACAGCTTTTGCAATTTTTACAAAAAAAAATGTATCGTTTTCGATGGGGCATCCTGTAAATATGTTAAAATAACTCGTGAACTAAATACATTTTTATATACGCACCTACGTACCTTCTTATTAAAATGCATTTCCAAATTTCCCATCAAACTTAAAATAACGAACATATAAAACAAACAAGATCTAAAATTAGAAAGTATGTTCCAGCGTAAACGGACGTACTTCACGAAAATAGACACAATCAGTTGGTATCATAAAAATGGTCTTAGGAATCTGCCAAATTCGTTCGTCGGTGTTTACCACATGCGGCCAATAACATAGGAAAAATTTTACAATTTTTTTTTTATAAAAAGTTTACGAAAAAATCCATTTAGTATCGTTAAATTTTGGACTAAGTACATCGATTATTGTTATTTTTAATGCAAAAAAACGCAGAATTTTCATTTGAAAATGATTAGTGGAAAAAATTTTATAGATATTTGTTAAAATCGTAAAACAGTGCCGTAGAGAAAGCGTCAATAATTTATTTATTTATTAAATTTCATCCCTACTCTCAGACGTTTGGGGGCCTGGAAAAAACTCTTAATCGAAGCCCTTACCTCCTAACAGTACGATGTAAGCAAAATAACCCTTCCCACTTCTCTAATATTGGAAATGATTAACGTGACCACATGTCCCGTTTTGAGCGGACAGTCCCGCTTTTAGAATGTCTGTCCCACTGTCCCCAGCTATAGCAATAATATACCGCTTTTACAAACAAGCAAACGATAATTGGTCACACGTGCCTCTACCTAAACAGGTTTTTCTCTAATGAATAAGATATGGACAAGTGACAAAACACAGTTAAGAGTCACTTTTCACTAAATTACGCAGGCGTCCCGCTCTGACAATAACAATAAATGGTCACTTTAGGAATGACCGTAGGTATTATTTTTATGCCGACTTAATGTAGCCATTTCTACATTCTATAATCCAGCATGCCCTAGTAATAATCCTGGTTTCGCCTCTGAAGGTTTTTTACGTTTCCTACCGATATAGTGTCGTACCTAGTTGATTAAGATCATTAGTGGATTAATTAAGATTGCATTTTAACAGCAATTATGTAAATAAATCCTGTTAATAATACTCAATGTAAATAAAATGTTGGCACGTGAAAATCGACATAAATAAAAATCAACCTTTATTTTCATTTTCAGTTAATTGTTTTCCAAGACCCATTCCAGTCACTGTATCTCAAAAATCAGTCATAGGTCCCTCGATATCTATTGTTCAGAAGCCGGTATATTAAAATTTTGTCTAATTCCGTCAGTTTTGGAAATGACATTAAAAGTGTACGGATTGCGAGCCACGTTGTTTATGTAAAATCGTTTTCTAAATTACAAAACATTTACAATTAACATTCTGACAAAACCTTTTTCAACACTGTGCTCTCAAAAATGTTCAAATAGGCTATAAAATTTAATTATAATTATATTATCAATATTCCTTCCACTCAGTATAACATATCAATTAGTAATATTTTCCTCGTTTTACATCACTTTGTTTATTTTTGATTACAGTTATCTTTGTCAAATATAATATGAAAATATTGCTATATATATATATTATATTACATTCTTTCAATGATATCAAAATAATAAATTTTATCGATTTGTTTATTTCAAATATCAAAGTACCAATTTTTGCATAAAAACTAATTAATATTGATGCGTGGGGAATTTGTACAAAAATAGCCAAGCACTGTTTGTTGGCTGTCGAAAAAACAAAATGAGACGCTTTCAGGTTCCCCCACACTAGCGCGGAAAATCAAAACCCCCACACTGCCGCATAAACCAAAACGCTAGTTGTTATCCTTTTTCGTTATTTATTGGGAAATTAAACCACAAGGAACATACAGTTATGTAGAAAGAAAATATATATACTAGATAGTCTTCATGACGCAGGTCATATACTATAGGATATCGTTTCACGATTTCAATTAATTTTTCTGTTATTAAAATTTCTTTTGAGTGAGATCCTAGCGGTAAAAGAAAAAACCTTGCATGTAGCGTCACACGAGAACCACGCTGCTACGCCAGGTCCGTTGCAAATTCCGCGCCACTTGGTGTAGACCAGTATAGACACGTTCCTATTACGCCATGTCTATCGGTTCGCCTCGATGCGAGTTCCGCGCCGGTGTGGGGGACCCTTAATACGTCTCGGAATGTTAATTATTGTTAGTACAACGAATTCGACAATAAAAATAGACGAATATGTCGAAAATAGACAGAAAAATGAATGGTTTTCAAAATTATTAGTACGAGGGGCATTATAAAGAGAAAAACTTTGAAATAAACTCAAAAGCTGTTTAATGGTACGTAAACCATAGAGATACTGTCAGATAGTACTAAAATCTTTAGCATCTACCCAGATCAGATCGAGACATGTGCCAAAACAGAAACACTCCTAATCAAAAAACCCTTGGAGACGCTGCCTAGCGAAATATTAAGGAAGCATATGCATACAATTGGAATATACCTATAGGGAGGAACCTCTCTGTCGGTTGAGCCTCTCATATTATCTTAGAATGTGAAGCATTGTCTCATTGGAGATATATAGACTCCTAGGAATAGAGCATCCAAGGAAGGATTTCTCCAAGAAGGACCTAGAGAAAAGACTGTTGAGCCTGATAAGGGGTACTGGTCTCTTCACATAAACGGCACAACCAAGACCACAAAAAGCATAAAGGCTGATGTACCGATGACTAAGCCTCTACAAATTGTTGCAACACTCAATAGGTCGAGTGTAAGTGGGAATGTGCGTCTGAATTCCAATAAATAATGTAGTTTATCCAGAAAATATTGACGACAAAAACGAATTATTAATTATTGTATCATTATTTCTATAGAAACATGTGGATTTCGAATTTTTTAAAAAATTTCATCAATTTTCCCCTTGGATTCCCCATAATGTAGTTTTTGTATGCTTTAAATCATTTTTGTGTATGTATTGTGTATTCTCAAATTTTTACCGAAATCGTCCATTTAGGTATCCCTCGAAAAAAAAAATAGATATCAATTTTATACGAATTATTAAAATAATTAGAGCATGTAAAACGAATTCCAATAAAAATTAAATACTTTCAATAAAAAATAATGGTTATTTACAATTTTTTTTTATTAAATACTTTCATCTGTCGTCAGTCACTTGTTTTCGTTTAAACCAAGGCGATCCAAAACTCGTTTGTGGTTGTATTCAAATAGTGCAACATGGTTTCATCCGAGTCCGACGCGTTATCATAAATTACAGCCGACCAATTAACTACTCCACAACGCGAAGACGATAACTATCAATTATTTAACTGTCCGATTGTTCCAAACTAGTTCCGGTAAGAAGTAAAAACGAAGCGAATTCTACACTTGAGCCGGTTTTGTCGAAGATTATCCTCCTCTCCAGTTGTTTAACTCTCTCTCTCTGTGTATTTATATCTCCCTCTCTTCGTAATAAGAATTGCTTCTCGAGTTATTTCTATGTGCCAAACAGTGGTATTGTTAATTTCAAAGCGATTTTAATGAATTATGAAACAGCTGAATATACAGTTTCTCGAAATAAAAAATAAAAATTTTTAAAACGAAAACTTACCTCTCCATGATCCAAACGACCTTCCGGCGTATTTTCCGGTAAGAAATATAATCTTAAACTTGCCAACACTTGTTCACTATGTTTATCAATCCACAATAATTGTAGTTCGCCGATACACAATAAGTCACTGTCTCTCCACATTTTTACGAAGAAAAATTCACTCAAAGTCACTATTCGACAAATTCCGTCTTTATTATATTTGAACGCTTTGTAGAACGTATAAGGTCCATGTTGGCCACACGGTCCACCGACGAACTGTAACAAAAAAGGAAAATTTAAGTACCAGCAATATACACACTGAGAAAAAGGCACAAATCAACATGACGTTCGACCTGACATTTGACGTACCCAACCGCATACGTTACATAAAAGCTATTTTTCTTTGAACTTAACCACGCAAACCGGGTTAACAATACCATGACGTCACTGTTAACTTTTATGAAGTAACGGTTTGTAGAAACCCTGAAATAAACAAACACCTAACCTCAAATAAGATAACTACTCTGTCAAACTATCTCAGTGAGCTGGTTTGTGTGGTTGGTTAACTGTTACGTCATGGTTTGGAATACAAGTCGAGGAATCAAATTTTTTTTATTCAAGAAGAGGAAATCTTACATTATACATCGGTCTTTCCGAGATGCTGGATTCTTACCGACTAAAACCTCTCCTCTCTCGCAGCTCCCACTGGAACCGTTTACGCATTACTTCGGTGGGAGTGCATATGCCTGCATTTCAGCTCTCTTTCGTCGTTTTCTTTGTTTTCTATGACGTACCTTATGATTTTATATGCACTTCTCCATCCTTCCTGTCCTGAAATCAGGGTTACCATCATGCACTCCACTCCAACTCGTACACCCGTGTAATTTTGACGTACTTCCTTCCATTGTACACATGCAAACAAGGTGTGTTGCACATTATCTTCTTCTCCACAGTACGGGCAGGCTTCGGAGTCTGCTCTCATGCGACCAAATAGATATTTTTTGAAGCACCCATGCCCACTCAACGCCTGAGTTATTAAATAATCGACTTCCCCATCCACTCTTTTATATTCGGTATTAGCCGGTGAATCCATCTACCATATTCCCCTCTTATCCATTCCCTCTGCCATCTTGGCAATAGTTCCATCCACTCCTCTATACTTCTCATTTCTTTCTTGAATAAACAGTTGTGTGGTCAAGTTCAAAGAAAAATGGCTTAAATATTACTGTAGGTTTGTTCCAACTGGCATTTTATGAACCGTTCTGGTATCGTATCGAGTACTGTATAGTTCGCAAACTCGAATTAGGGAAGGTTCTTGAACCAACACATCAGTTTTATCACCCTTTCCAGAAGGTACAGTTTTTGAACCGTCCCAAAAACGATACTATAATCTGTTAACTTTTCGGATTCTTCTTAAAATTTTTATGTTTCAAAATATTAATTTTTTCATTGAAACATTGACCTTTTTATTAAAAATTCTAGGCACAAATACTAAACAAAATTTGCTTGTCCACAAAGAAGTGTGATCAATTTTTATTTTTATATCACGTCATTTTCATGTACGCCTTTGGAGCACAGGAACAAATGCCTTTCTTTAGAACTGTAGACCTTTACCAAATCTAGAAACTTAATTCGTTTCGTATCCTAGTAAGACGTCTGTAATATGTAAATATCTGCAGGTAAAATTTTAAATAGACAAGATTTTCAAGGTTATAACCAGTTAACTTGGATACAGTAACAATAATATTTATATAAAATGTTTGAATCAAGTGAATTACTAAAAAAAATAATTTTTATATTGACCTTTTAGGTTCAAAAGTACAAAAGCAGTAGAAGGGTAAATTTTAATGATATAATTGTAAGTTTATTTTTTTTGTAGTTATTAAGCTAGATATGATTTTAAAAAAATGTGACAAACCTATTAAAAATAGTTAAAAAAAATGTCATTTCATCATCTATATTCGCTACCTGAGGAACCTAAGATTAAAACCATTGTATTTTATAGCAAAAGATTTACAATACATTGTTTCCGGGTGAAGAAAACTAGTCTGCTATTTATAGAAATATTACATGTTCCAACAGCCCTTTACCATTCGGTTAACTTTTGAAAATTGTCAAAAGTATCCTAAATACCTAACTGTTTTTCATATTAAACTTTTTGCAAATCGTTAAATTCTTTCGTCTTTGTGGAAGCACAGTAAATGAAAAATATTTCATTCCTTTGTTTTGTCATTTTAAACGTTTCTCAAATTAAATTTTCCATTTAATTTCGGGGAAAATCGAACTTTTCATATTATTGATATCGACATAAACACAATGTTGAAATTTTAAGGAAACCATTTTTCTTAGTCCTTTGTTTTTCCGATGTTTTTCTAATATTTTCAAATAGAAACGCGCACTAATATCCAGAACCTTAGCGATGGTGTCCTGTGTACGGACCATAAACATATGGTACACATGGCAAAGTGCCTAAATGTGTCATTATAGCATTTCATTCAACTTTTGTTAAATTTGATTTTGGTGAATATGTAGAACCAGAGCCGCAGCTTAAAACTAGTCCACATTTTTTCGTGGATCATTATAAATTCCATGTATTTCCAGCTACAGTCCTGGCTTTACATAATTACCCTATTTTTTATAGAAATTCGGTAAAACCGTGACCCCGAGCCGCCACTGAAAATGAGATGTTATTTCCCCTCCTTTTCGCGCCTCTGGACGAGTCAAGTCATCCATCTATATGAAAAAATGCCAAAACATGAAATATCGTTTAAGCGAAATAAAAAATAATCAACTACCTACTTAGAACTGTTTTTTTATTTCTAAAGGCTTTGTTCTTGTTTAATCTTATTTTATTTCACAATATTTCCAGAAACTTTTGTATTTATTAAACAAACAATTAAAAATATTTATTTAAGATTTGAGATTTTTTTGGTAAACCCTTTTAGCGTACAGCACTGTGATATGGTTAACCAATCAAGTATTGCTTAGTTACCACCATTTAACTTTTCTACTTCCTATTTTAAACGAAAGCAAATATTTTATATAAAACCGAAAACTAACCTATAAATAGATAAAAGCACCTTGAAAACACAATCAATTAAAGTAAGGTTTAATTAGATAACAAAAGAATAATTTAACAACAAATATTGCTCTTTATAAATAATAATTTTACGAAGGTTTTTGTTTAATTATCCTACCACCTACTTAATAACGACAAAAAATGAGATTGTTCATTTTCTTCGTGGACCGAATAAGTTGTGTTGAATTTAAGCGATTGCCACAAACGTGTTCACTTTATATGTACAACTGGAATTTGTCACCGACAAAACAATTCGATTTAAGAAACAAAAACAATTATATAAACAAAAAAAAATTATTCAAAACACCTTGAAATTAACTAATAACGAATAAACTATTAATAATTAAAGCAGTGAGTACACGATAACGATACATAGATAAATATGCAGATAAGAATTGTGATAAATTCTTAACAAAAATGGTAATTATTCCATTTTTTTTTTAAGTAAATAATACGAAAAACAATTATTTAAAATAATTCATAGTTAAAAATGAACTTTATAATCAATCTAAATAGTATAAAAATCCATAATCAATAATCACTTTTGAACCCGATCAAGTAAACTGGTATAATTTAATAATAGCTTCGAAATTAATTAATATTTATAGAAAGTCACAATAATAAACAGCCAATATCTCCCATTACCGTTCACCGAAAAATCTGAAAGTTGTCTTAAAATATTCCTTATGTACTTAAACGTATAATATATTAATTTCGTACCTGTATATCACTATTACCCATATTTTTATAAGAATTAATCACAGAGCTATTCACAAACACCACGCTGACACGGCCATCTACTTTGTATTTACTCTAATTATATGACGTCACGATACAGAACTACAGTCGTAAACACTCGTAATGCTTCGCCGTTTGTTCGTCCAGGCTGGCGCTTTAAGTTTTGGGCGAGGAGGTGTAACCTTAGTTTTGGTTCTTCTAAATTTCATCTTTATACGATCGGGATCCAACAACAAAGTAAACAATCCGAATTATTTGTTAGCGACGACTTTCAATAACAAACTGACTAGCTGTAACGAACAGTTGAGTATTGACAAAACTAGAAAATGTGAACAAAGCTGTGCTACGTTTTCCGTGTATCGTATCATTCGTATCACAAAGAAATTGATGGGGTAACAAGGAGGTTAAAAGTGTTCGGTGCACTTTTTGAAAGTGAAACTGTGCTGGAAGTTGTATTAGTAGTGCTGCCAACTGGAGATATTCGACTATTAAGGTTGGTAAATATTTACGTTAATCTATGCATTAATTTGTTCTGTAATTATTTTGTTAAAAGTGATCGAAGAGGAAAGGGAATTTTGTATGTACAGGTATTTTAAAAATAAACAACATCTAAAGGAGAAACAAAGTCGCTACACATATTGTTTTTGTTGGGGGGTTTAATTTTTTTGAAATTAATCAGATGTAAATAAACTGACATATTTAATTAATTACCTTTTTGTGCCTTAAGAGCAATTTTTTCGCTCGAGATAAAAAATTGCTGGAAATTTATCCAAAGCGCTTTCTGCTCGAAATACACACTAGATTTTTTCTACGATCTTACAGTATTACAGATAAATTATTTTCTAACATTTTATTAGACCAGATTACCATAAATTCTGATTATTAGTAACTGGTTAGAAATATTATTTATATTAGGATTACAGAAATGAAAATAATACTCAATAATAGTAATTAATAATGATAAAATTGAATTAGTAATAATTTTGACGGTTATGTTAATATCAGATTGAATTAGGAGATAAAACCTTTAAATTTTCTTGAACTTGATACGTATTTTATTAAATATTCCTAATTTATCGTGAATTAAATAATCAATATCAATATAACATTCAAACACGTTCTAAAAGAGACTTCATAGGTCCGGAAGCGTTTTGTGGAATCACAAAGGTGAAAGGATTACATAAAGGGGAAAATTGGGAACTGACTAGATAAGGAACTCGAACTTAAATGGAGGTTGACACAAGGACAACTCCATACAAAGAGTTACTGAACAAGGTAGACAAGGAACTCTCAACCAGGCTGTTGAAACTGGGTAAGAGATAGGTATTTGAAGACAGTTACCGACTTGGTAACTGGCAACCTCTGCACAAAATGGGCAAAGTTAGTGAACCTATGTGCAGAAAATGTGAACTCGATGATGAAACACCAACTCCTTTTGTGAGTAATTACAAGGACGCACTTTGAAGAGGAAATAATACAACCATCACTACTGAAAATCCAACCAGTCCCAGTCAAACTAGTTGCCTATATAGAAATAGAAGTCACGAAGCTTCTGAAATGAAAGTAGATAACATGGGAAATGTTACAATTTGTAACATTTGTAACTTACAAAGATTCAGTTCAAGTGTTGCGCTAAACTACACGTTACTACTAGTCCGTTTTCGATCTTCCATGTTTATGATGTTGAGTTATGAAAAGTAGCCTAGTCGTCAAATTATGACAGATCGCGGGAAAATCCTTTGATTTTTATTTTATTCCTCACTGACTTCAGATAAGCTATCACACAACGTACCATGAGTTTGTCCAAAATATTTTGCAAAAGCTAATGTCAATTAAAAGAAAAAGTCGACAAGGGCGGCGAACACGTATTCTTACCTATTCTGAGCTGGTTTGGTGGAACAAAACAACGCAACAAAGAGCAAAACTCGCATGCAAGGGAATCACAAGAGCAATGCGATCGTGCCCTAGCTGTACTATAGTTTGGTAAGTTTCTCTAAAGCTACGCGGCATCAGTAAGGGGCGAGGAAACATGGCGGATATCTGTCAAAAACTTACCAATGGCGTGTGGTACCTAATTTTATAAAAGTATTAAAAATAATAATAATTATTATATAATAATTATATATAGAAACTGATTTTTGCTTGGCTTTAAAGGTAAGGTATATTTCAAAACACGGTATTTGTTAAAAACAAATAATGCTAAGAATCGTACTTGAATTCAATATGAATACGAAATAGTTCAAAATCTGACACTGACAATACCAACGCCACTGGATAATCAATGTCAGTCAATTGACAAAGTGAGAGAGAAGAACACACGTACGCGCTTGCCAATAGAAAGTCAGCTGGTCGATAAGCAACGAAGGCCTTTCTATAAATTTCACCAATTGAGTTAGTTTGGAGGGCGTGAAAATTATGGTTTTCGCACAACACTGCCAGAGCTTGAAGAAGCCCATAACAAATTTGGAAAAGTGTTCATCTTTTTATATTCATAAATTGAAAAAATAATGTTAATAGACAAAATCCAAGGAACAAACACATTCAAGATTATCATATTGTTATAATAAAAAGTCCATTTTCTAATTATTATCACTACATACTTAACACTTTATCTTTTTCATAGTTAAACGTGGCAATATCGAATGTTTTCGACTGCATTCTTCTCACGGCTTCAGATAAACTTGCCAAACTATACATATACGTATGATCGCTCTGGAAAATGCCTATAGGTCAACACATGCTGAATCTTTGAACTCCTGTGTCGTAACAGAATATCTTGAGATACTAGTGGTTGCAGCAAACTAATCCATGAAGTGTTATCAACGTGCGTGAGTTTACACGCAACGAAATCGCTAGAATTACGGGAGAAGGTTCTAATACTAGTAGGTATATCAACAACACTGGGAACAGTTTTTGTGCATCAAAAAACGCCTCAATCAATCCAAAATATTTATTGCTTCTGATAGTCAGGCTTATTTAAAAGCACCGAAGACCACTTATGAGTTTAAAAGAGTCTGGAGCTCCAAACAGTCACTTAAGCATCTGGCAAAGTAACTTTGTTGGACCAGTGCTTAAAGGGATTGTGGGAAAAGATTGCTGATGATCTTGCAAAAGAAAAAGTTTGTTGTACTTTAATTATCGGACTCGAACCTTTTTGGAAAAATACTCCATGTCAAAGACAGGCAAAAAGGTTATTACAACGCTATGCTAAATGAATCTTGTAGCTTAAGAAATCTGACCTCTGAGGAATTCTCACGTCTCTATAAGATGGGCAAAGCAGACAGACATGCAGATTTGCCGCTCTAGAACGCTAGTAGTGTCAAATTATGACAGATCGCGGAAAATGTCAACTTTCCAATTATATTTGAATGTGTAAAAACCTACTTTACATAGTTATCGTGCAAATACAATTTTTCTAATAACATATTTTTTTTCAAACTAATAAATAATTTTTAAGTGCGAGTGGGTTTTTTTAAATTTATATATGTACGCGGCACCACCTCGTCTAGCAAACGAGTTATTTATTTACAAAGTCACTGATTGTCATCCTGTCGTTATAAATAAACACAGCAGTGAAAAAAAAATCCTGTTGTATTTTTATTATATTTGGCAAAATTCCGTTTCAACTTCGATCTGTTTTATAGCTATTTTTATCGTCGATAAATTTTAAAGGACTACAAAAATGTGCACCACATAAACATGCTCTATCATTAAAATTAATTAAATCCGCTTTAACACATTTGAATTCATTTTTGTTTCACTGAAATAAGTATCGGTTCAAACTGTATCTTCATTTTGAGGCATTTTCAGTAGAAAAAAAGTAGCTTTTGACATGCCGCAGAGCTGGGTAAAGCTCGTTTGGAAAGTGCTTTAGTGTTGAACGT
Organism: Lochmaea capreae; assembly: GCA_949126875.1. NCBI lineage: Eukaryota > Metazoa > Arthropoda > Insecta > Coleoptera > Chrysomelidae > Lochmaea > Lochmaea capreae. The sequence goes on along the minus strand of OX421406.1, from coordinate 7,462,156 downwards.
GCCAAATACTTTTACTGTCAAGCACCAAGCATCAAATACTCATAAATTATTTGAAGCCATTAAAACGTTAAAAATATTTGATAAAGCTCCAAGCTTAAAGCACTTTGAAAGTGCTTAAAGCCCTTTAAGAGTGCTTGAAGCCTTTTAAATGAGTTTTAAAAGTCGTTTCAAAAAAATAGAAGAACTAATTTTAAGAAAACTAGTGAGCTATTTTATATTAAAAGAATAGGATTACAAAACAAAACAAAGTAACATAACAAAACCAAAATTCTTTTTTTTTTCTTGAAAGCCACAAGCATTTGTACAAAGTGCTTTAATTACAAAGCACCAAATACTCTTTTCCAGAAGTAATTGAAGCACATCGCTTAAAGCTGCGAATGTGCTTGAAGCACTCCATTAAAGCACTTTCCAAAAGTGCTTTACCCAGCTCTGGACATGCGTCCAATTGGGGAAAACGCGTACGTGTTATGAACAACATTTTTTGGAAACTTTATCGTGTATAAACCGTATAGACCTAATTGATGGTTTTATATGATGCCATTTTGCGGTGGATCGATTGTAGTGCTATCTAGCGGCACGTGCTGAAAATAGGTATAAGGTAGAAACCTGGGAAATCAGAAACTGTAATTAGTGTACAGCTATCTACTTTTAACTCACTTAATAATGTCAATGTTGCCATGTTTCAATTATGAACTAACTAGTCACACCTTAAATATGTTTGTGGTATTAGGAAAACTAAAAAAAGTTGTGTGAGGCTAGTTTTTTGTATGTGCTATAATCTCTTTTATATTTAAAAAAAATGATCAATAATTGAGCTGCATATTATGTTTTCGTTTACATTTTAAAATTATTAAGTTTATACATAATATATACAAGAAAAAAAGGTTTCTTACAATTATGTACTTTATTTATTTCAGGTTAAAAACATATACATATATTTATGCTATATTCCACATTATTCCGCAAATTTGGTTTACTAAGCCAAACTAAATCTATTGATCCGCTTTTCGGAAAAACGTGAAAAGACATCATCTTCGAATTATTATGACAATCATCAACACAACATATCCAGCCACCACTTTTTGTGCATGGCCCTTTTGGAAAACTGAAACAAAGTTATTTTATTTTACCATGGTATTGCTGGTATTGTGACACTACTTATCTTTCTCCATAATAGAAGTGTGGCGGTTGGCGACCAATAAATAGATAATGTTTTCAACTTAAAACAAACAAAATACACAACTTTTCCACTTTTATTAATATCACAAATATATATTTATGGTGGGTCTCGGGTTTCCACAGGAACACTGAAATATCTAGTTCGTTTATAATTGAAACATGGCAACATTGACATTTTCAAGTGATTAAAATGTAGATGGCGCCACATGAATTACCCTTAGTAGTTACCTATTTTTCTACCTCAGGCCTGCTTTCGACAAGTGCCGCTAGATAGCACTACAATACGATCCACCACAGTATGGCGTCAGCTGAAACCATCAATTCAAATATAAAAAGAAGACACATAATATAATTTTCACTTTCCACCAATCGGATACAATTTAAATATTTACCTGGGAACGGAATTATACTTTTCTCATTCTTGTTCGTTTATTATCTAATTGTTGCTAATTTTTTTTTCTGTTGTTTCAGTTACAGTCGAAGATTTGTTCACGCTGCTTCAACTAGTAATTTTTTAGTGCAGAATTCTTCTTCTATATTGTATGTTACTGAAATTTGTCGTTAACTATTTTAATTTACAATAAAATTCAAATATCTATAGTATTTTTTATACCCTCAAGTTGGATCTTCGAAGGAATATTAACCAGAAAAGTGTATTTGGAAATTTATCAATTCTTTTGGGCTCTTTTTTCACTCAACGGTTATGTATACTCTATTCCACTATACCTACTAGAATCGCGATATCGAGAAGGAATATTGAAACAAAATTTGATGGTATACAGGGTGTTTCTAAATACATGCGATAAAATTCAGGAGGTGATTGCTCATATGAAATTAAGATGGGTCTTTCCTATAACAAAATTTCCTCAGTCCGCCCCTTTCCGAAATATCACCTTCAAAAGGTGGTGGCTAAAATGAGTATTTATTTTTTTTCTAAAATTTCAGAAAAGCTAGAAACTTGAAATTCTGTAATTTTCGTGCACTCGCAAAGGACTAACCACGGTTTTTTTTTTCGATATTCCTCTCACATCATACGGGGGTGAAATTAGGAACCCTTACTTAATTTCATATCAAAACTTTTTCTCGAGATGAAGTTTTATGAAAAAAAATTTAACCCAAAATAATTGTTTTATTTAAAAATTATTTTGACTCTTAAATGTTTTTCCCAAAACCAATAGCTGCAGAGTGGAATTGAGTGGAAAACATTAAAGATGTAAAATGTAATACGATTCATAATAACTGCTGGAAATGACCACCTCTAGCCAAAATACATGAACGTAGGGTTTTTGGAAAAAAAAGGGTGGGCTGAGGAAATTTTGTTATAGGAAAAACCCATCTTAATTTGTTGATGGTTGGTATGGATAGAACAAAACTTACTACTAATTCACAAAATCATCAGAGAAATTTGTTCTAAATAAATAAGCCCAGATTTTGTCGTTCAGTAAGGATTTTCATAAACATATTTCAGACATGAGAACTCCGTATAAAGACTGTCAATGTCAATCGCATCTTCAATTTTTAACAAATTAGGATAATCAGATAGTAACTGCCTTGTTAATTTGAAACTCGTCCTCAGTCCTCCCTCACCGACGGTGAGTCACCGCTTCCCGGACGTACCCACCCGCTACACTGTCAATAACCCACTTTAAGTCGAGTGCCGACTCAGTACCGCACACCAATTTCAGAATTTCTGGGTATTCCGGGATTATAACGCACGATTACTGGACACCGGACAACACACAAAATTCCTGGACAATCCCGGACATCTGGCAACCCTATATGCAGCACATACAGATTGCGAAAGGGCTTTTCGAACCGTACGATTTACACAAGCACGACAAGGAAAATATGAGAAAAACAGCTTGAAAGAGAGAGAAAGAACAACTGTGCGTTGCCAGCTAGGGCGTGTATTTAGTTCCAGAGGCCGGCCGAATGTCCACTGCCTCTCCATTTCAACCGCTGTTGTCAGTAGCGCAGACTAATTTGTACAAATGATATTTTTGTCTCGTCATCGTTGACTCCTTTTCGAGCTCATGCACTATTAGGCAAAACCAAACACCTCCATCCGGCTATAGTGTCATTTTCAAATACAATGGCATGCGCTTCCAACGTGAAAAGACCTAGGAATAGCAATTTAAATGTGAATTCTCTCTGTAAAGGACACTGTTGCCGGATGGAGGTGTTTGGTTTTGCCTAATAGTGCATGAGCTCGAAAATGAGTCAACGATGACGAGACAAAAATATCATTTTTAGAAATTAGTCTGCGCTTCTGGAAACAGCGGTTGAAATGGGGGGGCAGTGGACATTCGGCCGGCCTCTGGATTTAAATACACGCCCTCGCTGGCCACGCACAGTTGTTCTTTCTCTCTCTTTCAAGCCGTTTTTCTTATATTTTCCTTGTCGTGCTTGTGTAAATCGTACGGTTCGAAAAGCCCTTTCGCAATCTGTATGACACGAACAAAATCTATGGTTTTTCCAAGTCCACTGTTAACTACCGGTAAAGCCCCACGGTCTATAGAGAGAGTAGGTGATAGACGCCACTGATTGGTTGGACTGATCAAGTTTCGGTTAGTGTCACCTTTAGGATTTCTGACAAGTATTGATTCAATAAAATATAAAATTGCCTAGAACACAAGGAAAGTTATATTTAAGGTTCCAGAAAATAATTTGTGAAGATAAATTCATATAAAACATTTTGTTTTGTTGTCTGAATATTTAAAGATGGTAGAGGGAACACGGAATCACATTAAATCACTATATTGTAATTAAAAATTTATATTTTATCACCCCATCTTTGAAATATACACATTATAATATGTAATATTATTTCGTGACATCAGATTATTCTAAATTTCATTGTATTAGAGCTAATAACCGATATTGTTCAATGCTAGACAAAAATCGTGACCTTCTCTAAATTTATTAAATTGATGATGTAGTAGCGTAATTACGATAGATATTTAAAAACATATTCCGGCAAATTGCGTCTCGATCAGATAAAATAAAATACACTACTCGTTATGCAACCAGAACTACACCTGTTAATAATGGAACAAGCGAAATTAACATTCACATGGCATCGTTGAGTGTCATTTTGTTTATTTTTAGATATTTATTAGCTTTAGATATTTATGTTGAAGAAATTATGGATTTTTAACGTTTGCCATGCATTTTTATTCTTGGTAAGAACAATTTCCTAAACATTTATTGTTATCTATGAACTTATTCCGTACCCCCTATGGAACGACTATATCAACAAGAACCTTCAGTTCAGTAAAATAATATGGTTATATTAATTTGTATCACGAATTGTTTTTAAAATAAAACAATATTAAATAATAATCAATTTATTTTACTTAAAATATTCACACTGGAAGGATTACACTGTATAAGGAGAATCATCGATGCCTAATCTTCGTAATTCTTGATCGATCCAAGGTCTGAATTTAGCAACGTCGGCATACACTCCAGGAATATTAAGGGTACCACATCCTATTCCCCATGCTACTATTCCGGCTTGTACGTACCTTTGTGGATTCGAAGGATCGGGACATATTAAAGGACTACCGCCATCGCCCTAAAATAAACTGGTTGTTAACTGCCATTTTTATCAATCGTAACAAATTTTTAATCAAATTTTATAATAAGGTCAGCCGAATTCGTAAAATGCGTGATAAACCTTGAAATCAAATTGATACAGTGCACTGGAAGGTGAAATATATAAAAAATATAGTATTGTATGAAACTTGGTAGACAGTGCCGTAGACTTAATGCAACGTCCGGTTGCTTGGCAACACATCACATGTTTAATGTTCCTTTGTGAATGAAGAGCTTTTGTGTATTATTCTGTTTAATAATATTTTTCGATAAGATAGATATAGTTCGACTATGACATTTAGGTGGATATTTTAAATAGTATTTAAGTTTAAATGGGGGTGCGACACTGGAACGAGAATCAGGAAACCTATCTGCGCAAACTCTACCTAGGACGTTATCGGGACTTTTGTGAAGCGTGCGCATGCTATTCATGTCATCCGTTGATATTTTTGAGGTTATCTTTGTGTGCTTCCTTTTGTAATTATCCTATTTGTAACTTTCTTTAGTAAATAATTTATATTATGGCTAAAGGAGTAAACGTGAAAAAACATACAGCCGGTAATTTTTATCGTAAAGGATGTACGCACGCTAAATATTGCTTATAGATCGTAAAATACTTACAGTACAAGCATCTTTTCCTTGTTCTCCTCCGGCGCATATAAAACTACTGTGAAGTCCAAATTTCGGTCCTAAACGTGTTGTTCTCAAAGCATCTTGACATATTCTCCTTTCTATTGTAGGTAATTCGATTTTTTTCAGTATAGCTTGACGCACTCCAGCTTGTCCTAGAACACAATATTAAAAGAAATATCAAAATATACGAGGATGTATTGATATCTAGTTAGCATAGACCAGTTCCATGCATAAACCAAATATTGCGGTACCATAGCAACGAACAATACTTTATTAGAAGTGTCAGTGTGAAGTTTGATGTCAAAAAGTAAACCAGAGTTACGCAATAAATTGAAAGAAAAAAGATGTCCACCGAAATTGTGAAAATCGAAAAATTGGAGTATCGAGCCATCATCAAGTACCTGTATTTAAAAGGGTTAAGAGGTAAGCAGATTTACGAAGATATGCTTAATACCCTTGGTGATCAATGTCCTACATATGCGACCGTGAAAAATTGGACTGCAAGCTTCAAAAGAGGTATATTTTCCATTGAAGATGATTACCGATCGGGAAGGCCAGTTTCTGTGTCAGTCCCCGAAAATATCGATGCAGTTCATGACATGATTTTATCAGAACGTCGAATTGGGCTAAAACGGATATCTGAAGCACTGAATATTTCATACGAACGCGTTCATCATATAGTTCACGTTGACCAAAAGCGTGCAAGGGTAGAAGCATCGCGTTCGATCTGTGCTCGATTTGAAAACGATGTAGACTTCTATGGATGAAACTTGGGTACATTTCTACGATCCAGAAACAAAGCAACAATCGATGGAATAACGACACTCTGGTTCTCCAAGACCTAAGAAGATTCGTGTCCAAAAATCTGCTGAAAAGTTCTTGCTTCAGTTTTTTGGGATTGCCATGATTGATTTTTTGGATAAGGGTAGAACAGTAACTGGAGATTACTCTTCGACATTATTGACCACTATACGGAAAAAAATTAAAGAGAAAAAACGCGGAAGCTATCCACAGGTGTTTTGTTTTTGCAGGACAACGCCCCTGCACACAAATCTCATGTTGCCATGCAAAAAATTCGTGATTTAGGGTTTCAATTACTAGAACACCCCCTCCTTCACCAGATTTGGCTCCGTCCGACTATCATCTTTTTCCTCAACTGAAAAAAAAGTTTAAAAGGTCGTAAATTTTCTTCCAACAAGGAGGTAATAAAAGCTGTGGAGGTCTGTTTTGCAGAGCAAGAAAAAACGTTTTTTTTTTAAAGGTCTAGAGACGTTGCAGGTTCGCTGTAATAAATGTATCCAATTAAGAGGAGAATATGTTGGGTAATAAAATATTTTGACATTGAAATTTTGTTTGTTTCTATAGTAGGCTAAGAATTTTTCAATATAAATAGCCTTGATAGTATTTTTAAAAACAATAAATTATCAAGACTGTGCTTCACCAAACTGGGCTAGGCCGACGGCACTAGAGGTCTAACCTCCGGCATAAAATTCAGCGTAAGCCAGTCGAATGAAAAAGTTGGCAAGGGCGACGAACACGTGTTCTAGCTTCGACAAACAGTAACCTCGGAGATTCATTAGAACTTTAGCGACATTTCAGCAGCCTAGACAGTTTGGTTTGCCCAGCATCATTATCTGATGGTAATATTTTTGAAAAACTTACCAAAAATGTTTTTACCCCATCCACTAACGAAACAGTTCCTAGAGTTGATTCTCGTACTGTCAGGTGGTAAACAAATGGTACCAACATTATCTGCTTTATTTATCGCTTTTGTTAGTATTAACAGAGCGAAGTCATTGTAGAGATTTCCTGGATTAAAATCTGGATGTGAAATCACCTGTTTTACCGACCTTTCTTGGTATGGTAACCTTTCCTTATCTGTCTGGGTATCCCATTCACCAGCTCTTACTACGAGATCATATATATTGTACCTGAAAACCCGAAATTTATTCAGTTGGACATAGTTTAACATGATTCACTTTTTAAAAATGCAATATATAATTATAATATTTAGAGGCTCAATTATTAACCTAATAGATAGAGAAATATGTAGATGAAGCCAAAATCACCGAAAATCAAATAAATAGTTGGAAATAAGGTTACATAAAAACACCGTTCGTTGTCAAAAATCTAATTGAACGCACAAAATCAGCGGATCTAAAATAAAAACAGCAACAAAATCACTGAAAAACAAATAGAAACAGCCAAAATCACCAACTCGTCAAAAATCAACAAAGTCAAAATAGAAACAGCCAAAATCAAATAAAATCTTCTAAACACAAATAAATACTGTAAAAATCTTCGAAACGCGCATGAAATTTGCAAAATAAAAATAGCCAAAATCTCCAAAAATTAACTAAACGCTGAAAAAATCAGCAAAAATCCCGAAAATCAAAATAAAAACAGCTAAACGCAAAAAATACTGAGAAAATCACCAAAAATCAGCTAAACCCATATAAATACATCCAAAATCACCAAAAATCAGTGAAATCAAAATATAAACAGCTAAAATCAATTAAAATCAGCTGAACACAAGTAAAAATCACTGAAACTTGCCAAGAATCAGCGGAATCGATTTTGAAAAAATCCAAAATTGAATAAAATCAGCCAAACGCAAATAAATTCTGACAAAATCACCAAAACTCGACAAAAATCAGCTAAATACAAATAAATACAGCCAAAATCAGCTAAAAATTAGAAGAACACAAATAGGTAGCAAAGAGCATTTGTAATATAAAACTATGGTTTTCTCTGTGTTAAAAGAGACCAGGACTTAATAACTTAATCAGAGCTTTGCATGTGGTAAAATGTTGTCATATCTGAACTACTTCAGATTTCACTAGTGACATCGGCAAGTAAAGTGAAGTTACCATTTATTCGTAAATTTATGACATCGTAAATGAATAACAAAACAAATTGAACCTAAAACTAAGCCTAGGAGAACTGGTATATTTTCAGAATATTTACCATTTGCCATACGAGTTGTTTTCCACATTAAAAATTTAAACTGTTTTAAAAGAATACCTCGGATGTCACAAAACTAAAGTTTTTTATTCAAATTTTATGATGAACACAGTCATAGGCATTGGCAAAATCACAAATAACTTAATCCAACCTGCTTTTTGATGGGAGATGATATTATAATAAATAAATAATAATAATAGGAAAAAAGAAACACTTACTTGTAGACGCAGTGAGCTCCAGTCAAAACAACATTAGGAGTAATTAAAGATCCTCCGCAGACTAAAGGAGAATTTTCATTTTGTGATAAAGTTTTATGATTTAAAATAGCCACCGTCCAAGGAAATTCTCCATATTCAGCTTCATTTCTCATATTTCCTGTTATTTTAAAATCGATTCCATTGGGATTTCGTATTCCACAAAAACTGGGTTTGGCAACCACCGGAGTTACCGTAGTTGGTATTGTTTCTGATACTGTATTTGGAAAAGTCACTGGATCAGGATTATTTGTATTACCATTGTCCCCACCGTTATTATTGTTGTTGTTGTTGTTGCTGGTGTCATCTCCCGCAGAAGCTAACTTGCAACAAACGTCCAAATAGTCAGTACAATCGGTTGCACCAAACCTAAATAAAAAAAAACCTATATACAGGGTGATGTTTTTAGGAAAGATGAGTTTTGAATTTTTTCAATAAATAAATAATTTTGTCCACGACCACTTAATAATAAGTCAATATTTCACATCCTAACAAAAGGTATATGGTACCCATGGGTAATACCGATGTCCGTCCCGCGGTCAGAAAATTGAGGGTTTAGGAAAAGGGTTTTTAATCCCCGACCGATGTCCGTCCCGCGGTCAGGTGGATACACAGGTAGAATGGGCAGGGTAGAATATTATTCCTAGAATAATTAGTATGATTCGTGTATTACCGACACCCTTCCACAGACCCTTACCTATAAATAGAGGAATATTAGTGTTAGTGTGTTTTTTTGTAAGTAAGGTAACTTGGTGTTTTTTTTGTGTTACCTATTGACAACTGGATTTTCATCCACTCCATTTTTTTAAACACGCCAGAAAGAAAAGGTCAATTTTGGCCATTGCTTCTGCCAGTCCTAAGCCTGGAAAAAGTGTGAAGGGAAAAATATGAAATAAAATGTAATGGTTTTAGCATTACAAATAAAGTATCTACTACATATTATATCTTATATGTATATATAATATATAATATCTGCAATATAAATTATCATACGGATCCACGGGACGGACTTCGGACAAACGTCTTGACCCTTTTAACCGCGAGACGGACCTCGGACGTACCTGCGTTTTACCCTGACCGCCGGACGGACATCGGAAACACCGGTACCCATATATCTACTAGAGTGAATTATGGTTCATAATTCACGCTTCTGCATTTAAATAACATGCCATGACAACTCAACACAAAATTTCGGTACGTAGGTGACTAGAGATGGGGGTACGATATGAAATAAACTATTAAATCTGCGTATTTTGTTTAGGAAATTTGTTTCTGAAATATATCGTATCGATAAAATATCGAAATTTTTATTATTGATACTTTTGATAACGGTATTTTTTAATATTGATATTTTTAAAACAATATATTTATAACGGTACGGTGTATCGATACTTTACACAGTATCGCCCATCTCTATATGTCACATTTGACGTACTCCTGAAATTTATTAATTTTGACGTTAGAATTGTCAATAATACCAAATTATTACATTCCGTTCTACACTCGCCCTGTTTAATAAAGAAATCAAGGTCGTGGACAAAGTATAGTATTCTACTCGCAATTTATGGCCATTATTCACTCGGGTGACGTCACCCTGCGTGAATAATGGCTATATAATGTATACCCGATAATTGACTTTTTGTGAATTTCGGTGGTCAGTGAAAGACAATTAGGGGCCACCCATAAATTACGTCACACTAAGGAGCGGGAGGGTATCACCGGAATGTGACATTGTGTGACAAGGGATAGGGGAGGTCAAAAGCTTTGTTTAAATTTAAAATACTAAAAGTTTTGTATCGTTAATTGACAAAATTAAAACATTTCTCTTTTGATTATTTTTATGTGTAACGTCACAACAGGGATGAGGGGGTTCTAAAAATGTGACAGCATCTGACAAGGCCGGGGGGAGGGGTTGAAAACTCCTAAAATTCGTGTGACGTAACTTATGGATGGCCCCTTAGTTGAGTGGTTATCCTTTTGAATATTGGGCTTGTGTCGGTAGCTTACGTCTTTAGGGAACCTCAAAAATCCGTTTTTTTAGGTAAACCCTTTGCCAAGTTTTTAAACCATTACCAAAATTTGAAATTCATCAAATGTCAACTAAATGCTTTAATTTGGTGTAGCGATATTAAGTGGATTCCACTGTATGAACAAAACGAATTAATTTTTGAAAACCGGTCCTGATTTTTTTCTGGTTCCAATGAATTGGTTAATAAGGTAGTAAGTAGTGTAACATTTTACCAACATTTAAAACAAATTAAAACAACCATTAAAAAGTTATTAACCAAAGAACTTTTTAATGGTCATTTGATATACCCCGAAGGAGTCTCACCCAAGTAGCATTATTCTAACCTCGGATACCTATAAAATTTACTAAAAATCAACGTTGGTTTTTCGAAGTCGATCGAGCCAGTGACTACCAGTCGCCAGTAAATCATTTCTATTTTTTTTGGTGTATTTGGACTAATCTGGAACAAGACGACGTTCTAACAACGCTTACAACAGCATGCTCCCGTTTTGGTAATGAAAACATGCCTAAAACTTTTTGTTCCTATTATTATAGGGCATGTCCACCAACTGACAAGTTGAGACTAATGACAGTCGCCCTGAGGATAAACAATTATTTGGATAGATTTTAGATTTGTAATTTGGTTGTGTTGTATTTATATGATTGATGATCCTTTTTATTATATTAACAGTCAGATAAAGCTTTAAAAATTACTAAGCAATTAAAACAATGACGAAGAAAGTACCAAATAAAAAAAAATAAGTCAAATACGATCAAAATAATGAGTAATAGTAAGAACCATTTGTTGTGCAAAGAACGCTTAGAAGTCAAGATAAAGTCTAACTAAAGTCAGTGTGATGACCATAAAATAAAGCAATGTTGTCAGATATATTTTCTAAAATTGTTGGGCTCACTATACAAATGTTTCCCATTACTTCAGTAAACTGTTAGCTCGTGATGTTCTCAGAAAGCTAGTTTGGAAATATTTAAAAATAAAATACATAATATAAATTTATTAGTAAGCATTAAAAAAAGTCGCTCGAAATTGCTGTAAAAAGAGAAATTAATTAAAACAACTTTTTGTATGCCTACTATATTTAAGAAAATTTTGTATATCTGGCAACGCATCCCAGGTGTTCAAAAACTTCCGAGACAATACAATCATCAAGTACATTATTGTTTATATTATAACGGAGTAACGGGTCACTTACATGCGGACCACTGTTACTAAAAAAAATTAAGCTCCGAGGGTGGCCTGCGATATTAGGGAGATATTAGTATTGTGTGTCGATTCAGGGGCGTGTGTGAATTTTGTTTTAAAAAAATATTTAAAATAATAGTAGTAAATATCTAGCATCTATTTCTTGGTCGAGTGAGTTTAGTGAATTGATATCAATATAATATTTATTTGTTCGTAGACGTTAGGGTGAGTTTTATGATTATAATTTATTTGTAATTAATTACAATAGCATTTTGGAGAAACTACAGTCCAAGATAATGCGCGGAAATCTAATAATTTGGCGCCACAAACAAATGCAATAAATGATACCGATGATAGGGCCGAATTTAAAAACAAAGATTTACATGTTCAGTGTCAACGCGTTGTTTTAAATATGTACGCGTGTTTGAAAAAAGAAAATTCTGAAATTTCTGATAATACGGTTATCGCGAGAATTCACGAATTAACGTTAATCGGGTTCACAACGATTTATAAAGTAATAGTACCAAGTTTAGAACTGATTCGTGATAAATTGCGGGATATTCCTGAATATACTTCAATGTTTTATTGAATTGTGGATTCAAATATAAGAAGTTAGATAATCGAATGGTGATAATGGAATCTCGGCGTATCGTTGAACTAAGACAGGAGTATTTGCGCAAAATAAAAGGGTATCGTGATTCAAATAGAACTATGTATAATTCATTTAGACGAAACTTGGTTTGATACGCATGATGTTGTCAAGTATGGTTGGGTTGACGATACAAAAAACTGTTCTTTAGATACTCCGTGTTCTAGAGGAAAACGTGTTATTATTGTATTACAAATTTTATGAATTTTGTATGCAAGCTGATTTTTTTCATTCAAATTGATATAGTAGATTAGCATTATTTCACAATATTTGAATTTATAAAAAATTTATATGCACGCCATTGGGCGGCTTTTTCCTTCAAGGGGATTAAAAATATGATTCATCACACTGACTTTAGTTAGACTTTAATAGTATCATATTATTATAACAAAAATTTGAAAATTACTTTCCAAAGAATAGACCGTTCGCTAGGAAGCAACATCCACTTCTCGGGCTAAATGCCCCGAGGACAATGAATTACACTTCCAAGTTAAGCGGGGTTGGTATATATGCAATATATAACTATCAACCATTCCGGTTTGTGATTAGAAGGGCAATATCACTTGCAGACCGGTTTCGGCGTATTTTTGCGCCTCATCAGTACAAGGTAGATATTATCCGTCCAGAAGCTCTGAGAGCATAATCCTTCTATTGATAACACGCTTTACTTAAATATGACAATTGTTACAGGATACTGTAATTAAGTAAAGGAACAAAGAACGCTTGTATATCATCAGGGCGACTGTCAGATGACGTCACGTTGACTTGCCCTATTAGAACTGCGAGCGGACGTTTAAAAGTAGTTCAAATATTTGTAATTATATAACAAACTCGCAACGTCCAACTGATGCTTGGATCAATATGAGGTAGGAGAATAGTAGTACAGTTTCTCATGACTCACCTGTATAAAAAAATTAAGTAGTTGGTTTTACCTAACCAAAGACTCACAGTGGGTTTTGATTGAAAATATTAATAAAAATGAATCATTTATCAGAATTTTAATTTTACCTTGATTATGTTGGTTACGTCAAAGTCTAGATAAAAATTTTCTTATCCAATATAAAAGAAGCCGCAAATATCCTTTTTTTTGTGATATATAAGTGATTAGAGGTTTTGAATCATCCTAATTTTCTGATAATTCCTGAGGTCTTCGAACAATAAAAATACAAATTGATGAAAGCCATCAGTAAAATCCAGTCGTGATAATTATCTATTGACCTCAATTTTTCATGGTCCTTTAATACATTTTCTTTAATTATAATATTTAGATAAATGTATCAAAAGCTATTTATATACAGATACATGCAATGAGACACGGAACACAAGCATTCAATGTATTCTCCGATCTAAATAGTCCACTAACAAAAAATTTCTATAAATTTACTTAAATAAATATCAAGTATTTAGCTGGACAGCTGGATTCAGAACCACTGTAAGAAACCCCGCCTCTTCTCCTTCCAATATTTGTTATTTAAATGTGGTTATGTGCGATTTAGTACCTATTCAAGTGTTTTTTTATTTCTCTTGGCCATAACGGCTTTCAAAATAAAAATGAATTCGTAAATAAAACAAAATAAGATTCTTTAAATCAAATCAAATTGAAAATAAATTCCGAAAAACAACTTAAAATGCTAAAACTAAAAAATTAAGGTTCAAATAGTTCTCCTTGTTGAGCCAAATAAAAACCGAATCTATTGAACAAAGATAATCTTGTATATCTGAGTCGATTCGGTGTAATGTTTGAACCAATGTTGGACAATTTTCGCCCTTAATTCTATCAAATTTAGAGCACGTTCAACATTGTGCCGATAAATTTAATTTTTTAAAAAACCCCATAAAAAGAAATACTTCGGGGACAAATCCGCTGATCTTGTGAGTGACCTCCAAAATAGCTCCTTGTGGTGATCTCAATCGAACGTTGACATTTACTGATATCTGCTGCTGGTATTCTTATTTTGTGATGAAATAATCGATTTTGATGTTGGCTTCAAACATGTGTTTGGCTAGATTTGGTCTTTATTAATCTAGATTGATACAGGGTGCTTCATTTGGGAATTTACTAACTTCAATTGTATATAGAAATCACTTATGAGATTCCAAGAAACCTATATTTAATAAGCCTTCTACACTTTAATAGCATTGTTAAAAAAGCAAGGTAAAATATTGACTTGTTATTAAGTGGTCGTGGACAAAAGAAATTAAAAATCCCCCTAGCCGCCCTTGGACATGTTCCATGCTCTGGCCATTATTTATTAACCCACTTTGTCCCCAAGGATCCTCACATTTTTACTGGCCAATTTTTTGTTTAGAACAACATTTCTCCCTTAAGATTTATTTACGTTTTCAAAATATTTCCCAGCTACTGTATCCCAACTTTTCCTTGGCCTTCCTTATTTCTTCGTTATTTTGTTCAAATCTTTTACACTCACCAAGAATTCTAAGCACTATTGAATCAGATGTTGATAATGAACCTGTTGTCAAGAATTTATTCATTGTTAATATTATTATGTTTGCATATATCTACTAGAGTGAATTATGGTTCATAATTCACGCTTTTGCATTTAATTAACTTGCCATGACAACTCAACACTCACAACATTTCGGTACATAGAGATGGGGGTACAATATGAAATAAAGTATTAAATCTGCTTATTTTGTTTAGGAAATTTGTTTCTGAAATATATCGTATAGATAAAATATCAAAATTTTTAGTATTGATACTTTTCATAACGATATTTTCTGATATTGATAATTTTAAAACTCTATATTTATAACGGTACGGTGTATCGATACTTTACACAGTATCGCCCATCTCCGTATGTCACATTATTTGACGTACTCCAGAAATTTATTAATTTTGAAGTTAGAATTGTCAATAATACCAAATTATTACTTTCTACACTCGCATTATTTACTTGACTTTTATTTAATGAAGAAATCAAGGGTCGTGGACAAAGTATAGTTTTCTACTCGAAATTTATGGCCATTATTCACTCGGGTAACTTGCGCCCCTCGCCTACGGCTTGGGACGCAATCTGGGACTGGAACTAATTGTGATTATAAAGAATTTTTGATGTCGTCCCAGCAGTTTTTAAGTTTATTGGTTACATACAATATTTACTCTTTATAATAAATTAATAAAGAGTATAGATATAGTATAGAAGTATAGATTATGAAATCAGTATTTAGATAAATTGTGTTTTGTATCATATTGTACTAATACACGCAGAACATCAAATGAAAAAATCACTCCTGTGCCGAAAACAGATGAAAGTAGGTATGAAATGGTCAGAAATGCACTTTGTAATAAATCCAAAAAATTATTTTTGTTTTCAAGATCATATAATAAATTTATATGTATTAAACTTATCTTATTGTATTTTTCCATAAACCAAAACTAAATGCAAACAACTCACTGTCAATCTATCCTAACTGACTGACAGTTATTATAAAAGAAACGAGCACGTGGGTACAAATTCCTCCAAAATATGTTGTTTTTCAAATTTTATGCTGGTTATCTTTTGTTTTGATTTCGCAACATTTAAAATAACTCAAAGCAAATAAGCACCTACCTAATATCGATGATTCCAAAACCATCAGTGACCCCCGTTTCCACAATAGTATTAGTCTTCCCGTCGCATTCGTGGTACTTCACACACCTTTTAACACCCCTCGTACTTCCTTCCCCGCATTTCTCCAAAGCTGAATAACTGTTATTATTCGCCTGTGTAACTTCTTCATACCCCGATAGAAACTCGTTATTATTGTTGTTATTATTATTATTATCACTCTTGCCTGTTATAGGGAAAATTTCTTGTATACTTTTTCTAGTCTCTTCGTCAATGACTTGTCCGTGAACTAATAACCCGATAGAAAACAATATTATAATTAGTTTCATGTTTTCTTATTTATTTACAAGGTCGATTTCAGTCTACTAACCACTCATCAGATTATTAAATTGTTTCGAAGAGGAACAGTTTAAACAAACTACTTTTGTATTTAAAAGTATTGACGGGTAGTGGATTTCTTCGTCCCCACTTTTTAGGCCAGGCTGCAGGCCGACTGTACGTACGTCAATGCACGGTAGCAATCAAATTATGCAAACTATATCAAAAACAAACACGGTGTATATTATCTTCATAGTATTAGGAAATACAAGGGTTGTTTTCTAAGTGTTGCATATAACAATATAGTAAACAAGTATCAAATGTCAAAATTAACCCTCACGTTTATTTAATTTAACATCCAAGTCATGGAGACTATACGGGGTTGGGATAAAGTATAGAACCAAGTAAATATCTTTTAAACGAAAATAACGATTTTTATGAAAATTTGCAGGTAAGTGCAATGGAACAAAATGCATCTGATGTACATTTTTTTGTTAATAATATACTTCCGGTTTAACCGGAAATGCCATATATGCTATATATTTTTACAGATCTTGAAAGAACTTGTTATTTAGAATTCATACATACTGAGTTTAGTGAAAAAAAAATTGCAAAAACGAGGAATATAGCACATTAATCAACCTCCTTTGAGTTTTTTGTATTATAGCAAAAAACTATTTAGATAAACTAATTGATGTTGTTTGTTTGCATAGTAATAAATAAACGAGTACTGTTTAGTACGCCTTTTGTTCTCCAAGTGTCAAATTTTAATTGACGGAAATAAATTTGAAATTTTAATGATGATCGGTTATGGTGATCGTGTTAGAACTCATGAATAAGTGTGTCATATTATTAATAATTTGCATCCGGAGAGAAATCCTATATCACGCTCAACAGTAACTAAAACATTACAACGTTTTAATACAACTGGGATGGTAAAAAGTTTGCTAAAACCTGGAAGACCGCGGACTGCAACGAACGAAACTGTTAAACAAAATATTGCAATCGATTTAGAAGAATCACCTCAAACTTGCACCACAAATTTGGCATCAGTCGACGTTCTGTATGAAAGATATTAAAAAGTGAAAAGTATCATCTGTATAAGGTACAGTTGGTTCAAGAATTGTCAGACGATGATTTTGACCGACTGCTGGAATTTTGCGACCGGCTAATGGACATCTGTAATGTCTACGACAATTTTGCTTCTAACATAAATTTTTCTGATGAGGCAACTTTTTGTTTAAATGGAACAGTTAATCGCCATAACTCAAGGTATTGGTCAAATGAGAATCCTCATTGGATTCATGAAGCACATACCCAGCATCCACAGAAGTTAAACGTTTGGATGGGGTCGAAAATAGGCTTATAGGCCCATTTTTTATCGACGGAAACTTAAATAACAAGCTCTTTCAAAATCTGCAAAAATATATAGGGTATCCCATTTAAATTAACGAAGTTGATAGCATTTCCGGTTAAACCGGAAGTATATTATTAACAAAAAAATGTACATCAGATGCATTTTGTTCCATTGCACTTACCTGCAAATTTTCATAAATATCGTTCTTTTCGTTTAAAAGATATTTACTTGGTTCCATACTTTATCCCAACCCCGTATAAGGAGAACGAACACAAACGAAAAAATATCTGTCCTCAAAATCGTCTATCTAAGCAGTTTGTTTTTTCACCGCGGCGTCGCACATTGCATTCTCTGAGACCTAAAAGGTCTATGGAGCCCACTTACTTCTTCTTAGTTACTGAGGAACGTCTCGGAGACTAGTAGCTCCTTTAGTCCTACTTCCCTGAGGAATTTTAGGATATCTGCAGGCTTCAACTTAGGTAAATGTCCTTCTTCTATCCAATAATTTCCTAAAAACTAGTCTTACATTACAGCCTTTTTGCAGCAACTTTATTGCAGGCAATATAAATTGCATGCAAAATTAAAATCCAGTCTTCTTACATTTCAGCCTATTTGTTGCAACTTTCCAAGATTTTATGACATTTGACATTATTATTATCACATTAGAAAATTCACTTTGAAAATGAATACAGAAAAAACAAAAGTTTTACTTCTGGCAATCACTACTACTGCTGTTCTTGCCACTTATATAAAAAGGCGGACTAAAAACAGGAGGAATAGATCTTGTTGGAACAAACCATGGTTAAATAAAACAATGGGAAACTTAGGAATTACAAACGAATTCAAAGATTGTAACGACTTGAAAGCCTTTAAAAACTACCTGAGAATGGATGAGTCTACATTCGATAAGTTGTTAGAAAAAATTGAGCATCGAATGAAGAAAACTGATACTTTCTTTCGAAACATTCTTCTATTTTTTATAGTCGGCTATTATACCGAATTACCAACACAATAATTATGTTGTCAAAATCTAAAATCACTAAAAATATGTAAAGTTGCGCGTGAATAACCTTGAAAATTAGGAATATTTCTATATTTTTCAAGCCTGAAAGTTGCAGTGAAAATGGCTGGAACGCATGCGCAATTATTATTCAAAAAAGGCCAGCAATTGAATTGCTAGCAGTTTCTTTAAAAAGGCTGTAATGTAAGACTAGTATAAGTGCTGTGCCCTAGGATTCTGAATTGCTTTGCAATTCGCAAGTATGTGGATGGAAGTTTCTTCTTCCACGCCACAGAATCTATATTCTGTTTCCTAGACTATTTTGAGCTTTTTCAGGTGCCCTTTCAGGCTGCAATGTCTAGTTAGGATCCCTGTTGAAACTCTTAGTGCAGTTTTACTTTGACTTAAGCATTCATTTGATCTCAACGGGTTGTTCACACATCAGAATTTTTGATTGTCTAAGCCTTACTAGATCTTTCCAATGGTCAGATATTCTCTTTTTTTCGGCTTTGCCTATTTCTTCCAATATCACATTAGGTCTGATACCGCAAAAGGGTTTCGGCCCCCAAAAAGGTCTTTCAGTCCCCCTCTTTGCTAGTTCATCTGCCATTTCATTTCCTTCTATTCCAGTGTGTCCTGGAATCCACAGTAAGGTTACAATATTGTTCTCGCCTAGTTCATTTAGTATGCCTAGGTATTCCCACAACATTTTGGAACTGATTTCACAAGAGCTTGACTATCCGATATGATAATAATCTTTTGCCTTCTATATTCTTTGTCAATATTGAACTGGGCACACTTTCTTATTGCGTGAATTTCCGCTTGAAAGATACTTGGGGTTTTTTTCCAGGCTTTCAGAGTGTTTGGTTCCTGGCCCGTACACTCCTATTCCAGTTCCTTCTATTGCTTTTGAGCCGTCTGTGTACCATTGAATGGCATTCTTTTCAAGTCTGGTAATGCTATTTGGATTCCAATCCTTCTTGTTGCTTAATTCCGTAACGAATTTCTTGGAAAAGTTATACCTTTTCATCATATTGTGGCATGACCCATGTTTTTTATTTCTAAGAAGTATGGAAGTGGTTTTTTTGAACGATTTAATTATTCACATAATCGGATTTAATTCTTTATTTTCTAGTCTTCTTGAATTTTTGGATAAATGTTTGTTTATGTCAATGAATATTATTGACGTAAAGGATTAAGGTATTGGTAACAATTGAGATGAAATAAAAATATAATATAATAATTGTATATATTTACAGTAGAGGTGTGTATCAACAAAGTAAACCAATGGTTCATTATAAGTAACTCGACTAGGAAATCGACCATTTTCCAATAAGATTTTATAACATCAACAGCTCTGAAAATTAGTTTGAACATGTGAATTTTATAATGCACTGAACCTTTAGTGGCAGTATTAAAAGTTGCCAGCTTTCAGCTAGTTATTTTAAAATAAAATTGGAACAATAAGCTATTCTGATTAATTAAAGGCAAGATTATTTCAGAATGGTGGATTCTGTTGAGCACCGGTGATATTCCGCACTTTGACAGTTCATAACTATATTTACAGTTTGATCAGATAATAGCTATTTGTGTATCAAGAGAAGAGCAATCTGTCGAAACTACCAAAAGACTTTCTGCTCTATATACACGCAAGATTTTTTCTACTATCACACCAAACTTAACTACTAGCTCTCTTTTATCTATAAATAAAATTAGGCGTGCGACAAAGTTACTTTCTGCTTAAGAGCACCAATAATGTCAAATTATGACAGCTCGCGGAAAATTAGGCGTTCTTAAAAGTTACTTTCTGCTTAAGAGCGCCAATAATGTCAAATTATGACAGCTCGCGGAAAACATCAACTTTGCATGTAAGTAATGGGAGCTAAAAACTGGACGCAGAAAAAATGGAAGTAGAAGAAACTGAAATCACAGGTACAATAATAACAAAAGTCAAAAAATTAAAGTGACTTCCAACGTCTACACCTTTCTTTATATAAAAAAAAACCTGCTAAATTTCTAATATTTATTATTATTTTTCCATTTTTTTAAAAATAATTTCAAATTAGCCACAATTAGATTTCAAAAAATTGTATTTTAATGAAACTAGGTGCGCCGGCGATAAAAATAAAATTCAAATGGTTTATGTTTGGAATGACGTAATTTAAATTTAATAGCTTTCTCAATACCCGGCCTATTAAATTAAAAACGTATTTTGTGATATCTGGAAATACCAGGTTTACTTCACCAAGCTTATTTGCATCTCTCCTTTAATGAGTTCAGGTTTGCGTGACATTACCAGATGCGTCATATAATTTGATACAGATTTTACTTATTTTAATTGAATCAATAAATAATCATTCTAAATTAAGGCTAAACAGATTAAAAGGTCAACTACGTTGTTTGTATTTCTATTAATTACACAATTTTCAATATTAATCTTGGACATAATATACAGGTAGTGACGCAAAGTTTGTCTTCTGTCCGTCGGAGCCGGTGACGTCACGCCCGGACAAAGTGAGTTTTCAACTGTTAAGCCCACTTTCCATGTATCGTCGCGTCAGCGTATCATATTAAAAGTGCGGTTGTTGTTGGGCCTCGTAGGGGGCGGATGTAATTTGGGCGCTGAAGGATTAAGGCACTTTTTACAACCTATGTGTATTTTGGGAGCTAACCGACTGAAGTACGTGATTTATGAAATACAATTATTTATTAAATCACCGACATTTATAATAAGATATATTTTTGTAAAGTAAAATTATAATAATTTTCAATAATAACCCAACCAAACCTACCCCTACCAAACCACCTTCGTATTTTTAGTCAATTTTTGAAGAATAAATTATAATAATTTTCAATAATAACCCAACCAAACCTACCCCTACCAAACGACCTTCGTATTTTATTAAGATAAGAGTTATTTTATGACTCGACCTACCTGCACTTCTTAGCGGCGAAAATACATGTCGGATTATCTACCCTTCTTGGTCAGACAGGTAAAGAAGGATGGTTAGCGCCTAAATTACTCCCGCCGCTCATAGGCGGCTGCTCCTCTCGTGCCGTCTTATTGACCGCATTCATTTATTACTCGTGACATCTATTGTAATTCAGATGAACTGTTTTATGTTCGAAGAAAATTGCCATTTCCTCTTGCTCCCAATTCAACGAAAGTTTTTTTGGAATTAGTGTTTCGCAATTCAACTAACACGGCTTGTCAATCTCATATCAGGTGTGATTATGTATTGGCAATCAGATGATAAAACTCTTTTATTTTATGATACATAGAGAAAAATACTGGTCAAATAAAAAAGATGAATCTTTTTCGTATTGTATGATTTCATTCATTCATACATTGCGAATTAATAAAATACAGGGTGTTCCATTCAAAATAAACCCGATATTACACATTGAATGATCTAATAATGGAACTAAAAATTCTGAACTCCCTGTAAAGAGATGTTTAGTACTCAATCGTGGAATACATTCAACGAATGTCCAACTATTTACATGTAAGAGAAAATTTGTTAGAATTTGTTATATCAATGAGTAATTTTTTAATGGAGCATCCTGTATATTTCAAAATAATTTTAAAATGTAGCCTATATGAATGTACAAACTACTAAAGTGACAAACATTTTAAAACTTTTACCATTTCGCTATAAACCTCCAATCCGTTGGTCGTGATTCACCCTGTATAGCCGAATTGAAATTATTCCCAAAAGAGTTAAGCTTTATTTCGGATATATATTGTGGAGTCCCTAAACTTATAATCTTATCGTTATATAGTCGAGTTGAGTTCCTCAGATTTGTAAGTTGAATCCCAGAGCCTATCTGAGGGTCTGGACATAAATAATAATAAATATTTTCCAGGAATATCATAATTCATTTTTTATTTATTCTAAAATGATGACTAGCAATTTAAAAAAAAAACAATCTTAAAATGCCAGTATTTTTTTTTAAATTTATTCGTCCTAATAAATTTCGATATACCATGAAGATTTCCAATCATGGGTCTTTCCCCTTTTTACTAAAACATGACTGTTGTAGAACCATTGCATATATTTAACCTTGTAGCTGTGTTTTAAACAGAATCTCGGTATTTTAAAATGAACTAGCCAATCTTGTTTTTGCTTAAAATCTTTTTATGACCAACCTTTTATTATAATCAGTGCCTCATTAGCAAGTCTGCGAAACCTATTAAAATATACATTATATGTTGTTATTTATCTACGACATATTCTTTTTTACCAGTGGCGTACTACAAAAAAAGTTATACCTTACTTTTTAATAATCCCTTAGGAAAGAGTGAATCATTTATGGTTTTAAAAGTAATTCAAAAAATATGACAACATGAAGTGGCTCAATCTGTTGATTTAAATTGAATTTATTTTTTAAAAACCAGTTTTTATTACGTGAATCTTTCACATTAAACAACATATTTCAGGTTATTTCATTAAAATTTATGCAACTGCAAAAACAAGAACTTGAAGATATAAACATAAACTCAAAATAAAGTAAACAACATTACGAGGGTTATTCCAAATATATGAAATTTAAAAAGTATACTGATGGTTTAAAAGGCTACTTGTTATCTCAAAAATACCTAAAATACCAGCGAAAATTTGAAATTATTAAATAATGAAACTATAGCTTTCCTCTTTGTAGAGTTACTAAAAATTTGCCGGTCAACATGGATATCTGGAGCATAATGCTTTTTCAAGAAATACGTAATTTAAATCACCTTCCATTGTGTACACTTTTTGTTGACACCCTTTTTTGATGCATCGCCATCTAATTTTTCCATCTTTGGCGACATGTGCCTTTGAATATTTATATACAGGGTGATTTATTACTAATTGGAAATAATTTAATAGTAGAATCCTGACTTCAAAACACTATTTGTGATCAGTACTGTTTTACGTATTCATTTCATATTTGGCAGAAAGTGTAGATACTGTACACCCTACTAAATTATTAGTAATGAATCACCCTATATAATAAATTATTAATAAAAGTTCTCTCCTTTGACTAAACATCGTCGTTGGATTCGCCATTTAAAAGTTAAATACTAACAAACAAAATTATACCGTAATACTGCAATAACTGAAAATATTCACCTTTATTAAATTTATCCCTACTCTTTCAACCAAAATCAAATTTAGTTTTCCTAAATACCGTCCAATAACTTTCTTGCAGTAGGGGCAGCAAGTACTTGGGATTAATGTGTCCAGGTAGTTCCGTGGTGCAGTTAGTATTGACCGAACTGTTCGGTATGAAACTCGGGCTAATGAAAGTGCTTACAGATTTAAGGATCCACCAGAAGAAGAAAGATGCCGGCATGAAACCTTTCTCAAGGATTGTCCCACGTTGGGCGCCAAATTAATAACTTGATGTTCGCTAGTGGCCACTCAGGAATCTTGTTTTGTGATCGTAATACCAGTTCGAGTACCTAACCGAGAAGACTGCGCTAAAACCTTAGGAAGGTGTATGAAATTATGAATAAACCACGAAAAACACTTTATTATCAGTAAATTTGTGACAAATCAATCAATTTTCGCTTGATATTGATAAGCAAATGTATTAAAATTTCTTTCCAGCAACTGATCATCGATCCAATTTCTAAATTTGGCAACGTTTACATACACTCCAGGATTATTTTTTTCCCAGCAACCGATTCCCCAAGCTACAATACCAGCTTGAAAATATCTATTTGGATCTTCTCCTACTGGAAACACCAAAGGATTACCTCCGTCGCCTTTACAAGTATCACGTCCTTCTTCGCCTCCAGCGCACATAAAACTTTCGTGCATTCGATATGAGGCTCCCAAACGAGTTTTACGAAGTTTTTCTTCACAATCTCCTCTAGAAACAACCGGCAAATCTACTTTTTTGAGTATTATTGCCGTATCAGTAGAATTTGCTTTTAGTCTTCCCCAACCCATTGAAAATCCTCTTTCGGAATCTTCTACTACGTAGTCTTGTGGTGGAAGACAAACTGTGTTGATGTGTTCGGCAAGTATAAAAGGAAATTTCAAAATCAATAAGGCGATATCATTGTACAAAGCTTGGGGGATATATTCGGGGTGTTTTATTACGTCCTGTACCTGAAAAAATTAAATGCAGGATATGTTGAAATATATAGAGAGAAAACTACTATTACCCACAACTATACACATAATTAAGCGAAGCCAAATTAAATTTCTTTTCGTATGTTCATAGTAGATGGTCTTTTAACAAATGGCTGTTCACTATTGAATAGGCAATACAAAACTGACCAGCTGATGTGTTCTGCCTAAATTATAGTTTTGCCCTGGACGGACATATTAGGTCACGTGATCTGGATTACGTCATTGATTTATGTCAAACTGACAACATTCACACATATCTTTTACAAATGACTACAACGCGCTATTCACTTTTCAGCGAAATATACTCGTAATAACAGTACCAACCTCTATTTCATCGGTAAAACCTGTACTTGCCCGGTAAGAACCGGATATTATTTCTAGTTTTTCCATACATTTTATCGTTGCATGTAGCTAATTTTATAACCAATAATTAAATTAAAACAAACTATTTATTTTATTATTTACGAATAATAGATTTTCACATTTAAAGGGTCACCCTCAACTTGGTGGAGACACAGTGTTGAAGCCTTGATAATCTAGTTCATGGCCAATTTAACGTATATTATTTAACGCATCTAAATTATCTAGTTAACATAAATAATTGTATTGCTTACATAATTTTAAACAAGAAATATGGGAAACAGTTTGCTTACCTCGTTATCTTGATAAGGTAAAATCTCTACAAAAAGCTCCATATCCCAAGCACCTGCTCGAACTTTAAACTTTCTATCAGCATTTTTTTCGGGTATACAATGTGCAGCCGTTAAAACGATTTGAGGGTGGATAAGAGATCCTCCACATATATGTTTTTCCACTTTTTTAGAATCTATTTCGAAAATTGCTAATATCCAAGGGAATTCGCCAAATTGTGCTTCATTTTCTCTAGCCCCTGTAATTAGGTTTTTAAGAAAAGACTCACTTCAATTCAAACTTTATTTATAGAAAAATCAAGTAATTTACAACCAGAAGTACTTCAACTATAGTCGACAAAAGCAAATAAGAAACCTGTGAGGTGTTTTTGCAAGAAATTTTTTTTTTAAATTTATGGTTCATTTTGCTAAATTTTTAATTTATACTTATAGTTTGGCAAGTTTACCAATGGCGTACGGTACCTATTTTTATAAAAGTATTAAAAATAATAATTATTATTATATAATAATTATATATAGAAACTGATTTTTGCTTTGCTTTAAGGTAAGTTATTTTTCAAAACACGGTATTTGTTAAAAACAAATAATGTTAAGAATCGTACTTGAATTCAATATGGATACGAAATAGTTCAAAATCTGACACTGACAATACCAATGCCGCTGGATAATCAATGTCAGTCAATTGACGGGAAGAACACACGCACGCGCTTGCCAATAGGAAGTCAGCTGGTCGATAAGCAACGAAAACTTTTCGATAAATTTCACCAACTGAGTTAGTTCGGAGGGCGTGAAAATTATGGTTTTCGCACAACGCTGCCAGAGCTTAAAGAAGTCCATATCAAATTTGGAAAAGTGTTCATCTTTTAATATTTATAAATTGAAAAAATAATGTTAATAGACGAAATCCAAGAAAACAATAATATTTTTAATAATAAAATGTCCATTTTCTAATTATTATCACTACATACTTAGCACTTTATCTTTTTCATAGTTAAACGTCGCAATATCGAATGTTTTCGACTGCATCTCTTTCACGGCTTCAGATAAACTTGCCAAACTATAGTTCAATTTTATTTGTTGTTAAAAATTGGATAATCGTGTGGAGAAAAAGACAAATACGCCAATTTTGTTGTCTATTTGTATTATTTGTAAGATCCTTATTAGAATTTTGAAAAACTATATACAGGGTGAAATTTTTTATATGAACAAAACAAACTAATTTTTACCATTCATAAATTTATGATCAAAAGAATTATCAGTCAAAATTCACACCTCCCCTTCTATATTATTAAAATATGGAAGCAGACACTTTTTAATACTCATTTGACATTCCCCATAGGGGTCTCCATACGAGGTAGGAGTACGTACAGTTCCTCATGACTCACTCTGTATATGTGGACGTAGTTTGCAAATTTGTATCGTTTGCAGCAATCGAAGAAGACAAAACATTATTCAAAAAAATTGTCTATAGATTGCAGCTGCAAGCCAATCACAAAACAAGCTTTTTCGAAAAACACTTCTTTTAAAAAGTTTAAAGAAGTCAGATGCGTGGGTATATCACCAAATCTGTTATTAAAAATGAAAACTCCTAATTGTGATCTGCAAATGATGTAATGAGTCTGGGGAGCGTAAGCCAAAAAGAAAAAACAAAAATTAACGCTCATGAATTTGAAGAAGTTAAAAAATATAAATACTTAGGGGTTATGATTAACAACACAGGAGATAGAAGCACTGAAATTGAAGAAAAGATAATCGCTACAAATAGAGCCTACCATGCTAATAAGAAACTACTTAAAAGCAAAATGTTAACAAAATTAAATATACATACCTAAAAGGATATTAAGGACAATAATGATGTACTCAGCAGAAACAATGACGTTAAGAAAGAAGGAAGAGGAAAAATTAAGAATAAGGGGCTGTCCATAAATCACCTAGCCAATTTTGGGGGGGGGTTCGATCTAAGATTATGCTGGGTAGGGTGGGGGGTGTCATAAACCGTGGTACGTAGCTTTTATAATTTTTAAATTAATAAGTTTTTCAAATATCGCGGATATATTAATTGAGGTACAGAAATCACACAAAACAGATGGCGCAAGCAGAAAAATGTTCATGTGAAGGTGATACATAGTAGAGTAAAAGGAAGAATGCTGTCAAACTTGCCTGTAATGGACTGCCTAAGCTCTGACGTCACAGCAGAAGGCTCCTCTTATAAACTTTTCCAAACAAATCTAATGCGCGTGCCCAACACAAACCACGTGTGTCCATGTGTCCAAACAGCATAAGAGATTTTAAATTTACCGTTTGATATATAGTTATTTATATAGGTATTTTCTTATAAAAACGTCTTTAATTCATCATTCTCATTTAAAACTAAATCAACATCAGAGATAATATATCAACACCAAACGAAAAACTAAAAATCTCACGTGGCAATTCACACTCGCACAGTCGTACTCGGTTTGTTTGGAAAAGTGGCGTCAGACCATTGATAACTTACATGATTGGCTTGTTTCACCATTTGTACTGAACGATATCTTTGAGCAATAAAGATGATATTGAAAGTCTACAATTATTTTTTGAAATGTAATATAACAAATTTGATTTTGAAGTGCTACGTAGTTTCTTAGGGGGGGGGGGGTTGACCGAAAGGTACGGTAAGCTACATGAATGAATAAGTATAGAATTAGAACGAACCGTGAAGTTTTGGACTAACAGAAAGGTGTAGACATTGTAAAAAGAATAAAAGTACAATGAGCTAAAGGCTAGGACACGTATGGGGAGAACGAGCTAAATCAATAGCCTGCAATATCTTGATGTGGAACCCAGCAGGAGGAAGAGGAGACGCGGTAGGCACAGGTCAAAGTGGCAAAATGAAGTAGAGGTGGAGTAACAAACTGGAAAAAAAAAACAAAAATAGGGAATTATGTAGAGACTTAAGTGAAATAATTTAAACGTTTAACGGGGACTGACCTCCACAATTAAGCGGATCTAGAAAGCATACGCGGCGTAACCCAAAACGGGGTGTCAAGTCATAATATTATTATTAAATGATGTAATTCGGGCGCTACTACTCCAACTTTGAGAACCATTTCGGTTTCATCATTGTTGATTTTTTTCCTAGTAAATTGCTCTTTTAGGAGTATTCTGCTGGAATTTCAGCTCAATATTCATAGTTTTTATATTATACTTACCGGAATATTGATTTCCTGCTCCTCTTTTGTTCCTGTAGCCACAGCCATCTTTTATTTCTATCAACAAATATACAAATTAGACATTTTAATGATCTTATTAAGAAATTACTTTTGATTAAGAATGCCTCTATACTATTATTTTGTTTGTTTTATTGATAATAAAAAATGATTTTTATAAATATAATCAAAATATTATAATGAAAATCACACAAAAAATTATGTTAGTTATTAAATTCACTAGATAAGGAACCGCTTGATTCTAATCCACGCCAATTTCACTAATTTGAATTTTTATATATAGGGTGCGGCAATAGTGCGAGGAAGTAGAATAACTCACTTGTCGTGAGAGGACTAGATTATTTTGTTATTTTTTTTTGGAAAATTATTTTTGGTTAAATATTTTCACCGCCAAACTAATAAAATTTCACCTATTATTTGTTTCAAATAATGTTTGGCCAAAAGTATTCATCAATAACTCACAAATTAAGGCAATTAGGTATAAGTGCCATCCTCAATACCATTTCATTACGATACTAAAATACAGGGTGTTCCATTTAAGAAAACCCAGTAAATGATCCTTCCGATTTATGACCGACTCTGTATATAAAAAACAAATATCGCGCTATGTTAATAATTTTGGACAATAGTAAACTATATCAAAAATCGTTTGAACGTAAATAGATTTCTTGATATCAAATCTATACAATGGTACATAGTGTTGATGTTACTAGGAAATTAATAAAAAAAGTGTTTATATCTTCTTAATTACCCCGTATAACAAAGCATTACCTCATATCACAGAAACAAGAAAATCGAGGGGATCAAAAAAAGGTGGAAATATACAGGGTGTTCCATTAAAAAAAAGATAAGTTAGGTTCACCCTGCCAATGTGGGTGGCCCTGTATATTTGAAAATATTTTCAAAATATGGTCCTATGTATGGCTTAACTTTTAACTAAATAAAGTTTTTTCATATCTCTCACGACAAGTGAATTATTCGACTTCCTCGCACCCTGTATACTTTTTGACCATTCCTCGTATCTATCCAATACCTTAAAATCATAAATCCTTGTGACTTACCGTTTTTATCATTTTTTGCATTTACTTTCACCTTTAAAACACAAAAGACAAGCAAGATTACCGCTTTAATATAATTAGAATGAAACATAGTTTGAAAAGGAAAGACACAATTTTTCACAGATGAGACAAGATCATCAGCTGTCGACCGTGAATACTACAAATTAAAAAAAAGTAATGTTGAGTATGTCGTGACGGTGGTATACACAGACCAACTCAAGGTTTTCTATGGAAACAATCCAGTATTTTGTACTTTTGTAGAAAGTAGCAGAAGTAGTACGAAAGGTTTATTATTTTTAGTCTAATTTTAACATCAAAATGACAACTTAAAAATCACGATTTTCACAATAAAAGTATTTTATGTTTCGAAGCCTTAAGGACGTCCTACACCGGACGGTATTTTATATTTTACTTCACAAAAACAAGCATATAATGTATATAACATTTTATTATAAGTTTACTTATATCTAGTAATTTTTTAATATTTATAAGTAGATGTATCAAGATTATGTTGAATCATTTGTTCGTCTATCCAATTCCTAAATTTAGCCACATTAACATAAACTCCAGGAGTGCCGTTTTCCCCACATCCGATTCCCCAAGCAACTATACCGGCTTGATAGTACCGTTCACTGCCGTTTTCAGTAGGAAACACCAAAGGACTACCACCATCTCCTTTACATGTATCTTTACCTGGTTCTCCTCCAGCGCACATAAAACTGTTGTGAAGCTGGAAGTATTTTCCTAAACGAGTCGTTCTAAGTTTGTCCTGACATATGTTGTTAGCTACAACTGGTACATCGATTTTTTTAAGAATAACTTGGTATTTTCCTTTCTTTCCAAACTGATCTTTTCCCCAACCAGTGGCGTATCCTCTACCAGTATTAACAACATGGTCTTGCGGTGGAAGACATATCGTTGAAATATGTTCAGCTGCATCTACAGGCGATTTCAAAAACAGTATAGCTATATCATTAAAAAGAGCACCAGCGTAAAACTGATCATGTATCTGTATTGATTCTACTTCTCTATCTTGATACGGGAAAAGTTCTTTCTCGTGTTGAGTATCCCATTCTCCAGCTCTTACTTTGAAGCTTTTATTTTTCCCAGCTACACAATGCGCAGCTGTTATAACAGCTTGAGGGTTAATTAAAGCTCCTCCACATTGATAAACGTTCAATTTCAAAGGATTTCCTTCTACAGATTCTTCTCTTAAAATAGCCACCATGTAAGGAAACTCTCCGAATTGGGCTTCGCCATCGGTAGCTCCTGTTATTCGAAAACCTGCTCCTTGGCTGTTCAAGTATCCGCAACCTTTGGGTTTGGTTATTGGTGCTGGTGTAATGGGTTCTGGTACTGTGTTTTCCTTGCTACAACAAACGTCGATGTATTGATTTCCGCAAGGACCTTCATTTATCCTAGAAAAAAAAAAGTTACAGGAAGAGTTCAAAGCAGGGATTGATAATAACAAACCTAATATCTATAACACCTTCCCCATTAGTATTGACAGTACCCTTGTTACAAAGGTAGTATTGGACACAAACGCAGTCGCCTGTTCCACCGGTGTCTCCATTGTGACTTTCTACTGGCTGGAGGTTAACACCGGGAGCTGACGTTGCTGGTGATGGCGTCGCAGGTGAAGCTGTAGTTGTTTGATTCTTGGGAGTCGAAAAAACTGAATTTATCAAAGCGTCTAAATCATCATTTTGACAATGCGTCGACCAACATAAAAGGCACAGTAGGAAAGCGATCGAGGGGGAGAAATTGACCATACTGACTGGAATATAAAAAAAAAATTATATTTGGAAAGGAAAAATGTACAAAATAGGTATTGATATTTTAGAGTAGAGGTTCTAAACTTTTTTCTCATAGACCACTTTCAGCTACATTTCTACCATATTCCCAAAACTCGACAAAAAATGTGAAGATTATAATATCTATCTAACTATGGAAATTTGCCTTTCGGCTGAGTTCCAACAGTTTTCGAAAAAAAAAGGTGAGAATTGATTGGTTAAAAAAGTTAATTATTTAGTTGATTGTACTGTTAGTGGATCTCGAAAAACTAAAGTTGCCCTTAAAAAAAGTGATTCCAGAAAACTTAACTTTTTTGAAATCTACTCACAGCACTTATTTTATTTAAAAAAATTCCCATTCGGAGATAAAACAGATAAAAATAGTAAATTTTCTCGTGTTGTATTTATTCAAATATATATAATCACTACACTATAAATTATTATTGTTATAACAGTCGTAATAAATTAAAATTGTACATTAATAACGTAACATAACTTCTACAATGATTACAACACAGTCATAATTTTAATGGGAGGGATGTACGATGTACTTGATGGATTGACAGCAAATTACCAAGATTTGGCTTCAGTTTTGTTAGGAATAACCGCAAATCTCTTCGTTCTGTGATTTTCAATCTGCTCCTTTTTTTATTTTACGCTATCAGAAGCTTTCTCGCAATCCCCCTCTGTCCAGGATATTTTTCGGGTATATCTGCTTGCAGTCAAAATATTTGATACCCTCTTTTAAATTTCACCTTCAGCTCCTCATTAGTGCTAAGCTCGAATAGCTCCTCCTGTAATATCACATTCTCCACTTCCGTTTCATCAAATGGATTTATGATCCATGGCGGTATTTCCATCGACAGATCGAAACTAGATAAATTTTGGAGCACCCCTTACGAATAGGCATGATGACTGATTTTGAAAAACTGCTCCACGATGTTTTCACATATATACTTTATCTACAATAAATCTTATTTCTCTGAGAAAAAAAGTTTTTAAAGGAGAAATTTACCTTTTAAAAATGCATTTTAAATTCTGCGCCAAAACGCAAGAATAGTAATGGCGTCTGTCTGTGACATCATCAATTCGTAAATACCATTTATAGGTGATCTGTGTCATTCTTAGAACATAAAACAGACTGTTTTATGTCATTAGTAAAATCGTCAAACTTCTAACACTTGACAGCTTGCAGGTTAGAAGTTTATTTTGATACATAATTTGAATCACAGAAAGGAAATTCAAATCAGAACAGATGTTCGGACCATAGCTAGTTCGGACTTATCTATGATTCGGACGAATGACAAAATATCAAGGTCAAATTTGCGAAAGTACGACGTCACTCTCTTCTGATTGGCGTTTGAGCTAAGATGGCGGATTGTTAAATTTTGTGCTTATATTTTTACTAAAATATTGGTCATCACACATGTAAATTAAAAATAGGTAATTTTTTTAGAATCTCTGCATCATATATAATTATATCAAATCAATATTTTAGTGATTCTTAGTGACTGTCATCATGTCTATTGTGTAGTCCCATTTTTTTGTCACGCAGACGTAGACCCCCGTCTAGTTTCTCGTGGATCCCAGGAGGTTCAGCCTGGACCACTTTGGAAATCAATGCTTTAGAGTGTATTCAAAACTAAGATGCATTAAACGTAAACAAACTCACGAAGCATGCGCAATAATATTGCCAAGACGAATCAGTACTGCGACTCTGCACACTATAAAATTCTAGTATCGACTGTATTTACACATCTTTTGTCGACGATTTCATAATAAAAATTTCAATATATTTCGTAGTGATAAAAGAAGACTTGCCGACAGTATGCAGATGGTAGATATACAAAGTGAGACTTTCGACTGTTGTCGACTGGAATAATAGTAGCGATAATACTGTAGAAAAGGATTGGTAGAATTCTACAGGGTGTCCAGAAACTCTCCTGCCAAACGGAAACTACAGTTACTAGAGGTGATTTTAATTCGATTTAGCTCAAATTACCTTAATCCGAAAATGCTTCCTAAGGGAGCTACAGCCCTTTGAAGAAGACGTCCTCATATGAGTTTTCTTCAAATTATTCAAAAATACCGTTACTTAAAATATTCAAACTTGGTATAATCAATAAACAGTTACAAACCAGTCGTTCGCTGTACATAAATTTTTTTCAGATCCATCACAAGCGTGTCAGTCGGGGGGACCAACAGGTATTTTCGACTTAAAATCACCTCTAGTAACTGTAGTCTCCGTTTGGCAGGAGAGTTTCTGGACACCCTGTATAGTGTGCAGAGTCCCAAGCCAAAGACGTATTTTCTGCGTATCATAATATGGCTTTGACGCACTATGCATTTCTTCACGTTAGTGCCTCTTCTTCTTATACCATATACATCTATAAAAAATTACTTCTAACATATAAGTTCCGGTAATTAATGTTCATTAAAATAAATTATTTAAATTAAACAATGAACATGCAAGCAGTTTTTCTTTCTTTGTCAACACTCTGTTTTCAAGGTCTAAAGATTTGAGATTTCAACAGTGGAAGAGTTACGTTATTATATGCAGAATATATTTTAAAACAGAGGCCCCAAACATTTTTGTATCGTAGACCCCTTGCCATGTTTTTCGGTTTTTGATATTGATTTCTTGTAAATCTCTAACAGTTTTATAAACAATTTTTTTACTTCATAGGTACTTTTATAAATAATGTTTGTCTTTATATTATAAGATAGTATAATGTAAGTAAATAGGTACTATCAGTGTATGTTGAGATCCACTATCGTGGACCCCCAAATTATTTTTAGGTGACGTAGACCCCTTGCAGGTTGTTATAGACGTCTGGGGGTAGATATAGACCACTTTGGGAATCACTGTTTTAAAAGATGCAGAGTGATCAGTTGAAACCGAAAGTTTACTGGTTTCTTGAGATATGGCGATTGAAAATTAAAAGAACACTTCCAAATTGTTGGTTTTACAAGACTAGGGAAGGTTGTGATTTTGAAAACAGATGCAATTACGAAAAAGAAGAAAAGGATTCAATAGGAAGGGGGAGAAAAATAGTAGGAATAATTTTAGGACCAAATATCTCACAAGATGGAAATAAAAATATAGAAGAGGTGCTTGGAAGAGAAGATTTAATAGGATGGATAATGATACAGAGATACAATTGGCAGGACGAAACCCAATATGGTCTAAAAAGAGTAGAACTACGCTGTAGAAGAAGACGCAGGAAAGTTACATGTATTGATAGGATGGAATGGAAAAAGATAACGAGACTATTGCTAGTACATGCGTAGAATACTATATTTTTTCTATGACTTCACTAATTTTATATATTCAAAAATTATTTGTATCTGAAATTTTATATTCTTTCCTCGTATATTGAATAATGTGAAATATTTAACGACAATGACGTTACATTTCTCAAAGATATACTGTTTTAATTACCGTCTAAAGTTATAAATTCCTCTTAGTGTCGGGTTATCAAAAATAACACAGGTCAAAAAGTTAACAGACTTGTTTATACTGTATTTCGAATAACGTAGTTAAAACGACTGAACATTCTCTTTAAAATCCTGCCTCCTCGAAATTCCTACGAAAAAAATCGTTTGGATTTCCAAAAACAGTACTTTCATTAAATGAATAAACGATGGAATACAAGGGGGTTCATGAATTCTTGATCCTGAACGAAAATTTAACACGTTACTTGACAAGAATGTTGTTTGAAGCATTTTTAGAGTCTCATATAAGAGCAACAGTGAGCACTATACATAAAATTATATACAGATTGCGAAAAAGTTTGATAGGACATACGATTCACACAAGTACGACAAGGATCTTATGAACAGCAATGCTTGAATGAGAGAGACAAGAATTGTTCTGTGTGTGAAACTCACAATTAGATCAGTCCCCTCTACCAAAACACAACGATTAAATTAAAAAGGGCAACGAGCACACCCTCACCTGTTTTGGTAGAAGAGAGTGATCTAATTCTGAGTTTCACACATGGAATAATTCTTGTCTCTTTCTTTCAAACAGTATTGTTCATATTATCTTTGTCGTACTTGTATAAATCGTATGACCTATTGACTTTTTCGCAATCTGTATGAACAAGAGGGAACGGCATACTTTGCTCTGCACGAAACAACCACTTCTCTAGACATTGTCTCACGGTTATTCTATAGTTTCTTCTCTTCCACTCAAGAATCTGTATATTAATTATCTGGACCCTCCAATGTATCTTTTTCCCTCTAACATTCTTTGAATAGGTTCATACCGCCACACACATTTCCTGATTCTGATCGTACCACATCTCCAACGTTTGGAGTGAATCTGATATTCCACGAAGCAAGATACTGTTTGTAAAACTAAGCCCGGAAAAATGTAGTTAGTTTTTTTATGTCTATTTGGGGTTGTCCATAAATCGCGTAGCCAATTTTTATTTAAATGTAATATAAAAAGTTTGATTTTGAAGTGCTACGTGGGGGGGGGTGACCGAAAGGTATCGTAAGCT
Source organism: Lochmaea capreae (assembly GCA_949126875.1). Lineage (NCBI taxonomy): Eukaryota > Metazoa > Arthropoda > Insecta > Coleoptera > Chrysomelidae > Lochmaea > Lochmaea capreae. The sequence continues at coordinate 7,426,084 of OX421406.1, read as the reverse complement.
ACTTAGGGAGAGGGGTGGGTAAAAATTGAGCTACGTGGTTTATGGACAGCCCCTTTGTAGCAGAGGAGAGGGTGATTATATTATACTCAACAAATTGAAACCTAAAGAAGACGAAGAAGAGTTTGATCGAAAAATAGGTACTTCTGATGATTCAGAATCAGGATTTTCTCCTTAATTTTATATATCATGATTTTATTTTATTGTATTGTACTTTTGCGCGTTTCCACGATAGAAAAATTTGTCTCTCTGAACTCTGCATATTTGTCTGTGGCATGAATGGTTTGTAGTAATCATAAACCGTTGGAAATGGAACGACCCATGCGCAGTGTCTCATATAGTCTCTGCGCATGAGTCGTCCAGTTTCCAAGCGTTTGTGATTGCTCTACAAACAAACGCCCTTAAAACTTGATGTTTAAAATGTCAACAACCATGGATGTGATATTTTTTGACGAGCGCCTATTGGATAGGGAATAAAATAAGCTTTCATCAAAAAATTCAATTATATTGATTGATGAGGTTAAAGTGAAGTAAACTGACATTTACAGAATAAACATTATATTATTATTATTATTATACAAAATCAATTGCAGAAGCTAAAGCAAATGCTCGTAGTTGAGTTGAAATTTTGTATACATATTAATCATTCAGACGGGCGTGTAACGTGACAAACATGAATTTTGACTATGGAATTTTTGGAGGAATGAGTACATGCCCAACGGCAACAATGGAAGTGATTCTCAACCTCACACACCATTATACATATGGTGGTGGAGAGTGTTCCAGAAAGAACAAGATACAGACTAAGTAGAGAGGGAATCATTAAAAAGAAAACTATAACTTTTCAAAGAAATTCGTTACGGAATTAAGCAACAAGAAAGAATGGGATCCAAATACCATTACCAGACTTGGAAAGAATGCCATTCAATGGTACACAGACGGCTCAAAAGCAATAGAAGGAAGTGGGATAGGAGTGTACGGGCCCGGCACCAAACACTCTGAAAGCTTGGGGAAAAACCCCAAGTATCTTTCAAGCGGAAATTCACGCAATAAGAAAGTGTGCCCAGTTCAATATTGACAAAGGATATAGAAGGCAAAGGATTATCATAATGTCTGATAGTCAAGCAGCCATTAAAGCGCTGAGTTCTTGTGTAATCAGTTCCAAAATGGTGTCTAAATGCCTAGGCAAACTTAATGAACTAGGCGAGAACAATATAGTCACCTTACTGTGGATTCCAGGACACACTGGAATAGAAGGAAACGAAATAGCAGATCAACTAGCGAAGAGGGGGACTGAAATACCCTTTTGTGGGCCGGAACCTTTTTGCGGAATCAGCTCCAATGTAATAGGTAAATAGGTAAAGCCGAAGAAAAGAGAAGATCTGACAATTGGAAAGATCTAGTAGGGCTTAGGCAATCAAAGATTCTTCTGGGTGACTACAACCTGTTGAGATCAAATGAATGCATAAGTCAAAGCAAAACTGCACTAAGAGTTTTAACAGGAATCCTAACGGGACATTGTCGCCTGAATGGGCACCTTAAAAAGCTCAAAATAGTGGAGGAAGAAGATTGTAGGTTTTGTGGAATGGAAGAAGAATCCTCCATCCACATACTTGCGAACTGCACAGCAATTCAGAATCCTAGGGCACAGCACCTGGGAGACTACTGGATAGAAGAGGGACAGTTACCTAAGTTGAAGCCTGCAGATATCCTAAAATTCCTCGGGGAAATAGGACTAAAGGAGCTACTAGTCTCTGAGACTTTCCTCAGGAACTAAGCAGAAGTAAGGGGGCACAATAGATCTTTTAGGTCTCAGTGAATGTTACCCCAAAATACATACATACAAACTACCGAGTCCAAAATTTAGAAAATGATACTAAAAATAGTTATTCCCTTATAGATTTAAGGAAAATTTGAAAAAAGTCAGAGGTAGTAAACACGCCAAATTTCAAAAATCAAACTTCATTACTCACTACATGGAGGACATCACATTTCTGAGCCAGATAAATATTGTTGTTTTGAATAAATACTGTAAACAAATCAATTTATAATGGTATTTACTCTACGTAGGCTTATTAAAAAAGACATTTATATTTCTCCTGAATTAATAACAATTAAAACGTATTCATAAATAATATTTTTATTAACAATAGAAAACACTATACGTAATAATGAATAAATCAAACTTACCTACGCTGAATCCAAAACTAACTTGTGTCCGCGAACTGTAGTAAAACTTGCTAAATGAGAATATGAGAAATTCAAGTCGGCAGATACCTTGAAAATATTTCAAACCGGCTGGTGTGTCTATATAATTTTAATAATCAGCCAATAGCATCTCGTTGCGGTCAAAATTCTCTTTAATTGAAATTGAACGCTCTGCCTTGCGCTAATATTTTGTTAATGGATCGATTACGTTTTTTCGGTTGACTTTTCAAGAGTTTATTTACAAAACTATCGTGAATAGTGTAACGGAGTGATGGTCGTTTACAACTGGGAAAGTCCCAAGACAACAAACAACTGATTATATTCTGTATTCATATCCGTTCGAGTTGATATTTTTTGAGGAATTTTATGTAATGGGATCAGTGGCAGAGGTTTTGGGAATCATTTTTACCGTTAATTTTAAAAAATGGAAAAGGCATAATGGAAAGATGGAGAGAATATTTTTTCACGAATTATTAGACGATCAAACTCAGCCGAATAAAAACACCGAAGGAAAACCAGAAACAGAAAATCAAACTAAAGAAGTAGAAACCCAAAAAATAACAAAGGAAGAACTAACGAATGTTGTTAAAAAGTTGAAAAACACCAGGAAACGATAAAATTACAACCGAAATGAACAAGACTCTAAGAGAAGTAGGATTGGAAGTACTATTGAAAATTATAAATAAAGCCTGGCAAAACGAAAAAATTCCAGAAGAATGGGGAGTAGCACTAATAACCCCTATACACAAGAAAGGAGACCCAAAACAATGCCAAAATTACAGAGGAATAACCCTACTAAATACCATTATGAAGATATACGAACAAATTATAAATAACAAAATTAAAACTCCAATAGAAAACCAGATGTGTCAGAGGCACAAAGTGGATTTAGATCAGGATGAAGCCCACAAGATCATATCTTCACATTTAAACAACTAGAAGAAAAGAGGAATTTGGAAAACAAAATTACATATCTGGCATTCATAGATCTGGAGAAAGCATTTGATATGGTCCCTAGAGAGAAAATATGGAAAGGATTGAAAGATAGAGGAATAGAAAATAAAATTATTCAAAATATATATGAAACAAATAATAATTTCATAGTACGAAACAACATGAAGTCTGATGCATTCAAAACCACTATAGGATTAAGACAAGGAGGAGGACTAAGCTCAATATTATTCAACGTACATATGGATAGCATCATCAAGAAAAGTGAAGAGAAAATAAAGAAAATGTTTGTAGGTTATAGAAATCTAGAAAGAGTCGAAATAGCTGAAGAGGTCTTTGCAGACGATGTAGTACTGATTGCAGGAAGTGAAAAGAGATTACAAGAAAATATAACCATATGGAAAAATGTAATGGAAGAAGAGGGTATGAGAATCAATACAAACCCAAAATACTGCTAATAGGAAACCCAAATATCAAAACAGAAATTAGGATAGACAACACACAAATTGAACAAGTAAAAGATTACAAATATTTGGGAGTAATGGTCGAAGAATCTGGAAAACAGGAAGCAGAAATAAATGATAGGATCGATAAAACTATTAAACTATACTATGCCATGAATAAAAAATTTATAGATAAAAAAGAAATCTCGAAGCAAACAAAGATAAAGGTATATAACACCATATATCGTCCAGTCTTAACATATGGATGCGAATCCTCGACGCTCACAAAAAAGCAGAAGAGCAAAATACAAGCTTCGGAAATGAAATACCTGAGAAAAACTTTAGGAGTGAATAGAAAGGACAAAATAAGAAATACAAAAATACGAGAAGAATTGGGGGTACAACCAATATTGAACTTTATAGAACAACGACAACTTAGCTGGTGGGGACACATTCAAAGAATGGACAATAAAAGACAAGTTAAAAGAACATATGAAGCAAAAATACAAATAAAAAGAAAAAAAGGAAGACCAAGAGAAACATGGAATACAGCAATGGGTAAAATTCTACAAGACAGAGGCAAAACATGGGAAGAGGCGTAAATTTTATTTATTTTTAAGAAAAATTCAATAAAACCGCTTGTTAGGAAGTGTATAACGATTTTTTCCTGCCAGGTCAATTTACGACTGGTAACTGAGCTAGCAAGTCATAACAGACTATTTCTGGCCTGGGTACCAGGGCACAAAGAAGATAAGGGCAATGCTCCCTGCATTGGCCCCGAACCCTTCTGCGGTGTAGCTAACATACAAAAAGGCAGCCATTGAAAAATGGAAGCTAACTAAGTTACTGGAATGGTGGAGAACAATCCCTGAACAGAAACAGGCCAAATAATTCATCAAACGACCATCGGCCAAAGTAACAGAGGACCTGCTGCTAAAAAGCCGAAAAGCTGTTAGAATCATGACAGAACACTGCAGACTTTTCGTTTTTTATGTCTAATAACAAAGCTCAAGGCGAAAACATTGTCGATACACCCACAACCTGCACGAAAGCCAGACCGACACTCTGGCATATCTCCGCAGCTATCAACCCATAAAGATAATCTGTGTAGAATAACGGTTGTGAAAATCTTATACAGGAGTTTACCAAAGCCAAAATGGATAGCTTTCTATAAAAAAAACAATTATTATATATTTTAAAAAAGATTTATTCAATGTTCAATAACAATTGATACTTATTTAAAACTCGACAAAAAGTTGGGCCATCAATTTTCGACATAAAAAGGACAGTATTTCCTTGTATGAGCCTTGTCTCCAGTAGCTCCACACATATTGCACACATACTTACGTAAAATTGGACAAACTACTGTTCCGTCGACATTTTTAGTTATATGGGTTATGTAAACATTCAAAGGTTCACCATTTTTGCAACAAAATCTACAATATGGCCAGTCATATAATTGTATAGCAGAATCACCAGTTTTCTGTAACAAGATAAAAATAAATAAGTTCTACTAAAGAGCAATCTTGGTGATTCAACCATTGCGCACACGTAGTTATTTCAACATTCTACCAATATTTTCTTGATAATTTGACAGAATATGACCCATAAATCAGTTCCCACAACTGCGGCAAAATTAAAGTAAATCGTTCAAGTAGACTATGATCTATTGTGCCCCCTTACTTCTACTTGTTCCTGAGGTACGTCTCAGAGACTAGTAGCTCCTTTAGTCCTACTTCCTTAAGGAATTTTAGGATATCTGCAGGATTCAGCTTGGGTAAATATCCCTCTTCTATCCAATAATCTCCTAGGTGCTGTGCCCCAGGATTCTGAATTGCTGTGCAATTCACAAGTATGTGGATGGAGGTTTCTTCTTCTTTGCCGCAGAAACTACATTCTTCTTCCTCCACTATTTCGAGATTTTTCAGGTCCCGTTCAGGCGGCAATGTCCAGTTCCCTGTTAAAACTCTTAGTGCAGTTTTACTGTGACTTCTACATTCATTTGATCTCAACGAGTTATAGTCACCCATCAGAATATTTGATTGTGTAAGCCCTACTGGATCTTTCCAAGATCTTCTCTTTTCTTCGGTTTTGCCTATTTCTTCCAATACTACATTGGGGTTGATACAGCAAAAGGGTTCCGGCCCCCCCAAAAGTGTCTTTCAGTCCCCGTCTTTGCTAGTCCATCTGCTATTTCATTTCCTTCTATTCCAGTGTGTCCTGGAATACACAGTAAGGTTACTATTGTTCTCGCCTAGTTCATTGAGTTTACCTAGTCATTCCCACACCATTTTGGAACTGATTACACAATACTCAGTGCTTTAATGGCTGCTTGACTATCCGACATTATGATAATCTTTTGCCTTCTATATCCTTTGTCAATATTGAACTGGGCACACTTTCTTATGGCGTGAATTTTCGCTTGAAAGATACTTGAGGTCTGTCACCAAATTTTCAGAGAGTTTGGTGCCGGGCCCGTACACTCCTATCCCAATTCCTTCTATTACTTTTAAGCCGACTGTGTACCATTGAATGGCATTCTTTCCAAGTCTGGTAATGGTATTTGGATCCCATTCCCAGGTTCTTTGATTTCGAAGAAGTAAGGAGGTGGTTTTTTTAATGATTCCCTCTCTACTTAGTCTGCATCTCGTTCTTTCTGCAACATTTTCCACCACATGTAGTGGTGTGAGGTTAAGAATCACTTCCATGGCTGCCATTGGGCATGATCTCATTGCTCCTGTAATGCATATTATATAGACTAGTATTTGAATTTTGGAGATGTTTTCTCTCGTCGACTAGTCACTCCACGCAATGGCTCCACAAGTGATAATTGGTCTCATTATGGCAGTATACATCCAGCACAGGATTTTTGGGTTACAGCCCCAATTTCTCCCTGACAGATTCTTGCTTACCATTAGAGCCATTTTTGCTTTGAATACAATCTCCTTTTCGTGTTTGTTCCACAGGAGTTTACTGGCTAGAGTCAAACTTAGACTTGACTTCTTGTCTCCATTCAACCTCGCTCCCATCAAGTTTAATGGTTTTGAGGTTCAGTTTTCTTTTCTTAGTCAAGGCTATTAAGATAATTTTGGAGGGGTTGATGTTAAGTTATTTGTATAGTTCTGACCCTTTAGTACGATGTCACAAAGAGTGTTTCCGAATTTTTGCTGTTATGACAATATCATCGGCATATCCTTAGCAGGATATTCCAAGGTCAGTCAAACCACACAGGAGTTCGTCAACCGTCAGGCTCCACATGGTTTGATTATGATCCGATTTCCATTTAACTCTCTGACGTTTTTTAAATGTTTTTTTTTAATAACAAAATATATTTCCGCTTGAATTTTCACGGAATTTTAAAAGAGAAACTTTAAAGTTTCCTATACTAAAATTGAAATAGGTTAAACACTCACCGTTTTGCCATTTTCAGTTAACTCAGGAAAAAAATGTCTGAACACCAACTTCTTTTTAGTCCTTTTCAAATTAACAACAAAAGATTCTGCTTGCAAATCATCTTTCGTTTCGTTTTCGCCATAAATCACATCGATGTTATGATCAATTTGTGAATAATCAATTGCTTGAGATGTATCGATCTTCTTACACATATTATCATCAAAAATTGTTGTTTCAAGTTTTGGTAAATATATATCCATTTCATTTTTTAGAGACAAATTATCCGGTTTATTTAAATGTTTAGCTATATTATCGGCTGCATCTGATTGAAAATCGTCAACAGATATAAAAGATTGTTCTTTTGATGAAGATCTGGATCCGACGATGTTGGTAGTCCAAGAGGTGTATACTTCAAAGTTTAACTTGGAGTTCTGGTATGTTAGGCCTGTGGAATTAAATTTTATATTTGAATATGTTTAATTGGTTATGCAAATAAAGTGGTTTAATAGTATATTACGTAACAAGAGTTGTAAGTAACCCATAAGTAAACGTCACGAGTGCGTAATGGGATTACTTTTTACTTTTTCTACGCCGATCTATTTAGTACTCATAATTTCATATTTTTCACTACTAACAGATATATTCGTAGGTAAAGTTGAAAAAATGTTCGGATACTATATCTATATATATATATATTGACAACGTAAATGAGATGACGCTTATTTCCATATCAAGAAACCACATATTATTTTTTTTAGAAATAGTATAATGTATTGCCGACATTTAGGGGCATCACTCTCTAATGCTAAAAGCTTTTATGTTTTTCAATAGATTAAAAGTATTACGTAAATGAAAATTTGATTGCAATTTGATTCAACAAAGAAATTTAAGTTTTTTTACTTAAACGCACGTGTATGTTATGTCATTACGTGCATGTTATTGTTAAATGTCACTTACAAGGAATGTTTTCAGTGCGATTTTTGACGTTTACGGACATGCGCGTAGAAAAAAAAATTACACTATTTCTAGGAATGCATTCTAAAGAAATTACCGTTAAAGTTCAAAGCTCTTGATATTAATACAAGGGTTGTCTTTTTAGTGTGGCGACTGGCCACAATTTTCGAAGACAAGAATGCCATGCCGAGATGGTTTCTGTTTTCGGCAATGAACCACCAACAGGTCACCAGGTCCACCAACAACAGCAATCACCTAGGAAAACGTCAATGCTGTACGTAAGCTGATCCAAGAAGATCGATATGTCACATATCGTGAAATTTCAAAGACCACAATTCAAAAAATTTTACATCGAGTTTTCTGAAAAAAAATTCAGTTTCCCGTTGGATACCGCATCTGTTGACTAAAGGAAGAAAGTTATTAGAGTAAATTAGTGACAAAATAAACTAAACAGGTTTAAAGCAGGAAACTCAGAAAATATAATACAGTATATTGTCAGTGGTGGGAATGCTGTTCCGGAAGTGTTCCCAAAAATATGGTGGCGACTATTGTCTCCATAGCGGGTCATGTAGCAACAATTTCTCTGCAAAATCAAAGAACTGCGACTGCTGATTGGTACATATTGATTTGTTTGCCGGAAGTATTTTCCCCCAATGACGAATGATCTTCACCAAGACAATACAACCTTCCACACAGCTCGAAAACCAATTGAGTTATTAAAGCAAGAAATCATCGAATTGCTGGACCATCCTCCATACAGTCCCAACCTAAACCATAACCAGTGGCGATCATATACACTTTGAGAGGGGGGGGCTATGGGCGATTGTGTGATACTACTGAACCACGGTAAAAATACACGGTATGCTGACTTGTCGACTCAAATTGTGCACGCTCTGCGCATGACGTCACCTTGGAATCAGAATCAGAAATTGTTGGATAGAGTTGTACGTGTTTAGTTTGTTTTTCTTGAGGTTTTTCGATTTTTCTGCGTTAATTGATATTGTTTTATGCTAAAGCCAATGTTTAAAATTATTATAGAGTTGATCCAAGTGTTTTACTTTAATTATAAGATCATAATCCCGGCCGTGCCGTGGCTACATGCAAAAATACCAATCACAATACGAAAGAAACGGTATAAAATACTATGGATTTCCAAAAAATGAAGACTTCGCTAAGCAGTGGATAAGTGTTTGTCGTCGTTAATTGCGATAGATATGGATTGTATAATGTATGGTTTTCTACCTGCTTTGTCCAAGTGCCAAAGTTTAAAATTCCTCTATAAGATGAGAAAAGTATTTTCGACTTATTTTATTTTAAAGTGTTTTTTAATTGTTAATTACACATGAAGATAATTATTACACGAGAATATTATTCTTTTCAATTTCTGAACAACTGCGGTTGAGCTAGGGGGGGTCATGGCCCCCGTGACCCCCCCCCCTATGACCGCTACTGACCATAACGACTTTTTTACTTTTCTAAATATTAAGAATGAACTGCGTGGTAAAAGGTTCATCCAGTCCCCAGAATTTTGGATGTACATACTTAATAATATTGTCTTGTTCGATTTCATTCTCTAATCCAAGTGTATTAATTTGCCCAAAATCACTTTATACGGGGTTGGGATAAAGTATGCAACCAAGTAAATATCTTTTAAACGAAAAGAACGATATTTATGAAAATTTGCAGGTAAGTGGATCTTAGCCCGTTAGATTTTTTTCTTTGGGGTTATCCAAAATCACGTGTTTACGTTAGACGACCAACAAACTTACAGGAATTGAGACAAAGAATTATTGATGAATGTGAACTAATACGTGGAGAAGTATTGGAAAGAGTGACCCAAGAATTTGTTAATAGGATGGCATGTTGTCAGCAAGTAAACGGCGAGCATTTTGAACATTTGAAGTAATTTTGTTTCTCATTATTCTAAAATAATGAAATGAACACCTATTGTACAACTAACAGTAAGTTATTCCTTGTTTTTACAAATTTTTTTACTCTAAACTCAGTATGTATGAATTCAAAACAACAACCTCTGTAAAAATATATAGGGTGATGTCCCATTTAAATTAAAGAATTTGATGGCATTTCCGGTTAAACCGGAAGTATATTATTAACAAAAAAATGTACATCAGATGCACTTTGTTCCATTGCATTTACCTGCAAATTTTCATAAATATCGTTCTTTTCCTTTAAAAGATATTCACTTGGTTCCATACTTTATCCCAACCCTGTATATTGTTCTCATATTTAATATTACACTGTTTCCACATAAATGTATTATGTCATATGTCATTTAATCTACAATCTCGAACTTTGTAAATTATTTTTAGTTTTCTATTCTGTATATTCAAAAAAAATTTTTTAAAGTAATTTATCACATCGAAATATGCATTTTATCTCTGCCAAACACAATAAAATTGATTAGGGTGCATAAATGTAAGTTACTGGAAAGCATTTTTTTATTGTAAACTACTTACATACAAATTTTTACTTACTTTCTTTTAACACGAAACAATCTCCAATAGAATTGTCATTATTTTTATTACTTATATAACTAAAACCAAAATCGTTATCAAACAGAAACCCGTAATGCGTTTTCACGTACACGTCATCAAAAAAACAATCTAAATTTTCCATTCTTTTATATAATTGAAAACTTGCAACACTTGCACTGTCAAAATCTTGGCAAACAATGAGACAAAATTATACCATATCACTCAGTTTTAAACATTTCAGCCTATTCAGCGGCAGAGCTTTTTTGACAACCGCTTTTTAACATCAAAACAAAGCGGCATATTTTTTTCTATAACAAAGCAAGCCGCTTTTACTGCACCTGAGAAGCTTAAAAAAGTTAGTAGCTTTGTATCAGCCGCTGTTGGGTTATTTTTTTAATTAGGTACCTACAGTTGTTTGTAGTGCAAATATTAAAGGTAAATTAGATTAAAAATCCATTTTTTTTCTCAGCTTGTAGATAGTAAAGCATGTTATTATACAGAGTGATTCAAAGTTCCTGGTAAATTACAAGGTGTAGGTCATAGTTAAAACATTTTGCCATACCAGGGTCGGGAATTTGCAAGATGGAACCAAAACAATATTGTTTTTCAAAGCGTAGCAGACTATACTTTCTCCACGATCGAAGATTTTAAATATATATTTCTAAACAGAAGTGACAGGGGCGCCGGAAGACCTGTTGTGTGTGTTTAGAGCTCAACACGCGTGGAAATTCCCCGTGTGGAATTCAACACGGGAAATTTTCACGCGATATTCGAAAAAAGCATTTTTGCGACAAAATTCATGATGCAAAAGTCTTGTCCCAGAATTCGTTCGATTCGTAAAATTATTAATGACGATACCAGCATCTTTTTGTACGAATGAGAGGAGTTTTTCGACTTTAAAAAGGCTGAAATCTTATTTGCGCTCTGCTATGGGTCAGAAACGACTGAATCATGAAGCAATTTTGAACATTTATCATGAATCTGCAGATAAAATTGATATGGACAAACTCATGGATGAATTCATTGTGAGAAATACACAACGCACTAATGTGTTTGCTCTATCAAAAGATGTAATTTCAGGACTTTACTGCAATAAAAAACGTCTATTTGTTACAAATGCAACCGAAAATTTGTTTCTCTATGTACCCTTCATATTTGTCAAAAACATTGCAATTTTTAATACATTTCGATCTTCGAAATAAGATTAAGATTCGATAAGACAGCGGAGGGGGAGGGACTGGCTATAACAACTCAACACCCGGTTTTAAAAAGTTTCGGCGCCCCTGAGAAGTGACCAAAACCTAATTTATAGTACAGATCTCAATCATCAATTATATTAATTCAAAAAACATTCTACTCTGTATTAATTGTTATATTTGTACAGTTCTTGAAATGAAAAACTGGTGCATTATTGGAGGAGTCACATAATTTGAAGTGGAAGGCATGATTAGCGGGGTAGGTACCTCTATTAGATCCAGCAATTGATGAGACTATAACTTATTCCAGAATATCATTTGTACTAATTGTGATTTCAGGTGGTGTATTTTCACACTTTAATTCTGAATCACTGGATAAATTGATGATACAGACCTACTTTTTATATTTTCGAATGGAAACGTGACAGCAATAATTTTGACACTGAAGTCCATCTTCCACGGTGCGAGATGACGCTGCATCTCGAAAAAGTTGGCGTTTTTTTTCGTTATGAATTAGAATTTGCTCTATTTTCGAGCGAGAAGTCGCTGCGACTTGGTAACTTTTCTGGTGGATTTTGTCGCACCAACCCAAAATTTATATTGGCTGCTACGCTCTGACATTGCTGTCACAGGATTTCTTCTACGTTTTCTTCTCGTAGAGCAGCACAGGCCATAATACTAATTACTGTTACTAAAACAATGTCCTCAATGTTTTCCTCAACCATTCTGTTAACTTCAAGACTTGATTCTAGAGAAATTACTCCTATTTGCTTTATTTTCACACGCTAATTTTTTTTCACACTGTGAGGTTATGAAACCAGAACTGCCAATAATTTTTTAACGAAGTTGGCAGCATGTAACGTTTCCCCTATGCCTGAATGAGTCGCAGCAACAAACTATCGATGTGCTGATTGTACTTTTTCTCGCAGCGATTTGTCCCAGCAACAAGTCGCTGCGATTTGTCGCAACGTGGAAAATATACCTCACTCAAATTTTCTACGATGACAATCAACTGCGTCAAGGCTAAATTGCTAACCAGTGTGAGAATATTATTCTATCACAAGAGAGAGAATGTAAATACCTACATTTAAATTGTAGAGGGGTCCTGCAGAATATTTCTACAACCTCAAGAGACAAAAATCATCCAGCATTCTGTAATCAAATTTGATTTCAGAATTGGCAAATTCTGTGATGATCGTGGAAAAATGTATTTTTGCATCCTTTGAAACCAATTCTGGAAGCAGTTAGTCCATTCTGCTTGTTGGTACATTCAAAATAGAGTTTTGAAGGCGTTTACTGCATCTTCTGGGAGCTGGAACCTTTGACCACGCAGTTAATTCTAAATTTCTGGAAAAGTGGAAGATCATCCCTCGTTGAGAGTAGGTTTTTCGAAACTCAGCAATTATATACTTCCAGCAAACAAATCGATATGTACCAATCCTGCAGTAACAGTTATTTGATCTTGCATAGGAATTGTTTGTACATGACCCGCTTTGGAGACAAATGTCCCCACCATATTTTTGGAAACACTTCGAGTACGGATAACTTTCGTCGATTTTGGTTCATCTTGGAACATCCAAACAGCCGACTGACGTTTAGTTTCGGGTTCATAAGAGTAATCCAGGATTCATCACTACTAACACAAAATTAGAATCTGTAGTCCTTGATTGCGGATAGTTTTTCCTTCAACACCAACAAATTTTTTAGAAGGCATGGTTGGTTGGTCAACAGACGAAACAAGCCGGGTTAGTGGGCCCCAACACTGCAGCCGTTGGCTTATTGTATTGTCCTGTCTGTCTGCTAGTCCGTGACAAGATTTGTGACCTTGATGAGATCTAGAAGTCTCTTCACAGTATCTCTTTTGGTGAGGTTGTATCTCCACCAACGTAGAGCCTCACATTCGAAAATTATATGGGTGGCTGTTTCGTCCTCCTCACCACATAATCTACATATAGGTTCTTCTTGGAAGATCCCCATTGTGTGAATGTGCTTTCTCAGGCCGCAGTGTTCGGTCATAAGGCCGGCTACCAGCCTGATATCTCTCCTATTTAACTTTAGGAATTCTTCAGTAAGTTTTGGTATGGGTTGTTTAACCATCAGTTTACTGTGTTTAAGGTTCTGAATTGTTTACCAGTATTTGAGGTGTTGTTTGTACACCCACTGGTTTAATGTGGCTCTTACCAAAGCATTTGTTACACCGGTTGCTGGCGCAGGGCCTGTATAGCCGGTTGCCGGTCGGGCCGATTCTTCTCGTACTAGGGCGTCTGCTTTTTCATTCCCTTCAATATCCTTGTGACCTGGCACCCAGTTCAGGGTTACCTTATTTGCGGAGAGGCATGGTTTTAGATCAAATAAAATACACTCACAGAAAAATTAGCTAAACGTCTTATAATATTCAAAAATCAAAAATATTCGACAGTAAATGATTCAAACACAACCTTAAATGTCGATAATACAATTGCTGTCGGCATGAAACATCGTTTGTAACGCCACTGGCATGAAACGGTCAATACTAGGCGACAGATAAACAAGACCGATTTTGGTTTCTGCGCAAGTCACTTCACGTGGCTTCTTCTTATGTAAAACGGAGTCTATTTCCTCATCTGAGTGGTGCTACTCTTTTTCCTACTTTGACTATACTCTTTTTCCCTTTATCTCTGGCTACGCCACTGCTTAGAAACCCCACCGTACCAATATTCACGTTTTAGACACCTTCAGTCATCTCTTATCTATGCCTTCAGTTGTCGAGCTCGAGATGTTTCTAATCGTCGGTTTAATTTGTGCTCTCTGTATACCTATATACGATAGAAATTATATGGTAATCAACCCTGAGCTAAAATAATTAACAATAAAGGTTTAAAACTATATTTTGACTCAAAAATTAATAAATTTACACACTACATACAAAAAAAAACATTTTTTTTTTAATCAATTCCGGTAAAATTACGTAAAACACTTGAAATCTGTTTATACACTAACTGATAAGATTGTTCTCCAAAAACAAAATCGAGATGACTAAAACTTTCCGAAGACACTTTATATACCCCTACTAGATTCTTCAATTTCTTAGACAACCCCATAACATCCGTATAATTCACCAACTTATCATGTTGAGAGTACATTAAGTAAATAGGAACCTTTATATTATCCACTGGATACAGAGGAGGCGTAGCATTACCATATTTAATTAAATTCCCTTCAGGACCGTAATCGAAATTTTGAAATCGTCCTTTAAACTTTATCTCCTGCGCATAATGAAGAGCCGTTTTCACAGAAGTACCTGCAGGGTCGTGGCTAAGTATAGTCGGAATTATATTAGGATCCGCGTCTATCGGTTCCCAAGAACTAATCAAAAAGAAAATATTATCGCATACCTTCGAAACGAAATTGTGACAATAATAAGGTAGATTTCTAAAAAATATATTGTTTGGTAGCAGTTTTTTTATTCCTAAATGTTTAATTATCCAACCAATGTCGTTCGAAAATGGAGCTAAATATCTAATTGGTGATGTAGTATGGGTCATATAAACTGCAGGTGCTACAGCTATCATTAGTTTTATTTTTTCGACAAGTTTTGGAAGACTAGAAGACAAAACAAAAAATGCGGTAGTTCCCATTGAGTGCCCTATGTATGTAATTTCTGGTTTATCTGAAATATAAAAATTTATATTATTATAAATATATTTCAATTAATTTTAATCTTACTACTGATGTTTGCGATGTAATCAAGAACTGCTGGTAAATCTTTAACTCCCATTTCATGCCAACTGAAGTTCCAATATTGTGGACTCCAAGTTGGTAAAGAAATATGTCCCTTGGAATATGTATTTCCCCTGCTGTTACCAAGCCATACGTCGTAACCTTGATCGGCCAAAGTAAAACCTGAAAAATAAAAAACTGTTATATATAGTGACCCATTTTGTTTGGAAGCACCCCTATAAAATCCGCATTTTTCAACCGATTTTGATTTAGTCTTTTTTGTTAGATTCAGTATCAAAAACAGAATTTGAGCACAAATACGAGAAATGTATGGAAATTAACGGAGGTCTAGTCGAGGCTACAAAAATGTAGAATTCAGTTATTATTAAGTAGTTTAATAATCAAAATGTATTATTTGGTGTTAATTTGTATTTTCGTCACATCAGCACAATTTTACATTACTCTCAAAAGCTATAACTCCAGAACGGGTTAAGTTATCGGCTTCGAATTTTTACAGTGCAATATGTTTGAGTCCTAGTTTTTGTTTACCATGTTGCCATTTTTAAAATGTGCCTACATTCTTAGTAAAAAATTAATTAAAAAACAACTTTTTCCAAATTCATGTAGTGATAACTTTGTTGTTAATAAAACTTTTTTTATAAAATTTTGATAGTTTACATTTGTGATGATTCTGAATTCAGTGGTGTAGTCAAATTTGAGGAAAAAAAATGCCTAATATACTTTCATCTTTTTTGGCAAAGAAAAATTAACGTAGAGAGCCTTGAAAATAGCTATTATGGTATGAAAATTTGTGCTCAAATTCTGTTTTTAATACTGAATCTAACAAAAAAGACTAAATCAAAATCGGTTGAAAAATGCGGATTTTATAGGGGTGCTTCCAAACAAAATGGGTCACACTGTATATATATGACTTGTTCAGGGTAGAAAATCTTTAACAAACTACATCTGAATATTAATTTTTATCAAACGGGTACAACATATTCTAATTAAGTAATGAATTTTTCACCACTGGGATATCCTAACATTTCATTTACAATTCGCGACGCTCACCATCAAGCAATTTAATAAGTAACAAACATCTTATTCATTACAACATACCTACCCAAGGAATTATTTCCGATAAGTATCCAATCGGCGCTGCTGCCCATTAGACCATGTTGTAAAAGAACTGGCTGTCCCCCGCGTGTTCCATTTTTAGAACCTGGAATTCGGTGAACTCCTAAGATATATCCATCTTCCGTAATGACTAGGTGAGCTTCCACTGGATAACCATGTCGTCTTATTATTTGCGGAACATCTAAAAAACAGTTGAACGAAGCAAAAAGTTGATATCAATTATCAGAATTACATAATATGACGACAGAGATCATTTAGAAAGTACATTTAAAAAAAATTATTAATGCCAAAATTTTCTCAGGACAAATTTATTAGCTTAAACAATAGTTGCTAAGTTATCATTTTATTTTGATTTTGGTCATGCCAAATAAAATACAGTTGTTGTGTAGGTACCTCTATTTTCTTTGGTAATGCCAAATCAATTTCCAAGCAACATGATTGATATTAATTGATATTGAAAAAAGTAATCTCACCTAAATAATCATCTGGATAAAAATTACAATCAATTTTACCACTAAATTCTTTTAGTCCTTCGCAGCGATTCACATTAAAATTTAGTTTAGTTGAAAACACACCGTGTAGAAATAAAATTTTTATTACTAGCCTTATCGCCGTTGCACAAACCATGATGAAACGAACAATGCAAGTATATGTTAAGCTAGAATTAATTTTTTATTGAACCAAATTATTAAGTACCTTTGTACGACATGAATCATAATTAAATCAATAATGTACGATATACCACTCTGGAGTATCGTTTCTTGTTATAAAATACAACTACTAGCAAAAAAAGATAATTCGTATAATATTTCGTATTTCTTTTGATAGGAAATAACACAATGAATAAAATAATTAATTTCAGAAATTATAGGGATATAGTTTTTATGTCAGTTGTTGACACAACATTCTAAAACTCTCAAAAAATCACAAAAGAACACTGCACAACCCACAGAATCACTCAAATATACAAGAAAAAACTACAGAAATCGTGCAAATATATAACATTTCATTCAATAACACACAAAAACACTCAACTCCATTCATAAACTCTCATTCCCACTAAGAACCACTTAAATATGTACTTACTACCTACAGGGCGTTACAAACCGATCATAGCAGATAGCTGGTTGACGCTGAAAGTTACAATATTCTGGGAATTACTTCTCACAAAATACCTCCCAACAGTAAACTACAGCATCCCTTATAAGTACCTTCCTAATTCAGAATAGGGATGACTGGGTCTTCCTCCTATGACTCAAAAATACCCTCAAGCTCTGTAACATGTATCAACCTGCCTAGGATCCGATGCAACTGTATTTCAGACAGTTTAGCCCATTGATGTGCGGGTAGCTTGGAGCAGGTAAACCAATCTCATTCCAACAGCCATGCGATTTTAACATCACTTTGCTCTTTCACCGAAATTGTCATCAAACTGCCAAAATAAGACTATCCTCAATAGAAAGTATCTTGGTCTGGATTTCTGGCTATGAAAAAAGTTCTGGCATAATTTACCAAGATTGGTTCATTGAAAGGATTTTATACATCCTTCGAAGAACGTCTCCAAACAAGAGTTAGACTAGAACAGGCCACAATATATTGGAAATAAAAAAAAACATGTTCATAAAAAATATATTTACAATCAATAACTTAAAAATTACATCGCCACTTCGGGTGTCCACAATTTAAATGTTCTATCATATGAACTACTAGCTATATATTGATCATTAGGTGCAACATCCACTGACATAATCTTCCCATCGTGACCGGATAAAGTTTTAAGCGGTTGCCACGTCTTGTTTGTCCATATTTTTACAGTGTTGTCGTACGAAGCAGTCACTAGGTAGTTACTGGTAAATTTCTGAAATTTAACTTCTGATATCAAGTTTGTATGAGCTGGTATGGTGTAGAGAATGGAACGTTTGCGCAGATCCCATATTTTACAAGTGTTGTCTTCACTAGCTGTGGCTATGTGATAACCGTTTGATGAAAAATCGATGCCAAGTATTCCTTTCAAGTGTCCTTCCATAAACATTATACATCGACCTGTTCTAAGATCCCATACTCTTCCAAATGAATCCATTCCTCTGCAATAAACATGATTCTTCATATACACTATATATTTTTGAAGAAATTACTCACCCCGTTGCACATACAGATCCATCTACTTGAAAACTAATACAATACACAGGTTTGACATGTCCTTCTTGATGTAAAACTTCTGTACACTGGTGCAAATCCCATAATCTCCAAGAATTATCAAAACAGCAAGTTCCTAGAAACCTTCCTGATGGATGAAACCCTATTCTTGATACCCTATGTGGCATGTGTCCTTCGATGTCTGCAATTGGTTCCTCACTAAAAATTAATTAGTCAAAATTTAACCTCAAGAGTTACTTTAAATTATTCACTTACCTTACAAAATCCCACAATTTTACAGAACCATCTGCAGCACACGAAGCCATGTTACATATTTTTTCATCTTGTTCGCTAGTGGCGTGTGGATGAAATACAATTGCTCCAACATTACATGTGTGGCCTTTCAAGGTTTGTTTTAATTCACAGTCAGGTATAGTCCAAATTTTACACAAACCACTCCTAGAATCACAATGATTTAATTAGCACTTAATAGAAATTTAATATTGTAACAACATACCAAGAAGCTGTGGCTAATAATTTTGAATCAGGACTAAACTGACAGTAAGAAATTGGTCTTATATCCCCAATTTGACTGCAATAAATTGATGTGGCTTGAATTTTTTTTTGTAATTCTTGCATTTTGGCAGTTTTAGTAGCAGCAGGTAAATCAGCCAATCTTTTTGCTTCCTCCAAACGGTCTTTAGCTCGTGGTAAAGAATATTCAGCTACCCACAGCCTAGCTACTCTCAATGAATCTGGACCTTCATGGTACCAAGTAGTTTCTTGGTCTTTTTCAAATTGTTTTCTCTCTTCTTCAGCTTCTCTTCTTATTACAGTATCTTCACCGATACTAATATAAATTAAATGTATATTTAATATAAAATCAACTTTTTGTAAATTATACACTTACCGACTTAAAATATCCCTCAATCTTGATCTTCTATCTGCAGGACCTTCTCCAAACAGACAAATTGGTTCTCCAAGTTGTCTTAAATTTCTTTTCACCTCGGCATCGTCAGTAGATACATTTATCGATCTAGCCTTCCTCCTTCTTTCGAATTCTTCAAGTAGAGCTTGTTTATCTCGTGACATAGCATCCTCAAGTTCCATGTATTCTAAAAATTAGTTTTATAAATCAGTCAAGAAATAGAAAATGATTTTGTAACTCACCTGA
This sequence comes from Lochmaea capreae, assembly GCA_949126875.1. Lineage (NCBI taxonomy): Eukaryota > Metazoa > Arthropoda > Insecta > Coleoptera > Chrysomelidae > Lochmaea > Lochmaea capreae. The sequence continues at coordinate 7,406,301 of OX421406.1, read as the reverse complement.
AGTTTCTGGAACTGGTGATGTTGACGCTGGAGGAGGTTGAGCATCGTTACTTTCTTCATTTTGGACTTCAAGCCTAACTTTTTCAGTATCTTCCAGCGATCCGTAATGGATAGTTTTTGTCTTTTTCACATACGGAATATCTTCATCATCAGACATGCTTTTAATTTATAAATTTATCTATTTTTGATGTTTTACTTTCAACTTGTTTTTGTTAGATGAAAAATAAGGTTATGTCAGTTTAACCTCGCAATATCTTCTCTTTGTTACCACAGAACTCTGCTTGATTTTAAGTGGTGGTTGAGTTCTAAAGAATGGTCTTTGTAATCATAGAAATATTGGTGATGGGAGCGCCATCTATTACTTGGTAGAAAAACAATAGGGACAGGAAAATTTTGTCAAATCCGTCAAATTTGGTCTTCCGCCTTCTATTACAGAATTTTATCCATACAAGTTATTGTCTATCTTTCTCTAAATGTTTTTTTCGAAAAATCAAAGAGAGAGAGAAGAATAGCATATGTTTGGTGAATGTATTTAATTTTAATTGTTATTTTGAATGGCAGAATGTAAAATAAAAATTAATATATTACTAAAGGTTGCTGATGACTAATTTGAATCTGAATGACAGATTCTATTCGGTGTGTTTATTTATTTCATGTCGGATTCCAAAGTTTTGTTTGACTTTGAAATGCGACGCGATCATTGAACTTGATTTTCTGTTTCTTTTTCTAGGATCAAAAAATCTCACAAGTTTATAAAAATAAATATAAAGAAAGGCCTAATTATCATTGGTACAGTCGGTGTAACTAGTAAAAATTTTGACCCGGTTTTGAGTTTGCGTTATATTGTCTATTCTTTGCCTATCCGATGCCGTTAGCTTAGCCTAAAAAGATAGTTGTTTCTTGATAGTCTGCGTCCGCCACTTTCAGTAAAGCTGGTAGAAAAGTTGGAAAATATTGGATATTTTTGAAGTGCATTTTTTTTAAGACGAACGTTATTGATTCGGCCCAAAGGCTTGGCCCGGCTAATATACGGACTATACATGGTTTATAGGGATCTTACGTGGTTTCTATTGGTTCACTGAGTCATAAAAGACATAGGGACACATTTTTTTATTGGAATTTTCCAAATGACTGAACATTTACATACGCGTCTACAATTTTTGAGAAAAGGTCATCTGATTTTTAAAGTGATTTTGTTATGAAATGAAAGCAACGATTTTTAGGTGTGTGCAGTGTTCAGTGAAATGTTGTCGTTTTTTAAAACACGAACTATGAAGTTATTAAAAAGAATCTAAAAAAGACTGCAAGTATTATCGATTTTTTTTATATTTTCGAGTTCCTTTCGATGTGTTTATTAATAATACCTTTGAAATTGATGGTGTAAATAAGAAAATATAGTGTAACATTTTGTTTATTTGGAAAACATAACCAAAAAAATCGTGAAAATGTTACCTCAACAATATTGTTTGCGATGGAGATACCATCATTCCAATTTACAAACTATGTTTTCTCAACTTTTGGAACGTGAAGCATTCTGTGATGTTACGTTAGCCTGTGAAGGAAGAACAATAAAGGCTCACAAGATTGTTTTGTCAGCTTGTAGTACATATTTTGAAACAATTCTATCCCAGTATGAAGAAAAGGACCCTATACTTATCATGAAAGATGTAAAATATATAGATATTAAATGTTTAGTAGAATTCATGTACAAAGGAGAAATTAATGTTGAACATGTAAGTACATTTTCTATGATTCTTTAGCAGGTGGTTCAGTATCTGTATATATTAGTTCAGTAATAATAGTATAAAAATAGACACCATTCACTAGTTTCTGGTAAATTTAGTTCATGCACACATACACACACATTTCAACAGATGAATTCACAAGGTCTCATAATTGTAATAGTAAGTAAAGTTAAGATTTTATAACTAAAAAAACCTTTCAAAACTGCATACCTATTTATACAGACCTACTTAACAGGTTAGTTCAATAGTCTTGTATCTGTTTGAATTCATATTTATTAGTAAATTTAATATTGAAATGCATCAAATTAGTATTCACAGTAAATGTACATATAAAAGCATGCAGTTAAAATAGTGAAATATTATTACTAGGTACAATAACTTCACAATTTATTTAAGTGATATTTATATTTGTAACAAATAGAATTGGTGCTATATAGGGTGTCCAACTTTTCATTGGCATTGTATTGGTAAAATCTAAACAAGGATAGTTGTAATTTGATCAAATTTGCCTATTTATAAGTGCAATATAGACACATTTTGAAATCCCCAGTATTCAGTTTTTGAGTAATTCAATTATCAAACATATTTTGACAAACAGTTGTTATTGTCATTGCTACGGATGCTCATTATTATAATGGCAAAAATCACTAATATTAGTAGTACTGTAGCTTAATGTATTAATGAATTAGTAGTACTTTGGAGAATATCTAATGGTTAGAAATTTATTTATTAAATTTTCAAAATAACTACCATGTTCTTGACTGCATAGTGCAGTACGAGTGCCCAAGCTATCAATTGCTCTGCAGATATAATATGGTTGGTAGCCATGCTCTAATTTTTGTTATTTATGCTATATTGCAGAATTCTGAGTGGCTCACTCAAAAAAGCTACTGAAGAACCTGAACTTTTCTGTATCACACTTATAGATAGGAAGTCTGTCATCATTGCAACTATCCCCTATCTTATATTGCTTAGATTTCATAAATACAATGCCAATAAAAAGCTGGATAACCTTTATCTAGAGTTGTACATACAATATGTCACTTCTACATCGTCCTAGTAGTTATTGCAAATGTTCTTTAAGTAAATTTCAGGTTGTGAGTGAAGACCAAAAAATTTAACTAATCTGACCAATCCAAATTAAAATTATTAGTTGTGCGTTTTTTGTAGTGTCACCTTGCCACATTACTGAAAACAGCTGAGGAACTCAGGATAAAAGGTTTGGCAGAAGTCTCATGGAGAGATGAAGAACAAACAAGTAGTAATAATGACACCAGTTCCAATGGTGTACAAACAGCAATACCACAAGTGCAAACAGTTATGCCAAACAGGTATGTGAACCAATTAAAAAAATATTCAAGAAAAATTCTCAAATTTTTGCTTAATATATTACTAGATTTAATGCCTGCCTTTTTTCAGTCCAACTCCTTCTATTAAAAGAAAAAGAGGCAGACCTCCCATAGATGATTATGACCAAACATTTACCACTCCTAAAATCATGACAGTATCAGGAGCGGGCAATCAAGATGATGCCTATTCAAATGATGCAATGTCGAGCAGTGAACATGACTTAAACATATGGGATGAGGATCAATCAGCAAACGAGGGAGCAGACAATACAGAAACAGAGGAACCACCAGTGAAAATTAAAAAGGAGGTTAGTAATTTTATTTTTACCATTCTAAGTGAGGTACAATGATTCTAAATGTTATTATTACACATTTTTCAGTCTAACGATGAAGATGAAGTAACAATCGATGAACAAAGCAATACTTCATTTTCCGCAAACGAATCAAAAGAAAAACTAAACATTAACATGCAAAATAAATCTTCCACCGTAAATGCTAACGTCACCACGTCGGGTAATCAATCGTTCCTTACACCAGCTTTGGAAAAAGAATGGCCGGACGTGATCAAAATGAATGATTATTTAAATACCGGTAGAAGACAGCAATTTTGGGAGGAACCTTTCACGAAGAGAGTGATGGACGCTATTAAAACGAAAAATTTAGAAATGAAAGTTGCCGCCGAATTGCTAGGAGTGTCTTACGGTACTTTGTATGGTCGATATAGGGATTCATATGGATGTTTGAAACACCCTTACAGGTGAGTTTTTTTAAGAATATATATTTTCAGTGAGAATTGATATTTGGACTGCTGCTATAGTATGGTTGGTAATCGACGAAACAGGTCGGGCTAGGAGGCCCCAACACTGCAGCAGTTGGCTTATTGTATTGTCCTGTTTGTCTCTTAGTCTGTGAGGAGATTTGTGACCTTGATGAGATCTAGAAGTCTCTTCACAGTATGTATAGCCGGTTGCCGATCCTTCTCGTGCTAGGGCGTCTGCTTTTTCATTCCCTTCAATATCCTTGTGACCTGGCACCCAGTTCAGGGTTACCTTTTTTGTGGCACTGAGTTTTTTGAGGTTTTCTAAGCATTTCCAGACAAGTTTGGATTTTATTGTACTACCATATTATGCTGTAGTATACTGACCTTGAATTTTATTTTGCTTAGAGTACGTGATTTTTGGACGGAGCAGGGTCCCACGGACGTCCTGTTGAAATTGAAACGTAAAGAAATTACATTATTCCGAGCCGCAGAACAGTTGAACGTAACTCCGCAAACTTTATCGAATTATTTAATATCCATGTCACAAATGGACACATCCGATGCCAATTCGAGTCGACAATCAGTCGCTGGTGAATCGTACGACGATTCGGACGACGAAAATGATTCCATTTTACCGGATTTACCTACCAATAATACGAATATCTTTAAAAATGTAGTGTCTGCCAGCGCTGCTAGTGGTAAGTACACTTTATTTTACTTGAATCTGATCATTTATGTGAGAAATTTTATAGTTGAGTATCGATAGATGACAAATTTAATTTTTGCAATGCGATCCGGTCCGATCCGTCTAGTGGACACTTACCTTAAGTTTTGACATCTGATTGAACGAAATGCATTTTTGGTAGTTTCTAAAATTCATGTTTAATGGAAACTTGAATTAATTTTACTTTAGTTGATGTTTCATGACTAGACGATGAAAATGGATCAACTTATATCTTTCTTTTTCCTTTCGCATTATTGATTTGATATTTTTAACCTAAAATTAGGTACGTCGTCGTCATTAGTGAACTGTCCCGACATAACCATCGTCAAGAAAGAAAAAGGCGAAGGTGGCAAACTCAACAATAACTCAGATCATTCCGAGAGCAGCAGCGATCAAGGTAAATGAGAATAAGTCTCGTTTGCTGATTACAAAAAAATTTCCACTTATTAGTATTTTGTAAAGACCAAAGTAATTTTGTACTGTATTTAGTTGTATAGGTAGAGAGTTCCGTGTCGAACCGATAAAACTGAAAATGGCGCAGTTGATGCGGATAAACGACAAAAACTTTTAGTCGTCTAAAGTTGTGTCGTTTTGGCGCGGATCCGCAGATTGAAGTTTCTCTTCAGCTGAATACGAAGTTTAAAAAAAAAAGTAGTGATATGGTGAATACCAAAATAATTTTTGTAAATTTAAAAATTACGAAATTTGCGCAGCTGCGTGAGAGGGATCAATAATTTCTTTCAGTGATTCCGTTTTTAAATATTTTACTTTAATTTTACGATACGTACTATTTTTTATATACACGACGACATACAATTTCGTACAGGGTGTTGCAGAAGGATAAAACGATAGATTTCTGTGTTTATTTATATTGTAAAGATTTTTTTGTTCCCTTAAAAGTACTTTGGTACGTGTTTTATACAAACATAAAATTGCTTTAGACCAGCTTCAATTCATTCTAACAAATATTACAGTTAATACTGATATGGGCTATATTTTTGCCACCTGTTTGACATGTGGGCAGAGCAATTAAAACTTATATTTGTTAAAATTAAATTTTACAGTCTAAATTCATCGACTCATTTTTATAACCAAAGTATATGTTTAGTTTTAGGTTAGTTCCGACAGGTATTATGAATACGAATTGAATTTATCCATAAAATATATTTACCGTCCTTTTACGACGTATTGTTTGTATTATTCGTAACTGAAATTTTTTATATACACACAAAAAACAAAGGAGGAAGTGAAATTTTCTTCTTAAATTTGATCTTCACCCCGTCCAGTAACATACGATTGTTAGTATTTTTATTTATATACTCTTTTTTGTGAAGGCTTTTCAAAATCCACCTAAAATCTAAAATTTCTAGTTAATTTATTTTTGATGCTACTTTTTAATAACGATTTCCATAAAAAAAATATATTAAACAGCTTTAACAAACGTCACTGTCACTATTTTTGACATATGACATTCAACAGGTCTACAAGTTCACACCAATATCGATGGTTGTTACACTTAGCACCAGCCTGTTTATTTATTGTTTCCGCGATTAGGATATGTTCCAAAAGTAACCAGTTGCTAACCTAACCAGAAATTTGACAGCGGTTATTTGGATAATTTATTATTTCTGGTAATTTCGGAACAGTATGGTGACCGTTGTGACAAAAAAAAATGACAATAACAATGTAGATGAAAAGACAAATTTAAATTTTATAAAAGTTCCAAAAATGAATAACGAAGTATGTGGATTCTTTTTTCAAGAATTCGTCCTCAAATATCAAATAACAACAAAGACAGTTCACTTATCAATCTCAACTGTCTCCGTGCTGGTTCTCCATTTTTTTCAGGATAACCGAACTACCGGTAATTTTCGGAACACCAAACGCTATTTTCGGTGACTTTTGGAACATATCCTAAATAAGTTGTGTCAAATGTCAATTAGGCATTTCTTTTTTGGGAAATTTGGAAGGATAATTTACCCAATATTAGGTATTTTTGACCTGTAGAATAGAAATGGAGAATTTTTACTATCAATAGTTTTACAGCAGCAACTTCATTGTAGGATTTTTGTCAAAATGTTAAAATATCACTGAAATTTACTCCAAATAATCTGACTTTTGGAGTTGGATGGCGCCGGGCGTGTCACGTGTGACAGTTGACGTTGACAGTGCTCTCACTTCTTAGTTCTCATCATAGAGAAATAAATATTATTTCTCTATGGTTCTCATGCGATTAGTTTGATAATGATCTGATCCTTATGGTTTGATGTTAGGATTCTTCCTCTTTACCTAGCTGCTCGTACAATGGTACAGCATCCCATTGATTGCATTATCCATGGCATTTTTACTCCATATCAGCTTTCAAGATAATATTATAATATGTTCTTATTTTACTATCGAAAATTATCTATAGTACCGAAAACTATCGATTTTTTTTCGATAGCCAAAAATATCGATAATTATCGATAGACAATCGATAGTTCTCCATTCCTATTGAAAATTTGTGAATAATTGTTCAACCACTCCTCGTAATAGTTAAATTCAGTATTAAATGTCAATTCTTGTGTTGGAAAGTAGTAACCGAAAATAAATATAACGTTTGACAAAAATTAGTTGTTAAGAATATTTTAACCAGTGATTTTTCTTTTTTGTATACAAAAAAAAATCAGTATTTATTTCAAGACTAATGACTAGATTAACTAGCTTTCAACCAGTGATAATTTCACACATTATACAAGAGGTTATGTTTTTCTTTCTGTACGACAAATTTTCGTTGATCCCTCTTTCGCACACCCTTTTTAAGTAATGAAAGAAAAGTAGATTTACCTATTGGCAATGGTAGAGTAGTATTAGGAACATATCACCGGGTCCGGCTGGACAGTCTTCTGCACTGACTTTAATATTGCAGTCCTATTTATAGTGCTTTAATAAGTAGGGTTGATTTTGTTTTTTACGAATCTAACGTTAAATCTTTATTTGTCGTTTTTGGAAACTTAACCTACAAAAAAGAACTTTAACTTGAGACTATTTTTTCGGGTAATATTATGCGCACTGTAAAATTTTATAATTTTTCCACCAAATCGTTCATTTAAAAAATTTTGTCGTTCTCTTCGAATTGATCTTGTATGGTTTTAAAAAAATTTAAATATTGATTTGACGTTCGATTCGTAAACAATGTTCCATAAGTAGAAAATTAGGGGTGAAAGGAGGTAATCGAAGGTGGGTGATAAACTTGAAAAATAAAAATTTCGTACTTCTATATAAAGAGTTGAGGAAAAATCCTTGTATGAAATTCGCCCTGTATTTTAACGATGTAAAAACTCAATATTTCTTATTGTAAATAGATTCTTTAACCCGGGTATTATTTGAAAATATCCGAAATTGAATTAGTGAATCAAAATATTGATAAAAAGTTTAAAGAATGGACCTTTTTTCAGTAAATTTGTTTTATTTTACACTTCTTTTGCGACATCGTGATTTACGACCTTGAAAATGACAGACCGGTGTTTAAGTAGGATTTTAGGTAATTTTTAGCGATCTGCTGGTTATAACCCAGCGGTTATTTGCGGTTATTCACTCGCTAAAATGAAGTGGTTACGATAGTTGGCTGTAAATGTCACAACATAACCCTAAAAGATGTTTTGTATGTATCGTATGTGTTAAGTATAGTAGTACAATACTCTTAGCATTACTGATTCATCAGCGGCTCTCCAATAATTGGTATATATTATCAAATAATTGTATTCCCATGGAATATTCGTCAGCCAAAGTTATATTAAGTGAATATTTAAGATAATCCCACAAGCTAATATTCACCGTTCGTATTTCCTCCGGTTCCATTTTTATATTCGCACATAAAAAATCAAATGTCAATTATACAGCTGAGACTTTCACGTTTTAAGACAAGAGTGGGGGGTTTGAACCACTGTCAATTACCTACCTCTTGACTACGGTAACTGAAGTTATTACTGTGGTCACTGATTTGACATTTTGGTATCTACCATTTGTGGCAAAAAAATTAACTTTTCATGACCAGTAATTCGCTAAAATTCACCTCAAGTTACATCCCTGGCTTTTGACAGCTAACCTCTAAAGTGGGAATTCTCATCGTTATATTGCTGTTATTTGGTTTATTTTAATATGTTCTTGTTTCACTTTTGAATATCCTGGCTCCATTTTCTTACAATATTCACAAACAAAGCACAAGAAAATTTATCATGCAAATTAATCTAACCAGAAAAACAAAACTATCAGCTGAAGTTCGCTTTATGCTCGGTTTTATAAAGTAGAGTTAAATATCTCGAGTTACCCCGAGGGTTAACTCTCGGGTTAAAATGCAAAGATCAGTGTAAAAATATATAAAGATAGAGGAAGTCGGGCCACAGAACAGTTTTTTCTTTTATGAATTCATTATCATTCCAGTAATCTAGTCTCTATTCTATCTCTAAAAACCCTAGGCCCTCGAAGTGCCTCAAAATAATTTTTGACCATAGGAAAAATATATATCGGATATAATAATATGTATAAGTATATTTCTTTTCTATGTTTTTGACATAACCTTCCATTGCTTCACAATTTTAGCATTTTGCACATGACTACCGCTAAACTAGAGATTTAACCCGAGCCAAATACTGGGGTAGGGTTAACTCTAGCCCTGCTTTATAAAACGCTGTATATTTCAAGGTAAAATTACTATGGGTTATTCAATATTTTTATTACACCCTGTGACCTTTAAAATCGATAAAAAGTTGCACAAGGAGAAAGGGTCCATTGTTTTTAAGAACTTTTTATCGTCCTACAAGTTTTCTTCAAAAGAAAAATACTATAATTGAAAAAATATTAAATTACTTTATTTTTTAACTTTAAAAACAATTTTCGTACAACACTGTATATAGCTAAAGTTTATTATTCACTTTCCGGCCTCCATTTATTTTTCTATAGTTGTTTTATTAAAATTCACCCTCTATATATTATGCAATCTATTTGCTCCACTCTCAGTATTTGTAATGTGTGTATTATTCGTTATGGGTATTTTATACAAATGTACCCATACAAAAATGTCTGCAAAAATGCTATTTGTTTTTTTCAAACACAGATTTTTTTGTATTCTATCGAAAAAATACTTCCCGTCCTGTGTTTTCTTTAATTATTCACAAAATAAGCCGAAAATAGTGAAAATTTCAAATATTAATAAATTTATAAGATGTCAAAAATCAATCTACAGCTTCCATACTTTTTTTTATTTAAAAAAAAGCACAAATAGACAAGAAATATTCAAATGAAATGCAAAAATTTTCATTATTAGTTACCAAACTGTATGTAAATCTACCAAGTTATATCTACAACTTTGTTTTATTGAAACTTTTTAGATTAAAAATACATTTATTTTGTAAGAATACAAAAATTCAACAAAGTAGTGTGGAAAAATGGTTTTTTTGTAGACTGGTCCTTTTAGTACCCATTAAAATAATAGTAATATTTAAGGATAAGTATATTATTTATGTATACCTAAATATAAAAATGTAGATTCTAGGTACAGACTTTGTCATATATTTGTATTAAAGCGTGACAAGACGCGCTTTCCTACTACAAACTTATTATACAATACAATTTATATTTATACAGTTATTATTTGAGTGTATTTTATCTTTATATAAACCTATTTATAGTACAATTAAATCTTAAACGATAGTTTGAACATTTTCATAGACGCCCATTCCAAAAAGGCTTTTCTATTTAAAAAAAATTAAAACGTTTGGTTGAATCAGATTAACTGAATTACATTTGTGCGACTTTAAAAATTATTTTTTCACTTTTGTAATGTAATTTGGACTACTGATTAATTTTTTGTTTTTTTTTTGACAGTTTTTATGAAAATAACCCTTCAACATTTCAAAAAAATTACGGTGTATGGTCAAATTTAATCAATTTAACTTGGGCGACCATTCCGCTGTAACGATTCAGTTTTTTATGTACGGGGGGTGGGGTAAGTGTTATTACTACCATTTATACATAGTTTCTACAAAAAACTGGCAAATTGCAACCTCAACCTTCCCCTAAGAACTATCTACCAATGAAAACACTTTGTACACCACATTTTGTAAAAAGTTGGATAGTTTACAGAAAAAACAGTAAATAGCTACTTGTTGAGATACAGAGAGTTTTTGTTTTTGATAAATTGTCTAAAAACAATGATAAATGTTATTAAATGTTTCTCATTTCCAAAAAAAAAATTACAAAATACTATAACTTTAACTGTACTATAAATAAATTACCGGTAACTAAATCTTATTCCTCTGTTCTTTATTATACCTACATTTTAAACAATTTTTCTTGAATTTAGGTAAAAAATCTTTAAAATATTTTCTTCAAAACTTTATCCCAGTGAATCCAGTTCGAGCTTTTCTATGAAAAATTGATGATATATTTCAATAAATGTAAAAAGACACATCATAAAATATAAAATTGTCGAGGAAAAAGGTTTAGGACAATTTTTTGTGAAATTAAACTACACTGGTCATTGTTTCAAATACTATTTTTAAACTGACTTAAGAGATGTACACTTCAAATTGAATTGGGAGTGAGAAAAATATACCTTTCGAAATTTATAATATCGAATTTAATGAAGTAGTTCAAATGTCTCTAAAATCGATTTTATTGATTGTGCCCGTTTTAGCTTTGAATGAATACAATCCAGAAACGATGACTAGTGTATTTTTTTCTAGAATTTATATTTAACGATCTGTTTAACAAATATATTTGGTTTAAGGAATTTATACGATATAAAATGCTTTATGCTGCCGACATTATTTCACTATCACACTGTAAATGGTCAGCGGCATATCCCATTGTATGTTTGATGTATTAAATTTTTATGTAGATTTTTTATTTATTAAAATTTTTGATATAACGTTGCATTTTTTGAGCCTAGGGGCGAAACTTATGGGCAGGTCACGTCACAGCGTAACGGATATAATGTGACAGTATTATGTGTGTATAGGATGTGCAAGGGAGCAATTTTTAAAAGGGGATTTTCTGCGTGAATTTTTGAGATAAAAAATGATAGCAAGAAAATAGTTTGAGATATTTTGGGATTATTAGAAACACCGTTTTTCTGCGCGAGAATCTGAATTTTCGACAAAAAATATTGAAAATAGTTCGACATAATCTGAAAAGATGGCGCTAGTTATAGTACACCGTTATTGTACTCACTGCAGAGTACTTAGGAAAGTGTCCAGATAAGGGAGAGGACGGTGGGATTATTAGAAACACCGTTTTTCTGTTTTTTGAGAGAAAATATTGAAAATAGTTCGACATAATCTGAAAAGATGGCGCTAGTTATAGTACACCGTTATTGTAGTCACTGCAGAGTAGTTAGAAAAGTGTCCAGCTAAGGGAGAGGAAACACCGTTTTTCGAGACAAAATATTGAACCTAGTTCGACCTAATCTGAAAAGATGGCGCTAGTTATAGTACACCATTATTGTACTCACTGCAGAGTACTTAGGAAAGTGTCCAGATAAGGGAGAGGACGGTGGGATTATTAGAAACACCGTTTTTCTGTTTTTCGAGACAAAATATTGAAAATAGTTCGACATAATCTGAAAAGATGGCGCTAGTTATAGTACACCGTTATTGTACTCACTGCAGAGTACTTAGGAAAGTGTCCAGATAAGGGAGAGGACGGTGGGATTATTAGAAACACCGTTTTTCTATTATTCGAGACAAAATATTGAAAATAGTTCGACATAATCTGAAAAGATGTCGCTAGTTATAGTACACCGTTATTGTACTCACTGCAGAGTACTTAGGAAAGTGTCCAGATAAGGGAGAGGACGGTGGGATTATTAGAAACACCGTTTTTCTATTATTCGAGACAAAATATTGAAAATAGTTTGACATAATCTGAAAAGATGTCGCTAGTTATAGTACACCGTTATTGTACTCACTGCAGAGTACTTAGGAAAGTGTCCAGATAAGGGAGAGGACGGTGGGATTATTAGAAACACCGTTTTTCTATTATTCGAGACAAAATATTGGAAATAGTTCGACATAATCTGAAAAGATGGCGCTAGTTATAGTACACCGTTATTGTACTCACTGCAGAGTACTTAGGAAAGTGTCCAGATAAGGGAGAGGACGGTGGGATTATTAGAAACACCGTTTTTCTGTTTTTCGAGACAAAATATTGAAAATAGTTCGACCTAATCTGAAAAGATGGCGCTAGTTATAGTACACCGTTATTGTACTCACTGCAGAGTACTTAGGAAAGTGTCCAGATAAGGGAGAGGACGGTGGGATTATTAGAAACACCGTTTTTCTATTATTCGAGACAAAATATTGAAAATAGTTTGACATAATCTGAAAAGATGTCGCTAGTTATAGTACACCGTTATTGTACTCACTGCAGAGTACTTAGGAAAGTGTCCAGATAAGGGAGAGGACGGTGGGATTATTAGAAACACCGTTTTTCTGTTTTTCGAGACAAAATATTGAAAATAGTTCGACATAATCTGAAAAGATGGCGCTAGTTATAGTACACCGTTATTGTACTCACTGCAGAGTACTTAGGAAAGTGTCCAGATAAGGGAGAGGACGGTGGGATTATTAGAAACACCGTTTTTCTGTTTTTCGAGACAAAATATTGAAAATAGTTCGACATAATCTGAAAAGATGGCGCTAGTTATAGTACACCGTTATTGTACTCACTGCAGAGTACTTAGGAAAGTGTCCAGATAAGGGAGAGGACGGTGGGATTATTAGAAACACCGTTTTTCTGTTTTTCGAGACAAAATATTGAAAATAGTTTGACATAATCTGAAAAGATGGCGCTAGTTATAGTACACCGTTATTGTACTCACTGCAGAGTACTTAGGAAAGTGTCCAGATAAGGGAGAGGACGGTGGGATTATTAGAAACACCGTTTTTCTGCGTGAATTTTCGAAAGGTATTAGTTCATTTGTGAAATTTTTAAATCATATCATGAGTGTACGATAAACTTTTTTTATGGGGGTTAAGAAATTTATTTGTAAAAAGTGTTTCATCATGGACGTACGATAAAACATTGGAAGGAGGCTCATTTGTTTGTAAAACTTTTTATTTACCATTGGCATACGATAAAAATATCAAAAAGGATTGAAACAATTGAATACTCAACAATGTAAAATATATTTAAACGATAAATAAGTCACTTATTAGCAGATTTTATATTTCTCATTTGTCTCACAGCAGCTACCAATCTAGCTGAACATCCACTACTTTGCGCTTGATACAGCTCAGCTGGTAATTTCAAAAGTGTCGATAATTGTTGAAGATTTTCGGATAAAGACAAACCTAATTCTTCCAAGATATTTTGAAGATAACCTAAAAATAAAATCGCTGTATATTTCAGATAGCCTTTATTAACAATAACTTACTTATATCGTGCGCCAACTGCCTACTTGCTCCTGGACTCAATTCACAAATAGAAAGGATTTTATCAATGAAATATTGACAAGTACCTTCTGCTATAATTGTTAGAAAAACGTGGGCCAATGTTCTTTCTCCTTCAAGAGCATTATTGTATTCCTGATCAGCTGATTTTAGAGCGCAGGATAGGGATGGGTTTTCTTTAAACAAAAACGGTTCCAGATGTTGAGGAAGAATTAACAAATACTGACCAATCTAAAAAATAAACATTCAGGCTTTAATGAAACAATATTTTACTGAAATATGGCAAAATTTTTACACACTGTATATTAGCTTCCCTTGTATGTAGGCTCAATCGTAGATAAGATATATGGTATAAGTATACTACATTGACAATTTGTCTTTTAATCAGAAGCTCACAGACAACTTTTAGCAAATCAAGACATGATCGTTACAAATATTTGATAGTTGTACCAAATTTCCTTATTTGAAGAGCCGATTAGCGTGTAAAAAAGTATTATAACAAAAATATACAAAATACTATTTATACAGTAAGTCAAATTATTAAATTTTTTACCTGTGTGATATATTCTTGGGGAGCAAAGCTATAATCAGGCAAATCATTCATAGCAGTTCCATCAAAGTGATTCCAAGTTTTCGGCGATTGTACTATATCCAAATGAACAGATATTGGAGCAAAAACCACTTGGTAAGTAGTGTGATGAATATCCCCACATAATCTAACAAATTCTGATGTAGCAGAGTCCAGCAACGACAGCTGCGTTCCTTCCGTAACGCATTTGACTAGTGAATCAAATTCTTTAAGATCCGATGCATTCAATAGTAAAGATTTGTAATGGACGATTTCTTTTTGGTTCAGTTCAAGTATTTGGTTGGTTAGGTCTTTTTCGAATTGTTGTAATTTCAGTATAACCTCCCCGGTGTTTTGAAGGAGGGAAAAACACAGTTGGAATATTATCCAATCTTCTTCTGATCTAAATTACAATATTTCATAAAAACACTGATCCTCAAGGTATAACAAATTTAAGACTATCGTTAAATCATTTTGTACAAATAAATATACCTACTTCTTACTCCTGTCAATCTGTCTAAGTGCCACACTATAAAAATCGGCATATCCTAATAAAAACGACCTTAGAGCTACCAACAGTCCACAATACCCACAATTTTCAGTAATTTCCTTGCATCTTCTTTTAGCTTCACTACAAAAGTCGATTACAGAAGGTATACTAAGTCCCAATGACTGAATAGTGTCGGATAATTCTTCTTTCATACAATTTAAGGTAGTAAGGTATTTTAATAAATTGGCTTGTTCATAAGAAGCATACTTATTTACATACGGTACTAGATGAGCAAATATTGATTTTTGAAGATCCAAAAGTTCTTCCGGACTAGGTTTTACTGTAATTAAATGTAAACTCAGATCCCTACAAGTTTATTATTTATAATTTTTATTCATACCTTTTGCAGTTTGATCAATAATACTCATCAAACTATCATTAAATTGTAATGTAGTTTGTTTAATTTCTCCTAAAAAGCTTAGTTTATCTGACATTGATAATTGTTTCAATGTTGTATCGATGCATTGATTTAAAGTAGGATCCAAACACTGTAAAGTGTCAGTATAAATGTCTATTAAGTTATGCAGAGCAGACAATCCTCTGAAAACTTGATTGAACCAACGATATTGTGTGTGCCAATTCGACAATAAATGATTGAAGTAATTATGAATCCACTGAGTGGTAGTTTCATCTTGTTCAATTTCCAGTTGATTCCTCCAATTTTGAAGTAATAAGTCCTTTTGACACTTTTGGTAGTATTTTAAAAGTTGTGGAAGTCTATCCATTGAGGCAAATATTTGTACATACATTTGGGATTGCTCTAAAAATATTCAAATACTGAATAGAAATTATTGAAAGCCCAAAATAATTACCAGTATTGTGTACATTGAAAGCTTGTACAATGGCGGGACTTGCTATAGCTTCCAGTCGATTTTTTAGCTCTTCCAACTGAAGCCGTCTATTTTCATAATCTGCTACATTAACTAGAAGCTTCAAAGAATTTTGCATCCCCAAAATTTTGTTGGATATATTTTCTACATTTTTAGAATCAAAAACATCCTCCAAATCATTCACTAAAAATTATACAACTATATTCAACAGGGATTAACTAATTAATAAATGTTTCACCTAAAATAGTCCAATTATCACTTTCATGAAGTCCTTGTTTAGCATCAATCAATTTATTCTGCATTGAATCAAGTTTTTCTATAGTGGAAATAGATTGACCCGTATCATGTTCTATCTTCTCAACTTCAGCTCTAACTGTTGCCATCTTTTCTTTTAATAACACTGCTTCTTGTTGAAGGCTTTTAACGTCTCTTAAAATTTTCGGTAAAGAAGCTAGCACTTGCTGACTTGTATCTTCCAATGCATTGTTTACTTGTTGAACATATAGTTGAAGTTTCATTACCAAAGACATTGTATAGTTTGGCTAAAAACTATTTAAGTAGCTAATGGAATAATGTGTTATTTACTTTCAACTTACGTCCTTAACCTTTTCGGATTGTTTGAAAATATCATTGACCCATTCCTTCGGATCAAAATCATCGTTGGAAAATGCACTGATATCCTAAAAAGAAAAATTATATTTTGGAATTAGAAGCATATATTGTTAACTTACCATGTATAACAGATAGTTATAAACATAAAAAGCAAAGTAGGGTTAGGTTTTTTTGACAGGTGGCAAAAACAACATAATAGCCATTTTTCATTGAACTTAACCACGCAAAACAGGTTAACAATACCATGACGTCACGGTAAACTTTTATGCCGTAACGGTTTGTAGAATACAGGTCGAGGAATATTGACTGGTTAACTTATAGTTAAACCGGTTTGCATGGTAAAAGAAAAATGGCTATTGAAATCGATTTTTTTCATTAGACTACGCAATCGATTCGTTTGAATAATAATCTTGTTATTTTTGCACGTATTGAAAATTCAAAGTTAGGCTCATACACAAAATATTTAGCTCTAGTAAATAATTTAATAGAATTTTAGGGATACGAAATTTATGAATTTATATAACTCAACTCAACTCATTAAAGTTTATACGCGCACCTGCACTTATTATTAATATCCATTCCACTATCATATAACCAGAGGCGTATCAATAAAATATTAGTAGTTTAGTGGGTAGTGATAGCTTAAATAAGCAGTATTTAGTCTGATAAGGCTAGTTTACATTAGTCAAGTATAAAGTAGAGCAGAATTACCGAATTATACATGACAATAACAGAATAAAAAACAAAAACTTTCTAATCTTTAATATCACATGTACAATCTTTTTGGTTTTCTTCACCTTGCAATGACTGCTCTTGTTCTATGGAAGTATTTTGAGAATTTTCTTGCAATATCTGCCGTATAGTATGCAAAACCTTTTGATACAGAAAAGAATACCTGAAAATCCATACACAAACCGTAATATTGATAGGTTCATCATTAATTTTGACTTACTTTGTTAATGGCTTGCAAATACCGAGATGATCCTGGGGAATTTCGAAATATTCACCAACGCCTGGATATCCGGAATCCGGTTGAACAAGCAAAAAGTTGAATCTCATCGCTGTGACCACTGTCGCTTTGGTTTCGACAAAGGTCACAATTTTCATAGGAACCGCAGACACAATCTCTAGAAACTTTTGATGGATTCTTTTCAGCTGAGGTGAATCTAAAGAAAAAGTTTAATAGCAACAACTGAATAAAATATATCCGATCTGACGTTTTATAATACTTACGTTCCCTCAATTCTTGCACTTCTACTGACGGCCAAAGCAACAAGGCAGTAGCTTGATTCAAATTTGCAAGCCTAGACCCGTTGTGCGGTGTACTATAAAAAATAACGGCTTTGGTATTCAAACAAAGATTTCTCATAGCTGGCATTTGACTTTCATAACCTAAAAATACATTTTATGTAAAAGCTCTGTAAGCATAAAAAATTATTCTTGCTTACTTTTACACAATATATTTTTAACTATAAGTCCTCCCATTGAGTGTGTTACCCAAACGATGGGTTTCGTACCCAATCCAGCTTGCACTAATTTTGTCATTAGATCGGAACTGCGTTCTTCTAGGGTCAATTTGCCTTTAGCTGAAGGACATATGGGTGTCCACATTGAAAGTGTTGTATCATAGTTAATACCTGAAATTATAAAATTTCAAAAATAGTGATATTCAGTAAGAACCAAAAGATCTATTTTGCCACTTTTCATCTATTAGTTCCTGAGGAAAGTATGAAAGATTAGTAGCTTTCTAGACCTACTCCATTAAGGAATTTTAGAATATCTGCAGACTTTAGTTTACTTAAGCGTTCCTCTTCTATTCAGTAGTCTCCTAGGTTTTTGTATTGCTATACAATCTGCAAGAATGTGGATGGAGGTTTCTTCTTCTATTCAACATAATCTACACTCATCTTGCTTCTCTGTTTAAACTTACCTATGATTCTTAAATTTTGAACATCTTCTGATAACCAATCCCTAGGCCAACAGTGAGTGTATAATTTGCAAACTTTGTCTTCTTTAACGTCATATTCAGTTGTCGAGCCGGTGTAAGGTCCATTAGCGCAATCGTTAGTTTTTACAGGAATATCATCCCATACCACTTCATAGTCTTTATCGATTTGTTCTTTTTCTATATGACTTTTAAGTTCTTTAAATATTCTTACAGAAGATAAACGTTCTAGAATAGATTTTTTGCAGATGCTGTTTCTTTTTTGCTCTGAAAACGGATTGTTAACACCTACCTCGGAATAATCATTATTTTTTTACACACCCACTTTAACCGTTTCCTGTTGCACCTGATTATTTAATATCGAAACGTGTATTCCATGATTTAACCGTTGTCGCCATGTGTAAAAGACTCCCCCTAGTAGCCCGTGCACGAAGACAACGTCCATTTCATGTTCTTTTATTGTTCGTGTTACGGGATGTAACAGATACAATCTTTTTGAAAAGATAACATCGTTATTAGTATCCAAGTTAAATAAAGCCTGTGCGGCTGGAATGGCTATCCTTACATCCGAATGATGCATCCATTCCGATAAAATTCCAATCCAACCTTAAAAAGTTTTAGTCAACTGAACTATTTTGTTGTTTATTGCTTTATAACATAACCTCACTTTCTTAGCCATTTCTTTTTTTGTTTTATTTCAGTTAAAACATTGCCTTTTCGTTTTTTTATTATATCATTTGCGGTTTGGGAGTTCTTTGCGGCCTCTAAACTGTAATCAATCAATGAAAAACTAATGACGAAGAAGTTGAGGTTATAAAAAAATTTAGAGATAGGGCATGTCCACAAACTGACAAGTTGACACTAATGACAGTCCTCCTGAGGATAAATAATCATTTGGATAGCTTGCAATTTGATTGTTTTGTATTGATTTAATGATCCTTTCTATTATAAACAGTCAGATATTGATTTTAAAATACCTAAGCAACTAAAACAATATCGAAGAAAGCACCGAATCAAAATTAAATTATCTCACACGATGAAAGCAACAATTTAAGAACCACGTGTGCAAAGAACGCTGGTTTATCATCAAGCATATGGCTGGAACGTCGAGCTTTGCGTGCTCAAAATGGTTAGGTGGTGACAGATAATTCAGGAAATGATCACCGTTTTCTTAGGAATTTAATATATACGTACCACCCAGTTACTAACCAAAGGTATATACGGATCATACTCCAGTTTCATCAGGGCGACTGTCACATGACGTCACGTAGACTTGCCCTATAAAGTATCGTTTATATCGAATCCCCGATAATTTTTACCTGATTTGTGAAGGGAATCCAATACATTCCTATCAACTGACATATAGGATAAAACCTGACAGATTTTTATTATAATTTCAGTGTTATTTTTATATCTTTGGTATATTTCCATTAATAAAGGTAGTCCGTTTTGATCTATAATGTGTTTGGTGTATTTTTCTATACAACAATGATGAACTAATGATTCTAAACATTTCGGCAAGATGTCGCTTTCGGATTGAATGAATTTACTTAATTCTAATGCCGAAGAATCGTTGTCCACGATATGAGCATTATTCTAAAAAGAAAACTTATACTAAATACCATTACAAATGATTATAGGTTGAAATGTTTTAGCAAAAGATCTCATATAATAATGAAGAAAATCTACCTTTCTTTCTATGTATTCCATACTCTGGCAGCATTAACAAAAAATAAATCAAAGAAGTAACAAACAGTTTATACCCAATATCAATTACATAAAGTTGATTGAAAATCTTGATTAAAATTACTTCACTCAGAACTTTCAACCAATATTACTGCAATGCATTGGTTGGCATAGAATTCATAAGTATTTTATGAAGAATATCAAAAAGTTACTTACATGTTCGTACACAAAAACTTCAGACAGAAAATAGCCCAAGCAAGGATGTTGTGACTTTTCATACAACTGAATCAAAAAGTCTCTCATGGCATTTATTAACATGTCCCTATTATAATTATGATACCTTAATGGTGGTTCCATGAATAATCTCCTATCTGCATCGCCAGATCTGGCTAATCCTATGGCTGTTTTTGCATCTATCATGTTTGCTAAAAGAGAGAAGTGCCAACTGTCCAAATGTCTTATTTTTGTTAGATGCCTTACAGCTTTTATCCTGTATTCCGCATTTTCTTCATTGTTGGCTAATTGAACCAACCTAGAGAGGAATTTTTAAACTAAAAAGTCAAACAAGACTATAATTTGAATAAAATTACAAAGAAATATACCCATTGATGGCCAACGTAATTACCAAATGGTTAAATACAATATTATTCAAAGGTTAAAATTTACCTTCTAGCATATGAGAATCTTAATGAATCCAATGAGTTTTTAAAAATATTGTATTTTTCAAATCTAGATTGTTGCAAATTTACAAATTCTTCATATTTGTTTTCTTCTTCTTTTTGTATATTTTTTAAATATAAAACTGTGGTGTCCACAGTGTTTTCCAGAATTTCTCTTGTATGTTTTATCTGATAATACACCCATCCAGAACTAAAACAGAGGACAAGTAGTCAAGTATTATGACATCAACGTATATTTAGAAACATTCTATATTTAAGACATTTTCATTACGAAATATATGTACTTGCACTATTGTACTTGAAATATTTTTAAAAGAGAACATTATTTTAGTAGTTAGTTCAGAAACACTGCTTAGTTGTTATTTATTGTAGTTTGTTTCACTGTTTCTACATGTTTAAAAAAATAGTTATAATCAATTAAATATTGTATTACCTGGCTCCTGCAAATACTAAACTCATATATTTCCAAAATTTGGGGTGAAATATTGTATGTTTCATTTAGGGTTTTCGATAGTTAGATTTTTGTATTTTTTTTTAATTCAAAATAAAAACATACTCTGCCAAAATTATTGTAACTGTCAACGTGTAAAGGTAAAGTATCTTATTAACATTCTAATGTGCCATAGTTAGTGTCAAATTGAGACAGTGCAACTTAGAATGGAATATTTGAGCCATATTTTTGCGATCTAGCGTCTTAAAGCGGATTAAAGCGATTCATTTTCGCGAATAAGTAATGACGTCACGCTTAAAAACGCTTGAAGCGGAAACTGGCGTGGTCGGGAGTGCGCCAGAAAACTTTGAAGCGGTAATTGACAGCATTGAGAGAATAAATTGATAGAGAGTGGACCAATGGTGTAGCTATTTTTTGTTTGGCAATAATATCATGAATTTATCAACAAACTCATAGATAACAAAACATTTTATTTGAAATTTTTTTTCCAAACATTTATATCTCTGCGGGGTCGTTGCGAGGTATCAAAGAACGATTTTGGATTGTCTGAAGGAATGTATAAAGTTGACCTTAATGGTATAATGTTGGAAGTAGACCAGGAAACCTTTTTATTATTAAAAAGGAAGTACTGCTTAAACTCCAATATTTTATTTGATAGTTGATGGAAAGTTTTATTTAGGTATAATATTATTTTGCTTATTAGAGATTAAGAATTTCAGAAAGAAAAAAATAAACAAGTACAGTATATGTGTCATGAGAGAAATTTCAATCCTCGAACACATAAATGAATAGGTACTATATACAATAAAATATTTCTCCTGTATAAGCCGGGTAAATTATTCCCTGTTAAAGAAAAAGAAGAAGTTAACAGATATTCCTAAGTCTCTTCTTCTTTCCGTGAATCGCAGAAATATATAAAGGTAAAATATCCCTTCTAATACATGTTAATTGTGTCGATATATACACTGCTCGCCAAAACGATACTGAAAATAGAATTCACAATAACAATTTTCTTGTTAATTCTTAGAATATCCTAAAAAATTGAATTTTTGAATATTTTCTAGAGCCTTTCTACTTTCCCTGTGTACAGAAAATATCAAAAAGAATAGAAAAACGTTTCTTAAAATAATCTATACTTATATTTTTAAATAGGGCGGACAGTGTATATTGAATTCACATAGATGTGTATATTATCATTATATTATCTCTGGATGACAAACACTTGTTTATGACGAACGGTGTGACTAATGAATAAATTTTAAATCGCTCGCTTCATAGATAACCTTATAACTAAAAGCTCGCTTTCAGTAACGAATTAATTGTTGAATCGGACGGTCGTGTCGGGAGTGTATATTCGTAATTTACGGGAATTTAACTGTGTTTTCGAATTTTC
Source organism: Lochmaea capreae (assembly GCA_949126875.1). NCBI lineage: Eukaryota > Metazoa > Arthropoda > Insecta > Coleoptera > Chrysomelidae > Lochmaea > Lochmaea capreae. Next base: position 7,383,578 of record OX421406.1, on the reverse strand, counting down.
GGGAGTGTACCTTTATTCGAAATTATTTTCGGTAGTGAAACTGTGTGTGTCTTCGGAATTTTCGATAGTGTACCTAAGTGTATAGTTCGAATTTTTGGTGGTGATTTCCAAGGATTATAATAATTCTATATATAAGGTAAGTCTTTATTTTATTAAATGGTATCTACTTATTATATACTAGCACTAAATAAATACTGTATTTCTTCATTTTCAATATATTTTTTTCAAAATAAGACATAGGTAAACTATGTTGATTTCTTTACTTTACCAATATATTATCCTTTCTCTAGTAGCAAAATAAATGAAAACAGTTTATTTAACAAGTTTTTATAATATTTTGGATCTTTTATGAATAATTTTTATACCGATTCATAATTTATCAACAAATTGAATACCTATTACTTTTGAAATAGTTTAGAACATTATTCATATCAATAGAGTAAGTTATATACTTTTCGAATCATTTTAGTTATTGTACAGTTGAGCATATATTTCATAAAATGTTTTCTTTATTTATCTATTTTCCAAAAACTTATAGGGTATAGCTTTTGTTGTTTCTTATATTTTCCCAATATATTATCCTCTCTTTATTTTTCATTTCTACTAGTACTAGCAATAAATAACTACACTGTATTTAAAATATTTTGGATCTTTTACGAATAATTTTTATACAAAAAGTTTAACCGATTAAAAATTTATCAACAAATTTAGTAAGTAAGTACTTATTTCATTTTAAAATAGTTAAAAACATTCATCAATAGAATAAGTTATATACTTTTCAAATCTATTTAGTTACTGTTCCGTCAGGTATTGATATTATAAAAATTTTTCTGTATTTATTTATTTCCCGAAAGAAATAGGGTAGCTATGCTTTTAACTATATTTTCACAATATCCTCTCTTTATTTCCCACTATACAACTACTAGCAATAAATAAATACAGTGTTCCTCCAATATATTTTGGATTTAAAAAAAATAGTTTAACCGATTCATAATTTATCTGAGTACTTATTATTATATACTGCATGCAAATAATTGCTTACTGCTAATTATTGACATATATAAACTTGGAATATTTTTACAAATGATGTATTAGAAATGAAAACAGTTTATACACTTAATTTTCAAAAGACATGAGTATAAGCTCTATATTGTTTTCTATATTTTCCCAATTATTGAGTACTTTCTTATTTGATTTTGAAATAGTTTAGAATACTCTTTGATACAGTAAATTATATACTTTTCAAATCTTTTCAGTTATTGTACAGTTGGTTACATATTTTATAAAATCCATTCTGTATTGATTTATTTCCCAAATATTTTTAAGATGTTGTTTCCTAAAAATATTATCCTCTCTTTATTTCTCACTACTACTAGCAATAAATAAATACACCGTATTTAAAATATTATGGATCTTTTACAAATAATTTTCATATAATAAGTTTAACCGATTTATAATTTATCAACAAACTGATATATGAGTACTTATTTGATTTTGCAATAGTTTAGAACACTCTTCGATAGAGTAAGTTATATACTGCATGTAAATAATTGCCTACTGCTGATTATTAACATACAGGGTGTACCAATCTTACAACAAACTTCAATATGTGGGTTATTTTAAGAGATTTCAAAAAATGTTATCAACAAAAATAGTAGATGTCTTTAAGGTCCATATTTTTACATTATATCGAACTATACAGAGTGCTGCATAACTCCGTTACAAACCAAACATGATTTTTTAAATGAGAACCCCCGTTTATTATACCGAATTCGGATTGCTCACATTTTTTGAAGCTTTTGATATAAGGTTTTGCTACGTTATACAAAGTCCTTCAAAAGCTATGAACACGTTTAGGTGAAAATCGTAGGTAAATCATCAACGCTCTGTAGCTTGTTGAACGTTGGAGGAAAACATTTTATTTAGTTTCGTAATATATGCAATATCTCCGTATTTTATTAAATTTTGATTATTTTCTTTTTTGTATACAGGGTGGACGGAATGTTAGTTTATATATTTAGTTGTGGAGATGTCGCTATTATCACATTCTTGGCATTCCCTTCACTGGGAAGGATATATTAATTTGATTTCAGCGTTGTCGTCAGTCCAGGATTATGCTCTTAGAGCTTCTGGACGAATAATATCCACCTTGTACTGATGAGAGGCGCAAATACGCCGCAAGTGATATTATTCCTTCTAATTTATAAACCAGAATGGTTGGTTCTATATTTTCATAATATACCAACCCCGTTTATCTTGAAAGTGTAATTCATTATTGTCTGGCGGGGCATATTGCCCGAGAAGTAGATGTTGCTTCCTGGTGAACGCTATATCCTTTGGAAATTAATTTTCTAATTTGTAAAACGTTTTAATAGTATTAAGTACACTATTATTTTGGCGTCTATTTGATATTCCGTTTTTATAATTCCTGACTTGGAATGAAAATGTACAAACATGAACAAATGAATTCAAACACTTTGCCATTAAAGACAAACTTCTGGTAGGGTGCAGCTGATAGAAAACATCCTGAGCCGGTGGGGAATATTTTCTGTCGGTTGTAGATTTTTTGACCGATTGATTATATTTTCTACTGGCTGGGGTCATCTTCCAGCCATGGGGGACAATTTTCCATCTACGCAAGGTAACTTTCAGCCTTAATTCCTTAACTTTTCAAAAGACCTACCTAATCGATGTCTTACCTCAGTTTTCTAAATATTGTCCCCCATTTCTTTCACAAGTTGGCTATTTTTCAAAAGACATAGGTAAGCTATGTCGTTCCTCATTTTCCTAAATATTGTCATGCCTTTCTTTTTTTAACAGACATCGGTAAGCTTTTTATTTTACCTGTCAAGGACGCCACATGTAACACATGGTTGCCTACGATTGACTTTTTCCTTCACGGATGCACGCAGTACCACACTGTGGGAAAGTGCTCGTTCCTAGGATGTCGGTCAGTCTCGTTTGCAAAGCGGGCGGTCATCCAGATGGGGCGAGTGCGCTTGAGTGTTTTCCGTTTGTTGAATGGGTATGGATTAACAAGTTGGGGAAATTGTTGTCCAGTATGGGCTATCAAAATATCGTAGAAGCCAAAGGTGATACATGGCTATTTGACAGTTTTTTAAAAATATTTTTAAATATTGTACTACCTTTCTTCTACAAGCTGCTTATTTTTTCAAAACACATAGGTAAGCTATGTCGTTCCTCATATTCCTAAGTATATTGTCCTCTCTTTCTTCTACAAGCTGGTTATTTTTTCAAAACACATAGGAAAGCTATGTCGTTTCTTATTTTTCTAAATATTGTCCTGCCTTTCTTTCACAAGTTGGTTCTTTTCTAAGCAGATATTGCTAAGCATTTTATTTTACTTGTCAAGGACGCCACATGTAACCGCTTGTGTGCTTACGATTGACTTTTTCCTTCACGGATGCACGCAGTACCACACTGTGGGAAAGTGCTCGTTCACTAGGTTGTCGGTCAGTCTCGTTTGCAAAGCGGGCGGTCATCCCGATGGGGCGAGTGCGCTTAAGTGTTTTCCGTTTGTTGAATGGATATGGGTTAACAAGTTGGGGAAATTGTTGCCCAGTATGGGCTATCAAAATATCGTAGAAGCCAAAGCAGTTACATGCAAAATGGCGATTGGAAGGATTCTGACTAACTACTAACAATTTTTTTCAGCGCTTCCTTTTCAGCATACTAACACTCTCTTACAGGCTTCAAGATTCCATCGGATTTTTGTTGAATTTTTTAATTCTGTTTGATTTTCTGTTCTAGATATTTTACCAGGGATGATGGATACGCTCTTCAGAATTTATTTGGAATACTTGCTGATAGGCCTATCTCAGAAATAATCAAAAATTTTTAGATAATTTTTCATTCATTAATATAAATTAATTTAATTTTTTTTCAGCGCTTCCTTTTCAGCATACTAACACTCTGTTACAGGCTTCAAGATTCCATCGGATTTTTGTTGAATTTCTTAATTTTGTTTGATTTTCTGTTCTAGATATTTTACCAGCGATGGATATATACTCTTCAGAATTTATTTGGAATATATCGATATATTTAAACTTGCTGATAGGCCTATCTTATAAATAATTAAAATTTTGGATACTTTTTTTTTGTCAATTTAATTTTTTGTTCCAGAATTTTTTTTCAGGAAACGATTTTTTAGGTTACAAAAGTTAATACTTATTTTTGACTTTTTCAATTTGGAGCTACCGATTTTTTTTCCAGCACTATTAATAATTCAAAATTTCTATTCTGATTCATTATATTATATTTGGTAAAGTATTCTTTGCATGTTTATTTTCTTAACTGCATGGGTTCAATATTTGCATGCTCAAGCTTGAGTGTAGTAGGGGTTGGTGATGTTAATTTTAAAATATCTTTTTACTGTGTAATTTATGTTTGATATTTTTGGTTAAAATATTGTAACAAATGTATTTTATAGATGTTAATATTTTGTTGATATTCGATTTTTTATAATTGTTGATTTAGAATGTATTTGTTCCTGATTGTATATTTTTATTACTGCACTTTGTCAGTAAAGACAAACTTCTGGCAGGGTGCAGCCGGTAGAAAACATCCTGTAAGCCGGTGGGGAATATTTTCCGTCGGTTGTAGATTTTTTGACCGATTGATTATATTTTCTACTGGCTAGTGATATCTTCCAACCATGGAGGACAAGCGTTCATCTACTAGGAGCAGCTCCAGCCACAATTTTAGTTATATTTGTTTATAAATATAATGCTTTGTGTATTTTGTTAGGTTAGGTTTAAATATTGACGGTAGCATTTCTACCCCTTCGACGGCACCGAAGCGATTTTCCCTTTGTGTGTAGTATCCTTATTAGTACGTACACCTTTTGTATAAATTTCAACCAGTCTTCCTGTTTATTTCATTATCATATGTCAGAATATCGCTAGATATTACCATTTTTGCGAGGTTAAGCGTGACATCACAATTATGACGTCACGCTTAAGCTACACTGTTAATCCGCTTAAAGGCGCTAGATCGCAAAAATATGGCTCTAATGTAAAAACACAGACAGATTACGTATTCTCTAGCAGTAGTGTTCGTTCCCACAACCAAAGATTATATACACAGACCCACAACAAAAATTATTGAAAACACCTATGTTTATATCTTTTTTGCCCCATGTTAATGTCAAGAGTTCTCTCTTGGCTCTGTTTGTTTCGTCTGCACCGACGTGATCCGTATACATTGTAGTACTGTCAACTGTTAAGCGCTCGAACAGAGCAATTTCAAGTATCTCCATTAAAAAAAGAAGACAAAATACCAACCAAAAAGAAATTGGGGCGCAACATAAAAATTTATCAAAAATTATTAGATTTTTAACTATTTACTTTTAAATTTTTTGGTTTTAAATGATACATTAGATTTGTAAATTGGATATGCCAAATCATCTAAATAAAGAAGCGCTTTTAACTTGAATTTACAGTTAGGTTACGTGAATCCAGTTTAAACCAGTTGTTTTCAGTTAATAACTAGTGAAAAGTGACTTTCCTCGATCTCTTGTTGATCAGCTATTAAGCTGACACCGCGCCATTTTGGTTTACTAACACGTTTTTGGGTTTTATAGACAGTAAAAGTACCTCTTAATTTCTAAAAATGTCTGGAGAAGAAACTTCAGCCGATAGGAATGTAGAAATATGGAAAATAAAAAAACTTATCAAAAGTTTGGAATTGGCAAGAGGGTAAGAGACAGAAAAGACCATATTGTAAGCAAAAAATCTTAATGTTTTCTTTGTAGGAATGGAACAAGCATGATTTCACTTATAATTCCTCCTAAAGATCAAATTTCCAGGGTAAGCAAAATGTTAGCTGATGAATTTGGCACAGCTTCCAATATAAAGTCTCGAGTAAATAGGCTTTCTGTACTTGGTGCTATTACTTCTGTCCAACATCGTTTAAAATTGTACACAAAAGGTATGTATCTACATTAGCATTTTTTCTGTTCATATTTTTCTTCAAAATTGTAAGTACACTATATTGATTTTCTACAGTAAGTTCGAGATTAAGCATTTTTTGTATAGAAATAAATTAATTACAACTAATTACTAACATTTTTCCAGTACCTCCAAATGGTTTAGTTATATATTGTGGAACAATTGTAACAGATGAAGGCAAGGAAAAGAAAGTTAATATAGATTTCGAACCATTCAAACCAATTAATACCTCATTATATTTATGTGACAATAAGTTCCACACAGAAGCACTCACAGCTCTGTTAGCAGATGATAACAAATTTGGATTTATTGTTATGGATGGTAATGGCGCCTTGTTTGGTACTCTTCAAGGAAACACTAGAGAGGTATGTTAACAATACCTAATTTCAGGGTTGATAATAACTTTTTAAATAATTGCTTACAGGTACTCCATAAATTTACTGTCGATTTACCCAAGAAACACGGAAGAGGAGGTCAGTCTGCGTTGCGTTTTGCCCGTCTCAGAATGGAAAAAAGACATAATTATGTTAGAAAGGTAGCCGAAGTTGCCACTCAATTATTCATTACTAACGATAAACCGAATATAGCAGGACTTATTCTCGCCGGTAGTGCCGATTTTAAGACTGAACTTAGTCAATCTGATATGTTCGATCCAGTAAGTATTGTTTCCATTTACCATCTTTTCTTCCTCTGTGTATATTTTTATACTAAAACATGTTTAATTGTAGAGGTTGCAAGCTAAAGTAATCAAATTAGTAGATGTATCTTATGGAGGAGAAAATGGTTTTAATCAAGCCATCGAATTGGCCGCTGAATCGCTACAAAATGTGAAATTTATCCAAGAAAAAAAATTAATTGGTAGATATTTTGATGAAATTAGCCAAGACACTGGTAAATATTGTTTTGGTGTTGAAGATACTCTAAGAGGATTGGAGTTAGGTGCAGTGGAAACATTAATTTGTTGGGAAAACTTAGATATACAAAGATATGTACTAAAAAACCACAATACCGGTTCCGACACTATATTACATTTGACTCCCGAGCAGGAAAAAGACAAATCCCATTTTACTGATAAGGAAGTAAGTAAAAATAGTATAGTAGAATTCATACACTCATTTATATGCACATCCCACATTTATTTTTGTTTAAATGTTACTAAATTTTAGTCCATTTTGTATTTTTAACTATTTTTTAGACAGGTGTAGAATTGGAATTGGTTGAATGTCAGCCTCTTTTAGAATGGCTAGCTAATAACTACAAAAACTTTGGTGCAACTCTAGAAATTATTACAGACAAATCTCAAGAAGGTTCTCAGTTTGTTCGAGGATTTGGTGGAATTGGAGGTTAGTACTACCTATTATATATTATATTCATAAAAAAACTTTGTTGATATCTAAGCTAACCAACACTTTCCCATATATTTTCTTTCCTTGTGCTGCTTGGGTTTGATAACGTAAGGAATTCTTCGATACAAAGTGGATTTTCAGTCGCTACAAGCGGATGAACCTTTGGATGATGTAGACCTTGATGATTATTAAAATTGTCTACTTCATTCTTGTCTCTACGAATTTAAGGTAAACTTTTTTAAGGACGACTTAGATTTATTTTTCATTTTTTTGTTATTTTGTGAACACAACGTGCCAGATTGGGTTCCATTTGAACGTAATATCTACAGATAAGATGCTTATAATTATTTTTTTTAGTGTCTTGTATATTTCTTTAATTGCTTTAAATATACAGGGTGCGGCATTTGTGCGTGGTAGTAGAATATCCCCGATATTAAAATATGGTAATTACCAAATAGGTCTATGGCGACTCCCCAATGACCTGCAAAAGTATGTTCGGTTAATCCGAATTATACTTAACACCCTATGTATTGAATGACACTCCAAAGATTCCCGGAAAATATTGTTTTGTATTTAATATGTGAAACAAAATGTACAGTGCTCACCATTTGGCTGGAGTATAATTTGAGTCTTTGAATATGCAAGTGTTTTGTTTCTGTCTGCGTTTGTGCTTGGCTCATGTCAGATGATGAAAAAAGCAATCGACAGAGGAGCTAACAAAAGTCAAGAGTAACAGATTCGAGTGCACAGAGAGATCAATTAAATAGACAGTGTATAATAACGTACTTCGAAGCACTAATGCAATACCCTGTAGAATTTTTATCATTTGTTTGTTGTAGTGTTTTTTTTATTTACAATTTGTTCTGGTCGATTTCTAGAAGGTAATTTTTATTTCAGGTTTATTACGGTACAAAGTAGACTTCCAGAGTTTGCAGCTAGACGAAATGGAAAACGGAGATGAATTCGATCTAGATGAATATTAAAATGTAGATACAAATTTGTAGAGACTAATATATGGCTCCGTTTTACAAAAAAAAACAGTGCAAATAAGTCATGATGGCAATATACTAAAACATGAGAATTTAAAAATATATTTACAATGTGGTCCTGAATTATGTACATTAATTTCTAGAGCTGATAGTATGCCCAAAAATGAGGGAGATTATAAGACATTCGAATAATAAATTTCATGTCACCACCTTCCCAATCCCATATTTTTTAAAATAAAAAAGGGGTTTTCCGCTTATTTTTAGACATACTATCATTTCTATAAATTGATGTACATATTTCTGGGCCATCTTGTATATATTGGTATCATGTGCTTTGCACAAATTATGTTATTACTATTGTCTCAAAAAAATGTTATCGGCTATTTATTTCCCTGTTAAATTTAAGTGTATGCAATTTTTTTTCTTATAATTTTTGGTGAAATGGGCCAGTACTAAATACGTCGGAATTATATAAGTACTGGTTTTATATTGGGTACCGTTTTAAACGTCAATAGTTCAAATAGGCCATTCGTTTACGAGGATTTGTGTAAAAATATTATTTCGACCGTCCAAAAATATGAATTTTAAGGACACATCTTATTTCGTGAGTCTAAACGTAACCACTTTTTTATTATTATTTTTTTTTAATATAGTTTTTAAAGAAAGTGACTTGAAATTATGGTATTAATAAAATCGGTTCAAATATCATAATAGCGTTAGACCTTAATTCAAATTAATATTGAATTAAGATCATTTAATGGGTGTATTATTGTGAGTCAAAAATAATTTCTTATAGAATTGCGGAAAAATTTTAATAAAATGAAAAATATCAAGAAGCTACTGTAGCGCCATATTTGCAGAAGTACTGGCCTAACAACATTGGATTTCCAGGATTTTTGGTAACAAATTAGTCAAATTGATTCAAATCATATTTATGTCTCCGTAATTGTCATTAATAAATAAATAACTGAACTTGGGTAAGACGAATTTCTTGTTTTATTACCCACATTCCTAATCTGTGACTTTCTTTAACTTCCTCAGATGCTGGACCTATCGCAACTACACTTATGTGTTAAGTTTCCTAACTATTCCATAACTTCAGTCCCCTGCACCAGTCCGTACAGGTTTTTCACTAATTAGCTGCTGCACTCTTCAGGAACTACCCTAGGCTGTCCGAATATTGCCTGTCTTTTGCAGTCTAATGTCTGCAGTTCTCTGTTGTACCCCATTTTGTGCACATGTCCTCTATTTAGACTGAGACCAGTGAGAAGACATGTGATTGTTCCGATACCTATCCATCTTGAGTAGTTCTTCAGTTTGTGTCTTTGTTTTCGTTTGACCCAGTATGCACACACAACACACATCTATCTAACCAGCCGCAGATCTTTTTTAACCTACCATCTCATCACGATGGGACCCCAATCCTATCTGATGAGCTATTTTATCAGAAATGGTTATTTAAAAGCTTTCTTCGAGATAGTGCTGTGCACTTTTCTCCCGCTGGTCTTGTTCGTTTTTATCACTCACAGTGTGTATACATCTCGGCCTCTAGAAGGAGCAAATCCTCAGTCAAAGAGTGGTGCTAAAGCTGACTTCACTTGATTTCCTGTAGTTAGTTTGTTTATAATATAAGACCTCAGTAAGTAGTTCATCTTCTATTTGCTCTGTCGTGTGTCTTCAGCGGTTTCCTCGTTCGTGGGTGTCTGTCTTCTCTTGTATTCTTAATTCTATGTTTGGGTGTGTTTTCATCTTTTCGAACTGCCTTCTGACTTCCATAGCTTTTAGGATTATTCCTTGGTCTACATTTAACCAAAAAGCTGATTAAAAGATTTGTATGAAAATTTTCTTTGGGCAGTTGGGAAAGGGAACAAATAAAAATTATCCGAATATATCACCAAGTACCGAATTCTGTAACTTGGGTAATTAGTATTAAATAATTCTACAAAATGAAAAATCTTTATTATTCAACAATAATTAATAGAATAAATTAGTTGCATAAAAAAATCAATTCCTTATCTTATTTCACATAATTGCAATCCAAGAAAAACATTGAAAATCCCTGCAACTACTTTTCAAAAGCATTCCAATATATCAAATTATAATTGACTGCTTTCTACATCGATATCTTTTATGGTCTTATTAAGGCTATTATCGGGAACTTCTGGTAAGTTGAGGCTAAGATTTTCTATCTTTATTTCTAGATCATTGCTGTTACCACCATCCGGTGGATCACCTTGTGAATTTTCTTTGAGTAAATCTGCTAATTCTTGTTCTAAATCTGTATCATCATAATCCTGAGTTGGTTTGGCCAAAGCAGATTGTATGTCTTCATTTTTATCCAATACCTACAAGAAATTAAATCAGTGAGAACAAGTAACTGATGATTGATGAAATTTATTTACCTCTCCTAATTTGATCATTGTATCGTCTATTACATCTTCTGTCACTCCAGCATCTTTAAAAGTAACATCAAATGCTGACAGAATTTTCTTATACGATTCCCAAACATTGACATTACTATGTGTTTCATGTATTTGATGTAGCAGGGATTGTATATTGTGCAAGGCATGTGCTTTCTTTTCTAACGATTTTTCTAAATCGTGTTTTTTACGTAAACAGCTTTTAGCCTAAAAATCCATATGGTTAATTTAGAATTAAAATGATTTAATACACATACCATTTGTCTATGATGTTTTGATAAATGAGTTTTAGCTTCATTAATACACATTTCAATATTGTCTTCCATTTCTTCAATACCTTTAAGAATAATTTTTTCGTTTCGTTCCAAAGTATACACACCAATATCAACTTCAGTTATTGTGCTATTTGCTGAGCCATCGCCAATTTTAATTAAAGTTGTTTCTAATTCATTTTGGTTGTTACTCATTAATTGTGTAATGTCTATTATATTCTTATTTGACATGTAATGAAGCAAGAGCTTTATATCTTCAATATCATTAGGTGTTTTATCCATAATATCTAGTAAATCTTTTAAACTTACTAATTTATTTTTATAATTATTAGGAAGTATCTTTAATAATTCTTCACATTTTGATTTGATTACTTCTAAAATTATTCTTGGCTGTTGAGATGAATCTAGAAATTTAATTTTAACCTACATTCACTGCAGCAATAATGGTTATCAAAGAAAGATCGTGTATAAATACATGAATAGTTAGTTTCTACCTGATGTAAATATTGAAGATTTTAATTTATTGTAGGACCATATAAAAGGCTTTTTAACAAAAATATCTGTAGCCCATCCCGTCCACGTTTTAGGATTCGTTTTTAAAAATACGTTTAGTGGTTGAATATCGCCGTCTTTCTCCATTTCACTTATTACCTAAAAATAAACTATTAATTTTTAATTTTGAACAATAAAAAAATTAGTACCTCCGAGAGACAAGAAGGTGGCCTGCCGTTTCTAATGAAAACCTTATTTAATGAGGACACTGTAAATGTATAAACATCGTTTGATTCACAATAAACTTTTATTATGGTCTTCCATGAAGATATTTTGTTATCCCAGTCTTTTGGATTAACACCTTTATTTCTTATAGGTGCAAAAAGTACATTTATTCTGACCTCGTCTTGTAAACATTCTGGAAGACTTTCTTTTGGAATATCAAACATTTTTTTTTCGTAATTAGACGCAATATAGGGCATGTCCACGTGACGTCATGCCCTGAGGAATCTGACATGGAACATACAACATCTGATATAAACAAGCGTTCTTTGCTCAACACGTGGTTCTTAATAGTTATTTGATTTTGATTTAGTGCTTTTTTCGACGTTGTTTTAGTTGCTTTAGGTATTTTAAAAGTTATATATGACTGTTTATAATAAAAAGGATCATTAAATCAATACAAAACAACCAAATTACAAATCTGAAATCTAACCAAATAATTGTTTTTCCTCAGGGGTATTGTCAACTGTCAGTTGATGGACATGCCCTATATATTCTTCACTAAAATATAAATATTTGGGGTTAGGCAACATCTGTCATCGTTTGGCGATAATCGATTATTTTTTGGTATTCATTCAATCAAAATATTAAACATAGGCGTGCCACATTATTTTTTTAAAGATCAATTAACAATAACCAATACAGTATTAATTAAAGCTACGTACAACATTCCAAACCGATATTATAACTAAATATTAATGAGGTGGAAGACAAATTTAAGAAAAAAACTTACCATAACTAGACATCTCCATGGTACAGATTATGAATGTGGTCAGGTTACTCATGATTGTCAGTTTTTTAATTTGGCAGACGTTTAGTGCAAGTGGAACACTAAGCCTCTTATTTTTTGAAATTATTTGCATACAGAAGTTTGTGCTCCTTATCTAGACCATAGAGATACTACAGATAGAGGCAACAAGCCAGATCGGAACCCGTCATCATGTAAGAGAGAGGTAGAAAGTCGGAGGTATAGGCTGTCTTTCTCTAATAACGCGCATGCTATTTACACAGACAAAGACAGGAAAACCTCTAATCGTCTATCTTTTTCTCTCTCACGGGAGTTCGGTGGGACATTCCCACTTAGACAGCGGCCTATGGCTTATTACCTCTATGATCTAGACACTTTTACACCTCGACCAAATTCATTTCAACTATGAGATGCCAAACAAAGAAGCGAGACCGTACTGGCAGTGCCGCAGAATAAACGCATGTACACTCGACGGAGAAAGTTTAGTTAGTTAAATATTTCCTAAATAAAATCCTGAGAATTCATACGCGGATTGTACCAATATATGAGAATGGATCTTTATTGCAACGTTCTGCCTAGGACTGGTAGCTGCCGACAGTGTCGTACGCGTGATCTACGCGCATCCGAATCTCACAGTTGAAATGAATTTGGTTGAGTTGGAGTTACCTATGATGTAATCCAGGAGACAGTGATGCTAAACTAACCTATCCCTTCTTAAGCAGGTTAATCAGAATTTTTTTCCATTAGTGGAAGGCTGTTTTCTAGATTCCTACATGTTTACTTTATTTTAAATTCTAGCTACGCCGGATCTACCGACAGTTCAATTATACCTGGCCGTTAGGCAGATTAGATCATGCTTGCCATAGTTTTGTGTGAAGGCTTTTGAATTATAAATAAAATCCTAATTAAGATACGAATCAGCACTAGGGTATAGTTTCATTTACAACAAGCAAGTTATATAGCAGCAACGAAACTTCTACGTAGCTACAACCTAAAAGCCAGTGTTGAGAGGAGGAACGAGGCGATTGGTAGGTTTGAAAAAAATCAACGTTAGCATAACAAACATTTATTAAAGCTATTTTCCTATTCGTATAAAACTGTATAAATAGGACAATAAATACAAATAACTATTTTTTTTTAATAAATAAAAATTGCTAACCTAAAATATCAAAATAGTGGGTACTTGTTTAGTACTGTCCACTTGAAAAAAAATTCTTGATAACACTACAACTACTTTAAAAAAAGTTTTTTATTTTTATCCTGGGACAGGATTAATGATATTTTCGTTTTTATATGTAAATTGTGCTTCATTGTTAAAATATTCAAAAAAATCAACCAATTGTTTACTATAGCAAAGATAAACATCGCCTTTCTATCGATACAAATTTGTTTACAGATAATCTAATCCCAGCGAATCCTCATTTTTTTTGACAACTTTGATGACACTTTATTTTCGTTTTTCTGTCATACTAGGATAATGGAAATATTAGTATAGTCTTAGGGTATGTTCGAGGAGTGCTATTCGGACCGTCCACTATCTGGTGCCCCGAACTAAGATGGCGCAAATAGCGTGCTCCCCGAACATACCCTTAGAAATGTTGGATTGGAATTGTTTAGAGAGCAAAAACGGGAATAGAAACACCGTTTTTCACACCATAACATCAGACATTTAAAACAAAGTCAAAATTCCAACTGTATCCATATTTGTATTGAACTGGGCATGCGTAGAACCGATACATTGACAGTTCTCATACGGACTAAGGGGTTTATTTTGCAATTCGTCGTATCCAGATGATATCGTTACGACGACTTATCTGTCAACGACAATAATTTCTCTTAACTCTATCCTGTAACATTATCAGTGTCTATTTTAGTGATCAAATTTTAAAGTTGGTATTATTAAATTGACAGAAAACGTACGTCGAATATTATTTTTCTAGATGTTTTGTGTTTCCAGAGTCACTTCTAATGTCCATCTTGATAATTTGGGACTGTTTCTGGGTTCTATTGATGATAATGATTCAATTAAAAAAAAACGTAAAAAAGTAGATAGATGAGGTAAAATTTCATCAAATAAATCTTTTGCCTTTACAACATCCAGTCTATATAACTGCCTAAAAAGTTCCTCTGGGAACTCAAAAGGATTACTGGTATCTCTCAGTGTACGTAATCTTTCTAGGGTTTCTTCTCTAAATGTAGATACCAAGTTATTAAAAATTAACGTTTTAAATAGATATTTATGTAGACAATCCAATTCATTACCTCCTTTGTAACTCATCTAAAACCAAATTAGCTATTTTACCTGCCATAATTTTTATCAATACGATCTCTTCAGATGAATAAAGGCGAGCACAATGACCTTCACCTTATTTTAGGTTAGTTAACGACTTTTTACTTCCTCAACGAGAGCTGTCATGGTATCGTCGGTGGACGACAACTTGGTAGCCATTTTTGTCGTCCAACAACGACTATCGTTTACTATAAAATAGAGAAAGTCGTTCATAAACGATAATCGCCCACGAACGACGTCGTTATGTGTCACAAAATAGACCCCTAAGTACCGTTACGGAGCTTGTTTATAATTTTTCAACCATAACTCGGGTATGACCTTAGTTTTTTTGTTTTGGTATATAATATGACGAAAAATAAATGGTCAAAACTTAACATGATACGTATACGTGAAAAAATCCAGAAGTAAATCGATGGTCATCAGATTGTCTAGTGTCGAGGCACCATAAGAATACTGGAATGTTTTTTCAAGTTCCATATGTTTTTGATGGTTAAGAGCACTTTAGCTATTTCACTTAAAAGAAATTTAAAGTGGACTGCACTGGATTAATAAATTGAAGTTATATATAAAAAAACAACAGTAAACAACAGATTATTGGTGAGTTAACTTCAACGACAGTTATGGCTGACTATCGTAAAGTTGATAGCGGCCGATATATTTTTTTATCAAATTTGTAAGAAAAAATTATTAAAGAATGTTGGTAGTAGTTTGTTCTTATGTTTTTGCGTTAGGGAATGTTTTTCTTTTAACGGAAATCGTCCTGTCAAATATCTCGGACTGTAAATGTACGTTTTTTTTTAACTAGGCTTCGTTTAATTAATGTTTAAATAAATATTTAGTTTAATTACACGCTTTTTACCAAAATTCATTCACACCATCGGCTATACAACGTATATATCTTCCTTTTTTTTCGTAAAATATTAAAAATTAGAAAAAATAAACAATTTCCGCTTATTTTTTTTTTAACTTTTGATATCTTCGTGGAATTGAAGCAAACATCCTACTGCTCCGAAATATCCTTCGTGCTCTAAAAATAGAGCCTTCATTGTGCTTTTAGACCAATAATCCATTGCGTACGCTAGTAATTTCATAGCTATCGGATTTACTCTCAAGAAATTCCCAATAAATACAACCTGAAATCATAAATTTATTTTTCATAAACAAAACAACCAATAATGATTATGTATTTATATATTTCAGAAGTGGGATATAAGGTAAGTTAGTTAGGCTAATGTATGTCCTGGTGCTTAAATATGGATGGTCATATGGTATACAATAAGGAAGACCATTAAGAGATGATGAATAATGATGTTGGTTCAGTGTGCAAGCAATATTATGTGTCAAAATCGTATATAATAGATTTCGTGCCGTTTAGAAATCAACATATTAACTCAAAACTGAAAAATGTCCGAAGCATGTGCTATGACGTACAGTAATTACCATCACGTGACCCAATCTACGATTTATGTAACACATATTTTCTACATACTATCTTCTTCCATCAATATAAATCAAACATAATAATGTACGATCGATTTCTTCTTCACAAGACCAACTACAAGACATACGTAATAATTTCTTTAAATTTGCCGTAGTAATCGTAAAAAGAGACAACAATATAATTGACGTAACGTGTATAAAAGTTGAGTTTGACACTACCGCATTTGAGGTTATGCGAGTTTAGTTTATTGTCTTGTTTTTAGCGAATTTTTGGATTGAAAGTGTATTTATTGTTAAAATCAGTTCTTGTAAGAAATAATTTGACTTTTTAGTCCATTTGACATTGGTGAGTACGAATATAATACATTATCAACTTGTTAACTTTTGACATTTCATAACACCTAAAATGCCGTGAGACGGGAATATTACAATGTTTATTTTACTACTTATTAATTTTGGACTTTGTAACTTATTCACTCAGCATATCGATAGTTTTAATAAATATGTCGATGTTAACCATAAAAATAAAATAAATACAATAAAAAAGTTAAATTTCTGGTTTAATTAGAAAATTCGTAAAAGGCCGACCTTTGGAATATTAGTCATAACGATTATTTCTATTGAGTTGACAGAAGTTTTGATTTTATTCATATGAATATTGTTGGTGATGGTAAAACTCCACCGTTTCTACTGTAATTTGTTGGAATGACTATCTTTTGTTTCTATTCTTTACCCTGAGAACAAGTTTGACCATTTTAGTGCGGCAACTCTGTTGGAGATGGAATATGAAATTTGTTCACAGAAGCACTCTAATCGTGATTGACTTTTTGTTCTGTGATCTGTGACCCAAGTCGTCTTTCGTCTTTGGCTGTGCGTCTTGTTTGTTTTGTCATACAGGGAACTACAGGATTTACTATTATAGAACTTATATAATTGGTCGGTTAAGACTGATAGGCAAACGATGTCTGTTTGAGGCTTAGATTTGGACACACCATGTTTTTATGCTTAACAAGATCAAACAATGAATTCTTTCGTTACATTAGAGAAGAGAATTGCATAGGATACGCCGATGACATAGTAATTGTGGTAAAAGGTAAGTTTGCTGGAGTAATATCTGAAAGAATGCAGATAGCTCTAAATATGGTAGACAACTGGTGTAAACAAGAGAGACTGACGGTCAACGCTCAGAAAACACAAATTGTCAATTTTACAAAAAGAACAGCACTGCAAGGCCTAAAACCACCAGTGCTAGGAGAAACAGAGATTCCATTTGCCAAAGAAACAAAATACCTAGGGATATTTTTTGATCATAGGCTCACTTGGAATACTCACATAGTGAAAACCACACAGAAAGCTATCATGTCTTTAGGCAGATGTAGAAGACTGTGCGGTAAGAACTGGGGACTCAACCCAAAAATGACCCTGTGGTTATACATAAAGGTTGTCCGACCAATGATAACTTATGGGTCCGTGGGGTGGTGGACAAAGACGCAGCAAGTAGGAGCAATAAGGCTGTTGAATAACACACAAAGGCTGGCCTGCCTGTGTGTTACAGGGGCCATAAAAACTACTCCTACAGCTGCAATGGAAGTCTTAATGAATCTGCCACCTCTACACATATTCATACAAGGTGAAGCGAGATCTGTAATGCACAGGTTAATACATAGCCAGCAACATATAAGCCAAACGCATGGTGCTGACAACTGGAAGATAATCAAGGAGCTAAAGGCGGTCGGCGTTATGGGACAGCCCATCGATGCAATAGCTACGAGATATAGCTTCGAAAATAAGTTCAGAGTAACTATACCAAACAGGGAAGACTGGAAAAAAGGTGTACCCATACATGCAGATGTTTTTTGGTATACAGACGGGTCAAAGACGTTAGACGGCGTAGGAGCCGGTATAGTAGGGCTAAAGCAAGGGATAGCCTTCCCAGTAAGCCTATCAAGGAACGTCACAATTTTCCAGGCGGAAATTACGGCGATTCACCACTGTGTGGAAGGAATTAAAAGGCAGAAGAGAACATATCGTTCAATTGCCATCTTCACAGACAGCCAAGCAGCGCTAAAGGCACTCAACTCCGTAGAGGTCAATTCTAAGCTAGTATGGGATTGTGTGCGGGCCCTAAATACACTGGGTGAGCGTAGCAATGTTACGGTAGCCTGGGTACCGGGGCACGAGGGGCATAAGGGCAACGAAAAAGCAGATGAAATGGCCAAGCAAGGCTCATCAATGCCGTTCGTTGGTCCGGAACCCTTCTGCGGCGTTGCAAAAGCCATAACAAGGAAACAAACAAAGAAGTGGGTCTCCCACAAATCTCTGAAATGGTGGAGGAACTCACCAGGACAGAGGCAAGCGAAACAGTTCATATTAGAACACTCGCCAAAATTTACAGCAGATCTGATGGCCAAAGACAGGAAAACTGTTAAAGCTGTAGTGGGTCTGTTAACGGGGCACTGTAAGCTCAATAGGCATTTAAAGCTGATGGGATTGACAAACGAAGATACGTGCAGGTTTTGTCACCTAGAAGAAGAAACGGCGGAACACATTCTATGTCAGTGCGATAGCCTGGCAAATGTGCGGTTTTTTGCATTAGGCGAAGAAAAGCCAGTGGCAGAGAGCTATATGGAAGGTTCAGTCTCCACGCTAATAGACTTTTTAAAAAGAGTCAGGCTGGAGAATGTAATCTAGAGTTTGAGAGGACCACAATAGATCTGAAAAGGTCGCAGTGGATTAGGCCGAAAGCCACCTCATAAAATCTAATCTAATCTCTACATTAGAGAAATATATTGCATTGAGAAAATAAATAGTTTTTTTCATAGGCAATCGTCTTCTACAGCACTCCATTCCTCTTTAGGTCAAAGATCCCATCCCCACACATTTAATTAACAACCAAAATATTCCCTAGATGTAAGTTATAATGGCAGAACAACTTTTGCCGTTCCAGCTAGTAATTATATAAAAAATATACTATCAAAAAAAACTTTGTTTGGACTTACCCTATCGATTTTTTCTTGAATGGCGCACATTCTCGCTATGGATCCGATGTTGTTGGTGATGGTGACTAATGTGGCTCTCGCTAAATCCTGTTTGCTGACGTTGCTTCGTCTTTCTCTCGAATTCATTTGTCCAAAGCTACACAAGGCCGAGAAACTTCAGAGTGTGCACCAATTACGCAAAAAAAGCAGAAAAAGAAGAGACAGACGAAAGAAGATTACAAAAAGCAAGCAGCATACAGACTACGCTAAATTAGTTGCAAGAATAGATAGAAAGGCGTTGTTTGCTAAATATACTACTATAAAAATGTGGTTCGCTATATTTTCCTTGTATAAATACATTTTTAGCAAGGGTATTCTCACACGTGCCGGCACCGGTCCGATCATTCGCACGTTTTTCCCAAGTTCGTTTTTAAGATCAACAGAAGTATATGACAGGTGAAGAGTTTCACCCTTCTGGCATAATTTACCAGGATTGGTTAATTCGAAGAATGTTTTCAAACAAACAACGTTGTCTACGATTCGCATCCTTTTAAAAACTCTCTGGGAATCCCAGAATTTGTATGTAGTCGATTTTAAGAGTCTCTGCTCTAATTCAACCAGTTAATAGTAAATTTTAAATATATTTTTTTAATGAAAAACAGAACACAAAACAAGACAAAACATGATCGATACCACATAGTAAACTACACAAAAAACTACACAACTACGTTAAAGGTTATATTCTGGTTAATGTCTAAAAGTGCAAATAATTTTTAGTTTAGAGAAAAAAAAATAGAAGACGCAATATAAAAACAAGCAAACATACAATTTTTACATATTTAAATAAATAATATTAATTAGTTGTGCTGTACATACCTGCTGGCTACTAAATCTCCTGGAAGACCGAATCTTTCGTAGTCGCCACCGTAAATGTCTCTAACTAGTTTGTCAACATTTCGGTTGTCACCTTCAGCTGCCAAGCCTATAGCTTCTTCGAACGAATTACATCCGGTCAGAAGACAGCAAAGTCCAAGGAACGTACCGCCACCTATACTGTAAGTTGAGAACAAATTGAGGAAAAAGCAATTTGTTGTTAGAAATCTTATGGTGAACGGAATTTTTACAAATGAATGAACCTCATTTAAAAATTTTATCGTACGCCCATGGTAGATGGCAGTCGAAGCGCTGCACCAAGTCACAATAGCATGTCGGTGACGCGAACCCAAAAGTTTTGCGCCCACCGAAAATCGCCACTGTCATTTTTTTTGTCACATACTGACGATGTAGATTTGTTTTATGAAACAATTTGTGGAATTTTAGTGTAAACTTATGACAAAATTACATAAATATTTGGTATATATTGCAAAAAATCGTTCATAAACACTATCAGTGGTTTTGGTGTTGAAAATATTATTGTTATTGGGAACTGGTTTTATATTAGTTATAAATAGTTGGATAATAAAAATTTTCACACAAATATTCACCAGTATCAGTATTTGTAGTGAATTGCAGGTAAGTATTTTTTAAATTACGTTCAATATTGACACGTTTAACCAAAAAGAAGCTAAAGTGCAGAGTATGTAGTAGTCATTATTTGGAAATAGACTTTTTATTATCAACAATATTTTTTTTCCAAATTCCGAATGTTAAAAGGCAGACATTTTTCCAAAGATGTAATAGGTTTCTTTCAATTCGGCAAGGCCGTGAGAAAATCATACTACCGCGTCCTCAATTGATTAAATACGGCCCGTTGCTATGCAACCACCAGCCTTGCTATTGGCAAGCGCGTGCGTGTGTTCTTCCTTCTCACTTCGGCTCTGACTTATATTGGTTATCGTCCTTGTTTCATTCATTTGATTGGGTTGTGCTCAACTGAATCTTTGTACCATTTCCATTCCTGAAGCTTTGTGTCTTCTATGTAGGCCACTAGTTTGACTGGAGGGATTTTCAGTAGTTGTATTGGTTGTATTATTTCCTCTCCAAAGTGCTTCCATCCGAGTCCTGGTAAGTTCTCGCAGTCACCAGGTCGGTAACTGTCTTCAAATGTTTCTTACCTAGACCGAGGTTATACGGATCGATGCATAACCATATACACCGACAGTCAGGCGGCAATTAAAGCACTGAGTGGATATACCATCAACTCAGGCCTTGCTGACCTAGCAGGGCGAAACACAGTGTGGCTAGAATGGATTCCGACCCACTCTGGTTTTCAAGGCACTGAAAAGGGCGGACGCGCTGGCTGTGGAAGGGGCGGCTACTCCTTTTAACGGCCCGGGTCCGACCTTGGACCTCACAAAACAAAAAATCCGCAAGGAGACGAGGAACTGGTTGAGAAACCAGCACCTTGCTCACTGGGGGGCTATTGAGGGGATGGACTGATAGACATGCTAGAGCTGCTCTAGAACTACCAAGGAGTAGGTTAAAAAAGATAGCAGGATTCCTAACGGGGCACTGCTGTCGTGAGGAAACACCTCTGTAATCTAGGTTTAGAGGAAAGCCACCTATGCAGGGGTTGCGGCATGGCTGACGAAACGACGAACCATGTTCTCCTCGTATGTCCACATTGGGCTGTGCTACGCAGGCGAATCTTTGCAGTCTCTGTTATGGCCTCTGGGGACATAAGGAGTCATTCACTGAAGAGGATTGAGTCCTTCATCGAGGGAATCGGCTTCATGGATGCGTAAGTAGCAGGAATGGCTCAATGGGCCCGCCAGTGGCAACAGTGCTGGAACCTTGGCTTGAGTTTGTCTTGGCCAAGGTTCGCCTGACTAAATTAGTAGTATTAGTGGTGTTCCCTATCTAGCCAGTTCCCGATTTTCCCTCTTATGCAATCTTTTGTGATTTCACAAAACGGTTCCGGACCATTCTTGTTTCATCAACCCTTACCGACACTGCGTAGCTTCAAATATGTTTTTATAAGATTGAACAACATCCTCAGAGCTAGTACTAGAATGCTACCATGACTTGGTACAGCTATCTCCAGCAGAATCCCGTATTGTTTCCCCGTACGGTAACTTTTTAAATGGTACAAAGAACCGACTCAAAAGGGAATTCCAGGTGAAATTAAGTAAATTTGTTACTTACCTAGTTCCCGATATTCTTTTATAGTCGTTTTCTGAATATACAGCTAAAATACTAACTCCAGAACCGATGTTGACTATGAGGAAGGGATAAGGACGGGAAAAATCATAATTTACTTTACTACATCTATCCTCTTCGGTGGGATTCGCCCAATAGTAACACTCTGATGGATTACTTCTGTCTATATAATGTAAACCGGCTAATAACGAAGCGAATTCGTCGAATTTGGCTAGTTTTAAGTTTACTTCCTAAAAAAATATATATATTTCAAAATTCCATTTGGATTTTGTGGAATTTTAACTTACTCGTTTAAAATCTTCTTCGAATTTAAACGCGCCACCTCCTGTAGCCGATACTGTCGTCACTAGTTTCGCCATGCCTTTGTATTTCGCCAAACTTAGGAAAGTTTTCATAGCGCTAGTGGGAAATCTGATGAAATGTAAAGTTCCTAATATACCTCTTATTTTTACATTGTCCATCTGTAAAAAAGAAACGAAATTATCATAAAGAAATTGATTGGAAACACCATGGAGACTATATAAGGAGATCGAACTACATGTATTTCAATTTTTTGTAATGGTAGAGGGCGCCAGTGCCAATACCATACCAAAAATATTTGACTGCAGAACAGTAACAGCCAATCATGAGCCTTGGATACACTTTCAGTTCATGGTATTATTTTTTCTTCCAGTTCTATTGAATTGTACTTGTATATACTAGAGTGGTATCAGCAAAAATTAAGTATTTTGTGTACAATTGTGCTTTTTCTACACTTCTCAAGAGTAATGTAAATAATTTGAATCCTATCATAATAGATATTCTTTTCTACTTTATTTATCTTTGAATATTTTAAATAATCACCTTTGGTAACTGCAAACAGTCTCAAATCAAATGCACTACCAACCACTATTTTATTTGCAATAATTTCTAACAACGCACACCCTGCCCCTTTTAAATTTTTAACAATTTTAATCTTTCTAGTTCCTACTTTGAGTTATTATTATTAGGTCATAAGTAATGTTTACAATTTGACTACTGTCATGTCGAATACAAAGTATTAAACTATTTTTTATATAAAATGGTTGTTGAGGTGAAAAAATATATTTTATGGATTTTTCTCAAAAAATTCTGTATTTACCACAAAATCTAAATATATGCTGAAGGATTTACAAGCCGACACTAGTTATGGATGTGAGAGTCCATCCAACGCTCGTGATTTTTGTAAATGGACTAACCATTGCTTTTAAAAATCCGAAGTTATCCTAATTGTAAAATTATCATTCTATATTTCATTCACGAATATTCTTAAACTTTTTACTTAAATACACTAACTACTGCTACTGTTACAAAACATACAATGGCAGAACGATTGGCAACGCTGTCCTATACCAGTGCACTACCATAAGAATATGAAATCCACTTTGAATATACAGGGTGATTCATTAAGAATGTCCAATCTCTGAACTGTAGATTCTAGACCTCAAAATATGATGATTCTGCTCAACATGCCTCATGCAAATATTGCTAGTTTAAATTTTGATTTTCGCAATAATTTTTTATGTTTTCACAATTTCTCTTTGAAAATTGGCAATTTTACGTTTTTTGGCATGAGGAATCATAATTTGCACTCTAATTTAACATTACTAATAGAGGGCGCTAGTTACACTTGTTTGTGTTAATTAAATGAAAGTAAACTTTTTTTGGGCCAAACTTAAAACTAAAATAATAAAAAAATATTAAAAAGCGTTAAATTCTACAAAAAAAAGTTACTCTTCTTTGATTCGTGTAACTCAATCGGTTATCGAGTTATTTGCTTCTAAAAAGTTCAATAAATTTTAATTTATCCATAAAAAAATTTTATTATTCCTTAAATATGTAACAATAACAAATTTGTAAACAAAAATAAAAAACTTCAAAGCAAATGCTCAAAATGCCCACCATTTACTTCAATACACTTTATGATCCGCTTTCGTAAAGATCTCTTAATATCAAATAATCCTATTATTTTTAATTACATCCGCGGCGTCTTCTATTTTCCGTCGCAGTTGTGGAAGAGAAGTAATTTTTTCTTTGTAAACTAATGCCTTCATTTGCGACCAAATTAAAAAATCCAAAGGATTGAAATCAGGACCTCTTGGTGGCCAGGCAAACTCACTTCCACGACCAATCCATCGATGCGGAAAAGTTTTTTATTTTTGTTTACAAATTTGTTATTGTTACATATTTAAGGAATAATAAAAAATTTTTATGAAAAAATTAAAATTTATTGAATTTTTTAGAAGCAAATAACTCGATAACCGATTGAGTTACACGAATCAAAGAAGAGTAACTTTTTTTTGTAAAATTTAACGCTTTTTAATATTTTTTTATTATTTTAGTTGTAAGTTTAGCCCAAAAAAAGTTTACTTTGATTTAATTAACACAAACAAGTGTAACTAGCACCCTCTATTAGCAATGTTAAGTTAGAGTGCAAATTATGATTCCTCATGCCAAAAAACATAAAATTGCCAATTTTCAAAGAGAAATTGTGAAAACATAAAAAATTATTGCGAAAATCAACATTTAAATTTAAACTTTGAAACTAGCAATATTTGCATGAGGCATGTTGAGCAGAATCATCATATTTTGAGGTCAAGAATCTACAGTTCAGAGATTGGACATTATTAATGAATTACCCTGTATAATAAAAAAGCTTAATATTTCCTTTAAATTCCTCAAATATTAATTATATACAAAAAAAGGTTAGAAAACTTTGACAGTTTTTGTGTGATAATATCGTAATTTCATTATCATTTCAAATTTATTTCGTCAAAAGTCATGAATATCACACGTGATCCCTACTAATGGCTGTTGACCTTTCTTTAATATTCAAGAAAAAAATAAATATATATTTATGCATTTTCACATGATTAAAACGTACACGTTAGATGTAATTTGAAACATATAGGGTGCGTGGAAAGTATGGAAACAAATTACAAGCAAATTCTGACCACAGAAAACACCGGGAAATGTAATTTTATTATATTTAATATAGTTCGTAATTTATAAATATCAACCCACGTGATCAAAGTGCCAAAAAAGAGACGTTCGCTTGTATTATGTCATTCTTTTGCTGCTGTCAATCAGTATGTTTTACAGCATTAATCCTAATAAATATTGAAATTTATAGTTCGCATGTTATCAAAAAATATGAATATATGCTTAAAGAAAGGTTTCGTAATTGATTTCATATGTAATACAACTCGTGGGTTACTTAATTATTAAACTCAAACTAACATTAGTCGTACTAAAAACTTTATATGTTGGCAAAAATGCGCGCTATTGCCGCGATTAAAATGGTTTATCTGGTACAGTTGACGTCTTGACATTTTTAAGGTTATGTTGTGACAGTTTAATATTGTTCAACTTTTCGATTATTTCATCTCCTTGTTATAAAACACTGCGAAAAACTGTGAGTAAATTTTCACAAGCAGTGATAAGTTGTCAAAGTTAACGTATAAATGAAACTTAATAACACTGCAATAGTTGATGTATTTACTATTCATCTATTCCTGACTATTTACAGCATGTATGAAGCAAGTAAGTATGAGTTTAATATTATACTCACTCAACTGTATTTATTGTATTCTGTTACACTATTCATAATACTTAGCAATTATATTTGCACAATTTATTTACAGATAATCCATGTCACTTTAGAAATGTTACTGCTGCAATTGGAGGAAGAACAATTATTTAATGTAGAATGTTCCTAATCATAGTTTCCTAAAATATGACACACATCCACACAGTGGATTTCCAAGAAAAATAAACCACAATATGAATTTGTTTTTATTAAAATGAATCTTGAATTTTCCAACTATTTCATACATACCTTTTTAGGCTCAATAGGTTTTCAAATAATAATGTCTTACTGCTGTACTTTTAACATACAAATAAAAGTTTTATACAGAAATAGGTTCAAAAACTAAACCTAACCTATAGCCAAATAAAAAGAAGAATATTTGATAACTTCATTTGACATTTACTAGATTCTCATACTATTTCAAGAGCTTGGCAACATAGTCCAGTTATGACAGAAGTCACGTGGGTTGATATTTATAAGTTACAAACTATACTATGAAATATACCAACTGAGTGCAGTATGGAGAAAAACACTTTATACTATTATAAATTCAATGTCACTTATATAACTGTAACCAATTCACTTTCCCATTGTTTTTGTCATTTAAAAACTTAAAAATAAGGTAATCTTACTTGTAAATGTGTATCTCGATGCCCAGTCCTTCCATACGCCGAATTTTTCGTCAGATACCTTCTGATATTCATCAAAGTTTCAATTTGTGAAACCGACTCACCCTTTGGTAGTTCTTTGGGTTCGAAATATACTAGTTTGCAGAGGGAACCCCCTATATCCATACCGAACCAAGGCATAGCTGTAATGAAAAGGTTGAATAGTTAGTTGTTTTTTTTTAAATTATGCTCGCAAGTACCTATTCTTCTACGTCTATTTACATAAATGATTGTACTAATAGTGAAACGTAAGTATCAAGGTAAAGCGGATACATTAGACATAATAAACATTTAAAAAAAACTGTAAGAGTTGTAATAAATAAATAAGTTAATTGGCGGTGTTTTTAATCACATTAATTAATTGAAAATAAAAAAGTTTTTAAAAAAACGAACGAGCAAAAATTATATCTTATTTTATAACACACTGCTTGTTTCTCATTCCGGTCCTGAGTTTTTTCACATTTTTTCGCAAATCCTAAATCTGTCTTATCTTATTCATCTTTAGTGGTGTTCATAGTGGAAGGCCAACAGATTCTTTTTTAGCCGGGTCGGAACTCCTAACCTAACTGTGTCCGTAAATTCATTTTTAGCTAAACAGGCCATTTTAAGAAATAATCCTGAAACACGTCGATTTTTGATTTTAATTTACCGTATTTTAAAATAATATTCTAATATACAGGGTGAATTACTTTCGAGTAATGACGTCACCGTAATTTTTCTGATTTCAAAAATGTATCACATGTTGATTCCAATTGGTACAGGGTGGAAAAAATACAATAGTTTTGTGTGTGCTCATAAAGTAACGCGTAATATTCTTTATTAGTTAAATTAACAATATTATCAAAAATACTTATTGTCTAGCGGACAGAATATGATGAAATACATGACTTTATAAATGTTCGAACTGCAGCCCTTGCTGTATTTGACAGTAACTCAAACGGTGTACAAATTCTTGTTGAACCTTTTTAATTGTGCCTTGAGAAATATTGTTTATTGCTGTCCGAATTCTCTCTTTTAATTCTTGAATATTTGCTGGTTTCGTTTGATACACAACATTCATCAGATGGCCCCACATAAAATAATCCAAAGGTTTGAAATCTGGTGTCCTCGCTGGTCATTCAATAGGTCCACGTCTACCAATCCACCTGTTCGGAAAAATTTCATCTAGGTACCTTCTAACATCTACAGCATAATGTGGAGGTGCACCATCCTGTTGAAACCATAAACTTTCATCAAAACCTCCAGGATTACTTTATGGGCACACACAAAACTATTGTATTTTTGTCCACCCTGTACCAATTGGAATCAACATGTTGAGACAAAATGGGGGTGTTCCATTTAAAAAAAATGACGGTGACGTCATTACTCGAAAGTAATTCACCCTGTATATTAGATTATTATTTTAAAATACGGTAAATTAAAATCAAAAATCGAAGTGTTTCAGGATTATTTTTTAAAATGGTCTGTTTAGCTAAAAATGAATTTGTTCCATACTTTACGGACACAGTGTATACATAATACCTGTACCGACCAGCTAATATTATCCTACATATAATTAATTTTCAAGATTTTGAGGAAAATTAAAAAAATTCTACTTATCGACAACTTAATGAGGATAATTATTAAAATACATTCTTCATGGTGTACATTAGGTCACTGCATAATTATAATACGAATTATTCTAACGAGTTTTTAACAAAGCAAAGAAATAATTGTTCTGAATTTTAATAGTGTAGGCATTTAAGATCATCCACACAATTTTCCGTGCTAAATTTTTAAATACAGGACGATTTATATAAAATATGACTTTTGGCAATTTTTATTAATACCTAGAATTTGCTCACCCTGTATATGAATTATTAGAAACAGGACTATCTTTTTACTTCCTCTGTATAGTTGTGAGTGAAATTAATTTGCACCGTTTCACAATTTGTCGGCGAGATACAGAAATCTGTAAGCAGTAGCAGAACCGGTTTGCCGCATACTGTTTTTTATTGTGAAAAAGTGCAAAATAACTTTACTCACAACTACACTCACCGGCCCACCCAATGTGTTATTATTTAGTTGGAGATATTTGTAATTTTGATTTTTTTTTTTACTTTTAAATGTCTACGTACATCTTGAAAAAACGAACAAATAACAATCAAAAGAACGTTTTTTTTATTTTTAGAAAATAAAACAAAAACAGTTTTTGAAAATAAGATACATGAAGTTTATCGACAAAAAAGTATTGTTATTAACAAGATTCACTTTAGTAACGAGTGTTACCCTCTCTTGCCCTGATAACATAACTAAGCCTGCGTTGAATGGTACCTATCCATGATGGATTGAATCTCAGTTTGTGGCATGTTTTTCCATTCTTCTGGTCTTCGTTACGTCATATCAATTAATGTCAAAAAGTGACGAAAATTTCAAAAATAACCCGTTAACCAATTTAACAGCTTCTTGGACACATGTTTAGTGCATTCATTTTCTTTCAAAATTCTTATTTAATGCCCAATATTTAAAATTATTAATTTTACTTAAAAAATATGATGATTTTTGAAAGACGAAACGTGGTAGAATCGTCAAGTATGCTATATCATTGTATGTATCTATACAAAACGTAAAAAATATTGCAATAAAAAATCCACGTCCGTATTTAAAAAAATGAAGTTGATGGTGACCCTGTAAAGACGAAACGTCGTAATGAAGTTTTTGGTATGGTAATTTATAGAAAACCTCGTTTATTGAAAAAAGTTGGGAATCATTTTTTTGATATCTTTCATAATAACGACGGCAAATTTAAAAAACGAAAAGGGCCATTTTCGGATTTTGTCAAATATCTCGGCAACTAGTAGAGATATTTAAAATTTTTTTGAACCATCTAATTTCCTATTAATATACCAAACTTTTTCTCCATTAAATCGATATTGTATCTATTGCGGTTTACGAGATCTCTGTATACGTCAATTAAATCCGGTCCACCCTGTATACACCTGCGAATTTATTAATTTTGGTAACATTTTTATTTTATAGTGGAAATTGAAAGTTTTCTTTTAAACACTTAACTCTTGGTTCACCCTGTATTCAAGCATATTTTTTATTGGAAACTTTTTAAAATTAATGCCTTATGGGTTTGCAACATTTGTCACACACAAAAATTCGAATGTAATTAAAAATATATAATTTACCTGTACAAAAAGGAATATAACAAAAATAACAGTCACTTGTATTCTGAAGAATTAATAATTAACCAGTATGTTTTGCAAATTTAAATCTATTTGCATTGCAGATTAATGAAAAAAACATACAAAATAAATAAACTAATATAAACAACAGTCTAGAACTAAGAAAAACAGTTTCAAGTATAATTACTTTTAGTATACAGGGTGAAAATTCGTTTCAGACACATTTAAATGGTCCTCAATACGAGGTAGGAGTGAGTATAGTTTGGCAAGTTTATCTGAAGCCGTGAAAGGAATGCAGTCGAAAAAATTCGATATTGCCACGTTCAACTATGAAAAAGCTAAAGTGCTAAGTATGTAGTGATAATAATTAGAAAATGGGCTTTTTATTATTAACAATATGATTAAACATTAACTCTTTAATGTGCTTGTTTTCTTGGATTTTGTTTATTAACATTATTTTTTCAATTTATGAATATTAAAAGATGAACACTTTTCCAAATTTATTATGGGACTTTTCAAGCTCTGGCAGCGTTGTGCGAAAACCATAATTTTCACGCCCTCCGAACTAAGTCAATTGGTGAAATTTATCGAAAGGCCTTCGTCGCTTAGCGACCAGCTCACTTCCTATTGGCAAGCGCGTGTGTGTGTTCGTCTCTCTCACTTTGTCAATTGACATATTGATTATCCAGTGGCGTTGGCATTGTCAGTTTCAGATTTCGTATCCATCTTGAATTCAAGTACGATTCTTAATATTATTTGTTTTTAACAAATACCGTGTTTTGAAAAATACCTTACCTTTAAAGCAAAGCAAAAATCAGTTTCTATATATAATTATTATATAATAATAATTATTATTTTTAATACTTTTATAAAATTAGGTACCGTACGCCATTGGTACGTTTTTGACAGATATTTTCCATGTTTCCTCGCCCCTTACCGATGCCGCGTAGCTTCAGATAAACTTGCCAAACTATACAGTTCCTCATGACTCACCCTGTATTATATAATAATTGGAATAATGTTGGAATTCCCAAATTTCTATTGTCAAGGACGAAATAAAAGTTATAAGGAAAATTACAGTCTGAAATTAACCTCTAATTGACATTACGAACACATTTGCCTTCTAGTGCTATAAAATTGTGAATAATATCAAAAAAGTATACGTAGTTTTATGACGTATTGAAAAACAAAGGAAAATAGTAATTGAATTCGGAGGATGTTAATTAGTTCATTATCAAATATCGATTTTTGCGATAAAATAATTTTGCGTAATACGGTTTCAATCGCTATAATACTAAGTGGTGTCTAATTGTGTTTTGTACAATACAAACTGTCAATAAAGTAACGCATAAAATTATTATCATATGTATATATTTGCCTGCAAAATTTTCGAAAGATATGAAAGTTGAATAGAACTTTGAGGACAATTTTGCCAACACAATTTTTTCTCGAGTGGTATTCGTCATGACTATTTCACGAGAAAAAGACAAAAAACAATAAAATTAGAGAACTTTTGTTTAACAATGGAGCATAAACAAAAAAATAAATATTTATATGAGAGTTACAGTTATAATTAAACGTTTGTTCATTATTTTTATCGTAATGAAGTTGCGGAATGTTAGAAAACGTACTAGGAAAATTTACTAAATTTGGTGCTTTTTCTCTCAATTTTTCAATTTATTTAAATGTTCATCTGCGCCGTGGTGTTCCATATGCTTTTGATACTTGACTCTTTGTAGACCTCTCCGTTTTTTTTCATATTGTAGGCATAAACTTCTATACTTTTTGCGAATTCTTCGGCTGGAGATGCTTTTCAAGCTAATAATCTCTTATCAATAAAAAGTGTGAAAATTTCACCAACAGGAAACATTGGAGATATGTTCACCGACACTTCCTGTTTAATTCCTTTCTAACAAGAAATAACAATGACATTTTAAATACACATCAGAACCATGGCAACAAAATTTGCTTTGATCAACGCGCCTTGAAAAAATTAAAATTTTGTCAACAGTAAAAACACAAGAGCTTTTTTTTATCGGATAAATTTCTCTTTGCAACGAAACAGTTTTGCCTAACTAATTGCCACTAATTTTATGTAATGCCAGTTTTTCGAGCAAATTTAGTGATTGGCAAAACTTTGAGTTAAAGAGAAATTTATCTGATAAAAGAAAAGCTCGAGTGTTTTTTTTTTCAGAATATATGGATGAACAACAACAATAATTATCTTTATTAATACACCGATTCAAAATAAACGCACTATATGTTTAAAATTCAAAAATCTGACAGACTAATTGACAGTTTTTGCAGTTTTGCCAACACTTAATTGCTGTGAAATTATAAGTAACCAAACTTGCGACTCATTGTCATTGTGTAAAAGTGACGTCCGCTTACTAGATATTGAAGAAGAAAAGTTTTTATCCGATAAAAAGGATGCACCTTTTTTATCGATGTCAAAGTGACAATAACGTTTCCAGGTATATGACATTTTAACATTGGACTTAATTTATCCAGTAAAAAACACTAGTGAAATAGTCAATAGACAAAAATTCTTTAAATATATATATTTTTTCAAAAGAATTTTCGTCGAGGGTTATTTTTACAGAAATTTTGCGGAAAACTGTCAAAAAATATTCAAAACAAAATATATACCTCGAATGGTATATGGTCAGATTATATACTGAAAAAGAGACGAAAACATACAACGAAATGGAAGATTTTCAAAATAATTTATGTAGCTAAACGAAACGAAACCTTAACATGTTAATTAAC
The DNA here is from genome assembly GCA_949126875.1 of Lochmaea capreae. Classification (NCBI taxonomy): domain Eukaryota; kingdom Metazoa; phylum Arthropoda; class Insecta; order Coleoptera; family Chrysomelidae; genus Lochmaea; species Lochmaea capreae. Next base: position 7,351,039 of record OX421406.1, on the reverse strand, counting down.
AAAAAAATGTGACGTTAATGTGACAACATTAAAAATAGGTAACCAAGAAAGACTACAACTTTACAAGGCGTCCTTTTTTTTCTGCGAAATAATCTCCATCTCATAGGCAGTTTTGTTTTCAATGGCTAGGATCGCGAGGCCTGATAGACTCTCCTGATTCATTGTTGTACGTAATTTAACGTACTAGCTCTTTAAATATGACAATACCGACTATATTCAAGCCTTTTGAATATTTTAAGGCTAGATCGGCTCCATTTTTTAGGAAAAGAGGTTTCACTTGTTCGATATTTCGAATTTTTGTCTAAAGAATTTGCAAGTGCCCCAGTTTTCCCCCCTTCCCCACTTAGATCCGGGGCTGCAATTTACTTCTTTTTTTAAATAATAATCTATAAAATTTGAAATTGAAAATAACAATTTTTTGCCATTTTTAGATGTTCTTATCAATAAAATACCTACAGGTGTTTACCGTAAGCCAACACATACTAATAGGTATTTGAATTTTGAATCAAATCATTTTATAAGCGTTAAAAAAGGAATAGTAAAATCTTTATACGATAGGGCCAGAATCATTTGTTCTAATGATAATCAGTTCAGAAAGGAGAAAACTGCTGAAAAATGTTTTAAATGCCAATAATTACCCGGCAGAATTTGTAAATAAAGAAATTAAGAATATAGAGGAGAACTCATTGTTAATACCCTATAATAATAACAATATTATTAATAATTCAGCTAACATAATTTTTAAAAACTTGACAATATCGTATGTTAAGGGTTTATCAGAAAGAATTAAGAAAATTGGTAATCAATTCAATATTCGAACTAGCTTCAAATCTAACAATACGTTGAGATCTATACTAACAAAAACGAAACCAAAAAATGAAGAACAATCTTCAAAAAACTGCATATATCAGATATCTTGTGAATGCGACAAATTCTATTTAGGTGAAACATCTAGACCATTGAAAGTCCGAATAAAAGAACATAAAAAGTATATCAAAGATAGGGAGTTCTTTAAGTCAGGTATTTGCAAACATGCTTGGGAAGAGGGGCATAAAATTCAATGGGATTCGACAAAAATAATATTGAAAGTGCCCAATAATAAAAGAAGAAAAATCAAAGAAAGTGCTTTAATACAACTGAATGCAGATAAATGTAGCTAGTATTTCAGCCGAATGTAGTCAAATTTGGTTACCAATGTTAGAAAGAGAAATTTCCAATAATCAATTACCTGCGTTATCAGGATAGCATCATAAGTTTTTATCCATATTTATCTTTGGAATAGTTGTTAATCGATACACACTTCAATACACAAAATCACCAAACTGAGTTATACATATTTTGAAAACAAAAATAATCATACACAAAAAAGTAACAACAAACGCGTTTTATTAACAAAATTTCCAAAATAAGCGAAAAAAAAGCGGTATCCCAATAAAAACCGTTCCTGGAAACGTGCACTTCACTGGATTCCATTTCTAGTGGACTACATATCGTTAGAATGTCATGAAATAAAGTATTTTATTTCACATTTTACCAGAGGTGTGATCTACTATGAATGGACCTTAATAAAATTTGACGATTTGAAGAAAGTATACCTGAATTGAATGGGAGACAATTCCGACATGACCCTTTTCCAAAACAGTGATAATAATGTCCGGTTCGGAAGGCAACGCGACCCCATCCCGGAATTCTACTTGGATATTAATGACAGTTTTTAACAATTAATTGCAAGAAATACTTTATGGACACTGTTTATAAAAAATATAACTCAAGGTAAATATTCCAATTGGGAAAACAAAATTACTGTAATCAATTTTGTGACGAAACCAATCAATTTTATGAATACAAAGTTCTTAAAAAAAATGTAAATCGGCTTTATCAATTTGATAAGTTAAGAAAAAAAACATATTTACATTTTTTTTGCCACAATATTGGAATTTTTATCTCGTGACATTTTTTTTTTTATTAAAGAACACTTACTTGTATCTGTTTTATCCATTTTATGTAATTAAAAGTATAATACACCACACTAGATCTCTAAATTACAACTGTGATCATTGTGAGAGCATCTATATGATATGATCTAACTTTAGGATTATTGATAACAGTTATCAATCAAAATCATATTACAATATCGTGTGTAGTCATTTTTAGATAATAGATCATTTGATAAAATCAGAAGTAATGGAAAAAAAAACGTAACTATTCAGATGTCAATCGGTATTTTTTGAAAGATGGGAAAGTCCAAACCGTTTTCCCAAGCCAACACGCCTCTCGCTACAAAACAATTTTTCCTACAACCACTATGCAAAACACGCTTTTCTACACAAATTTCTATACGCAAAGCAGGCCTTTTCTTAATTCTTTTGATAACTGTTGGAAAAGTAATGCGAAAAGTACACGTTATGGCACTTTTCCGCACCGAAATGTCAAACAAAGCTATGCCCTGTCAACTTTTTTTGACTATACAACATATTTATTATACTTAGTGAATTTCTGAGTGTAAAAATTTTAAATTTAAATCAAAAATAAGTAAACTATTTATTTGATTATTTATTTATTCACTATTCACTATTAAACATACACTCAACTGATTTTTCTATATTAAATTTTCATTTTGTATGGTCTTTCTGTACAAAGTTTTAATAAAATACCTAAGTATATCAATTTCTGTTTTTATTTCATTAAAAAATGTGGCTGTAGAAAAAATATTGTGTACAACGCTTTGCGCACTAGTTGTACAAACTACTATTGTCTTTTTTCCCTTTATATCTTTTGTGTTTTTACATTACTTGTTATTGCATTACCTATCACAGGATTCATCATCATAGATGAATGATAGATAAGTTAAAACAGTAGAACTATTTTATTTTACATATTTTGAGGTAAGTTTTCAATGGTGATTCCTGAAAGATTTTATAACACTAAAACCAATACTATTAATGGTCTGCCCGATGGCTTACGTTTGTTAAAATCAAATAATTTTGTCCAATGTTTTCAAGCATTATTAAAACATTTTACATACCATTATGTATAGAATGGTCATCGTCTACTCCATTCACGTCCATAGCTGTTTCTGTTTCTTTCTGGGACATCCTTGCTGCTATTACACCCCTCAGACAACCTTTACAACTGTGCGGTGCCATCGGTGTTTTTATTAACTGTAACAGATTTAAATTTCCCACTTATTATAAAATTCAACAGCTAAAATGTACAAACAACATATTCAATTTTTGTTTCTACCTTATACAGATTGCGAAAAAGTGTAATAGGTCATAGAAATTACACTAGTACGACAAGGATAATATGAACAACACTAGTTGAAAGAGAGACAAGAATTAATCTATGAGTGGAACTCACAATTAGACCAGTCCTCTCTACCAAAACAGATTGGCGTGTGTTCATTGCAAAGGGGACTGATCTAATTGTGAGTTTCACACAGAACGATTCTTGTCTTTCTCTTTGAAATAGTACAATTCTTGTCTTCCCTTTCAAGTAGTGCTGTTCATATGATCCTTGTTCTACTTGTGTAAATCGTATGACCTAATAAACTTTTTCGCAATTTGTATACAAATTTAAAATTACAATGTCTAAATAATTGGACCTTCTAAAGGAATTTTATATGCAGCAAGACTTTTCAAGGTCATTTCTTCTCGAAAATTTAGCTAAAGAAATTAAAATGTATAGTTACATTTTCTCGCGATGTCTGTTGCTACTACTAAGTTTTTAAAATAAGAACAGTTTGTAGAAAGTCAGTTGTAACAACTCAGAACAAAATTTACGGTACTTTTGACAGCCGACAAGCGGTGCTTTAATTTTTTTAGGTTGCTCCAACTGACTTACCGACGCACGATTATTTTTTTACTCCCTCTATAAAAGGTTGAGATACCGTTAGAACTTTTCTATTACCCCCGGTAATACTGCAATTAAAAAACTTACTTAAATTTCGTAGCGAATTTAGTTTAATCCCGAAAACATCTAATCAGACTTCCTTTAATGAGTGTACTTACGGAGTAACGTGCCTATATGGCGAGTTAAATGTTACTAAGTCCCATAGTTATCAATACCTATATTTAATACATTTCAAAAGTATCAATTATGGTCGCCACCATTGACCATGACCTTAGCAGATCATGTAGTAAAATTGTGTTTGTAGTCCGGTTCGAGTGATTGTTGCACCGACACAAAAACGAATATATTGACGCGACTTTTGTTGCTTACAAGGTAGATACATAAATAAGTTGGAATTTTAATTTGTTTATGAAACTTTGTTGACCCAGAAAATTTTTCATTCATCAACTTTCAGATAAAGATGTGGTTATAAAATTAACTCCAATACAAGAAGTGAAAATAATACATCTTTTTCATACTAATTACTCTTCCGAGTAGTGAAGAATTTCTTTATATCATAGTTCTCTCAAAACATTATAAAGTTTATCTTGATATTTACATAGTAAAATGATTGGGTTCGCCATAAGCAACATTTTTAACATGCACATTGATTGAACCATTTTGAATTTTTGTGGAATACAGAACCGTATCTAGTCGCTTTTCAGATAACATGAAAATATACTGTAATCTTAGCTCATAACCATTTAAGCACAATCAATTCCTAAGGTATAGATAGTTTTGTGCAGATTATGTGTAATTTTAGTGCACTTACAGTTTTTATTAAAAGTTGAGCTACCTTAAACTCAAGTTTGTTTCACTGAAATCAGATGACAATTAAAAGAGTCGTATAAACATACAAAAATTACATATTACACAAATATTAAGTACTTATGAGTAAACTTCAGAGAACTGTCAAATTTAATTAACATAAAACCTGTCAGATAGGTAGTCATATAGATATCTGATATTGACTAAATATTATAGTTTATTTCAACAAGTGCATAGAGTATTGGAATGCAATAATCCCCTAACTAACAGGGGATTATCGGATATTACAGAGTTGCACTCAAAATTGATGAAATATTTCACAGTAGTTTAATAGTGACTTTAGGTAGGTACTATTGAAAAATAAATTATTTTAAGAACCACAATTTTTAAGTTTATAAAAGAAAACATAAGTTAAATCACTGCTAGTATAAAATTATGTACTATAAATTATTATAGCTTCCTTACCCATTGTAAACAAACTTTCACTATCAATTTGACATGTTATGAATAAATGCAGAAACATTATCTACTGTTCTCCAATTTGAAGGTAGAAAAACAAAAACCTGGTTACGTATTTTGAGAAATATGGTACAGTTTCTTCATTATGACCTATAGGACCACATTGCCCTGCAAGAAAAACTACCAACCTCCTCATGGAGAAAAGTTGAAATAATGGAGTGGCTACAAAATAAAGGTATATCATTTTTAATCACAGCGTTACCAAAGCCCGTCTCTACGAGATTGTTAAACAACACATATAAGTCAAAATATGTGGTAGATGAACTTACCACAGCGAGTTAAGCCCAATAGAGTTGGTTTGGGCAGAAATTAAACAGTTGAGAGAAACAATATTACATACAAATTATAAAATGTAAAGGAAATTACTATTAGGTGCAGTTGGAGATATTACCGAAGAAACATGGGAAAAGTAATTTAATTATTCATGTAGATAGTTCTAACACAAGTGACAGAGAATCAAGTACAAGTGACAGTGAATCAAGTACAACTGACACTGATAAAGATGACAACCTGCTTATAAGGTGTGTATATTTCATTTTTTATCAAAGGAATTATTCTGTTTTTTTTACATTTTTATGTGATTATATTTATCACAATCATTTTAGCAAAATAATATATTTTCAAACAGTTACTATTAAATTGTTGTAAAATATTTCGTCAATTTGGAGCATTCCAATACTCTATGTAAGTACTTGTTGAAATAAACTATAGATGTAAACCTGTATCTTAATGGATATCACTAAAGTACAGATCCTGCATATCTAGTGATATAGTAAAAGTTTGGGAGTAGAAAAACTATTATTTTGTATTAAGCTGTTAGTTTAAGAGAAATTGTTACAGTCTTCTCACTATACCACTGTCAATATAAATTTCAAGGATAAGATTCTATGTAACTGTAGCATAAATTTAGAAATTTAAGTTTTCTAAAAATGATAATAAAAAAACGAACAAAGTAATACTATTGTTTACCAAGGTCAATAGATTAACTGCCGTAATGCCTCTTAAGAATATATTATTTCTAAATTATTGTTTACAGTCACCTTATATCGGTACTATCTAAGAAAATATGTGATAACCTTTACCTTTGAACATGACGATCTCTTAAAGGAACTCCAAGTCTATTACCTGATGGGATGTAATTCAATAACTTTGCAGCACTTGAAGAATAAAATGTTTTCAGCTTGATATCATTTAATTGAAGTAAACGTAGACGAATGCAAATGAAGTTTTCTTAGAAAAACATTTATAAGTAGGTGTATGATTTATTTGTAATACTTAACTATCAAGGACAAGATAAGAAGCACTTTGGACTGTAAATTACGCGACGTAAAATCGTACGACTGTTGATAATACTATTTCATAGGTAGTGTGACAAAACGGTATATTCGTGAACCGATTTAATTTTAAGCAATTCATTTGAAAATTACTAATTTTTTATATTTACTTTTCAGGTGATACCATTCTTGTAGCAACACTCATGTGCACGTGGCTTAAGCGCATTAGATTATGAGTGTGCAGCATTGTCATATCCAAATGCTAAAGAATATCATAGTTTTTTTAACATTACAACTAATATTCCAAACAATGTTATGATAATTTATTCTTTTGCTACATGCAAATGTTAGAGTAGAGATACATCGAATTTAATTTTAATTAAGTACGTACATAGCAAACTAAAGAAATTATTTCATTGATAGGAGCTGGCAACAGTGCAATCGATGTTATTGTTGTGACAGCCAACATTATAAAGAATATAAATAATGATTCATGAATGCCATTATACAGTATGGTAATCTTTTACTATCAATTCACCAAGCTAAATAATAAATAAAACTTTCTTTTTACACTATTTTGAATATATCAACTGTAAAAAATGATGGTTAAATCAAATCCATTGTAATTGTGTCGGTTAAATTAACTTACTTAAAAAGTGACATTTAAATGATAAAATGACAATCAGTTGACTTTTACTTTGACAACTCCGGTATATTTACATTTTGAATTAATTTTTAAAAACTTATTCTTTAAAAATGTGAGTATGCAATTGTTGCAGGTAATTACAAGGACATTCAAAAGGAAATTTAATATACAAACTGTCAAAATGGTGAGGTTGATAGGACAAAAAGAAGCTCAGTCAATAGATACGGAACTTTTTGATGAATATTATTTTTCTGTTGACCAATTAATGGAATTAGCAGGTTTAAGTTGTGCTGTAGCTATTGCGAAAAGTTATCCTCACTCAGCTGTCGGTAATAAGTCCGTAATGGTATGTACTAACCGGTTTAGATATTTTTAAGATAGGAAATTAAGATTTATTTACTCACATAATTTTTGCATACAATTATAAACTGAATACGAAAAAGCTTTGTCATGTAAGTTATTCAGATTACCACATATTAGGCATTGCCCAAATTCGACTATTGAGCATAACATATCCACTATATCTATTTTTATTTGAAGGTATGTTGTGGTCCTGGTAACAATGGAGGAGATGGTTTAGTTTGTGCCAGGCATCTGAAACTGTTTGGCTACAAACCAATTGTATATTATCCTAAGAGATCAGACAATAAACTTTATAATAATTTGACACATCAGTGTTGTTCGATGAATATACCTGTGATCCAAAATTTATCTGAAAAATCTATTATTGAAGGTGAGGTTGGTCTTATTGTAGATGCTCTCTTTGGTTTTAGTTTTAAACCACCAGTAAGAAAGGATTTTATACCAATAATGGATTTATTAAAAGAGAGTACAGTGCCGATAGCAAGGTATATTTTATTATTCCCATTCACTTATATAGACTGTTTATTCTATTAAATTAATATTTTGTCTTAGTATTGATATACCAAGTGGTTGGGATGTTGAGTCTGGACCTTCAGAAAGTACCATCAAACCGGACATGTTGATTTCCCTAACTGCTCCAAAAAAATGTGCTGAACACTTTAAAGGAAAATATCACTATTTAGGTGGTAGATTTGTACCTCCAAAGTTGGAAGAAAAATATAATTTACAATTACCCAAATATCCTGGCACAGATTGTTGTGTTCTTCTTGCTGAAACTTGTAAAGATTCAGAGGTGAAATGTGTCAAAGACTAATTATTATTGTTATTGGTTTGTACCAACAGCAATCGGAAACTGTCAGAAATGATCAGAGAATAACTGGTCATAGCAAACAACGAGTTTACTTTTGTGTAATTTCTGATTGCAATAGTAAACTATTCTCTAATCATTTCTGATTGCGATTGGAACAGACCATATATTTTTAGGAATGAAAAAAGTTTCTTGTTAAATTACATGATAATTAGTAAAATATTAAAAATAAATTTCTGTAAATTATTTGTTTTATTTCAAAATGTACCAGGTGTATTAATAAGCCGATTGCCAAAGGATAGGTCTATCCTTATACAATGGTAAAAGTGGTCTAGGTGCCTATTCACTAACTCGAGAGAGCTTACTCCTATTGGTCTCTATTCACTAAGAAGAGAGTAAACTCTTATAAAGAGCGCATGTGTTGAAGTTTTGCACAAATTTGAATCAGTGCATTTTCTTCTATTTCTTCAAATAAAGGATGGGGGAGAGTGGGAATGGTTTTATGCGTAAATACCTATAACTTTTGTTTGCATAGATGAACCAATTACATTTACAATAAAATAATACCATGCTAATTGAGAAAAAGGGAAATAATGTAAAACCTAACCGAATTTTCCAGTTAAGTTGGGTATACTGTCACGGAACATACAACATTCCGTGATACTGTTAACGACTCTAACTGTAGCTTATAAATACCCATAGAGATAATACACATGTCTATGTAATTACCAACTTAAAATTAGCACAACATGGCGGCCATGTGTAGGCTATAGAGGGGAGTCATCTTGGATATGTGGGAAACATATGGGTCAATTCTGAGCATATCTGTAAGTTCTGTAAGTAAAAATCTGTAATAGTTACAATGCAAGCTTACGGACTCTATATATCTTACAGTTTCTGTAACTTATAGGTGATTTCTCAGAATCGACCCGATATACTATTAGAAGTCCAGGGATCCTAAGTTCGTGGAATGATGGGAGGACTTGGTTTTATATAAATATTGGTAGAATATACACATAAATTTAACTGTTTCTACCCCAATTTTAATTGATAACCTCTATTCGATTGAAATAAAAGCTACAAAAACATTCTGACTATGTATATTTTACTGCTAATTTACCCCTAACTACCAGCCTATCATACCCCAAATCTTGCTTATTATTCTAGCCGTTAAAACATACACTGGCATAAATATAAGTCCGATTATAAGAAATATTAGGAAGAGTATTATGATGATTTCACCGGCAAATACTGCCATTTTTATTATTTTTTCTTTTTGATCTTCAGTTTCGAAGATATCAATGAGTTTGTCCACCGTGAATCGGGCGAAGTAGACGAAACCATCTAATAATGGAGCCAAGTTCCATAACATTACCAATATTGTAATGGCTGCGGTATACGCGTGCGTACAAAGGGAGGTGATGAGATTGATGAATGAGATTTGCCTGCAAAAGATTCATATTTAAAGGAAAAAAAAGTTATCATAGTATAGAAATCAAAAATTAACTTACTCAGTTCTAGAGACTCCACGAGATTCTTGATAATTTACAATGGGTGTTCTTACAGAACGTAATGTATTTAAAATGGTAGATTCGGTCATTTTTATACTTTCGGTTGCCATAAAACCTGTGTTGACTTGTTCGGACACGTTAAGAGGGCGGTTTTGAATAATAGAAGCCTGTTGAACGTTTTCTGCGATGTTTTGGATATTAGAGGAACGTTGGGTGGGACTTAAGAGATTTCTTGGTTGGTACTTTGGATTTGTATAATCATCCAAGCTGTTTGTACTGACGTTGGGCGTTTTACTAACGCTACTTTTCTTCGGTAGATTTATGTGTAAAAATTCGTCTAGGTTATTCTGACTCGATGAAAAATTACCGTAAGCTCCTTTACAACGTTTCGCTCCACAGTTGGCTGGTGATGAAGCGGGAGAATCTTAAAATAATTAATGATGAAGGTTCGGTTGATCCATTCGGATAGAGGATGTAATCGTAGTTATTACAAGGTAAGATTAATGAGTTGTGGATGATTGTATTTTTAGAATATCTTGGTTAGTTACCGAACAAGAGTCCTGATTTGGTCAACAGTGATTATACAAGTATCAACAATGAAGTATTCATTTTTATTTTAATCGAACGACTTACCATATAAACAGTGGTAGCAATGACACTACATCAAATGATTTATATGACGGTTAAAGATATTAAAATGAGTAATGCTACTAACACTAGAGGTTTGTATTACTTAAACTTGAAATTTTTGATAAGATTACAAAAATAATACCTATATCTTCACCCTGCCGGTTTGATAACTTAGATTCCATTTTTTATGGGTTTTTTCTTTAAATTTAAACTAATAGTAATTAAATTTGGACTTACTTGCCCTGCAATTCATATCTTCACATTCTAATAGTTATTTTTTAGCAAGAAAATTTCGCCTACAGGTGTATACAATTGACGTAAAAAATACTAAAATTTTTTGAAGTTTATTTGTAGTTTAATCACTTGATTGGATTAGAATATTGCTTTAAAAAAATACAGTTCAAGGCCATTTCTCGTATGGTACTTTCCATGTGCTGTCGGTGTCTCATTTTACGAAACAGAGAGAAAATATAGGAAGATTCACGGTTCCAATGTAGATCTTAGTGAATACTTTAATTCCAAAAACATTCATACAGCTTGTCAAACGTAGAATAATAAAAAGACGTGAGTTTTTTAATATGGCCACAACCACTTGGTGCGGAATGGACAGTGGCTGAATTAATCAGTTGTTAGAGGTATATCGACGAGTAAAGATCGCTTGTATTTTAACTTTCTTCCCTTCTCATAAGATCACTTGTATTATTAACTTTTATACTTTAGAGCTTTCAAATGTTTGTATAAATTTAGAATTATTTAACTTCTGGGTGCCTACTCCCTACCTCGAGATCTGTTGTCTGAGACTCTAAGAGTTTACTCCTATGAGATCACTCTTAAACCATATTCACGACGGTGCAGCCAGAAGGTTCTAAGGGTGCAGCATAGATAAATAATATATTTCCTTTTTTTGTAAGCGCATGTCATACTTCACTTTGTCGACCAATTATATCGCAGATATTTGATAATTTGTATTTACTAAGTTACCTGTAAACGTCGGACTTTCAAGGTCATACATTTTTGTTACCAACATCAAAGAGATTAGGCGACTTTTTCTTGGTACTACCGTGTACCTAGTATGGGTGCTTGTGAAACCGTACCAGAAATATGGGCTGTATTTCTGTGGTTTTACATCGTACATAACCACAAAAAGATTTCGGTATAGTGTTTATTCCAGTAGTCTACCGTACATGCAAGAAAAAATCGCCGATTGCGTCGGGCTTCGCTTTTTGTTAAGCTGGTGTATTCTTCGATAGGAATAATGTAAGCCATTGGGTTTAGTGAATAATACGGCAGTGCACTTTATAATGGTTTAACCTCTGGGAGCTCTCTCTTCTTAGTGAATAGACACCCTGGGCAATTGTTTCAACGTTCGTCTGGCCTTGAAATGTTGTTCAGCGATCTTAGAACTGTCAAAGTTTAAAATGTCAGTGAGTGGTCAAAATGAGGACAATATTTCCAATACTGATGAGGTTTTTCAAAAAGAAGGAATCGGATTGAAAAATAAACCTAAAAAAACAGGTAGTAAGTATCAAAAACGACATAGCTAAAACCTTATCTAAGATTTTTCTATGAAATATTACGTTTTTAGCTCTTTGGATAACAAGATCGATTGCGGAAGAAATAGGAAGAGAGGAAGTACTGAAGAAAACTTTAATCGAATTTGCGATATATGCATTTTTTACCTTCTTCGCGACTATATGTACGTTTATTTCTTTTTTACATGGTAGTTTGCACGAATAATTATTTTTTCAGATATTATTGGGATTAATACTTCAGATTATTATCTCACGAGAGGATTGAAACGGCAGTTTTTGGAACAAGAATTTACTGCAGCAAATGGAATTGAAAGAAGCTTTGAACAAATAAAAACAGCAGCGGATTTTTGGTTTGTAAGTGAACAATTAATATTTACGGCAACTTGCACAAAACGTTGGCTACTTGCTGATCAACAAACCTGTATATGTAACTGGTCGTTTTAACTGAAAGCTCGTTGACAAACGGACAGAAGCAGTAGTCAAGGTTATGTCAGCTGGCGCACTGGTTAAATCAGTTGGCTACAATGAAATCGCAAAAACCGCCTAATGATGGTCGCGTTCATCCCAACGTAGCGCTACCACCGCGTTGACTAAGGCATAACCAATCGGCCAAATTTGTTTAAAACTATTCATTTTTGTTCATGGTTTTTAGTACGCTGAATCTCATATGATTGAGAGTATATTTTGGGAATCTACTTTTGCCATTGGAAAAGAAGCGAACGATAATCAGATGAACATTCTTTATGAAAATAAAGTTTTGGGCGTACCAAGATTGAGACAAGTAAACTAACTTTTCGAAAATTATACACTTTGAGTTGAATCATCCCATATACTTTGTAGGTTAAAGTCCGCAACGATTCCTGTATCATTCATGAATATTTTCGCAAATTCTTCTTAACATGTTTTGGCCGATATTCGGAAGCGTCTGAGGATAGGGAAAGTTTTGGCCTTGGCAATGGTACAGCGTAAGTAAAGTTACTCTTAGTGGGTACTGGGGCACAAGAGCATTGGAAATTAAAAGGCAAACATCCTAGCAAAGTTAGGATCTGAGACTTAATTCACTGGCCCTGAACCAGTATTTGGGATATCTTAAACTGCTGCACGTGGTTGTACATCTCGGTGGACTCAAACTAAACATCAGTCGTACTGGAGACACGTGTCAAAACAGGTACACAGCAAACTCCTGGTCAAAAAACCCTCGGTGAGCTGACTAACGAAATACTAAACCTTAGCAGGGGCAAGATAAGGTTAGTGACGGGTTTACTCACCGGTCACTGTACCCTAAACCCATGTACTCACCAGACGTTCAAAACGTTTGCCAACGTTAGCAAACGTTTGCAAACGAATTAATTGAGCAGTGGAGACGTATTTCGCAAGCACGAACAAACATATTATCAAAATTTTTCCACGGGAATAGAGCATCGATAATTGGTATCCCGTTTACATATTTGTTGATCAACAATGAACATAAAACGTTAAAATCTTCTGTTGACAGGCGACAAAAATTTTTGAATAGACTTCGTTTCTTAAATCTTCTAACAGCTGATATGTATTTCTCGATTTCAAGAAACTGGATACCGAAAATCTGCGCTTTTTCATTTTTTTCTTTAAATCGTTCTCAATTAAAACGGACATAATAATTACAAACGCAGTGCCGGCTATAATTTGCCTTTGCGGCGCCATTTTCTGGTTCGACCAAAAATGCTTGCGATCGACTGTCGTTAGTGGTTGTTCGGTTGGTGAAGACAATGCACCATACATCCCGCTACGAACGTTTGCGAGCATTTGCAAACGTTTGTTCGGAATGATTTTTCGGTAAGTACATGGCTTAAGGAAGCACATGCATACAATCGGCATATATAGGGCTATCTGTCGGTTAAGCATGGAAGAGGAGGAAACAGATTCTCACATACTCAATTTATTAATGACTCCTCATTCATTCGTTTGAGTTGTGCTCAACTGCACAGGCACGTGAACTGAATCTTTGTACCATTTCAGATGTTATCATGCTTCATTATTTCATTACCTTGCAATCCCTTCATGTGCCGGCAACCATATTACAAACACTTTGTTGTCTCTTGTCAGCCCGTTAAGAGATTCCTTACAGTTTTTTACCAGTCGAGACCTATAAAGAGAGCCTGACTAGTGAATACTTTAATTTTTTGTCTGGTATATCCTCTTCTGATGTTTTCATTAATACAGGCTATAGCGGCAATCGTCTCCACTTGAAACCGAGACGTATATACAACCAAACATACATTCACAATTCCCCGATTAATAAAAGCCTAATTTTTTAGTTGGGTATACAGTCCTTCCAGTAAAACTGGTAGCCTATCGTATTGGGGTAAAATATCGACTTATCATGGGGGCGGTTACTATATAGATTTCATATCCAACAAATCACAAACTTTATCAATAATTGAAACGTTAAAAGAAAATCTATGGGTAACTAGAGGCACGAGAGCTATATTTTTGGATTTTACTGTTTATAATGGCAATATCAATGTTTTTGGTACTGGTAAGTAGTTGTCTCTTCCATAGGGACGAGGAAAGAGGTCATTCAATAAAAACGAGTGTTTTTCTTTTTAGTAAAGTTGGTTTTTGAATTCCCAACTACAGGAGGAGTTGTACCTTCGGCAGAAATACAAAGCGTTCGGCTATTGAGGTTTCATTCGACATGGGATTGGATAGGTTTGGTGTGCGAAGTTTGTTGCTATGTATTTCTCTTTTATTACATTTTAGAAGAAGTACGAGAAATGATGTATTTTGGATTTCGATATTTTGGAAGGTTCTGGAACTATGTCGATTTATCCATAATAGCAGCAAGTTTAATATTAAATTTTAAACGGAAATTTTGAGTTATCCTAAATATTTTTTCAGTTATTAGTGACTGGTTTGATAATGTCTTTGTTTCTTATGCTGGACGTTGGTCCGACCATTAAGAAAATACAGAAGAATCCAAAGAAATATGGAAATTTGGAGTACGTCACCCACTTGTATATTAGACGGAATAACTTTGTTGCTATAGCACTGTACTTGATTTATTTGAAGGCTTTCAAATTTTTAAACTTTAACAGAACCATGGGTCAGTTAAATAATACTTTAAGTAAGGTAATACTTCATGACATAAACAATTTACTTATTTTAAAATATTGTATATTTCGTATTAAAAAAACGTCCAAGTACGAAAATTATATAATTGGCATGATGACAGTCACTGAAATAATGGGCCTTTTTAGTATAAGTTCAAGCATTGGACATGAGGCGTACTTTGTTGTACGCCTCCTGTGAAACAGGACTTAGTTCCAACGCCGATTAGAAGCTCGTTACGTCATGGTTTTGTAAACATTTGATATTTTCTACAACATTTGAACTTCCATTTTATTTGATGGTTTTGTATCGTTTATGTAATATTTCCTCGTTTTAAACTATTAAGAATATTAGTTTTTTATAGCCAAAAATACGCCAAAGAAACGTTAGCTACGTTTTATCAAGGTATAAATAGTTCAAATTTTCTAATAATTGACTTGTTGATGACTCAAATTGTAAGGGTATCTCCGTGCAAGATTTAGCGACACAATTTTAACCGTTTTTTTAATGGAATGTTAATAAATATTTTGTTCGGAGGTTTTATCGATGTATTCTTACATTGTTAAAGCCGCATACCATTGACATACTTTTGAAATCATGACTATATAGTACAAAATAATTAAAAATATGTACCAAAATAAATTTTCAACTTGACATGTTTACGAAAGCTTGATGTCACAGACAGACGCCATTACTACTACTATACTTGAGTTTTGTCGCGAATTGTATGGAGCAGTTTTGCAAAATTATTCTTCATGTCAATTGTAACTATATTTTAATATTCATTGTAATAATTTCTTGTTGTAGTGCGCTTTGGATATTTTGGGATTTTCCATGATGTTTTTTATAGTATTTTTCGCATATTCAGAACTTGGCTACTTATTATTTGGAAATCAGGTAAGAAATCAATCAAGCTATAATTTTTTGTATTACCTATTTTAAGTGAAATTTTTTGTTTTTTTTACGTTTTTCACAATCAGATTTTTATTTAAAGAACTCGTATATTTGCTGACATACTAGACTCTAAGGAAAAACTGTCTTATCATGTAAATATTACACTGTTCTTAACAGAAAGCTCAAAAAATGTTTCCTACTTTCTAATACAGTTTTTTATTCTTTTCGGAATTGTATCAAAGTTTGTAATGGTTGCATAAGGGTAATAAAACAAAGTTGATTTATGTATCTTTGTTGACGGTTTGAGATCACCATTCAAATCAGCTAACTATATTTTAGGTAGAGAACTTCAGTACTTTTGGTATTTCAATGCTGACATTGTTACGAGCAGTACTAGGGGATTTTAATTATGAAGAAATTTCAGAGGCTAATAGAATTCTAGCTCCAATTTATTTTATTTCCTATATATTTTTAGTATTCTTTGTCCTATTAGTAAGTAATTCTAACGGTACATATAAGGTTTATTCCAATTGGCATAAAAGAACCGTTCTGGAATCATATCGAGTACTGTACAGTGCGCAAACTCGAATTAAAGATGGACAATTTCATCACTTCTTCCAGAAGGTAATTTTTGAACCGTCAAAAGAACGATACGATAATCAGTTGGAACGGGAAAGAAATACAGCACTTGCGCGAACGATACCTAGAAAGGTACTATCGCCAGTTGGAACAAACCTATCGTTTGTTTTCAATACTAAGATGATATTTTTATAATTTCTGTGTTTTAGAATATGTTTTTAGCTATTATAAACGATACGTATTCAGATGTAAAAACCGAAATCTCCATTGCTCCGGATGAAATGCAAATGACTGAATATATATCGAAAAAATTCGGGAAATTTTTGAGAAAAATAGGTTGTGGGCGATTTTTACCGCAGCAGGTTGAAGAGAAAAGCGAGATAAATGCTACGATTAGGGAAATTCGAGAAGTTTTAAAAAAGTATCTTTAATTTATACAAAAATGTAGAGAATTAGGTTTGATTGATTTTATTTTTAGGTGCGGATTCAACGAGCTTGAAATAGAAATGTTTTTTGCTAGATATAATATTGACCCATGGGCGGAGCTTCACATCAAAGATTCCGACAAATTACTAGAAGAACTAAATGATATATTGAGTAAGTTTGAGATATTACACTCGATTTATCAAAACTTTCTGGTAGTGAATTTTGAATCAAGCATTATAAGAAAGTAAAAAATATTAGGTTAGGTTGGGTTAGTAATTTTTATTTACTTGCCACTGTATCTACTTCGACTTCCCTTTTTGGGAGCCGCTCTTATGCCGAGAGCACTGCAGCCAGTTGGCTTATTGTACTCTTCTCCCATCCATCCATTCCCGTACCTTCGAGTAGACCATATAAGTCACCGGGATGCGAGCCATATGCTTCAGGCTGTGCATTGGCCTCTCCAATGATTATCTGCCTCTTGGAGTCCAATGCCTCACAGTCAGACAAGATATGGGTTACGGTCTCGGTCTCCATGCCACAAAGTCCACAGCTGAGATCTCCGTTATACTGCTGGTGATCTTTTACCGGGGCATGACCCGTTAGATAGCCTGTAATAATTCTTAGCTTATTCCTACCGATGCAGTAGTTCTTCAGCCCATTTAACATATATGTCACCTATGAAGGTCTTACTATGTACCTGCTTTGGAGTGTTCCTCCACTGTAGTATATGTTGGCTTTGTGCGCATTTTTGTATTTGTCCTCGGACCACCTTCTTTGTGGTCCCAAGAACTGGTTCTGGTCCAGCATATGTCGTTGCTGAACCTCTTCTCGCGAGTTCGTCAGCTTGTTGATTCCATGAAATACCGTTATGTCTCGGCAACCACACTAATCTCACTTTAATGTGGTCTGCCAGTTTATTTAGTTCTTTCTGGCATTCTTCTACCAGTCTGGATGTTACCTTGCGGCTATTTAAAGCTGCAAGGGTTGCCTAGCTGTCAGTCCTGTGCTTGTTAATTCTGGCACATTCTAGTATAGCTTAGACGAAACCAAAATCTTTTCTTTTAGACTTTTTTGATTTCGCTCATTATTCACAGGCTTCGCCTGTCGTGCTCACTACAACTGCAATACAGACATATAATGCCATGCCTGCCTTTGCCGATTGGCATAGTGTGGATGCACCTTTACCCATTTACGATCCTAACCAAAATTTAAGCATATTATTATTTTTAGGACAAGATGATGGCGAGGGAAATGTCAAATTGACTGATTTTGTCAGGTATTTATTTATTTATTATCACTAGTTAAAATTAAATAAATAAAATGTTTTGTGAGTGAAAAAATGTAACTAAGTTAAAAGGATTTAATCACTAACCTAATACATACTTTTGATTAAAAAATCAACTGTATATCTGGTAGAAAACGTTTCGACAATAGATAAATATCTACCCATAATGATTCGAAGATTATGCAGCACAGATTACTTTTTGTAATATTGGTTGCAAAGTATTGGCACTCCTAGTAGAGTAACCGTAATAAAAATAAGTACTTTTAATTAATTATTGCTTCATTTGATAGTATTTTATAAATAAATTACATCGAATTTAAAATTTTTCTTTTACGAAGACATCTATTCAAGTGCGGACCGTAAGTGTGGGGTTTGAAGGTTACGACCTTGAAAGTGACATACCAATGATTTAATGTGTTTCTGTAAAGTTACTTCCCTGGTTTTTGACAGCTAGCCTCGAAAGTGATTTTGACTTTTGGAATTTTCTTTGTTATATGGATGATCTGTTTTTATTTTGCTTCTGAACATCTTTACTACATTTGTTTCCAATGTCCGCAAACAAAGCACAAGCGAAATTCGTAAAATGAATCAACCTTTCCACAAAAACAAAACTGTCAGCTGAGGTTTGCTTTGATCCAATACGGACAAATGCTGCCAACATAATTCCAGGCTACATGGCGTCATTCAATCCAAAATCAAACCACAAAGTTGTACAAAGTGAAAAGGGATAAGTTGGCTTTCAAATAAATATTGTTTTGAGATTTAAGCATATATTGAAAAGTTTCTCAATGTTTATATTCAAGGCAACAGCAACGATTGCAAGAGATCGAAGTTGTGATTGGAAAATTGGTGGAACAAGTGAGGTCGCTGCTCCAAAAGCTAGAGGGAATGGAGAATGTTACAAGGGAAGAAAAAGCTTGAGTAAAATGTAACATTGTATTTATAATGGGTGATTTTTATAATACAAAACAGAAAAAAATTATGTACACATATTTTTCTATCTACCAACAGATTTATAAAACGTTTCAGTCAAGAAAAAATAAAAAAAAAGTAAAATAGGTTCAAATTTTATAAATCTGTTTTTATTTATATAATAATAGTGGTAAATTGCAATACAATATCTTAAAATTACTATAGTGAGTTATACAGGTTGTCCCACAGGAATTTTTGATACACTACTTAACGTAATAAGGTTATGGGACATCGTGTATAGAAAAATAATAACTGCATTTTGATCATCTGAACATTTCAGTTGAAATAAATAAGTATATATTTATGTGATGAGCATTTCAATACATATCACAAATCTTGTGGCATTTTTTTTTCAATTAAGTGGATAATTGTGTGAGTTTTCATCGAGTCATTTTTAATTTCGGTTTAATAAAAATAGAATAAGATGTACCATGCAAAAATTCAACAGAATTGGAAACCTCAATTCCTCCTTTCAAAATTTTAAATTTGAAATTCGCTACTACGTACTAATAATATTTTTTTGTTGATTTCATGTCTTTTTCATATCAAGTCACATAGGTATCTTCTTTTGGTCTTGGCTAGATGCGATTTACAGCTAAAGACAGTAGTTCAATCAGCAGCCCAAAAGAGGGAATTTTTATATTAGAGAGTTATTGAAGATCTGTACTAAAAGCTGCTTTTATTAAAAGTTCCTTTATTAAAGTACTCTTTAAAGTGACTTTTGATAGAGTTATTGAAATTAACAAATACAAGACAAAAAACTTTATTTCATTATGACTTTTTTATTATGACATTTAAGTTTTATGCTGCTTATTTATGTGGATCTATTATCTATTGTAATATTTATTTATATTATGGAAGAACAATTATTAGAAATATGATATGATGAAAAGGTATCATTTTTTTGAAAGAAATTCGTTACGGAATTAAGCAACAAGAAGGAATGGATCCAAATACCATTACCAGACTTGGAAAGAATGCCATTCAATGGTACACAGACGGCTCAAAACCAATAGAACGAACTGGGATAGGAGTGTATGGGCCAGGAACCAAACACTCTGAAAGCTTGGGAAAAACCCCAAGTATCTTTCAAGCGGAAATTTACGCCATAAGAAAATGTTCCCAATTCAATATTCACAATGGATATAGAGGGCAAAAAATTATCAAAATGTCGGATAGTCAAGGGAATTCATTAAGAACTAGATATGGACGACTAGTTAGAAAACTTTCACGTTATGATGAGCCACGAAAATAAGAAGTTCTGCGAAGTTTCCTCTTCGCACAATGTGGGAGGATGTTGGAAATGGGTTTTATGGTTACTCATATATTGTAAATATTATTATTGTTAATTTTGTTTATGTCAGATTTGAAATATAAAGTATATAATTTAAATATATTGAGAAACAGCTCTTCCATTTTATTCCAACATACACAATAGTTTCTACAGAAATATTGGTAGTAAAAAAGATACAGGGTGGCAAAGTTGAAATGTCAAAAATGTTTTTTCTCGGTAAATTGAAAGATTTTGGATATACAAACGTCAATGTCGACACAATCTTTTTGGAAACACTTTATTTTCGGGTTCATAAGAATAAATCCAGGATTCATCACCACTAACAATACTGTATATTCTACTGTATGCAGCTCTTATGTAATAAGGCGAATTTATTAATAACCATCATTACCATTGAAAAGATCTAGTAGGGCTTAGACAATCAAAGATTCTGATGGGAGACTACAAACACTCTGAAAGCTTGGGAAGTATCTTTCAAGCGGAAATTCATAAGAAAGTGTGCCCAGTTCAATATTGACATATGATATAGTCAATGTCAATGTCCGATAGTCAAGCAGCCATTAAAGCACTGAGCTCTTGTGTAATCAGTTCCAAAATGGTCTGGGAATGCCTAGGCATACTCAATGAACTAGGCGAGAACATTTTAGTAATTTTACTGTGGATTCCAGGACACACTGGAATAGAATGAATTGACATAGCAGATGGACTAGCAAAGAGGGGGACTGGAACCCTTTTGCGGTATCAGCCCCAATGTAATATTGGAAGAAATAGACAAAGTCGAAGAAAAGAGATCTGAAAATTGGAAAGATCTAGTAGGGGTTAGAAAATCAAAGATTCTGATGGGTGACTACCGTTGAGATAAAATGAAGCCTGCAGGTATCCTAAAATTTCTCAGGGAAATGGGACTAAAGGAGCTACTAGTCTCTGAGACGTTCCTCAGGAACTAAGTAGAAGTAAGGGGGCACAATAGATCTTTTAGGTCTCAGTGAATGTCACCCCATCATACATACATATATACATTTAGTTATCTATGAATTTTTTTTGAGTAGAATTGTTTCATACTTAAAATAATTCAAGATAATGAAAATGTTTAGGTGCATAGTACGTAAAGATTATACCCAAATTGAACAATAGCATTGTTTTAATAAAAAAATTACCATTAAGTATCTTTAAAAAATTAAAATACACCAAAAGAAATTAAAAGTACAAAAGTGACTAGATGAAAACTCACAATGTTTCATGTTTAAAATTAATTTAGAAGCAAACATAAGTTTTTTGTCCATAACTGCATATTGAAAAACTGAAGATAAAAACTGTACTTACAGGGTTTCCCAAATTGAAACTTGTTTATTAAGACAAATATTTACAAACATCATCGGAATTTTTAATAGATATGCTAGAGGAGCCCAGTGACGTGCTCAAACATTTTTTATAAGGATCCATTGAGGACATTTGCTATAACCTTTAATATACTTTCTCCTAGCCCAAAAATACCACATTAAATAACAACAAATACTTACATACATCTTTTTCTACCCGATCCTACACGATTAACTATTAATATAGACTATATTTTGCTCCATAAAATGCCCATATCAATTTGGAAAACCCTGTAGACTAATCATAGATAAAATAAGAAGCTTATAGCAATTTCTTGTAAATATAGGCATCACTAGGAATGTAAATTAGAAAAACGCAACTCGGGGAAACCTTATTAGAACGATTTACGACTGTTTCCCAAAATATATTCACTTAATCAAATCTTGTTGATTTTATACGATTTCTTTACAAATGTAATGAAATTTAAAAGAGTATCTTCTTTTTGAAAGAATTCTAATACAGGACAAAAAATGATAGTTTCCAAATAAAAACAATAAGTTGAACAAAATATTAGAAATATATTTTTTTTCATATCAAAATACATCAAAAGAAACAACGTGTAGAAGGAATTAAAAGAAAGAGAAAATCAGCCCGATGTAATGTATACTATTTACTAGGTTGTATGAAGAAAATCGTTTTGTTTAAAATATTGTTTAGAATGCAGAAAAAATGAGAATTACTTAGTATTACAATAAGTTTGATAGATGCGCCAAAAAACCCTACCTAACCTTGAAATATAGTAGATCCTTATACTTGGAATAACTTTTGAAAAAGAGCATCTGTCAAAAAATCGTAAGAGACCTTTTTTATAGAGATTTTAATTCCCTATAAGAATATGTTATTATATTATCTGTATGACAGTCCTGTAACAATTTACAATACTCCAAAGTATGAGAGAACATATTTCCCATGTTAATCAGATGGAAAATGAAATATCGCAATGAGGTAGAGTCCGTTTCAATAAGGAAGAAGCCACCTGAAGTTGGCGTACCGACCTGCGCATAAGTCAAAATCTGTCGAGCGATCGTTCCATGCCATTGGCGTTACAAGCGATGTTTCATGCCGACAGCAATTAAATTGTTGACATTTGAGGTTGGGTTTGAAACAATCATTTAGGTACTGTCGAATATTTTTCATTTTTGAATATTTTAAGACGTTCTGCTAGTTTATTTGTGAGTGCTGTGTGTTTTATTTGATCGAAAACCATGCCTCCTACAAAACTGGTTGGTGTTAAAAGAAAAGTTATCCACAGTGAAGGCCGACAGATTCTTGAAAACGTTGCAACTTTTATGGAGTCTGAAGCTGAACATGGAATTCAAATTCCTTTAAAAAATCATCGATAAGTCAAATAAGAAAGTATAATAATCCAATATATTACTCATGGCATTCAGATTGTTGTAAAATATATGGAAGAGTATACATTACTTCAAAAATAATTGAATTCTGCTAATAATTCATATAGTCTGCTGCACTTAGCAGTTATTTATATGGTTCCAATACTTCTAATTTTGTGTTACCCTACAAAATGTGAAAACGTTACGCTACTGATTTAGATTAAAATATCAATTTTTAAATATGGCGCTGGTTTTGACATCAAGGTCGCGCATCGACTGCAACTTCAGGTGGCTTCTTCCTCATTGAAACGGACTCTACCTATTGCTTAAACAGAATAATCTTTTTTTTATTCATCTTACTTTCTGTTAATTTTATTTGGAAACATTTCAATTTAATTCATATAAATATCAATAAAAACAAATTACATCAATGAATGAAATTTTGAATTAAAATTTTCTACCACTTAAAAAACACCACTTCTGCATATTACTTATCACAGTCATACACAGCGAATTCAAATTAAAATCGATCGTTCCAATTACAATTGAATTCATCCTATCTTATCTAACATTTTTTTAAATTAATTCAATTAAAGTTTCAACGATAAGAACTTGACCTTAATTTGCGGCGTACAGACAAAACACTAACAGCCGATTCTAGGTATTTTTTCGAAAATTTTTAAAAATAAATAATTGGAAATATAAAAAAAAATATCGCCTTTCGAGAAGTTAACTTCAAAAGGATAAAATTACGATATGTATAAAAAAATAAATAGGACAAAATTAAAAGATCTGATATACTTTGCAAAAGTACAATATATACAAGGGTGTACGAATAAATATATTTTGACAAGGCAGTTAAATGCATCTAGAACGTATTGCCGGAAAAACAAATCCTTAGAGAGCAGAATTTATCAAGTTTGAATTGACAGAAGAAGTCTAAGCCAGTTATATCAACTGATTTATATCTTTTGGATTTTTTTGAGGCACCTAAATTCAAGATAAAACAAGTATAGAAATAATTATTTTACATTTTCACTTAAGAAATACATAATATTACGTACACATCTGTTATAATTAAATATTAATAATGTCATAGGTTTACCTACAATAATACAAGTCAAACTATCAGTTCTGTGATATATACAAGCACCGATTCTCAAGTCCTGTGAGTAAAAAACCTCCACCGGTTTTCACCCTACCGGACTGTTTAGTGCGGTAATTGAATCGTCCGTTGATAATTCCGAAACGTGTGAAACTAGCTTAAGAATGAAAATAATATTATTTCATCTAAAGAAGTTTCTTCTGGTTATGGGCTATTTAAAAGTACCGTACACATTTTGATGTTATTTTTTTTACAGGGTAAGACGAAAACCGATGTGGCTTTAGCACTTTTGCACATTTTTCTTAATATAGAGTAGGAGAGTACACTAAAAATAAAATTAAGAATTGCGCTAAAACTTTTTTAAAAATTATATAATATACACAGTGTCAATTTAAAAACTTACAATCAGCTATATGTCATGTACAAATTATAATATAAAAAAGTTGTTTCTCGGATTGGAAGGGGGAAGTGAAATGACATGTGACCCCGAACAACCCTTTACTACCCCAACCAAATTAATTTAAATACCACACCCCTACTTGCTTAATATAATTGAAGAGGTTTTTAAAAATACTATCCAATGATATGAGTAACAGTTATATTAGAAATTACCAAACAAAAATAGGTCTAAAGGTGCTGAAAACGGTTTTGAGAATTTTAACGCAGTTCCTAATAATATATATTCCAATACAATGGATAATACGAGGGCGGATGGTAAAATATCGTGATCGCTGTTGTCTCATTCGAGAGTTGGCTAAATAGCATCGTAACACTCTCTAAATATGGTTAAAAATAAAATTGGAAACATGTCCAATAGAGGGCTAAATATTTATACAGGTACGGACTAAGTTTACAAGGGTAAAATAGATTAAATTTCCAGAATTATTCAATAAATAAATAAAATCATTTTTAATTTTCAAACACCCACCCTCGTATTATTAAAAAATGGAATGTTTAGTTACTTTTAATGGAAAAATTAATAAATCTATGGATTTTTCAATTTGTTCAAAGTAATATACAGGGTCGTTTTAAATTAAAACCAATTAAATGTAAGAAGAATGTATTGGGGGTAGTTTAGCGGGTTATTCAATTTATTTATTCTATATAAATTGCCGAAAACCAACCCTTTTCAATATTTTTTTAATTTAATCAATTTTATATATAAAAAAGGGATTTTAATACATACCTGTACGAATTAATTCTTCACTATCGGTACACTGTTAAAATCTCTATAAAAATAATAATACTATTATACTAGATATTTTTCCTGTAACAACAAAAAGCAAATAAGAAAAATCCATATAAACACTAGTTTTTTCCTAAAAAATCCGAGAGCTGCCTTTCCAAAGAATCACATTCCGCCATATCCTCGCCGTTATGGAACATACTGGAAGCCATATTTGTGTCTATACTATCGTAAAACTCGTCCCTGTTCTGAAGATGGCCGGTGGTGTTCCACAAAAACGTATTGGCGGTGTGAAAACGAAAGCTCGTGGAACTATCGGTGACAGATTGTTGGACGAAATTGTTCTTATCCAGAGAATCTGGGTAAGCTGCCTCTACGTCCGAATCTAGTGTTAGATCTAGATCCGGATGCAATTCTGAATTGCGGTTATATGAAGAGAGAATCCATGGAGACGGAGATTTTCCTTTTGCTAAATTTGAGTCTTGAATCTGGAAACAAAAACAACTAAAGATTAACTGGTAAAAAGAGATGACAGATATTTAATTTGCATCGATTACATCGTTTTTGATTTGACTTAATTTCTTGTTTCACAGCGTGTCTACGGATGGGGTATCTTATAGGTGAAAAATGTTTAAATATTAGTGTCATTCTTGATAAAAAGTTTTGCTTGTTCTGAAACCCCATAAAATGAAATAAAACCCGTCTCACTTTATAGCCAGTTTTATGAAAACCGTATGAATTTTCAACTCGCAATTTATGGCCACTATTCACTCGGGTGACTTGCGCCCCTCGCCTACGGCTCGGGACGCAAACGTCACCCTGCGTGAATAATGGCTATCATAAATTGCTCGTTTAATAATATACTATTGTTGAATAGTTAACATTGTTGTCAAATATTTATTAAAGAATGACAATTTGAAAATTATTTATAAAAGTTGACAGTTACTTGATACATCGTAAACGTCAGATTAATACATTATTTTCGAGCTTAGTGCCAAAAATTCATACGGTTTTCATAAAACTGTCTATAAAATGAGACGGATTTTGAAAAACTTGAATTTTATTTCATTTTATGATGTTTCACAACAAGCAAAACTTCTTATCAAGAATGACATTTTTCACTAAAACTAATATTTATACCTATAGGATACCCCATCTCGTGGACACGCTGTATAAAAGATGTCCCAGAAGCTCGTAGCTAAAACAAGGAAAATTATAGAAGGGCTAAAAATATTAACAGTACTTTGTGCCTTGACAGTTTTGTAAATTGAGAAAGAAAAAATTGATATGAGGTGCGATATAAAATAGTCCATATCTCTTAAACCGTTCTTTCTTTAAAAATGTTTCTTTTGATTTTGGTGTGGCATTTAGAATTTAAAAAAGAATTGTAGGAACCTATCAGGGAAAAATTGGGATTATTGCCCAGTGATCCTGAGCTGGATGTACGCTGTTATAGTCAGACCAATCATTACTTTTAGAGCCAGAGCCATGCGTGTGGATTAGACGGACTAGCCTATTGACGACGAGAGACGCTTTTCCTCGAATAAACAATATAAGATTTTGATTGCTCCCTCCATCATTATTTTTATCAATCTCAGGGTCGTGGGTTCGAGCCCCACGTTGGGCGCCAATGAAACAATAGACAGTTGGGCGTCAACGAATAAATAAAAAAAATGATGAAAAATATAATGTAGGTTCTTACCAAACTGATTTATTATTTGGAGATAACAAAGCCAGTTCTCAGGGCTTCGTTATCTGATGGAAATTAAGAAAAGAGAAGAGTTAAGTAAAGGAAAGACATTTATAAGAAATTCCATACAGAATTAAGTTACAGATTTTGAAAGAATGCCATTAATAAAAAAGTGTGCCAAGTTCAATATTGATAAAACATATAGAAGGCAAAGGATTATCGTCAGGATAGTCAAGCAGCTATTAAATTAAAGCACTGTGTCCTTGAGTAGTCAGTTCCAAAATGGTATGGGAATGCCTAGAGGAACTGTATGAACTAGGCTAGAGCAGTATCGTCACCTTAATGTGGATTCCAGGACACACTATAATAGAAGGAAATTAACTAGCAAAAAGAAGAGTTGAAACACCCCTTTGGGAAACGGAACCCTTTCATGGTGTCAGCTCCAATGTAATATTGGAAGAAATAGGCAACGCTGAAAAGAGGAGTTGAAACACCCCTTTGGGAAACGGAACCCTTTCATGGTGTCAGCTCCAATGTAATATTGGAAGAAATAGGCAACGCTGAAAAGAGGAGAAGATCTGATCATTGGAAAGATCTAGAGCTTAGACAATCAAAGGTCCTCCTGTGGTCCTGGGTGAGAAGCACTAAGAGTTTTAACTGGTTTCCTACGAACTCCTGAGACACTCTGCATACGAGTGGACCACTTGGTAAAATTCGAATTTAATGAATTTTATTTGCGAATGCCAAAGAGTGGGTTTTAGTAATATGTTTTAAACTTTTAGTTTTGCCTCTAAAATAGTCCAAATTAAAGTAAGCAACAAAAGGTACTCCATTTCATTTGCTACAATTCTCGTATTTTTTATCGTGTTCTAGTATCGGTTTTAGCACCTACTCTCTAGATACATTGTTAAAAGGCTCTACCTTATGGCAAATAAAATTATTCTTTTGGCTGACAAGGAACAACCATCCATTACATAGGTTCTTAAAAAAACATCTTCTCGTTTAAATGGAATTGATGCAAATAATGCACGTGGTCTTTTCATTATATTTTGACTAATATTTTATTTTTGTTGACTAAAAATCTGACTGTTTGTATGAGAAACGCCCGAAGAGACTTCTTATTTTATTAGGAAATACAGGGTTAACCAAAATTTAAAAAAAAATTATTGAAAGTTTGTAGTTGGGCGTTCTCTATACATTTTTAGTCAAAATACAACAAAAAAATTTGTACAATTCGAAAAAATATAAATTAATTACCATCTTGAATGTCATTTTTTTGATTAGAAATAAACTAAAAATACTAGAAAACAAAAATGTTTTTTTCCAGAATGGTAGTTAAAAAAAAATCACAAATTAATAAAAAATACACAGAAACAACACAAAAAAAACAAAGAAAAAAACAGGGTCACTGCATTACGTACCACTCTAGCCCAAAAACTTCCTGGTTTGCGTTTCAAAAACTTCCTACAAAACTTAAGAAGTAACCAAAGTCCAACCCGAGCATTTTTTTTAAACATCCACCATACCGACCGGATTTAATTCCAATAACCAAAAACCTTCGGGTTTTTTAACGTAAAATTTTTACAAACATCCAAACTACCGGTGTTTCGGAATTCGGTCCGGGTACCTAGCAAAAGGGCTACCTGCTCACAGGGACCTTGTCCAAATCCGAAAGGGTGATTTCGTAATTCGGTCCGCTGTCGAAGCAGGTAGATTTCATGTGGGTATTAAAAGATTATTTTTAGCAATTGTTCTTCTGAATTTCTAAATTTTGTTTTCAAAAATCATTATCCCAAAAATACGAAGGTGGTTTGGTAGGGGTAGGTTTGGTTGGGTTATTATTGAAAATTATTATAATTCATTCTACAAAAAAATTGACTAAAAATACGAAGGTAGGGGTAAGTTTGGTTGGGTTATTATTTCACGTACTGTTTTTATTTTTGACGATACGCATTTAGCGTAAATTTTTAAACATGCCAGTACAACAACAACAAGTGTGTACTGTAGGTCCTAAGCCCAAAAAAATGTGAAGGAAAATAAAAGTCAAATTAAACAAATAGTAGGTACCAATTCCGAAATCGCATTTTCGCTGGTGTGACCACACTTCGAATTTAATCCGTTACAGGTAGTCCCTTCCGCAGGTAGCGGGACCGAATCTCGGTGCGTCCCAAACTACAACCTAATCAATTTTTCAAGCCCACAGAATCCTCCGGTGCCAAAGCCCAGACAAAGAATTGTTTTTAGTTAAAACATCCACCATATCGACCGGATTTAATTACGAAAACCTGCAGGCTTACGTTATAAAAACGATTGCATCTTTTTCAAGAAAAAACTTTTACCAATAAGCAAACTACATTCTAATCGATTTGTAAAAGCCACAAAATCCACTGGATTTGATCCTATCAGAACATTATTTGTAAAATTTATGTTATATTTTTGTTCTGCAATTTGTTATTTATTGATTTGATTATTTCGTCTACGTATTAGCCCGACCTGGTACAATGTGATTTTTAACGGTTCCCTATTGATAAATTAGGAAGGAAAATATATTGTGAATGCGGAAAGAATGTTAGATAACTTCCTCGTAATTAAAAAATAAAAAAAAATGTGAAAATATTATAAAATGCTTGCGTGCTTTTGTTTAAAAAAAATCGTTATCAGTGTTAGATTTACAAAAAAAGTCTGCTTGTTTGTAGTTTTAGTTATGATAAACTTTCTTGATTCCCCTGTATGCTACTGAAACGTTTTCTCGTTTAAATATTGTTTCATTTTATATTCTTTAGGAGTTTATTATTATTGGAATTAAATAGTTTGGTTCCCAAAGGTCATTAAAAACTTGATGTTCGTCTCCGTCAATTTTTCTTTTCTACAAAGACATATCTCACTTAAAATAGTTTGAAAACTTTTTATAAATGGCTTCTAAAATATTTTATGGCGAATTCGACTGGCGGCACTAGTGCGCACTAAGCGTCACTGAAAGCACTCTCTCGTGGTGCTGGTTGTTTGACTGACAAAGTTCTGCATTGGTTTTGAAAATTTTCATGTTCGTCTCGGTCTTGGTGAGAATTCGGCTGGCTTGCACTCTGTGCGGTTTTTTGGCACTCAGTGCAAAACTGTACTGCCAGTACAGTTCTAGAGGAACAATCCCAGTCGAATCAACGTCGGTTAAAGAACTGCACTAGTGTAGCTCGCATTTCTTTACTGCCGCTTGGTATCTCCACCGAATCCGAGTTGGAACAACTTTTACATGGCACTGGGAAAATGCGAATGGAGCTGGGGTAGAGACCGACCACAATAACTTTGGGACACCACGTGGTCGTGGGTGTGGCGTATCAGCCAGTGGCGTTACTAGTGTAATTTTCATACTAAATTTGTTGTTAGGAATTTATTTCAAATAAATATCAAACTATATGTTTTTGGATACCTGTAGAAAATAACATAATGGTATCGGTCGATTTATGCAGGTAGGCGACGGGATTAAAGCTGCTACTTTTTTGAATTCATTAAATAATTAGCAAGGAGGAAAACATTACATTTACCTAATCTAAATTTAATATATTCCAAACCTAAACACTTTCACAAATGTATCTAGCTTGTCAACTTAAACTTATCATAAATATAATCTTATTATTAATCTGAGTCATCAGCTGATTGTAATGGTTGTGCAGGTGTACTACTGTCGCTATCAAGATCTGAGAAACTGTCATCAGAAGAGCCAGTATTAACGTTAAAACATAAATGATCCAACATATTATCGAAGATGTGGCAACTCGTCGAATCTTTTTCGGGATAATGCTTCAACATCCTTTAAAACAAATGTAGTATTATGAGCTGCTACCAAATTTTTTACTGATGCCATATTTTTTCAATAGGGATCGATTCAGGATGATACGGTGGCAATCTCAAAACTTTGTGTCCATGATTTTCCAACAACTGATCCAATACATAAGTGGGCATAAATGCAGCAACCCGATCTATAATTTCCTTTGTTTGGCTATGTAAAGCTTTTCTTTGTTTCACTCTCTTGGGAGACATGACACAAAAAGTTCCAAGACATGAAAAATTCACTATTCGCAACAACAAAATCGCACAAGAAGACCGAAAGCAAAGTACTGTCTGGTCTGCTGTCAACACTGAAATGAAAACGAAAAAGCTACATAAAATAAAGCGGCCGTTGCTCCGCCGCTGGCTCGAAGCCGCAGCCAGTCAGAGATCGGCATCGCATTCGAGGCGGCCCTACGTTGAACCACGTGGTGTCCCAAAGTTATTGTGATCGGAATTCGCCATTAGGGTGATCGCTGCGACGTTTTATCCGTCGCCAGTGGCGTCAAACAATTGAGGTCGCGATCCGCTCCGTGTTGGACAGCCCTGATCTAGAATATTACCATGAACGCAGAGAAGGACTCGCCCTATAGGTACATCAAAACAAAGATATTTAATTTTTCTCACCAACACCGCAATTCACTGCACAAAAACAAAGTAAATCAGGAACACACTTTGATTATGATTTTAATGTATTACAACAACGGAGATAATTAAAAAAAATAGCGTATTTATTACAATAATCATTATCTTCAGTGATTCGGTTCTTCCTCCATGCTATAATTAATGTAATCTAGATACTTTCTAAATTTTTTTCCTTCGTCGGTAAAGCAGCGACCGTTAAGTGATTTCATTAAAAAAAAAATTAAGCAATGCATTTCATAACGACGTCGTAAAAACTGGGTGAATAAATAACTTTGTGTAATTTAGTAACAATTTTGTGATTTGTTGCTGGTTAACGATAGATATTTTTAACAAAAACGAGATTCTCTATTTGAAGTGTATATATTTTTTCTCCACGATCATTACAGAATTTGCCAATTCTGAAATCTAATTTGATTACAGAATGCTGGAAAGTTTACTAATATAATTGTGTTTGAGTTCTGTAATATAAATTATCTTTTTGTAAAAATATATATTGAAAATCTTTGATCGTGGAAAAAGTATAGTCTGCTACTCGGTTAGAATGAAATTCATGATACTTGTGGATCCTCGCGCTCGCCTTCGGCTCGCGCTCCAAATTTTCACTCGCATCGAATTCTCATTCTAACCTTGTTACAAAATATACTACTCTGTAATTTTTTTGTTCATGAACCGATATAGATGATCATTGGCCGTCCTTTGATCTTGCAGAGGAATTGTTGCTACATTATCCGCGTTTGAGACAAATGTCACCACTTCTTCGGCTTTTGCCCATCTTGTAACACCCAAACTGGGTTCATAAAAGTAAATCCAGAATTTCATCACCACTGACAATACTGTATATATTTTTTGAGCCCAATCTTCTTCCGTCAACAGATGCGCCGTCTACAGTAGAATCGGTGTAGCTCTACCATCACATGACCCAATCTACGATTTATGTAACACATATTTTCCAGTGGCGGATCTTGATATTGTGAGGCCCCAGGCGCAACTCGATTTTGAGGCCCCCTTATTGACCTTACTTGAGGGGAATGGATCCATTAAAATGTACAAGGCAGAAAATTATAACGTTTTTTATTAAGAAACAGTAAACATTTTAAACATTTACCTACAATTATTTAATTTTGGTTGTTTTTTGAGGATGAGGCCAACAATTCTAAGGCCCCCTGCTTTGTTGAGGCCCCAGACATGCGCCTCATGGTAATCCGCCACTGATATTTTCTATATACTATCTTCTTCTATCAATATAAATCAAACATAGTTCGTAAAAGGCCGACCTTTGGAATATTAGTCATCATGATTATTTCTATTGAGTTGAAGAAGTTTTGATTTTATTCATATGAATATTGTTGCTGACATAACAGTCACGTGATGGTAAAGCTCCACCCTTTCTACTGTTGTTATATGCAACACTTAAAAGGCAGTTAATATAAAATTCGAGACAACAATCTTGAATTATTTTTATTTCCTGTTTTCCTTTCATATACCATTTTTTTTTGTTCTATATCAAAATATTCATTATTATCACTATAAATCGTATAAATATTAATGTCACGTTACCCAAACGCTAACTGAACCAACGATTTTAGAAAATAATACCAAGAACAATATGAAACGCGTAGAATATTCTAAATTAAAGTGTAATTAGACCGAAACTGTTTACGCAACCATGAAGAAAATTGAGGTGATCATATGTACATAAAAAAAACAGGTTGAAAAAAATTATTTTATGCAAAAACTGTATAGAAAACTTAAAATTATTTTTCTGTTATTCTGGGTCAGAAGTTCTGAACGAAAAGGACGAATCTACAAGTAGGAGTTATCCAAGAAGGCATTCGAGCAGTTGTGTTGTCCAATTTATACAGGGTGAAGCAGATAAATCGTAGATTAGGAAAAAGTTGTCTTATATGTGAAAATTGCTATTTTGGGCTTTCTAATGGTAAACTATTCAATGAAATTAATGACATGTTTTTACTACTTTCAGTTATGACTAATTTTTTTGAATGAGACACCCTGTATATTTTTCGGTTTTAGTTATATTTACGTACTTTTTAATTTTTGTTAATAGTTCCATACACCTACCTTAATCGTTCTAAATCTATTTTTTTTATTAATTGAATCTTGCAGGGTTTTGTTTCATTTTCGAGATATAGGGCAATTTTCATAAATTTACACAAATTACTATCTCTAATATCATTTTTTTTTCTAACTTACTAGATATGGAAAGAAGTAAAAGAATTTTTGATAGTAATATCGAAGGAGAGTTCAGTGCAGCAGGCAATTTATTTTTAGAGGGTTAAAGTTAGGTATTTTTAGGATACTAGCAGTTTACAAAAAAAAGAAGCAGCATTAGCCGTTCTCCGACAGCTAGAAATATTTCCATCTATACTTAGATTTGAGAAAAATAATGAAAATTAAATTTTCCCCCATCACCCTTAGGGATGATATCTCGGCATTGGTTATTTAAGTGTTCAAAAAAAGTTTAATCGACTTTCTATGATGCGTATAGAATTCACAACATATTTTTTGAAATTTAATATTTCGTTATTTTACAGTGTAGACGGCGGCGGCTTTAGCAGCCGTTTATACTGAATGTTTGTTTTGATTATTAAAGTGCTCAAAAAAAGTTTCATCAAATTTCTATGATGCGTATAGAATCTAAAACCTTTTTTGTGAAATTTTATATTGCTATTTTTTTAACAGTGTAGATGGCGGAGACTTTAGCAGTCGTTGATACCGAATGTTTGTTTTGATTATTAGAGTACACAAAAATTTTTTTATCAAATTTCAATGATGCGTATAGAAAATAGAACATTTTTTGAAAATAAATTGCTTCTAGCGGTTCCCTAATTAAAAAGGTAACGACAATGGTGTTTCACCCTCATCAATAAAATCCTGAATTTTCTCGCATGAATTTAGAAACAACCTGTACATAAACAAATAAACGTGTTTGTCATTTCAGAGGATTTTGAAATAATGGTTTTTTAATTTAAACGGAATACAGTTTTATAACCGACTGGATATTTTAAGTATAAATAAACAAATAATGATCCTACCTCAAATAAAAACGGAAGTACGAATCACCGGCCGGATACAACCGTGGGAATTACAATTCAATTGAAAATAAAAGTGTTCTACCATAAATCCTACTGGAAATCGATTAATTAACTTAATTTTTATAAATACTTCAGTAATGTAAAGTGAACTATTATATTTACAATACTTGCCTTATCGATTTTTCATTCGGGTCGACGAAAAAAATCAAAATGAGACCCTTTTGACGTAAGTATTATAAAATTTGAACTAAATCGTTGATAGGTTTGTTCGTAGAACAGTCATAAACTATCAGAAACCGTCAGATGCATGCGCATTAAAAAAAAGCGTTTGTAGAAACAGTTGGTGATTTAAAAATACTTTGTTCGAAGAAATGAATTTGCAGTTTCGTACCAGTTGCCAACTATCAGAATAATTCGCTGACAGGGATCAAATTTTCAGTTAGAAGCATGCGTATTGTGATGCTGTTGAAAGTGACAAGTGTAGTGACATATTTTTGGTACTTGAATAATTTTGTGAAAAAAACAACGAAATAGCAAACCATTTCCACTTTTGGTAGTACAATGAAATCCAAACTTGTCTGGGAGTGCTTAGAAAACCTCAAAAAACTCAGTGCCACAAATTAGGTAACCCTGAAATGGGTGCCAGCTCACAAGGGTATTGAAGGGAATGAAAAAGCAGACGCACTAGCACGAGAAGGATCGGCAACCGGTGTAACAAAGGCTTCGGTAAGAACCACATTAAACCAGTGGATGTACAAACAACACCTCAAATACTGGCAAACAATTCCGAAGTTCAAATACAGTAAACTAATGGTTAAACAACCCATACCAAAACTTACTGAAGATATTCTAAAGTTAAATAGGAGAGATATCAGGCTGGTAACCGGCTTTATAACCGGACACTGCGGCCTGAGAAAGCACCTTAACACAATGGGGATCTTCCAAGAAGTACCTATATGTAGATTATGTGGTGAGGAGGACGAAACAGCCACCCATATCATTTTCGAATGTGATGCTCTACGTTGGTGGTGGTGGTGGAGGCCGCACTAAAGGCACTAGCCTGCCAGGTCAATTCACGACTGGTATGGGACTGCGTGCGTGCCCTATCTGAGCTAGCAAGTCATAACAGACTGTTACCAGGGCACAAAGAAGATAAGGGCAATGAAGAAAACGACGAACTGGCTGGAGAAGGAGCAAATGCTCCCTGCATTGGCCCCAAACCCTTCTGCGGTGTAGCTAACACATACAAAAAGGCAGCCATTGAAAAATGGAAGCAAACTAAGTTTCTGGAATGGTGGATAACAACCCCTGAACAGAGACAGGCCAATGAAATCAAACGACCATCGGCCAAAGTAACAGAGGACCTGATGCTAAAAAGCCGAAAGGCAGTTAGAATCACAGTAGGTTTACTGATAGGACACTGCAGGCTTAACAGTCATATGAGTGTTATAAAATTGGCAGAAACAGACCTTTGCAGGATCTGTCAAGAGGAAAAAGAATCGGCAGAACATGTGTTGTGCCACTGTGAAGGCCTGAGCTTTCTAGAACTTGGCAAGGAAAAACCAAGGGTTACAAGCTACCTCGAAAAGCCTTGGTCTAGGCTATGGAGCATCGTTAGGAGATTAAAGCTAGACGGTGTACTTTAATTAAATCAGAGCGTCACAATAAGTCATTAGATTTCAGTGATAGAAGGCTAACGCCAGCTCTACCCACCACCTAACCTAGCCTATTGAATCAGATGAATAGGAGTAGATATTAATGATTAAATGCCATGCGTCAAGCTCTCTACTGTCAAAATTTTCAACTCGTTCGGAGAACAAAAATTGCTAATCGATTCACAACGAATCACAAACGGAATCTAAGAGTTTGAGAAATTTCAATCGATTGGATATTCCTTTCTACGAACAAACCTAATATTTTCGATGTTAGTGCATCGATGAACGTTTGTCGATGAAATACCGTACGGAATAATCGCTTATTTTTAGAGTTAAAAGAATCTTATACTTAGAGCTATCCCACTACTTACTCTATCCTAAAAAAAAAACTACTGAAGCTCCAACCAATACGGATCCCACAAAAACTACCAAAACCATATAAAACAAAACAGAAGCCTTGGAAGCGGATAAAAGCAAATAATATAAATAAGCGTCACTTACTGCACTTTTCCCTAATATATGAGGGCGTAACTAAAAAAATTGACAGCCGCTTCTAATCACGTCGAAAGAAACTCCAAATAATGCTCGTCGTGGTTTTGTTTCGTACCTTATCACTCGGAGTAGTAGTACCGCTTAAAGTCTTCTTCTGGACGTTTCTTCCGAACGTATTCGTACCATTCAGCTTCTGGAAGGAATCGCTGGATCTCAATTTACCAGATAAAGAATCCTTCGTGGTTACCAACGAACTATTTCTGGATTTCGACAAGGAATTACTTTTAGAATTGAGACTGTTCGCTTCGGATTTCGCCTTGGTCCAGGATTGTGCCGAGTGTGGTCTACCGGGTGAATCGCCGCTGCGGCTGCGCGTGCTGGATGGTGCTGGGCTGTGTTTACCTATGAATACTTTACTAAATGAAAACTGTGAAGCTACGATGAAGAATTTTGTGAAATTGTGGGGTGCTGTTAAAACAAATTCAAATATTTTATGTGTGTGTGTGTATTAGAACGAGTGTTGGCTGCAAAAATGTAGCCAATCGATAAACAGTTTTCTGTCCAAAGTATTTCACTTAAAAAGGCTTTAGAATTCGGTTGTTTTTTATATTTTGCGTATAGAGCTACAAAAAAAACAGTAACATTACTACAATTGCATTTTTGTTTCCTTCGGAACCAATTCTGGAAGCACTTAGTCCACTAGCTTCTGTATCTGTAGAGTAGGGAGGGTGAGTGTAGGCTCACAGCACTTAGGCCACATGTGACCCATTGTACATCCTCCCGAGGAGTTGTCTTCCTAGGTCATTGTCCATCCTGTCCTTCTCAGGAAGGTGGACAGGTCACTAGGAGACATCTCCTTTATATCGGCAGGTGTAGGCCAAGACTCACCGAACACACACTCTCTTATTGACGATAACTCCGGACACTCGCATAAGACATGCCTGACAGTTTCATCTTCCTGTTCACACATCCTGCATAGAGGTGTGTCCACTAGCCCCATAGTATGGAGGTGTTTCCCTAGTTGACAGTGACCAGTCAGAAATCCTACTGTTAAACGTAGGTTTCTCCTGGTCATCGCCAAATATTTTTTCGGCTCCAGCTTCCCAGGGTCGCCCAGGGTGATCCTGGCAAGACTGCATCCTTTGATTCCATCCCATCTCTTAAGGGATTAACAGTCCACTAGCTTGTTGGTACACTCAAAAATGAATTTTCGAAGGCGTTGACTGTGCATCTTCTGGAGACTGGAACCTTTGACCACAAAATTCATTGTTAATTTTTGGAAAAGTAAAAAAGTCGTTACAACTTAGGTCAGGACTGTATGGCTTAGAGTCCTCGGCAGTTAAGCCTTTAGGATTTTTTGTGCTCTTGATTGTGAAGAAACCAGTGACCCTTATCAGGCTCAACAGTCTTTTCACTAGGTCCTTATTGGAGAAATCCTCCCTTGGATGTTCTAGTCCTAGGAGTCTATATCTCCAATGAGATAATGCTTCACCATAACGTGAGAGGCTGTTTCCTCCTCTTCCTTGCACAACCGACAAATCGGTTCCTCCCTATATATGTCGATTGTATGCATGTGCTTCCTTAGGATACAGTGACCAGTGAGTAAACCCGTCAGTATCCTTATCTTGCTCCTGCTAAGGTATTTCGTTAGTCAGCGTCTCCGAGGGTTTTTTGACCAGGAGTTTGGTGTGTTCCTGTTTTGGCACGTGTCTCCAGTACGACTGATGTTTAGTTTGAGTCCACCGAGATGTACAACCACGTGCAGCAGTTTTAGATATCCCAAATACTGGTTCAGAACCAGTGAATGCAGTCTCAGACCCTAGCTTTGCTAGGATGTCTGCCTTTTCATTTCCTACAACTTCCTAGCTCTATTATGCTTAGCCAGGGTTAATAGTTTTTGTAGACAGTCCCAGACCAGTCTAGATCTGATCTGGGGACATGCTAAAGATTTTAGTGCTGCCTGACTATCAGGATCTTTTGGCATCTATACCCCCTTTCGATATTCAATTGCAAATACATGTCGATAGCGTAGATTTCTGCCTGGAATACAGATGCAAGATTCCCCAACGATGCGTGGTTATTGCACCTGGGTCTAGCACCATGGACTCCATCTCTTGTTCCAATGTCAGTCTTAGATCCGTCTGTGTATCACACCCACGTTCCTTCCTGACTGCATGCTTCTAACCCATCCCAGTTTAGCTGAATATGGAACATGGGATTGGTTGTCGTTAATTGTGGCCAGCATAATGTCATTGCAAGAAGCGAGTTTGTGATAACATTTGTGATTCTGGAATGACTATGGGTGTTGGTTCCTTCATTCCAGTTCCCATTGCATTCCAGTCTGTATGCAGCCATTCTTGCTTCCGCCTTAACGTGCAAAGCAAGAGAGGGCTAATATTTAAAATATATTTTTTGCTGTTTATCGAAATGCTTCATATTTTGTAGCTAGTCCAAGTCTATGTATTTTTTTTAAATCAAAATTGACATATCTACTCGTAATGGAAAATATTCATATGAAAAACAATCTTCATAAACATTGTTCTTTAAAACGTATTTTCTCTTCTTAAAGTACTTTTGGTACACCCTGTATGTTTATATATCGTAGAATTATGTTTTCCTGATAAATATTTGCCATTAAATTAGATAAGATTCTGAAAAAAAATTGCGAAAGTTATGTGAGAATTTTGTAAAAAGTGTTTCGAGAATGATCTAAGTAAGCGTTAAAAAAATTGTAG
The DNA here is from genome assembly GCA_949126875.1 of Lochmaea capreae. Taxonomy (NCBI): domain Eukaryota; kingdom Metazoa; phylum Arthropoda; class Insecta; order Coleoptera; family Chrysomelidae; genus Lochmaea; species Lochmaea capreae. The sequence goes on along the minus strand of OX421406.1, from coordinate 7,311,460 downwards.
TGAAGACAGGGGGTGTTTCAAAAAAAGGTTGCTAGAATAAGTAGAACACTGAGAAATAAGTGTGGTTTGCTTAGTAAAAAAAAATTCGTAACGGTATGCCTATCTTAGCAGACTTAGTTGGTGACATTGCAAAATTCTGTAATTGAGTCACTTTAGTTCTACTTTCGTTTTAGTTACTGAAGTATATGAGGAAAACCTTGCTATTTTCTTTATGTTCCTTGTGGTGTATTAATTGTTTTTTTTTTGGCTAATTCCGTTGGAAAATTAAGCCACAATATTTCTTATATTTTTATTCCAACGTTTCGGTAGCAGTCTTAAACTTCAAATATTATTGATTGTCTAGTTGTCTAAGTTAGGGTCTTCTCGCCACCTCCACTGCCCCCGTTGGGTCTACTGTGGCTCACCCCTAGGGAGTCTAGTTGTCTAGTTTTTTCGTAGTTATTCTAAACTCAATTATTCTTGATAACAACGTTAAGATAAAATTATAAAAAAAAATAAATATTGTAACTAATTTACCAACGAAATTAACAAAAAGAATAATGACTGTTGTCACATATTGTCACATTGACTTTAGAAAGAGTAACTATGTCATATTTTTAAAAAATTTATTTTGATTTTATTTTTGTGATTATCTCTTCAATTGGTAAAGTTCTCATTAAAATAGAAATATTTAAGTTTACCTAAATTTGGACTACGAAAAGGTTATGATTGAAACTATTAAGCACGAACCGTGTAACTAGCGACCTCTATGAGAGTGAGCAAAAAACTAAAGGGATATAATATATCAGCTTCCAAAATATACTGATATAAAAATATGGATATATAATTTTATTCAACACCCTGTAACCTGAAAACTGATGCTCCACAATGTTCTACTTATCCTAGATTTTTTGAAACACCCTGCATATTTAGTTTTAACAACATTTACTAAATGTTTAAGTGAATTTTTACTATTAAATGTTTCCAATACAAAATAAATTCCGTCACTTTTTACGTAATTCCAAGTAAAAAAAAATGTACTAAATACTGTGTGTAATCATGAAAAAAACCCAATATAACATCGGTGCTTTTCAAAAGCAAACAAAGGTGATTTAAAAACATTCTAAATACTATTTAATCAACAAGGTTTATCAACAATACAAACATTATTTTCTATCACCAAAATATTTCTGTTTAACAATAAAGGAAACCTCAGAACTTAATCGACATTCAAATCAGCTATTATACGAGGGATATTTAAAAATTTATAAAAGTTCATTTGAACTTTATTCTCTTCCATAAATGCTTATATTTGTAATAAGCTAAAATGAATACTATAAAGTAAGATTAAGAAGGTAACTTATAATAATAATAAAACTCGGTGATTGTAACTATCCAAATTTACTGGTTTCAGTTCAACGGCTATACATAGACTAAAGATTCCAAAATAATCCAATTCCCAGATAGTCCACTTCACTTTTCAAAAACCCTAAATTTGTCCTGTCTTCTTTTCAAGCTTGGTCGTATATTATATATTTTATTATCGATGATATAAACAAAACGACACGTGTTCGAAAGTATATTCCATCTATGTTAAAGAGTCTTGTATACCTAATAAATCAAGTGAAGTGATCTTTGGTATTGGGTCTTGTCTAATAAATACAATAGGCTAGATATATAATATAACAATAATTTCTATAGCAGTACGAGAAAGAGTAAACGAGCAAATTAGAGTTAAATCCGGCTCTGTGTTGTAGCGGTATAGTAGACACTGCGGCTCTCCTTTCAGAGTGGATTCTTCTTGTTTTACGGCACGTTTTGAAACAAATTTAGCATCTATTGCTGCTACTATAATTTTATTGTTATTTTGAATTTATAAAAATATTTTTGAGTCACTCTCCGAATTTTTTTTAATATTTAATAAAAGTGTCATACAGATTCGTCACACTTTATATATATTTTATAAAAATTAAATGTCAATATTTAAAAATAAATCGAAAAAAAAACGTGCTTTCAAGGAAATAAAATTGATTGATTCAATAACATCTTGTGTTCATCTTGTATTAAATACAAGAAAGTACCATGCGGTACGTGACTAGACAAAAAATTAATTATAATTTTAATGGACAGCATCTTTCACTTGATAAAATAAATTAAATGAATCATGGCCTACTTAAATTTTGTTTGTCAATTAACACAGATGACACTTACTGAAATAATAGACCAGGAAGTAAAGTATCTAAAATTATATAAATACACAACACATTGATTTCGAAATATCCTGTTGTTGACTGTTTGAAAGATGCTTGATTTTTCCCACTCAATTAGTGTTTGGTTCCTGGCACGTACACTCCTATTCCCATTAGAACCTGTATACCATTTAATGGCATTTTTCCTACTCATATTTTATATTATTTACATCAAGTTTCTTTAGCTATAATTGACTGGCCTAAAAGTATCTTTAACTGAAAGTCAAATCGATATAAAGTGTTTCGCCAATTGTTAGTTCGATGGTAATGTACGCAATAAATTATTATTATTATTATTACGATAAACCTCCTTTCAAATTTAAATTTACAAAAAAAAAGTAATTTTCTACAAAAGATAATAATTCCATTTTCACAACAATAACAATAAATTGAAGTGAAAAAAGAACGTAAATAGAACTTGAAAAGAATCGACACAAAAGATGACCTTGTAACACAATTTAAAAATCCCTCGTATATTAACAGAAAATACAAAATAAAATAAAATCCTTACCTCCGGGTGGTTTCGGTGCCGTGTAGCTCTTCAAAGGTATCTTACTAGGTCTCTTCGTCTTCGAACTATCCTTTTTTTCCTTTTCGGAAGACTGGTCGTGCGCAGACTCCGTACTACTAGAATTATCCAGTTGGAGATTTAAAGTTTTCATACTGTTCATTATTAAAGGACTCATGGCTTTCATACTAGGAGTGGAGATTTCAATACGTGAAGGAGGTCGACCGGGAGGGATGGGATCTAGGGTAGGAATGATATCGGGCGATCTGCTTTTATTTAAAGGTTTCTGGAGGTCTTCTAGTAGACGGATCCGCGCTCTGGTACCTTCTAGCTCTATCGTTCTGTCTTCAAGCTGAAGAAAACGGTTTTTGTATAGATCCATGTATGAAAGAGAGATTTTGATGTAGTTTTTGTTCATTTAATATATCTTACGATTTACACCAGTACGACAAGGATGATATGAACAACACTACCACGGAATATAAAACAATTTTACATTCCGTGACACTACTTGGAAGAGGGAGACAAGAAATGTTCTCTGTGTGAAACAAAAATTGGGAATAACTTCTACAGATAAACAATGAATTAAAGGTTCAAATAATCCTCCTTGTTGAGCCAAACAAAAACCGAATCTATCGAACAAAGATAATCTTGTACCTCTGAGCTGATTCGGTGTAATGTTTGCACAATGCTAGACAATTTTTGCCCTTAATTCTATCAAATTTAGTGCCGATAAATTTCATTTTAAAAAACCCCATAAAAAGAAATCATTCGGGGACAAATACGCTGATCTTCTGAGTGACCTCCAAAATTTTATTTTGAATAGTTATGGGGTTGAACAGTACTCGGATGTCGACTGCTGTTTACTGCACTGACTGTCTGACGCTAATTAAGGACCGCCCACAGTTAAGACTAGTGGTGGTGGGAATTGTACGATATGTTGTAGGTATCCAAATGAAAAATTGTAATAATCGTGTTTTTAATCTGTTGAAGCTTGATATTGGTCGACTAGTTCAAAAGCAGTTCTGATACAATGCTTAAAATTCCCAAGTTCCGTATCTCATTGCATGTATCTGTATATATAGCAACACATTAACGGTTATAAGTAAGAAGGGCAGTGAACACACGTCCACCGGTTTTGGTAGAGGGGACTGATCTATACAGAGAACAATTCTTGTCTCTCTCTTACAAGTAGTGTTGTTCATATTATCCTTGTCGTACTTGTGTATATCGTATGACCTATTAAACTTTTTCGCAATCTATAAGTGAGGTAGATTTTTCGAGATATAGGGTTGGAAAGTTACTAAACCAAAAGAAATTTATTATTATAGTCTGTATACTTTTGTGATGAATAATTTTTCTGTCGGAACCTTCCATCTTTCGAGATACTTAACTAAAATAGATTACAGATCTATTTAAAGCGATTATACATCTAGAATTCTGATTATACGATTAATTTGCAACCAATAAAGTTTTAAACAAAAAAAATTCTCACTACCTGCTGATAATCACGGCTTCCAAGCTTATTGAACTTTATCTAATCTCTTCGTAGTATAATTTCTATTGTTATCGCTGTCGTAGGTATATTTTAATAACCATCTAGGCAAATAAAGTTTACAACAGTGTTGTGACTAATGATAAAAGTAAACGAAATGACAACGTTAAATGATTCAGTAAAACAGTCCCGCGACAAAAATAGATACGGTGATTTGCTGCACAGCTGGAAAACCGTTATTTATCGTGAATGAATTTGTTTGTTCGATCTCGTATCGTTCCTTATTAATATCAAATAAATAATTAAAATACAGAAATGCATATTTTATAAACAATGTGAAAGCCGTAACATTATTTATTTTGTGGCCCTATTACTCAACTTTTTTAAGTTCTTCGAAAAAAGAATTAAATTTGCAGGGTGATTCAAGCAAGTATAACACAGTCGGTACCTACTCTTAATTTTTAATGGAGCCTTCAGTATATTTTCATATTTTTGAAACCTTTGATAAGCTGGTTTCAACGAATATACAAATAATTATTTATACTATAAGGGATGTAAGTAACATTTACTACAGTAAAATCGCAATCGGTGCGGGTAATAAAACTGTCAGAACAGGTCATTTCAGGGGTGGGTACCTATTATTATTTTTAAGACATTCGGATTACTGAAATATTTATTACGAATATGCCAGTTGGTTGTTTTGCTTATACTTTGTCCTAAGACCACCAGTGGCGGTTAAAAGGGGGTGGGGGGTCACGGGGGCCATGGCCCCTCCTAGGTTTAAAAAAAAATCGAAAATACTTTTCTCATCTTATAAACTTTGGCAATTGGACAAAGCAGGTAGAAAACCATACATTATACCATTCACATCTTTCGCAATTAATGACGACAAACACTTATCCACTCCACTTGGATCAACTCTATAATAATTTTAAACATGGGCTTTAGCATAAAACAATATCAATTAACGCAGAAAAATCGAAAAACCTCAAGAAAAACAAACTAAACACGTACAACTCTACCCAACAATTTCTGATTCTGATTCCAAAGTGTAAAGTCTTATTTTGTTTGTTTTAATTTTTTTTTAGTACCTCAATTTTTATCTTATCAATTTTAATTTTGTTGTCAAGTCTGAATTTTCTACGAAGGTTATTAAAAATGTAGATTATTTAATAAAATTTTCCACAATGGTATTTATGACGAACTAGAAGGGGGATCATGTTGAAAATTTGGCAGAATGCATAAATAAACATATTTACTTGAGTAGAATATAAAAGTTGTTTACATTTCAAAAATGAGTAGAACTTATTGTAGTGAAACATTTTAAATTTAGTGTATTTATTTATTGTTAGTAACTATCAGTTAATAAAATAAAAACTTTCCATAAAGGGAAAATTATAATCCATGGCATCCACATACTGTAAATTTCGAACATATACACTCAGATCCAACCTACATGTTTAAGAAATAGCACACATTTGACATACTTACTAACCCTAGCTACTAAGTGTACAGACTATAACAAAATATCACTTGGTATATAGTAAGGTGATGCCTTTGATTTGAAGTTAATTTCGTTGGGGTTGAAAGTATTTTTTTTTAGTATTTATTGGTAATTTTTTCACTTTTTCTATTTCTAGCGTTATATCTCAAGAAATCTAATGATCAATGCGAAAAATTTTAGCTCGGACATAAATCTAGAATCAAAAACATTTTGAGAAAATAATTTTAAGCCTCTTATAACTTTCGATACGTCATTAATCCTGCACAACGCACGTAATTTTTAAAAAATAAACAAAATTTCGATAATTTACTCACTTGAAATTTTAAGTCTTCATTTTCTTCTCTAAATTTGTTTAATCTATCCCGGAGTCCTTCTTCGACACCAGCCACTGTATCTAGTTGCTCCTGAAGCACCTGTAACGAATCACTCAATTTAATAAACTTTCCAGTAATTTTTTTCAAAATATGTTTTCTCAGTGTGTAAAATATTCCTAACCTCAAAATATCAACGATCTGAGTTGAGAGAACGGAAAATTAATATCGTTCCATAGGGATCATGAAAAAGAGGCACATTTTTATTGTATTTGAAAAGTTATCAGTAATTGTTATTACATAATTACAAATCTTTATTTATAACTAGAGCGTATCGAAGTAAGTTTTCATTTTGTTTTTACAAAATAATAATTAAACTCTATTTGTTAAAAAAAAAGAGCTTATTATTCGGATAGAATGGTTCATACCGTGGCGAAACTAATAGCAGATGATGCAAACTTGACAAAAATTAATAAACAGTTAAAGTAATTCCAGTGAATTGCGGATGGGTGCAATTTACGAGATTGCACAGCAATTTTAACGGAAAATTTCACAAAACGAGAACTCAAAAATATTGTCAGCAAAAAAGAATAATGCCAGTTTCAGTTTTGATCACAAAAAAGTTGTAATCCATATTCACCAATTTTCAGAAAAATCGTACGAGTATAGTTTGTCTTGGCTTTTCCCGGCAATTATCTAAATACTACCATTTACGACCTTCTTAAAATAATTTTACCTGAAATTAAACCTAGAACAGTCGAGTGACAAGGCAAGGGCGGGCCATCAGGTGTAAATGAGTTTTGTATCGGGTGTATGATGGCTGCATTGAATTCATTTGGCAGTATTAAATATTCCGTTTTACCGTGCGTTTTCAAAGAGCTTTCTATACGAGTTATCATTAATTTTTTTCGCAATGTTGCATCGAAAACACTAATTGTAATTAGATGCAAAGCAAATTGTGAAAAATGTGTATGATTATTTTGTAAGTAGAGGATTCATTAAACAAGGAGCTTTACAAGAAACCTGCTTATTTACAAAGACACCAATATCCTCTATAAAATATAATATTAACAGTGAAAAATTAAGTGGAAGAAAAAAACTTAGTGATTTTCAATCTCATCGTCAGCCAGAATGTTCCTACTTTGGACAATCTAAAAGGGAAGCTAGAAGAAGATGGCACCAATATAAATATTAGCCGGGCCACCCTCCATAGAGTTATTGGTAAAATGGGATTCACATATCGTAAAATTGACAAAAAACAAGTGGTAATGGAATCGCACAGATTGCGCACTTGGAGAATCAATTTTCTTCAGGATATTAAGAAGTACCGATCCGAAAACAGATCTATAATCTACCTGAACGAAACTTGGTTTAATACACACGATACAGTATCCAAAGGATGAGTTGATTCCAGTAAAAACTGTAAGGCTAAGGCACCTTCAAACGAAGGAAAGAGCATAACTATTATTCACGCTGGATCAGAAAACTGATTTGTTCCAAATTGTCTGCTGCTGTCTGCAAAGAATATTAAGGATTCAAGCTAGGATTATCAAGAAGATACAACTGCAACTTTTTGAAAACTGGTTTCAAAATCATCTTATGAAAAATATTCCCGACCACAGTGTAATTGTAATGGATAACGGAAGCTACTACATCAAGGTTGAGAGCAGATCATGTTACTCCTACTTTTGGACCCAGTGTTATATAATTAATTAAAAATGTAGTTAATGATATCCATTCAAAGCTGGAAAATTGAAGATTCATACATTCATATTCAAAATAATATTGAGCCTATTGTAATTAATCTTAATAAGTCTGACAGTGAAACAGAATTAGATTTAGAATAACATCAAACCATACCAATAAAGTTGGATATTATTTTTTTTTACCTGGTTATAGTTTATTTAACTCAATAGTATTTAATAATATCTCATTTAGGAGGAAAAAGAAAAAAAGTTTAGAGAAATGGTCTTCACACATTAAATAAAAAACAAAGGATGTATGATAAAAATACAAAAAGATATTTGTGAATTTGATCGTTTTTAAAATAATTTTAAATAGTCCGCCACATTGTAATTTTATGATTGCCGGCAAAGCCAAGACGATATACTTTGAGACAAACTATACTTTCCAACATAAAGATAATGTAAGTTCGCCGGTGAAACAGTCTATGTATATATTTTTGACCATTCTCAACTTTCTGCAACACCCCTCGTAATTCCAGTTGTAGTAATAACCCGAATAGACTCTAAAGGGAATTGAGGTGAAAATATATCCGCGTGAAATGAATTAGCTCTTAAAAAACATGGAAAAACACGTGCCTTTTAAGGCATAACAACCTTTCTGAGGTTTCTCTAAATATATATTTGGTATTACACGTGTAATTAGATACGTTGTCTACCTATCTAGGTCTCCTTCAAATTAATACATAATTTACAACTTCATCAAACACACTGTGTATCTTTAATTAAATAAAAGAATAATGAAAATTAGACGTTTGTTGTTAATTACAGTCGATAAGACCATTTTTAATAAATTGCTGCGTTGCCAATTTGAACAAAATTTCTAAGACACACGGATATTCAATACTTGACAAGTTACATGGAAACTTACCTGATTTTTTACGGTACTGGTCAATAGATGTTTCTGCAACACGAGCGGATCGTGTTCCTTTAAAATGGCGGTTATTTTCTTCGTATCCGGAACCGCTACTTTTGGTAATTTATCACTGAACACTGAGTCAAGAGCACTAACACTTTTTTGATTTGTCCGTTGACTAGAAGTCACTGCCGATGACGATGAGTCCCTGCGTATTTTGTCACTTTCCGGTGGCGAACTAATACCACTTTTAGTCACAAACTGAAGGTGTAGATCATGAATTCGCGAATTCACTTCACCTGTAACAAACATAAACAATAAAATTTCTGCATATATCGATAGGAATATAAACATTTACCCCTTTGGCTAACGATAGCTTTTAACTGCTCTTCCAGATCTTGCTTGGTTATCATCAAGTTTTCAAGGTCTTCTTGTAATCTACAGGTATGCACTCTACCGGCAAGTACTTCCGCTTCCATCTCTGCCAGACGATCCAACAAAAGATCTCGTTCTTGGCGAAGCTTTCTAACGTCGGACGTTGAAGAAGGACAAGAAGAAAACAGGACTCTATTAAAAGAATCCCCGTCGGTTTCATCTTCTTTACCTCTAGCTTGATCTCGGATGGTACCTTGCAATACTTCCGCTTCATCTTTTAACCGAGTACCTTTACGGTGGATGATATCTAAGAGATTCCAAAGTTCGTCTTCTATGTCATCGTTTTCTATAGCACCTGCAACAAAATAGTTATTGATTTTTGGATAGATTATAAAAAACTGCATCACTCACCAGCTGCCGAGGAAGTAGCTAAAGCGGTGGAAGATGCGCTGTGAGTTTCCTTACTAGAAGTTTCCGTACTAAATCCAGAATCTTGCACGGCGATTTCCCCTACTTTTTTCCTTTCGTCTTTACTGCCGATTTTTTTTCTCACTCTCACACCCGGCGTCCAATCACCGGGTCGTATCGATACAGGAATGTTGGAATGATGATGTGACGTCATCGTTGCTGGCGTTGAAGTCGCCAACTTACTGCGAAGGTTAGGAAAAGTCTCGATGACGAGATCGCGGAATTCCAAGAGGGCCCCCACCTCATGCTGGAGCTCCTGGAGGGCGACAAGGGATTTGGCTTGTTCGCTGATAAGGTAATGGAAAGGCCCTGTTGGTTGACGCAGCTGTAGGCAGTCCATGCCACCTGTTTCCACCGGTTCGCCCCCCTGGAACAGAAGATATTTAGTCTTAATGAGATACAAATTAAGATAAACCTGCAATTTTGTGGTAATATCGATAAAGTGTGTAACTTATACTTAATTTCTAGAGCTTATCTTAAACATCCTTGTCGTCCTTGTCGTCCAAAATAATATGTCGAATTGTCGAAACAATAAAAGTCATAACATACTATCTATCTCTTTCATTTGGTCGGTTGTCGTTAATTGTGGCCAACATGTTGTCACTTTTCATTTTAAGAAGCGAGTTGGTGATAACATCTAGGAGGGTATAAATAACAGTAAAAATAACAAATATCCTAATGTAGATTGTTTTTACTGATATAACGAATCGAAAAAAGGTTTCATATTTTAGTTTCTATCGGCAATTCCTTTTACTTCTGCACTTATTATTCTTTTGTTGTCTTGTTAGGAAACATTTCCCAGACAGATTCATTTTAATAAAGTAGAAGTGAGTATATTGGTTAGGTTAACCCAATTTCGAATATTTATATTGCAATAACAGTTATAGACCTGTCAGTAAGTCTAAAATATCAGCAAAAGGGTCAATAGAGATATTAGTGCGTTTAAAGGGGAAAATTACGACAAAAAAGGCTTTATTATCCAGGTTTTGCACATAGTGACTTTAGAGAGATGTGGTTCCAATTTATTTAGAAGAGTAGGTCTTTAAAAAATCCTTAGGACGACTTGAAAAAACGTTGAAATCAATTTATACTTCTTGAATTAAAGCACATAATCTTTCTTCTTATACTTCATTGTATTTTTCAATTTTTCTTTAAAAACATTCGAAAACTAGACAATAAATGATAATATTTTGACCCTTAAGACTGCAAAATTTTTTCCCATTGGCAATGTACTCAATGTGGAGGGAGATATTTTTAATCTCGTTGATGGCAAACGTCACTCAATGGCGTGCATATGTAATTAAAATAGTATTTAATTCCCGCTATACATCATCTCGAACAGATTAACACATTATATTTATAAAAGTTATTGGTCGTTCAGCAAATAGTTAGAATAAAAACAAACGTAGTTGAAATAAAATACCCACTGGTCTACACATCCAAATCAGCGCGCCACTGGCGAGAATAACTAATGTTGTAAATCATTTTAACGACGCAGTGAACTGCATAATTAATTTTTTAGCAGCCATGTTGCCGGATTTTCAAAATTTTTTCAAGTATAATAATACACAAAATGTTGTTTCACTTAATTATTTTTTCCAGGTATTATTTTAACGCTAACACAAGGTTTCTTCGCTTTTACAATTTCTACACTGATAAAAATGGGTGTCTTGAACCAAAGTAGTCAACTCTCTTGACAAGAAATTATTAGCGACCAGAGAAATTATTTCAGCATAAGAGAATATCTCTTGCCTATAGAAAAAAGTTCTTAGCTAAAGTAAGATGGTTCTCTTGAAGAAATGTCTTGAATCTCTTGAATATTTTTCCCTTCAACCAAGTATAGTTTGTTTTGCTTCAAGAGCTACGAAAATTATAAATATCACGGCATTCATTCAAGAGACATTTCAATTCTCCCAAGTACCTGGTGGAAATCCTCTCAATGTCTATGTCTATGTCTAATGTATTTGCTCTTGGACCAAGAAAGATTTCCTTTCAAAGCAAGTTCTAAGGTTCTTATGTCAAGAGAGTTGTTTTTTGTTATAGTTCTACGGCATTGTCCCAAGAAGTGGATTCCTTGAAACAAAATATTTAAGTTTTGTATCAAGAAATATCTTACATACTAGTTTGAAGCTAAGACTGTAAGGACTTTGAACAAATAGATTAAGTTCTTCCGTGAAGGAATTTTAAAAACTTATGAAAAGACAATTAATCCTTTGGCTGAAGAAACCTCGCTCTTGGACCTATTCAAAAGCGCCAATTCTTTGGGCCAAAGGTATAATATTTTCTTCCAAGAGTTTCTTTTTTTCAGTGTAGCGCTATTTGCAATGAAAGTCCAGATTATACTCATAAAAAATGGACCGTCTACCAAACTCTAATCGTTTCTGGCAGTTTCTTATTGCGGTTGGAATAGACCTGTCATCTCAATCATATCAACTTTTGCACATTTTTCTTCATATCTCTTTTTAGATGTTACTGGTAATAAAGAAATTTCCTTAGCTTGATTTAAGAAGATTTTCGAAACAGAAAACATGTCGTCAAAACATTATAAAATATCATCTTTTCGTAAAGAGTTCTAGAATAGTATATTCTGCAACAATGGTTAGAATGAAAATTCAATGCGAGTGGAAAGCGCGAGCCGAAGGCGAGCGTGAGGAAACACGAGAAATAAATAAATTTATTTCTTAAAAAACTTCTAATAAAAGCAGGATAACGGAACGAATAAACGGATAAGAAAGGTAAACTGAAATAGCATAAATGTAATGAAATAATATGCAAAGTCTAAGTTTCATCACTGACAAAATCATCTTCATCATCTTTGTGGAGGTCCGATTCATTCGGATCTATGATAACAGGACTGTATTTAACGGTAAAAGCGGCATTCCAGCATCTCTTTCTCTTGAAAAGTAATTAATCGACTTCAAAATTAAACTTTGCTCTTTCTCATTATACCGGGAAGGCATTTGGACAATGAAAAATTAATTTAAAAAGGTGAAAATGACCAAAAATACTGAACAAATCAAAATATGACAACTGAACTACCAAAAGTAACAAATAAAATTTACGTCGACATTAGTTAAGAAATACATTAATGACGTCATAATTCCGTCTCATCTATTTCATGAATGAGAGATAAAGGTGGACAATGTATGACGTAACGGCAAAGGATGGTTAAACAAACTCTACTTTTTATATTTTCGAATGGAAACGTAATTTTGACACTACGATGACAATCAACTGCGTCAAGGCTAATGTTATTATTTCCAACCAGTGTGAGAATATTATTCTATCACAAGAGAGAGAATTTAAATACATTTAAATTTCTAGGGGACAGAGGTGTTGCAGAATATTTCTTCAATATCAAGAGAGAGAATTCCAGCTTTCTGTAATCAAATTTGATTTCAGAATTGGCAAATTCTGTGGAGAAAAACTATTCTAAAAGCCTACGATTTCTAAAACTAAATAAAGCTTGTAAAAATACTTTCTTCAACTATTCTATAATGCATTTCTATGTATTTAAATCATTTTTTTATACTTTTATGTTTGTGAAAGAATAATTGTATTGTATAAATATTGTAGGTCATGTAAACTAGTTTAACTGTTATGAATAAAACTAGATTTTTAACGTCAATTTTTACCAACAAATATACAAGGTACTGCTGTATCTCAGAAACTATTTATCATATAAAAAATTCTGTATTACAAACTCGTATACGAAGGAGTAGTTCACAATAATAACATAATTTTTCTATAATAATAAGGTACAAGCATAAATTTGGCTAGTGGTGGGAATTGACGCTTTATCAGGTCTCCTAACACCTTGCATGCCTATTTTTTCAAAAAAATATAAACTTTACTTTTAAAACGACTTTAGAATTTGAAAGTCCACCAAAACGCGCTTTACGTCATAAAGATGGCTGCCCCATGGAGTGACGTCATTTGTTTACGTTCTTATTCGTGTTATCACGCTCTGAGTTCTTGTGACCTAACTTGTTGTATAAATGATATTTTTACGTCGATGAAGCAATTAATAGTTAATTAAAATACAATATAAACACAAAACTACACAGAACCTAATGCAATACCGGCCATATTGACAAAAGTAATCACATGGTATGACATCACACGTATCATCGGTAGCGTTCGGAATTCCTCGGGTGGTGGTCGGAAACTGCAATAAAATTTGAATTTTACTTTAAAATTTGGAAGTAATTTCCAATGGAAACTGGTTTATTTCCTATTATTAGTTATTTTTGATATCAACTTTACTATTATAAATTAATATCTAAGCAAAATATAAAATATGCGTGTACCTAATTGCGACAACATTTTTGCTGAAGAGCATTTAAAAACGCTTAAAACAAAACCGGATCTGTTCAACCTAAAAGAAATTCTATACGACGGCGAAGGAACAATACACGCAGAGATTCTAACATCGAAAAAAATAGAAACCATTTTTTAGGTTACTTTATTAGGTCAATGTAGTTTATTTTTTGCTGTTTTTGTTAAGTAATTAATAATTTTTGGTTATTGTTACAATGATACTGAGTTTGTCGTGAATGATTAAAAAATATAGCATCGCATTTGAGATTGCCAAAAAAAAACGTTGGAAACAAAACAGTGGTTCAATCACCACCACCTAGCGACCATTAAAACCACTGAAATAAAATAATGATATAATATTTTATTGGGCTTTGAATTCTTTTTAAAATGATACTACTGTCAAAATCAATATACCGGATCAAAAGTTATAACAGTTTTATTGAGTCGGCTTTCCCACTCACTCCTACCAATTACTTTACAGGGATCTCCAAACTACGGCCCGCGTTGACATGAGTGATGTTTCCGAGATGATTCCCTCCTATTCTCCTGCGCTGTCGCAGTGTGGTCACATCCCCCTGGGGTGAGTCATAACATAACCCAGCCCACCGGCAGCAGGGTTCCCTACTTAGGGGTTTCCCCCCAAATTTAGGGGGAACAATGTGGGGTGTAGGGGTGCCATATTTGTAGGGATTTTTATATGTCAACATGTATGATTTTAAAAAGTCAGAATCTGCAGACAATTATTTGTTGCTTGAAGTTTTCGATACATGAATAAAGAATTTTAAAAAATGATGTTGCTGAACGAAATTATTTATTGATTGTTTGAAATTTATTATTTGTTTAACGATATTTTATTATTTACTAATTATTTTTAATGTATTATTTATTTTAAAATATTTAATTGTTTATTTTATAAATAATACAATTTTTTTAGGGTGAATCACTAGTAATTGTGGGGATTTTAGGGGTTTTTGATTGAGGTTTTAGAGAGATAAATTTTTGAGAGTTGGGAACACTGACCGGCACTCAGACGTCAGTCTCGCTCAGTCTGAGAAACGTATAGCGTGTGCTTATTGTTGTGAAGTGTAGTTTGCAGTCATTCTGTGTTCTTCTAAAAGATGAAGTTTAAAATCCAAGTATTAAAATTATCTGATAAACATTTAAAATATATTTTGATGATAGGCACATCGAAGCTTGATCCAAAATGGACTGTCATAGTGAAGCTATTTGTGTATTTTAAATTATATATAAAAAATATAAACTGTATTTCTTTGTTTAACAAAATGTATTGGTATTAATTTTAAAGTTAAACAGCCTTATTAATAATAAATTTAGATTATTCTAACATGACTTTAAAATCAAACTAGTGAAAAAACATATTAATAAATACATTTAACATTATTTTAACATGCTATAAGTACGCTCTTAGTAACCATTAGTTAGTATGGTGTTATCGTCTTCATTATTAATAAGGCTGAAAATGTTTATAATAGAATATGTATTTAGATATCGCTGAATAAATAAAATTATTCCAACACTTCATTAGTTTTTTTTTTCACCTACAAAAAAATAAAAAAACGGACGAGGACCTTAGTATCCTTCCAAATCTTGTTGGCCCGCCTGGCCTTCAAGAGTTTACAATTTGGCCCTTAGGTAAAAAAGTTTGGAGACCCCTGATATAGAGGAACAAGTAATGGAGCAAATTTACGTAAAATGATTTTTATATTTTGTAGTAAACGGTACATTTATTATACAGATTGCGAAAAGTCGAGTACGACAAGGAAAATATGAGCAAAACTACTTGAAAGAGAGAGAAGAATAATTGTGTTTTCAGTTCCAAAAACAGTTGGGGGTATGTTCAGTGCCCCTCTATTTTAGCGCAGATTAATTTGTACAAATGATATTTTTGTCTCTTTTTTTCGAGCTCATGCACTATTAGGTAAAACTAAACACTTTCATCCGGCAACAGTGTCCTTTACAGAGAGAATTCACATTTAAACTCGTACACGCCCATCGCTGCCGCACAATTATTATTTACTCTCTTTCAAGTAGTTTTGCTCATATTTTCCTTGTCGTACTTGTGTAGATCGTATGGCGCGAATAGACTTTTCGCAATATGTATGTAGAAAAATGTCTTTTTCAGACACCAGGTACAATTGAAAAAAATATCGACTAACAAATTGTATGACCTACCTCGTAATTTTCAGTTTCACTAGATAATTTCAAGTGTATCGAAAGAAAGCGTAATAATTTAACCGCTTTCCAAAACAATTAACAACATATGTTACTTGTTTTATTTTACCTAAACAGACATTTTTTGTTTATGTTCTAAGTTTGACATTTTAAATACTGTTTGTCGAAAAAGTTGTTGGTGGGTAAAGTTTCTAGTAAACAGAAGTATTTGTGAGCACAGCTGGATTTAGGTTTACAAAGAGATGAGATTTTATGAAGGAATTCATTTTATTATTGCCGGAGTTTAGAAAACGATTTTCAACTTTTTATTGCTGTAAATTGTAAATTTACGGTAAAATAAATATGATAAATATGTGTTATAAGAAACCTTCAACTTCAAACACCTTTATAGTATGAAGGTGTATAATTGCATACAAGTTAATTTATAAAATGATTAACTTTGAATGTGATAATAACCTTTTTATTATTAAAATATGGCCGTGAGTAATCAATGAATCTTGTCGCAAGGTCTACCGCTAATATTATATATTTAACGTATATGTCGATTATTGCTGTAATTATCACATCGACTTGAATCAAGGTTATCAAAAACAGGCATTCACACGCTCCAATTTTCTTTTTTATAAAACTTTTTATTTTCAAATTATTTTTATTTTTGGTGTGATTATTTTAGCAAAACCAATTTTAAAAAGGGAACAAAACTATAGATCTTCCAATGTTAATGTAATGACCCATATTTTTAATCCCTTTGAAGGAAAAAACCCGCCCAATGGCGTGCATATAAATTTTTTATAAATTCGAATATTGTGAAATAATGTTAATCTACTATATCAATTTGAATGAAAAAAATTAACCTGCATACAAACTTTCTATTATTACCATTCGATTATCTAACTTCTTATATTTAAATCCACAACTCAATAAATCCGCGCGCAGTGTTTCTAAACATTGATAAGTATATTCAGGAATATCCCGCAATTTATCACGAATCAGTTCCAAAGTTGGTACTATATTGTCCTTGTAAAACCCGTACACAATCCGTTTAATAACATGTTTCGTAGCGTTGTCAACTTTATTCAGTTTTTGATTTGTTCGTTTTTGCTTTAAAGAATGATCCGTAACAGTACCTAGTTTAATTACTTTATAAATCGTTGTAAACCCGATTAACGTTAATTCGTGAATTTTCGCGATAAAGGCATTATCAGAAATTTCAGAATTTTCTTTTTTCAAACACGTGTATATTTAAAACAACGCATTGACACTGAACATGTTTAAATTCGGCCCTATCATCGGTAGGTATCATTTATTGCTAAGTCATTTGTATGTGGCGCCAAATTATTAGACCCCGCGCATCATCTTGGACTGTCGTTTCAAATGGTCTCCAAAATGCCATTCTAATTAATTATATTATAAAACTTACACTAACGTCTACGAACAAATAAATATTATGTTAATATCAATTCACTGACGCCACTTAACCACTACACCATCAAATAGGTATTATATTAATGATACTTTTCTACCTATAACAATTCACTCAACCAAGAAATAGATATTATATTAAATATTTCTTTAAAACAAAATTCACCCCCCCCCCCGAATATCCTCAAGACCGTAGAATTTTTTCTTAGAAAGTAGTCAAAGGGAGTATACTTCGGTTATTTCGTTATATTACGATAAATACTGTAGTTGATGATTGGATTGTTCGGAAGTCTTGAGTGCACCTGCACCTACGTTGCCAGCTCTTCAAAATTTTCTTAAAATATATTAATTATAATTTAAAATATTTCCAAACTAGCTTTCTTATAACATCACGAACTAACAGTTTACTGAAGTAAGGGGAACGTTTGTGTAGCGAGCCTAACAATTTTAGAAAATATAGCTGACAACATTGCTTTATTTTATGGCCATTACACTGACAATAGTTAGACTATAACTACCATGGATAGATTATATTTTTACATCAATTAATGAGAGAATATTAATTTACTGAGTAGTATAACACTGCCTTTTGTTTTAATTTTTTCTTCTTCTAAAATGCGTCATCTAAGAATAAGATATTGCACATTAAGGTCAAACTGACCCACGTGAGAGTGTAATAGTGTAGGAGTTTAGAATATCATGACAAAACATACCCATATAAAATTATAATGACATCGTTTGCAGGAGATCATTAACCTTTTGTAAAACTAATTTTAGTTATCTCAGAAGTAATAATATTAAACACAGTTGTGGGTGTCGTCTAACCATACGTACGCCCGCCTTCTTAGGAATATTCCAAGATATTGTATGATGTTCAACTACATCTTTTTATTTACTTATAGTTGTGAGAAAAGGTAATTTTCACCGTTCCACAATTTGTCGGCGAGATAAAGAAATATCTAAGCAGAAGCAGAAACGGTTTCAGGCAGATTTTTCATTATTGCAGGATCCAAAAGCACTCGCGATTTCTCTACTCTCTTTTTCCGATGGATAGCAGTTGTTTTACCGATAATTGTCTTTGGCTTTGGCCCATTATTTTCTTGTTTCAGTTGCCTGTACATATTTTGTATCCTATTTTTCATAGATCGCGACTAGAACATACCAAATTCCTTTCTTTCTCTTGTCTCAAATCCCTACTCTACTCTTTTAGAAATTTCAAAACCTTGGCAGTTTAATGTTTTGTGTCCAATTAGAAATGATTCAGTTATTTATCTCGAATTTTTTAGTTGATAATTTGACAGGAGAAAGATATGTTAATGTGATAAGAAATGCCTTGCGACCAATAATACAAAACCACTCACAAATAAAAATTTTTACTAAACATGACAATGTCAACTATGTTGTTATATGCAACAATAAAACGTTTCCAGATTAAAGACCACGAAAAACCTTTACATATCGATAAACGTGTCGAAAATATAAGAAAAAGTAGACTACATAGTGTTATAAATCTTTTTTTCTACTATCACTATCGAAAGTCGTCTTTTGCAACTGCAAAGTTGATGTTTTCCACGAGCTGTCATAATTTGACATTATTGGCGCTCTTAAGCAGAAAGTAACTTTTAAGAACGCCTAATTTTCCGCGAGGTGTCATAATTTGACATTATTGGCGCTCTTATGCAGAAAGTAACTTTGGCGCACGCCTAATTTTATTTATAGATAAAAGAGATCTAGTAGTTAATTTTGGTGTGATAGTAGAAAAAATCTTGTGTGTATTTAGAGCAGAAAGTCTTTTAGTAGTTTCGACAGAATGCCCCGCTTCGCTAACGCGTCGCGCGGCAACTTTCTGTGCCTTCTACTACTACTACTTTCTGCTCTTGATACACAAACAGCTATTTCTACCAGCTGCGGAAAAGTCCACCTTTCCGCACTCATTTTAGTGTCGAAAAAGTCACTTTTCCGCACTAGTCACTTAGTGCGGTTATGGGAGTTTTTGGGTAGTATACTGATATTTGAATATTACCATCCAAGTTCCCATCGCCACGGTTGCAACAATTAGTGCTGACAAAGCAGTGGGAAACCGAAATTTGACTTCATTGGAAAACATTTTAGCCTTTGTAATTAATTTGAAGAATGTTACAAATTGCACGTTCGATATTAATAATAATTAATTTGTTGATATGTATTTAATAATAAATGTTTCTTTATGTTAGCTTTTGGGTTGTTTTCCGCACGCTAGTAGGAAAAATAATGTACCTAGCATATGCGTAAAGTGACTTTTTTTCTCGCGATTGCTGGCCGAACTCCGCTAATGCGTCCTTCGGCCATCTGCAATCGCGTGGGGAAAAGTATCACTTTCCGCACTTGGTAGGTAAACTACTATTTTCCCTTACCAATCATATCAACACCGAACATAGGGCGGAAAGTATTGTTTAGCTGCGGAAAATTCGTAATACCACGTTTTTCATCATTTGTCACTTGTAATTTTGACGTTTCACCGAAATTTTTCAATTAACTGTTAGTGAATGTCAAGGTTTTTTGTTATAGTTTTCTATTTTTTGGTTCATTCGATAGGTGAAAAACAGTTGTGTGTCACACATGCAGGAAACGCTTTAGCATCCCTTAACTATCAACTGCCCTGGCTTCGCTACGCTCGCTCGTGCATCTAACAGTCTCGGGCTGCTAAATCTCATTTTCTGCTGCCGTTGTGACACAATATACTGTATAGTGGGATAGTAATTTAAACAAAAAACTGTTTTTCGTTATTTCGTGTGGCATCCAGACACAATAAATCCTTTGTGTGTCTATCGTAGGGCAATTACCGTTAAATAGAGGTCAAATGTTACTGAATTCAACGTACCTACTATTGCCCAAGACTTGATAATCAATTATATATTGGGGTCAATGCATTATATACTATTGTTTATAGATACAAAGCAGAAAAAAAGACATTTGCGGAAAACCGATGCATTGTTAGAACTATATAAAAACAAACGGTTATACAGGGTGTCCCATAAATATTGGCCATAAATTATAAACCACATTTTCTAGGAGATTTATTTGAAAATTTAAATTAGTTTTCAGAAGCAGAATGGACAGATGTGGCTGCCAAGTTGTTTAATTTGTCAAAGCCATCACTTCAAATGGAAATGATTGATATGCAAGAAGACGTGTCTCTGAAAATATCCTATAAAACTGTATCGACTGAAGAGTTTTGGACAAAACATGTACCAGAAAAATATGTAAATTGCAAAAAACTAGCTATCAATTTGGCTACTATGTTTGGCTCGACATATGTATGTGAAACATCTTTCTCAAAAATGAATTTTTTGAAAAACAAATATCGTTCGAAATTAACGGACGCCCACCTAGAAAACACACTCCGAATTTGCTGTTCTTCTCGAGAGCCAAACTTTAAAAAACTGACTCAAGATAGTCGGTGCAATTTCTCACATTAATTTTAGGACTGTTTTTTTTTTATAATTCAGAACTTTATATAAAACCATACAATAAATATCACTTTAATGTTAATTATTATATAAGTTTTTTTTTCTGGACCTCGTCAAAATTTTCCTACAGTATCCGGACCCTATCTAAGACTACTTGCCAACCCCTGATCTACACCGTTGTAAATTTATGCAAATTTCTATAAGACACTTAATATACCATAACCAATGAACTGGAAGCAATAGCATTACTTTATTTTTGGATTTTAAGAACATACTTTTGACCCCTCAACTTTTTTTGGGAATTACATTTAACAAAATATGGAACGCCACTGGAATGAAATTGAATTTTTGAAACGGTAGTCATTGGAACCAGTGTGAAGACAGCGGCCAATATTTCCATCCAAACGCGGGAAGCAGTGGCGCACCAAAACTTTTTTTGACTTGTACGAAATATCAATTGTTTCATTGAAAATAAGTCTTTTTCAATCATTGAGACATAAAGGGGTGCGCCACTGTTTCGCGCGTTCGGGTGACTTCGGAAATATTGACCGCTATCTTTGGCCGCTGTCTTCACACCGGTGTCATTGGAGAAAGGATATTTGCTTATTTTTAGGATTTGTGCGTAAACTTCAAAAAAAAGGCCAGAATAATCATCGCCATCTATACCAAAATAACAAATCTAAATCAAAATTGGTAACTTACTATGACTCAAAGAACAGGTCGTATGCCTAGGCATACTCAATGAACTAGGCGAGAACAATATAATAACCTTAGTGTGGATTCCTAATAGCAAATGGACTGAAAGCTCTTTTGCGGTATCAGCCCCAATGTAATATTGGAAGAAATAGGCAAAGCCGAAGAAGGGAGAAGACCTGACCATTGGACCATCTAGTAGGGCTTAGGCAATCAAAGATTCTGATGGGTGACTATACAACCCGTTGAGATCAAATGAATGCATAAGTCAAAGTAAAACTGCACTAATGCCCGGTTGCAAGAACGCTAATCAAATCTCTCATCATATGATGGTTGATTAAAAAATTATGAACCATCAATGGGAACCCGATTTCACGAAAAAAATAATGGTCGATTAATTGTTCATCATTGCAGGTACCTATCCGTTGCATTTTGATTGTGTAAATGATGGTTGATTTGAAGAATTAACGAGTTATTATTTCATTGATTAGCCGTTAATCATTCATCATTTTTAATAAGCGTTCTTGCAACCGGGCATAAAAGTTTTAACAGGGATCCTAACGGGACTTTGCCGCCTGAACAGGCACCTGAAAAAGCTCAAAATAATGGAGGAAGAAGAATGTAGATGAAACCTCCATCCACATACTTGCGAATCCTAGGGCACAGCACCTAGGAGATTATTGGATAGAAGAGGGACATTTATCTAAGTTGAAGCCTGCAGATATCCTAAAATTCCTCAGGGAAATAAGACTAAAGGAGCTACTAGTCTCTGAGACGTCCCTCAGGAACTCAGTAGAAGTAAGGGGCACAACAGATCTTTTAGGTCTCAGTGGATGTCACCCCATCATACATACAAGAACAGGTAGTAGCTTCTATATTCTGTTTTGTGCTCTAATTTTAATTTAGAACGTACCGAGATCTTTTTCAAATTAGTTAGCAGTGGCAACACTGCTCCAATAAACCGCTATGTTTGTATTCGTCACGAAAATGTATAGGTGGAAGTACCATTCCCCTATGGTCGATCAAAAAGTGTCCAATTAGTCTGAATGCCTGGGTTGGTTCACTTCTGGCTTAAAATTTCATATTTTGGTACACTCATCAAATAGCCAGGGTCATAAAAAGTTTATAAAAAAATAAATTTATAATGTTGTTTTTGACACAGTATTAATTTTTAATTATTTCGAACACGC
The DNA here is from genome assembly GCA_949126875.1 of Lochmaea capreae. Lineage (NCBI taxonomy): Eukaryota > Metazoa > Arthropoda > Insecta > Coleoptera > Chrysomelidae > Lochmaea > Lochmaea capreae. The sequence goes on along the minus strand of OX421406.1, from coordinate 7,288,706 downwards.
CACTCTTCAAATTAGTATCTAATTTTTGTTCTAACGACCTTCAGTGGAAAACATTACGTTAACAGGTTATACGGTGGAAAAAAAATTACACTCAATCATTATACATCAAAGGTTAAAGTATGACGTCACCCGGAATACTATAGCAAAAATTCCTTTGTTAAAGGAAACTAAAATTCTTTTACGATGAGGTAAGATTTTTTGCAATACATTAAAAATAATAATATAACAATAAATTTTATTAAAAAAAGATTCCATCTAACCCTATAAATATTGCTCAAATCAATCTGGAAGATCTTAGCACCTCGATACGTTGAAGCAACCCTCAAAACTTCGTTATTAGAAATTAATAATCATCCAACAGAAAGACATTGTACAAGGTATCCAGTTTTTTAAATTTGGATTGTATTGGAACCACTACAGTTAAAAACTACGCTAGAACCTTGAGCTCCAGGAGCTGTACTCTTTGCTGAGGAAGTAGAGCTTTCCGAGAGAACACGTATTTTGTCTTTATTGTTCTTGGCAACTCTGTCACAAAGACAAAATATCTGTTCTCTCGGGAATCTTCACTCCCTCGGTCATTCTGACTGTTTAAAAGGTACTAGAGACAAAAACATTTCTTCAAGCTCACACAACATCTTCAAAAGAACTCTGGAAAGTGTAAACTGTTGTGCACATTTCATTTTCGAGTATTGGTCCTGTTCTCTCGGGAATCTTCACTCCCTCGGTTATCCTGACTGTTTAAAACGTACTAAAGACAAAAACATATCTTCAGGCTCACACAACTTCTTCAAAAGAACTCTGGAAAGTGTAAACTGTTGTGCACATTTCATTTTTGAGTATTGGTCCTGTTCACTCGGGAATCTTCACTCCCTCGGTTATCCTGACTGTTTAAAAGGTACTAAAGACAAAAACATTTCTTCAGGCTCACACAACATCTTCAAAAGAACTCTGGAAAGTGTAAACTGTTGTGCAAATTTCATTTTCGAGTATTGGTCCTGTTCACTCGGGAATCTTCACTCCCTCGGTTATCCTGACTGTTTAAAAGGTACTAAAGACAAAAACATTTCTTCAGGCTCACACAACATCTTCAAAAGAACTCTGGAAAGTGTAAACTGTTGTGCACATTTCATTTTCGAGTATTGGTCCTGTTTTCTCGGGAATCTTCACTCCCTCGGTCATCCTGACTGTTTAAAAGGTACTAGAGACAAAAACATTTCTTCAGGCTCCCCCAACATCTTCAAAAGAACTCTGGAAAGTGTAAACTGTTGTGCACATTTCATTTTCGAGTATTGGTCGTTAAGAAAATGAATAAATACAATCTACTGTCTGTAACTACCTACGAAACAAACGAACTCATAAATATGATGTTATAAACTATGGTTTTTACAAATTGAAAGAAGAAATTAAAGGATATATTTCCCTGGAAGTAGTAGAACAACATTTAAAAATAGAAGAAACTAAAGAGTAAGTCCCCACGCAGAAACGAATGAACTTGTAGGTTGCAGACGAGGCCGATACATATTTCATCCGTTTTGATTTATTCAGACCCGTTCGTGAACGTAATAGTGGATAAATTTTGCATTAACAATTATTAGTGTAGAATTTTTTATAGTAAACTGTAAACGCGCGTCCACGTTATGGACGTCACGTAGCCAATTTTGGGGGAAGGGGGTTCGATAGGATAAGAGCACAGTAGGAGCCACAAAAGTCCTAGTTCATTCATTAATGATCTACCAAGAAACATGTCTAGGAATAAAATAGGATAGAATAATTAATTATCCCAACGACTGGCCTATAACATACGGTTTCGTATATACACACAGTGTCAAGTATATTCAGTAAGTTTCGGCTTTCGTATGGATTTTGTTGTGACCCACTTGTACTACCTTTAATACTATTTTTAAATCAGGCCCACCTTTTAGCTAGGGGGCGATAGAGTGAAATTGTGTCCGGTTATTTCAACCTATATTTTCTTGAATACAATATCAATATTTTTAATGGATGTTCATCAAAAAATTAATCACAAATACTAAGCCTAATGCGAAGATGTCTATCTATCAACACCAGACGAATATTTTTTCGAACAATTTCCGACTTGGGACGAATTTGCCGTGTTAATTTCCAATGTTGCCAATACCGATATGTAAATGGCAACTTATTGTTTGAAAAAAGGATATTGAATTTGAAGTATTCAAATGAGGAGAAAAGTAACACGATTCTTTTACTCTCGTTATCAGTGGTACAAGAACAGTACATTAAAAACTAGTGTTGGTGGTAAAGTGAAAATAAAAAGGAAACTGAAATGTCAGGGGTCTCCAACTTTTTTTACTGAAAAGCCACATTATAAAATATTTAAGGCAAGGCGGGCCAACAATGTTTCCCTTCCCTCTCCCCCCATAAACTAACGAAGTTTTCAAGTAAGCCTGATGAAAACGCAGGATAATAATAGTAGATTATACCACGAGTCAATAATGATAGCTATTATTCTCGAGGAATTTTTACGAACCGAGCCGCGTTAGCGTCGAGGGAGTAACACTCCGAGAGAATAATAGCCTTTATTGCGTGTAGTATACTCTACTTTATTTACGACAAATTTATTTATTTTAGATTTTCAATGAACAACTTTATTTGTCAATAACATTTAAATTAGTGACAGTACAATTAATAAACTGAATTGGTCGTAAATTATGATTAACTTTGGAAGAGTTTTCAACACGAATATTTGGAATTTCGGTTGCTGTAAAAGAAGAAGTTGCTTCATTACTATTAATCCCTCGCCATTATTCCCTAAGGGATGAATATATGGCATTATACTTCAAAAACCACAAGTATAATACTTATATTATATTATTAGTCGTAAATAAAAGACCAAATTTATATGATACTTAAGTTGTAATGATGACAATACATGAGTAGACAAGTGTGAAACTTAAAAATAAAAATACGTGTTTAGTGAGAAGGTTGCATTTGTTTGCCACTTAAAATGTCAGTCCATTTAGGGTCAAACTTAGTAGTTTCCGATCATTAAGATTGAAAGTGTTTCAAGGTAAATATATTTTCAAATAAAAAAATGTTTTTTCAGTTTGTAATTTCTCCGAGGGCCGGATGTGGCCCGTAGGCTCTGCTTTAAAGTATATACTCATAATACTTCAGGCTCTTTCGAACGTCTCTTACTTGGTAAATGTTATGAACCTAATTTTTTGACGACATATTTTTTTAACAATCTTGTTTATTACAATCTGAATGGACTTTTTTTTTATACCACCACTTAAAATCATGTGAAACTCAAAAACTAAATATCCTCTAGGACGATTTGTTATCTATATGGTTTTGTTTCTTCAAGAACGCATTTTTTGTGTGTCAGACTAATATATCCTTAAATAAAAATGATGCTCTCGATATTATCAGATAATCATCGTACGTGAGAAAGTTACCATCTACATCCCGCATTCGAAATTGCATTAATTGTAGACTGTTTAAATTGTATAGCTACAATTAACGTAGCTTTCTATAGTGAATGAATCATTTCTCACTATAAGTATATACATAAATCACCAATTATCGATGGAAAATTTTTAATTTTAGATCGTAGGAAAAATATAGTGTAAAACTCGCGCGTTCATTATTATTCCTTGTACTTTATACGACTTATATTATACCTGTTTTTCCTAGACATGCAATTACGAGGATATATTGAAAAATTCTTAGCCTACTATAGAACCAAACAAAAATTCAATGTCAAAATATTTTATCACCCAACATATTCTCCTCTTAATTGGATACATTTATTACAGCGAACCTGCAACGTCTTTAGACCTTTAAAGAAATGTTTCTTCTTGCTCTACAAATCAAACCTCCACAGCTTTTATTACCTCCACGTTGGAAGAAAATTTACGACCATTTCAACTTTTTTTCAGTTGAAGAAAGAGATGATAGTCGGACGGAGCCAAATCTGGTGAATAAGGGGGATGTTCTAGTAATTAAAATCCTAAATCACGAATTTTTTGCATGGCAACATGAGATTTGTGTGGAGGGCGTCGTCCTGCAAAAACAAAACACCTTTGGATAGCTTTCCGCGTCTTTTCTCTTTAATTTTTTCCCGTAGAGTGGTCAGTAATGTCGAATAGTAATCTCCAGTTATTGTTCTACCCTTATCCAAAAAATGAATCATGATTACTCCATGGCAATCCCAAAAAACTGAAGCAAGAACTTTTCCAGCAGATTTTTGGACACGAAACTTCTTAGGTCTTGGATAACCAGAGTGTCGCCATTCCATCGATTGTTGCTTTGTTTCTGGCACCCAGGATAGGGTCACTCTATTATGACTACCTAATTTGTTGAGGACCCTGCGACACTCCCACACCAGATTTGTCGTTGTCCAAGTATGTGCCTAACAGACACTGAAATTTTTAACGTTTCGGGTTAAATTCTAGCCCTACTAATGTGGATAAATGTGATTCACACCCTATATGCTGAATACAAGCACAAAGTGAAAATCATCTGTCAGTGTACAACCGGTTTTTGCAAGTTGCACGCAAGATAAATAGATAATTATCATTACTTCTACTATTTACAATATGTCGCCATGTACTTTGGTCTAAATAAATACCGGACGTTCTAATTTAATTTTTTTTATTACCTCAAGTTTCTCTCGGTAGATTTAATTGAAAATATATACCATAAAAATGAATCTACCAATATAGTCCAGTAAATAAAGGCACCAACCTGTTCATCTCATTATTGTCGGACTTTGTTTTTGCAACTTGTAGGTATTCATGTGTAGATTACTCTCTGAAAATATGTCCTCCGCGGGATTTGCGGAAGGGGCTGGAAAATGGCCCATGATCCCGAAAATTCAGTGTTTGGCCGATATCTCCCGAAATATGCTACTTAGAGAACTGGGGTTTTGCTAGAAATGAAGTACAGTTGATTACCTACAAAAATGGTCCCCATCATTTTTGTCCCTGGATCAATATTTCTTGCAAAAATATTCCGGAAAACTAAAAAACTTAGCCAAAAATTTTAAAAACCATCGAAAAGAGGACATTTTCAGCTTTCCAATGGTGTGCATTAAAGACCGATATTGCCAATCATTGTTTATAAATTTGCGGTAGACCCGAGAATTTTCAGAAAACTCCGGAAATAAAAAAAAAAACGTCCCAAGAAAAACATGTTGTTTATAAAAATACACAAAAATGATTTATTCATTCTTTCGGAATACATTCACCACCTATCAAAGTCCCATTATTCAAAAGGTTTCGGTAAAACTACGCTTAATTTAAAAAATATGAACGGATTGATAAGGGCGGTCAAATATTCAGGAAAAATAAAGTTTGGCCAGTTTTTTCAATATTCCTGGAAAATAAAAAAAACGAAAAAGTTACACGATGTTATAGGTACAGGTCCCTCCTTTCATATGCACATTGAATCATGAAAAAAGATTCATTTTTACTCAAGTTATGGGCCAATTTGCCCGCCCTCCCATGCCTACAATCACGGAGCGTGCTCCCGGAGACGCCGCGCAGCAGCTCGAAATCCAAGGTACGCTTGGGCCCGTTTATCTCGAAAACGGTTAAACTTTTGACAAAAATGATAAGGATCTTTTTTGTAGATAATAAACTGCTCTCCATTCCTAGCAAAACCCCACTTCTCTAAGTGTCATATTTCCGGAGATATCGGCGGAAAACTCAATTTTTCGGATTAATTGCCATTTTTCAGCCCCTTCCGCAAATTTCGCGGAGGACATATTTTCAGAGAGTAATCTACCCGTGAATAGCTACAAGTTGCAAAAAAAAGTCCGACAATAATGAGATGAACAGGTTGGGGGGTTTCTCGGTCTTTATTTACTGGACTAATAGCCAAGATGTGTTTTTCAATTATTATTTTGGAATATTCCATTTTAAAACACTCTTAATTGGCATGGGAGATTGAAAAATTGCTTTAAAAATATTTAGGATATGTTTATTTTGACGTATCGTTAGACGTGAAAAGACATTAACCGAAAAATTACGTTCAAAGGAAGTGCAAGTTTCAGATGCTTTTTTATAGATATACAATGTGTTCCTTTTTTTTTTAAAAAAAAGTGTATTAGAATAGAATGTGTTTATGACGCGATTATAATGGAAATGGGATATGCACTGATGATATCTACATCCTATTATATATTTTTAATGTCATAGAACGCACACATGTGATATATATTAGAAAGTTTAGCCAGAAAATAGTTTTTTTTTTCCGGAAAAAGTTATGGTGCGCACACAAAATATGGAAAAATAGTATACCCCGTTCCAAGATATTTCGTGTTGACTTATGCCAACAAGAATGATTTAGGTAACTAAAATAGGAGGTGTATATTATCTAGTTGATCAAATTTAAATGGTAACAACGATCGCGTCCAGTGTCAGCAAAATTTTAGTACGTACGGTTGGAAAGTTGGTACTATCCAAAAAATCATACGGGTCTGTAAACTTATTACGTATAGGAAATAAGGAAATATAAATGAAAGTAATATAAATGTAATTGACAATATCAATAGTTAACTATTATACAATAAAATACAAAAATTTGATTACTTTTTACATAAGATCGATTCAGTAATGCAATAATGATATTACCGAAATGAAATGAAGGCAATCGTGATCGATGACCCACATTTTATTTCACCTGCTATAATTTTCGATGTAGCTACAAACTAACCATGATGATATTTACTATGTTTGAATTACAGTAATTTTCGAATAAGTACATTTTACTTTCGACATTTCATTATATAAATTGTACTTTTAAAAATGATTGATACGGAAATAAATGAAATGATTTTCACAATCAACAGTAACAAAATTAGCCGGGTAGATCTTTTATAACTTGAATAATAGTACTGGCCCCGTCCAGCCTTAGATGGCTAAAATATAACATTTGTAGTATTTTTAGCATTTCTCAGTGAAGGAGAAAAAACAGCCTCTGAAATGAAATAAGAGGATGTATTGATATCTAGTTACCCTAGACCAGTTCCATGCATAAACAAAATATTGCGTTACCATAGCAACGAACAATAACTTATTAGAAGTGTCAGTGTGAAGTTTGACGTCAAAAAAGTAAACCAGAGTTACGCAATAAATTAAAAGAAAAAAGATGTCCACTGAAATTTATTGTGAAAATCGAAAAATTGGAGTATCGAGCAATCATCAAGTACCTGTATTTAAAAGGGTTAAGAGGTAAGCAGATTTACGAAGATATGCTTAATACCCTTGGTGATCAATGTCCTTCGTATGCGATCGTGAAAAATTGGACTGCAAGCTTCAAAAGAGGTAAATTTTCCATTGAAGATGATGACCGATCGGGAAGGCCAGTTTCTGTGTCAGTCCCCGAAAATATCGATGCAGTTCATGACATGATTTTATCATAACGTCGAATTGGGCTAAAACGGATATCTGAAGCACTGAATATTTCATACGAACGCGTTCATCATATAGTTCACGTCAATTTGGACATGAGAAAAATTGCTGCAAAATGGATCCCCAAATGTTTGAATGTTGACCAAAAGCATGCAAGGGTAGAAGCATCGCGTTCGATCTGTGCTCGATTTGAAAACGATGTAGACTTCTTAAACCGAATTGTTACTATGGATGAGACTTGGGTACATTTCTACGATCCAGAAACAAAGCAACAATCGATGGAATGGCGACACTCTGGTTCTCCAAGACCTAAGAAGTTTCTTGTCCAAAAATCTGCTGGAAAAGTTCTTGCTTCCAGTTTTTTGGGATTGCCATGGAGTAATCATGATAGATTTTTTGGATAAGGGTAGAACAATAACTGGAGATTACTATTCGACATTACTAACCACTTTACGGGAAAAAATTAAAGAGAAAAGACGCGGAAAGCTATCCAAAGGAATTTTGTTTTTGCAGGACAACGCCATTCAAATTTATTCGTGATTTAGGGTTTGAATTACTAGAATACTCCCCTTATTCACCAGATTTGGCTCCGTCCGACTATCATCTCTTTCCTCAACTGAAAAAAAGTTTAAAAGGTCGTAAATTTTCTTCCAACGAGGAGGTAATAAAAGCTGTGGAGGTCTGGTTTGCAGAGCAAGAAGAAACATTTTTTTTAAAGGCAGGTTCGTTGTAATAAATGTATCCAATTAAGAGGAGAATATGTTGGGTAATAAAATATTTTGACATTGAAATTTTGTTTGGTTCTATATTATGCTTAGAATATTTCAATATATCTTCGTATATAATATTCAGTGGTTTGTGGTACTATATCATAAAAAATTGAGATTAGTCAAAAAATTAGTTTCGTTGTATTCCATTATCCAGGTACTAATAAAGACGAGGACTATGAAGCATTAGTATGGTGGCCAGAAACAAATCAAAGGAAAGCCGAATTGTAGCTATCAAAATTTCAAGAGGCTTGCATAACGGGTGCGATGAGAAGCAGCCCGACTCATAGGAGTAGAGTACCCAAGGGAGGACCAAGAGAAAAGACTATTGAGCCTGATCACATAAACGACACAACCACGAGTACAAAAAGGCTAAAGGCTGAGGTGCTGAGATCTCGAAGCCTGTGACTGGTGGTGCCAAACCAATCAATCAAGGTGGCAATAAAACAATGCTTTTTAACAGAAATTTCAGTGACAGTTGTTCAGATTGTAAAACAGTTGTGAATAGGTGTGAATTGAGGTTGTTGAAAGACGTGATTGCAGGTCTACATGTAATACACAAGACAGAGTTAAGACTTAAGTAGTAAGAGATACATTTTTTTCGTATGTGGATGCTAAAGAAAAACCGTTATTGACTGCAGCGATATGTTGAAATGGGCTAAAGACTATCGAAATTGGGATATGGAGATGTGGAATAGGATACAATTGTATGACGAATCGCAATTTGAAGTTGATGTCGGTGATATCCGAACCAGAAACATGAAACTTACCATCCTGATTGTCTTGAGCGTAAAATTCCATGTTTGGTAATAGTCTGGGGTTCGATGTCGGCTAGAGGGGATGGAAAATTTAAACTTTGTCGTCGGTATAGTTCACACAGTTAAATATTTAGACATCCTAGAGGACTCTTTATTGCCTATTTTGAAAGAGTAGAATTTCTGGAAATGACTTAACCTTTCAACAAGACGGTGCTCCATGTTACACCAAACAATCAATTAAATTCGTATTCATAATTCAATGTGCATGTTGAGGAAAATATATACTCAATAGGATGGTTGTTAAAAAAAAGTAACTGGAAAAACTAAAACCAAAAACAGTTCGGAAAATTTACCATAGATACGGGGTACCAAAAATATAAAAATTTTTTAATGGAACACTTTGTATTTTATTTTATTTTCGTAAAGCTCATATTTTTCTGAAAAAATGTTGGTTATGCTAGTTGCTAGTAAAAGCGGAAAGTACTACTTTGTCGCTCGCAAATAGCTTTTCCTCGAATTACACACAAGGTTTTTTCTGTGATCACACAATATTAACGGGGGGATATTAAAGATATAATATTGTTTTTTTATATTTCATTAGAACAGAATAAATAACACTAAAAAATACCGTCATTACATATCATGGACGTACGATAAAATTCTTAAAAGGGAATTAACTTATTTGTAAAATTTCCCTTCACCATGGGCGTACCATAAAACTTATTAGTGAATCATCAATTTAATTGTAAAAATTTCTTAATCATGTGCGTACGATAACATTTTTTATATGGATTAATTTATATTCGAAAATTTCAAAATCATGAACGTACATTGAAATTTTTAAATAGGGTTGATTGTTAACAATTTTCATTTACCATAGGCGTACAATACATTTTTTATGGGGGTTAATATTAATAATTAACTTTTAAGCGAGTTGTTCATTGTCTTTTCCGCACTAGTTGCACAATATACTGCGAGAGTAACAAGACTTGAAAATATGGAAAATAACGTAATCTTTTTGAGTATCTCTCTGACGCGCATTGTATTTTTGATACAAGAAAGTTTAAAATCATCCTTCTAAGCGACCGCGAACTTCAAATATTGACATTCAAGTTAGCAGGCAAGTTAACAAACATCGCGGGTTTATAAATATTTATTACCCGTCTCGCGGACGATCACGTGACCCATTTATAAAAATAAACAATATAATAGAAACGAAGGTAATTCAAAGGATCACTTAATTATTATAATTAATTAAATTAGAGGTGAAATAAATATTTACCAAACAGGATGTTTGCCAAACAACTTACCTCATTCCACATCCAATAGCAATTTCAGTTATCACCTCTTCGAGTTAATCCAAATAGCAAAAAACATCACCGATCACAAAAAAAACATAAATTAATAATTAAAAAAATAAATAAACCACATAAGAACAGTCACACTCCACTAAAAACATCATCCAACTCGACGTAGAGAATAATAAGGTTGTTGGCCTCGAGCCGATTGAGAAGTAAGCATCCGTTTATACGTTGTCTCCTTACGATGGAGGAGCGATTACTACTGAAACGTCGACGTCGGATACGGAGTTGTTCCGAATAGCGAAACGACGGTATCGGGGTAACGCGTGCTCGTCGAGCCGTAGCGATCGTGCTGTGGGGACACCCTCAGTGCATGTTACTTGGAATTTCGCGGCTAGAGTTAGAGGGTATCGTGAATGGCAGGAAGGATCGAATACATTAACCAACTGGACAGGAAAAGGAATATTAAAGATCTTTTCCGACAACCGTGAATTTTTGAGCTACATTTAAAAGATTTTGGTATAGGCAACCAAACATACAGTTGCTCATTTGTAGACGTCATAACTTTCATCCCATACCCCCTATGTATGTATGTATGTATGTATGTATGTATTTTGGGGTAACAGATCTATTGTGCCCCCTTATTTCTACTTAGTTTCTGAGGAGAGTCTCGGAGACTAGTAGCTCCTTTGGTTCTCTATGGTCAACCCTCCCAGTTTTTTAAATGGAACACCCTATACATTATTACATTTTTGGATTCTCCTCTAAAATAGGATTACAAAAACCTCTGACTTTCTATCTCTCTCTCTTAGATGCTAACGGGTTTCGAGCTGGATGTTTGCCTCTATCTGTAGTATCTCTATGGCTCAAATTGACTTCCATACAATGATACAATCGAGCCTCAAATGAGCATTATGTAACATTTCTGGGTTATTTGAATAATTCGCTGTCGTAAACCATCTGTAGATGATGTCTGAGTGGCATATATTTAAGTTTCCAGATATCCCCATAAAAAAGAGTCTAGGTAGGTTGAATCGGGAAAAAATGTACAGTGCTCTAAAGTTAAAAATTAAAAATAAATTCTTCTGATCTACACACCTTAAGAATAATTGTTTTTGGAGGTGGATACTAGACCTGTGGAACGGAAAATATTAAAATAATTTAAAAACAAACTGTAAACAATTTTTATACAATGTTGTAAGTGACATTTGTGTTGGATGTTTGCGTGGTTACGTTTTTGCAGATTTTGTGGAGGTGTTTAACCAATTAATTTCGCATGTCATTCTAACTGACAGTTTCGTAATAATGTCTTTACAATCTACCGGCGTTTAAAGTTGTTGTTCATAATTATTATTATAATTAATTTTTTTTCTGTCGTAACACTAATGACATATCGCTCAGGGATAAATTGGTATTTCAAACGCGAGATTTTGCTACATTATAGTTGTGAGTAAAATTAGTTTACACTGTTTCACAATAAAAAAACAGTATGCGGCAAGGTCTCTTTGAGGCTTAAAAACCGAAAAAATAAAAAAAACCGTGAATCATTTCTAATCTTGACCTACCCACAAGCGAACAATTGACTCTTATTGGTGCAATGTAGCTTCCGATTGGTCTTTCCAAATTTACTTGAAAGGTTAGTCCACATGGACTGTTATAGGCTCCGAACAATGAATATACTATTCTAAGGTGGAATTCCTTATAGCTGAGTAGGCATGACTAGAAGGTCAAGAAAACATTGTATTCTATGCCAACATAAACAATGTCAAAGTGTATTTATTTATACAGCTTGATTCCATGTGGCAGTGAATACAAGTTGTTTTATTGTTGTTTGTATAAAACATGAATATTTTATTGTTAAAATTTTTTAACAAAGGTTTTGAAATTTCTGTAAGTGGAGAGTAGGGATTTGAGACAATAGACAGAAAGAAATTTGGTATTTTCTAGTCGCTATCTACGCAAAAAATGATACAGAATATGTACAGGCAACTGAAACAAGAAAATAATGGGTCAAAGTATAAGTTTCTGCTATTCATCGGAAAAAGAGAGTACAGAAATAGCTAGTGCGTGGGGATCCGGCAATAATGAAAAATTTGTCTGAAACCGGTTCTACATCTGCATACAGAATCACAAACTATGGTAACCGAGATGGTACGTTCAGAAGAATTAAAAGAAAAAAATTGGAAGTGCTAGTTGAACTCACATGAAGAGGAAATATATTTTCGACTACCTACATTTTCTGAAACCTGACTGTTGATTTATTACCATGATACCTTTATAGATTTTCCAGTAGTAATCACCGTCTAACCGTCACAGCGTACCATAGACGTACACTTTCCATGGGCGTACAATTAAATTTTTATAAGGGATCAATTTATTTGTAAAAATGTGTATTTCATGGACGTACGATGAAATTTTTATAAGAGATTCGTTAATGTGTGAAAATTTCCTTCAATCATAGGCGTACTATGGAATCTTTTTGAAGGATACATTTAATTGTAATAATTTCGATAACATGTGCGTATGATGAATTTTTTCAAGGGATCATTTCATATATAAAAATGTCTATATCATGGACGTACAATAAAACTTTTGAAGAGGGTTAATTTGTGAAAATTTCCATTTACTATGAGCGTACGATAAAACATTTAAAAAGGGTCAATTTAATTGCAAAAAATTTCATTTTCCATGGGCGAACAATTAAAGTTTTATAAGAGATCAATTTATTTGTAAAAATTTGTATTTCATAGACGTGCGATGAAATTTTTATAAGAGATTCGTTAATGTGTGAAAATTTCCTTCAATCATCATCATGGAATCTTTATGAAGGATACATTTATTTCTAATAATTTCGATAACATGTGCGTATGATGAATTTTTTTCAAGGGATCGTTTCATATATAAAAATGTCTATATCACGGACGTACTATAAAACTTTTGAAGAGGGTTAATTTATACAGTCATAATTTGATCCTAAAATCCGTCGAAAAAGTTTATGAATTTTTATTGAACTGACCTGAACATCGTCCCACGTTTTCGATACTTTCTACTATAAACGATTACAATTTTTTACAGCAAAAACGAATAATTCAGTTATAGAAGATAAAATTTATGTTTTTACAAAATGTTTTTAACAACGTAGTTTAGTAATCTTATTATAATTATTTTATCACTAGATACAGATCATTGACGTTTTTAAATAATATTTTCTACATTCTTGAAGGATTAAGTATCATTTTGAATAATCCCAGTTAAGATTAGCATACAGTATGATAATCTAATCCTATAGATAATGTTGCCACTCATAATTCATATGCAAACGAGATCTCTCCATAACCGAAGAGACATCATTATTCGTAGTAAAATAAATGGAAATAATATTCAAGTGATTTACTGTTATAGTTTTTCTGCAGTAGAATTACACAATTTGTCATGCAAGGTTTACATCCAAACGGTAGTAAAAGTAAAAGTTTTTGATCGTTTTAAATTTGTTTATTTCTGTTTATGATATAATTTCCAAATACTTTCTATAGTTCATTTAAAAACCAGGAGGAGTAATTTGAAAAGCCTTACTCACACCACTAAAAGTTACCAGATTAGTTACTAAAAGGTGTGTTCCGAGAAAGTAGTCAACAGTCGTGTTCCCAATCCAGTGGCGAACCGAGGGGGGGGGGCAGAAGGGGCAAAATGCCCCGGGCGCCGCGCAACCCGCGGTCTTAGTGGCTGCTATCCGGCCGTAGAGGCGGTACGCAGGCGCAAAAAGCGGGATAAGGCCACCGGCTGACTGAAGGGGGCGCTGTAACTACATTATAATTATAATAATCATTATAATTATAATTTTCTTGTGTTGTTAGAATTTTGGAATTCCGTTCTACAAAAAAATTGACCGCGTTCAAAAACGATTACAAGATCATACTATGAACTTCTCGGGTGCGTCTTGTGATCTGGAAGCTTTAAAAATTGACCTAAACCAATCCCGAGATTCTATATCTCAAGATGCAATAAAAATGGGTAAAAATAATTGTGAAAAATGGGGAATTGCAACTGAAAGACGTATTAGGAGAAGGCGTAGGATGCCTGGAGAATCAGACAGAAATGCCGGACTATCCGCCGAAGAGGAAATACTAACAGTTATGAAAGCAGTTCTAGATAAATTATACCAAGTATTAAACTTTTAGATTTTATCATTTCATACGGTGAAGATGTGTTTCCGAATTTGCGTATTTCGCTGCAAATTCTATTAACTATTTCTACATCGATCGCAAGTTGTGAGCGATCTTTTAGCAAGTTAAAGTTAATTCTTTCCTATTTAAGAACGACGCGACGATCGAAAAGGAAACTTTGGAAAAAATTGATTTAAGCGAAGTAATCAATCGATTCGCTTCGGTTAAATCAAGAAAAATTAATATTTAAAAAAAAATTTAGTGAGAATTTATTTTTATTTTTATTTTGTTTTTTGTTATTTACGTTTTTCAATTTTTTTATTGTTTGGATACCTATGTATTATAGAGTCCGTTTCAATAAGGAAGAAGCCACCTGAAGTTGCAGTCGATGCGCGACCTTGATGTCAAAACCAGCGCCATATTTAAAAATTGATATTTTAATCTAAATCAGTAGCGTACCGTTTTCACATTTTGTAGGGTAACACAAAATTAGAAGTATTAGAACCATACAAATAACTGCTAAGTGCAGCAGACTATATGAATTATTAGCAGAATTCAATTATTTTTGAAGTAATGTATACTCTTCCATATATTTTACAACAATCTGAATGCCATGAGTAATATATTGGATTATTATACTTTCTTATTTGACTTACCGATGATTTTTTAAAGGAATTTGGATTCCATGTTCAGACTCAGACTCCATAAAAGTTGCAACGTTTTTAAGAATCTGTCGGCCTTCACTGTGGATAACTTTTCTTTTAACACCAACCAGTTTTGTAGGAGGCATGGTTTTAGATCAAATAAAACACACAGCACTCACAAATAAACTAGCAGAACGTCTTAAAATATTCAAAAATGAAAAATATTCGACAGTAAATGATTGTTTCAAACACAACCTCAAATGTCAACAATTTAATTGCTGTCGGCATGAAACATCGCTTGTAACGCCAATGGCATGGAACGATCGCTCGACAGATTTTGACTTATGCGCAGGTCGATACGCCAACTTCAGGTGGCTTCTTCCTTATTGAAACGGACTCTACCTATGTATTTAATGTTTTTAAATACAAATAATACAAGTTTATAAATTTTAATTATTATTTCAATTAAGGGCGCAAGTTCATAAAATTGCCCCGGGCGCTATATAGGCTCGGCCCGCCACTGTCCCAATCTATTAAATATGCCTTGATGGACGAAGAAATCAGCCACGCCACCAACTGTTTGAGACATTTTGGATTTAACATGAATATTTTTGGTTTTTCATCCAATATATTATATTTGTTTACACACATTTATTGTACATTGTTTTTCTGAGAGTCATATGTTCAGCGTTTATATTGTTTTGCCGGCCTAATATGCGAAGAGCTGTACTCGAAGTAGAAGGATCCATAATTGCAGATATTCAATACAATTTCTTACTGAAGGTTTTAAAGGAACAGTTTTAATTAAATAGTGTTTAAATTAAGTAAAAATAATAAAATAACAACATCGGATGCAATGACCAAAATAAGCATATTCATCTGTCAGAATTAACAAAAATGGAAATTAATAAATTATCAGCTGATGTCAACGCTACGAAGTGTTGTGTGAAACTGGGCGGAATCTGACCAATCAGAGGTCTACAGAATTGCCAACTTAAACTCAAATTAATCCTCTTGGTTTTTAAATGAGATATAAGCGATTTAAAATATACAAATACGTTTCATTCCGGATTTTTTTTTCTGTTTTCTTAAATTATAGAGTGTTTTCCTAAAAAAACGCTAAACGCTATTTTAATTACTTTAATTTAGCCATGTTCAAAGAATTTTTCTGATCAGGTGCATTGTTTTGCTAAAACAATAGATGGTAACTCAACACAATCGTTTAAAGGCCAACCATTTACGTGGATATACTGAATAAATGTGCCGGAATCGGCCGTTTTTAAGCGGGAACGCGATAACAAGAAAGGGAGTCTTTAAGGTTGGAATAGTTATATAGAACAAACATTAGGCAGTAAGTAACCCTGGAAATTCAGGAAAACTTAAATACAGTAGAAACGGTGGAGCTTTACCATCACGTGACCGAATCTACGATTTATGCAAAACATATTTTCTACATACTATCTTCTTCTATCAATATAAATCAAACATAATAACGTACGATCGATTGTCTTATTCACAAGACCAACTACAAGACATACGTAATAGTTTCTTTAAATTCGCCGTAGTAATCGTAAAAAGAGACAACGATATAATTGACGTAACCTGTATAACTGATCGTACTAAAAGTTGAGTATGAGGTTATGCGAGTTTTGTTTTTACCGAATTTTTGGATTGAAAGTGTATTTATTGTTAAAATCAGTTCTTGTAAGAACTAATTTGACTTTTTATTCCATTTGACATCGGTAAGTACGAATATAATACATTATCAACTTGTTAACTTTTGACATTTCATAACACCTAAAATGTAACTTATTCACCCAGTATATCGAAAGTTTTAATAAATATATCGATGTTAACCATATAAATAAAATAAATACAACTAAAAAAGTTAAATTTCTTGTTTAATTACCAGTTCGTAAAAGACCGACCTTTGGAATATTAGTCATAACGATTATTTCTATTGAGTTTACAGAAGTTTTGATTTGATTCATATGAATATTGTCGCTGACGTAACAGTTACGTGATGGTATTAAGGCTCCACCGTTTATACTGTACATCAGTGCGTATTGTTAGGTGGGTGAGCTGCGCAGCTGCGATTAGAAGCCACTTATGTATTTGGAAAACAGGGACGGAGGAATGAAAAAATTAGGTGATTGGGTACTTTGAAAACCTCACCTCTCACTACGTTAAGAACCGGTGAAAATGGAATAAAAATACACAATGTTTTTGTAAGAGCTCGACTAGTAGGATGGAATGGAGCATTTATTTGGTAACCCGAGTTGAAATGTTTGAGGAGCACGGGATTGAGTGTGTCTGAAGGCATGCATTAAATAAATGAAGAAGTTGAGGATTAAAATGAAATTTCACATGTTACTTTGACGAAAACAATTGATTGGAATAAAAATTGTTATTAAAAATATGTATGTGAAGAAAATATTGCCAAACGATAGCGTTGGTGTGTGTATATGTGTGTAAATTTGAAACACCTGGTCAATAACAATTGAGGTTGCGTACGTAAAGATTCAAGTGGGCGATTACGGAAACAATGCAAGCTGTCGTCATTTTTGGAATTGTAATTAACCATATTATGAGCATGTTGGAGAATTTAACCTTATTCATATTATAAAACTCCAAAAGGTAATTGGACTATTTTATATTGTCGATTATTGTTCATGAGGAAGTGAAAAAATATTTAAAAAATTATCCCTTTCGGGAATATGCACATTGCACAAGTTGCGTGTTGAAAATTGTTTCGATACTTTCACCAATTGCATTGTTTTAGTATCAACAATTTTCTATGTTATAATGTTTATAGGAAACTGGTAAAGTTATTGTTAAACACGACTATTGTTTTTGCATAAAATTTCATTGTAATATTATGTCATTTGTTCCATACTTCGATCAGTAAGCTATGCTCGATTACGACTCGAGAGAGAGGACATTACTCATGGTTGACGCATGCGCTTCCTCATTAATTCTTCAATTTTCTAAATATCAGCCACAGGTGCAAATAGAAGTTATTACTCAGACTACTTGAAGTATACATTATCCAATCCTCTATTGAATACAATACGTTGATCGGCATCGATAATAATGGTTGTGTAGACTAGGTTCCGGCCCCGGTCCACTCAAAGGCACTAGGCCCATAGTGATACCCTTTGGCTCATGGTGTTGAGCCATCCTGTTTTTACCTATCCTTAGTAATTTATACATTTCCTTTAATTCCTTGTCTAAGGCATTTCCACCATTCTATAAAGTTCTTCAAATTTCCGATGTCCATCTCTGCTACCTCTACTAGACTCTCAAGTCGTTTACTCCCCAAATCCCTCTGGCGCTTACCTGCCAGGGCAGGGCATAGACACATGAGATGTTCCACCGTCTCTTCCTCTTCCTCGCATTAATTCCACCGATCATCCAGTTTTACCTTTATTTTCCGGATTCTTGACCCTACTGTGCAGTGTCCAGTGATCACTCCAGTGATCTTCTGAATTGAGTCCTTTCTATATTCTAGGATCTCTCTTGTTCTTTCCTTGTTTATATTTGGCCAGAGCTGTCGCGAAGTGAAGCAATCGCTTCTCTCACTCATCTTTTCCCGTGTTCTGTCCCTGTTATATCTTCTATGGTGTCTTTCAGTAGTTGAATCGATGGTCAAGGTCTGTTTAACGCTTCTGCCCTGTCCTTCTTCGCTCCTTCCTTTGCGAGGCTATCTGCTTTTTGGTTCCCTTCCACACCACTATGCGTAGGGACCCAGCATAGACTCACCCTTCTGTCGCGTATCCAGGACAGGCCTTCGCGACAGCTCATTACCAATCTCGATCCCACCGCTGTGGACATAATCGCATTCAGAGCAGCCCAACTGTCGGTATAACGACTGGTTTTGCCGTTTTATCCTTCTCCTGTAGTAGTATCGCTTCCCTCTCTATCGCTGCTAGCTCTGCTTGCAGCACACTACAATCGTCTCTGAGTCTTATGGACTCATTTATGTCCAAATCCAGAGAATATATCCCTGCCCCCGTGCCATCCGCACTTTTTGATCTATCGGTAAAAATGGAGGCTTCATCTCCATCATTCTCCTGTTCTGCATCTCTGATCTCTATTTCCTCTCCGAATATGGGTCTGGCAACCATATAGTCAGTGCCTTGGTTTAAGACACCACCTTTTTTCTTGCCGCCCAGTTTCTGCATTGTTGATCCTCTCGGTGTGTCCATGTCCGAGTTGCTTGTGTAGACTATTTATCAATGAAAACAATGATAATAATTTGTTTCGTTTTAATATCATACGATCGTAGAAAAGGCAGTAGGTAATATGTCACTTTGACAGTTCTTAATAAGCCAAATTGCACAAGAGTGATACTAAATTCAAATTTGTGAAGCTTTTTCTATTCTCTCAAAAGTAAAATGCAAAATTTTCACAAAATAAATGTTTATATTTCAGCACTTTATTAATAATTATATTTTTGTGATTGGACCTTGAAGCAAAATAAGAACCAACCTTGGTATCAACATTTTTTTAACGAAAAGTGTGATTAATATAATTCGACGTGCCCGGTAATGACTTCTTTGTTTTTAAAATGTTTATTAAGTCACCTAGCAACATTTTTTCCTTGAAAACAATTTTTCAATCACGATCAAGACTAATTACACATAATATTAGTATGAAATTAAGTGTATAGAACGCTTACTTTTTAGTGAGATAAAAGTAATATATAACTTATGACATAGAAAAGGCATATAACTGTTAGTGAAGGATTTATGTATTACAGTTATAGATACAGGATGTCCCGTTAGCCTTGTTAGTTTGTTTAAAAAATAGCAGTAAAAAGTTAAAAATCTTGGAAATGGATTGTTGCAGCGAGTTCAACAAAGAGTACGTTTTATGTAGAAAATTTAGTGATGAATAATTGCGGACAAAAGTTTCTAGCTCGAAATACAGGGTGATTCAATTATGTCACAATAAAAGTGTACGAACCCCTGGTACCACGACACTGCCTCAATAGAATTTGATAAAATTATTACTGTTGATGTGTTTTAAAGATACTGTAGCTTAGAAAATTTTTCAAAATTGTATCTTTATCCTCAGAGAATATACAGGGTGGGGCAAACTTCTGACATCGAAGGATTACATAGTTGTGGTAAGAGATAAAACTTTAAAATTTTGTGTGAGGTAATACAGTTACTAAGGGCACATTTTGGAAATACTTTCGATTCTACAGGGTGTTCCAAAACCACGTAGCAGCACAAACTTCCATTTTTTTAAATGAAACGTAATTAAAATTTACAAGACGTTGCATGTAAACATTTAATACCATTTAATTTGTGTACGTGAAATGCTTGTTTTTACGTATACCCTAAATGTACTACATCGTTTGAAAGATTATTAATTGTACTAACAAATTGTAAAAATACTTATAGGGTGATTCATTTAAAAATTTTGAGATATTGCTTGATTTGCGTTTTGTTTCACCCTGTATTAAAGGAGACACAGATAAAAAATTAATTAATACTGAGCACAGCCAATGATATGTGAATGCCAATTGAATACAAAGACCTGTTGATTTACTGTTTTGCAGAGTGTTAAAGAGGAGGTCTTTTTTGCCAATAATTGGCCATATCTTTTTATAACACCCATATAATATATTAGAATGCTATATTTTTGTAACGCTCTCGGTGAGATCTTTTTGATAGTACGTTTCATTTAAAAAAATGGAAGTTTGTGCTGCTACGTGGTTTTGGAACACCCTGTAGAATCGAAAGTATTTTCAAAATGTGCCCTCACTAACTGTATTACCTTACACAAAATTTTAAAGTTTTATCTCTTACCACAACTATGTAATCCTCCGATGTCAGGAGATTGCCCCACCCTGTATACAATAAAATGTGTTTTTCCACTGCACCCTTACAAGCCTGTACCTAACAAACTAACAAGGTCAGAGAAAAATTGTATATTGGTACTTAGAGATGGGCGATACTGTGTAAAGTATCAATACACCGTACCGTTATGAATATATTGTTTAAAAAATATCAATATTAGAAGATATCGTTATGAAAAGTATCATTACTAAAAATTTCGTTATTTTTTCGATACGATATATTTCAGAAACAAATTTCCTAAGCAAAATACGCAGATTCAATAGTTTATTTCATATTGTACCCCCTTCTCTAGTCACCTATGTAACGAAATGTTGTGAGTATTGAGTAGTCATGGCATGTTATTTAAATGCAAAAGCGTGAATTATGAACCAGAATTCACACTAGTAGATATATGGGTACCATAATATATACCTTTTGTTAGGAGGTAAAATATTGACTTATTATTAAGTGGTCGTGGACAAAATACGTCATTATTTGAAATAATCTAATAATTTATTTGGTTTTTAATCTGGGTTAATTGTTTCCTTATTCACTGGATGTATCTGCACTTCAAGGATTAACATTTTTTTTATAGTTAGGCAATTAACTGAGATCTGTCAAGCGAAAAATGGAAATTTTTCTATAACGATTCTATCGCTGATGGCTGAATTGATGAACAAAAAATTATAGAAAATGATTTCAAATTGTTTAAAAAGTTGCATAAAATGTTATAAATATATATTATTAAGTATAATAAGTGTGTTGTCACATCCAGTAATGATTTAATGATAAAATGCCACGATAAACTTACGAAGGGTATTCAAATAATTCTAATAATAATTAAATTTGAAGAACATCCGCTAGAGGGTGTGATAGTATCAGTTGGAATAATGGTTTTTTCTTGATCTCGTAATAATTGTGAATCATTTCCAGTAAATAAAATTAACTCAAGTTCTTCAAATGATTACACAAAATTGGGATTAATAAAATCATTTTGAATCACTTGATAATCAATAGAGGGCATATTAAAAATAAAAACCCTTTTTGAAAATTTTATCGTACGTCCATGGTAATTGGAGATTGTTACAAATTAGCCCCTCAAAAATTTCATCGTCCATGATATATAAATTTTTAAAATAAATTGATCCCTTAAAAACATTACGCACATGATATAATTTTTATAAATAAATTGATCTCAAAAGAAACCAACCTAACCTCACTTTCTTTCTTTTCCTTTATACATACTTTTATCCAAAATATCGTCTCTCTAGATAAAAACAGCGTCCTTTCTTCTTTGTACACTCGGTATATTTTCTATCAATTATTTTAGTTAAGATAGAAATATTTTGAAAAAATTGTGTACCCAAATATATACACGTGTTGAAACTTACGCTTATACAGACATCTCTCTACTCCAGAGAGCACCCGTTAAATTAATGAACGACCATGACTTTGTAATATCGCTAGATTTGTAGGATGAAAAGGTGCATTTATAAAAAATTGGCTTGGGATGCTTGTTAAACGCAGAAAGATAAAAATTTGTTATTAAACAAAATTGGTTTTATATTATTTTATAAATTTTGTGAATATAATGATTTCTTTTCAAATTAGATAATTTTTGCACCCCACTATTACACAACAAATATTAATTTGTGAATTAAGTTCATTTTCGCTCTTTTTTTAACTAAGAACGAATAGAGAATTGGAAAAGAAAATATCAACCTTTCTAGCGCCCAACTGGCTAATTTTTTTGTTCAGTGTGGCTAGAGTTCCGCCGGAGGAAATACTAATTTAAAATTAGAATTCCTTCTAGGAGCAGAAGTTTATATGATATATCTAGAAATCATTTATGCAAGCGCGACGGAGTTATTCACTAATAATATATATGCTTTTCGCCGCCCAACGTCGGGCAATTCATGATTAAATTTGGTATTATTTTATTTTATTTCAAGGGGAATGTTTATATTTCCTCCACCTTCTTCAAATACACCATTTAAGAATATCATCATAATATAAATGTGTTTATAATTCCATTTATTTTCTTGGGTTTGTAAGTCTGACAGCAAATGGAACTCGGTATTCGGACGGATTTCTTGCAAAAATAAACTTTGGTCCGCTGTTAGACGGAATTTAGGTATCAAATTTCCGCCGTTAGGCCCTCAGGACGGCGGCAAAGTAGATATGTAATGTAATGTTCCGCCGCGCTTTTATTTTCAATTTTTCAACCCCCTGTATTTCGGTATCTAGTCCTTCAAGATTTCGTGTTCCTAAAATTTTGGAATCAATAGCTTTCTTTAAATCACTACCTTTGTCCCACTATTATTCCTTAGATGACATAATTCACTGTCAATTTTGTTCACGTCCTGGTCTATAATCTAGCTCGTTGACCGTATATCCGACTACAGATGTTATCGTTGAAATTATAATGAAAACGCCGATATCCCTACAACCTTCAAATTACAAATAATTTTCACATTGACAAGAGTGAAAAAAAGAGCTACAATAAAATTATTATACAACAAAATCTGATAATTATTCTTTCTACTAACGATTCGACGAGTTTCAGCACTTTTAAATGAAAATTTAGGTGCATTTTCGATTGATTGATGTTTAAAAATAGATCTATGACAAATGCTGTTCTATTATCGACAAAAATATACACCATTCCACTTCTTTTTGCATCTCAGTAGCTTGTGAAATGGTATTATCAAGTTTATCAGGCTGAGCTGTGTTGGAACGATGGCTTGTGTAGAATTAACTTGTCAATTTATCATATTTTCTTTTCTTTTTTTCTTTTGCCTCAGTGTCGGGCTTCAAACGTTCCAATAACGGTATATAATATTCACTGTTAATGGTATTTTCCTTCTCAAGATAGTCGATGAATATTCCACTATGTACATCCCAAAATACCGAGGACATAGCCTTTCCACAGCTGATTGTTGAGCTTGGACGAGGTTCTCCAGTTGCTGTCCACTCAAATGACAATCGTTTTGATTCCGGAGTGGAGTGATGGATCCACGTTTCATCCATTGTCACATATCTACGCAATACTTTGAACAGAGCTTTCTCATAGTCAATTGCTCATGCAATATAAACCAACTCGTTCTTTTGATATCTTTATGATGTCAGCTAACTGACGCAACTTCACTTATCGATCATGCAAAACGATTTAGTGGATTTTTTTGATGTTTTCACAATTGGACGTCCGCTGTGTGCTGCATCATTGGTGTCTCTACGAGCACGTTTGAAGTCAGCAAACCATCGTTTTATTGTTGTTTCTGATAAAGCGGAGTCCCCATAACACTTTTCAAGCCTTTGCTTCGCTTGAACGGTATTTTTTCCCATCAAGAAGCATTGTTTTGAAAAAATTAAAAGTAGATTCACTCTTAGCACAATAACTCACGAACAAATGAATAGAGTATCATGAAATTTTGACAACTGCCTTTTTAATTTTAGTACTAACTGAAAAACATGCAATAAAACTAGCGCCATCTATGTGTCAGGCCTGGGACTTTTCAGCCCAAGTGTTGTATCTGTCGATTGTCTAATTTTAAACCTGAAAAATATTTCAAGTGAGATAACAGACCCTATATGTATAATATATCCGTTTTGTATCGTCTCCTGCTCTAATTTAAAGCGATAAAAGACCTTTCTATTTGCCAGATTTCCGTTTTGGTCTATTTTCATGTACATATTAAGTACGTTCGAACTAAAATTAACCAGACTACCCCTTCGTTAACGTAAGTCCCTGATACCAGATGTTATACAACGAAAATTTTACTTACATCTGAAGTACCTATAACCGAGGGGTTGGTCACTAGATATTTTTGTGTACGAAAATTACCTAAGATTACCTACTACTGAAAAATGATTTTTTTTCAATGTAAAATTCATGCAAACTGCTATTTTAAACATAGAATAGAATAATGTTTATTGCATCTCTAATACTTATTTCAATGTTAAATTCATGAAAATTGCTATTTTTAACATCAGAACTGCAGAAATATGCTTTTATCAATAATACATTCATAAAAACTGCTATTTCAAACAACAAAATTGATGGAAAATGCTGTTTTTCGAAAATTTAATTACACTGTTTAATGCGAAAGAATGACTAGAACGTTCTATCTCTCCAATTAGTCGAGTTGTGGATACATAAAGTTTCAGAAAGTGGATTTTCGAATATTTTTACGATTTAATTTGCTCTCTGCTATCTCCCTTAATGCTTGGAAATATCAACTCAAAATTCATATCTATATGTAAAATGTTCCCCTGAATCGATTGGTGAAGACTAGAACGTTCCATCTTTCCATTTAGTCGAGTTATGGGTATTTTTGGTTTTAGAAAGTGGATTTTCGAAAATTTCATTACGTTATATTGAGGCAAAAGAATGATTATATCAAAAAACAGACTGTGCCAGTCGATTTTTCGTCCCAGAAACCCCCGGTTACCAATTTATAGTCAATTTCAAGTCGCAAAATTTTTTTTTCTTAGAAAATTTTGAAGCAAGGGGTAGGTATGGAAATATTTAACGATTTAAATTGCTCTCTGCTATCTCCCTTAATGCTTGGAAATATCAACTCAAAATTCATATCTATATGTAAAATGTTCCCCTGAATCGATTGGTGAAGACTAGAACGTTCCATCTTTCCATTTAGTCGAGTTATGGGTATTTTTGGTTTTAGAAGGTGGATTTTCGAAAATTTCATTACGTTATATTGAGGCAAAAGAATGATTATATCAAAAAACAGACTGTGCCAGTCGATTTTTCGTCCCAAAAAACCCCCGGTTACCAATTTATAGTCAATTTCAAGTCGCAAAATTTTTTTTTCTTAGAAAATTTTGAAGCAAGGGGTAGGTATGGAAATATTTCACGATTTAAATTGCTCTCTGCTATCTCCCTCAATGCTTGGAAATATCAACTCAAATTTCATATCTATATGTAAAATGTTCCCCTGAATCGATTGGTGAAGACTAGAACGTTCCATCTTTCCATTTAGTGGAGTTATGGATACATAAAGTTTCAGAAAGTGGCTTTCCGATTATTTTCACGATTTAATTTGCTCTCTGCTATCTCCCTTAATGCTTGGAAATATCAACTCAAATTTCATATCTATATGTAAAATGTTCCCCTGAATCGATTGGTGAAGACTAGAACGTTCTATCTTTCCAATTAGTGGAGTTATGGGTATTTTTGGTTTTAGAAAGTGGATTTTCGAAAATTTCATTACGTTATATTAAGGCAAAAGAATGAATATATCAAAAAACAGACTGTGCCAGTCGATTTTTCGTCCCAAAAAACCCCCGGTTACCAATTTATAGTCAATTTCAAGTCGCAAAATTTTTTTTTCTCAGAAAATTTTGAAGCAAGGGGTAGGTATGGAAATATTTCGCGATTTAAATTGCTCTCTGCTATCTCCCTCAATGCTTGGAAATATCAACTCAAATTTCATATCTATATGTAAAATGTTCCCCTGAATCGATTGGTGAAGACTAGAACGGTCTATCTCTCCAATTAGTGGAGTTATGGATACATAAAGTTTCAGAAAGTCGATTTTCGAAAATTTCATTACGTTATATTAAGGCAAAAGAATGATTATATTTAAAAACAGACTGTGCCAGTCGATTTTTCGTCCCAAAAAACCCCCGGTTACCAATTTATAGTCAATTTCAAGTCGCAAAATTTTTTTTTCTCAGAAAATTTTGAAGCAAGGAAATATTTCGCGATTTAAATTGCTCTCTGCTATCTCCCTCAATGCTTGGAAATATCAACTCAAATTTCATATCTATATGTAAAATGTTCCACTGAATCGATTGGTGAAGACTAGAACGGTCTATCTCTCCAATAAGTGGAGTTATGGATACATAAAGTTTCAGAAAGTGGATTTTCGAATATTTTCACGATTTAATTTGCTCTCTGCTATCTCCCTTAATGCTTGGAAATATCAACTCAAATTTCATATCTATATGTAAAATGTTCCCCTGAATCGATTGGTGAAGACTAGAACGGTCTATCTCTCCAATTAGTGGAGTTATGGATACATAAAGTTTCAGAAAGTCGATTTTCGAAAATTTCATTACGTTATATTAAGGCAAAAGAATGATTATATTAAAAAACAGACTGTGCCAGTCGATTTTTCGTCCCAAAAAACCCCCGGTTACCAATTTATAGTCAATTTCAAGTCGCAAAATTTTTTTTTCTCAGAAAATTTTGAAGCAAGGGGTAGGTATGGAAATATTTCGCGATTTAAATTGCTCTCTGCTATCTCCCTCAATGCTTGGAAATATCAACTCAAATTTCATATCTATATGTAAAATGTTCCCCTGAATCGATTGGTGAAGACTAGAACGGTCTATCTCTCCAATTAGTGGAGTTATGGATACATAAAGTTTCAGAAAGTCGATTTTCGAAAATTTCATTACGTTATATTAAGGCAAAAGAATGATTATATTTAAAAACAGACTGTGCCAGTCGATTTTTCGTCCCAAAAAACCCCCGGTTACCAATTTATAGTCAATTTCAAGTCGCAAAATTTTTTTTTCTCAGAAAATTTTGAAGCAAGGAAATATTTCGCGATTTAAATTGCTCTCTGCTATCTCCCTCAATGCTTGGAAATATAAACTCAAATTTCATATCTATATGTAAAATGTTCCACTGAATCGATTGGTGAAGACTAGAACGGTCTATCTCTCCAATAAGTGGAGTTATGGATACATAAAGTTTCAGAAAGTGGATTTTCGAATATTTTCACGATTTAATTTGCTCTCTGCTATCTCCCTTAATGCTTGGAAATATCAACTCAAATTTCATATCTATATGTAAAATGTTCCCCTGAATCGATTGGTGGAGACTAGAACGTTCTATCTCTCCAATTAGTGGAGTTATGGGTATTTTTGGTTTTAGAAAGTCGATTTTCGAAAATTTCATTACGTTATATTAAGGCAAAAGAATGATTATATTAAAAAACAGACTGTGCCAGTCGATTTTTCGTCCCAAAAAACCCCCGGTTACCAATTTATAGTCAATTTCAAGTCGCAAAATTTTTTTTTCTAAGAAAATTTTGAAGCAAGGGGTAGGTATGGAAATATTTCACGATTTAATTTGCTCTCTGCTATCTTCCTTAATGCTTGGAAATATCAACTCAAAATTCATATCTATACGTAAAATGTTCCCCTGAATCGAATGGTGAAGACTAGAACGTCCTATCTCTCCAATTAGTCGAGTAATGGATAAATAAAGTTTCAGAATGTGGATTTTCGAATATTTTCACGATTTAATTTGCTCTCTGCTATCTTCCTTAATGCTTGGAAATATCAACTCAAAATTCATATCTATATGTAAAATGTTCCCCTGAATCGATTGGTGAAGACTAGAACGTCCTATCTCTCCAATTAGTCGAGTAATGGATATATAAAGTTTCAGAATGTGGATTTTCGAATATTTTCACGATTTAATTTGCTCTCTGCTACCTTCCTTAATGCTTGGAAATATCAACTCAAAATTCATATCTATATGTAAAATGTTCCCCTGAATCGATTGGTGAAGACTAGAACGTCCTATCTCTCCAATTAGTCGAGTAATGGATATATAAAGTTTCAGAATGTGGATTTTCGAATATGTTCACGATTTAATTTGCTCTCTGCTATCTTCCTGAATGCTTGGAAATATCAACTCAAAATTCATATCTATATGTAAAATGTTCCACTGAATTGATTGGTGAAGACTAGAACGTCCTATCTCTCCAATTAGTCGAGTTATGGGTATTTTTGGTTTTAGAAAGTGGATTTTCGAATATTTTCACGATTTAATTTGCTCTCTGCTATCTCCCTTAATGCTTGGAAATATCAACTCAAATTTCATATCTATATGTAAAATGTTCCCCTGAATCGATTGGTGAAGACTAGAACGTTCTATCTCTCCAATTAGTGGAGTTATGGGTATTTTTAGTTTTAGAAAGTCGATTTTCGAAAATTTCATTACGTTATATTAAGGCAAAAGAATGATTATATTAAAAAACAGACTGTGCCAGTCGATTTTTCGTCCCAAAAAACCCCCGGTTACCAATTTATAGTCAATTTCAAGTCGCAAAATTTTTTTTTCTAAGAAAATTTTGAAGCAAGGGGTAGGTATGGAAATATTTCACGATTTAATTTGCTCTCTGCTATCTTCCTTAATGCTTGGAAATATCAACTCAAAATTCATATCTATACGTAAAATGTTCCCCTGAATCGAATGGTGAAGACTAGAACGTCCTATCTCTCCAATTAGTCGAGTAATGGATATATAAAGTTTCAGAATGTGGATTTTCGAATATTTTCACGATTTAATTTGCTCTCTGCTACCTTCCTTAATGCTTGGAAATATCAACTCAAAATTCATATCTATATGTAAAATGTTCCCCTGAATCGATTGGTGAAGACTAGAACGTCCTATCTCTCCAATTAGTCGAGTAATGGATATATAAAGTTTCAGAATGTGGATTTTCGAATATGTTCACGATTTAATTTGCTCTCTGCTATCTTCCTGAATGCTTGGAAATATCAACTCAAAATTCATATCTATATGTAAAATGTTCCCCTGAATTGATTGGTGAAGACTAGAACGTCCTATCTCTCCAATTAGTCGAGTTATGGGTATTTTTGGTTTTAGAAAGTGGATTTTCGAAAATTTCATTACGTTATATTAAGGCAAAAGAATGATTATATCAAAAAACAGACTGCGCCAGTCGATTTTTCGTCCCAAAAAACCCCCGGTTACCAATTTACAGTCAATTTCAAGTCGCAAAATTTTTTATTTCTTAGAAAATTTTGAAGCAAGGGGTAGGTATGGAAATATTTCGCGATTTAAATTGCTCTCTGCTATCTCCCTCAATGCTTGGAAATATCAACTCAAATTTCATATCTATATGTAAAATGTTTCCCTAAATCGATTGGTGAAGACTAGAACGTCCTATCTCTCCAATTAGCCGAGTAATGGATATATAAAGTTTCAGAATGTGGATTTTCGAATATTTTCACGATTTAATTTGCTCTCTGCTATCTCCCTTAATGCTTGGAAATATCAACTTAAAATTCATATCTATATGTAGAATGTTTCCCTAAATCGATTGGTGAAGACTAGAACGTCCTATCTCTCCAATTAGTCGAGTAATGGATATATAAAGTTTCAGAATGTGGATTTTCGAATATGTTCACGATTTAATTTGCTCTCTGCTATCTTCCTGAATGCTTGGAAATATCAACTCAAAATTCATATCTATATGTAAAATGTTCCCCTGAAGTGATTGGTGAAGACTAGAACGTCCTATCTCTCCAATTAGTCGAGTTATGGGTATTTTTGGTTTTAGAAAGTGGATTTTCGAAAATTTCATTACGTTATATTAAGGCAAAAGAATGATTATATCAAAAAACAGACTGCGCCAGTCGATTTGTCGTCCCAAAAAACCCCCGGTTACCAATTTACAGTCAATTTCAAGTCGCAAAATTTTTTATTTCTTAGAAAATTTTGAAGCAAGGGGTAGGTATGGAAATATTTCACGATTTAAATTGCTCTCTGCTATCTCCCTCAATGCTTGGAAATATCAACTCAAATTTCATATCTATATGGAAAATGTTCCCCTGAATCGATTGGTGAAGACTAGAACGGTCTATCTCTCCAATTAGTGGAGTTATGGATACATAAAGTTTCAGAAAGTGGATTTTCGAATATTTTCACGATTTAATTTTCTCTCTGCTATCTCCCTTAATGCTTGGAAATATCAACTCAAATTTCATATCTATATGTAAAATGTTCCCCTGAATCGATTGGTGAAGACTAGAACGTTCTATCTTTCCAATTAGTGGAGTTATGGGTATTTTTGGTTTTAGAAAGTGGATTTTCGAAAATTTCATTACGTTATATTGAGGCAAAAGAATGATTATATCAAAAAACAGACTGTGCCAGTCGATTTTTCGTCCCAAAAAACACCCGGTTACCAATTTATAGTCAATTTCAAGTCGCAAAATTTTTTTTTCTTAGAAAATTTTGAAGCAAGGGGTAGGTATGGAAATATTTCGCGATTTAAATTGCTCTCTGCTATCTCCCTCAATGCTTGGAAATATCAACTCAAATTTCATATCTATATGTAAAATGTTCCCCTGAATCGATTGGTGAAGACTAGAACGGTCTATCTCTCCAATTAGTGGAGTTATGGATACATAAAGTTTCAGAAAGTGGATTTTCGAATATTTTCACGATTTAATTTGCTCTCTGCTATCTCCCTCAATGCTTGGAAATATCAACTCAAATTTCATATCTATATGTAAAATGTTTCCCTGAATCGATTGGTGAAGACTAGAACTCCAATTAGTCGAGTAATGAATATATAAAGTTTCAGAATGTGGATTTTCGAATATTTTCACGATTTAATTTGCTCTCTGCTATCTTCCTGAATGCTTAGAAATATCAACTCAAAATTCATATCTATAAGTAAAATGTTCCCCTGAATCGATTGGTGAAGACTAGAACGTTCCATCTTTCCATTTAGTCGAGTTATGGGTATTTTTGGTTTTAGAAAGTGGATTTTCGAAAATTTCATTACGTTATATTGAGGCAAAAGAATGATTATATCAAAAAACAGACTGTGCCAGTCGATTTTTCGTCCCAAAAAACCCCCGGTTACCAATTTATAGTCAATTTCAAGTCGCAAAATTTTTTTTCTTAGAAAATTTTGAAGCAAGGGGTAGGTATGGAAATATTTCACGATTTAAATTGCTCTCTGCTATCTCCCTCAATGCTTGGAAATATCAACTCAAATTTCATATCTATATGTAAAATGTTCCCCTGAATCGATTGGTGAAGACTAGAACGGTCTATCTCTCCAATTAGTGGAGTTATGGATACATAAAGTTTCAGAAAGTGGATTTTCGAATATTTTCACGATTTAATTTGCTCTCTGCTATCTCCCTTAATGCTTGGAAATATCAACTCAAAATTCATATCTATATGTAAAATGTTCCCCTGAATCGATTGGTGAAGACTAGAACGTTCCATCTTTCCATTTAGTCGAGTTATGGGTATTTTTGGTTTTAAAAAGTGGATTTTCGAAAATTTCATTACGTTATATTATGGCAAAAGAATGATTATATTAAAAAACAGACTGTGCCAGTCGATTTTTCGTCCCAAAAAACCCCCGGTTACCAATTTATAGTCAATTTCAAGTCGCAAAATTTTTTTTTCTTAGAAAATTTTGAAGCAAGGGGTAGGTATGGAAATATTTCACGATTTAAATTGCTCTCTGCTATCTCCCTCAATGCTTGGAAATATCAACTCAAATTTCATATCTATATGTAAAATGTTCCCCTGAATCGATTGGTGAAGACTAGAACGGTCTATCTCTCCAATTAGTGGAGTTATGGATACATAAAGTTTCAGAAAGTGGATTTTCGAATATTTTCACGATTTAATTTTCTCTCTGCTATCTCCCTTAATGCTTGGAAATATCAACTCAAATTTCATATCTATATGTAAAATGTTCCCCTGAATCGATTGGTGAAGACTAGAACGTCCTATCTCTCCAATTAGTCGAGTAATGGATATATAAAGTTTCAGAATGTGGATTTTCGAATATGTTCACGATTTAATTTGCTCTCTGCTATCTTCCTGAATGCTTGGAAATATCAACTCAAAATTCATATCTATATGTAAAATGTTCCCCTGAATTGATTGGTGAAGACTAGAACGTCCTATCTCTCCAATTAGTCGAGTTATGGGTATTTTTGGTTTTAGAAAGTGGATTTTCGAAAATTTCATTACGTTATATTAAGGCAAAAGAATGATTATATCAAAAAACAGACTGCGCCAGTCGATTTTTCGTCCCAAAAAACCCCCGGTTACCAATTTACAGTCAATTTCAAGTCGCAAAATTTTTTATTTCTTAGAAAATTTTGAAGCAAGGGGTAGGTATGGAAATATTTCGCGATTTAAATTGCTCTCTGCTATCTCCCTCAATGCTTGGAAATATCAACTCAAATTTCATATCTATATGTAAAATGTTTCCCTAAATCGATTGGTGAAGACTAGAACGTCCTATCTCTCCAATTAGCCGAGTAATGGATATATAAAGTTTCAGAATGTGGATTTTCGAATATTTTCACGATTTAATTTGCTCTCTGCTATCTCCCTTAATGCTTGGAAATATCAACTCAAAATTCATATCTATATGTAGAATGTTTCCCTAAATCGATTGGTGAAGACTAGAACGTCCTATCTCTCCAATTAGTCGAGTAATGGATATAT
Organism: Lochmaea capreae; assembly: GCA_949126875.1. NCBI lineage: Eukaryota > Metazoa > Arthropoda > Insecta > Coleoptera > Chrysomelidae > Lochmaea > Lochmaea capreae. The sequence continues at coordinate 7,255,553 of OX421406.1, read as the reverse complement.
AAAGTTTCAGAATGTGGATTTTCGAATATGTTCACGATTTAATTTGCTCTCTGCTATCTTCCTGAATGCTTGGAAATATCAACTCAAAATTCATATCTATATGTAAAATGTTCCCCTGAAGTGATTGGTGAAGACTAGAACGTCCTATCTCTCCAATTAGTCGAGTTATGGGTATTTTTGGTTTTAGAAAGTGGATTTTCGAAAATTTCATTACGTTATATTAAGGCAAAAGAATGATTATATCAAAAAACAGACTGCGCCAGTCGATTTGTCGTCCCAAAAAACCCCCGGTTACCAATTTACAGTCAATTTCAAGTCGCAAAATTTTTTATTTCTTAGAAAATTTTGAAGCAAGGGGTAGGTATGGAAATATTTCACGATTTAAATTGCTCTCTGCTATCTCCCTCAATGCTTGGAAATATCAACTCAAATTTCATATCTATATGGAAAATGTTCCCCTGAATCGATTGGTGAAGACTAGAACGGTCTATCTCTCCAATTAGTGGAGTTATGGATACATAAAGTTTCAGAAAGTGGATTTTCGAATATTTTCACGATTTAATTTTCTCTCTGCTATCTCCCTTAATGCTTGGAAATATCAACTCAAATTTCATATCTATATGTAAAATGTTCCCCTGAATCGATTGGTGAAGACTAGAACGTTCTATCTTTCCAATTAGTGGAGTTATGGGTATTTTTGGTTTTAGAAAGTGGATTTTCGAAAATTTCATTACGTTATATTGAGGCAAAAGAATGATTATATCAAAAAACAGACTGTGCCAGTCGATTTTTCGTCCCAAAAAACACCCGGTTACCAATTTATAGTCAATTTCAAGTCGCAAAATTTTTTTTTCTTAGAAAATTTTGAAGCAAGGGGTAGGTATGGAAATATTTCGCGATTTAAATTGCTCTCTGCTATCTCCCTTAATGCTTGGAAATATCAACTCAAATTTCATATCTATATGTAAAATGTTCCCCTGAATCGATTGGTGAAGACTAGAACGTTCTATCTTTCCAATTAGTGGAGTTATGGGTATTTTTGGTTTTAGAAAGTGGATTTTCGAAAATTTCATTACGTTATATTGAGGCAAAAGAATGATTATATCAAAAAACAGACTGTGCCAGTCGATTTTTCGTCCCAAAAAACCCCCGGTTACCAATTTATAGTCAATTTCAAGTCGCAAAATTTTTTTTTCTAAGAAAATTTTGAAGCAAGGGGTAGGTATGGAAATATTTCACGATTTAATTTGCTCTCTGCTATCTTCCTTAATGCTTGGAAATATCAACTCAAAATTCATATCTATACGTAAAATGTTCCCCTGAATCGAATGGTGAAGACTAGAACGTCCTATCTCTCCAATTAGTCGAGTAATGGATAAATAAAGTTTCAGAATGTGGATTTTCGAATATTTTCACGATTTAATTTGCTCTCTGCTATCTTCCTTAATGCTTGGAAATATCAACTCAAAATTCATATCTATATGTAAAATGTTCCCCTGAATCGATTGGTGAAGACTAGAACGTCCTATCTCTCCAATTAGTCGAGTAATGGATATATAAAGTTTCAGAATGTGGATTTTCGAATATTTTCACGATTTAATTTGCTCTCTGCTACCTTCCTTAATGCTTGGAAATATCAACTCAAAATTCATATCTATATGTAAAATGTTCCCCTGAATCGATTGGTGAAGACTAGAACGTCCTATCTCTCCAATTAGTCGAGTAATGGATATATAAAGTTTCAGAATGTGGATTTTCGAATATGTTCACGATTTAATTTGCTCTCTGCTATCTTCCTGAATGCTTGTAAATATCAACTCAAAATTCATATCTATATGTAAAATGTTCCACTGAATTGATTGGTGAAGACTAGAACGTCCTATCTCTCCAATTAGTCGAGTTATGGGTATTTTTGGTTTTAGAAAGTGGATTTTCGAATATTTTCACGATTTAATTTGCTCTCTGCTATCTCCCTTAATGCTTGGAAATATCAACTCAAATTTCATATCTATATGTAAAATGTTCCCCTGAATCGATTGGTGAAGACTAGAACGTTCTATATCTCCAATTAGTGGAGTTATGGGTATTTTTAGTTTTAGAAAGTCGATTTTCGAAAATTTCATTACGTTATATTAAGGCAAAAGAATGATTATATTAAAAAACAGACTGTGCCAGTCGATTTTTCGTCCCAAAAAACCCCCGGTTACCAATTTATAGTCAATTTCAAGTCGCAAAATTTTTTTTTCTAAGAAAATTTTGAAGCAAGGGGTAGGTATGGAAATATTTCACGATTTAATTTGCTCTCTGCTATCTTCCTTAATGCTTGGAAATATCAACTCAAAATTCATATCTATACGTAAAATGTTCCCCTGAATCGAATGGTGAAGACTAGAACGTCCTATCTCTCCAATTAGTCGAGTAATGGATATATAAAGTTTCAGAATGTGGATTTTCGAATATTTTCACGATTTAATTTGCTCTCTGCTACCTTCCTTAATGCTTGGAAATATCAACTCAAAATTCATATCTATATGTAAAATGTTCCCCTGAATCGATTGGTGAAGACTAGAACGTCCTATCTCTCCAATTAGTCGAGTAATGGATATATAAAGTTTCAGAATGTGGATTTTCGAATATGTTCACGATTTAATTTGCTCTCTGCTATCTTCCTGAATGCTTGGAAATATCAACTCAAAATTCATATCTATATGTAAAATGTTCCCCTGAATTGATTGGTGAAGACTAGAACGTCCTATCTCTCCAATTAGTCGAGTTATGGGTATTTTTGGTTTTAGAAAGTGGATTTTCGAAAATTTCATTACGTTATATTAAGGCAAAAGAATGATTATATCAAAAAACAGACTGCGCCAGTCGATTTTTCGTCCCAAAAAACCCCCGGTTACTAATTTACAGTCAATTTCAAGTCGCAAAATTTTTTATTTCTTAGAAAATTTTGAAGCAAGGGGTAGGTATGGAAATATTTCGCGATTTAAATTGCTCTCTGCTATCTCCCTCAATGCTTGGAAATATCAACTCAAATTTCATATCTATATGTAAAATGTTTCCCTAAATCGATTGGTGAAGACTAGAACGTCCTATCTCTCCAATTAGCCGAGTAATGGATATATAAAGTTTCAGAATGTGGATTTTCGAATATTTTCACGATTTAATTTGCTCTCTGCTATCTCCCTTAATGCTTGGAAATATTAACTTAAAATTCATATCTATATGTAGAATGTTTCCCTAAATCGATTGGTGAAGACTAGAACGTCCTATCTCTCCAATTAGTCGAGTAATGGATATATAAAGTTTCAGAATGTGGATTTTCGAATATGTTCACGATTTAATTTGCTCTCTGCTATCTTCCTGAATGCTTGGAAATATCAACTCAAAATTCATATCTATATGTAAAATGTTCCCCTGAAGTGATTGGTGAAGACTAGAACGTCCTATCTCTCCAATTAGTCGAGTTATGGGTATTTTTGGTTTTAGAAAGTGGATTTTCGAAAATTTCATTACGTTATATTAAGGCAAAAGAATGATTATATCAAAAAACAGACTGCGCCAGTCGATTTGTCGTCCCAAAAAACCCCCGGTTACCAATTTACAGTCAATTTCAAGTCGCAAAATTTTTTATTTCTTAGAAAATTTTGAAGCAAGGGGTAGGTATGGAAATATTTCACGATTTAAATTGCTCTCTGCTATCTCCCTCAATGCTTGGAAATATCAACTCAAATTTCATATCTATATGGAAAATGTTCCCCTGAATCGATTGGTGAAGACTAGAACGGTCTATCTCTCCAATTAGTGGAGTTATGGATACATAAAGTTTCAGAAAGTGGATTTTCGAATATTTTCACGATTTAATTTTCTCTCTGCTATCTCCCTTAATGCTTGGAAATATCAACTCAAATTTCATATCTATATGTAAAATGTTCCCCTGAATCGATTGGTGAAGACTAGAACGTTCTATCTTTCCAATTAGTGGAGTTATGGGTATTTTTGGTTTTAGAAAGTGGATTTTCGAAAATTTCATTACGTTATATTGAGGCAAAAGAATGATTATATCAAAAAACAGACTGTGCCAGTCGATTTTTCGTCCCAAAAAACACGCGGTTACCAATTTATAGTCAATTTCAAGTCGCAAAATTTTTTTTTCTTAGAAAATTTTGAAGCAAGGGGTAGGTATGGAAATATTTCGCGATTTAAATTGCTCTCTGCTATCTCCCTCAATGCTTGGAAATATCAACTCAAATTTCATATCTATATGTAAAATGTTCCCCTGAATCGATTGGTGAAGACTAGAACGGTCTATCTCTCCAATTAGTGGAGTTATGGATACATAAAGTTTCAGAAAGTGGATTTTCGAATATTTTCACGATTTAATTTGCTCTCTGCTATCTCCCTCAATGCTTGGAAATATCAACTCAAATTTCATATCTATATGTAAAATGTTTCCCTGAATCGATTGGTGAAGACTAGAACTCCAATTAGTCGAGTAATGAATATATAAAGTTTCAGAATGTGGATTTTCGAATATTTTCACGATTTAATTTGCTCTCTGCTATCTTCCTGAATGCTTAGAAATATCAACTCAAAATTCATATCTATAAGTAAAATGTTCCCCTGAATCGATTGGTGAAGACTAGAACGTTCCATCTTTCCATTTAGTCGAGTTATGGGTATTTTTGGTTTTAGAAAGTGGATTTTCGAAAATTTCATTACGTTATATTGAGGCAAAAGAATGATTATATCAAAAAACAGACTGTGCCAGTCGATTTTTCGTCCCAAAAAACCCCCGGTTACCAATTTATAGTCAATTTCAAGTCGCAAAATTTTTTTTCTTAGAAAATTTTGAAGCAAGGGGTAGGTATGGAAATATTTCACGATTTAAATTGCTCTCTGCTATCTCCCTCAATGCTTGGAAATATCAACTCAAATTTCATATCTATATGTAAAATGTTCCCCTGAATCGATTGGTGAAGACTAGAACGGTCTATCTCTCCAATTAGTGGAGTTATGGATACATAAAGTTTCAGAAAGTGGATTTTCGAATATTTTCACGATTTAATTTGCTCTCTGCTATCTCCCTTAATGCTTGGAAATATCAACTCAAAATTCATATCTATATGTAAAATGTTCCCCTGAATCGATTGGTGAAGACTAGAACGTTCCATCTTTCCATTTAGTCGAGTTATGGGTATTTTTGGTTTTAAAAAGTGGATTTTCGAAAATTTCATTACGTTATATTATGGCAAAAGAATGATTATATTAAAAAACAGACTGTGCCAGTCGATTTTTCGTCCCAAAAAACCCCCGGTTACCAATTTATAGTCAATTTCAAGTCGCAAAATTTTTTTTTCTTAGAAAATTTTGAAGCAAGGGGTAGGTATGGAAATATTTCACGATTTAAATTGCTCTCTGCTATCTCCCTCAATGCTTGGAAATATCAACTCAAATTTCATATCTATATGTAAAATGTTCCCCTGAATCGATTGGTGAAGACTAGAACGGTCTATCTCTCCAATTAGTGGAGTTATGGATACATAAAGTTTCAGAAAGTGGATTTTCGAATATTTTCACGATTTAATTTTCTCTCTGCTATCTCCCTTAATGCTTGGAAATATCAACTCAAATTTCATATCTATATGTAAAATGTTCCCCTGAATCGATTGGTGAAGACTAGAACGTCCTATCTCTCCAATTAGTCGAGTAATGGATATATAAAGTTTCAGAATGTGGATTTTCGAATATGTTCACGATTTAATTTGCTCTCTGCTATCTTCCTGAATGCTTGGAAATATCAACTCAAAATTCATATCTATATGTAAAATGTTCCCCTGAATTGATTGGTGAAGACTAGAACGTCCTATCTCTCCAATTAGTCGAGTTATGGGTATTTTTGGTTTTAGAAAGTGGATTTTCGAAAATTTCATTACGTTATATTAAGGCAAAAGAATGATTATATCAAAAAACAGACTGCGCCAGTCGATTTTTCGTCCCAAAAAACCCCCGGTTACCAATTTACAGTCAATTTCAAGTCGCAAAATTTTTTATTTCTTAGAAAATTTTGAAGCAAGGGGTAGGTATGGAAATATTTCGCGATTTAAATTGCTCTCTGCTATCTCCCTCAATGCTTGGAAATATCAACTCAAATTTCATATCTATATGTAAAATGTTTCCCTAAATCGATTGGTGAAGACTAGAACGTCCTATCTCTCCAATTAGCCGAGTAATGGATATATAAAGTTTCAGAATGTGGATTTTCGAATATTTTCACGATTTAATTTGCTCTCTGCTATCTCCCTTAATGCTTGGAAATATCAACTCAAAATTCATATCTATATGTAGAATGTTTCCCTAAATCGATTGGTGAAGACTAGAACGTCCTATCTCTCCAATTAGTCGAGTAATGGATATATAAAGTTTCAGAATGTGGATTTTCGAATATGTTCACGATTTAATTTGCTCTCTGCTATCTTCCTGAATGCTTGGAAATATCAACTCAAAATTCATATCTATATGTAAAATGTTCCCCTGAAGTGATTGGTGAAGACTAGAACGTCCTATCTCTCCAATTAGTCGAGTTATGGGTATTTTTGGTTTTAGAAAGTGGATTTTCGAAAATTTCATTACGTTATATTAAGGCAAAAGAATGATTATATCAAAAAACAGACTGCGCCAGTCGATTTGTCGTCCCAAAAAACCCCCGGTTACCAATTTACAGTCAATTTCAAGTCGCAAAATTTTTTATTTCTTAGAAAATTTTGAAGCAAGGGGTAGGTATGGAAATATTTCACGATTTAAATTGCTCTCTGCTATCTCCCTCAATGCTTGGAAATATCAACTCAAATTTCATATCTATATGGAAAATGTTCCCCTGAATCGATTGGTGAAGACTAGAACGGTCTATCTCTCCAATTAGTGGAGTTATGGATACATAAAGTTTCAGAAAGTGGATTTTCGAATATTTTCACGATTTAATTTTCTCTCTGCTATCTCCCTTAATGCTTGGAAATATCAACTCAAATTTCATATCTATATGTAAAATGTTCCCCTGAATCGATTGGTGAAGACTAGAACGTTCTATCTTTCCAATTAGTGGAGTTATGGGTATTTTTGGTTTTAGAAAGTGGATTTTCGAAAATTTCATTACGTTATATTGAGGCAAAAGAATGATTATATCAAAAAACAGACTGTGCCAGTCGATTTTTCGTCCCAAAAAACACCCGGTTACCAATTTATAGTCAATTTCAAGTCGCAAAATTTTTTTTTCTTAGAAAATTTTGAAGCAAGGGGTAGGTATGGAAATATTTCGCGATTTAAATTGCTCTCTGCTATCTCCCTCAATGCTTGGAAATATCAACTCAAATTTCATATCTATATGTAAAATGTTCCCCTGAATCGATTGGTGAAGACTAGAACGGTCTATCTCTCCAATTAGTGGAGTTATGGATACATAAAGTTTCAGAAAGTGGATTTTCGAATATTTTCACGATTTAATTTGCTCTCTGCTATCTCCCTCAATGCTTGGAAATATCAACTCAAATTTCATATCTATATGTAAAATGTTTCCCTGAATCGATTGGTGAAGACTAGAACTCCAATTAGTCGAGTAATGAATATATAAAGTTTCAGAATGTGGATTTTCGAATATTTTCACGATTTAATTTGCTCTCTGCTATCTTCCTGAATGCTTAGAAATATCAACTCAAAATTCATATCTATAAGTAAAATGTTCCCCTGAATCGATTGGTGAAGACTAGAACGTTCCATCTTTCCATTTAGTCGAGTTATGGGTATTTTTGGTTTTAGAAAGTGGATTTTCGAAAATTTCATTACGTTATATTGAGGCAAAAGAATGATTATATCAAAAAACAGACTGTGCCAGTCGATTTTTCGTCCCAAAAAACCCCCGGTTACCAATTTATAGTCAATTTCAAGTCGCAAAATTTTTTTTCTTAGAAAATTTTGAAGCAAGGGGTAGGTATGGAAATATTTCACGATTTAAATTGCTCTCTGCTATCTCCCTCAATGCTTGGAAATATCAACTCAAATTTCATATCTATATGTAAAATGTTCCCCTGAATCGATTGGTGAAGACTAGAACGGTCTATCTCTCCAATTAGTGGAGTTATGGATACATAAAGTTTCAGAAAGTGGATTTTCGAATATTTTCACGATTTAATTTGCTCTCTGCTATCTCCCTTAATGCTTGGAAATATCAACTCAAAATTCATATCTATATGTAAAATGTTCCCCTGAATCGATTGGTGAAGACTAGAACGTTCCATCTTTCCATTTAGTCGAGTTATGGGTATTTTTGGTTTTAAAAAGTGGATTTTCGAAAATTTCATTACGTTATATTATGGCAAAAGAATGATTATATTAAAAAACAGACTGTGCCAGTCGATTTTTCGTCCCAAAAAACCCCCGGTTACCAATTTATAGTCAATTTCAAGTCGCAAAATTTTTTTTTCTTAGAAAATTTTGAAGCAAGGGGTAGGTATGGAAATATTTCACGATTTAAATTGCTCTCTGCTATCTCCCTCAATGCTTGGAAATATCAACTCAAATTTCATATCTATATGTAAAATGTTCCCCTGAATCGATTGGTGAAGACTAGAACGGTCTATCTCTCCAATTAGTGGAGTTATGGATACATAAAGTTTCAGAAAGTGGATTTTCGAATATTTTCACGATTTAATTTTCTCTCTGCTATCTCCCTTAATGCTTGGAAATATCAACTCAAATTTCATATCTATATGTAAAATGTTCCCCTGAATCGATTGGTGAAGACTAGAACGTTCTATCTTTCCAATTAGTGGAGTTATGGGTATTTTTGGTTTTAGAAAGTGGATTTTCGAAAATTTCATTACGTTATATTGAGGCAAAAGAATGATTATATCAAAAAACAGACTGTGCCAGTCGATTTTTCGTCCCAAAAAACACCCGGTTACCAATTTATAGTCAATTTCAAGTCGCAAAATTTTTTTTTCTTCGAAAATTTCATTACGTTATATTATGGCAAAAGAATGATTATATTAAAAAACAGACTGTGCCAGTCGATTTTTCGTCCCAAAAAACCCCCGGTTACCAATTTATAGTCAATTTCAAGTCGCAAAATTTTTTTTTCTTAGAAAATTTTGAAGCAAGGGGTAGGTATGGAAATATTTCACGATTTAAATTGCTCTCTGCTATCTCCCTCAATGCTTGGAAATATCAACTCAAATTTCATATCTATATGTAAAATGTTCCCCTGAATCGATTGGTGAAGACTAGAACGGTCTATCTCTCCAATTAGTGGAGTTATGGATACATAAAGTTTCAGAAAGTGGATTTTCGAATATTTTCACGATTTAATTTGCTCTCTGCTATCTCCCTTAATGCTTGGAAATATCAACTCAAAATTCATATCTATATGTAAAATGTTCCCCTGAATCGATTGGTGAAGACTAGAACGTTCTATCTTTCCAATTAGTGGAGTTATGGGTATTTTTGGTTTTAGAAAGTGGATTTTCGAAAATTTCATTACGTTATATTGAGGCAAAAGAATGATTATATTAAAAAACAGACTGTGCCAGTCGATTTTTCGTCCCAAAAAACCCCCGGTTACCAATTTATAGTCAATTTCAAGTCGCAAAATTTTTTTTTCTTAGAAAATTTTGAAGCAAGGGGTAGGTATGGAAATATTTCGCGATTTAAATTGCTCTCTGCTATCTCCCTCAATGCTTGGAAATATCAACTCAAATTTCATATCTATATGTAAAATGTTCCCCTGAATCGATTGGTGAAGACTAGAACGGTCTATCTCTCCAATTAGTGGAGTTATGGATACATAAAGTTTCAGAAAGTGGATTTTCGAATATTTTCACGATTTAATTTGCTCTCTGCTATCTCCCTTAATGCTTGGAAATATCAACTCAAAATTCATATCTATATGTAAAATGTTCCCCTGAATCGATTGGTGAAGACTAGAACGTTCCATCTTTCCATTTAGTCGAGTTATGGGTATTTTTGGTTTTAGAAAGTGGATTTCCGAAAATTTCATTACGTTATATTGAGGCAAAAGAATGATTATATCAAAAAACAGACTGTGCCAGTCGATTTTTCGTCCCAAAAAACCCCCGGTTACCAATTTATAGTCAATTTCAAGTCGCAAAATTTTTTTTCTTAGAAAATTTTGAAGCAAGGGGTAGGTATGGAAATATTTCACGATTTAAATTGCTCTCTGCTATCTCCCTCAATGCTTGGAAATATCAACTCAAATTTCATATCTATATGGAAAATGTTCCCCTGAATCGATTGGTGAAGACTAGAACGGTCTATCTCTCCAATTAGTGGAGTTATGGATACATAAAGTTTCAGAAAGTGGATTTTCGAATATTTTCACGATTTAATTTGCTCTCTGCTATCTCCCTTAATGCTTGGAAATATCAACTCAAAATTCATATCTATATGTAAAATGTTCCCCTGAATCGATTGGTGAAGACTAGAACGTTCCATCTTTCCATTTAGTCGAGTTATGGGTATTTTTGGTTTTAGAAAGTGGATTTTCGAAAATTTCATTACGTTATATTGTGGCAAAAGAATGATTATATTAAAAAACAGACTGTGCCAGTCGATTTTTCGTCCCAAAAAACCCCCGGTTACCAATTTATAGTCAATTTCAAGTCGCAAAATTTTTTTTTCTTAGAAAATTTTGAAGCAAGGGGTAGGTATGGAAATATTTCACGATTTAAATTGCTCTCTGCTATCTCCCTCAATGCTTGGAAATATCAACTCAAATTTCATATCTATATGTAAAATGTTCCCCTGAATCGATTGGTGAAGACTAGAACGGTCTATCTCTCCAATTAGTGGAGTTATGGATACATAAAGTTTCAGAAAGTGGATTTTCGAATATTTTCACGATTTAATTTTCTCTCTGCTATCTCCCTTAATGCTTGGAAATATCAACTCAAATTTCATATCTATATGTAAAATGTTCCCCTGAATCGATTGGTGAAGACTAGAACGTTCTATCTTTCCAATTAGTGGAGTTATGGGTATTTTTGGTTTTAGAAAGTGGATTTTCGAAAATTTCATTACGTTATATTGAGGCAAAAGAATGATTATATCAAAAAACAGACTGTGCCAGTCGATTTTTCGTCCCAAAAAACCCCCGGTTACCAATTTATAGTCAATTTCAAGTCGCAAAATTTTTTTTTCTCAGAAAATTTTGAAGCAAGGGGTAGGTATGGAAATATTTCACGATTTAATTTTCTCTCTGCTATCTCCCTTAATGCTTGGAAATATCAACTCAAATTTCATATCTATATGTAAAATGTTCCCCTGAATCGATTGGTGAAGACTAGAACGTTCTATCTTTCCAATTAGTGGAGTTATGGGTATTTTTGGTTTTAGAAAGTGGATTTTCGAAAATTTCATTACGTTATATTGAGGCAAAAGAATGATTATATCAAAAAACAGACTGTGTCAGTCGATTTTTCGTCCCAAAAAACACCCGGTTACCAATTTATAGTCAATTTCAAGTCGCAAAATTTTTTTTTCTTAGAAAATTTTGAAGCAAGGGGTAGGTATGGAAATATTTCACGATTTAAATTGCTCTCTGCTATCTCCCTCAATGCTTGGAAATATCAACTCAAATTTCATATTTATATGTAAACTGTTCCCCTGAATCGATTGGTGAAGACTAGAACGGTCTATCTCTCCAATTAGTGGAGTTATGGATACATAAAGTTTCAGAAAGTGGATTTTCGATTATTTTCACGATTTAAATTGCTCTCTGCTATCTCCCTTAATACTTGGAAATATCAACTCAAAATTCATATCTATATGTAAAATGTTTCCCTGAATCGATTGGTGAAGACTAGAACGTCCTATCTCTCCAATTAGTCGAGTAATGAATATATAAAGTTTCAGAATGTGGATTTTCGAATATTTTCACGATTTATTTTGCTCTCTGCTATCTTCCTGAATGCTTGGAAATATCAACTCAAATTTCATATCTATATGTAAAATGTTCCCCTGAATCGATTGGTGAAGACTAGAACGTTCTATCTTTCCAATTAGTGGAGTTATGGGTACTTTTGGTTTTAGAAAGTGGATTTTCGAAAATTTCATTACGTTATATTAAGGCAAAAGAATGATTATATCAAAAAAACAGACTGTGCCAGTCGATTTTTCGTCCCAAAAAACCCCCGGTTACCAATTTATAGTCAATTTCAAGTCGCAAAATTTTTTTTTCTTAGAAAATTTTGAAGCAAGGGGTAGGTATGGAAATATTTCGCGATTTAAATTGCTCTCTGCTATCTCCCTCAATGCTTGGAAATATCAACTCAAATTTCATATCTATATGTAAAATGTTCCCCTGAATCGATTGGTGAAGACTAGAACGGTCTATCTCTCCAATTAGTGGAGTTATGGATACATAAAGTTTCAGAAAGTGGATTTTCGAATATTTTCACGATTTAATTTGCTCTCTGCTATCTCCCTTAATGCTTGGAAATATCAACTCAAATTTCATATCTATATGTAAAATGTTCCCCTGAATCGATTGGTGAAGACTAGAACGTTCTATCTCTCCAATTAGTCGAGTAATGGATATATAAAGTTTCAGAATGTGGATTTTCGAATATTTTCACGATTTAATTTGCTCTCTGCTATCTTCCTGAATGCTTGGAAATATCAACTCAAAATTCATATCTATATGTAAAATGTTCCCCTGAATCGATTGGTGAAGACTAGAACGTTCCATCTTTCCATTTAGTCGAGTTATGGGTTTATTTTGGTTTTAGAAAGTGGATTTTCGAAAATTTCATTACGTTATATTGAGGCAAAAGAATGATTATATCAAAAAACAGACTGTGCCAGTCGATTTTTCGTCCCAAAAAACCCCCCGGTTACCAATTTATAGTCAATTTCAAGTCGCAACATTTTTTTTTCTTAGAAAATTTTGAAGCAAGGGGTAGGTATGGAAATATTTCGCGATTTAAATTGCTATCTCCCTCAATGCTTGGAAATATCAACTCAAAATTCATATCTATATGTAAAATGTTTCCCTGAATCGATTGGTGAAGACTAGAACGTCCTATCTCTCCAATTAGTCGAGTAATGAATATATAAAGTTTCAGAATGTGGATTTTCGAATATTTTCACGATTTAATTTGCTCTCTGCTATCTCCCTTAATGCTTGGAAATATCAACTCAAAATTCATATCTATATGTAAAATGTTCCCCTGAATCGATTGGTGAAGACTAGAACGTTCCATCTTTCCATTTAGTCGAGTTATGGGTATTTTTGGTTTTAGAAAGTGGATTTTCGAAAATTTCATTACGTTATATTAAGGCAAAAGAATGATTATATCAAAAAACAGACTGTGCCAGTCGATTTTTCGTCCCAAAAAACCCCTGGTTACCAATTTATAGTCAATTTCAAGTCGCAAAATTTTTTTTTCTCAGAAAATTTTGAAGCAAGGGGTAGGTATGGAAATATTTCACGATTTAAATTGCTCTCTGCTATCTCCCTCAATGCTTGGAAATATCAACTCAAATTTCATATCTATATGTAAAATGTTTCCCTGAATCGATTGGTGAAGACTAGAACGTCCTATCTCTCCAATTAGTCGAGTAATGAATATATAAAGTTTCAGAATGTGGATTTTCGAATATTTTCACGATTTATTTTGCTCTCTGCTATCTTCCTGAATGCTTGGAAATATCAACTCAAATTTCATATCTATATGTAAAATGTTCCCCTGAATCGATTGGTGAAGACTAGAACGTTCTATCTTTCCAATTAGTCGAGTTATGGGTATTTTTGGTTTTAGAAAGTGGATTTTCGAAAATTTCATTACGTTATATTAAGGCAAAAGAATGATTATATCAAAAAACAGACTGTGCCAGTCGATTTTTCGTCCCAAAAAACCCCTGGTTACCAATTTATAGTCAATTTCAAGTCGCAAAATTTTTTTTTCTCAGAAAATTTTGAAGCAAGGGGTAGGTATGGAAATATTTCACGATTTAAATTGCTCTCTGCTATCTCCCTCAATGCTTGGAAATATCAACTCAAATTTCATATCTATATGTAAAATGTTCCCCTGAATCGATTGGTGAAGACTAGAACGTTCTATCTTTCCAATTAGTGGAGTAATGGGTATTTTCGGTTCTAGAAAGTGGATTTTCGAAAATTTCATTACGTTATATTAAGGCAAAAGAATGATTATATCAAAAAACAGACTGTGCCAGTCGATTTTTCGTCCCAAAAAACCCCCGGTTACCAATTTATAGTCAATTTCAAGTCGCAAAATTTTTTTTTCTTAGAAAATTTTGAAGCAAGGGGTAGGTATGGAAATATTTCACGATTTAAATTGCTCTCTGCTATCTCCCTCAATGCTTGGAAATATCAACTCAAATTTCATATCTATATGTAAAATGTTCCCCTGAATCGATTGGTGAAGACTAGAACGTTCTATCTTTCCAATTAGTGGAGTTATGGGTATTTTCGGTTTTAGAAAGTGGATTTTCGAAAATTTCATTACGTTATATTAAGGCAAAAGAATGATTATATCAAAAAACAGACTGTGCCAGTCGATTTTTCGTCCCAAAAAACCCCTGGTTACCAATTTATAGTCAATTTCAAGTCGCAAAATTTTTTTTTCTCAGAAAATTTTGAAGCAAGGGGTAGGTATGGAAATATTTCGCGATTTAAATTGCTCTCTGCTATCTCCCTCAATGCTTGGAAATATCAACTCAAATTTCATATCTATATGTAAAATGTTCTCCTGAATCGATTGGTGAAGACTAGAACGTTCTATCTCTCCAATTAGTGGAGTTATGGATACATAAAGTTTCAGAAAGTGGATTTTCGAATATTTTCACGATTTAATTTTCTCTCTGCTATCTCCCTTAATGCTTGGAAATATCAACTCAAATTTCATATCTATATGTAAAATGTTCCCCTGAATCGATTGGTGAAGACTAGAACGTTCTATCTTTCCAATTAGTGGAGTTATGGGTATTTTCGGTTTTGGAAAGTGGATTTTCGAAAATTTCATTACGTTATATTAAGGCAAAAGAATGATTATATCAAAAAACAGACTGTGCCAGTCGATTTTTCGTCCCAAAAAACCCCTGGTTACCAATTTATAGTCAATTTCAAGTCGCAAAATTTTTTTTTCTCAGAAAATTTTGAAGCAAGGGGTAGGTATGGAAATATTTCGCGATTTAAATTGCTCTCTGCTATCTCCCTCAATGCTTGGAAATATCAACTCAAATTTCATATCTATATGTAAAATGTTCTCCTGAATCGATTGGTAAAGACTAGAACGGTCTATCTCTCCAATTAGTGGAGTTATGGATACATAAAGTTTCAGAAAGTGGATTTTCGAATATTTTCACGATTTAATTTGCTCACTGCTATCTCCCTTAATGCTTGGAAATATCAACTCAAATTTCATATCTATATGTAAAATGTTCCCCTGAATCGATTGGTGAAGACTAGAATGTTCTATCTCTCCAATTAGTGGAGTTATGGGTATTTTTGGTTTTAGAAAGTCGATTTTCGAAAATTTCATTACGTTATATTAAGGCAAAAGAATGATTATATTAAAAAACAGACTGTGCCAGTCGATTTTTCGTCCCAAAAAACCCCCGGTTACCAATTTATAGTCAATTTCAAGTCGCAAAATTTTTTTTTCTCAGAAAATTTTGAAGCAAGGGGTAGGTATGGAAATATTTCACGATTTAAATTGCTCTCTGCTATCTCCCTCAATGCTTGGAAATATCAACTCAAATTTCATATCTATATGTAAAATGTTCCCCTGAATCGATTGGTGAAGACTAGAACGGTCTATCTCTCCAATTAGTGGAGTTATGGATACATAAAGTTTCAGAAAGTGGATTTTCGATTATTTTCACGATTTAATTTGCTCTCTGCTATCTCCCTTAATGCTTGGAAATATCAACTCAAATTTCATATCTATATGTAAAATGTTCCCCTGAATCGATTGGTGAAGACTAGAACGGTCTATCTCTCCAATTAGTGTGGAGTTATGGATACATAAAGTTTCAGAAAGTGGATTTTCGAATATTTTCACGATTTAATTTGCTCTCTGCTATCTCCCTTAATGCTTGGAAATATCAACTCAAAATTCATATCTATATGTAAAATGTTCCCCTGAATCGATTGGTGAAGACTAGAACGTTCCATGTTTCCATTTAGTCGAGTTATGGGTATTTTTGGTTTTAGAAAGTGGATTTTCGAAAATTTCATTACGTTATATTAAGGCAAAAGAATGATTATATTAAAAAACAAACTGTGCCAGTCGATTTTTCGTCCCAAAAAACCCCCGGTTACCAATTTATAGTCAATTTCAAGTCGCAAAATTTTTTTTTCTTAGAAAATTTTGAAGCAAGGGGTAGGTATGGAAATATTTCACGATTTAAATTGCTCTCTGCTATCTCCCTCAATGCTTGGAAATATCAACTCAAATTTCATATCTATATGTAAAATGTTCCCCTGAATCGATTGGTGAAGACTAGAACGTTCTATCTCTCCAATTAGTGGAGTTATGGATACATAAAGTTTCAGAAAGTGGATTTTCGAATATTTTCACGATTTAATTTTCTCTCTGCTATCTCCCTTAATGCTTGGAAATATCAACTCAAATTTCATATCTATATGTAAAATGTTCCCCTGAATCGATTGGTGAAGACTAGAACGTTCTATCTTTCCAATTAGTGGAGTTATGGGTATTTTCGGTTTTAGAAAGTGGATTTTCGAAAATTTCATTACGTTATATTAAGGCAAAAGAATGATTATATCAAAAAACAGACTGTGCCAGTCGATTTTTCGTCCCAAAAAACCCCTGGTTACCAATTTATAGTCAATTTCAAGTCGCAAAATTTTTTTTTCTCAGAAAATTTTGAAGCAAGGGGTAGGTATGGAAATATTTCGCGATTTAAATTGCTCTCTGCTATCTCCCTCAATGCTTGGAAATATCAACTCAAATTTCATATCTATATGTAAAATGTTCTCCTGAATCGATTGGTGAAGACTAGAACGTTCTATCTCTCCAATTAGTGGAGTTATGGATACATAAAGTTTCAGAAAGTGGATTTTCGAATATTTTCACGATTTAATTTTCTCTCTGCTATCTCCCTTAATGCTTGGAAATATCAACTCAAATTTCATATCTATATGTAAAATGTTCCCCTGAATCGATTGGTGAAGACTAGAACGTTCTATCTTTCCAATTAGTGGAGTTATGGGTATTTTCGGTTTTGGAAAGTGGATTTTCGAAAATTTCATTACGTTATATTAAGGCAAAAGAATGATTATATCAAAAAACAGACTGTGCCAGTCGATTTTTCGTCCCAAAAAACCCCTGGTTACCAATTTATAGTCAATTTCAAGTCGCAAAATTTTTTTTTCTCAGAAAATTTTGAAGCAAGGGGTAGGTATGGAAATATTTCGCGATTTAAATTGCTCTCTGCTATCTCCCTCAATGCTTGGAAATATCAACTCAAATTTCATATCTATATGTAAAATGTTCTCCTGAATCGATTGGTAAAGACTAGAACGGTCTATCTCTCCAATTAGTGGAGTTATGGATACATAAAGTTTCAGAAAGTGGATTTTCGAATATTTTCACGATTTAATTTGCTCACTGCTATCTCCCTTAATGCTTGGAAATATCAACTCAAATTTCATATCTATATGTAAAATGTTCCCCTGAATCGATTGGTGAAGACTAGAATGTTCTATCTCTCCAATTAGTGGAGTTATGGGTATTTTTGGTTTTAGAAAGTCGATTTTCGAAAATTTCATTACGTTATATTAAGGCAAAAGAATGATTATATCAAAAAACAGACTGTGCCAGTCGATTTTTCGTCCCAAAAAACCCTAGGTTACCAATTTATAGTCAATTTCAAGCCGCAAAATTTTTTTTTCCTAGAAAATTTTGAAGCAAATATTTCACGATTTAAATTGCTCTCTGCTATCTCCCTCAATGCTTGGAAATATCAACTCAAATTTCATATCTATATGTAAAATGTTCCCCTGAATCGATTGGTGAAGACTAGAACGTTCTATCTCTTCAATTAGTGGAGTTATGGATACATAAATTTTCAGAAAGTGGATTTTCGAATATTTTCACGATTTAATTTGCTCTCTGCTATCTCCCTTAATGCTTGGAAATATCAACTCAAAATTCATATCTATATGTAAAATGTTCTCCTGAATCGATTGGTGAAGACTAGAACGTTCTATCTCTCCAATTAGTGGAGTTATGGATACATAAAGTTTCAGAAAGTGGATTTTCGAATATTTTCACGATTTAATTTGCTCTCTGCTATCTCCCTTAATGCTTGGAGATATCAACTCAAAATTCATATCTATATGTAAAATGTTCCCCTGAATCGATTGGTGAAGACTAGAACGTCCTATCTCTCCAATTAGTCGAGTTATGGGTATTTTTGGTTTTCGAAAGTGGATTTTCGAAAATTTCATTACGTTATATTAAGGCAAAAGAATGATTATATCAAAAAACAGACTGTGCCAGTCGATTTTTCGTCCCAAAAAACCCTAGGTTACCAATTTATAGTCAATTTCAAGCCGCAAAATTTTTTTTTCCTAGAAAATTTTGAAGCAAGGGGTAGGTATGGAAATATTTCACGATTTAAATTGCTCTCTGCTATCTCCCTCAATGCTTGGAAATATCAACTCAAATTTCATATCTATATGTAAAATGTTCCCCTGAATCGATTGGTGAAGACTAGAACGTTCTATCTTTCCAATTAGTGGAGTTATGGATACATAAAGTTTCAGAAAGTGGATTTTCGAATATTTTCACGATTTAATTTGCTCTCTGCTATCTCCCTTAATGCTTGGAAATATCAACTCAAAATTCATATCTATATGTAAAATGTTCCCCTGAATCGATTGGTGAAAACTAGAACGTTCCATCTTTCCATTTAGTCGAGTTATGGGTATTTTTGGTTTTAGAAAGTGGATTTTCGAAAATTTCATTACGTTATATTAAGGCAAAAGAATGATTATATCAAAAAACAGACTGTGCCAGTCGATTTTTCGTCCCAAAAAACCCCCGGTTACCAATTTATAGTCAATTTCAAGTCGCAAAATTTTTTTTCTTAGAAAATTTTGAAGCAAGGGGTAGGTATGGAAATATTTCGCGATTGAAATTGCTCTCTGCTATCTTCCTTAATGCTTAGAAATATCAACTCAAAATTCATATCTATATGTAAAATGTTCCCTTGAATCGATTGGTGAAGACTATTCCGACCAGCACCGGAAAAATGAAAAAGGACGAATATTTGTCAAAGTTAACTTCCCACACGCTACGCGATTAAGTCCGAATCCCGAATGTTTGCCAAATACACGTAGTGTCTGGGACCGGCTTAAGAAAATTATTTGAGTAATCAACCCCTCGTCTATAACTGAAATAATTAATTTATTCCATTTGTCACATTCACACTAGATAATAGACGTCGAAAATGTATTCGTTTCTACATTGTTAAATTTTAACGTGGCATGTTACTTTCCAGTCGTGCCCTCTTGCCTAACGAATTTACATATATACATGTCTAACCATCAACTTTCGCAATCTCTTAAATTCGGACTTTTAATTATTTAATTTACAGCAAAAATTATGTAATCTTTTTTTCAACATGCATTATTTATTTTCCTAAATAAAATTTTGTGTTTTCTACGTGATATATGACTTCCGCGGGTCAACAGAAATTATATACAAGCGATATGGAGTCGACAGTGTGACATAGTTAGGTAAACAAAATATGAAATGTCGAAATCTCCAGTTTGGCCAATAAAATTGGATCCAAAAGGATCGTTTTTTATATATACGGAAATTTTATGTCGCATTTATAACTGACAATTTAATTCATGTATAAAAAATCGCATATGCCACAGTGCAATTGTCACTTTGACAGCGGCAAAAGTTAGCTTTAACTTTTACAGCAACAAATACACTAGTGGTTTTTTCACTTATTCATTTGTTCATCAATTATCGCGGTGTTGGTTACCAGAATAAATAGTTTGGCATGTTTGTCAACAACTTATTGAATTTTCAAGAACTAACAATGAGTCGATTCGGTGTGTGTACAAAATGCTACAAAGTAAATATTATAACGAAATTAAATTTGTATTCAACCCTTTCACCGATGTTCAGTTTAATTCATCACGAGCTGCATGTAATGCTAAACGTAAAATCCTACAAGCACAACCCGAAAAGAGAAAATGTAGTGCATCAGCTCTTAATAAATCTGAAGTATTTGCAATGGCCAGATTATATAACGAAAATGAACCGGAAGGATTTCAAAAGAAATTATATCACATTTTGGCGTTTGAACTAGCTTGGCGCGGAGGAGAAGCAGCTTACTGCAAAACCACTTATTTCGTATCTGAAATTGAAAATAATGGAAAAGAAACTGGACGTATCGAGTATAATCCTCTATTTTCGAAAACGAGACAAGGCGGCAACAATAAATTATGTGACAGCAAATGGATCACGCCTAATATTTTCGACGAAGACATTTGGCCAATACGTTTATTCAAAAAGTTAATGGAAAAACGACACACTTTTATAACTTCGGACAGAATATTTCTTACACCAAATCCCTTTTGGAAAAAGAAAAATTCTAAAGGTTGGTACAAGAATTGGCCGATTTAATTAATGAAATTTCCAAATTGACTAAACGCTCAGCACAACGCATTGGTTTAGATGTCAAACGTGTCAAAATTACAAATCACTCATATCGAGCGGCAGCAGTTAGCGAATTAAGTAAAAGCGGAATTGAAGAACAAGCTCTAATAAAAATAACAGGACACGGCAATTCATCATCAATAAAACCATACCTACAAGTTGACAAAGAGTATCATTCAAGCATTATTCAATCAATTCGTTTGGAAAATGAAAAAACTTCAACATCTACTACAGAAATGATTAGCTGTGGCACCCGCAGTGATATCACTGTTCCTAGTATGAATTTCAATAACTGCGTTTTTAATAATAGTACATTAAAATAAAAGTGTGTTTATTTTTAATGTTTCATAAATAAAGTTTGCATTGATATGTTTCCAAATTTCTCATTCATTAAATTGTTCTGCCGAATTACACTCGAGGTTTGTATTGATATTGGGTAAATTTGTGTTGTTCAAATTCTAAACTGTTTCTTTTAGCAATTTGACTCGAATAACTGTCAACCTAAAAACACTCCACCTTTGGTGTCGTGTTTTTAATAGTTTACAGTTATTCTCGTCAAATTGCTAGGAAACAGTTTCTCATTAAACAACCCAAATTTACCCGATAAAATACAAACCACTAGTGCAATTATAAGTGACAATTGCATTTAGTGCAATTATCAATCACTATGACAACACCATTAAGTTTGATTATTTCCTTCCTATTAATTTTGACCAATCGCTATCCAGAATTTTAAGTGGAAAAATTACTTAACAACTGTCAACTTAGCAGTTTTTCCGGAAAAAAAAATCGAAGAAATGTCATGCAAGTTTGACATGTTGCCTTGTAAAAACAAACTTATTGTTCTTATTATTTCAATTTAAAAAAATGTTGTATTAAAATAAAATGTTTATTTAACTCAGGAAATAATTAAATTAATGAATGAATAAAATTTAACATGTGTTTTTACTTCAAGTTTTTAATAATAAACTTCACTACAGTTAGAAATTTACAAGAAATCAATATCAGGTAAGTAAGGGGTCTACCAAAAACCGAAAAACATGGCAAGGATACTCCGACACAATAAAGTTTGGGAGCCTCTGATTTAGAGCCTTATAGCTAACTGCCTATGCTTTGCCATAATGAAATAGTGTTCCTTCTACTATGGTAATACTCAAAATATTATAAGCTTCGTATTATATGATAGAAAGTTAACTAAATATCAATTGTTTTGACATAATTTCTCTTGGTGTTTTTAACGATTTTACAAATAAATAGTAACACTTAAGGTATAGTTGACGTAAAAGATATAGTGCCAGCTATATAATCGTATATCCCCTTTAAGTTATGTTGCGAAGCTAAACTCTGAAAGGTATTTATATTATTTTCGTCTACTTACCAAACATAATTCTATATTGTATTTGTATTTTGACCCATCAGTCCATCCTTTCTTAACCGTATCGTGTGTATCATACCGAGTTTCGTCCAAATAGATATTTGCTAATAAATATATGTATACTTACTTACAATTTCCACACAAAAACACACACACTTTCTTGATGTCAGACCACCGACTAAAGAGAACACCTGCAACCATCCCTCAAAAATAGTTATAGTTCAGTCAATTTATTAAAGGTTTCGTTTATTAATCGCCTTCATTAACAAACTAGTTTATTAAATAACTATTAACGATTATTAGTTGAAATTATGACATTAAATGAATTTATCGTCAACTAAGTAAGCATTTTATATTGACTGGGCTATGACGGTATACTCTTAGTCTTAGAGTCAAACAAAAAGCCGGCAACTTCAAGTTGGCACTATACCTTTTACGTTAACTATACTATATTCCGATACGTACACATCAGTACTAATTACATGCTATATGAAAATTGCAATGAATATTAAACACTTTGTTTTTGTATCTGACAAATCTCGTGATATCGAATATTTTGCAATAAAATCCGGTTTATTTGTGAAATACAGTTCAAGTTCTACTGGCTCTCGAGACACAAGGTCATAGACTACTTGATGTCTCTGAAACTAAATCGAAGATGTATTTTAACAACATCCATTTTAGGTCCAATGCTTTTTATAGAATTTCCATAATATTAACCAGACACGTTATATACGGAGCGTTTCTTTACCTCGCAACACGAGGAATTAATTTCCATTAAACTGGAATTCCCTTTAATACCTTCATCTGATACTAGAATTCTAGACCAGGGTAGAAAAATAATAAAAAGTGAAAAAAAAATAGTAGGATGGAACCCATTGGAAAGGAGAATGTTATAAAAATTAAAGGAAAAATAATTTACGGGCGATCTGAGGTCGGAAGGGGGGGATATTTCAAGGGTAAAAACCGGTTTCCGGCAAAACTACAAGTCCTATGGAAAAAAGTCAAATGGCAAAGTTGTAAATACAACTTTTGTATTCACACTTTTTTCACATAACCTCAAAATTTATGTGGAAAATTCAAAAAACTAAGTTTTTGGTGTTTTTTATTTTTATCTTCTACAAAAAAATTATATTTTTCACGAAATTTGGTGAAAACTTACCTTTTTATGTCCCAAATACACTGTAATTTATTTGATTTGAAATATTTATTTGTCCACGTTATTTTTACTTAATATCGAAAAACACCCTAATTTTCTATCGAAAATTCCCCCGTCAAAATATCAGCTTTTTCAAAAAGTTGGTGTGCTTTGTGTTTGTTGAAATGTCTGCTTTCCGATGGTGTAAAAAATATATTACTACAGTAAATCTTCTTAGAAAATGCAAAAAATATTGTAGTGAATAACGTAATCAGAATAATGTATATAAATTGAATAGTACAATTTACTTTTATTTTTATATATTATGTGATTTTCTATGACATAAATGTTATTAGAATTTAATAAATCAAATTTTTAATTGAAAAAAAAAACATTTTTCTAATTTTGACATATAAAGTGACACTTTTTAAAACTGATTGACATTATGAAACGTCTTACTTTTTGTAACTAGTTGCATTAAGTAAAATTTTATGCAATTGGTGACGAAAAATGTATTTCAAAATTAGTGACAAAAAGAATTATTCTATTTATTAAACTGTTATAATACAAGTTAAAAACATAAATTATAAATTAATTAGCTATTATAAATATTGATAACACAATTATTGCAATTATTCAAATTAATTCCCGACGACATATTTTTTCATTGCTCGAACTTGCTGTTATTTGGGAAGCGGCGCACATTGCATTAGATGTTTCACCAAATATTTCTTGCGCTATAAGTTTTTTATTATTCATGGAATTTTCAGCATATCCCACCGCAACAGAGGTAGATTTCCAACCTCCATGCCTCTTTAATTTTGAAATATCAGCGCCACTGTCTGCTAGGAAAGTGGCAGAGCTTCTTCTGAAGCAGTGGCCAGTATATAGAACAGGATTTGAAAGACCAAGAAATTGTGCAATAACTTTTGGCAGACTGCTAAATGTGTTAATTCCCACAGGATTTCTGGTACATTTTCCATTCGCATATTTTACAAAAAATCTGTTGTGTTTAAGAACCTGGGGACGCAACTTGATATATTTTCTTAATATTTCAACATATTGCCGTATAACTTTTGTTTTTGAAGGTGGGATATCTACACGAAAATGGCTTCCTTCGTCTATAACATTTTCAACTGGAAGAAATGTTAATTCTGCTTTTCTGCATGCTCCTGCCATTCCAATTATCATTGCAACCTTAGCCATTAAGTATTCTTTGTCATCAGCTTCCACTAAAAATTTTGGCAAAATCTTCTTTAATAAAAACTTTCGACTTTTTAGCACTGTACCCGTCCGCTTGCCTTCTAATATATGCTACCAAATTTGTATATTTTTTAATATTAATATTCCTTTTCAGATTAGTTCAGACCTTAACATTGAGTAAAGTGTCCATAATGTGGAAACTTTTAGATCTTTCTTACCCTCAAAATATGCAAGTAAAACTTTCTCATTAACATGTTTAATTTTCTTCTCATCACACCACGTAACAAATGTTTCGTATGCCAAATCATAAACTGCCTTTGACTTTTTGGGAATTACTGATAATAGAGCATTACCTGCTGCCTCTTCAATATCGCTTGGTAGCTCTTCAGAACTTGAATCACTCATTTTTTAAAAATAAAACTAAAAATATATCAATCTCGCTAAAAACCTTCCGTCTAGACTTTTTTACAAAATGTCAAACTGACAACTAACATGAAGTAACAGCAACAAACTAAATTTATGTTTTCCAAATTTTTATCAATTATATTAAATTTTATTTTTTTATTACTTTCTTCAAAATTAGAAAAAATCTTGTATGCAATACGTTACGAAATGAAATTTTGTGTAACTTGTGAGTTTTTGCGTTACACAAAATTAGGCATTTCGTAACTGATGGCATAAATAGCTATTTTAGATGAAATTATATAAAAATGGCATTAAAAAAAAATTTCGAATTCGAGTTTTTTTCCATTTTCTGAGAAGATTCACTATAGTATTATATATTATTGTATACCATCGAAAAGTAGCAATTTCAACGAACAGAAAGCACACCAACTTTTTGAAAAAAACTGATATTTTGACGGGTGAATTTTCGATTGAAAATTAGGGTGTTTTTTCGATATTAAGTAAAAATAACGTGAAAAAATAAATATTTCAAATCAAATAAATTACAGTATATTTGGGACATAAAAAGGTAAGTTTTCACCAAATTTTTTGTAAAAGATAAAAACCAAGTTTTATGTTTTTTTAAATTTTCCACATAAATTTTAAGGTTATGTGAAAAAAGTGTGAATACAAAAGTTGTAGATCTTTTTTATTAACCACAACTCTGCCATTTGACTTTTTTCCATAGGACTTGTAGTTTTGCCGGAAATCGAGATAAACTTACTCTTAAAAATTCACCCCCTTCCCCTTCCCGACCTCAGATCACCGGTAAATTATTTTTCCTTTCATTTTTATAATATTCTCCTCCTTTTCCAATGGGTTTCATCCAACTATTTTTTTTTTGTTTCAAAAATTATCGACCCTGGTCTATACCATCTACTAGGAAATAAAAATATTATTATAATTAATTCAACCCTGGAACTATTTTTTGCTTTTTAAAAATTATCAGGTCTACACAATAAGGTTTAAGTGGATAGGTTATTTTTGAAAAAGACGACAACGATGTATTTTGAAGTAAACTATCCTAATTACAACACAAGGAACTAAAAAAACATACTTTTAAAATATCTAATAATTTTATCTAAAACTTCCTGCATTCTGAAGTGAAAGTTATTACTGCGATTAATATCAAAGCTGGCTATCATATGAAAGAAAAAACGTATCATAATAACAAGGAAACTTATCCATTACCTACCTTTTATAAAATAATTGTAGATAATTGAAAGATTGTGAATTAGTGTAATAACGTTACAAATTGAAATTGTTCTCACTGTATAGAATGGAAATTATTCCCAATGGGAGGTAGTTTTCTTGAAGGAAAAAACTAGTCTCCCAATCACTGTTGAATTAATTTCCGTCTTATTAAAAATTATCGTATTATTTATGAAATCGATTGTGGTATCGATAGAATTTTTAAAATAAAAATATTTTTGACTAAGATTGTAGTAGTAGTAATTTTTTATAAACATTGAAATCGAAATTAATGTAGTTTTTTAGTTTTTTTTTATATAACATAAAAAGTACTTAAGCAATCACAATTCACACAAATTCATCTGCATGTTCAATTGGCATGGCGTAATGAACATGAAATAAATGATCGAGAATGACAACACTCCCATACAAAGATATTGTATTGTAAGTTCGGTTTTCAGTCAATCGTTCTGAAAATCCTACTGACTGCGCCAAATAACTTATCGAGAATGTCGAAGTCGTTTTTAAAAAGATTTATTTTCACAAATTTTTGAATTTTACAAAAAGAATCTGACGAGATTGTTAATAATTAACAATTAACAAGTGTTCATAGATAAGGAAATACAAACTGTTGTCGTTGCAACCATTACTTTTCTTAGAATACACCAGTGAAGTCGTGAGGTACTTAATGTGAATTGGAATGCTGAATGGAGGGCAGCATTTTTGACAGGTCAATCACCCCCCCCCCCCTCAATCACATTGAGCATACTTGTGACCAGCTATACAAAGAGCCTTGCATTCTCTTGAACCACCCTCACAGACACTCCAAGCTTCTACCACAACTTTGGAGACAAATTGATCAAGACTACTACAACGACCTTATTGAAGGTGTTGTTTGCTATTAGAAGAAACTACACTACTTAATTTTTAATGAAATTGACAGAAAGAAGAAAAAAATAGGGGGTCCTTTTACGATCTTTATTTATCTTAATCTGTATAAATGACAAAACATAGTATAGTTTGTAACTTATAAATATCAACCCACGTGACTTCTGTCATAACTGGACTATGTTGCCAAGCTCTTGAAATAGTATGAGAATCTAGTAAATGTCAAATGAAGTTATCAAATATTCTTCTTTTTATTTGGCTATAGGTTAGGTTTAGTTTTTGAACCTATTTCTGTATAAAACTTTTATTTGTATGTTAAAAGTACAGCACTAAGTAAGAAATTATTATTTTAAAACCTATTGAGCCTAAAAAGGTATGTATGAAATAGTTGGAAAATTCAAGATTCATTTTAATAAAAACAAATTCATATTGTGGTTTATTTTTCCTGGAAATCCACTGGGTGGATGTGTGTCATATTTTAGGAAACTATGATTAGGAACATTCTACATTAAATAATTGTTCTTCCTCCAATTGCAGCAGTAACATTTCTAAAGTGACATGGATTATCTGTAAATAAATTGTGCAAATATAATTGCTAAGTATTATGAATAGTGTAACAGAATACAATAAATACAGTTGATTGAGTATAATATTAAACTCATACTTACTTGCTTCATACATGATGTAAATAGTCAGGAACAGATGAATAGTAAATACATCAACTATTGCAGTGTTATTAAGTTTCATTTATACTTTAACTTTGACAACTCATCACTGCTTGTGAAAATTTACTCAGTTTTTCGCAGTTTTTTATAACAAGGAGATGAAATAATCGAAAAATTGTCACAACATAACCTTAAAAATGTCAAGACGTCAACTGTACCAGATAAACCATTTTAATCGCGGCAACAGCGCGCATTTTTACCAACATATAAAGTTTTTAGTACGACTAATGTTAGTTTGAGTTTAATAATTAAGTAACCCACGAGTTGTATTACATATGAAATCAATTACGAAACCTTTCTTTAAGCATATATTCATAATTTTTGATAACATGCGAACTATAAATTTCAATATTTATTAGGATTAAGGCTGTAAAACATACTGATTGACAGCAGCAAAAGAATGACATAATTCAAGCGAACGTCTCTTTTTTGGCACTTTGATCACGTGGGTTGTTATTTATAAGTTACGAACTATAGCTCGTTGTGGGGGCCTCTCTAAAACAATTCATTTTAATTACGAGTTTCCCCACTCCATATTTCGGTATAGGAAAAATAGTCTAACCATAAAAAACTGAAAAGTAGAACAATGTATATAAAAACAATAAAAACAACTCGGATACAACACAGAAGTGATTAGATTATATAAGCAGATTTTATAACGATGAATTCGGTTTTTTTTTGTACCATTAAAGTTTGCTACTAATAATATGTTATTTAAAAATAATTTAGCGATACGGTTCGGCGATGATAAACAGGAAGAAACTCGGAATTGCAAATTGAAAGTCAAATCAATGTTTTTTTTTCAGTGATATAGCAACAGATTTTGTTTGAATAAAAATATTTCTTGTTGAGTTGTTTGATTTGGATTTTTTATGGATTTCGCACTGTAGAAATGGTTTTCTTTGAATTTACAGAGTGAAACGTTATCTTTGCGGTAATGTAAGTATCAATAACTTTTTTCGCAATGTTGCGTCGAAATTACTTGTCATTAGATGCAAAGCAAATTGTGAAAAATGTGTATGATATACCATTAAACAAGAAGCTTTAAAAGAAACCTGCTTATTTACAAAGACACCAATATCCTCTATAAAATATAATATTAACAGTGAAAAATTAAGTGGAAGAAAAAAACGTAGTGATTTTCAATTTTTTCGTCTGGATAATGACCAACAGGATATAATATGAAGGCCAGATTGTTCCTACTTTGGACAATCTAAAAAGAAAGATAGAAAAAGATGAAACAATATAAATATTAGCCGGGCTACCCTACATAGAGTTATTGGTAAAATGGGATTCACATATCGTAAAATTGACAAAAAACAAGTGGTAATGGAATCGCAAAGATTGCGCACTTGGAGATTCAATTTTCTTCAGGATATTAAGAAGTACCGATCCGAAAACAGATCTACAATCTACCTGGGCGAAACATGGTTTGATACACACGATACAGTATCCAAAGGATGGGTTGATTCCAGTAAAAACTGTAAGACTAAGGCACCTTCGAACAAAGGAAAGCGCATAACTATTATTCACACTGGATTAGAAAACGGATTTGTTCCAAATTGTCTGCTGGAATATTAAGCAAGGAATATTAAGGATTCAAGCTTGGATTATCATGAAGATACAACTGCAGAACTTTTTGAAAACTTTGAGACAAACTATAGGTACCGTTTTAGTTGTTACCATCAATTTGGTTGTAAAAAGAACAAATTATCTATTTTAAAACGTACAATATAAGTATGTATAAGATTACGTAATAACCATATAGGGGTACCTACGTCACGGTAATTATCACATACTTACCTTTTATTTCACATTATAGGAAACAGAAAAAAAACTAATTTGAACTCATGTGCATGTCCAAACGACATGCACAACGACCAAGAAACTATTGTTACGTCGGAAGTAGGTGATGCGATTTTTTTATTGAGTACTCATAGGTGTACAAGGTATTTTTCCAAAGGGAATTTACGCGATTTTTAAAAAAAGTTTATGGATAATCCTTCGCGTCCTTCGAACAACTACGGTCGTGTGCGGAAAAGTATTACTCTCCGCATGTGTTAGGAACAACATTGTTTCTAGGAACGGGCGAAAAATTGAATTTAAGAAAATTTATATTTCCTAGATAGTTTGTACAAATGTTTAGATTAACAAAACCTCTTGTTGAGGATGTTATTGAAATGGTGACACAATATTACAGTTAATTATCCCCATGGATTATTCCTGTGGAGTAAACCTCCCTAAGTACATTTCGGGTTTCTCAAATAATATTCTTTTGTTCACTAGTTACTTTTTTGGACTACTCATTTTTTAATGGACACAGTGGACAAACGACAAAACCAAAAACACAACTAAAAATACCGCGAAGCAAAAAAGGTTGGGTTGAACTTGAAAACGTCTTCTTTGTATTTGGTTAAAATTCGTGGCAAAACCAGCACAGTCGAAATTATGTTTTGATTGGTAGTACATTTTTGAGAACTTAGACAACACTGTTTCCTTATTCCCTCACTGATTTCTATTCCCTGATTTCTTTTTGAAATCGAGTAAAATTTTGTGAGAATAGAAATGCCAACATATCCCTGGGAATGGTGGAGATATGGTGTAGGAGGGAATGCCTAAGGGTGAATCCCTCAAAAACCGCGCTCATTTCCTTCACTAGAAAAAGGAAGCTTGAGGGACTAAAACTGCCAAGCATCTTTAACGTGCAGCTGTGTCTAAGTCAGGAGGTTAAGTATCTAGGTTTAATTCTGGATGCAAAACTAACCTGGAACTCACACCTTCATGATAAAACTAATAAAGGGAAAATGGCCCTAATGGCTACTAAACGGGCGATAGGGAACACTTGGGGACTAAATCCACGGATTGTACACTGGCTGTACACAACTGTGGTAAGACCCATGGTTACCTATGGCGCCTTAGTTTGGTGGCCAAAAACAGATCAGAAGAAAGCTGAATTGGAGCTGTCAAAACTTCAGAGGCTTGCCTGTCTGTGCATAACGGGTTCCATGAGAAGCAGCCCGACTGCGGCAATGGAAGCAATTCTCAATCTTCCGCCTCTTGCTCTGCATGTTAAGGCGGAAGCGAGGATGGCTGCATACAGACTGGAATGCAATGGGAACTGGCATGAAAGAACCAACACCCCCTGTCACTCCAGAATCACAGAAGTTATCACAGACTCACTCCTTAAAATGAGAAGTGACAACATGTTGGCAAGATGCAACGACACCCAACCATACCAAATCCAGCTAAACTGGGACGGGTTGGAAGAAAGCAGTCAGGAAGGAACGTTGATGTGGTACACTGACGGATCAAAGACTGACATTGGAACAGGTGCTGGAGTTCATGGTGCTAGACCCAGGTGCAATTTTCATGCACCGTTGGGGAATCTTGCTTCTGTATTCCAGGCAGAAATCTATGCTATCGATATGTGTTTGCAACTGAATATTGAAAGGGGTTACAGGGGTCAAAAGATCCTAATACTCTCTGATAGTCAGGCAGCATTAAAAGCTTTAGCATGTCCTCAGATCAGATCTAGACTGGTCTGGGATTGTCTACAGAAACTTAAAACCCTGGCTAACCATAATAGAGTTACTCTTAAGTGGGTCCCAGGGCATAAGGGCATTGTAGGAAAAGAAAAGGCGGACAACCTAGCAAAGCTGGGGTCCGATACAGCATTCACTGGTCCTGAACCAGTATTTGGGATATCCAAAACTGCTGCACGTGGTTGTATATCTTGGTGGACTCAAACTAAACACCAGTCTTACTGGAGACACGTGCCAAAACAGGAACACAGCAAACTCCTGGTTAAAAAACCCTCGGAGAAGCTGACCAATGAAATACTAAACCTTAGCAGGGCCCAAATAAGGATAGTGACGGGTTTACTCACCGGTCACTGTACTCTAAGGAAGCACATGCATACAATCGGCATATATAGGGAGGAACCTATCTGTCGGTTGTGCATGGAAGAGGAGGAAACAGCCTCTCACATTATCTTTGATTGTGAAGCACTATCTCACTGGAGATATAGACTCCTAGGACTAGAATTTCCAAGGGAGGATTTCTCCAAGAAGAACCTAGTGAAAAGTCTGCTGAGCCTGATAAGGGCTGCTGGTCTCTTCACATAAACGGCACAACCAAGAGCACAAAAAGCCTTAAGGCTGAGGTGCCGAGGACATCAATTCTTTGACTGGTGTGCTGATCCAATCAATCAATCAATCAATCCCTGGGGAGTAAAAATTTTAGGGAGTTTCAAGAATAGCGATCCTAATGACGTATCAGAAACGGTATTTCACTTAACAGCCACCTCTGCTTTATATTTTTAGATGGAACCTCCTGTATATTTAAAATTGGGTGTACAGCAATTGCAGTGAATTTAATTTGCTACAAAAAAGTTCTTTTGAGCAAACACTCTCCAATCAACAGTTTTTGAGTTGCAGAGCTGGAAAGGTGAATGCCATAATTGATACCAAATTTTTAATCTTACAGTAAATATTATTAACTATAGAGGCAAAAACAGCACAGTTTACTTATACTGTCAAAATTATGTACGTTTTGATTGGTAGATTCGGATGGGCGAAGATCACGCGTACGACAATGTCGGCAGCTACCAGTCCTAGGTAGAACGTTGCACTATAAAGATCCATTTGAACTGATAGTGGTACAGTCCACGTAGGAATTTTAATACGGAATTTAAGTCGCTTGTACAACACAAGACTTTGAGTGCACAAAGTCGTGAAATAGTGCATGTTTTTAAATTTATGACATTGGAGGCACAACCAAATTCTCAGGATTTTATTTAGGAAATATTTAACTAAGTAAACTTTTTTCGCCGAGTGTACATACGTTTATTCCACGGGACTGACATCTCTCCCTCTCGCTTCTTTGTTTGCGCATCTCAGAGTTGAAATTAATTAGGTCGAGGTGTACATTTTTGAGAACTTAGACACACTCACTCATTTTTAATACCTGATTTCAAGAATATCGAGAATCGAATGAAATTTTGTGAGAATAGAAATGTCAACATTTCCCTTTGGAGTAAAAATTTCAGGGAATTTCAAGAATAGCGATCTTGGTGGGTAATTTTAATACCATTTCCGGTTAAACCGAAACCCATCAAAATTTAAACATTATCTATCGAGCCATTTGAAAGTTACTCATTTACACTCGGTATGTAAATGTTTACCTCGAAGGAATTTTCTTCTCTCTTTAATTAAATACCAATGAGAAAATTGGAGTGAAAACATCGACCTTGATAACATTTTACGAGATAACCACAGTCTGATTGGAAAAAAAATATTTTTTATTCCATTGTATTTGCGTATTTTCACTTTCTCTCGAAGCAA
The DNA here is from genome assembly GCA_949126875.1 of Lochmaea capreae. Taxonomy (NCBI): domain Eukaryota; kingdom Metazoa; phylum Arthropoda; class Insecta; order Coleoptera; family Chrysomelidae; genus Lochmaea; species Lochmaea capreae. The sequence goes on along the minus strand of OX421406.1, from coordinate 7,222,503 downwards.
TACATTAATAAAGACATTAGAACGTGCTTTCAATAACAAATCGATTTTATTTTAATGAACGACTACGAGCATAAAAGAGGTACAATTAAAATAACTAGTTCATAGCTCTCGACAATAACCAACAATTGCCGTTGAAAAAATGAAATAAGTGAAATTTTCTTTTGTTTTAAGAAATTGAACCAAAGTAAAACGACAGTTCAACGACTTTATTTAATTCGCCTTCTAGATTTGTACACTTTTACTTACGAAAAATTATGACACTGTTTTGGTTGATTAAAATTACACAATTGTAGATGATCCTTTTATAAATTTATGTATGATACGCCCCTGACCAGATAGACAATATTTAGAGCTGTTGGTATCCGCCTCTAAATTATGTATAGGTATATGTATGTATGATGGGGGTGACATTCACTGAGACCTAAAGGATCTATTGTGCCCTCTTCTACTTAGTTCCTGAGGAGCGTCTCCGTTTTCCGGCGATATCTGCCGAAATATGACCCTAAGACAATTTTTGTTCAGACAAAAAATGAAGAGCAATTTATTACCTACAAAAGTTGTCCTTATGATTTTTTTCGCTACCCCACTACTTTTTGCAAAAACAGCGGTTCAAAATTCACCGTTTTACGAAACTTAAATCCGGCGTTTCCCTATCAAAATCTGGGGTGAGGGGCCTTCAAATAAACCAATTCCTATGGTTATGGCTTCAAGTATCAATTGTAGATGGCGCCACCATACTTTTTCGCACTCGCTAAATGATCAAGGCTATTAATGGTAGTCATGAAAATGCTCTTTTTCTTAACAACTCTCGGGTCAGAACCACTATCACTTCCCCCAAAAATGAACCCTTGGCCTATTTTAATGGTGTACCCAAATCTTGAGAATGATGGAAAATGGTCGCAATTTTTCTACATGTACAAATAATATTAACCCAATTATTAACTTTACTTAGTACATAATAAATTAATTATCTTTCTTGAGCTTTGAGTACAAAAATAAAACCTTACCCTGTGCTCCAAAAGAAAAGAAACTGAAAAAACTTCAATATCTTCCCGTTTTTTGTCTCAATAATAGTAATGATAATAATAATAATAACTTTGATTTCACTTTCTGAACTTGACTAATAAATTTATTGTAAACAAAAATCAAGGAAACCCAATTCCTTAATGTAAAAATATAGGTTGTTGACAAACAAAGGAGCAGAAAGCATCCATGAGTGCACGCACTGTATCAAACGCGTCGACACAGAGTACATAAAACTCTGTGGCGTCGACCACACTATACATGGGTGGCGCATGGCGGCGTGCGCGGAAAATGAATAAATGAGACGTAAATTATATCAAATTTAGATAATAAATTCTTTTCCGTGCGTTCACTAAAATAATTGATATACACACCAAAGGAAAGGTCAGAATGTTACCTTTCATCGGGTACAATCCTTGACCGGAAAAATTTTCACCGTGAGGAGAAAAAACCTCCAAAAAAAAATGTCCTTTTTTCAGTGGGCTGAAGATTTTCCCGATTTTCCGGAAAACTCGGGAACTTAGACAGAAATTAATGGTGGTATCGGCAAGGGGACAATCTAACTTTTTGTATACTATACTTTAAAACCCGGTTTCATCATTAATTATCAAGAAATTGCCGATAAACTGGAGCGTTTACAAGTACTCCGAAAATCCATAAAAATGGCCCTTTGAAAAACACGTTGTTTATAAAAATACCCAGGAATTATTGAGTGAATTTTTTGGAATCCATTAAGCACTCCCCAAAGCTCCTTTACTCAGAAGAATTCGGGAAAATTAATCTTAATGAAAAAAATATGAACATATTTATGGGAGGGCTGAAAAATCAAGCAAAAACGAACTTTTGCCGGGTTTATTCTCGACTAAAACCTATATAGTGTGCTCTGGATTTAATGCAAAAAAAGAATTGCACCAATGCAAGGTCAGTTGTTATTTGGAAAAAATTATTGATCAGTTAAGATGATGTGTGTCTAGACCTCATCTCCAAAAAAATAGTTATGTCCAGGTATGTTCAAGCCGTAGATACGTACTACTTTATTGCGAACATGTTAAGCCCAACGAATCTCAAGGAAAACATACCTTAACTGAAGAAAAGAATGTGCACGTAGTGAATTTCCAAAATTGTTACTGTATTGTTAAGATTTCATGCCAATTTCTCCCCTTATAATGCAAGACTGTTATTTTAAACATAACAGATATACAGATTGCGAAAGGGCTTTTCGAACCGTACGATTTACACAAGCACGACAAGGAAAATACGAGAAAAACAGCTTGAAAGAGAGAGAAAGAACAACTGTGCGTGGCCAGCGAGGGCGTGTATTTAGTTCCAGAGGCCGGCCGAATGTCCACTGCCCCCCTCCCCATTTCAACCGCTGTTGCCAGCAACGCAGACTAATTTGTACAAACGATATTTTTGTCTCGTCATCGTTGACTCCTTTTCGAGCTCATGCACTATTAGGCAAAACCAAACACCTCCATCCGGCTATTTTCTTACACAGTTAATAACCACTCCTATTTTAGGTTAACTTTTTACTGAAACACAACGAGAAAACATCAGTTACCCAAAGTTTCATAACGTATTTATAGAAGAACTACAGTATCTGAAGTTTTAAAAAGGTAAACAACGATGCTATTATAAAACTCAGAAACCATTAGTTTTATTACGGAAGTAACGGCAAACCTTATATAAATTTGTTATATAAATTGAGGTAACGATTACTTCAAGTTTTATAACAGAGTCATATAAATAGTTACAACACTTCATTATAAATCTAGAACTTACAGTAATGGCTTAACACCCTAATAAACCTAATTTGCTATAAGTGTTGCAATAAAACTACAAAGCATTTCCTTATATAATTGTGTAGCCTTTATGAATACTCTATAAAAATATCAGTTACTATAAGTCACGAAAATTGTTTATTGAGCAATTAAAACATTGGCGTCTCCTAAACAAACATGAAATCAAAAATGGTGTTTATACGATCTTCGATTTTATTTAGAGAAAGTGGCCTACGTTCATACCATGTTACAGCTAATGCACATAAGTGGCGTAATGCACTACAAGTTGCATAAATGCAGTAACCTTTTAATATCGACTTTTTCATAAAACAAAATTTATTTTTTATTCAAATAATGTTAAAAAAGGTAGGGTAAAATTTCAACTTGAACTCCCCATTGTCGACTTTACAGCCTCATACCTCAGCAAGGAAGCCGGATAGATTTTTTTAAGAAACAATTCAATTATTGCAGATAAATATAATGGAATTATGGTTGTATGCGTCTAATCTGATTACATAATAGATATCAATCTTAATGTATATTATTTTATGTGAGACTACGTGCTCATAGAAGCGTTTTCTAATATCAACTAATATTATTTTTAATATCAATCAATTAAAACCTTATTCGTATAGTGTAGAGGTCAAAACTCTTCATTTGGTTATCGAGCTTTCTAATTAATTAATTTATTCATCTATTAAACAATACTTGGAGTCACTTAAGAAGTCATTGCACAATATGTGTATTTCCCAATATTCCCACGTTTTTCCAGGTAGTACCGAGAATGGCACACAAAATCTGGTTGAAAATATTTAAAATTCAAAGAGTTGAATCAGAAATTCAAGCATCTAATCTAAACAAAGGAGTTTGTCAACGTAAGGGTGGCTAAAAATGTTAGCGTTTTTCCTTCAAGATTTGGGCACATGTTGTAATTAAAGCCTTGGCCCTCTTGCGAGTTAGACCGTTATAATGTTCATTGCTCATTCATTATTAAAAATGCTATTAAATAATTGTATAATTGAATGGGTTAATCTAAACACTGTAGTAGTTCAAAAGAACTTATTTCTGACTAAAATTACAAATTTAATATTAAAAAAGCTATTAAATAAAAAAATAATTTTATACTTGAAGGGAAACGATCTAAAAACTGTAGTAGTTCAAATTAACAACTAATATCTAACAAAAATTACTTGGTTTTCGAACAAATTTGATATTAAAAACGTTATTAAATAAAAAATAATTGTATAATAGAATGGAAACGATCTAAAAACTGCAGTAGTTCAAATGAACTACTCAATTCTGACTCAAATTACTTGATTTTCGAACAAATTTAAAATTAAAAACGCTATTAAATAAAAAATAATTGTATATTTCAAGAAAAACGACTTAAGAGCTGTAGTAGTCCAAATGAATAACTAATTTCTAACCAAAATCACTTGGTTTTAGAACTAATTTGATAATAAAAACGCTATTAAATAAAAAATAATTGTATAATAGAATGAAAACGATCTAAAAACTGTAGTAGTCCAAATGAACAACTAATTTTTAACCAAAATTACTTGGATTTCGAACAAATTTGATATTAAAAACGTTATTAAATAAAAAATAATTGTATAATAGAATGAAAACGATATAAAAACTGTAGTAGTCCAAATAAATAACTAATTTTTAACCAAAATTACTTGGATTTCGAACAAATTTGATATTAAAAGCGTTATTAAATAAAAAATAATTGTATAATAGAATGGAAACGATCTAAAAACTGTAGTAGTCCAAATGAACTACTCAATTCTGACTCAAATTACTTGATTTTCGAACAAATTTAAAATTAAAAACGCTATTAAATAAAAAATAATTGTATAATAGAATGGAAACGATCTAAAAACTGTAGTAGTTCAAATGAACAACTTATTTCTGACTCAAACCCCTTATTTTCTTTAAAAATTCAAACATATCTGATATATAAAACGAAATTAAACAGAAAATAATCGTATATATTTCGAAAAATAATTTCTATACAGTGTGGTACATAAAAACTGTTTAAAACATCAACCCCAGTTGAAACTAACTTGTTCCCATATAGGTAATAAATATATTTTTATTTTCAAATTCCGTCCATGTTAAATCTAAACCAAGGTAGAATTTTATGAGTAAACGAGTGATCGTTTAACAAATTTTACATATTTTATTCTAAATACCTACTGGTGAAGCGTCAATGGAATACCTAAACATTAATTAAGTAAAATCTAGAACGAAATTAAACAAAAATTTGAACATAACGGATATTCTATTTTTTACAGATCATAAATACCATCAGTTTATTTCAATGATGAAACTAATCGGCGTGTCGGAAGACTTATTATAAATTTCTAAGTAGGTATCCATGCATACATCAACTTAATCTACCAGTAATATCTCGAAATGCAAGCAAACAATTTATTACCGAACATTGCTTCAAGATAATGGTACTCAAAGATGCGATTTCATGATTAATTCGCTTTAGATTTGCTATTACAGATTATGTAACTAATGTGGAAAGTTGCGTTTTTTTTCTTAAACAAGAGCAATCGTTAAAGGGAAGTCGTTATGTACATGTAACTAAACAATTTTTATAACATTACAACAAATCGATAAATAAAATGATATTAAAGAGCTTTAAATAGTTATTTACGTACCAAACCTGTATATTACAGCCGAGACTGTAAATTGATAGCCGAGGCGTAGTCGAGACTAGCAAGTATGCGAGACAATAGACAGATATTCGCCAAGATGCATATTATATTTTTTCGTCGATCTTTGCAAAAAATAAGGTTCATCCCACTATCTATTATTGATTTCGTTTTAAATGCCCCCAACATTGTAGTTTGTCTTTCTTCTATAAAGTCTAAGGTTGATTGTATTAACAGGTGTCGAAAGGAATAATTATAAATATTCAACACTCTATGTTTTTGAAAAATATCATTTTTCAAAAAATTCACTCTATTAAATACGACAATATTACAGGAAACTGTAATAAGATTTATTGATTGTATTCCTATAGGTCTTTTCTTATATCTATGTTTTTCAATCTATCCTCTTTTGTTACACATCTTACTATTCTTAAATCTTTTATCTCTGTCACTTGTATTTTACTTTTTCGTTGCCATGTTAACACCTATGTATCGCATTCATTATATTGTTTAATTTATTGGTCTATATATTGTTTTAGATACTTTTAATTCCGTATCTTTTGAAATTTCTTCTGTATTTATGTGTTTATTTCAGAAAGGTATAGGGTAATAAAACCTCATTAGGTATGCAAAGGGAGCACAGAGTGACCCAACGAATATTTAAGCCTCTTTCATAGTTTGGCATTGATTTCATTGTACCCGGGTTGGGGTCAATATATGGGTTTATTTAAAAAAAAGTTATCCAAATTAACACTTAATAAAATCACAAAATAAGTATAGTTACCTTCATGAAACATATACAACTGGAAAAATCATAGGTTGCTGTCACCAAAATTATTCATTATGATATTAAAGTAAGATCATTGAATGAAAAAACCAATCAAAAGTGGTATGGAAAACAAGAAAAGAAAGGAAAATTATTATAAAAGACACTAATATATAGAATTAAATTATTGTGGTTTGGACTTTGAGTTTTATTGAACCCTCTTGTTTGGATTTAAAACCACAAATGAGATATGGATGAACTCTTGGAGTTTAATATCCGAGTCAAGTTATACATTGGGATTATTTTTGGAAAGAAAAGAATAAGTTTTTTTGAGATGGGTCACACGACCTATGCTATCATTTGAAGAAATTCAAGATGGCGGCCGTAGGCTAAACGCTGATGTCAAAAACATTTGACATTTGCTCTAAAATATGCAGAATAGTGTCTCATTCATCGTCCTAGAATTTCGTAACTTTCCCTTTATCCGTTTCAAAAGATAATCCCTTGGTGCAAGACTTTTCGGCAACGCTGTATACATTAATCACTTTGTATATTTGAATTTTGTACGGAGAACGAACAATTTAATGCATAAGATGACGTGTCGCGAATAAGGCTATAAATAATTTTATTTCTCAGTTTCCACATTGTATAATACTCGTACTTTGAATTTGAGCTACTAAATCTTGCAGTAACAATATGTATACCTGTATGTATCAATTAGTTACAAATCATTAAATTTTACACAGACATAAACCAACAATAGCGAGCAGTGCACGTCCGGTTATTAAAACTGGAATTCTCGCAAATAAATATTAAGATGTATAGAACCGTTTCTTTTAGGCATCAGTTATACTGCATTATTCAGTAATCAGGTAATTTTATAAGTCCTAAATAATGGCATCGTGGACAACGCGCTTTGACAAATGTCACTGATTGTCATTCTGATTAGTTAAGTAAGGTTTACATTTAGAAAAAAAAGTGTACCAGTTTTATATGACGAGCAGTGTACAGTTGCATTTGTTAGTGCTTGATTGATGGGAACATTACTTCGAAGATTTACGTAAATTGGGATAGGAGTGTACGGGCCAGGAACCAAACACTCTGAAAGCTTGGGAAAACCCCCAAGTATCTTTCAAGCGAAAATTCTCGCCATAAGTAAGTGTGCCCAGTTCAATATTGACAAAGGACATAAAAGGTAAAAGATTATCGGATAGTCAAGCAGCCATTAACGCACTTTTGTGTAATCAGTTCCAAAAAGTTTGTTCATACAATTTTGTAAAGAAAAGGTTGAAAAAACGGAGACAAAAATGTTAAATCAGATCAAACCAAGTCAAAAAATAAACGTAGTTAAAAAAAATGCGCCCTTCTCTCACAAAGCGTCTTTTGAAACCGACCATCTCAAACACCATTAGGGCCAGTGCAAGACTTTAATCTGACAGAAGAAAATAGGTTACTAAGAAGTGTTAAATTTTGGGCAGAAAAAAAGGTGTCTCTATCTCATAGCTTAGCGACAGCATGACTATTCATACGAAAATATGTGATCATGACTCGAGTGATGACTTAACTGCCAATATTACCTGCTTTTGTAAGGCTTCATATAAAATTCATCGAACTTGCAAAAAAGGCGCGATTCTCATTCGTCAGTCGATGAATCTGCAGTAGACGTGTCATTAACTGAAAGTCCTTCAGAAAAACCAAGCTGTTCAAATCTAAGTGTTGACATCGAAAGATACCACCCTGTGAGCTATGACCAGCAATGGTATATTGGAAGAGTCACGGAAAAAATAGACAGCGAAAATTTTGAAATAAAATTTTTAAAATCTGATCTTGAGCAATTTAAATCGGTGTTTCGGAATTCGGTCCGGGTACCTAGCAAAAGGGCTACCTGCTCACAGGGGCCTTGTCCAAATCCGAAAGGGTGATTTCGTAATTCGGTCCGCTGTCGAAGCAGGTAGATTTCATGTGGGTACTAAAAGATTATTTTTAGCAATTGTTCTTCTGAAGTGCAGAGTGTAAGACGTGTTTATTTGTGTCCGTTATTGTGATTTTGTTTGTTTGTTTGACATGGAAAATATTAATTTCACCTCTATGACGAGTGAAAAGGGTAAGCGTTTATTAATAATAGATGGGTTTATTTCTAAATTTTGTTTTCAAAAATCATTATCTCAAAAATACGAAGGTGGTTTGGTAGGGGTAGGTTTGGTTGGGTTATTATTGAAAATTATTATAATTCATTCTACAAAAAAATTGACTAAAAATACGAAGGTGGTTTGGTAGGGGTAGGTTTGGTTGGGTTATTATTTCACGTACTGTTTTTATTTTTGACGATACGCATTTAGCGTAAATTATTAAACATGCCAGTACAACAACAATAAGTGTGTACTGTTGGTCCTAAGTCCAAAAAAATGTGAAGGAAAATAAAAGTCAAATTAAACAAATAGTAGGTACATGGGACCCAATTCCGAAATCGCATTTTCGCTGGTGTGACCACACTTCGAATTTAATCCGTTACAGGTAGTCCCTTCCGCAGGTAGCGGGACCGAATTCCGGTGCGTCCATTTAAATGGCCTCATTACGACGACCAAGACATTGTTCATAAAAAAATTAGAGAGATGATTCCTCCATGATCTCTAAATATTATCACATAAATACAAAAATTGAAGCTTACCTTTGTTTTATACAAGTTACTGAAGGAATATAAAACATACCTACTGCGTAAACTGCTAAAAAAACATGAAAACGCATATTTTTTATGAAAATAGAAAAATAGATTTTTTTTTAAAGAAAATACTCAAAAAATACTTGTAAGACAATACTCCTGAAATACAGAAAATACTCAAAAATAAGTGCAATACAGAAAATAGTGTACAGATCCCCCATCGAACATGTTTAGGACCAGCTAAGAAGTGACTGGAATTCCCATACACCCACCCCATAGACACACCAAGAACTTACAGCTTTTACCCCAACTGTGGAGACAAATCGATCAAGGCTAGTATGCAGAAGCCTTGTTTGGTTGTAATTGATATTATAGAGAGAACCATACTTGTCATTAACGTAGGTACTTTAATTTTTAATGAAATTATAAAGGTAATGTATATTTGGTATAAACTTCCGCCCCAAGGCGGACCTCTAGTCACACCGTTTGTCTTTTGTGGAGCAGCTTATACGGTTTATCTAGATGTAACGAGAGATTTTATCTGTGGAAATTGCTTAATTTTTATGGAAATTGTAAAGAGCTACCGATATAATAAGAAATCCGCGATACAACACCTGTGAATTCTTGTTATGAAAGCGTAGAGAGAAGAGAAGTAACAATTATAATTATTACTTTAATAAATAATTGCTTTTGATATTTTTCGATGATGGTTCTGAAAACGGATATTAAGTTATTCAGAAGAAACTGCAAATTTTTTAAATAATTATATAGAAACTTTCAATTAAAAGTAATTGTAGATGTGGTTACGTTGAGTATCCGAGAAAAAAAAACAGTTTTACATTGTCTTAAAATTTCTAAACGTGTTCAAAGTCCGTAAAAATTTATACTAAAAAATTGTTTTGTCACTGATTTAAATGTGTTGAAGCAACAGGAGAAATTTTCATCTAAAATATCGCAAGAAAAAAATTTTGCCGGCAAAATTTTCGAAAATTTCGGCAATTTCATGAGCGAAACCTTGAGGACGATTTTGCCTACACAATTTTTCATCGAGTGTTATTCGACTTGACTATTTCACGAAAAAAAAGACTAAAGACAATAAAAAAAGACAATTTTTATTAAACAAAAGAGCAAAAACAAAAAATTACTTATTTATTTATATAAATATGTGGGCCAAATCGACCACTTTTGAACCCGACCCCTTTCGATCTAACCAAAAGTTTCCAATCTTTTCTACCCTTTGAAAAACATTTTGGAGAATTTTTTAAAAATTTTTCAATCAACCCAAAGAAAGTTATGAATGTTTCAAAAATTAACCTTTTGGTACTTTTTTTTTTAAATTTCTGTTATTAAATGAATTTTTCGAAAAAATAGACAAAAAAAATTTAAAAATTCATGAAATTATCGCTTTTTCAATAAAATCGTTATTTTTTTCAAGTTCGCCATTTTTTATTTTTTTTTTTCTCAAAAAAAACTTCAATTAATATAACAATTATTCCCGCCAATCCCAGAGTGGGCAGATATTTTTTTTCTATTTTTTTTATTTAATTGAAAAGAAATTTAGAAATTAATCACGAACTTTATTTAATATAATAAAATAAACCAAGTAAGGGTCGAAACAGTAAATTCAATTATATCATAAATGACATTTCGCGGTAAAGTTAAATTAAAGAATTGGCCTTATTCAAAAACAGGGAAGTAAAATTCCAATAAATATTTCAATATGTAAATTTGAATAAATATTATCATTGGCATTTAAAAATAATAAGACTAGAAAATATAAGAAGACCGATGAAACATAAAAAAAATTTATTTTAATTTTATATGGATAGGAAATTTAATAAAACTTATAAAAGTAAAATAATAATAATTAATGTATACATTTTAAAGTTTGTAATTTGTTCAAAACTGTCTAATAAATAAGGATATTGGAAAGAGAATTTAATTTAAAATTAATTTAATAAAAAATTATTAAAACCAAATTTAAATATCAGAAACAAATAGAACAGTTATAAAAATCAATATAACATACAGGGTGTTTCTAAATTCATGCGAAAAAATTCAGGAGGTGATTGCTCATAATATGATATTAAGATGGGACTTTCCTATAACAAAATTTCCTCAGCCCACCCCTTTCCGAGGTATCACCCTTAAAATTTCGTGACTAAAATTGAGGTTTTATTTTTTTTTTCTAAAATTTTAGTAAAGCTAGAAACTTGAAATTCTGTAATTTTCGTGCACTCGCAAAGGACTAACCACGGGTATTTTTTCAATATTTCTATTACATTATGCGGGGGTGAAATTAGCAACCCTTACTTTATTTCATTCAAAAATTTTTTTCGGGTTGAACTGTAGGTATGTACCGGAATTCCGGCGGTACCACTAAATCCGGCCAATCCGACCAGTGGTCGGAATTGTCGTTCCGGCCGAATCGCAGTCGTGGTCCGGCCGGAACATTAATATTTTTAAAAATAGGTTAAATATATGAAAAAAGCAAGAAACATATTTTGTACTTTAATAAATTGAAAGTCGTAAATCATTAGAATTCACCCCCTTGAAACAATCGTTTCACATAAATTGCGAACAGCCTTATTTTTGTCCTCTTTATGGAAGCCGGTGTGCTTTATTCGAAATTAGAATAATGGATGGCAGTATACAAAGCAATGACCAATGACATTTAAATTTTTTATTTATTTATAATTCATAACGCGGAACGGAATAAATTAAGGACCTGTAGTTTTATGCTTTAGATAGATAGAACCTGTAAAATATCGTTAAGCTGCAGGAATTTGAAATATTTCCATATAAATCCCGATCCGGCCGGACCGGCTAAATACTCGATCCGGTACATCCCTAGTTTGAAGTTTTACGAAATAAAATTTAACTTAAAACTCTTGTTTTATTTAGAAAACATTTTTATTCTTAAATGCAGAGAAAAAAAATAACCACCATCATTTAAAATGTATTCAACAAATTGAGTGGAAAACCCATCTTAATTTCATACGAACAATCACCTCCTGAATTTTGTCGCATGAATTTAGAAATACCCTGTATATTCAAATCAAACTTCCAAGAAAAAAAGGAAAATTCAATAAACAACGTTTCCGAACGCAATACGCAAATGTCAATTTAAACAATGAGCTGTACCAAATGAGAACCAAACGATTGCGCCTTTAATTGGTACTTTACGTCATACCGGTGACCAATTGGTTAACCAAAGGTATTTTTTCTTGACGAAACAGTTTCAAAGACCGTTTGAAACTGTTTCAAAACAGTTTTTCAAGAAAAAATGCCTCAAAGCTGACCCAAATGGTATTTATTCCAAAAACTCTGTCAATTCCAGCGAGTATAATGGAATTGTTTTTTTTTTATTTTTTATTACAGCTGTTACTGTCGCCGCCCCCATTCCGCTATTTGCCGTATCTTTTATCGACCGATGATATTAAAGAATAGAAACGGAGGCCAAAGAATCCTCGTGCCATCACCGAACTGCGGCAATTTTCATTTTTCCTATCGCAAAAGTTGATTTCAAACAGCAAACGGTAGAAATGCACGCAACGATATTTTTTTCATAAAGTAAAAATATCCAATTAATTAATGTGTCGCGGTGAAAAGGCATCACACGATAGGAATTTGATGCAGTAATTAAAAGGGTGAGCACCTGGAGACAAAGCAGAAAGCGAACTAAGGGGTAGACCAAAAATAAACGGTTTTCATTAGCTTATTCGGGTGTCATTTTACATTTTTGTGGAAAAAATTCATAATATGTATTGCATTTAATTTTTTGGGAGATTTTTGCAATCATATCAAAAAACGCGCTCTAGCGGCATAACTAAAAACCAAAGATATCACAGGTAAGCTGGGTTTGATGGAGCAATAAATGCTTTTTCCAACGCGACCAAGTTTGTTAAAATCCGTTTGGTCGTTTAGGAGTTACAGCTGTGATAGTGATCAATTATCTTAATCTTAATTCTTACATAATTAACTCTATAGAATTAATCACTGAGTAAGAAATGTCAAAATTAGTGAGTTCCTTCAAAAGAATGCACAAGAATTTAGAAAGTTTAGAAACGGGAGAATTAGTAAATCTAACAACAGGTCTAATAGGACAATCTAACCTTATGAATTTTAGGTAAACCATATAAAAGAGGAGATACTGAAACCATAGGACAAATCTTGAAGTGATTCTGATTAAAAGCCTGAAGATGGTATTGTAATACCGAAACTAGTAGCAAGTTGAGTGTTCCTACGGGAACAAATATATACAGTGCTTTTCAAAAGTCCCCTACCCCCCTCGTATCTTTTGAACGGCTACAATTACATTAATAAAATTTGGTACGTGAAGATTTTTCAGTCCGCCTCTGGTTAGTTGTCAAAAAAATTGACGTTTTTAATTTAATAGTATTTGTTGCTTTGCAAAGTTTTTCTAAATAGCTTAAATATTTAAGTTTATTATTGTTTAACGAGACGTTTAAGAGTTTACATAGGCAAAATGGTACGTACTCAAGCCGACAAAGTAGCAGCTATCTTAATAATTGGTGAATCTGGAAAGAATCTCCATGGAGCGGAACGTTTATTTAATAAGAGATACCCAGATCGCCCTATCTCGAGAACTTATTTAAGGGAGCTTCTTCATAAGTTTGAAGCAACAGGTAGTGTTCTAGATGCCAAACGATCTGGTCGACCAACATTTAGTGATGATAAAAAAATTGATATAGTTGCTGAAATGGTAGTAAACCCTGCTTCCTCTTCAACTAAAGTTGCGTCTATCTGTGAAGTAAGTATGTAAAAGTACAGTACAGAGTGTTGGCTAAAAATAAATTTCATCCATACAAGTTAAAAATGGTGCACCACCTTTCGGATGACGACCCCGACAGAAGACTCGAATTCTGTGAATGTATGACAAATAAAATTAGTCAAAACCCACATTACACAAAAACAATTTGTTTTAGTGTCGAAAGTACTTTTTGCCTCAATGGAAATGTGAATACACAAAATGTAAGGTATTGGAGTGACACAAATCCTCACACCTTTCGTGAACAACATACCCGTTTTCCAGAAAAAGTCAATGTTTGGGCAGGTATTTTGGGAAACCACATAGTTGGTCCTGTTTTCCTAAATTCAAATTTAAGCAATGAAGTGTATCTGGAGATGCTACAAAATGCAATTGAGCCGTTAATTCTTGAAATTCTGGAAGATAATCCAGATGAATTCGGCCATCTGGAAATAACATTTCAACAAGATGGTGCTCCTGCACATTATTATGGTGCAGTAAGACGTTACCTGGATGAAGAATATCAAGGTAGATGGATCGACCGGCGAGGTTCTATAGAATGGCCACCTCGGTCACCAGATCTGACACCATTAGATTTTTTTGAAATCCAAGGTTTATACTACGGCACCAGATAGCATTGGCGTTTTGAAAGAAAGAATTATTGAAGAATGCATTGCAATTTCAGCTGACACATTCGAACGAGTACGACAAGAGTTTACTAATAGGATGTATTACTGTCAGGAAGTAGACGGAGCACATTTCGAACACTTGCTATAAGAATCCATTGTTGATATTTGATTAATTAAATTTAAAAAAATAATTTCAATAATTTTGGTATTTATTTAATTTTTCCGTCAAAATTAGTTTAATTCCAAACAAAATTAATATGGCTATGTAGCCAATGTAATGCCTTTCAAACGAGATATCACTTGCCATAAGGTCCTATTTAAAATTATTGGCCAGAGTGGCACTGTGACGTCATCTATTACTATTACGTCACCTGCTACCATTCGTACCAACACTTTATTTTCACACTCCAAATTTTATTAACGTAAGAGTAGCCGTTCAAAAGATACGAGGGGGGGAGGGGACTTTTTAATAGCACTGTATATATATTGTGGTTTGACTTTGAGTTTCATTGAACCTTTTTAGATTCTAACCACATTAGAGATATGGATGAACTCTTGAAGTTAATGAAAAATCTGTTTGAAACCGGTTCTGCTTCAGCTTACAGATTTTTTTATCTCGCCGAAAAATTGTGAAACGGTGCAAATTAATTTTACTCACAACTATACATTTGAGTTAGACACTTTTAGAAAATATATCTGACAGTCTTCACATTGACTTTAGAAAGAATATACATTCCAAAGTTGGTTTTAAACTTTCAAATTTTTTTGCATATATTGATATTTTTAGACATCGTGTCGAGTTTATTGATCAAATCACGAAAGGAAACGACTCTGTGAAGAACAGTACCAGTTACCTTTAAAAGACGAGTATTGAGGCACGCAATTCCAACGAATTTTAAAAGACGATTTTGTAAATGTTTTAGGAATTATGTCAGTATATAAATACAAAACAATTTCGAATACTAAGACAACTTCTGCTGGGTGAGGTTTTCAAAAATATTGATTGTTATTTTTTAAAGAAAAGTCGTGAAGTTAAAGAATAGCAACTTTCATTTGAACTATAAAATATTTAATAATTACTAACCCCTTTATATAGTGAATCTTAAGGTTAGCCTTTACAGGACATAAAATATTAACTGCTTATGTCATGACATTAGAAATTATGTCGCTTTTTTGTTTTGATAAAATAAAATTTCGTGAGTTTATATCACATAAAGACCGGCTATAAGACAACCAATCAGTTAAATTTCATCTAATGCACCTACCCCTTTTGGGGGCCGGAACCTTTTTGCAGAATCAGCTCCAATGTAATATTGGAAGAAATAGGTAAATCCGAAGAAAAGAGAAGATCTGACAATTGGAAAGATCTAGTAGGGCTTAGGCAATCAAAGATTCTTCTGGGTGACTACAACCTGTTGAGATCAAATGAATGCATAAGTCAAAGCAAAACTGCACTAAGAGTTTTAACAGGAATCCTAACGGGACATTGTCGCCTGAATGGGCACCTTAAAAAGCTCAAAATAGTGGAGGAAGAAGATTGTAGGTTTTGTGGAATGGAAGAAGAATCCTCCATCCACATACTTGCGAACTGCACAGCAATTCAGAATCCTAGGGCACAGCACCTGGGAGACTACTGGATAGAAGAGGGACAGTTACCTAAGTTGAAGCCTGCAGATATCCTAAAATACCTCGGGGAAATAGGACTAAAGGAGCTACTAGTCTCTGAGACTTTCCTCAGGAACTAAGTAGAAGTAAGGGGGCACAATAGATCTTTTAGGTCTCAGTGAATGTTACCCCAAATGACATACATACATACCTACAGTTTATAAAAGTTGCCTTAAAGTTCATAGATACTCCAATTGTTCTCTAAAAATTCACAAGCAGGTTTATCCAAAAACAATTTTAGCTGAGAAAATATATTGATAGATAGCTTTACTATTGTTAGTAACAATAGCTTATCACGAAATGTATGGTAAGTAAACATTTAATAAAACATGTCCAATTTCACAATGCAGATTTTAAAATCTCATTGGTATTAATTATTATATCAGAAAGAACTACACCTATTATTAAGTTCATAAGTAATGTTTTTTTTTAAATCTAAAATTAATTGTTAATAACTTCAATGATTTGTAATACAGCTTTTGATTTGATTTACTATTCCAATTTTTCGCCAAATTCTTTCCTCTGGTTTCTTTTAGCTACCATATATTTATATACATTTTACAACTTTCTTTGTTGATTTTAATTCTCTTTTTATTTCATCAACCAAGCTGCTTGTTTTTCTTATTAGTTTTCTTGCTACAACCCCATATTTCTTTGGTTTTCTTAAAATAATCCCACATTTCTTCTAAATTACCATTTTTCATTACATCAGAATTATTTAAGAATTTTTCCAATAATGCTACTTTGTATCTCTCTGCTATTTTTTTATTCTGAAGTTTGTATGATCTGACTGATTCATATTGTATTATTTTTTCTAATTTTTATCTATTAGGTATTGTTTGTAATCTCTACTCTTATTTTTGTGACAAGTAATTAGTGGTCACTCCATATTTCTGGTCCTCTTCTAACTTTGGTATCCAGTACTTCCTTTTATTTCTGGTTTCCATCACACATCTATATTTATATATATCTTTATGTTCAAAAAATGTATAAGATATTGTAAAATTGTGTACCTAATATGCAAAAATCCCACAATATTTCTCCATTATTATTCTTATGTTTCACCACGTTTTCCTATTTCTGTCTTATAAATGCCATCTTCTGTTACCACTCTGCTATTCAAATCCCCAATTATAATTATTTTTCCTTTTGTATTTTCTGTATTAATAAATATTACTACACCTATTAACATTTTTTAAATCTAAAATGTGTTGAATACATTTATTTAGTTAGAGGTATTTCTACTTTTATATCATTTTCATTTATACTATTAATAAAGTAAAAATTAAATAGCTTGGGCAACTTGATTGATATATATCTCATCTCAAGATCTTAAGTTTGGTTATACAACATGGTTCATAACTACTCAGTTTGAATTAGTTTGCTATAATTTCAAATCAAGATTAGTTTTCAATTTACGATTTCAAAAGATATAACTGACAGTGTAAGTAGACAACTGTATATTTATGACATGAATCACTGAAGGTTCTACAAATTACATGCAAATCACTCAGGCTTTTTTATGACATTATTTGTGTGGCTGTTTTATCTCTGTTTATGGATTGAGTATAAAGCAGGCTTTATTTTTCAGTAGGTAACTATGATAATGACTTTGTTCACAAGGAGGATATAAACATTGGGAAGTATGTAGTGAATAAACTATTACTTGGGTGGGGGTGGGTATTGAGTTTGGGATAATATATCAACTTTGAACAATTTAAACAATGTAAATGAATTGGGATTTGAAACCAATATGTTCTACAATATGTACATTTAGAAAAAAATGCTAGTTTCTCTTATTTACTAAAATATCTCAAGGTAAATGGTAAAATTTTGTTGTTTATTATGTATTCATCTAATTAACCTATTCAAAATCAAACTGTATTAATTAGGTAAGGTTAATTCATTTCAGTAACATACATTTTTACAAGTAGGTAGTGTGTGAAAGTTTCATATATATAATCTACAAATTGAATCCTAATTACTCAGGTACTGATATGATAATTGCATCTGTTTATTGTAAAATTCTACATTGGACCCCACAAAGTGACGTTTAAGATTAAGCTATGAAATATTGCAGAAATCAAAGGTAAAGCGTAAAGCCATATAAAAACTTACTGTGTTGTATAGAAATGGAGTATCTTCATTATAATAGTCCCTGCTGGTCATCTTGAGTTCAAACTGGTTTCACATTATAAAATAATTTCAAAAGTAACACACATAATATGGTTGAAATAGAAATTAACTACTTCAGAGCTTTGTCAAACAAGTTTTTGGTGGACAATTTCACGAATGCACAACGAACTATCACTTAATTATTTAAAAATAACATTGAATTTACTACAATATGGTTAATAAATGGTAAAATTTGTCATTTAATCTAATTTCAATGCACTTCACACTAATACATTTCAATAAAAAATTGTTGACAAAAGTGACAATCAGATTGTCATTTTACTTCCTTACATATGTCAGCTGTCAAAAAGGATTATCAAAAGGAAATAACTGTTGTATATAAACAAAAATTTAATAATACACATCGATACAAATTATTTGTTATATTTATTTTATTACATATTATATGTAAAATATGTATTGCAAGATCTAAGAATTAAGAATGATTTTAGGGACATCGTTAGTTTGTTATATGCAACACTTTATACAACGATATGCAAGGATTGCCTATATTGAAATAAAAATGAATTTTTATCAAACAATTTATTTTAAAAAAAAGCTATAATAAATCAAACTACAGTTTGAAATTATTGCAGGTTTATATAAAAACTTAGAAATACGGAAAAAGCAAGCAGAGTAAAGGTCATAACCTAATTAACTTCTTGATATATATCACTAAAGAACATATTATTTCTCGACTGTTTTCCTCGATTTCTTCGCCTTTTCTGATGTCGTATCTGGAAAACTAAAAGTGAAAAAAAATTAGTCAAGCGATCTATGAAACAATTAAACGGCTAACCATCACTTCCATTAATATTCTCCACAATGGCATCTTCAAACGCTCCAGTGATTTCAGGCATACTAGTGACATTTTGTTTAGTTAGAAAAACCACTGACCATGAATCGTTTTTGTAAAAAGCTCCACAAGATCTTATAGAAAGGGCATTGCGGGATTTATTGCTGTAAACTGCAAAACGAATATTTTTATTACAATTCAAAAATAGTAAAAGAACTAAGAAAGGAAGGGAGGAATCTATCAATACTTATTTTATATTTTATGTAAACGTTTAAAACTTAGCGTTCAAGATCTATTTTTCAATTTCGTATAAAAAATTAATTACCTAAAGGTAAATTGACGGCATTAAAAATTTCAGAATCGGCCGTTTTCAGTGATTTGTACGAATCCACTGATATCAATTGCGAAGCAAACGAACATTCTGTAGAAGGTTTTATACTAATAACATCAGATTTCTTTTCATCTACGGCAATTTCAGTGAATTTTAAATCCGGTCCAAACGAAACATTGTTAGCTATAGTTTTGGTGGACTAAAAAAAAAAGTAGAGTTGAACGAAAAAAAATATGCAGGCTGGTTCTTTTATCATATATGATACATTATTATTTTCTAAACCACAAAGAAAAACGAATTATTGACTTATACCACCCAGCCTAATATGACCGACCTGTCAAAGTCAGGTGTTCTGGAATGGTCTATTCTAGTTTAGATTAGAATATAATAATGTTACCATAGATAAAATAAACAGCTTGTATACAGGGTGATTCACAACTATTGAGACATAGACTAAGGGATGGAGATGGGACCAAATATACCTTAAAAAAATAGGCGGTAAATTTGATTTTTTTTTCATTTGTTGCAATAACTTCACTGTATATTTATTAATTGTTATCAAAATCGGCACAAAGACATAACTTAAGACAAGGAATATTATTTTACGTTTTGTTACAGAGGACGCCCCACGTTAACAATTCCTGATGATGAAATCTTTTTGCCAAAACTTAATGAATCACCCTGTATAAAAACCGATCTACCTGAAAAAGCATCTTTCCTTGAATGAAGTCCATTCGTAAAGTAAAATCTTTAGGACATCTCTTTAAAGTTTTCATAGCTTCAGTTGAAATATCCGAGATTCTTAAAGAACTATTAGAAGTGGACTTGTACAAAAAATTTTTAAATTCCAGCAAAGACAAATCGTTCGAGTAATTTTCTAAGCCATCGATTTCGAAGAATTCTTCGGTAATGGAAGGCGGCTCGCAGGCTGGTATAAAAATACCGTCCATTGAATCTATATTTTGAATATCTTCCAAATTTTTTATATTTTTCTAAAAGTTTTCAGTAATTTATATTTAAAATAGTGAGTTAAATACGAAACATGCCAACTGAGACCTAAAAGATCTATTGTGCTCCCTTACTTCTACTTAGTCCCTGAGGAACGTCTCAGAGACTAGTAGCTCCTTTAGTCCTATTTCCCTGAGGAATTTTAGGATATCTCCAGGCTTCAACTTAGGTAAATGTTTCTCTTCTATCCAATAATCTCCTAGGTGCTGTGCCCTAGGATTCTGGATTGCAGTGCAATTCGCAAGTATGTCTTCCATGCCACAGAATCTACATTCTTCTGCCTCCACTATTTTGAGCTTTTTCAGGGGCCCGTTCGGGCGACAATGTCCCGTTAGGATCCCTGTTAAAACTCTTAGTGCAGTTTTACTTTGACATATGCATTAATTTGATCTCAACAAATGCAATTGTACACTGCTCGTCATATAAAACTGGTACACTTTTTTTTCTCAATGTAAACCTTACTTAACTAATCAGAATGACAATCAGTGACATTTGTCAAAGCGCGTTATCCACGATGCCATTATTTAGGACTTATAAAATTACCCGGTTACTGAATATTGCAGTATAACTGATGCCTAAAAGAAACGGTTCTATACATCTAAATATTTATTTGCGAGAATTCCAGTTTTAATAACCGGACGTGCACTGCTCGCTATTGTTGGTTTATGTCTGTGTAAAATTTAATGATTTGTAACTAATTGATACAAACAGGTATACATATTGTTACTGGAAGATTTAGTAGCTCAAATTAAAAGTACGAGTTCAGTTGAGTTCAGCTCAGGATTTTTGGGTTACAGTATAGAAGGTTATTCATCCAGTCTGTTTATTTATGTTGTATTCGGTATATAGATCTACTTACGTCATTGAAAATCTTCGAATCATCTCCAGAAATCGATTTGAATTCACCGTTTTCTATAATGTTAGACAAACATTTATCCAAATTATCTTCTTTTTTCTTTTTAAACCCTTTATTTATGAAACAGCTAGATGGTTCTTTAAATTTACCGAAAAGATCTTCAGTTTTTCGCTTTAGATTACTTGACTTGGGATACTGGTTGCATTTCAACGCTTTCTTTGGATTTTCTAACGGTTTTTTATTGTTATTAAGTTTGGGAAAATTAGTCAAGTGTACTTTACTTCGAACAATATTTTCTTGGGAAGGTACCAGCTTTTCTACCAACACTGTATTGAGTTTGCTTTTGAACTTATCCTGCTTTCCTAAAAGTTTTTGAAAACAGTAGGAATGAAATTTTTTTTAATTATGCACGCTATACTTCTTAAATCCTATAAATTAATTAAAAATAAAAAGCAGTTTTGGAAAATATAGATTGTGAGAAGAATATAATTTTATTTGTTTTGAAAAAATTCTTTTCGCTTGAAAAAGTATTGTTATTTAATAAGTTCATGTAAAAGGTGAGTTTGGATGGACTTTTATTCCAATTAAATACAATATTTAAACAAAATAATTGAAAAAATATAAAATTACCTCAAAATCCTCGAGGCTGTATCCTTTTCTTTCACTATTTTTCGTTAAAGAATCTTGGATGGCCACTTTCTACTTATAAATACTTCAAATTTATTATTTAAAATTTATCCCATGTCCAAACTCACCCCACGAACTGTATTTTTCCTACAAATAAATAATAACATTTAAACATTTATTGTTGATGGGAATGTGCACAAAGTGAATACCTATCCTAAATCCACGTAGGTACAGCGGACAGATCGAGACGTGAACGGTGGGAGAACTTCGAGCTGCGTGAAGTCAGAGTCAGTGTTAGACAGAGAAAGTATTCGGAAAACAGAAAGGCAAACTGTTTATACGAGTCGGGTGATAATGCTAGCGACGATCGAATTTCGTGCGCATTTCGTGGGCGGTACTTCTGACCGTTCACGTCTCGATCTGTCCGCTGTAAGTACACTTCGACCAAATTCATTTTAACTCTGAGATGCGCAAACAAAGAAACGAGAGAGATATAACTCAGTCCCGCGGAATAAACGCATGTAGGTACACTCGGCAAAAAAGTTTAGTTAGTTAAATAATTTCCTGAATAAAATCCTAAGAATTTGGCAATAAATTCCATTTTAGTTATTAACTGAGCACTATTTGCACTATTTCACGACTTTGTGCACACAAAATCTTGTGTTTTAGCGACTTAAATTCCATATTAAAATTCCTACGCGGACTTGTACCACTATCAGTTCAAATAGATCTTTACAGTGCAACGTTTTGCCTAGGACTGGTAGCTGCCGACATTGTCATACGCGTGATCTACGCGCATCCGAACATCACGGTTGAAATGAATTTGGTCGAGTTGTACGGACGACTCCACCGTCTTGCTCGTTTGTCCAGTGGCGTAGCGAGGCAGCAGGGGCCATGGCCCAGAGCAGCATACACGATTTTGTCAATTTTGCACCCTCAATGGGTGCAATTGACAACTGTCTAGCGCCCGGCCGGTCGATGCGGCGGCACCGAGTTTTCCTGAACGCGAACGTACTAACATGAATAATTTTTGTTATTATTCATTGTTGTATGTACCTAGTGTTAATGAAGTCATGCCTTGCAAACATTCTGGCGTTTAAAATATTAATATTCTTCTCATAGATTTTCAATAACTTGTACGATGTACATGAATAAAGTATCTAAACTTTAAACTAATTATTAGAATAAGGAGGGCGTCGAAAACTCACGCTACGCCACTGTGTTTGTAACATGGGAGGAGTCAAGAGATGATCGTTATCACATTGAGAAACAAGAAAATTCGTGATTATAGAAATTCAAGACTTACTTTCAATTTCGGCTAATTTATCAGCGATATTTTGTATTTCCGAAATGGTTTTAAACAATTTTTCGATATGTCCTTTATGGTTTTTAAAATTGTCACTCTTAGAAAGCGCCAAAGCGGTTTCTCTGATCTGTACTATGTTTCTATACAAAGTTCCCAAAGTATTTTGCGGCTTTTCTTGACCAGTTAGAGCTGACGAACTGTTCGACTGAGTGAATCTTGGTTTGTTTCTACCAACATTTCCATCTTTAGGATTGCCGTATTCCATTTTTTGCTTTATAATCGATGTCGTGGCTTTTAGTTTTTGCTGTAAGCTTGTTATTTTCATCGGTGGTATATCAACTTGACAGTTGCTAGCGTTGTTTGAAGATAAGTTTGTTATTTTGACATTCGTTTTTACATTTTGACATCTAAAATAATATTTATGCACCTATAAAAACCTACGCCTGTTTGAACCGTTTGGAATTTAAGCGCACGCCTTTCGTAGGTTGTGCTTAACTTTGAGAAGCACTTAATTGTCCTGATTGTTGCACCGCTACAACTTTAGCATTACTTAGTAAAGAAGCGCTTAACGCGTTGCGTACGTGGCAGCACTGAGAAAATCTTAGTAACCTTTAAGATCTAGCTCTGTATCGAGTGACAGCTTTCACCTGCGTCAAATATGAACGGTTAACCTATTAATGCCCGGTTTTATAAACTCGAGTTACCCCTGCCGCGAGAATTAACCCGGTGACCGATGGGTAATACAGCGTTTTATAAAGCAGGGCTAGATCTTTGCATTTTAACCCGAGAGTTAACCCTCGGGGTAACTCGAGATATTTAACTCTACTTTATAAAATCGGGCATTAAGAAGATCATTCTATCATTATTTTACTGGCTGATAAGGGCAATACTACGGTAATTATGAACAAAATTGATTATTATTCAAAAGTAATGGATTCATTAATAAATTGCCACTAAGCAAAGTCAAATTAGCTTGTTAATTTCTCAGATTCTGTCCAATTTTTTACTACTTCTTAAACATAATATATTTTCAAGCGATGACAAGTATATACATGGCAAAATTTACCATTCTAACACTCCATTTCACTCAAAATTCTAACATCCAGTTACAATATGAAATAAAGCACGTCGCCTTAGTGTTTTGGTGGATTCAGCATAAACGCGTTAGCCTTAAACTGAAATACGTAGTGTCAACCTTAGAGAAATGATAAAGCCATTTTTCTTTGAACTTGACAACACAAACCGGGTTAACTATAAGTTAACCAGTCAATATTCCTCGACTTGTATTCCAAACCATGGCATAACAGTTAACCAACCACCCAAACCAGCTCAATGAGATAGTTTGACTGAGTAGTTATCTTATTTGAGGTTAGGTGTTTGTTTATTTCAGGGTTTCCACAAACTGTTACGTCATAAAAGTTAACGGTGACCTTATGGTATTGTTAAGTTCAAAGAAAAATGACTTATTAATATATTTATTTCTCTATGGTGGCAACTGTCAAACGTAACTTCCAGCTTACATGAATAATACTCCAAAACTTACTTTTTTGATTCATCCAAAGGAGTATTTTTATGTAAATATTTCTGTTCAATTGAGTTTGTCCTTTCATTATCCCTTAGCTTAGAATTTCGTGATAGCTTCGGTATCATACTTGGTTTTTTGAACGATTTTTCACCGGTAACTTTTAAACTAGTTGACGTCAACGATCCCACGAGATTAGTTCGTTGGTGTTTCGCATCGCCCACGTTTTTCACGTCAATTCCTTCAGCTGTAAAAAATAGAAATAACCATTTTTCTGGTATTTTACAAATTAACCCCCTTTCAAAATTAAATCGTACGCCTATGATACCAGTCCATAAGTTTTGCTCTTACCAAAAAAAGTCCGAGAAGAATTTAAGTTCACTGTATCAACTGGGTAAATGATCTCATGGTATATTACCCAATAAAGGAAAAAGAACAACCTAACCTCACTTACTATAGCATGACGGTGACAGATGTCGGTTAAGCGGTAACATATGACGATTACACATTGACAGGTGATGGTTAGGCAACCAATCTATAAGCTTCACCCCTACCAAAAATATCTCAACGTGGCTGAAGAAATGTCCACTTCAAAAATGTATCAGTTTAATCAAAATGGTAAATGTATTGCCAAAAAGATGAAATTCAAAGCTTTTAACAAAAAATACTTACTCGAATTACCACTATCTTCTAGCGAATCATCCGAGAAAACTTCTCGACGACATTCACAGATATTTTCTTCATTTCTTGGCGTAAAATCGTCATCGAGCGTTATAGTTTCACACGAAGAACCACCTAAACAGAAAAATTCAATTGGTTCACCGCTTTTTGATGTAAAATACTGCCAATCGCATGTGTTAAATAAAAAATATTAGAATTTAAGTGACGCAAACCAGAACAAGATGAATATTATTCTAAAGGAGTGCATTTTGTAAAATATATTTTCATGATAAAATTATTTTACCATCCATCCTATCCGTTAAAACTAAATCTTCCGGTAGTTCGATTAACTCTTCTTTCACTTTCAAAATATGACGTAGTATGCTTTCTTTTTTCTCTTTTTTGTTATTGTTCTGTTGTAAGAACTCCTTTTCGGCCATATTATATTAAATTTAATACCAAACTTCGAATTTTATATCGTTACTTTGCAAAAAAATGACAATTTTGACACATTTGAGCTGATTAATTTAATATTACGATCAGCGTGACGTTCAGTTTAATTTCCCAAAAAAATACATAACACTTGGCAACGTTGGAGTCGTGTTCCTCTAGTTTGTAATCCGACGAACTTCGTAACAAAACTTTGACTGTCAATTTTAAGGTTTTTAACGGTTTTTAGTTAAAGCTTAAAAGCACGAAGACGATCAGCTATCAGCTGATTACGGGTTCTCTTTTAGTAGTGTATAAAAATTGCCGATAAAAACAGTTAAAACCAAGCTGGGACCAGAATTACCTACTTAGCACACAGAACCCGATACTGTGATTTTATTATCTTTGGCTGCTATGTGAAATATAGGCAACCCACGCCTCTGGCATGTATCAATGTTGCATAAGTGAATGCAAATTGAATTTACGATTTCGATGATAATATCTAGTGTTCCCACGTGGTTATCACTCTACTCTTTCGTTTCATTTGTGTAGTATGGAGAGTGTCCTTTCTGTGTGAGTAGGATATTCTGTGCTCTTACTTTTTCGGTCTGTCAAAATGACATTTACGATGACATTTGCTTATATCCAGACAATGTCTAAAGGCAAAACAACGAAGGTAGATGCATCCGTACAAACTATAATACGTGTTTATCCAAATGTGTTAGACACAGATGGATTACCGCATATCTCATCAGAAAAGAAATTGCAAACAGTATTATCGGAGAAACCACAAGATAATAAACACTTTTATTCACTGCTTAAATTCACACCTTATTCAGATATTGTAGAAAATAGTATAAAGGTAAATATTTTATAATTTAAAACAAAAAGTTCAGAGATTATCTTACATTTGACTGACAAGAATATCATTTTATCAGGTTATAGACATACCGAGGAAAAAGAAGTTGCAATTTTATTCCCTCCCTAGCGCGAAAATAGACGAAAACATTCGCGAATTATCCTTAGCCGACGATGACGGTGTTAGTAACATTTGTGCTGAAATTTTAAAACGGCGCAATCAAGGGATTAGAATTCATTATTTCGATCACGAGACCCAAACGGACGTTCAGGTGCATCCACATATTTTAGAAGATCACGACGTAGCTACGGTTGCAGAAACTAAAGAAACTCAAACGGTTCCTTCTGTATGTCATATGCGAAAATCCAATCAGTCGACTAAATTATAATTTGTAGATCTATAATGTACATGATTAGAGAAGACAGGTGTCAAATGTTGAATAAATAAATTTTTTTTGAACTTTTTGGCTCCATTTCTTTATCAACAATTATTTACTGTTCCTGGTATATAATATACGCGCATTTATTACGCGTCATAAAATTGTCATATGTCAAGTTTTTAGATGCAAACAATCAATTTTTGCTACTCTATTTACAAGTATTTTAGAAATATATTTGCTGTATTATTGTATCAATAATATATAACTATTGAAAAGGTATGAACTGTAATAGAGTGTCCGCAAAACAATACAACTGATTCTTCTTATAAATTTTTAATGGTTTTTCTTCAATTCTGTAACGCCTTATGACACCATGACGGATGACAAGACATACAAGTGACAAGTAACTGTCGTTATTAAGGTGCGTTCAACTATCATCTATCTAACGCGGCAAATTCAAAAAATGACCTTACAGAATTATACTTAACTAATTTAACAAAATTATGAAAGTTTGTTTGCATCCAAAAACTTGACATATGGCAGTTGCGACGTTTTCACTAAATGCGCGTTATCTCATTTTTCTATGGTAACTGTATTTTTGACTGAAAAGACATGTCAGTTTTCAGAAAAAATATCTAGCAGTGAAACAAAAAAAATTATATACAAAGATGGATCGCTTTGCTGATAGCCAGGTTTCATCTAAAGATCGAATAGGACTTTTGCATACATCTTCCCTTAAAAGTGGACTGGCTTTTAATTTAAGTACTTATAGAAGTTTATCTCCGATCGGATCGGATTCGAGTTGTAGGGTAAGCGAAAAATATCACTATACGCTTTTTTTAAAATGTCTATAATAACATTTTTTAGAGTTCAAGAGCTAAGGATACTATCCATTATTTATCTCCTGCAACTACTCCAGCGGTAACTGAATTAGAAGGAGATCTCTACTACCAGCATTTTGTCGATTTTCAACCACCCCTTGGACCACCACAACCTGACTATGCCAGTTCATCTGAGTCTACTATTTCCTGCAAAGAGCCGGACTTACAAAGGACCTTGGCTATAGTTAAACCAGAAGCTATTCAGTACCGAGACGTGGTGGTTAGAGCTATCAATGTGTCTGGAATTAAAATTTTAAATGCAAGTAATGAGAAGTATTCAACGTATATATCATCAAGCAACACGTATAGCACCTAACAGTATGTAGTGTTGTCTAAATCACAGTATAAAATAATTAAGGTCATCTTATAGCAAGATTAAATCATAGATCTATTTATTTCGACAGCTGACTCGTGACCCACAGAATATTTTTCTGTTATTTGTCCCAAGACAGTATTCTAATACTCCAGTGAAAATAGAGTATGTTATTTAAGATTTGTTATAAAAAACAATTAAAAATATTAAAATTGGGAGAAACTTTCCTATGAGCTAGACAACACTTAATACACCACCATGTGCTGGTTGCCTAGCAGTGGGTAATAATGCATACTTACGTGTTTTTCTTTTAACTTGCTACTTTTAAAACTGACGGTATGTTGTAGGAACGAGTAATCCACCTAACACCTGAGCAAGTATCAGAAATATACGCTAAACAATACGGCAGTCCATCTTTTCCACATGTAGTTATATCGATGAGTATTTCCCCATTATTGGTAATGTCTTTGGCAGGAAAACGTGTTGTAGACAAATGGAAGACAATGGTTGGACCGTACGGTTTGATAAGAGAAGAATGGTTTTTTCCATACAGCGTCCGTACCAGGTTCGGCATTTTATCGGACATACCGGATATTATTCATGCCTCGGAAAATTTAGCCGAAGCCAAATGGGAAAACAGATATTTTTTTCCTAGAAGTAAGTATCGGCTAAGAATTTTCAAATGTTTGTAAGAACAGCTCAAACTGTAGTATGAAAATTATCCATAATATTAAAGATAAGGAATCCCAGAAACGTGAATGAGGTTGTTATTGTTATCAATTTTAAAAAGGGTGTCGTGAATAATGGGTTGGACGTGAAGACAAGAACTCATCAAGTTTTGCGGGAAAAAATGTTATATTTCCCGGTCCAAAAGAAAAAATAATGAATGTAAAGCTCAATGCCTTCCAACCCTTCGGGTACTAGTCTTATTTCAGCTTCTTCATCATAAAGATTGATAATTTCCTTTAAAATTGTCAATGCTACCCTTTTCTTCTTACTCAAGAGCCGGTATAAGCAGCATAGCCACATAAATGGTTGGCCCATGCTATATGTACTTGGTCATGGATACAGTTCTTATACATTTTGCTGACGTTATTTCATTGTAGCTGCAGCAGATGTATGAACGAGTGAAGTTAGTAGTTATTGTAACAATCTGTTTTTTTTGTAGGTATTTTGGAACCCATTGTAATCGACGAAGAAAGAGTATCTGACTACATCAACAATTGTATAACTCCCATTTTAATGGAAGGTTTAGTACAGGTGGTTAAAAACAAACCGATAGATCCAGTATTATTTCTGGCAGAATGGTTGTTGTTGAATAATCCGTATCAGCCCAAATTTCCCGAACGAGTTGCAGTTAGTCCCCTTTAATCGAACAAAGAATCGTGCGACTTGCATTTTATAAAAGGACGGGGGGAAATAAGACAATCGATATATTTATTAAAAAGCACTTTATTTAGATTCTACAAATTGTCCGGCGGTATCACAGAATCCCTGTTTAGTAATAAATTTCCCTTTATTTAATCTCACGGTTAACTACAACAATTCTTAATTAATAGTAAGTATCTTAATTTTTTTTTTAAATTTAACTTAACATCTAATTCTAGCAATAAATCAACTTTGGTAACTTATGACACGGAGTGTATTTACCTAAAAAAAAATATTTATCACTACCAATAATTGATGGTTTTACATATCTGCATGTGGCGGTGGATCGTATTGTGGTGCGATCCAGCGGTAGGTACATAAGCAGGTAACCAGATAGCGTAATTGGTGTGCCGCCATTTAAATTTTTAATTTCTCACTTAATAATGTTGATGTTGCCATAAACTAGATATTTTATTGTTCATTTGAAAACCAAGACACCTAAATATACAAGTTTTTTCACTTATATCAATAGCACAAATATATCTTTCTTGGTTTTTCATAATAAATAATGAAATATCTAAATATCTCCTGTAAGTTCCTTGAGGCATTACTTATTCTTTTTTTCTTATTTTTTTGGGAATCAAACCACAATAATGTTTTTTATTTTTTATTTCGACGTTTCGGTAGCGTTCCAGCTACCGTTGTCAAGATTAACTAGTATAGAAATAATTTTTCGGTCCCTATCTGACACAACGAAAAAATTTGACAACTAGACAAACAATAATATTTTGTAGTTTAAGACTACAAAACTTTGTTGTCTAATTTTGTCCATTCATACCTACGGTAAAATGTGAATTAAAATATTTTATTTTATGACATTCTAACAATATGTAGTCCACTAGAAATGGAATCCAGTGAAGTGCACGTTCCAAGAACGGTTTTTCTTGGGATAGCGCTTTTTTTCGCTTATTTTGGAAATTTTGTTAATAAAAACGCGTTTGTTGTTACTTTTTTGTGTATGATTATTTTTGTTTTCAAAATATGTTCAACTCAGTTTGGTGATTTTGTGTATTGAAGTGTGTATCGATTAACAACCATTCCAAAGAGCCCAATAATAAAAGTCGAAAAATCAAAGAAACTAAATGCAGATAAATGTGTAGCTAGTATTTCAGCAAAATGTAGTCAAATTTGGTTACCAATGTTAGAAAGAGAAATTTCCAATAATCAATTACCTGCGTTATCAGGATAGCATCATAAGTTTTTATCCAGATTTATCTTTGGAATAGTTGTAAATCGATACACACTTCAATACACAAAATCACCAAACTGAGTTATACATATTTTGAAAACAAAAATAATCATACACAAAAAAGTAACAACAAACGCGTTTTATTAACAAAATTTCCAAAATAAGCGGAAAAAAGCGCTATCCCAATAAAAACCGTTCCTGGAATGTGCACTTCACTGGATTCCATTTTTACTGGACTACATATCGTTAGAATGTCATAAAATAAAATATTTTATTTCACATTTTACCAGAGGTGTGATCTACTATGAATGGACCTTAATAAAATTTGACAACAAAGTTTTGTAGTCTTAAACTTCAAAATATTATTGATTGCCTAGTTGTCAAATTTTTTCGTTGTGTCAGATAGGGACCAAAAAATTATTTCTATACTAGTTAATCTCGACAACGGTAGCTGGAACGCTACTGAAACGTCGAAATAAAAAATAAAAAACATTGTGGTTTGATTCCCAAAAAAATAAGAGAAAAAAGAATGAAATATCTATTTTATAATTATTGAAACATGGCAACATTTACATTATTAAGCGAGTGGCATGTAGATGGCGTCACACAAAGTACACTTTCCTCCCATAGAACAACTTTAGACAACCGCCGCTAGATCGTACTACAGTTCGATACACCGCAACATGGAGGTATCTAAATGCATCAATTAATGTTTCTTAATAAAATAACCCAATTTTTCACTTTACAATAATGATTGTAAATATAATGACGTATTAAAGATAGACCAGCCTTCACACATTATTACCTACACAATGTTTTGGTCGCAACATAAACAGGGAAAGTACAACACACAGTAGCGTATATTTCGAAAGGGTTCATTTAATTCTAGATTAAGTGATGTACGTTATTAATTTTTCCGTTTGAATAAGTGGAAATTATATCGAAGATCGTAGCTCATGGACAAGTTATTTTTTTAATAGATACCTTTAAAGGATTTTAAAACAAGTTTTGCACTACAGATTATAAACATGTTAATATAATCAACAGTAACTACACATTTAGATGCTTTTCAAGTTTTCCAAAAGTTTTTTTGATATAATCACCTTCTAAAAGTATACAACACTGTTTGCAATGATTTTTACCACAAATCCAAAAATATAAGCAACTACGTCCTTCGTATATAAACCGAAAGATAGTCATGGTCACGAAGACCGTTTGACAATTCTAAGTATTATTAGAGAGGTATTGAAACGTCTTTTGGGATAACCTTTATTAAAAGATTCCTCTATTTTGACATATACGCATGCGCATTTCCTAAGTTTTTATGTAAATAAAGGAAAATTTTAGTTAAAGCATTTTAATTTTGACAAGTTTGACATACTTTTGTCAACAAGTGACAGGAAATAATTGTTTTGTCGAGTGAAATATTTTAAATTGCAAAATCATTTTTAAGTAGCTTATGATCATAAGAAAACGGACCAATAGCATTATAAAAAAAATATTTTTTTCAATGTTTAATCGAGGTTGATAATTTTTAACTTAAGTAAATTGTTAATAACAAAATGAAAATTAACAATTTTTTTAATTTTTCCAACGGGAATCTTTTCTTTAGCCTTTGTATGATAGCTCCATAAAAGGAAAAAAATCCCAGGTTAATAGTTTAACAACTATCGTACTTTCAATGTTGATGTTCGTGCTACAAAAAATTGTTAATTAATTAATGGATAATTAATTGAAAAATCGCGATAAAAATTTTTGATCGCCGGATTATTGTTCATTGATCTATCCTATAGGTGCCTGAATTTTTTCATTTCTTAATTTTCATATTTAATAAGTTTAAATAATATTTATTCATTAAAGGTCCAAAGTGGGCGGAGCTTACGCAAGCGAGAGTTGCCGTTTTTTCAACCCTCTAGAAAAATTATAAATATTGGTCCTAGAGTTCCGGGAGGTAGGACTTTTTTTTAGGAAATTTCTTCCTCTTTATGGATCTTTTTTCAAATTTCGAAAATTTTGAATACTTTTTGAGATATTCGCAAAAAACAAAACCACCCTTTTTTTTACTAAATTGTTTATAACTTTTGTAATTTTTCAAAAAGTTTCTAAATGCGATGACGAATCGAATGACACCTCGATCATAATTTTCCGAGGCGAGCTAAAAACTTACGACCTAAAAGGCACATGTTGAATAGACTAATTGTTCTTCCATAATATAAATTAATATTATAATAGATAATAGATCCACATAAATAAGCAGCATAAAACATAAATGTCATAATAAAATAAAGTTTTTTCTCTTGTATTTGTTACTTTCAATAACTCTATCAAAAGTCACATTAAAGGATACTTTAATAAAGGAACTTTTAATAAATGCAGCCTTTAGTACAGATCTTCAATTACTCTCTATTCAGAAACCTGATAATAAAAAACCAATGTTGAATCCCTCGTCTTATACCTATACTACGCTCATGCTACCATGACCTTACTTGTGAAATGACAGATTATCATTCTTATTCCATACTATACATTTTCTCACCATCATGAATGCCTTAAAATCACCTTAATATACAAATATCAATCAGAAACCAAATAAAAACACAATTATAATTAAAATCTTATTGACAAACTTCACCAAAATGACAGAAGTAGTTCGAGGTTGCCAAGCTAAAAATTTATAAACTATTTTACTTATGGCATTAATAGAATATGAAAAATTCTAACCGAAAAAAAATAGTGAGATGGACCGAGGGTTGGTCATACCTATTTTAAATGCTTTCCTCTTTTTTCTTTCGTTTTAAACGGAAAATGCTGCTAAAATCTTAAATACATGCATCAATTACGATGTTTGTTATACGAAATTTGGCATCATGTAAGAAGAGTCTCGCCTTAAATATGTTGGGGACAACCAAAATGTAAACAAGGCTTGTCTATCTTTAATACGTCATTGGTATAAATATCAGCAAGTACAACAAGGGTTTTATGTAAAAAAATTTTTAAACACTGAAATATTAAAAACTCACCTTAATTGTCAAAAAAAAAATGTTTATTATTAATAAAACTTATTTAATCGATCACAATTTCAGTGAACAGAGTCGAGCAGAATCCCAATGTGGAGCAAACTTGATTGCCCAAACCGTGTTCGATCATGTTGATTATCATCTCTCCATCCTCCTCAACCACTTCTATACACTAAAACCAAATAATTATTCTCTCAATTCACTGAAGATTTAAAAAAAAATCGTATCGAAATAATCACTTACTTTAGACCTGTATTTTTGAGGCAATCCTTTACAAGTTTTTTCGATTATGTGTTCGATACTATGATCTACTTTCGGATTCGATAAAAGTTTTTCCATAACTTCTACGATTAACTGACATATCGGACATTCTAAAATTTTCACTGAAAATACAAAAACCAGTTAATAAAAAAATATACACCAATCCTATTGATTGCGCCACTTATAATATGGATAAGTACTTTTTCCCACCTTTCAGAACCTTCAATTTGAAATAGTAAATTACATAAACAGGTGGAAAGAGACTTCTCCATAGATATCGAGCAACAAGAAAGACCTAGAAGTGGACCACCCCCGCACAAGGTCGTTTATCTGACTGTTTCTGCCCCCTCTATCGCCCGACTTCAATCCCATCGAGCATGCTTGGAACCAGACATACTGGGCAGATTTCGAGTACAAAAAATAAGCAGATCATGGAATGGAGTAGAACAAACCTACGCATTCTGTCGGGACTGCTTACAGGAAGGACATTGTCGACTAAATTACCACCTAAAGAAGATGAGTCTGGTTCGGTTCTGTCAGGGTAAAGTATAACATATTCGGTTTTAGTACCTTAGAGCCGAACGACTTCAAAAAATTATCACCAAATACAACCATGGACTTCCCTAGGGGTGAGCCACAATAGACCCAGCGGGGGTCGCAGTGGAAGTGGCGAGAAGGCCCCACTCACATAGAACCTAACCTGGGACCAGATAGAAAGAGCCTTGAATTCTCATGAACCACCCCCACAAACACTCCAAGAACTTAGACAACTTTGGAGAAAAGTCGATCAAAGCAACTTCAACGAACTCATTGAAAGTATACAGAGGCGTTGTTTGGCTGTAATTGATATTAAAGAAAACCATACTCGTTATTGACATTTCAGCCTTTTTACATTCTCAAATCCGCCTTGTTTGCTAAGTCAGTCATATTTGAATGAGAAATGGACCCGGGTCGAAAGTAAAAGTCAAAAATGACGTCCGTACTTATATTATGGTTGTGAACAAAATTTATTTTCACTTCAGCATCGATATTTCAAATTTTCAATCCTATTGACTGCGCCACTTGTCGAATTTTATTTCTAATTCTACATTCTTACCTCTGACAAGTTCCATCTTATCCAATTGTTTACCTCCATTACATAATTTTATGTAAGTACATATGTCGGCCGGTTCAAGGGCAGCTATTAAAAGTTGAATGACGGTATCAGCGTATTGATCAACAAAATCATTGCATTCTTTTTTAATTGAGCCTGGCATAACATGACATATATCTTTAACGATCCTTTTAATATCGTCCTACAAATTACAAAAAAAAAGGTTTAAATACAAAAAAGTTTTTATGAAAATATTAGTACTTACGTCCGTAGCGTTATTTTTGAGTTGATCTTCAATTTCTTTCATTACAAATTCGCATAATATACATTCTGGATTTGCATTTTCAATGCCATTTTCATAATCATCTAGGATCTTTCCGTTGATGGTATTATCTGGAATCACGTTGGTATCTGGAATATAAACGAGGATTTTTAGAAAACCATGGTACACTGTCAGACAATGAAGTAAAGGACATTTTTATGCAACAAAAATGTTCCAATAGACCAGGGTCGATAATTTTTGAAACCAAAAAAATAATAGTATGATGAAACCCAAAGGGGGTGAGTTTTTAAGGGTAAAAAACGGTTTATCTCGATTTCCGGCAAAACTACAAGTCCCATGGTAAAAAGTCAAATGGCAGAGTTGTAGGTAATAAAAAGATCTACAACTTTTGTATCCACATTTTTTTCACATAACCTCAAAATTTATGTGGAAAATTAGAAGAAAAAAAACAAGTTTTTGGTTTTTCATTTTTATCTTCTACAAAAAATTCTTTTTTTTTCTCTAAATTTGGTGAAAACTTACCCTTTAATGTCCCACATACACTAGCCTAATCAAAGTACACATAAAACCTCACAAAAAATACAAAAAACTTGAAAATTCAAAATTGGGTATTTAAAAGGGAAAAAGTTTACGATGTTAGGCATGCAATTTTCCGGATAATCGTCGAGTGAAAATTTTTGTTTTTGTTTTTTCGCTCTAATTGTTTAAATAATAAATATACAGAAAAACTGCCAAATCAAAATTTGTAGCTGATGCATTTATCTACAAATTTTGTCTAAAAAGTTTTTCTGTAAATTAAAAAGTTTACGAGATAAAATTAATTTCAGTGGTATTCAATTCGTGGTTACGCGTGAGCCAAATTTATTAACCGTTCGACTTAAAAGTTAATAATTTTGTGCTTATAACATTCTGAAAAAATGAATAAACTAATGAAAAATGTAAAGAAAGATCTCAACTTTTAGATAGAAATGCTTTCAAATTTGAAAAAGTAGATTTTCTGACTGTAATATCAGTTTATTATAATTCCTATTTAATTAATACTTATCCCAGCGAAAATTCCTTTTGGATTTAGCATTGCAAATGAGCATAAAACATTTTTATTTTAAAAACAAAGCCATCAAAATTTAGAATGCTTCTTAAAAATCTGTTTTTTTTGCATGCTTAATTTTACTTGTTTTTTTAGACTTCATTCAATTATATCTTTTTTCGAAATTAATATAATTCAATGAAACTTTACTACTAAACACTTTGAAGCATCTACTTTTGAAACTACCATACAGTTTTTCTATAAATATCAAATTATTTAAATAATAGACAATTATTTAAAATAAATACTTAAATCAGAGGTCTTTCAGCAAACCTTCTATAACTTTTTATACCGTTTATGATATTATCTAAAAATTTGTGAACTTTATAATGAACCTATAAAGAAGTGATCGCGATACAAAAGAACACACCTATGGCTCAGGTAAGAAAGAGAAAGGAGCACAAATAAAGGTGAAAAAGAGGTGAGAGCGTGGAAAATCGATGATAATACATTAAAAAATTAAAAAAAAATTATTCTTTTCAGTGTATTTGTAGATACCCCATTTTAGAACACATTTCATAGGAAAATTTATTTTCTAAATGTCATTGTTTATTTACTATCATAAAATTAAAAACATGAAAATTGATGATGTTCAAAAATACTACTATGGAAATTTCGTATATATTTTAAAAACTAATGCAGATACAAAAAAAATGTTCAGACAAATTTTGTAGATAAATGCTACAATTTTTGATTTGAACATTTTTCTGTGTTTTCATTATTTAAACAATAAGAGCGAAAAAACAAAAACAAAAATTTTCACTCGACGATTTTCCGGAAAATCGCATGCCTAGCATTGTAAAGTTATTCTCATGTTAATCACAACCCTTTTAAATACTCAATTTTGAATTTTCAAGTTTTTTGTGTTTTTTGCGGCATTTTACGGATTTTGTGTACTTTGACTACGCTACACTGTAATTTATTTGATTTGAAATATTAATTTTCTCACCTTATTTTGACTTAATATCGAAAAAGCACCCTAATTATCAATCGAAAATTCACCCGTCAAAATATCAGCTTTTTTCAAAAATTTGGTGTGCTTTCTGTTTGTTGAAATATCTACTTTCCGATAGTGTAAGAAAAATATATTAGTATAGTAAATCTTCTCAGAAAATGCAAAAAATATTGTAATGAATAACGTAACCAGAATAAAGTATCTAAATTCAATAGTACGATTTACATTTATTTTTATATTTTCTATGACATTGTAGCAGCCACATTTTTTAAATGAAATTGTATAAAAATGGCATTAAAAAATTTTTGAATTCGAGTTTTTTTCGATTTTTTGCATTTTCTGAGAAGATTTTACTATAGTAATATATTTTTTTACACCATCGAAAAGTAGAGATTTCAACGAACATAAAGCACATCAACTTTTTGAAAAAAGCTGATATTTTGACGGGTGAATTTTCGATTGAAAATTAGAGTGCCTTTTCGATATTAAGTCAAAATAAAGTGAGAAAATAAATATTTCAAATCAGATAAATTACAGTGTATTTGGGACATAAAAACGTAAGTTTTCACCAAATTTCGTGTAGAAAAACATTTTTTTGTAAAAGATACAAATAAAAAACCAAAAACTTGGTTTTTTGAATTTTTCACATAAATTTTGAGGTTATGTGAAAAGTGTGTGAATACAAAAGTTGAAGATCTTTTCATTACCTACAACTTTGCTATTTGACTTTTTTCCATAGGACTTGTAGTTTTGCCGGAAATCGAGATAAACCGTTTTTCACCCTTAAAACTCACCCCCTACCCCTTCCCGACCTCAGATCGCCCGTAAATTATTTTTCCTTTCATTTTTATAATATTCTCCGCCTTTTCCAATGGGTTTCATCCTACTATTATTTTTTTTGGTTTAAAAAATTATTATCAACCCTGGTATAATGGTAATATTTCGCGATATAAATTGCTTTTTGCCAACTCCCTCAATGCTTGGAAATATCGACTTAAAATTCACTCAAATATTATGTAAACCCGAGTTATGAATATCTTTTGTTTAGAAAAGTGTATTTTCGAAAATTTCACGATACTATTTGAACTTGGAGGTGAACAAAAACTGACTATACCTGTCGATTTCTAGTCCCAAAAACCCATTTGATTACTGAAAATAATAATAAGACTTACCGATGTTTCCGCCGATTTGCTTGACAACATAATTTGGTAGAGGACTAGCAGGTGTGGAATCGTTGCAAAGATGCAAAGCGACACAAACTTCTTGTGGCGTAAAATCGCTCAGCAGCATCTCTACGATACGTGGAGTATAAGCGTTTACAAATTGTTCACATTCGCCGTCGAGTGACTTGGGCATCAGATGACATACTTTTAGTAGCTCCTGTTCAATTTCCTCCTGGTAACAAAAAAAGTATTTTCGAAATCAAACATTTTATATTTTT
This sequence comes from Lochmaea capreae, assembly GCA_949126875.1. Taxonomy (NCBI): domain Eukaryota; kingdom Metazoa; phylum Arthropoda; class Insecta; order Coleoptera; family Chrysomelidae; genus Lochmaea; species Lochmaea capreae. Next base: position 7,183,644 of record OX421406.1, on the reverse strand, counting down.
TCGAATTTACCTTACCTTAGTTTTGTTGTTCGATAAACGAGACTCCAATTGAGTTACTATAACGAGGCAAATAGGGCAATTAGAAGCGCCTTTGGCTTGCATGAATATCTCGATGTCGTTTTTGGAACTTGGACACGCCTTGATCAGAGGACAAACTGTAGACGGGTCGATTTCTTGAGCGAAAATAGCTAACAAGGCAGGCTCGTAATTGTTAATAAAATCGATACAAGTTTCATTTACTGTCGAAGGTAGTTTACTGCAAGCTTTTTCTATCACTTCCTTTATTTTTTCCTATTCAGAAATTTCAAAAAAAAAATAAATATAGACAGGAAGAAAAATACAACTGATTCAATCCCTTTAAAAATTTTCATTCTACGGCTATGTTAAATGGTATTTCTTTAAAATAAATTAACATCTCTTAAAAATATCGTACGCCCGTGGTAAATAAAAAAAAATAGGTAGTCATGGGGACTGCCGAGAAAAATAAAAACACTAATAATAAACCCCTTTAAAAAGTTTTATCGTACGCCAATGATTAATGAAATTTTTTTACAAATAAATTAACCCTTCTTGAATAATTTATTGTACGTCCATGGTAGATGGAATTTTTTGCAAATCAATTAACCCCTTTTAAAATTTTCATTTTATTTCTATGGTGCTATGAAATGTTTACAAATAAATCAATCCCTTATACAAAATTGTATCGTACTCCCAAGATGGACGGTAATTTTTGCACTTATTTTAAAAATACTATCGCACGCCCTTGGTAAATGAACATTTTAACAGAAAACCTAATTCCCTTAAGGTAAGGAAATACACAAATGAATGAGCCCTTTTGAAAAATTTTATCGTACGCCTACGGTGAATGGAATTCTTTACAACGAAATTAACCCCTTTTAAAAAATTATCGTACGCCTATGGTAGATGATTTTTTTGCAAATTAATGAACCCGTGGATATAATTTAAAAAATATATTTAAACAGGAAGAAAAATACAAATGATTCAACCCCTTTAAAAATTTCATTTCTACGCCTACGGTAATTGATTTTTTGAATTGAATTTTTTTTTAAATAATCTACTACCGACAAAAGTAAAAACACTAATAATTAAACCCTTTAAAGAATTGTATCGTACGCCTATGATAAATGGAATTTTTACAAATAAATTAACCCTTTTTGAATAATTTATTGTACGTCCATGGTAGATGAACATTTTTGCAAATCAATTAACGCCTTATACATTTTTTATTGCATTCCTATGGTGCTACGAAATGTTTACTAATAAATAAATCCCGTATACAAATTGTATCGTACGCCCAAGGTAGACGGTAATTAACTCATTTTAAAAATATTATCGCACGCCCTTGGTAAATGGACAGAAAACCTAATCCCCTTAGGATAAGAAGATACTGCTGACAAAAGGAAATACACAAATTGATGAGCCCTTTTGAAAAATGTTATCGTACGCCTGTGGTAAATGAAATTCTTTACAAATGAATCAACCCTCATTAAAAATTTTTTTGAAACAATCGTATTTTGCAAATTAATAAACACATTTTAAAAATGATGAAATGGAATTCTTTACGAATAAATTGATCCCTCATAAAACTTTTATCGCTACGTACCCTTCCAAAAAAAGTCGAGGCGCAGCACTTCACATGAAAAAAGTGATAAACTTACCTCAGTCTTTGGTTCGGTAAGAGCATTTTGCATATAATGCAAGAACAATTGACAGAATGCGCAAACTTCTTTGTTGTAGAGAATTTGAGTGTGTGGTGACATCAATAAATCAATAGGCAATTGCTGTTGTGGATTTATTTCGGACATAGCATCAAGGCTGGACATTCCCGAGGTTACTTTGATATGTATCAAGGGCTTTTTTTCTGAAGAAATTTCGAGAGCTTTTTTGGCACTTTCCGGTGACAAAAGAGGCGCTATCAAATTGTTTGTCTGGAAAAAATAAGACATTTAAAAATTATTATTTATACAGGGTGACTAACTACTATTTCCTTGTAACTCAGACGGAAAGCTCTTGGGAGAGGAAATAATAGAACCATTAGAACTACTCATTATCCCCCCAGTTAAAGTAGAGGAATATATAGAGAACACGAAGCTTCTGGAATGGAAGTAGAAAACATTAAAAATGTTACAAAAATTTAGTTCAACTAATACATATTCTGCTCAATATTATGCCACTCTCTTAACACCTGGAAAGTTCTTGGAACTGGTGTACATCTTCATATACATTGCCCCATGGTCCACCCCTAGCTACGGCCCTGGTATTTTTTATAAGAAAAAAATTAACGATATACATACCGGGAAGTAGAACAAAAACATCTTACAACACTGGACGCGAGACCCAAGACTATCTCTCGATATTATAACTTTAGAAAGAAAAATTTTTTAGTAAAAGTGGCCAGGAGAAATATCTGGAAATAACTTTTGAGTTTCCAGCTAGAAACCCTTTATGGCTTGCTGAATATTTGTTATCACCTACAATCCGAAACAGAGGTATATTCGTGAAATAGTTTATACTGTAATTTAGATTTTCTTGAACGTTTCCTGTAGTTTAGCAGCTTTTATGTTCATAAGTAACCCAAATACAATAAATAAATGAACTATGATTATGCAAATATTTTATTCGTGGAATAATAAATTATGACATACCTTCTCATCAGTTACCTTGCAAATTCCGATATCTTGGCAAATTTCAGTAGAATTCAATTCATCTATCAAGAACGAATAAATTTCCGGATAATATTGATCGACTAAATCAACACATTCTGTCGCGAATTGTTTAGCTTGTTTGCACAAACCTTCCAACACTTGCTTAAATTCATTTTCTGTTGTATTAGCCACGAGTAAATCTCTGAGATGTTGAACGAGCTGTTCGCAAAGTTCGCAAGGTAAATCTTCTCTGAGGAATAAAAATAAAAAAATTAAAACATACAAAATATCAGAATTAAAATGCTTACTTTACTGAAACAAAACCTATGTGAGAATTTGGAGTAATTTCAACTCTGGCTCTATGAGAATGGAAATTATCACTGCATTCACCGGACAATAGACAAACTTCATCGGAGGTTAAATGTTCCTGAAGATGATTGTATATTTCTGTGAAATAAGTGATTACGAGGTTACTGCAACTGTCAGAGAAACTGCCAAATTTACCACAGAACTAAAAACAGAAAACAAACTTGCTTAATTTGTAAATTATGTTTATTTCTTCTTTACCTGTAACAAGTTTTGTAAAAAGTCATCCCTAGATACTTTATTGAATTTATCTTCTAAAAAATCAACAACTTTGTGACACCCTTGACATTTATTAATCTTGACTGCAGCGAGATCTGTTCCAGAATTTTCTCCAGCTTCAATTAACATTTGTTTTATTTTTTCGTTATTACAAAGACCAGCTACAGAACATACTACTTGAGGATTCATCTCTGAGGCCAAAGTATCCACCAAATCAGGGATGTAATTGTCGGCGATTTTATCGCATTCTTTCACAATAGGTTTAATGTGAATTAGAGCGCAAGTGCCTTCGAACACCTGTTTAATCAGGTCCTAAAAAAATATCAAAAACAAATAATAAAAGTTTAACTTCTAAAAATTATTATTTTTACCTGAGTTTCGTTGCTTTCTAATTGATCTCTAGCTTGTTTTACCATATCCAAACAAATTTGACATACACTACTTTGATCAGGTTCTACAGTTCTATGTATCCAGTCCATCTGTATGCAATGTTTGACAGCATGACAATCTGCTGCAGCCCTGTAACAAAAAGAAGCAAAAATATTATAAAACCCTCTTTTGGGGACATGAGCTTTTGAAATTTTTGGAAGCACAACATTGTTTAAATTCAATTATTTTTATAGGTATTTTACGATTTACTAACATTTATATAAACTCTTTTATAACTTAATCAAACTTACGTTAAATTTTGACACCAATATCCAGGTCCCCAAGTACATTCTTTGCTCCCTAAAAGCTCCTTTTTAAATCCTGGTCTAAGTGGGACAAAAACTCCACATACGTACACTGAAAAAATAGTATTTTTATTAAATATCAAGGTGAGGAATTTTATTTGGAAACTAATTCATATTTTGTTTATAAATAAACTAATTTTCTTATGTTTATTAGGGATATTATGTTTCAGTCACCACTATACTTTACTGATCCATTCATATGCATGTATGTATGTACAATGGGGTGACATTCACTGAGACCTAAAAGATCTATTGTACCTTCTTAACTACTATAGTTCCTGAGGAACGTCTAAGAGACTAGTAGCTCCTTTAGTCCTATTTCTCTCGAGAAATTTTAGGATATCTGCAGGCTTCAACTTAGGTAAATGTCCCTCTTATATCCAATAATCTCTTAGGTTCTGTGCCCTAGGATGTATATCCTACCATATTCACAACATTGAAAAATTAAAAAAAAATTTCAAGTCCAGCCTGCTAACATTTATTGATTTAATTACGGTGAATTATATTCCCAGTTTTTATTGGAGAATCTCTTCATTCCAGAAGGAATTATAAAAATCTTTTCAGGCTCCCCAACATAGTCGATTCTACTAATTGTTCTACTGCTTTGTCAATTGGCTGAATCTTGTTTTTTTCACATTTTTTTGCAGGTAACTTGTTTCATTGTTAATGTATAAATTCTGTTACATTGGTAAAAGCATTGATAGTCAGTAAGCTATAATTGATAAGAAAAAAATTTATATATTCTCAATTAAAAATTTTCTTATGTATTATTTGGCCCTCATGTAGAACATGTTTATTCTGTACATTGAACTCTTTTAATATCTTCATAATGATAGTTACATAGAGAAATATTTTGGCATTTTTGGTTAGTTTGAATTTTTCTAGAAGATTCAGATGAAAGAAAAACATAAAGATAAGATTATACTTTCAAATTATGCTTGTCAATATTGATATATTGAATGTTTAATAATAGATTTGATCAAATTCAAATTAAAACTAGATATTTTTGGAATATCTAAACTGTTTTTCTCAATTATATGTTTAAAATAATACATTTTCCTAACCCAATTATATGACAATATACCTAATGGGCAATGTATTCACATTTATTTGTAATTGATATCAAATATTTTAAAGATGAGTTGGTTTTAATGAATCAGTCAGTAATAATGTGAATTACTAAATGATAAAGTAATCTCTTTTAAATAATATAATCTTTTGGTACGTTTTCAATACACATTCACAATAATATGATAGCAAAATATAAATAAGATTAAGTGGTAAATATATAGGAAAGTATAATTAGAAAAATCTGGAATGGAACAAAGTTTATAGATACTTGATGCCAATAATATCTCAGGGAATCCACCATGTATAAACATGAGTTATAAAGAAATATTATATATAATTATTCTAAAAATTGTGTAGTAAACAATACAAATTAAGAAACTTATCTATGCAAAAGCCAGAGGTCAAATGTTTGAGTATAAAGCTGTATAATATAATATAATGTTATCTGCGTAATTGTAAAAGATATACTAGACTATTCTTTAATGCTACATAATTATAATAAAAAACTAAAAATCCTATAAATTCAACATCCTATATTGGGGTGTTAACATCGCAGGGTGAGTCACCGTTATTGAACAAGTGTGGAATTTGAATGTTAAATAAAAAGTTATCATTTTTAAAACAATACCGCTGTTTTTATCCAAGCTTAACAAAAAAACTAAATGCGAAAAATACAAAAACATCTTTTTTAAAAAGCCATTTTATTATACAACATTTAATAACAGGTAACTTTATTATTTTTGCTTACCTAGGCACGTTATTAATAATAAAAGGGCGAAAATCTTCATTTCAAACTCAAATTTATGCAGGAACAACTATTGTTAAAAATAAATTAATCTGCGTTGTCACTTTTCTAAATATAGTTTGTCTTTGTAGTTTGTCAGTTTATCAGATGATGCATGACGCTTTTGTTGTGAAAATTAAAGTCAAAGCAGAGACGTAAGGAGTATGATCCGTAAAATAGTTTTTTGATTACTATACTATAATAATACAGTACTGTAATAGGTGTTGCATAAATGATATTTGTATAGCCAAGCTTTAATTCTATGATCACATTATAACAAACTTAAGCGAATAAAAATATTTTATAGAAGAATGATATAACCAAACTATTTACCATTTTCATATTTATTTATTTTTTTAACTACATAACAATTTTTTCATTGTAAACATGTTTAAATCTAATTTGAAAATATGCGGCTGCAAATATATTAATTATTTTAAAATGTTTTCTGTACAAGCTGATACCTATTGTCAAATATTATCGGATACAATAGGTAAATACAAATTTATTAGAGAACACTATCCCAAATATTTGATTTCTATTTCAGGAATAACGAGTAACGAAGCCAAAATGTATGTTGAAAAATATCGTCTTCAAAACAAGAATGCGGAGTCATTAGCTCAAACTATTAACTTTTGTAAAAGGTTGGGATTTCGCAATAATGACATTTTAGCAGCACCTTCTTTATTTTGTCGTCACCCTCTTGAAATAGAACAACACTACTATTCGTTAATAGAAGGAGGCTTTCATGATATAAACCCTAGGGTTTTATCCAAGTAAGTGTAACAAAGAATATTATAATCCCATTAAGTGCTCTTTGGATCTGACTAAGGGTAAGGTAGAGGAAGAAGACTAACTTCAATACACAAGGTAGACAGTTTTGCTAAAGGTATTGTACAATCCAGACTCTTTTTTTTTAGGGCAAGAACATACATGAAAAGATTAGTGTGCTACCTGAAAACCGTGCAACTTATATCAAAAACAACAAATGTTGGAGAAAAATTTATCTCATGTATAGAAGACAAAGATATAGCAAGTAAAATTATACTTGACTATGGTGATGATGAACTCTGGAGTGAAATTCATTTAGAAATATTGAAAAAATTTTTAAGTAAGTAAAACAACAGAATAAATTACAATGAAATTGAAATGTATGATTTTTAAAGAATTGCGACTAAGAGGCACAGATGATGAAATAAATAACCTTCTAAAAGTTCATGGTATTATAAGAAATAAAAGCTTCAAAGTCATACAAGAGAATATTAAGATAGCAGAAAATTTAGGGTTTGAAACAAGAAAACTTATCAAATATGGTTATTTACTTGGAAACTATCCCAATTATCCTAAAACCACACTGCGTGATCTTCATAATATAGCAGGTATTGACATGAGAGTAGCCATGCGAAGATATCCAAAATTAATTATGACTTCTCCTAAGAATATTATTAAGATATATGGTATTTTAAAGGTTAGTAAGATATTAGTAATAATCAGTATAATATTAGAAGTTTTTTAGGAATTTGATATACCAGACGATATTATCAAGAACACACCAAATGTCTTTCATATGTCACCTGAAACAGTAAGAGTTAGATTGCAAACAATTCAACAATCTAAAGATCTGAAAGTATTACTTACTCAACCAAAAATACTAGCCCTTATTGTTCATCATAACAGAGCAAAAACGAGGTGGACATTTCTACAACAGCTTCAGATAAGATGTACTTCTCTATCAATTCTAAGTAAGTATTAAAATTAAGTATTTTTGAATATTATATAGAACTTTTTTTCAGGAACCAACCAAGATGAAGACTTTGAGGATTATGTAAAAGAAGGAAAAGACGTAATTAAGCGACCAGACCTGTATAATTACTTACAAAATCTCTTTTCCATACCAATCGAAGATATTCGGACGAAAATACGTCGTCATCCTTTTCATCTGCAAGTACCCTTAAAGGATATGCAAGAAACTTACGACTACTTAATCACTAATCGATTTAAAAGAGACAGTATCTTCAAAGTTATGTATATTCTCTTATATCCTCGGTAAGTCGTACATGCTGGATAATTAACTTAAGAGAAACTTGAATGTTTGTCTTTTTAGATACAAAGTGCAAGACGCACATGCTACTATAAAACACGACAGCAATTATGGTTACAAAAGTTTAAGTCCAGTTAATAAATTGAACTTAATCATATATTTAATTGAAAGAGAGCACCATTTCACTGGTAATGGAATATGGAGAAGTTATAAAGTATCTGAAATTGTAGAAAACGTTAGTTAGTTCAAAAAAATATATACATTTTTTCATTTTCTCGACAAACGTTGAAATTTCTATCAATTTTTTTGAGTTTCCTCCCCCTCAATCAATTATGACAGAACCTTCAGCAGGAAATTGATTATCGCTCCGATAGCGCTACGAAAGCCATTCTTATCGGGACACCCGATACGTTTGTTTAAAAATAAAATGTAGGAAATTCAAAAATAAAAAAGAAATTTCTTAAATTAATTTATTTAAAGGAATAAGCTTGTAACGATAACCTTTACAAGTTATTAAAAATGAAGTTTTTATTTCGCATCGGTCCAGAGTTTAACAACTTCTTCACGAACATATTTAGTAGGATTTCCTACAGGGTTTTCCAAAATAATAGTTCCACAAACGCCTTTTTCCTCAAAGTTTAATATCTTGCAAAACGGTCCAGATGTACCATTAGGCAAATCGATTTTTTTATCTACCGGTACAACAAAAACCACCCTACCGTTAACATTTTCTAAATCATTTCCAATCTCATTCCCGTCGTTCAATAACAATTTGAAGTTTCCAACATTGAACAACTTACATACTTCTTGTTTGAAGTCTTGCAACGATAGTATCTTATTTCCAATTTCTAGCAGCACCAAACCTTTTGTAGATCCCTTACAATACCGGGATTCCAAACCTACTAGTTGAATATTAACCCATTTAACGGAAGGAAGTTGTACATTACTATTTTTCGTTAAAACTATTTCAATTTCAAAATCTTTCAACTTCTGTTTTTCCTCAATAATGACATTATCAGATATATTCTTCTTCTCCAATAGTTTGAAAGGAGTTTTGAGAGAGTTTTCGATAAACTCTTCAAATTCTTTAGCCACTCTACTTAAATCCCCCGCAGTTTTATAAAATACAGCAATTTCATCAGTAGGAACCAAATGAGCTTTTTTTCTTAATTTCTGTACTCGATTTATAATTTCTCTAGCGGTTCCTTCGTCCTGCATGGACGAATCAGGAGTTACGTCCATTAAAACCAAAACGTCGTTATCGCTGTTAACTTCATACTGATCACTGCTTAAACTTTCCGCTTTAAAAATCAATCTTATCTCAGAAATTTCTACACGTTGTCCAGCAACTTCTCCACATCCTTTCGCGATTATTTTATTAATTTCACTGTCAGTTAGAGCTTTTAATCCTTGAGTTACTGCTTTGAACTCCTGTTTAAGCCTCGCTCCGAGTATCTTGTGGTCAGGTTCAGCTCTTAATGTTATTCCGAACTTGCTTTTGTCAGTTGTAGTACTAATTTTCCTAACGTTCAACTCTGATAGTATATAATCCTGCAACAAGATGATATCATCTAAATATTGTTGGTCTCGATGTACCACAATGATTTCTGGTAAAGGATATTTTACTGGTATAGTTTTACGATCTCTTACAACTCTTCCCAACTCAATAACGCTTTGCATGCGAGCAATGGCGCGTTCTATGTCTAAATCTATGAGCGTTTCGTTAGGGGTAGGTAACATCAAGTAGTGTATACTATCAGCTTTGTTATCCAACAGTTGCTTTAGGTATTGGTACATTGTTTCGGATAAAAAGGGTGAGAATGGTGCCATCATTTTAATAATGTTCAATAAAACGTTGAAGAGTGTGACTAGAGCTGCATAAGAATCTTCTTGGCCATTTTCACCCTTTAGTCTTTTTCTATTCATGCGCACATACCAGTTGGTTAAGTAGTCGAAGAATTTCGTTAATCTTGGTATAACGTTGTACAAATGATACAGCTCCATTTCTTTTCTCACATAAAGTAATAAAGATTGTGTAAACGATAATATCCACTTGTCCATTATATTTTCGTTTTTAACAATTTTATCCTCGTAAAAAAAGTTGGTGTTGTTGTTCTGTACATAGATTTCGATGTTTTGCAATAAAAACCTAAAAGCATTGTACCAAGGTAGGAAGACATCTTTAATAACATCCCTAACGCCTTCTTCTTTAAATCTTAAATTCTCAGCTCTAACCACCGGGGAATTGATCAAATAAAGTCGCAAAGCATCCGCTCCGTATTTATTTACGATCTCCATTGGATCAGGGTAGTTTTTCTTACTTTTGGACATCTTAAAACCGTCGCTGGCCAGTACTAGACCGTTGCAAACTAAATTTTTAAAAGGAGCTTTACCGAACAGAGCGGTAGATATGACGGTTAAAGTGTAGAACCAACCTCGAGTTTGATCGATTCCTTCTGCTATGAAATTGGCGGGGAAATTGTCGTCGAAATCTTTTATGTTTTCAAAGGGATAGTGAACTTGAGCGTAAGGCATGGAACCTGATTCGAACCAACAGTCGAACACTTCAGTTACTCTCTTCAATGGAGGATTACCTGCAAAATACAAATAAATTAAATATATAAAAACAATTATTAACCAACTCGCCACGCTTGACTCAACCTTGTAATTTGAACTTGCCTGGTATACGACTAGGAATTTCGATATCGTCGACGATTTCTCGATGTAAATCTTTCACTTTTTTTCCACTAAGTTCTTCTAGTTCCGCAATACTACCAACACAAATTAATTCACTACCATCGGCAGATGACCAAATTGGAATAGGCGTACCCCAATATCTAAAACAATTAAAATTGAGATGAGCAAATGTGATTTTTTAACTTATTGTACTTACCTATTTCTACTGACTGACCAATCTCTAGCTTCTTTTAACCAATTAGCAAATCGTTTGTCTCTAACAAATTCTGGAACCCAGTAAGTATCAGCTGTTACTCTCTGAAGTTGATCCCTCATATGTTCGACTCGAATAAACCATGAGGGTACAGCTCTATATATAAGAGGAGTGTCAGATCTCCAACAAAATGGATAACTATGTTTTATCTAAACAATAAGGAGCATTAAAGAAGTTTTTAAACTTTTATTCATGAATAAAATAATACCTGAGACTGATGTACAAGTTTTCCCATTTCCTTCAACTTGGAAATAATGTTTTTATCAGCATCTTTTACATATTGCCCCAAGAAATCAGTTACAGGCTCTACAAAGCATCCCCGAGCATCGATGGGACATATCGGATCTTGATCTCTTACAATAGCTCCGTTGGCTAAACAAACTCTGTTGTCATCTTCACCAAAATATGGAGCTTGATGTACAATACCAGTACCTGATTCTGCAGTAACATAATCATCAACAAAAACTCTGAAGCCCTTATCTTTTAAATGAGAGAAATAACTGAAGATAGGTTCATATTTTGAACCTTTTAGATCTTTACCAGGGAAAGTTTTTATCACTTTTATGTCATCAGCAGAAAAGATGGATGTTATACGACATTCTAACATGATGTAGATTTTGTTAGTGCTTATTTGCTGGAATCTAGCATAGATTAGTTCAGGGTGAACACAAGCTGCTAAGTTGCTTGGAAGAGTCCAAGGGGTTGTTGTCCATACTAGTAAAGCAGCTCCTGAAATAATATATTGCTTATAGACAATTTCGTAACCTACTTTTGCATAAGCTTACCTTCTTTGTCATCTATAAGCGGTAAACTAACAGTTACAGCAGGGTCTACAACGTCTTTGTAATTCTGTCCAGTTTCAAAGTTTGACAAGGGAGTATTGCAAGTTGTTGAATAAGGCATTACTTTATTCCCTTTATATACTAATCCTTTAAGATACAGTTGTTTAAATATCCACCAAAGGGTTTCCATAAACCAAGGGTATAATGTTTTATAATCATTTTTAAAATCTGAAAAATTATAGATGTAGGACAAATATTTTTATAAGTTTTTTCTTTTACCAATCCAACGTCCAATTCTGCCAACTATTTTTTCCCAATCTTCACTATATCTCATAACAATCTTTCTACATTCAGCATTATAATTTGCAATACCCATTTTCATTACATCATCTGGTCCTTTTATACCTAGTTTTTTATCAATTTCATATTCTACTGGTAAACCATGGCAATCCCAACCAAATCTTCTTTCTACATGAAAACCCTGTTGATGAGCATAGCGGGTCACAACATCTTTAATAGTACCAGCAAGTATATGTCCATAATGTGGTAATCCAGTAGCAAAAGGTGGTCCATCATAGAAAGTATACCTATAAACATTTAACGATATAATTGAAAGCTTGTTTAAGAACATGCTTATATTTCACATAAATATATACAGCACAGGTAATCTTACTTGGGTTTTCCTTTGGATTGCTTGAGACAGGTTCTGAAGGCATCGATTTCCTTCCAGTATGCTAATATTTTTTCTTCTTCAGTAGGAAAGTTGACTGTTTCCGGTACTCTTGGTATATGTGGAGTTTTTGTTTCAGCCATATTTACTTTTTCAGATATTTGTTATAAAACTGTATCAGCATTTCATCATTTCCAGATGCGGCAGTGTCAAAACATAACCTCACTTATTTAAATTCAACGTGGCTGTCAAAATTTTTAAAAGGTAGGCAACTAATTATTTATGAAAGTATTTGGTGTAGCATAAGCAAAGGCGCTTATTACCTATATAAATACTTCACTACAGTAAAAATCAAGTACAGAAATAGGAAAAAAGTAAAAGCGCATAATTTATAATAAGTTTATTGAATACACATACATCTTCATCATTTAAATATTGGTCATGGATACTTTCGCTATGAATTCATTTAAAATGTTTTGAAATGGTGGAAGTAATTTCTTTTTACCATTGATATAATCATTAACAGCCTGAAACAGAAAAATCAGTAGCAACAACAATAAAAATCTTAGTAAGGAATAATAGTAAATATGATTTAACTTCCAAATATGTCACAATAAATTGGGGGAACCAACCAATAGAAAAAATTATAAATAGGGACTGCCAGCAGACTTGACTTGGCCAGTGTACTTACTTGCTCTAGAAAAGGTTCTTGTTCTGCCCATACAAACTTTACGATTTCAGGAGTTATAGTTACGATAGCTTTATTAAATAAATCTTGCAGCTCTGCACCATCCATTAAGTTATGAAATATCATCTAAACATAAAGATTTAACATGAGTACAGCCACACTAAGAATCATTGAAATAATGATTTGAAATAAATACAGAGATTCTAAAGATATCACTTATAATATATTTTAGTGAGAATATAAATGTAAAAAAACGGTGTGACTAGGGGTGTCCCGGCGGAATTTAACACATTACATATAGCTACTTTACCCCCGTTCTGAGAGCCCCGGCGGCGGACGGCTGACATTTGATAAATACCTAAATTCCTACTAATGGCTGACATTTGATACTTAAAATTCCGTCTAAGGGCGGACTAAAGTCAATTAATGCACCAAACGTAAAACAAAAAGGTCTCAAGACGGAATTCTAATTTTAAATTCATAATTCCTCCGGCGGAACTCTAGACACGCCGAAAAAAAAAACAATCCACCATCTTAGCTCAAACGTAACGTGACGTCACGCGTTTGTAAACATTGTTTGACATTTTGTATATCGTTCGAACTTGTATTTGCATCGTTTAAGTGATATTTCCTCGTTATAACCTATTAAGGATTTCCGTTTTGTATGTTTGTTAACAATAAATGAAAAATAATGTAAAAGATATGTTACCGGAGTTTCCTGCACATCCACGTCTATCTTTATGCTGGAGCAAAATGTCGTTTGATTTAGGTACACGCTTAAAATACTGACAGATACTGAAAAGTTGTAAAGGTGAATCCTAAAAATTAATGACATAAACATATTGATGTTAATAAAAAGTTGAGCGATAACTGCTGATTGTAATAGTGACAGTCAAGCTGCCCTTAAAGCACTTCAGAGCTCTAAGGTAACATCTCGGCTGGTATGGGAATGCGACGAAGAACTTAGAAGACTGGCGACTTGGAACAGTGAAACACTGGAGTGGGTCCCAGGTCACAAAGGAATCGCTGGCAATGAAAAAGCTGACGAACTTGTAAGAGCAGGATCGTCAACCCTGATGAACGGACCCGAACCATCTGTGGGTATTCCCAGATGCTCCACTAGGTCATAGTTAAAAGGGTGGGTGAAAGAATAACACAAAAAACACTGGAAGAATACGCCCAGGCAAACACATGGGAAGAAATTTATAAAAGAACCATCAGAAAAAGTAGCGAAAGAACTGCTCTCAATGAGCTGGAACAAAGTACGCACCATAACGGGGCTTCTTACGGGACACTTTCCCACAAAGGAGCACCTGAACAAAATAGAGCTGAATAACAGAGACCTTACATGCAGAAGATGCAAAAAGGACACCGAAACAGCTCTGCACATATTATGCAACTGTGAGACGCTGGACCACAGGAGGCAAAAACTATATGGAAGACCCCAAATGACTCCAGAAGACTTCGACAACCAACCAGTAAAGAACCTGTATGAGCTAATACAGAGAACGGATTGGCTGAATAGGCTGTAGTCAGAACATTAGGAGAATCCACAATAAGCCCAAGAGGCTGAGATGATGCCGGCGAAGGAACGGCTCCTTTAAAAAAAAATTAAAATACTTACACACAATCCCCGTCACCGTAAACATCGAATAAATCTCCTATATTTCCAGACAAGTCGTAATTTGCTAAAATTGTAAGATTGGGATACTTAACGATAAATAGATGATCAGAATCCCACTCTGCTATTGGATCATCCATCCAAATCGATATGTTTGTAAGCTCACCTGTCAATCTACAAATAAAAAAATTCAAGCTTATGGAGAAATGGGCTTCGGTGAAATTTCATGAGTTGTTCGTATATTATGTAGTTGACGACTTTCTGAACAATAGTGTCCAAGGGCCCAACTCAATCCTATGACTAGTTTCTGAGACACAGGATGTTGAAGTTGGAAAATAGCCATTTTTTAAAAGCATGTATTTCTTATTTTCTTCAATGTATCAATAATTTTTCCCTGTGATAGTGTAGTGTTAGAAAAGTAGTAGTCTGGAATAATTTATGCACTGGAATTCAATGCCGAGAGCAGAAATGAGAAACCGACTACGCGATCTGAAGCTACAGGATTGCAGCGTTTAGAAACAGCAATTCTAGTAATTGTTTGGAATGTAACTAATTTTAGATCGGTTCGATACTGCTAGTAAAAAGCTTCCTCTAAAAGGGCGGCGCATCAAACCGGGCCAAGGGCGCCACTGCTTGTAGCAGAAAACACCTAAAATTGTGTCGTTTTTTTATGAGCTTATAGTCAGATGAGACCCAACCAGATCTATTATAGTTTGGCAAGTTTATCTGAAGCCGTGAAAGGAATGCAGTCGATATTGCCACGTTTAACTATGAAAAAGCTAAAGTGCTAAGTATGTAGTGATAATAATTAGAAAATGGACTTTTTATTATTAACAATATGATTAAACGTTAATTCTTTAATGTGCTTGTTTCCTTGGATTTTGTCTATTAACAAAATTTTTTAAATTTATGAATATTAAAAGATGAACACTTTTCCAAATTTGCCATGGGCTTCTTCAAGCTCTGGCAGCGTTGTGCGAACACCATCATTTTCACGCCCTCCGAACTAACTTAATTGGTGAAATTTATCGAAAGGCTCTCGTTGCTTAGCGACCAGCTGACTTCCTATTGGCAAGCGCGTACGTGTGTTCTTTCGTCTCACTTTGTCAATTGACTGACATTGATTATCCAGTGGCGTTGGTATTGTCAGTGTCAGATTTTGAACTATTTCGTATCCACATTGAATTCAAATACGATTCTTAACATTATTTGTTTTTAACAAATACCGTGTTTTGAAAAATACTTTACCATTAAATCAAAGCAAAAATCAGTTTCTGTATATAATATATAATTATTATTATTAATACTTTTATAAAATACGCCATTAGTACGTTTATGACAGATATCCGCCATGTTTCCTCGCCCCTTACTGATGCCGCGTAGCTTCAGATAAACTTGCCAAACTATAGATACTAGGATTTACTCTGGAACACATATACATTGGCTTTTTAGAAGATTTATTAGAAAAGTGTTATGAAAATGAAACTTGCTACTGGTTAAATGTACTTACTTTATATCAAACTGATCTATGTCAACATCAGTCCTGTTATAATAATAAGGTTGAGAATCGGGAGACGGATCTGTAATAAATAAAATTGGAAAACTTCCGACTTTAAATATGTCATGAGAAGGTAGTAGATTTTAGCCATTTTTCTTTGAACTTAACCGCGCAAACCGGGTTAACAAAACCATGACGTCACGTTAACTTATATGACGTAACGGTTTGTGGAAACCCTGAAATAAACAAACAACTAACCTCTAATAAGATAACTACTCTGTCAAACTATCTCAGTGAGCTGGTTTGTGTGGTTGGTTAACTGTTATATCGTGGTTTGGAATGCAAGTCGGAATATTGACTGGTTAACTTATAGTTAACCCGTTTTGTGTGGTCAACTTCAAATAAAAATGGCTATAGGGCATGCCCCTGAGGAATCTGACATGGAACATACAACATCTGATAATAAACAAGCGTTCTTTGCTCAACACGTGGTTCTTAATAGTTATTTGATTTTGATTTAGTGCTTTTTTCGACGTTGTTTTAGTTTCTTAGGTATTTTAAAAGTTATATATGACTGTTTATAATAAAAAGGATCATTGAATCAATACAAAACAACCAAATTACAAATCTGAAATCTAACCAAATAATTGTTTTTCCTCAGGGGTATTGTCAATTGTCAGTTGATGGACATGCCCTATAGTATAAATGTACTTGCACGTCATAGTGGTCATAACTGGACTATGTTGCCAAACAGTTGAAATAGTATGAGAAACTAGTAAACGTCAAATAAAGCTTATTTAATATTTTTCTTTTTATTTGGCTAAAGCCAGTTATACCACATATTTGTTGTGTTCTTTTTACAGTATTCTGATAATTTTCAACCTGAGCGGGTGACCAAAGTGAGCAGGAAATCCTGAAAAGAATGCGCAAAAATAATAAGTGGAGGAAAGAGGAAAGTGTATAATACAATGGTGATGAAATTATTGGTGTTTCCACATAAGTGCTCACACATTTTGAAACTTTCTTCAAAATAAATCAAGTTCTGGTTGTTTTCCTCATGGTTTGAGGCATAGAGAAATGTTATATAATTTTGTCTATGATTTGAGGTTATGATCAACTGAACAGAGCAAGTAATCTGAACCGAGCACCCTCTAGAGGTAGTGCAGTTAGGGGCAAGGGGGAAGCGATAGTTCAGCTCTGTTCAAAACGAGCGCTTAAAAAGAATACGCAAAATCATTCAAGTGAACAGAGCAACTGAATTGCTCGAGCAAATTCTGTAAAAAGAACACACCAATAATTTCAAAAAAATGAGAAAGAAGAATACACCACAGATAACTTAAGAATAGGTTATGTGTAATAGAAACAAAATTGATTTTAATTTTAACTAGCAATAGGTTTTGATAACACACAAGTTGTATTTGAACATAGTTCAATTGTAATGAAGGTTTAAACAAACAAAAAAAAAATTATTGTTTTATTTCATAGTTAACACACTTTCTGTTCAATTGAAAATACCATCCTCATTTCCAGCTTGAAGTACAATAATATATCTATAAAAAAATAATTTTGCATACTAACATTTTCACATAAGTATTATGTGGGTATGGATCATATTTTATTAAGCTACTCAGAGACATTCTACATTGAATCATTGTTTTTCCTTGAACTGAAGTAACATAATCATCTGTAAATACATTTTCAGATATAATTTCTAAGTATTATAAACAATATGTATAACAGAATATAATAAAAATTGTCGAATAGGTATAACAAAGTGGATAATAAAATTTTTATTAGTCGTATATTTACTTGCTTCATGCTTTCTGTAAATAGTATAATGAATAGCAAATGCATCAACTATTGCAGTATTCTTAACAGTTTTATTTATAAGTTTTTTTGTAGGCACCCTTAACTTTGATAACTCATCACGGCCTCTGAAATATTATTCACAGCTCTTTGCAGTTTTTTAGTAACTCGCAAATTAAATAATCGAAAAGTTAAATGAACAAATTGAAATTCCCCAAAACATAACCTCAAATCAAGAGTAGACGTTAAATTAAGCCTGATAAACCAATTTTATCGCGGCAATAGCGCTCATTTTAGCCAACATACAACTTTTAGCACGACTGACGTTAGTTTGAATTTGTTATTTAATTATTCAACGAGATGCATGGTATGAAATTCAATACAAAACGTTTCTTCGGACATATATTTTTTAATACCTAACATGCGACCTGCAAATTTCAATATTTATCAAGTTTACCAGTGACAAAAGGTACTGATTGACAGCAACAAACGAATGAACTGAGTCATCACTTTGATGACGTGCAAGTACATTTATATTAAATAAAGTATATGTGATTATGAAAAAAAAGTTTGATCTTATCTAGTATATAATTTACCGCTTGAGATTTACTATTTCTAATAAAGAAATACGTACCATCATTATTTCTCAGGCTGGTGTTTCTAAACTTGTAACATACATTCAAAGTCGCGTCTGCAAATATGACAGTTGCAAATAAAAATAATAGAATCGAATGTTCTTTCCTAAAAAAAAATTTAATCAAACGTTCATGAAAATGTTACAGTCTTATGATTTGTATGGGTTAAATACTAATCAGAATTTTAGTGACTTTAAATGAAATATAAGAAATAATATGTACTAACATCATCCCACTAAACGTTAAACATGAGTAAATGAAAATATTGTTTATCTTATCTTTATCTGAATAAATATGAGTGCTTTTTAATATGATTTATCCGAGTGTGTTGCCAACTGAAAACTGGCAAATGTTGCTTACTAGAAATTTCTCTACACTTCTAAAATTAACTAACTAAAGTCAGTCCCAATGAAGTTGAGAGGGGCAGGGATGAGTAAAGGTATTTGTACATTTATTTCAGGAATAATAAGACACGGATTTTACAAAAGTTTTTAAGTCTATTACATTGGTTTTATATAGATGTATTTGTTGATCTAAAAATATCTGTTTTTTTTTCGCTTTCCCATAAAGCGGTTTATTAATAATATTATTAGCGCTTCTTATTTTAATATACAGATTGCGTAAATTACATCGGAACCGTCCGGATTACACAAGTACGACAGAAAAACAGCTGAAAGAGAGAGAAAGAATAATTATGCGCTGTCATTAAGGCGTGAACTTTGTTTCACCTTAGGGGTGTATACCTATTTCCCGAGACTGGCCGAATGCTCTTTGCCCCCCTATTTTAACCGCTGTTGCCAAAAGCGCAGATTAATTTGTACAAATGATATTTTTGTCTCGTTATCGTTGACTTTTTTTCGAGGGTGAAAATACAGCACGTTTTTGCCAGCATTACGCCAAGTAATCTTAGAGATATGAGATCAAATCTTTATCACAGATTTGGTTATTGTCTGGCACAGGAAGGTGGTTTATTTGAGCACTTAATTCATTAAAATTATGTTTACCTTTAGAATGGATTTTTATTTTTTCAGGAAGTTTATATTTTATGTTTAGAATAGGTGTAAGTACCTACCTACTTATTTTATTTTTTCAATTTAATTTATTAATGGAAGGGATTTTTAGTTTATTAATTATGGTTCTCTCAAGAAATGCTGTTTTATTTTCAAGTTACAATGGCTAAAATAATATCCTATTGTAGTTAGACATTGTCAACTTGGTCTGAAATGATCATGTTGACAAAAATGAATTTTAAGATGTAGGTACAGGTTACGTAATAACGATTGTATTTTTTTATTTCTTTAACACCCTCACTCCTTCCATGTTGGGAGCATACTGAATACCACCAACTAGTGAATTCTCTCTGTAAAGGACCATTCGGCCAGTCTCGGGAAATAAGTATACACCCCTAAGATGAAACACAGTTGTATGTATTTGCTTAAGTTAAAAGTACATCAATAAAAGTGAACACATTAGGATGCGAGGAATAAAAACTTCAAATGCGTTAGTGGAACGTATAACACTTGATGACTTTTCTGCCCATAATATGGGAGGCAACTTAGATTCCTCATCAATATAATTTTCGACCAAATAATCAGAAAATTCAGTCACTGAAATATTTTCTGGTTTATCTGGCATTAAATGAAAACAAAATATTTCACCTATTTGAAGCGGATCGACAAACGGTAGACCGAACAAATTCTAATAAAACCTCTGCCTACTCCAGGGTAAACTATTAGGGCAGTCCCGATAACAGAACATTTATTGGCTTGTTATTGTCTTGAAATTCTAATACAACAAATATCCTAATCAGGGTATTTTAGTTTTTTCCTCATTTTAATAGCATAGGCATCCCTTTGCATTATCGTCAAAATTACGTATTCCGGGAATGCCGATAATCCCTTGATGGTTACTACCTGAGACACCCCTTATTAAATAAGGTAAAATTTTAACCATTGCGCGCAACTCACCTATGCCGGTTGATAGCACGGATCGGGGGTTCTGACCATAAAATAGTTGTAAACCATAGGCGCGACTGACCTACCGCTGCCCGTAACCTATACAGGTATAACCCAATTTCCTGTTAATTTTTAAATTTAAGTACCTATATAGAATAAAATTTGAAGTAGTTAGTATTCGGCAACTAGCAAGTAATGTCTATTCGTCTAATTAAGATGGCTTCAAGTACAAATTTTTCTCCAATTCCTATTCAACGAAAAGTGCAAATTTTTTGCGGGAAAAAACATTAATCCTGAACGTTCATGATGCTCTTGTGCACCAAAATAACACAAGTTCTGTTCGCGACATAATTATGAACTGTGCCAATACGATAGGGGTAGGAGAATCGACGATTGATACACTGTGGGCCGAAATAAAGGAGTACATTTTTAAATTGAAAATATTTTGTTTGTTTTTTTGGGCGATTTATTTTCTTTTTGCAGGGCTAATAACCTAACATGTCCTCAACATGACTGTAAATGTTAAAGCAAAAATAAGGTACAGGGTCGGACTTATAAAAGAAATTATATAACAGTGCATTTGAGTTCGTTGCAAATGAAAACTGTCTTAGCTAAAATTGTACTAATACGCTTTTTCGGTAGATAAACTATCCAGAACACTTCAGTAAAAAGGAAATTTTCCGAAATTACCGAATTCGCGATATACCATTTTTTTATTAAATAATGGTGGCCACATTCATATTATTTTACCTTAAGTTTTAAAGTTACTAAACTGTTCATAAATGTGTTATTTGTTAAAATGTTATTTAATAAAAAAATGGTATTTCGCGAATCCGGTTATTTCGGAAAATTGTCTTTTTACTGAAGTGTTCTGGATAGACAGTTTTCATTTGCAACGAGCTCAAATGCACTGTTATATAATTTTTTTTACAAGTCCGACCCTGTACAATATTTTTGCTTTCAAATTCACAGTTATGTTGAGGACATGTTAGGTTATTAGCCATGCAAAAAGAAAATAAATCGCCCAAAAAACAAACAAAATATTTTCAATTAAAAAATGTACTCTTTTATTTCGGCCCACAGTGTAGATTTTTACGTGAGAGAAAATGCCGGAACCTTGGTGAACCTATTCCTCACCCAGAAAAGAAATTCCAACATTGGACAAGATTGGCTAAATGAAGGACACACCGTATCGAAAGTCTGGCAAGATAAAAATATTACAATAATTATATTTTATATGTTTAGCGTAGAGAGATGAAATAATTTTCTTTATTTTCTGATTGTCTGGGCTGACGGAAAGGTAGAAAAGTAAAATTTAGGCGTAATGAAGATATTGTAAATTATAAATATTCAATAAACCATTTGGAGTTTCAAGTATTATTAAACTAGTTAATTAGACACATTATACTTCTTGGTCCTTCTAAAGTTTTAAAGTAATTAAGATTAATTACCCTAAATTTCATTTATAAACCAGCCACTTGTCTTTTTACGTTTATGCCGTAGTCCTTTCAATTCTTACGAGGTATGACAAATCTACTAAAATTATTTTACCCTGTTTTTAAGTCGACGGAAATTTGAATAACGGTAGGTAAGTAGATATTATACATACGGGTTTGGGATAAAGTATGTAAACAAGTAAATATCTTTTAAACGAAAAGAACGATATTTATGAAAATTTGCAGGTAAGTGCAATGGAATAAAATGCATCTGATATACATTTTTTTGTTAATCATATACTTCCGGTTTAATCGGAATTGCCATCAACTTCTTTAATTTAAATAGGACACCGTATATATTTTTACAGGTTTTGAAAGAGCTTGTTATTTTGACTTCATACATACTAAGTTTAGTGTAAAAAAATTTGTAAAAACGAGGAATATAGTACTTTAATCAACCTCCTTTGAGTTTTTTGCATTGGAGCAAAAAATAAACTAATTGATGTTGTTTCTATGCATAGTAATAAATAAACGAGTACTGTTTAGTACGTCTTTTGTTCTCCAAGTGTCAAATTCTGATTGACGGAAATAAATTTTACAATTTAGAATGGTTCAATTAAGTGAAAAGGAGCGTATTGAAATTTTAATAATGATCGGTTATGGTGATCGTGTTAGAACTCATGAAGAAGTAAGTCATATTTTTAATAATTTGCATCCGGAGAGAAATCCTATATCACGCTCAACAGTAACTAAAACATTACAACGTTTTAATACAACTGGGATGGTAAAAAAATTGCTAAAACCTGGAAGACCGCGGACTGCAACGAACGAAACTGTTAAACAAAATATTGCAATCGATTTAGAAGAATCACCTCAAACTTCCACCACAAATTTGGCACTAAACCATGGTATCAGTCGACGTTCTGTAGGAAAGATATTAAAAAGTGAAAAGTATCATCCGTATAAGGTACAGTTGGTTCAAGAATTGTCAGACGATGATTTTGACCGACGGCGACGGCTGGAATTTTGCGAACAGCTAATGAACATCTGTAATGTCGACGACAATTTTGCTTCTAGCATAGTTTTTTCCGATGAGGCAACTTTTTGTTTAAATGAAAAAGTTAATCGCCATAACTCAAGGTATTGGTCAAATGAGAATCCTCATTGGTTTCATGAAGCACATACCCAGCATCCACAGAAGTTAAATGTTTGGATGGGATTTGTCGAAAATAGGCTTATAGGCCCATTTTTTATCGACGGAAACTTGAATGGTGACAAGTATTTGGATCTACTAAATAACTAAATTATTCCTGCACTTCAACGGAATGGGTAATTACCACAAAATGTTTGGTTTCAACAAGATGGAGCACCTCCCCACTATGATAGACGGGTTAGGGATTTTCTGGATGCGAATTTTCCAAATATATGGATTGGAAGTAGAGGATTCATAGAGTGGCCTGCTCGTTCTCCGAATCTTAGCCCGTTAGATTTTTTTCTTTGGGGTTAACTAAAATAACGTGTTTACGTTAGACGACCAACAAACTTACAGGAATTGAGACAAATAATTATTGATGAATGTGAACTAATACGTGAAGAAGTCTTGGAAAGAGTGAATCAAGAATTTGTTAATAGGATGGCATATTGCCAGCAAGTAAACGGCGAGCATTTTGAACATTTGAAGTAATTTTGTTTCTCATTATTCTAAAATAATGAAATGTACACCTATAATATTGTACAACTAACAGTGAGTTATTCCTCGTTTTCACACATTTTTTTACACTAAACTCAGTATGTATGAATTCAAAATAACAAGCTTTTTCAAAATCTGTAAAAATATATAGGGTGTCCCATTTAAATTAAAGAAGTTGATGGCATTTCCGGTTAAACCGGAAGTATATTATTAACAAAAAAATGTACATCAGATGCAATCTGTTCCATTATTGCACTTAACTGCAAATTTTCATAAATATCGTTCTTTTCCTTTAAAAGATATTTACTTTTTTCCATACTTTCTCCCAACCCCGTATTATTAAATAAAACCTTGTGTACGAAAAAATCTATTTTTAGAATGGAGCATCTACGTATAGTAAAAGCTTTAATGCTTTTATCAGGTTCGTGGAGAGCCAAATTGGCTTCGCTAAATCGATTTCAACGATCGTTATACGGGTGGTACTCTATAATTATGAATATATATTTAATTTGTTTCGTCATTGCATTATATTTGGGAGTTATACCGATTTGGCATAATGCTCCGAAGAAACTCGTACAAGCCATACCAATTATTATTTTGTGTACTATTATTTTGATTAAAGCTGCTATATGTCAGAGAAAGAAGATTACAGAAATGATAAGGTAAGTGTTCTATTGTACAAGTCGGCAGAAGCAAACATGAGCCCTGGGTGGGCGTGTTCATGTCGCTGTAGTTGTATTTTTGTAGTAACAATCGATATTTTGAATCGATAGCCAAATATCGATACCATAACTGTCAAGAGATATGTAAACAAAGTCAAACTTGCTAAAAATTTAACTCTAAATATTAATACAAAAATTTACATTGGACCAAAAATAAAACTACAGTTATTATCCTCGCATTGACAACACTGTTACATACACTAAAATTGATGTATGTTGATAAAATCACTCGGTCATATTATTTCGATTATGTTAACAATTACTAATGTACAATCGTTAACATTAGCTCCGGATTGGCTCGTTGCGATGACCTTTCTTTTAGTTCGCATATTTTCCGGGGCTCATGTTTGCTTCTGTTAACTGTAAGAATAAAGAAAAGTGGAATATCGGTTACTAACTGAAATGATACTTAACCATAAAAAAATTTATTAACCGCAACAGAATAATATTATACAATTTTTTATCACTCATTTTATTTAAAAATAGAAGATCTTTTACCACATATTTTTATTATATCAATAGATATAAATAAATCATAACTGCATACGGTTAACCATTCTTTATCTCTTAATAGTACAATAAAATACCCAATAATCTGGCATAAAAAAACGACACAATTTTTGGTGTTTTCTGCTACAAGTTAGGTCAAAATAACGTTTGAGTACTACTGAAATTTCCGACGAACACAACACATTATCGCTATAACATTTTAATCTTAAATTGGTAAACTAAGTTCTGCCTGTGTATCATGTTTTATATTAGGCGGAATTGTTCCTATACCAGGTGCCCTGTAAATAAGAACCTTAAAGCAGAGGCACGATAGGTTAATAAGAATAATTTGAAATACCTAAAGACAACCTTGTTAGTTTGTGAGATACAGACTGATAAAGAGTGTAGGTGAAATAGGTACATGTTTAAAATATTATGTAGTTTATAGTCTATTCAAAACATCAACATAATTAATTTTGTCAATTATAATAAGCCAGTTGCGTAGCTAAAAATTATAGGCCCCCCTCGAAATTTGAGTTAGGGCCTCCTTGTCTATATTAAGAATATAATATATAAAGTTTGTATTACCAAACAAAATTAGGTAAAACTGTTTATTATTTAAACTACGTACTCAACTAATATAAAACAGTCAAGAAAATACAATACACAATACCTATGTAAAGAACGTTACAATAAACAACGGTAGCTGGAACGCTACCGAAACGTCGAAATAAAAAAATAAAAAACATTATTGTGGTTTGATTCCCAAAAATAAGAGAAAAAAGAATAAGTAATGCCACAAGGAACTTACAGAAGATATAATAAACATTAACTATTGAACAAGGAACAAGAAAATACAAAATATTCTTTAAAACCAAAAGGGACAAAAACTAAAAAATTTTTTAGGTAACTAAGGTAGTGATACTATATACTTGAAAGCAACAATGAGATAAATACAAAAATATTTCAAATCAAGCGATCAAAACTTGAATATTCCAATAGTTTTTGCGAGGCAACTGCCTGTCCTAATTTTGCTGTAAAATTATTTTAGTACAATTATCATAGCCATTATCTCATTATTGCTGGGAATGGTGGAGATATGGTGTAGGAGGGAATGCCTAAGGGTGAACCCCTCAAAAACCGAGCTCATTCCCTTCACTAGAAAAAGGAAGCTTGAGGGACTAAAACGGCCAAGCCTCTTTAACGTGCAGCTGTGTCTAAGTCAGGAGGTTAAGTATCTGGGTTTAATTCTGGATGCAAAACTAACCTGGAACTCACACCTTCATGATAAAACTAATAAAGGGAAAATGGTCCTAATGGCTGCCAAACGGGCGATAGGGAACACTTGGGGACTAAATCCACGGATTGTACACTGGCTGTACACAACTGTGGTGAGACCCATGGTTACCTAT
This sequence comes from Lochmaea capreae, assembly GCA_949126875.1. Lineage (NCBI taxonomy): Eukaryota > Metazoa > Arthropoda > Insecta > Coleoptera > Chrysomelidae > Lochmaea > Lochmaea capreae. The sequence goes on along the minus strand of OX421406.1, from coordinate 7,157,409 downwards.
GGCGACTTAGTTTGGTGGCCAAAAACAGATCAGAAGAAAGCTGAATTGGAGCTGTCAAAACTTCAGAGGCTTGCCTGTCTGTGCATAACGGGTTCCATGAGAAGCAGCTCGACTGCGGCAATGGAAGCAATTCTCAATCTTCCGCCTCTTGCTCTGCATGTTAAGGCCAGGGCATAAGGGCATTGTAGGAAATGAAAAGGCAGACAACCTAGCAAAGCTGGGGTCTGAGACAGCATTCACTGGTCCTGAACCAGTATTTGAGATATCCAAAACTGCTGCACGTTGTTGTATATCTCGGTGGACTCAAACTAAACACCAGTCGTACTGGAGACACGTGCCAAAACAGGAACACAGCAAACTCCTGGTTAAAAAACCCTCGGAGAAGCTGACCAACGAAATACTAAACCTTAGCAGGGCCCAAATAAGGATAGTGACGGGTTTACTCACCGGTCACTGTACTCTAAGGAAGCACATGCATACAATCGGCATATATAGGGAGGAACCTATCTGTCGGTTGTGCATGGAAGAGGAGGAAACAGCCTCTCACATTATCTTTGATTGTGAAGCACTATCTCACTGGAGATATAGACTCCTAGGACTAGAATTTCCAAGGGAGGATTTCTCCAAGAAGAACCTAGTGAAAAGTCTGCTGAGCCTGATAAGGGCTGCTGGTCTCTTCACATAAACGGCACAACCAAGAGCACAAAAAGCCTTAAGGCTGAGGTGCCGAGGACATCAATCCTTTGACTGGTGTGCTGATCCAATCATTCAATCAATCATCAAGGTGGTAAATTGTTTGTTTCTAGCTTTTGCCTCCGCAAAATTTTTTATTAAATGGTTATTATCCATTTTGGCCGCCTCTTGCGCCTCTACGGACAGTATAGCCAATTTAATTAACCTCGTCTGAGATTAACTATTTCGTAAATAATCATTAAACGACAAAACAGAGTAGGTACAGATACACATCGAATCTGAGCCACTGGGGCGTTTGCCTCTACAGGCCAGGATTTCAGCCCCTTCGTGGTGGTAGCGTTACGCCACTGAGCTACGCTAAAGATTTTTGTCTGTATAGTTGTGAGTAAAATTAGTTTGCACTGTTTCACAATAAAATAACAGTACGCGGCAAGGTCTCTTTTAGGATTAGAAAGCCGAAAAGATAAGAAAGTTATAAATCATTTCGAGTCTTGCCCTACCCACAAGCGCCACTTACTGGGACCGATTGTAAATCTAATCCATCCAGGTAAAACACACACACAAAATTTAATCGAAATCAGTACTGCCATTTAGTAGGAATATCATTATCTACACATGTACAGAATTGATTGTTTTTTTTTCAGTAAAATTGAAAATCAGGAAAAGAGAATGAACGAATGGGACGAAGCTATTATTGATATTTACTCAAAAAATGCCAGATATACGCAACTATTGTCGTTATTTATGTTTACTGGTTCCACGCTATGCGGAGTTACACTTGTTGTGACAAAATTTATTGGTAAGAAAAATCTAGTTTCAACAAGACGGAACATTAGGTACTTTTGTCACAGATGGATTGAAAGAATACAGTAAAAGTCACGAATGTTACTCGTTACGTCAAACTTCCATGAATGTATCAAAGACACTTTAATTTTATGTGGATATCACTGACCGTGTATGTCCAATTAATACAAATGGAAAAGTACATAATATGTCTTTTGTGCCTGAATTAAGCTAGGCCATTACGTCTTTATCGGTTTGTTACTATTCTTGTGTTGTGACAACGATTGTACTTAAAAAGCGAAACGTCACTTTATGCGGAAATCATTCTGTCACCATTGAAGTTCGTCATCATTTGTCATTACTTTAAATAGGTAGAGTTCATTTACATTTATTGTGATATTTTTCGACAAAATGACTGGTAAACGTTTGGACGAAAGTAACCGTGAGTCGGCGGGTGTAATTTAGGCGCTAACCATCCTTCTTTACCTGTCTGACCAAGAAGGGTAGATAATCCGACATGTATTTTCGTCGCTAAGAAGTGCAGGTAGGTCGAGTCATAAAATAACTCTTATCTTAATAAAATACGAAGGTGGTTTGGTAGGGGTAGGTTTGGTTGGGTTATTATTAAAAATTATTATAATTTATTCTTCAAAAATTGACTAAAAATACGAAGGTGGCGGATTATCGGCAAAAACTCGACGAGCAGTGTTTAGCTTGTTCAATTCAGTAAGAAGGACGAAAGTGAATTGCCCTAGTACCACTTCTAGACACAAATGTAACACAATTTTATTTTTCCCATAATTGTATTCGTATAAATAAGAGATCTGATTACCAAAAATTAATAAAACAAGAAAAAAAGGGAAAACATGATTAAAAAGAATGCAATTTCGGGTTTCTAACGCATTAGATATTGGGAGAATTTACTATCGAACCTTTCGGTAAAGTTTACCATTTCATTCGATGCTTTTATGACTAATCCGATTAGGCGTAAATTCGTGAAATAAACTGTAATCACCATCTCCATCGACATTCACTCACTTACACACTGTTTGCGTGAGTTTCTGTATTTTTAAGACAATATAATAAAATTGTACTCACTGCAGATTTTGTAAGAAAGTGTCCAGATAAAGGAGAGGATGATGGGATTATTAGAAACACCGTTTTTCTCCGTGAATACTGTCCCCTACTCATTTACCAGTAAATTCTTCCTTTGTTGCCCCCTGATATCATTTTTATTAAGTATATGTCTAGACACTCTTTACACCCCATTTTACCTTCCAGTTAAGTCATAATAAGTTGGTTTTTGAACAATTATCTCCTAATAATGAGCCAGCCTTTATTCCAGCCATCCAGCCTTTCCCGTACCCTCGAGTAGATGATATAGGTCAACTGGATGCATGCCATATGCTTCAGGCGCGGCACGTTGGCCGAAGATTGTCTGTCTCCTTGAGTCCAATGCCTCACAGTCGGATAAAATGTGGGTTACGGTCTCGGTCTCCATGCCACAAAGTCTGCAGCTGAGATCCCCGTTATATAGCCCCATTTTTTGCAGATGATCCTGTACCGGGGCATGACCCGTTAGATAACTTGTAATAATTCTTAGCTTCTTCCTACTAGCATTCAGTAGTTCTTCAACCCATTTTACATATATATCACCTATGAAGGTCTTACTGTGTACCTGCTTTGGAATGTTTCTCCACTGGGACGCATCCCAACTCGTGCCCACTAATCCCTTAAAAGGTACAAGAGTAAAGGTCTCAATAATCTGTATACCTAACTCGTGCTCGATTGAAAAATTTACCTGTTCAAATTACCAACCCAACCCAACCCAACGACGAAAGATTGTCTGCGTTTGCTGATTATTTAGTGGAAAACTATATATCGAAAGAGGCTCGTTTTCCTCCTAATATATGGGCAGAAGCATCAGCTAGTATACACAGAACCACAAATGCATGTGAATCATTTCACAGCCATTTAAATAGTTCATTTTATAATGCACATCCCTCATTATTTGTTTTCGTTGAGGTATTGCTAAGAATTCAGGAAGAGACTCACATTAAATGTCGCAGTGTAGATAATACTAAAATCGTGAGAAATGCAACAAGGAAAAAACATGATTTCCTAAAAAAGACTATAGATAATTTTAAAAATAAAAAGATATCAACATTTACTTTCGTTAAAACAGTATCATGGTATAATAGTATTAATAATATGTAGGTAGTTCTAAGTTTTTTATGTGCAATATATTTAATTAATACGTTTTATAGTAGTTTTATTTCAAATAAATGACAACTGTGTATGTATATGTCTTGAATATTTAATTATAATAAATAAGAATTAAAAACCGCAGTTCCGATGCACCCGGGCACGAGTTGGTGTATTAATTTTCTACCTGGTTTTTGAACGGGCACGAGCTGGTCAGTGATTTTCGGGGCCAGGTAATAACGGGCACGAGTTGGGAAACGCCGCTCCACTGTAGTCTATGTTGGCGTTGTACCCATTTTCGTATTTGTTCTCGGACTAACTTTTTGTGGTCCCAAGAACTGGTTCTGGTCCAACATATGTCGTTGCTGAACCTCTTCTCGCGAGTTCATCAGCTTGTTCATTTCCAGAAATATCATTATGTCCCGGCACCCTCACTAGTCTTACTCTACTGTGGTCTGCCAGCTCATTCAATTCTTTCTGGCATTCTTCTACCTTTCTGGATGTTACCTTGCGGCTATTTAGAGCTGCGAGGACTGCCTGGCTGTCAGTTAATATGTTTATCCTATGAGTGTCTGTCCTATGTTTGTTGATTCTGACACATTCTAGAATGGCATAAATAAATCTCCGCCTGAAATACAGAGGCGTGTATGTGATGTACCTTAGTGCAGTCCATAAAAAATTACTAGTACAATAAAATAAAGGTCATCACCATAATCCCTTCCTTTGTCCAAATATTGAGTGGTTTGATAAAATGTGTAAGTGCATCAACTTTCGTTAGCACTGAACTAGTTTTTATATGGAGTTGAAAGAAATATCTTTAAGAAATGGTTAGTCGTTAATTTTATAATTTTAGTTTACGAACAGCAGATGAAAGCGGCCAAAATGGGTCTTTTAAACGATACTCTTATTGAAAAACCGATGCCTTACATAGTATGGAGACCAGTCGATGAAGTAAAACATTATTGGACGGCTTTTTCCATAGATGTGTTATCTGCTGCAGTTGGTTGTACATTCAATACTATTACACAGTTGATATTCATATCTTTGTTGACTTATATATCTGGCCAACTGAAGATATTACAGTATAACTTCCGAAACTTTGGTGCTATCTGCGCTAACTTGGAAGGATATGATGAAAAATTTTTGGCGTTGAGAAATCTTATAATGCAACATTTCGAAATAATTTCGTAAGTAAAAAGTGATAAAAAATCATTTTGGTGTTCAACTTTAAATGAGCATTTTTTGTTCTAGTTTTGTCAAAGATTTAGATCATAATATGAAGTATCTTTTGATGTTGGAATTTACCATAAATTCCTTCCAAATGACTGGAATTTTCTATGAATTAATAATGGTGAGTGTTGATTTGGTAAAACTACTCTTGTGTGTGTTTGTCTCTTCTTTGGAACCACCACCAACTACAAAAAACAAGTCCAAAATCGTTCCAGAAACATCCTCAAACATTTCTGTGCCTCTATTAGAATTAAAAGCGACGTTCTAGCCAAGTTTCAGTTACAGACAGCTCAACAGCCCTGTCGTTCAATCTACTCACTCTCATTCTTATTCTGAGGCCGTAAAGTTATCTGCTTCATCAATTCATTCATTTTATTTTTCCCAAGCCACAAATTCAACTGCACTACAAACACTAAATCGTCGCGTTCTTCCAATAGGTCATTGTGGCCAACAAAAAGTGGTTTTTCTAACAAGAATGACAGTTAATTCCAAACATACGATTTTTTATCATTGTGAATATCTATATTGCTTTATTAGAATGATGAATACACCCCCAAAACGTAAATCTTAACATTTAAAATGACGTTTTAGCTGAATACTCAACGCATCGCTGGCCAATAGTTCTAGGAACTTTTGGCAAGTCACCAATTCATTTCTGTCATTATGACACTAGTTATGTCAGATGTCAGTGGAAAAAGCAATCCAGAAGAATAAAGAGATAGAGAGAAATCTAATGAAAAATAAACATAAATGAATTTCAACAAAAACAAATAAAACTGACATCTGACATAACTAGTGACAGAATAACAGAAATTAAATGGCTCAATCACCTGAAAACACATGAAATTCTTCGAGGCCGACTCCAATATCTAAAGACCCATCCCAATTGACAAGCAACCATGAATCGAAAAATGACGAAGGTATGAATTTAAAAAAAATTACCAATTTTACGGTTTTTCCTGATTTTCTCGGTTCCTAATCATCCAATTGACTTGCTCGATCCCTCATTTTGTTCGTATTTTAATTATCTACAATTTATCTACATACCATTGAGATTGCTTCAGTACCTTTTACGCTATGTGAAAGAATCTAAAAAAAAGGTTTTTTCGTTTTAAATGTTTATAACAAACTACTTAACAATATTTGCGTGTCCAAAACATATGAAAATGACACTACGTAATGTCTTTTATATGATGTCATTATCCGTTTTCTCAAAATAACATAACCAGGCTTAAAAAAAATGGTGCAGCTCGCACTTTGCCGGTTTTTTTAAATGAAAGTTTGCTTATAATCAACTTAATAGTATTTCGGTATCTCTTTTAGTTTGAGCGAGATTTAATGTTAATCTTTAGACTGACTTATTTGAGCTGTATGGTACTACAAATTTTTTTATTAGCTTGGCACGCTAATGAAGTCAGTATTCAGGTAAGATTTCCAGGAAAAAAATTGAATTGTATCACATCCACAAATATAATATTATTTTTAGAGTATCGAAATCGCATATGCTATTTACGATTGCGAGTGGTACGATTTACCGAAAAAAATCAAAGAAATGCTTCTGTTTATGATGTTACGAGCACAAAAACCGCTCACTATATCCGTTGGACCGTTCTTTATACTCACAAATTCAACAGCTGTTACGGTAGATTTCCTTCAATAACCACTGTAATTCGGTTTATTATTCGACAACGATCGATATGACGATAAATCGATTCATCTGTCAACTGCCAACAAATAGGAGAGCTATCGTTTGTCAAGTCGTTTATATCTTTCAATAGTTAATCGGTAGTTGACAGATGGTGCGATTTTTTAACGCTATTGACTCAACCCATGTCATACGCGCATTTAGTGAAAACGTCACGGCTGCCATATCTCAAGTTTTTGGATGCAAACAAACTTAGTTTAGTAATAATAAATATATCATGTTGATACCTTTTTAATCGTTATACTTATATTATTAATACAATAATACATCAAATATATTTCTAAAACACTTGTAAATAGAATAGCCAAAATTGATTGTTTGCATCCAAAAACTTGACATATGACAACCGATGACGCGTACTACATGCGCGTATTCGATTTATTATTCGATCTGCCGAAAAATTGATTCTTCCATCAACTGTCAACAGATAGGAGCGTTCGTTTGTCAAATCGTTTATATCTTTCTGTTTACAGTATAAATCGGTTTACTCTAACGTTAATTATTTATGTAAATCATACTTTTTTTAGTCTATGAAAGGAGCATACTCTTATTTAGCAGTTTTAACCAATAGTAGAGGATGATAATAAAACAAATTACATCAACCATAGTCTTGTTTTGAATAAGGAAGAAATGAGTACTAGTTATGGTCGCTAAAATGGATATAGTTTTATTTGTATTGTAGTTTTCTGATTACATTATTAAATACAGGTAAATAAAAGCATTTTTTGTTCTTTCAATATTAAACAAAACGCCTCAATTAAATTATCGGAGATTATAGTCTAAATCTGTTTAAGAGAAATGACAGTTAGCTAACTGTGCGTCTGTGTATAAATGAAAAACAATTCTGTTAATACTTTGTAAAAACCACTCGAATCGACAGATTTATTCATAATTCGAAAAAGTACTTTATTGTTTAATTTAAAAAATAACAAGAGTATTTTATTTTACTTTAATTTTACGTTTACCATAACTGTCTATAAACGATTTCAACGTGTACATTGATATTTTCACTAACATTACGAATACTACTAACATTGCAAATAGGAACAAATAAATATCCATTGACGATTTTATAAAAACGGATAATCTTCGTGATTCTGGACTTAAAAAATTCGTGCCGTTATGTCTAACTGCATAATCCATCCAAAAGATGGTTCGCTCTTTGGAACCGTCAGTTTGATCTCTTACTATTTTTGATAAAGCCTGCGCATTTGTACGGTATCTAAAAATAAACAAATTAAAAATTTATTATTAAAAGAAGGTGATTTATAATTAGCGAATGATTACTATAATATTATCAGTGGCGGATTTAGGCTTCCCGCCGCCCTAGGCCCGGTTTGATACGCCGCCTTTTTAGTGGAAGCTTCTTACTAGCAGTATCAAAACGATCTAAAATTGCAAACAATTACTAGAATTGGTGTTTTTAAATGCTGTAATTTTCGCTGCAATCCTGTAGCTTCAGATCGCGTAGTCGGTTTCTCATTTCTGCTCTCGACAATGAATTCCAGTGCATAAATTATTCCATACTACTACTTTTCTAATGCGTAACATGCGTTTGAGAAAGAATCGTAACTCTCAAATTTGTACGCTGCATCAATAACTCCCAAAGATGTGAGAAGAAATTAGTACTTGCAAAGTATAAAATAGTCAACTGCTTCTGCTGCAGATTCAAATGAACGTGATTTTACTAAATTTAAAGAATGGACATTGAATTATGAATAATAATTTATTCCATAGAAATTTCTTTTATAAAAACTAATCTAAGCTAATTTTTAAAATGCCCGGGCCTCACGGGCCTATGCCTAAATCCATCATTGATTATTATATACATTGTCCTGATAGCAAAATATACATATTCAAATACATACTCAGTATTATGTAGAAGCTGCAAAATGGTTTCATAGAAATTTTCAGCAGTGATCTTTTCGAAGTTTAAAACTTTTCCCCACTTCTGATTTTTGATTTGTTCTGCATTTTGATTTTGATCGATTATAATGGGTATTGCTAATATTGGCATTCCGCTATGTGCGGCTTCTAGGGTACTTAAACCTCCACAGTGGCTAATGAACAATTTCGTCTTGTTATTGGCTGGAAAATAATTTAAAAAAACGTATGCCGTAAATGAAGAGCCTCCTCCGATTAGAGATAAAATAATAATATACAGTCAAACCTAAATATAACGAACCTCAATATAACGAATTCCTTGACATAACGAATTTTTTCAAATCCCCTACAACTATCCATAAGAATCAATGTAAATTTCACCTCTACATAACGAATAATCCGTACTCATAACCTCAATATAACGAATTTGTAATACACCCGGTAAAAATAAATCACCCTCGATACAATGAATTTTTCGTAGTTAGAACCAGTTATCTGTGGTTAGAACCTTGATCCAGCGAACTTCTCCTCTATGTAACGAAATTTCCACGACTGCACCTCATTATAACGAACGTAAACAAACGTACAGTACAAAAAATAATCGTGTCTCGACATGAAAGCTTAGTCACGTCACTCACTCACGTTTGTGAACCTCGATGTTGTGAATTTTCAGCTAACCTAACCTCAATATAACGAACCTCGTTGTAACGAAATACTCGATATAACGAATTTTCGGTTTGGTCCCTTGTTATATCGAGGTTTGACTGTATTATTCAATGAGTGTATAATGAAAGTTATTATTCACGAGGTGAAGTTTACTGCCACGAATAATAACTCATTATACGACGAGTAGAATACTATACATTATCCAGGCCTACTGAATATTTTTGTTGTAGTTTATTTGTTTGAAAATTATCTAACACTATTATTTTAATCTAACAAATATTTCATACAATATATTATTGTTCATTTATACACAGAAGATAGTTATCGAAAATTATAATAATGGTATAATACCTCATAATAATTAACACAAAAATCTATGTATTTTACTGAAAATTGAGTAAGAATAAATAACTGTATATCAGAAGAATTCATCGTAACTGAAGGCACAAGGCGATCCACTGACTGTCATCCATTCTCTTTAGTCTGGTATTGGAAAAAGTAATTCGGGAAGCAAGTCTAAACAGGTCCAGACTTATATATAATAAGATATACATCACTGTCAGCATAGGCATAAGGTTATCTACATATGCCTCAGAAACATGGACATTAAACCAAAATGAACAAGAAATGCTACAAATATGGGAAAGAAAAGTAATGAGGAAAATTGCAGAATAGAAATCAGATAAGAAGGACAGACAAAGAGCTCGAAGAATTATATAAAGATTCTAGTATTATTGGAACGATAAAATCTCAAAGACTAAGATGGGTAGAACATATAGAAATAATGGGAACAAGAAGGCTGCCGTATTGATATATAGCTCCATTGGAGGAAGACGAAGAAGAGTAGACCCAGAACAAGATGGAAAACGGAGGTTGAAGAGGATCTAGAAAGACTTAATATCAGAAATGGGAAAGGTAAGTCATAGGACAAGGTGAGATGGAGGCAAGTCGTCAGTCAAGCTATGGAAAGGTTAGGTTTTTAAAATGCAAAGTGGAATCGTGCAAGAAATTTTGGAAAAAAACCCAAGTAGTGGGCACTCGGCTAGTCCATGCGAAAGTGGCAGTTGAACTTAGTAGATTGTCGCCAGAAGAGTTTCGTATGGAACCCCAAGAGCCTACCGCTAGAGTTGAAACATCAGCCACGGACCTACACGGTATGTTGTGCTAGTATATGCCGAAAATATTCAACAAAATTATAATTACCTAATAGATCACGTTGCGGCAACCATTTTCGTAGAATTACATTTTTAGGCAAATTTTTTAAAGACGATCCAAATTTCCACAACACAGTTTCATTCAATTTTGAAAATGCATCAAGAATACTTCGTAATGTACTCGGATCGATGTCTTCAGATTTTAAATTCGATCCTAAAGAGAATAGTATAATACCATGTTTAGAGTTGTCCACAATTTCTTGGAGGTCCTATAAAAAGGTGCAATTGAGTATTTTACTTTTCTTTTTGATTTAAAAAATATAGAGTGGCTTTTAGTGTCCACCCCGAATAATACTAACAATTACATAATTAAATGTGAATTAGCGAATTAATGTAGCAGACTCAATCTCCAAGCCGCCCTAGACTCCTAATTATTGAGCCTGCAATCCGTCACTAGTATAATATACAGGTATAGGCATACAGAAGAACAGGAATCAGCATAAAAAATTATCCTTGAATACAAAGCTTTGACTTATTGGGAATATCAACTAGGTGAAAAGCCTAACCCTTCACATTAACAGTACATCTAAAAGTTTAAAAGGTTGAGGTGCCTTAGAGCTTAAAACTTTGGATGACTGTACTAAATACTGTACAAATAATCAATTGTGCAACGTTGCCAGTTCGTGGCGTTGTTTGTTTGCGTATGAGAAGAAGAAGACTAAATGCTAACAAGAGCTAAGCTCTTTTGTGAGTGTCGTTATCTGATCAGTGATGTGTATCGTTATGAAGGGTTTTATTAATCGAATACGTTGCAACGCTGCTACTTTTATACGTATTTTAGAATCATTCAAGATGAAAGACGATGCAAATGTTATTTGTGAAACCGGTGGAGTAATATATGTTATATTTCTATTGCGGTAATTTTTATTTATTGATTTTAATTAATATAATTATGGAAATATTCCTCTGTGTGTGTATTCTACAGACAATCTTATACATCCATGAACGCAAGGATGCGTTGATTTCTTACTCTGATGTTCATATTTATTACGACACAAAGAACGCGATGAGTTTCGTACCGTTGAAATCCAAATTACACGTTTCACAAAATAATAAATGTGATGTGAGATTGTACAACAAACTACAGAAATACACCAATACTAATTTCAAAAAATATACACCAAAGAAACGTCAAAAAATGACAAGGTATTACATTTTTCGTATATATATGTGTGTGTGAGAGATGGTCTCGGACGGTGTCCATTAAACACAGGTAGTATAGAAGGTCTAGATATTAATCAGAAGCAAAAGTCTATACTTCCAATTTAGAAATCAGTATAAGTAGGTCAAAAATAGCATTTTCGTTTTTCGTTTTTCGTTTTTCGCCAGAAGTGAACATAAATTAAAAGACATGGGACTGTTGTAGGAGATGAGGGAATTATAAAGTTCTGTTCTTTCTACCGGTCGATCCTCACATGCAAAAAAATATGGTTAAGATCAGCTATTGATATGTTATCGCGCGCACGTACCAAAAGGTGTGTTGAAAATACCTATTTTCTGTAGATGAACCCGAAAACGTCCATGATCCACTTTTAAACGTTTGAGAATTCCCTGATGTCTTTTGCTATAATCTAAATTTAAGAGGTTACTTTAACTGGGGAGTTGAGGATATAAATTTCCATCTATACCGCAATATCCTTTCACCCATTTAAGATGAATTTTCTTTCCACTATTTTTTAAGTCATATATTATAGCAGCCGCTTAACTTCAAAAATAAGATGTCTGAAACATTTTTGCTTGCAATATAGATTTAGAATCCGTCATGATGGCCACATTTTGAAATGAATTCAAACTATATACACCAGTATAAAGGTTCGTTCACAGCTAGTGCTTCAGCTTATATATTTTTTTAATATGTTTGTAACAAAATCAACGCATATGATTATTGTATTTTTGAATTTTTTATACAGGAATGGTCGATTTTACATCTAATTATCCTAATTTATGTATGGACGCTATGTATGGAGCTATCTAACAATTTACCTTGAAAAAAATAATATTCAAATTAGCTTCTATGACGTTATTTCCTGTGGTATTTGTCTATTTATCGGGTTTTATAATGTTTTATCGAAAGATCGCCATTGAACAAAGTAAAATTCCCCGTTTCGCCTTCAATTAACCGCTTTTTATACAATCTAGAGCTGCTATAATTTGTTCTTGGTGTACCGGGTGTCCCAGACTAATTTATTCAGGCTATATCTCTTAAACGAATAGAGATTTTAGAATGGGACAAAAACTGATCTATTCCATCTCTAATACACTTTAATATGGTGTAAAAAATCATCCCCTAAATATTAATCCCTTAGTTACTAACTTTAAACTTTTTAACAGCACCCTGTACATTTTCTTATAATTTTTGATGTGGTCTTCCATCGTCTATTCAAAAAATTTTCCAAAAATAAAATGGGTTCGCAAATAATCAAGAAAATATCAGTTTATTATTTTTTATTTTTGTTAAATTAATCAAGAAAGCCTTAAAGCTTTGATTGATCAATCAACGCTTAAAGCTTAAAGGAACAATAAAAATAAATAATTACATGAAAAAAATTAATAAAAATTACATAAAAAAAATTAATAACGATTAATATTATTTATTCGAAATATGTGTTGCAGCAGGTGGACTATAATTCAAATATCTAACGTAAGTAATATTAATTTGTTGTTATTTTTATTCATTTCTTCATTCAATTTTTATTACATTTATTTTTATTGTTTCAAATTAAAGTGTATTAGGAATGGAACAGATCAGTTTTTGTACCATTTGACACTCTCTATTCGTTTAAGAGATTATACCCTGAATAAATTAGTCTGTGACACCCGGTATATCGTTCCTTGGATTAAATTATTTTTAAATTTTTCAACACATTTGGTTTTATTAGCGTCACTTAGTTGTTATCGTTAATGTAGGTATCGGCTTATTGATAATGTCTTTCACTGTGGACATTGGGGTTTTGCTCAACTTACAAGTTATACTGCAAACTCGATGTTTCAATGTTTCAATAACACATTTAAAAATGGTTTTTGACTTACCTATCGTTTTATTTTATTATTCTACCAAATAATAATAATAATTAGTGTTAAGACATCCAAAAAATAATTTAAGAAAAACTAAAACAGTGACATTTGAACCACAGATATTTGAACCAGCGACCATCTCCGTGACATTTCAATGTCATGATTTATTTTTGACAGTACTTATCTAGGAAACAAATGAATATTTTTAGTTTTTAAATATTGAGAACCACGAATACAACTTGTACAGTCGACGGAAAAGCTTTGCAACCAACACGAGTATTAAAAGGGCAATTAACAATCTCGAACATTAAATTATCTTGATTGTTAATGGCCTTCATTAATAATTTTGTTGGTTAAATAACTATTAAAAAGTGTGGAAGAAAACCAAGCATTGTTAAAAATTTCTACATGTCTGGACCTGCAAAGGTCTTAATTTTAATACACTTGTTCGGTACCAAATTGTACAGTTATTTATGTAGGTACGCTACTGGTTTAACACCATGAATACTACACTTTGGCATATACAGGAATGAATGTCAAAAAGGCACGCCCGTCAATGCGCGTTACTAAATGATGGTAGTAATGATTAGTACGGTCCCTGAAGCCGGTATATTTGACTATTATTGTCTGTTAGATAGTGAAGAGCACTGCGTGGGTACCTGCTTTCATTATTTTTACTGGATATCGAGAAAAATAGTTATTGGTGTAAAATAAAAATATTAAATAAAATGTAATTCAAATCAAAAGTGAAAAGAAAAGTTTTGACTGGACAGAGTCGAGAAATTTTGGCAAAAATAATTTATTTTATGCGCCGGGAAGCATCGGAAAATAAACCTATAAAGGACATAGTTCTTCACAAAAAGTTCAAGAACTTGTTGCTATTGTCACAGGTGTCAGTGTGCATACGATTTCAAATATTGAAAAGGAGATGAGACAAATAGAAAATGGGAAATCTTCATCATTTTCTACTCCAAACAAAAAAGAAAAATATCAAAACCCAAAACCCAAAACAGACTTGGATAATTATTGTGATAAAGGTGTTCTAAGAATATATATCTTGAATTATCAAGTGACCCATAAGAGAGTTCCAACCTTGCGCAATATACATAGAATATTTCATGATGAGGATAGCTACACAGGTTCAAGGCAAAGTTTAAGAAAAATTATGCATAGCAATAAGGCTGTTGAATAGCACACAAAGGCTGGCCTGCCTGTGTGTTACAGGGGCCATAAAAACTACTCCTACAGCTGCAAAGGATGTCTTAATGAATCTGCCACCTCTACACATATTCATACAAGGTGAAGCGAGATCTGTAATGCACAGATTAATACATAGCCAGCAACACATAAGCCAAACGCATAGTGCTGACAACTGGAAGCTAATCGAGGAGCTAAAGGCGGACTACGTAATGGGACAGCCCATCGATGCAATAGCTACGAGATATAGCTTCGATAATAAGTTCAAAGTAACTATACCAAACAGGGAAGACTGGAAAAAAGGTGTACCCATACATGCGGATGTTTTTTGGTATACAGACGGGTCAAAGACGTTAGACGGCGTAGGAGCCGGTATAGTAGGGCTAAAGCAAAGGATAGCCTTCCCAGTAAGCCTATCAAGGAACGTCACAATTTTCCAGGCGGAAATGACGGCGATTCACCACTGTGTGGAAGAAATTATAAGGCAGAAGAGAACATATCATTCAATTGCCATCTTCACAGACAGCCAAGCAGCGCTAAAGGCACTCAACTCCGTAAAGGTCAATTCTAAGCTAGTATGGGATTGTGTGCGGGCCCTAAACACACTGGGTGAGCGTAGCAATGTTACGGTAGCCTGGGTACCGGGGCACGAGGGGTATAAGGGCAACGAAAAAGCAAGGCTCATCAATGCCATTCGTTGTGCCGGAACCCTTCTGCGGCGTTGCAAAAACCATAACAAGGAAACAAACAAAGAAGTGGGTCGCCCACAAATCTCTGAAATGGTGTAGGAACTCACCAGGACAGAGGCAAGCGAAACAGTTCATATTAGAACACTCGCCAAAATTTACAGCAGATCTGATGCCCAAAGACAGGAAAACTGTTAAAGCTGTAGTGGATCTGTTAACGGGGCACTGTAAGCTCAATAGGCATTTAAAGCTGTTGGGATTGACAAACGAAGATATGTGCAGGTTTTGTCACCTAGAAGAAGAAACGGCAGAACACATTCTATGTCAGTGCGATAACCTGGCAAATGTGCGGTTTTTTGCATTAGTCGAAGAAAAGCCACTGGCAGAGAGCTATATGAAAGGTTCAGTCTCCACGC
Source organism: Lochmaea capreae (assembly GCA_949126875.1). NCBI lineage: Eukaryota > Metazoa > Arthropoda > Insecta > Coleoptera > Chrysomelidae > Lochmaea > Lochmaea capreae. Next base: position 7,141,715 of record OX421406.1, on the reverse strand, counting down.
TAATAGACTTTTTAAAAAGAGTCAGGCTGGAGAATGTAATCTAGAGTTTAGAGGACCACAATAGATCTGAAAAGGTCGCAGTGGATTAGGCCAAAAGCCACCTCATAAAATCTATCTATCTAATCTAGCATGGGATTTCGGTGGAGGAAAACTAAAACAAATGGAAAACTTTTAATGGAGAAACCTGATATCAGACAAAAAAAATTAAATTTTTTAAAAAATATAGAAAAATTTCTGGAAGAAAATCGGTCTATAATATATCTGCATTCTTATTTCGTATAGACTTGTATTGATCTAACAGATATTATTAAATATATTATTAAACAGTAATAAATACTATTAATACCGTCATTACGTCTCCTGAATAATTAAAGAATGTTACTTAATATACTTTGATTATTTACCGTACTAATTCACCAAGCGCATATTACCCTCTTTGTCATCCGAATACTTTCTCATTTTAACTTCACGCCTCTCGTACGTTTCTCGACATTCACTCCTGTATTTGCCAAACTGTTTGAAACTTTTGACTATCGCTGTGTGTTCATAAAGAACATAAGATGTATAGATAGAGAGAGATACGAGAAATGTCTACTATTTTTTCAAATAATCGTGAAATAACGTTAAAAATCGCTTCTGGATAATTTCTGGATGCTTATGACTATAGATTTACCTTTTCTGTGTGTATTAAACTTACTTGCGGTAATTCCTTTGCAGGAGCTATGTGAATACCCCCAATAGGAATAATATTCGGTGGTAACAATCTTGAATATTGAAAACCAATCACATTGTTAAAAAGAAGAAGTGAAATATGGCTCAGTAGATTATCAAGTTGCGCCATGTTGTTACCAAATGCATCGCTTGCCATTTTAGTCCACTCGGGTGTGAACACTTGCTTCCACATGAACGTATCGACTTCCATGTAAACATAATTTTGTAGTCTTTGAAAAAAGTTCATTTTAGAGGAAAATTTAGTGTACATGAAAGGTTCGTAAGAAGGATTAACAGTGTTGCCAAATACTTCTGATAAATACTTTGGGATTAAAAAGGCACTTACGCCTATGGTGGGAGGGTAGTTGAATTTTTTTATCAAGGGTAATAGGCAGTTAAAAGATAAATCGAATATTAATAAATCAAAAAAGTCGCTTGGATAGTTCAAAATAGCTTTAAACCCTGAAGATTTTAAGTTATTGGCACATGTAAGACTTTCGTAATCGTATTTTAGTCGAATACTATCGAATATTCCAATTTTATGAATTGTATTAATATCCATCATATCTTTCACTCCTTCAGCCACATCTAAAAAATAAATTAAATATAAACATCAACGAATTCCGGTCAATTTTAATACATGTACTTAGACGAATAAGTTAACTTTATTTTTAGCAAACAATTTATTTAGAGTTTATATTATACAGAGTGTCCTAAGTTATCGTTTACATGCAATACCTCGCTTAATTTAAAAGTTAGTCCAACTCTACAGCTCAAAAGCTGTTGATTGGATAGTGTTTGCTCAAAGGAACTTTTTTGTATCAAGTTTAGTTTCCTACAAAATTGACTATTTTGTTTTTTTCCAACGGGAAATTAAAAATTTAAACCCTAATATATATGGTGTCCCCAAAATACATGCTATAAGTATAAATTGGCAAAAATAGTTCTTCATATAAAACTTGCTCCTACAGGAGGTTTATGTATAGTATGACTGGGAATTATTTGGATCATACTTATTCGATGGGACTTCAAATGGACAGGTATATGCAGACAAGCTTGTCACAATATATGGGTAATTCATATTGGAGCGCCCCCTCGTTAGTCGTTTTATTATTTTTATTTTATTATTATTGTTGTCCGCAATCGACTACCCAAATAGATTAATTGGAAGAGGAATTTAATCATATTTTCATATCTTTTCAATATATTCGCTTTAATTTAGAAACGCCCTGTATATTTTAACGTCTGTTTGAGATAATATGTTAGTTGACATTATCCTAATTGTAATATTTATAATATTTAATGATATAATATTAAATTACCTCCAAGTTCATACATAGAGTAATTTTCATGGACAATTACGGTAGAGGCTTTCAAACCTAACAAAGTAACATTATGTCCTTTTTCTAACAAAGCCCTCACGATTGCATAATTCCAAATCCGATGGCTGGGAGAAGGAACATCATCTACTAATAAAATATTGTAGGAATACACACTACTGCAACTTAAACTTGTTAAAATTATGTATGCAATATTGTATATTTGGTTCATATTCGTCGTAGGTGTATGCTTTCGAAAGTCTGAAAAAAGATTTAATGTCAAATATTTAAACTTGGCGCTATTACAAACGGGCAGGGATGAGTTCCGCGCAGCGGTCATTTTCTACCTGAATACGAGTAAGAACACCAAAATTAGGAGCTGAATTGCGCGCAACAAGATAAACACAAAATTAAGGAGATTAAGGATTCACTTTCCACAATTATATTTTCGTCCACGGTATATAGTTTTGCTTTGCACATTTTTGCTGTACAACGCCAATAAGTTTTGCCATATACCATCGTTCTACATTTTTGCCCTTCTCACTTAACATAACTTCACACTTAATTCCCATCTATGTTGTACAACAGTTCGAAGACAAATAAAATACAACCCGTAAAATATTTGTTAAGATAGAATTCTAATAAAACCTGTGCTTACTCCCTACCCCCGCCAGGGTAAACTATTAGGGCAGTCCCGATAACAGAACATTTATTAGCTTGTTATTGTCTTGAAATTCTATTACAACAAATATCCTAATTATTTAGACCATTATTAAATAAGATAAAATTTTAACCATTGCGCGCAACTCACCTATGCCGTTACAAACATTCGGTCGCTCACGTAACACATGGCCTGAAAAGTCCCGGGCCTAACAAGGAAAACACGTTTTTTTTTGTTCAAAATTAGTTTTATTCATCACCGTATTTTCCATCAAGAACAACGCAATCATTCCAGCGCCGCTCTAACATTTCAATACCACTTTTGTAGAACGATAAATCTTTTGCCCCAAAATAGGCCTCCGTGTCAACGATCACCTTTTTATTCGAGCTGGGGGCCAAATCTGGCGAATACGGTGGATGTGGGAGCAATTCGAAGTTCAATTCATATAGTTTTGCCATTGTTTTGATTGACTTGTGACACGGTGCGTTGTCTTGATGAAACAAAATTTTTTTCTTTGCAATTTCGGCCTTCAAAGGCTCCAATAACGCTATATAATATTCACTGTTGATGGTATTTCTCTTTTCAAGATAGTCGATGAATATTACACCACGTACATCCCAAAATATCGAGGCCATAACCTTTCCAGCTGATTATTGTGCTTTCGGGAGCTTTGGAGGAGGCTCTCCAGTTGCTGTCCATTCAGATGACGATCGTTTTGATTTCGGAGTGAACTACCACGTTTGAAGTCAGCAAAACATCGTTTTATTGTTTTTTCTGATGGAGCGGAGTCCCCATAACACTTTTCAAGCCAACGGTACAATACCTCACGAGCTAATGAATAGAATATCATGAAATTTCGACAGCTGTCTTTTTAAGGTTAGTAATAACTGAACAACAGGGGATTGCGATAAAACTAGCCCCATCTATGTGTCAGGCCCGGGACTTTTCAGCCCATGTGTTATAATATGCGCCGAAGGAAGCGGATGTAAGGGAAAGGAACGCGTACCGTTTGGAAGTCACTGCTAGTGCTTAACATTGTTCGAGAGAAAATGGCATGGGAATAAAAAAAAGTAATGGTAATAGTAATAAACTTAGCATCCACATTGATGCAGGAAAAGTTCAATAAGTAAATCATTTCCAATATTTAAAAGCAGCGGTGGTTATTACGCCGGACTTGATTATTATTTTGGTGATACTTTGATGGAGTTTCCAGGTAATGGTTATTACGTGTACCAAATTTCTAAATAATATACAGCATAATTCGGAAGTTATGAGTTCCAAATAAAAATAAGGCTAGATAAAACACGGGTATAAAGTATAGAAGATACATTAAATATAGGTTTTTTGGAATCACCAAAGTGGTATATACGTCTATAGTTTAAGTTAGGCCCTTTTCCCAATGAAATATCCTGTATAAGAAGCAGTCTTATGTAGATAATATGGAAGCGATCTTGATATTTGCTGATAAAATGAGATATTATTTATTGATCTGAGTTTTAAAGGATTTGTATTCGATTCAGAAGTTTTTACATTATTAAAAGTATTAATTTGAAATATTAAATTAATATTTAATATTCATACAAAATAAAATAGTAATATTAAAGTATTTAAAAATATGAAAATTTTGTTTTAATGCAAATAAAATGGATTTCCAGTTAACGAAACTTGATCCACGAGTCTCAATGGCTACTTTAACTCAGTCAATTAAATATTACTGAAAATTAAAAAATTTCCAAGCCTTTTTTCCGAAATTATTATTTTTTCAAATAGACTAGTCTGGTGGAAGAGATTTGCCATAGACGTCTATGAGATTTACATTTTAAAATGGAAAATAAGTAAATATTTACCTAATTTAGAAATAAGATGAATATTGATATTGGTCACAAGTACATTCAGTAACGATCTCTCTCTTTACACTGACCGTGTATGTCCAATTAAAACAACTTGAAAGGTATAGGCAAAAGCGCTCTTATCGTGCGGGTTCAAAGGTCACTAACCATATCGTCGGGAAACCCGAAAATTGTGTAACTCCAATTGGACAAATTTTACAGGGGAGACCAAAAACACTTTTTTTAAATATAGGATAGGCACATTTTTTTTATATTTGAAATATAGTCTCTATGTAGGGTAATTGGTATTCCTAAATACTGGCCTAGTCTTTTTTAGGAATTTTAATTTCTCTACTGGACTTACACAAGTTTCGATAATTTTATGAAAATATTAATTTGGGAGTAATTTAATTGTTAGAAGTATCTATCTCAAAAATTAAAAAAAAAAAGATATAACGATATAAGATAAAACACTGTTTTAGCAAAATTAAACATTTATTAACTCAACAATACTTATTAACTAAAAAAAAGATGATCTAAGCTTTCTATTCGTAAGAAATGTTGTCATAGAAATAATGGTAGTCTACGTCCAGGCCCATTTTTAACTGTTGAAGATGATTAAATTTTTCTTTCTTAATTTTCCTTCTTTCTGCATATAACTGAGGTAGCTCCAACAATTTTCTGTGACTTTGGAACATTTTAGAACTGAGTTTGCTCTCCCCAATTTGCACGAACATCTATCTTTCATTTTTTTCAGGTCTTTTAGCTTTGTAGTTCCAGTTGTTTTCTTTTCTCTTACTCTGGTAAGCCTTACCTAGTTCCCCATTTTTTTATTTTGCAAATATGAGGTTTCTTGTTTAAGATAAACTCGTCTCTTTTTTCTACTTGGCGGTCCCCTGTTGTTTTCTTCTTCTGCCTCTTCAAAATTTGCACTCTCATCTTCTGGTTGTTAATTTATACCATTCTCTGAATCACTAGAGTCCTTATTATTGCCTAAAGAATGCTCTTCGGGTAGGTATTCAGATCCATTGCTACCACTTTCAAATTCAAAATCTCTCGTTATATGACCGTCATTTATATCACCGGCGTCTGGATACATTTCACGTGTTTCCAGGTCCATTACATCAAAACCTGAAAAAAAATACTGCTAACTATTTATCTTAAAAGTAAATAGGTGAGTAATAAACAAATAAAAGAGAAATGTCTATATACCTTGCAAGGGAATCGCCGACGCCGTTGTTTCAGATCCAAATTTGAAATTTTCTGCTTGTGGTAAAATTTGTGTTTTTTCCAAATTCTCCACTGCTATAATTTTTATTGTAGCATTTTCGGCCTCCATCTGAACTCCCGTTTCATATCTGTCATTTTTATTTTGGTCGTCTTGATGTGATTCATCTATTTTTGTTTCTAGGTCCATCATAACAACGTCTCTCGAAACTAAAATAATAATTTAAAAGTGACTAGTGTGTTAAGTAGCTATTTTTGAGTAATGAGGGGTATTATAGAACAGTGATGTCACGGGCCACGAGCCACGGGAGAAGTGGATATATCCCCCCATGACGCCCGATCACGGAGTATGTATGACATAAATCTTTTTTTGGTCATCAGTATAAAAATCGATAGACAATTTTTCCGCCCACAGACTAACTCGACACTATTATGGAATACCTTGCATGAAAATCTCCGGTGTATCATAATTTTGATCTATTTTTTGTAATAGACCATTTTCAGTTATTATGCATTCCGAGATGCATTCCTCAATAGTGCTGACAGTATTATACTGCATGTCCTCATTTTTTGTTTCATTCACTTGTGAAACCATTGCAGCTTGTTTTTTCCTCTTGACATGGTTATAATCTACAGGATTTTAAAAAAATTGATCATATTTTTTGTATTAATACAATGTATCAATATGGAGATACACTATTTTCATTTTCATAGAAGACAAAATAACTTAAAAGGAAAACTGTGTAACTCCAACTTTTGTCGGGCTTTATTACAAGTTTTGTTTTTTACATTAGGTTTAAACTAAAATAAACACACTTACCTTACTTTATATCATGCCACACTTGTATTATTATCGAAAATTTACTCTAAATACCGGCTAAACTCAATGAACAAAAGTCAGGTTACAACACAACCATGTAAACTGCGGATTTACACATTTTTCATTTACAGATAACAGCTGACTGGAGTAAGGTAGTTTTCTATTTGATTAATTTTAAAAAATCTGCGTTTATAGAACATACACAAATTTCTATAGTAATAGCTTTCATTTTTAGCTAATAGATGACCCCATAATCTAAAATTGGACAAAATGTGGAGTTACACACATTTCGGGTTTCGCCGACGATATGCTTCAGGCGGCACGTTGGCCTCTCCGAAGATTGTCTGTCTCCTTGAGTCCAATGCCTCACAGTCGGATAAAATGTGGGTTACGGTCTCGGTCTCCATGCCACAAAGTCTGCAGCTGAGATCCCCGTTATATAGCCCCATTTTATGCAGATGATCCTGTACCGGGGGCATGACCCGTTAGATAATCTGTAGTAATTCTTAGCTTGTTCCTACTAGCATTCAGTAGTTCTTCAGCCCATTTTACACATATATCACCTATGAAGGTCTTACTGTGTACCTGCTTTGGAATGTTTCTCCACTGTAGTCTATGTTGGCGTTGTACCCATTTTCGTATTTGTTCTCGGACTAACTTTTTGTGGTCCCAAGAACTGGTTCTGGTCCAACATATGTCGTTGCTGAACCTCTTCTCGCGAGTTCATCAGCTTGTTCATTTCCAGAAATATCATTATGTCACGGCACCCTCACTAGTCTTACTCTACTGTGGTCTGCCAGTTCATTCAATTCTTTCTGGTATTCTTCTACCAGTCTGGATGTTACCTTGCGGCTATTTAGAGCTGCAAGTTGCTGTCAGTTAATATGTTTATCCTGTGAGTGTCAGTCCTATGTTTGTTAATTCTGACACATTTTAGAATGGCATAAATCTCCGCCTGAAATACAGAGGCATGTACAGAGGCGTGTATGTGATGTACCTTAGTGCAGTCCATAAAAAATTACTAGTACAATAAAATAAAGGTCATCACCATAATCCCTTCCTTTGTCCAAATATTGAGTGGTTTGATAAAATGTATAAGTGCATCAACTTTCGTTAGCACTGAACTAGTTTTTATATGGAGTTGAAAGAAATATCTTTAAGAAATGGTTAGTCGTTAATTTTATAATTTTAGTTTACGAACAGCAGATGAAAGCGGCCAAAATGGGTCTTTTAAACGATACTCTTATTGAAAAACCGATGCCTTACATAGTATGGAGACCAGTCGATGAAGTAAAACATTATTGGACGGCTTTTTCCATAGATGTGTTATCTGCTGCAGTTGGTTGTACATTCAATACTATTACACAGTTGATATTTATATCTTTGTTGACTTATATATCTGGCCAACTGAAGATATTACAGTATAACTTCCGAAACTTTGGTGCTATGTGCGCTAACTTGGAAGGATATGATGAAACATTTTTGGCGTTGAGAAATCTTATAATGCAACATTTCGAAATAATTTCGTAAGTAAAAAGTGATAAAAAATCATTTTGTTGTTCAACTTTAAATGAACATTTTTTGTTCTAGTTTTGTCAAAGATTTAGATCATAATATGAAATATCTTTTGATGTTGGAATTTACCATAAATTCCTTCCAAATGACTGGAATTTTCTATGAACTAATAATGGTGAGTGTTGATTTGGTAAAACTACTCTTGTGTGTGTTTGTCTCTTCTTTGGAACCACCACCAACTACAAAAAACAAGTCCAAAATCGTTCCAGAAACATCCTCCAACATTTCTATAACTTTTTTAGGAGGGGGCTTCAGCCCCATTAAAAAATGTACTTTACCATTAAATACAAATCAATATAAAAGGGGTTTATCTATGCATATTTGATAAATAAAACAAATAATTATGCACATGTGAAAAAACTTTAATGCGTATTTCTATAAATTTAAAATAAGATGTAGGTATGTATTTAGATACTTATGTACCTACTAGGTTGAGATAAAAAAAGAACATTCAAAATTAAATTAAGACCATTTTTCTATTTTTCTTCGCAAAAATGTTCAAGATTTCTTGAGAGTCAATATCTTTAGCCAATTCATTTTCAATAACAAGTATGGAAAGTTGCGAAAATCTATCTTGATCCATGCAAGAGCGTAACCACGTTTTAATTCTTCTCATAGCCGAAAAACTGCGCTCGCAGCCGGCGGAGCTAACAGGAATAGCTACTGCAACCTGAAACAGTTTGTATAGATTGGGCTGGACATCCGGTGTCACATATTTCTTCAAAATAGAAAACTCGGTGCTGTCCTCTTTTTTAACCATTTGTTTTGTAATTTTTATTTCTGCTTCTAAAAGTGGTATATCAATTTTAAAGAGTTGTGAATACTGATGAATAAAGGTATTTCCACCTTCAAAAGACATATTTAAAAGGCTATCAATACTTTTGGCAAAGTCTAAGTCACCAAACCTTTCCACAAATTGATTTGTCACAGCATCCATGGCACATAAAAATACAGATACCCTCCAATGCTCCTCGACATTTGCCCCCAATATTGTTTCTTCATGACCTGCAGAACTTTCTACTACAAAATTTGATAAAGCCTGTGGAGTTTTTCTTTTTCTTGACATACGAACTGGTTCAAGACATAACGTATTATCGTCCGCAAATTTGACCATTTTAGACCAAAGTTTTGAAAAACTCTTCCTTTCATCTTTTAAAAGTGAAATAGTAGATGTTATTATTTGGCTAGACTTTCCCAACGTAGCATTAGGATTTTGAAAAACTACTCAGGGGGTGAGTGATGCTTCACTAGACCAGTGCAGATTGTAAACAACACAAAACGTAAACAAGCCCAAGAGGGACAAGAGTCCACATGTGCATCCAGCAAGACAAGCAACAACAGAGACCGCGCTGGCGCGTATCGCATGATTAGAAGATCGCTTACTATCACGATCACGATAAGATCAAGGTTTTGTTCGGCGGTTCGGAAGTGTTAAAGTGATATCGATACTGGACGGGGCTACCATGGTATCTGGAGGGGGCTAAGCCCCCCCTAGCCCCCCCATTCCGCCGCCAATGTCTATGCCTCTATTAGAATTAAAAGCGACGTTCTAGCCAAGTTTCAGTTACAGACAGCTCAACAGCCCTGTCGTTCAATCTACTCATTCTCATTCTTATTCTGAGACCGTAAAGTTATCTGCTCCATCAATTCATTCATTTTATTTTTCCCAAGCCACAAATTCAACTGCACTACAAAAACTAAATCTTCGCGTTCTTACAATAGGTCATTGTGGCCAACAAAAAGTGGTTTTTCTAACAAGAATGACAGTTAATTCCAAACATACGATTTTTGCAGATTTTTTTATCATTGTGAACATCTATATTGCTTTATTAGAATGATGAATACACCCCCAAAACGTAAATCTTAACATTTAAAATGACGTTTTAGCTGAATACTCAACGCATCGCTGGCCAATAGTTCTAGGAACTTTTGGCAAGTCACCAATTCATTTCTGTCATTATGACACAAGTTATGTCAGATGTCAGTGGAAAAAGCAAGAATAAAGAGATAGAGAGAAGTCTAATGAAAAATAAACATAAACGAATTTCAACAAAAACAAATAAAACTGACATCTGACATAACTAGTGACAGAATAATAGAAATTAAATGGCTCAATCACCTGAAAACACATGAAATTCTTCGAGGCCGACTCCAATATCTAAAGACCCATCCCAATTGACAAGCAACCATGAATCGAAAAATGACGAAGGTATGAATTTAAAAAAAATGACCAATTTTCCGGTTTTTCCTGATTTTCTCGGTTCCTAATCATCCAATTGACTTGCTCGATCCCTCATATTTTGTTCGTATTTTAATTATCTACAATTTATCTACATACCATTGAGATTGCTTCAGTACCTTTTACGCTATGTGAAAGAATCTAAAAAAAAGGTTTTTTCGTTTTAAATGTTTATAACAAACTACTCAACAACATTTGCGTGTCCAAAACCTATGAAAATGACACTACGTAATGTCTTTTATATGATGTCATTATCCGTTTTCTCAAAATAACATAACCAGGCTTAAAAAAAATGGTGCAGCTCGCACTTTGCCGGTTTTTTTAAATGAAAGTTTGCTTATAATCAACTTAATAGTATTTCGGTATCTCTTTTAGTTTGAGCGAGATTTAATGTTAATCTTTAGACTGACTTATTTGAGCTGTATGGTACTACAAATTTTTTTATTAGCTTGGCACGCTAATGAAGTCAGTATTCAGGTAAGATTTCGAGGAAAAAAATTGAATTGTATCACATCCACAAATCTAATATTATTTTTAGAGTATCGAAATCGCATATGCTATTTACGATTGCGAGTGGTACGATTTACCGAAAAAAATCAAAGAAATGCTTCTGTTTATGATGTTTCGAGCACAAAAACCGCTCACTATATCAGTTGGACCGTTCTTTATACTCACAAATTCAACAGCTGTTACGGTAAACTGTAATTCGGTTTATTATTCGACAACGATCGATATGACGATAAATCGATTCTTCTGTCAACTGCCAACAAATAGGAGAGTTCGTTCGTCAAGTCGTTTATCCTCTTTCAATAGTTAATCGGTAGTTGACAGATGGTGCGATTTTTTAACGCTATTGACTCAACCCATGTCATACGCGCATTTAGTGAAAACGTCACGACTGCCGTATCTCAAGTTTTTAGATGCAAACAAACTTAGTTTAGTAATAATAAATATATCATGTTGATACCTTTTTAATCGTTATACTTATATTATTAATACAATAATACAGCAAATATATTTCTAAAACACTTGTAAATAGAACAGCTAAAATTGATTGTTTGCATTCAAAAACTTGACATATGACAACCGATGACGCGTACTACATGCGCGTATTCGATTTATTATTCGATCTGCCGAAAAATTGATTCTTCCGTCAACGGTCAACAGATAGGAGCGTTCGTTTGTAAAATCGTTTATATCTTTCTGTTTACAGTATAAATCGGTATAATGTTTATCCTTCAATAAAAGAGATTTACTCTAACGTTAATTATTTATGTAAATCATACTTTTTTTAGTCTATGAAAGGAGCATACTCTTATTTAGCAGTTTTAACCAATAGTAGAGGATGATAATAAAACAAATTACATCAACCATAGTCTTGTTTTGAATAAGGAAGAAATGAGTACTAGTTATGGTCACTAAAATCGATAGAGTTTTATTTGTATTGTAGTTTTCTGATTACATTATTAAACGCAGGCAAATAAAAGCATTTTTTGTTCTTTCAATATTTAACAAAACGCTTCAATTAAATGATCGGAGATTGGTCTAAATCTGTTTGACACAAATGACAGTTAGCTGTGCGCCTGTGTATCAGTTCTTCATTGTTGATTTCTTCGATTACTAAATGAAAAACAATTCTGGTAATACTTTGTAAAAACCACTCGAATCGACAGATTTATTCATAATTCGAAAAAGTACTTTATTGTTTAATTTAAAAAATAACAAGAGTATTTTATTTTACTTTAATTTTACGTTTAACATAACTGTCTATAAACGATTTCAACGTGTACATTGATATTTTCACTAAAATTACGAATACTACTAACATTGCAAATAGGAACAAATAAATATCCATTGACGATTTTATAAAAACGGATAATCTTCGTGATTCCGGACTTAAAAAATTCGTGCCGTTATGTCTAACTGCATAATCCATCCAAAAGATGGTTCGCTCTTTGGAACTGTCAGTTTGATCTCTTACTATTTTTGATAAAGCCTGCGCATTTGTACGGTATCTAAAAATAAACAAATTAAAAATTTATTTATTCCATAGAAATTTCTTTTATAAAAACTAATCTAAGCTAATTTTTAAAATGCCCGGGCCTCACGGGCCTATGCCTAAATCCATCATTGATTATTATATACATTGTCCTGATAGCAAAATATACATATTCAAATACATACTCAGTATTATGTAGAAGCTGCAAAATGGTTTCATAGAAATTTTCAGCAGTGATCTTTTCGAAGTTTAAAACTTTTCCCCACTTCTGATTTTTGATTTGTTCTGCATTTTGATTTTGATCGATTATAATGGGTATTGCTAATATTGGCATTCCGCTATGTGCGGCTTCTAGGGTACTTAAACCTCCACAGTGGCTAATGAACAATTTTGTCTTGTTATTGGCTGGAAAATAATTAAAAAAACGTATGCCGAAAATGAAGAGCCTCCTCTGATTAGAGATAAAATAATAGTATATTATTCTATGAGTGTATAATGAAAGTTATTATTCACGAGGTGAAGTTTACTGTCACGAATAATAACTCATTATACGACGAGTAGAATACTATACATTATCCAGGCCTACTGAATATTTTTGTTGTAGTTTATTTGTTTGAAAATTATCTAACACTATTATTTTAATCTAACAAATATTTCATACAATATATTATTGTTCATTTATACACAGAAGATAGTTATCGAAAATTATAATAATGGTATAATACCTCATAATAATTAACACAAAAATCTATGTATTTTACTGAAAATTGAGTAAGAATAAATAACTGTATATCAGAAGAATTCATCGTAACTGAAGGCACAAGGCGATCCACTGACTGTCATCCATTCTCTTTAGTCTGGTATTGGAAAAAGTAATTCGGGAAGCAAGTCTAAACAGGTCCAGACTTATATATAATAAGATATACATCACTGTCAGCATAGGCATAAGGTTACATATGCCTCAGAAACATGGACATTAAACCAAAATGAACAAGAAATGCTACAAATATGGGAAAGAAAAGTAATGAGGAAAATTGCAGAATAGAAATCAGATAAGAAGGACAGACAAAGAGCTCGAAGAATTATATAAAGATTCGAGTATTATTGGAACGATAAAATCTCAAAAACTAAGATGGGTAGAACATATAGAAATAATGGGAACAAGAAGGTTGCCGTATTGATATATAGCTCCATTGGAGGAAGACGAAGAAGAGGTAGACCCAGAACAAGATGGAAAACGGAGGTTGAAGAGGATCTAGAAAGACTTAATATCAGAAATGGGAAAGGTAAGTCATAGGACAAGGTGAGATGGAGGCAAGTCGTCAATCAAGCTATGGAAAGGTTAGGTTTTTAAAATGCAAAGTGGAATCGTGCAAGAAATTTTGGAAAAAAACCAAGTAGTGGGCACTCGGCTAGTCCATGCGAAAGTGGCAGTTGAACTTAGTAGATGGAACTACACGGTATGTATAGTGCTAGTATATGCCGAAAATATTCAACAAAATTATAATTACCTAATAGATCACGTTGCGGCAACCATTTTCGTAGAATTACATTTTTAGGCAAATTTTTTAAAGATGATCCAAATTTCCACAACACAGTTTCATTCAATTTTGAAAATGCATCAAGAATACTTCGTAATGTACTCGGATCGATGTCTTCAGATTTTAAATTCGATCCTAAAGAGAATATTATAATACCATGTTTAGAGTTGTCCACAATTTCTTGGAGGTCCTATAAAAAGGTGCAATTGAGTATTTTACTTTTCTTTTTGATTTAAAAAATATAGAGAGGATAAAGGTGTTCTAAGAAGATATAGGTATTTTGAATTATCAAGTGACCCATAAGAGAGTACTAATCTTGCGCAATATACATAGAATATTTCACGATGAGTATAGCTACACAGGTTCAAGGAAAAGTTTAAGAAAAATTAAGCATAGCAATAAGGCTGTTGAATAGCACACAAAGGCTGGCCTGCCTGTGTGTTACAGGGGCCATAAAAACTACTCCTACAGCTGCAATGGAAGTCTTAATGAATATGCCACCTCTACACATATTCATACAAGGTGAAGCGAGATCTGTAATGCTCAGATGAATACATAGCCAGCAACACATAAGCCAAACGCATAGTGCTGACAACTGGAAGCTAATCGAGATATAGCTTCGATAATAAGTTCAAAATAACTATACCAAACAGGGAAGACTGGAAAAAAGGTGTACCCATACATGCGGATGTTTTTTGGTATACAGACGGGTCAAAGACGTTGGACGGCGTAGGAGCCGGTATAGTAGGGCTAAAGCAAGGGATAGCCTTCCCAGTAAGCCCCAGGAACGTCACAATTTTCCAGGCGGAAATGACGGCGATTCAACACTGTGTGGAAGAAATTAGAAGACAGAAGAGAACATATCGTTCAATTGCCATCTTCACAGACAGCCAAGCAGCGCTAAAGGCACTCAACTCCGTAGAGGTCAATTCTAAGCTAGTATGGGATTGTGTGCGGGCCCTAAACACACTGGGTGAGCGTAGCAATGTTACGGTAGCCTGGGTACCGGGGCACGAGGGGCATAAGGGCAACGAAAAAGCAGATGAAATGGCCAAGCAAGGCTCATCAATGCCATTCGTTGTGCCGGAACCCTTCTGCGGCGTTGCAAAAACCATAACAAGGAAACAAACAAAGAAGTGGGTCGCCCACAAATCTCTGAAATGGTGTAGGAACTCACCAGGACAGAGGCAAGCGAAACAGTTCATATTAGAACACTCGCCAAAATGTACAGCAGATCTGATGGCCAAAGACAGGAAAACTGTTAAAGCTGTAGTGAGTCTGTTAACGGGGCACTGTAAGCTCAATAGGCATTTAAAGCTGATGGGATTGACAAACGAAGATATGTGCAGGTTTTGTCACCTAGAAGAAGAAACGGCAGAGCACATTCTATGTCAGTGCGATAGCTTGGCAAATGTGCGGTTTTTTTGCATTAGGCGAAGAAAAGCCATTGTCAGAGAGCTATATGAAAGGTTCAGTCTCCACGCTAATAGACTTTTTAAAAAGAGTCAGGCTGGAGAATGTAATCTAGAGTTTAGAGGACCACAATAGATCTGAAAAGGTCGCAGTGGATTAGGCCAAAAGCCACCTCATAAAATCTATCTATCTAATCTAGCATGGGATTTCGGTGGAGGAAAACTAAAACCAATAGAAAACTTTTAATGGAGAAACCTGATATCAGACAAAAAAGATTAAATTTTTTAAAAAATATAGAAAAATTTCTGGAAGAAAATCGGTCTATAATATATCTGCATTCTTATTTCGTATAGACTTGTATTGATCTAACAGATATTATTAAATATATTATTAAACAGTAATAAATACTATTAATACCGTCATTACGTCTCCTGAATAATTAAAGAATGTTACTTAATATACTTTGATTATTTACCGTACTAATTCACCAAGCACATATTACCCTCTTTGTCATCCGAATACTTTCTCATTTTAACTTCACGCCTCTCGTACGTTTCTCGACATTCACTCCTGTATTTGCCAAACTGTACGTTTTGAAACTTTTGACTATCGCTGTGTGTTCATAAAGAACATAAGATGTATAGATAGAGAGAGATACGAGAAATGTCTACTATTTTTTCAAATAATCGTAAAATAACGTTAAAAATCGCTTCTGGATAATTTCTGGATGCTTATGACTATAGATTTACCTTTCCTGTGTGTATTAAACTTACTTGCGGTAATTCCTTTGCAGGAGCTATGTGAATACCCCCTATAGGAATAATATTCGGTGGTAACAATCTTGGATATTGAAAACCAATCACATTGTTAAAAAGAAGAAGTGAAATATGGCTCAGTAGATTATCAAGTTGCGCCATGTTGTTACCAAATGCATCGCTTGCCATTTTAATCCACTCGGGTGTGAACACTTGCTTCCACATGAACGTATCGACTTCCATGTAAACATAATTTTGTAGTCTTTGAAAAAAGTTCATTTTAGAGGAAAATTTAGTGTACATGAAAGGTTCGTAAGAAGGATTAACAGTGTTGCCAAATACTTCTGATAAATACTTTGGGATTAAAAAGGCACTTACGCCTATGGTGGGAGGGTAGTTGAATTTTTTTATCAAGGGTAATAGGCAGTTAAAAGATAAATCGAATATTAATAAATCAAAAAAGTCGCTTGGGTAGTTCAAAATAGCTTCAAACCCTGAAGATTTTAAGTTATTGGCACATGTAAGACTTTCGTAATCGTATTTTAGTCGAATACTATCGAATATTCCAATTTTATGAATTGTATTAATATCCATCATATCTTTCACTCCTTCAGCCACATCTAAAAAATAAATTAAATATAAACATCAACGACTTCCGGTCAATTTTAATACATGTACTTAGACGAATAAGTTAACTTTATTTTCAGCATACAATTTATTTAGAGTTTATATTATACAGAGTGTCCTAAGTTATCGTTTACATGCAATACCTCGCTTAATTTAAAAGTTAGTCCAACTCTACAGCTCAAAAGCTGTTGATTGGAGAGTGTTTGCTCAAAGGAACTTTTTTGTATCAAGTTTAGTTTCCTACAAAATTGACTATTTTGTTTTTTTCCAACGGGAAATTAAAAATTAAAACCCTAATATATATGGTGTCCCCAAAATACATGCTATAAGTATAAATTGGCAAAAATAGTTCTTCATATAAAACTTGCTCCTACAGGAGGTTTATGTATAGTATGACTGGGAATTATTTGGATCATACTTATTCGATGGGACTTCAAATGGACAGGTATATGCAGACAAGCTTGTCACAATATATGGGTCATTCATATTGGAGCGCCCCCTCGTTAGTCGTTTTATTATTTTTATTTTATTATTATTGTTGTCCGCAATCGACTACCCAAATAGATTAATTGGAAGAGGAATTTAATCATATTTTCATATCTTTTCAATATATTCGCTTTAATTTAGAAACGCCCTGTATATTTTAACGTCTGTTTGAGATAATATGTTGGTTGACATTATCCTAATTGTAATATTTATAATATTTAATGATATAATATTAAATTACCTCCAAGTTCATACATAGAGTAATTTTCATGGACAATTACGGTAGAGGCTTTCAAACCTAACAAAGTAACATTATGTCCTTTTTCTAACAAAGCCCTCACGATTGCATAATTCCAAATCCGATGGCTGGGAGAAGGAACATCATCTACTAATAAAATATTGTAGGAATACACACTACTGCAACTTAAACTTGTTAAAATTATGTATGCAATATTGTATATTTGGTTCATATTCGTCGTAGGTGTATGCTTTCGAAAGTCTGAAAAAAGATTTAATGTCAAATATTTAAACTTGGCGCTCTTACAAACGGGCAGGGATGAGTTGCGTGCAGCGGTCATTATTTACCTGAATACGAGTAAGAACACCAAAATTAGGAGCCGAATTGCGCGCAACAAGATAAACACAAAATTAAGGAGATTAAGGATTTACTTTCCACAATTTTATTTTCGTCCACGGTATATAGTTTTGCTTTGCACATTTTTGCTGTACAACGCCAATAAGTTTTGCCAGATACCATCGTTCTACATTTTCGAAATTTTCCACGGTTTACCACTAGAAGAGTTTTTCCCTTCTCACTTAACATAATTTCACACTTAATTTCCATCTTTGTTGTATAACAGTTCGAAGACAAATAAAATACAACCCGTAAAATATTTGTTAAGATAGAATTCTAATAAAACCTCTGCCTACTCCCTACCCCCGCCAGGGTAAACTATTAGGGCAGTCCCGATAACAGAACATTTATTAGCTTGTTATTGTCTTGGAATTCTATTACAACAAATATCCTAATTATTTAGACCATTATTAAATAAGGTAAAATTTTAACCATTGCGCGCAACTCACCTATGCCGTTACAAACATTCGGTCGCTCACGTAACACATGGCCTGAAAAGTCCCGGGCCTAACAAGGAAAACACGTTTTTTTTTTGTTCAAAATTAGTTTTATTCATCACCGTAGCTTCCATCAAGAACAACGCAATCCTTCCAGCGCCGCTCTAACATTTCAATACCACTTTTGTAGAACGATAAATCTTTTGCCTCAAAATAGGCCTCCGTGTCAACGATAACCTTTTTATTCGAGCGAAATTTTTTACCGGCGAGCATTTTTTTTAGGTCTGGGAACAGCCAGGTGTCGCTGGGAGCCAAATCTGGCGAATACGGTGGATGTGGGAGCAATTCAAAGTTCAATTCATATAGTTTTGCCATTGTCTTGATTGACTTGTGACACGGTGCCTTGTCTTGATGAAACAAAATTTTTTTCTTTGCAATTTCGGCCTTCAAAAGGCTCCATTAACTCTATATAATATTCACTGTTGATGGTATTTCTCTTTTCAAGATAGTCGATGAATATTATACCACGTACATCCCAAAATATCGAGGCCATAACCTTTCCAGCTGATTATTGTGCTTTCGGGAGCTTTGGAGGAGGCTCTCCAGTTGCTGTCCATTCAGATGACGATCGTTTTGATTTCGGAGTGAACTACCACGTTTGAAGTCAGCAAACCATCGTTTTATTGTTTTTTCTGATGGAGCGGAGTCCCCATAACACTTTTCAAGCCAACGGTACAGTACCTCACGAGCTAATGAATAGAATATCATGAAACTTCGACAGCTGTCTTTTTAAGGTTAGTAATAACTGAACAACAGGGGATTGCGATAAAACTAGCCCCATCTATGTGTCAGGCCCGGGACTTTTCAGCCCATGTGTTATAATATGCGCCGAAGGAAGCGGATGTAAGGGAAAGGAACGCGTACCGTTTGAAAGTCACTGCTAGTGCTTAACATTGTTCGAGAGAAAATGGCATGGGAATAAAAAAAAGTAATGGTAATAGTAATAAACTTAGCATCCACATTGATGCAGGAAAAGTTCAATAAGTAAATCATTTCCAATATTTAAAAGCAGCGGTGGTTATTACGCCGGACTTGATTATTATTTTGGTGATACTTTGATGGAGTTTCCAGGTAATGGTTATTACGTGTACCAAATTTCTAAATAATATACAGCATAATTCGGAAGTTATGAGTTCCAAATAAAAATAAGGCTAGATAAAACACGGGTATAAAGTATAGCAGATACATTAAATATAGGTTTTTTGGAATCACCAAAGTGGTAGGTATACGTCTATAGTTTAAGTTAGGCCCTTTTCCCAATGAAATATCCTGTATAAGAAGCAGTACAGTTGTCTTATGTAGATAATATGGAAGCGATCTTGATATTTGCTGATAAAATGAGATATTATTTATTGATCTGAGTTTTAAAGGATTTGTATTCGATTCAGAAGTTTTTACATTATTAAAAGTATTAATTTAAAACATTAAATTAATATTTAATATTCATACAAAATAAAATAGTAATATTAAAGTATTTAAAAATATGAAAATGTTGTTTTAGTGCAAATAAAATGGATTTCCAGTTAACGAAACTTGATCCACGAGTCTCAATGGCTACTTTGACTCAGTCAATTAAATATTACTGAAAATTAAAAAATTTCCAAGCCTTTTTTCCGAAATTATTATTTTTTCAAGTAGACTAGTCTGGTGGAAGAGATTTGCCATAGACGTCTATGAGATTTACATTTTAAAATGGAAAATAAATAAATATTTACCTAATTTAGAAATAAGATGAATATTGATATTGGTCACAAGTACATTCAGTAACGATCTCTCTCTTTACACTGACCGTGTATGTCCAATTAAAACAACTTGAAAGGTATAGGCAAAAGCGCTCTTATCGTGCGGGTTCAAAGGTCACTAACCATATCGTCGGGAAACCCGAAAATTGTGTAACTCCAATTGGACAAATTTTACAGGGGAGACCAAAAACACTTTTTTTAAATATAGGATAGGCACATTTTTTTTATATTTGAAATATAGTCTCTATGTAGGGTAATTGGTATTCCTAAATACTGGCCTAGTCTTTTTTAGGAATTTTAATTTCTCTACTGGACTTACACAAGTTTCGATAATTTTATGAAAATTAATTTGGGAGTAATTTAATTGTTAGAAGTATCTATCTCAAAAATTAAAAAAAAAGATATAACGATATAAGATAAAACACTGTTTTAGCAAAATTAAACATTTATTAACTCAACAATACTTATTAACTAAAAAAAAGATGATCTAAGCTTTCTATTCGTAAGAAATGTTGTCATAGAAATAATGGTAGTCTACGTCCAGGCCCATTTTTAACTGTTGAAGATGATTAAATTTTTCTTTCTTAATTTTTCTTCTTTCTCTGAATCACTAGAGTCCTTATTATTGCCTAAAAAATGCTCTTCGGGTAGGTATTCAGATCCATTGCTACCACTTTCAAATTCGAAATCTCCCGTTATATGACCGTCATTTAATATCACCGGCGTCTGGATACATTTCACGTGTTTCCAGGTCCATTACATCAAAACCTGAAAAAAATACTGCTAACTATTTATCTTAAAAGTAAATAGGTGAGTAATAAACAAATAAAAGAGAAATGTCCATATACCTTGCAAAGGAATCGCCGACGCCGTTGTTTCAGATCCAAATTTGAAATTTTCTGCTTGTGGTAACATTTGTGTTTTTTCCAAATTCTTCACTGCTATAATTTTTATTGTAGCATTTTCGGCCTCCATCTGAACGTTTCATATCTGTCATTTTTATTTTGGTCGTCTTGATGTGATTCATCTATTTTTGTTTCTAGGTCCATCATAACAACGTCTCTCGAAACTAAAATAATAATTTAAAAGTGACTAGTGTGTTAAGTAGCTATTTTTGAGTAATGAGGGGTATTATAGAACAGTGATGTCACGGGCCACGAGCCACGGGAGAAGTGGATATATCCCCCCATGACGCCCGATCACGGAGTATGTATGACATAAATCTTTTTTTGGTCATCAGTATAAAAATCGATAGACAATTTTTCCGCCCACAGACTAACTCGACACTATTATGGAATACCTTGCATGAAAATCTCCGGTGTATCATAATTTTGATCTATTTTTTGTAATAGACCATTTTCAGTTATTATGCATTCCGAGATGCATTCCTCAATAGTGCTGACAGTATTATACTGCATGTCCTCATTTTTTGTTTCATTCACTTGTGAAACCATTGCAGCTTGTTTTTTCCTCTTGACATGGTTATAATCTACAGGATTTTAAAAAAATTGATCATATTTTTTGTATTAATACAATGTATCAATATGGAGATACACTATTTTCATTTTCATAGAAGACAAAATAACTTAAAAGGAAAACTGTGTAACTCCAACTTTTGTCGGGCTTTATTACAAGTTTTGTTTTTTACATTAGGTTTAAACTAAAATAAACACACTTACCTTACTTTATATCATGCCACACTTGTATTATTATCGAAAATTTACTCTAAATACCGGCTAAACTCAATGAACAAAAGTCAGGTTACAACACAACCATGTAAACTGCGGATTTACACATTTTTCATTTACAGATAACAGCTGACTGGAGTAAGGTAGTTTTCTATTTGATTAATTTTAAAAAATTTGCGTTTATAGAACATACACAAATTTCTATAGTAATAGCTTTCATTTTTAGCTAATAGATGACCCCATAATCTAAAATTGGACAAAATGTGGAGTTACACACATTTCGGGTTTCGCCGACGATATGCTTCAGGCGGCACGTTGGCCTCTCCGAAGATTGTCTGTCTCCTTGAGTCCAATGCCTCACAGTCGGATAAAATGTGGGTTACGGTCTCGGTCTCCATGCCACAAAGTCTGCAGCTGAGATCCCCGTTATATAGCCCCCCAGAAATATCATTATGTCCCGGCACCCACACTAGTCTTACTCTACTGTTGTCTGCCAGTTCATTCAATTCTTTCTGGCATTCTTCTACCAGTCTGGATGTTACCTTGCGGCTATTTAGAGCTGCAAGTTGCTGTCAGTTAATATGTTTATCCTATGAGTGTCAGTCCTATGTTTGTTAGTTCTGACACATTCTAGAATGGCATAAATCTCCGACTGAAATACAGAGGCATGTGCAGAGGCGTGTATGTGATGTACCTTAGTGCAGTCCATAAAAAATTACTAGTACAATAAAATAAAGGTCATCACCATAATCCTTCCTTTGTCCAAATATTGAGTGGTTTGATAAAATGTAAAGTGCATCAACTTTCGTTAGCACTGAACTAGTTTTTATAGGGAGTTGAAAGAAATATCTTTAAGAAATGCAAAAGATTTGTGTGAACAAATAATTTGAGATATTCAAAGGATATTTATTGGTTTCCAATCGTTAATTTTATAATTTTAGTTTACGAACAGCAGAAGAAAGCGGCCAAAATGGGTCTTTTAAACGATACTCTTATTGAAAAACCGATGCCTTACATAGTATGGAGACCAGTCGATGAAGTAAAACATTATTGGACGGCTTTTTCCATAGATGTGTTATCTGCTGCAGTTGGTTGTACATTCAATACTATTACACAGTTGATATTTATATCTTTGTTGACTTATATATCTGGCCAACTGAAGATATTACAGTATAACTTCCGAAACTTTGGTGCTATCTGCGCTAACTTGGAAGGGTATGATGAAAAATTTTTGGCGTTGAGAAATCTTATAATGCAACATTTCGAAATAATTTCGTAAGTAAAAAGTGATAAAAAATCATTTTGTTGTTCAACTTTAAATGAACATTTTTTGTTCTAGTTTTGTCAAAGATTTAGATCATAATATGAAATATCTTTTGATGTTGGAATTTACCATAAATTCCTTCCAAATGACTGGAATTTTCTATGAACTAATAATGGTGAGTGTTGATTTGGTAAAACTACTCTTGTGTGTGTTTGTCTCTTCTTTGGAACCACCACCAACTACAAAAAACAAGTCCAAAATCGTTCCAGAAACATCCTCCAACATTTCTATGCCCATTGGCGGCGGAATAACTTATTTAGGAGGGGGCTTCAGCCCCATTAAAAAATGTACTTTACCATTAAATACAAATCAATATAAAAGGGGTTTATCTATGCATATTTGATAAATAAAACAAATAATTATGCACATTTGAAAAAACTTTAATGCGTATTTCTATAAATTTAAAATAAGATGTAGGTATGTATTTAGATACTTATGTACCAGGTACCTACTAGGTTGAGATAAAAAAAGAACATTCAAAATTAAATTAAGACCATTTTTCTATTTTTCTTCGCAAAAATGTTCAAGATTTCTTGAGAGTCAATATCTTTAGCCAATTCATTTTCAATGACAAGTATGGAAAGTTGCGAAAATCTATCTTGATCCATGCAAGAGCATAACCACGTTTTAATTCTTCTCATAGCCGAAAAACTGCGCTCGCAGCCGGCGGAGCTAACAGGAATAGCTACTGCAACCTGAAACAGTTTGTATAGATTGGGCTGGACATCCGGTGTCACATATTTCTTCAAAATAGAAAACTCGGTGCTGTCCTCTTTTTTAACCATTTGTTTTGTAATTTTTATTTCTGCTTCTAAAAGTGGTATATCAATTTTAAAGAGTTGTGAATACTGATGAATAAAGGTATTTCCACCTTCAAAAGACATATTTAAAAGGCTATCAATACTTTTGGCAAAGTCTAAGTCACCAAACCTTTCCACAAATTGATTTGTCACAGCATCCATGGCACATAAAAATACAGATACCCTCCAATGCTCCTCGACATTTGCCCCCAATATTGTTTCTTCATGACCTGCAGAACTTTCTACTACAAAATCTGATAAAGCCTGTGGAGTTTTTCTTTTTCTTGACATACGAACTGGTTCAAGACATAACGTATTATCGTCCGCAAATTTGACTATTTTAGACCAAAGTTTTGAAAAACTCTTCCTTTCATCTTTTAAAAGTGAAATAGTAGATGTTATTATTTGGCTAGACTTTCCCAACGTAGCATTAGGATTTTGAAAAACTACTCAGGGGGTGAGTGATGCTTCACTAGACCAGTGCAAATTGTAAACAACACAAAACGTAAACAAGCCCAAGGGGGACAAGAGTCCACATGTGCATCCAGCAAGACAAGCAACAACAGAGACCGCGCTGGCGCGTATCGCATGATTAGAAGATCGCTTACTATCACGATCACGAAAAGATCAAGGTTTTGTTCGGCGGTTCGGAAGTGTAAAAGTGATATCGATACTGGACGGGGCTACCATGGTATCTGGAGGGGGCTAAGCCCCCCCTAGCCCCCCCATTCCGCCGCCAATGTCTATGCCTCTATTAGAATTAAAAGCGACGTTCTAGCCAAGTTTCAGTTACAGACAGCTCAACAGCCCTGTCGTTCAATCTACTCATTCTCATTCTTATTCTGAGACCGTAAAGTTATCTGCTCCATCAATTCATTCATTTTATTTTTCCCAAGCCACAAATTCAACTGCACTACAAATACTAAATCTTCGCGTTCTTACAATAGGTCATTGTGGCCAACAAAAAGTGGTTTTTCTAACAAGAATGACAGTTAATTCCAAACATACGATTTTTGCAGATTTTTTTATCATTGTGAACATCTATATTGCTTTATTAGAATGATGAATACACCCCCAAAACGTAAATCTTAACATTTAAAATGACGTTTTAGCTGAATACTCAACGCATCGCTGGCCAATAGTTCTAGGAACTTTTGGCAAGTCACCAATTCATTTCTGTCATTATTACACTAGTTATGTCAGATGTCAGTGGAAAAAGCAATCAGAAGAATAAAGAAATAGAGAGAAGTCTAATGAAAAATCAACATAAACGAATTTCAACAAAAACAAATAAAACTGACATCTGACATAACTAGTGACAGAATAACAGAAATTAAATGGCTCAATCACCTGAAAACACATGAAATTATTCGAGGCCGACTCCAATATCTAAAGACCCATCCCAATTGACAAGCAACCATGAATCGAAAAATGACGAAGGTATAAATTTAAAAAAAATGACCAATTTTCCGGTTTTTCCTGATTTTCTCGGTTCCTAATCATCCAATTGACTTGCTCGATCCCTCATTTTGTTCGTATTTTAATTATCTACATACCATTGAGATTGCTTGAGTACCTTTTTAAAAAAAAGGTTTTTTCGATTTAAATGTTTATAACAAACTACTGAACAACATTTGCGTGTCCAAAACATATGAAAATGACACTACGTAATGTCTTTTATATGATGTCATTATCCGTTTTCTCAAAATAACATAACCAGACTTAAAAAAAATGGTGCAACTCGCACTTTGCCGGTTTTTTTAAATGAAAGTTTGCTTATAATCAACTTGATAGTATTTCGGTATCTCTTTTAGTTTGAGCGAGATTTAATGTTAATCTTTAGACTGACTTATTTGAGCTGTATGGTACTACAAATTTTTTTATTAGCTTGGCACGCTAATGAAGTCAGTATTCAGGTAAGATTTCGAGGAAAAAAAAATTGAATTGTATCACATCCACAAATCTAATATTATTTTCAGAGTATCGAAATCGCATATGCTATTTACGATTGCGAGTGGTACGATTTACCGAAAAAAATCAAAGAAATGCTTCTGTTTATGATGTTACGAGCACAAAAACCGCTCACTATATCCGTTGGACCGTTCTTTATACTCACAAATTCAACAGCTGTTACGGTAAATTTCTTTCAATAACCACTGTAATTCGGTTTATTATTCGACAACGATCAATATGACGATAAATCGATTCTTCTGTCAACTGCCAACAAATAGGAGAGCTATCGTTTGTCAAGTCGTTTATATCTTTCAATAGTTAATCGGTAGTTGACGGATGGTGCGATTTTTTAACGCTATTGACTCAACCCATGTCATACGCGCATTTAGTGAAAACGTCACGACTGCCATATCTCAAGTTTTTGGATGCAAACAAACTTAGTTTAGTAATAATAAATATATCATGTTGATACCTTTTTAATCGTTATACTTATATTATTAATACAATAATACAGCAAATATATTTCTAAAACACTTGTAAATAGAATAGCCAAAATTGATTGTTTGCATCCAAAAACTTGACATATGACAACCGATGACGCGTACTACATGCGCGTATTCGATTTATTATTCGATCTGCCGAAAAATTGATTCTTCCGTCAACTGTCAACAGATAGGAGCGTTCGTTTGTAAAATCGTTTATATCTTTCTGTTTACAGTATAAATCGGTATAATGTTTATCCTTCAATAAAAGAGATTTACTCTAACGTTAATTATTTATGTAAATCATACTTTTTTTAGTCTATGAAAGGAGCATACTCTTATTTAGCAGTTTTAACCAATAGTAGAGGATGATAATAAAACAAATTACATCAACCATAGTCTTGTTTTGAATAAGGAAGAAATGAGTACTAGTTATGGTCACTAAAATGGATATAGTTTTATTTGTATTGTAGTTTTCTGATTACTTCATTAAATGCAAGCAAATAAAAGCATTTTTTGTTCTTTCAATATTAAACAAAACGCCTCAATTAAATTATCGGAGATTATAGTCTAAATCTGTTTAAGAGAAATGACAGTTAGCTAACTGTGCGCCTGTGTATAAATGAAAAACAATTCTGGTGATACTTTGTAAAAACCACTCGAATCGACAGATTTATTCATAATTCGAAAAAGTACTTTATTGTTTAATTTAAAAAATAACAAGAGTATTTTATTTTACTTTAATTTTACGTTTACCATAACTGTCTATAAACGATTTCAACGTGTATATTGATATTTTCACTAAAATTACGAATACTACTAACATTGCAAATAGGAACAAATAAATATCCATTGACGATTTTATAAAAACGGATAATCTTCGTGATTCTGGACTTAAAAAATTCGTGCCGTTATGTCTAACTGCATAATCCATCCAAAAGATGGTTCGCTCTTTGGAACCGTCAGTTTGATCTCTTACTATTTTTGATAAAGCCTGCGCATTTGTACGGTATCTAAAAATAAACAAATTAAAAATTTATTATTAAAAGAAGGTGATTTATAATTAGCGAATGATTACTATAATATTATCAGTGGCGGATTTAGGCTTCCCGCCGCCCTAGTCCCGGTTTGATACGCCGCCTTTTTAGTGGAAGCTTCTTACTAGCAGTATCAAAACGATCTAAAATTGCAAACAATTACTGAATTGATGTTTTTAAATGCTGTAATTTTCGCTGCAATCCTGTAGCTTCAGATCACGTAGTCGGTTTCTCATTTTTCCAGACTTTTCTAATGCGTAACATGCGTCATGTCGAGCAGACAAACGAGTTTGAGAAAGAATCGTAACTCTCAAATGTGTACGCTGCATCAAGAACTCCCAAAGATGTGAGAAGAAATTAGTACTTGCAAAGTATAAAATAGTCAACTGCTTCTGCTGCAGATTCAAATGAACGTGATTTTACTAAATTTAAAGAATGGACATTGAATTATGAATAATAATTTATTCCATAGAAATTTCTTTTATAAAAACTAATCTGAGCTAATTTTTAAAATGCCCGGGCCTCACGGGCCTATGCCTAACTCCATCATTGATTATTATATACATTGTCCTGATAGCAAAATATACATATTCAAATACATACTCAGTATTATGTAGAAGCTGCAAAATGGTTTCATAGAAATTTTCAGCAGTGATCTTTTCGAAGTTTAAAACTTTTCCCCACTTCTGATTTTTGATTTGTTCTGCATTTTGATTTTGATCGATTATAATGGGTATTGCTAATATTGGCATTCCGCTATGTGCGGCTTCTAGGGTACTTAAACCTCCACAGTGGCTAATGAACAATTTTGTCTTGTTATTGGCTGGAAAATAATTAAAAAAACGTATGCCGAAAATGAAGAGCCTCCTCTGATTAGAGATAAAATAATAGTATATTATTCAATGAGTGTATAATGAAAGTTATTATTCACGAGGTGAAGTTTACTGCCACGAATAATAACTCATTATACGTTAGTAGAATACTACACATTATCCAAGCCTACTGAATATTTTTGTTGTAGTTTATTTGTTGGAAAATTATCATTAGGTTTGTTCCAACAAGCTTAAGATTGCGTAGATTGAAATTAGCGACGATAATTTCAATCTACGCAAACTCAGTAAAATTCCGAACTGATTCTCAAGCTTGTTGGAACAAACCTAGTAACACTATTATTTTAATCTAACAAATATTTCATACAATATATTATTGTTCATTTATACACAGAAGATAGTTATCGAAAATTATAATAATCGTATAATACCTCATTACCTCATAATAATTAACACAAAAATCTATGTATTTTACTGACTATTTCACTAGAGTAAATTGATAACTGACAAAATTTGAAGGTTTTGAACTGGCAATTTTTTGTCTTGTCGCGGCAATTTTTTGACGTTTAATATATCAAATCTATGTGTATAAAATTCTATCACTCTGTGATAAAATTCAATATAAAATCTTTGTTAGTGGTTTCTAAGGAAACTAAGTTGTTTATTTATTTATTTAACTGTTTAAAAATTATTAAAACTGTTTCAAAAATTTAAATAAGTATTATTAACATGAATAATACAAGATTTGGAAATAATTCAATAAATGAAATAGAGAGTACAATAATTAAGCAAAGTATACCGCGAAATACAATGAAGACAAAAACGTCTGCGTGGGAACAGTTTAGAATGTTTCTGGACGCACGTAATTATACGTTAGAAAAGGATACTTCTGAACAAGTTATAGCAAAAATTCTTGAAGATTATGGTTTTAACATGAAAAAAAGAGATGGAAATGATTATACTGAAGCTAGAGTGAAAACACTTTGGAATACGACTGCTCAAATGGTTCAGGAAAAATATTTTCTAGAATTTAACATCAAAATTGATCCATTTAAAGATATTACCTATAAATTTGCTAAATTGGCCAGGGATACAAAACGTAAAAAGCTTCAGGCTGAACCTGAAACCAGAAAAAGAAGTTCTAACGCGTTTACCAAAGAAGAATTAATGGAAATGGTAGAAAGCTATTCTGAAGATAATCCTGATGGGTTACAAAAAAAGTTTTTTCATTTATGTTCGTTCGAATTAGCATGGCGTGGAAATGAAGCTGCTAATTGTGATATTAATTACTTTAAAAAAGAATATGATAATAAAGGTAATTTTACTGGCAGGGTAGAATATAATCCAATCTTTTCCAAAACGACACAAGGAGGATCAAAAGCTTTATCTGGCAGTAAGTGGCTGGTAAGAAATAATGCTAACAACAATTTGTGTCCCGTTCGTTTATTTTTAAAAATTATTGAAAAAAGAGAATTCAATCCTTATCTAACAACAACAAGATTATTTTTCACAGTACATCCAAATTGGGAGAAAGGAATATGGTACAAAAATTCACCATTGGTAATTAATACAATTTCAAAGTGGACGAAAATATCGGCAGAATCAATTGGTATAGACACAAAAAAAATAAAAATAACCAATCATTCACATAGAGCTTCTGCAATATCTGCATTAGCAAAAGAAGGAGTTGGTGAACAAGAAGTAATTAAGCTTACAGGACATTCTTCTGCCAATTCTTTGAAACCATATTTACAATTAAATGAAGAACACCATTTCCAACTTATAGAGAACCTTCGAGAAAATAAAAATAAAGAAAAGGAATCCTCAGTTTCTAACTTAAATTTATCACAGGTTATGATGCAAAACAATCCCCAAAATAATGCTACAACGTACAATTACAATAATTGTACTTTTTACATAAATAAGTAGGTAATTTTTTTTTCATAATGTTATTATTTTTTTGGCTTTGTATAATTGAAGTTTGCAATAAATAAAACGTTTAAACATATGATTTTTTAGTTTTTCTCTCGTGAAATAGTCATGTCGAATACCACTCAATTACAAATTTTGTAAGGTAAAATTTTTCTCTTGTCGTATTCAAGTTTGTTGCTTTTAGGTAATTTTGCTCATGACATTTAATCCAAAACCACTCGCCTAACGGCTCGTGGTTTTGTTAAAAATGTCATTCGCAAAATTGCCAAGCAACAAACTTTCATGACAATCGAAAAATTTTGCCGACAAAATTTTCACTCTCAAATTGAGTAAGAATAAATAACTGTATATCAGAGGAATTCATCGTAACTCCACTGTCATACGTTCTCTTTAGTCTGGTATTGGAAAAAGTAATTCGGGAAGCAAGTCTAAACAGGTCCGGACTTATATATAATAAGATACATCACTGTCAGCATAGGCATAAGGTTACATATGCCTCAGAAACATGGACATTAAACCGAAATGAACAAGAAATGCTACAAATATGGGAAAGAAAAGTAATGAGGAAAATATTTGGAGGAAAATTGCAGAATAGAAATCAGATAAGAAGGACAGACGAAGAGCTCGAAGAATTATATAAAGATTCGAGTATTATTGGAACGATAAAATCTCAAAAACTAAGAAGGGTAGAACATATAGAAATAATGGGAACAAGAAGGTTGCGTATTGATATATAGCTCCATTGGAGGAAGACGAAGAAGAGTAGACCCAGAACAAGATGGAAAACGGAGGTTGAAAAGGATCTAGAAAGACTTAATATCAGAAATGGGAAAGTTAAAACATAGGATAAGGTGAGATGGAGGCAAGTCGTCAATCAAGCTATGGAAAGGTTAGGTTTTTAAAATGCAAAGTGGAATCGTGCAAGAAATTTTGGAAAAAAACCCAAGTAGTGGGCACTCGGCTAGTCCATGCGAAAGTGGCAGTTGAACTTAGTAGATTGTCGCCAGAAGAGTTGCGTATGGAACTCCAAGAGCCTACCGCTAGAGTTGAAACATCAGCCACGGACCTACACGGTATGTTGTGCTAGTATATGCCGAAAATATTCAACAAAATTATAATTACCTAATAGATCACGTTGCGGCAACCATTTTCGTAGAATTACATTTTTAGGCAAATTTTTTAAAGACGATCCAAATTTCCACAACACAGTTTCATTCAATTTTGAAAATGCATCAAGAATACTTCGTAATGTACTCGGATCGATGTCTTCAGATTTTAAATTCGATCCTAAAGAGAATATTATAATACCATGTTTAGAGTTGTCCACAATTTCTTGGAGGTCCTATAAAAAGGTGCAATTGAGTATTTTACTTTTCTTTTTGATTTAAAAAATGTAGAGAGGATTTCAATGTGTCCACCCCAACCAAAATATAATTACATCATAAAATGTGAATTAGGATGAAGCCGCCCTAGACTCCTAATTACTGAGCCTGCAATCCACCACTAGCATACTGTTAGCATACAGGTATGCGCCTATAGAAGAGCAGGAAGCAGCATAACAAATTATCTTTGAATACTTTAGGACAATCAGATAATATCGCAACGAATGTAAGAATATTTTCTATTTGGATGAAACCTGGCTAAATGAAGGACACACCGTATCGAAAGTATGGCAAGATAAAAATGATGATGAGTTCATTAGTTTTGTTCAACAATTTTGTTCATTATTTTCATTATTTTTATTTATCAAGTTCATTGACTTGTTAATTGATGTTTTTAAAGTTTGTGTTTTACATTTTTATTATATAATATATTTTTAATATGTTTGTAACAGAGAGAGATACGAGAAATGTCTACTATTTTTTCAAATAATCATAAAATAACGTTAAAAATCGCTTCTGGATAATTTCTGGATGCTTATGACTATAGATTTACCTTTCCTGTGTGTATTAAACTTACTTGCGGTAATTCCTTTGCAGGAGCTATGTGAATACCCCCAATAGGAATAATATTCGGTGGTAACAATCTTGGATATTGAAAACCAACCACATTGTTAAAAAGAAGAAGTGAAATATGGCTCAGTAGATCATCAAGTGGCGCCATGTTGTTACCAAATGCATCGCTTGCCATTTTAATCCACTCGGGTGTGAACACTTGCTTCCACATGAACGTATCGACTTCCATGTAAACATAATTTTGTAATCTTTGAAAAAAGTTCATTTTAGAGGAAAATTTAGTGTACATGAAAGGTTCGTAAGAAGGATTAACAGTGTTGCCAAATACTTCTGATAAATACTTTGGGAGTAAAAAGGCAGTTACGCCTATGGTGGGAGGGTAGTTGAATTTTTTTATCAAGGGTAATAGGCAGTTAAAAGTTAAATCGAATATTAATAAATCAAAAGAGTCGCTTGGGTAGTTCAAAATAGCTTTAAACCCTGAAGATTTTAAGTTATTGGCACATGTAAGTCTTTCGTAATCGTATTTTAGTCGAATACTATCGAATATTCCAATTTTATGAACTGTATTAATATCCATCATATCTTTCACTCCTTCAGCCACATCTAAAAAATAAATTAAATATAAACATCAACGACTTCCGGTCAATTTTAATACATGTACTTAGGCGAATAAGTTAACTTTATTTTCAGCATACAATTTATTTAGAGTTTATATTATACAGAGTGTCCTAAGTTATCGTTTACATGCAATACCTCGCTTAATTTAAAAGTTAGTCCAATACTGTAAAAACTGTTGCGAATGGCATCAAAATTTCTTCCTAGGCCGCTATTCTTGAATTTGTAGGAATAGAAATTCAGAGGAGAAATGATCGAATGTGGTCGTGGTTCCGTCAAATTTTAAAATGCCGTAATGAGGGAAAATATTACTCCCAGGGGAATTTTATTCTATTGGTGATGACTGAGAGAAAACGCCAAAATAATGTGAAAATATTTAGATTCAACCTCGAAACTTTTACTCTTGGTTTTTGTAGACTTGTAGTGTTTCGGTAAATTAGTGCAATATGGATTAATTCAACCAAAGTTTGCATTAGCATGATGCATTGATTGATGATTTTGAGGAGGCTTGGGAAGAGATGAATATTGGAAGTGATGTTCTTCCACAGACTCCACAGACCTCTTGTTGAGGACGTTATTGAAATGATGACACCATATATTACAGTTAATGATTCCCACAACTCTTTGGCTTTAGATGTTTAGTAAATCTCCCCATGTACATCTCGGGTTTCTGTTTGAGAACCCCTACCATAATATTTTTGTGTTCACTAGTTACCTTTTTTGACTACTCATTTTTTAATGGATACAATGGACAAACGACAAAACCAAAGACACAACTAAAAATACCGCGAAGCAATCAAGGTCAGGTTGAAGTTGAAAACATCTTCTTCGTATTTGGTTAAAATTCATGGCAAAAACAGCACAGTCAAAATTATGTAAGTTTTGATTGGTAGTACATTTTTGAGAACTTAGTTTCCTTATTACTCATTTCTATTCCTTGGAGCCGTACCTTTGAACGTTCGACTAAATGCTCCCACGTATTTAATGTGATGGGAGTGGATTTGTTATGATCGAGCAGTATCTTCGAAATGTCGAATGTTCGACTTGCAAACGAATGAATTTATCAGTCGTATCAGTCCCACATGGTAGTAAGCGAGTAGAGTCTTGCGCAGAACGTCAGAAAAACAAATTACCATCAAACTACCTGTGGATATAGCGAAATATAGAAATAATAGCGATCATTATACTTAAAGTTTTTTGATAATTAATACTACTGAACAAAAATGAACGCAGAGGAAGCTGTTATGCATCAAATAATTGATGATTTGCAAGATGCTGAGGAAATGGCGGAAGATACGACAAGAAGGTTTTTTGATACACAAAATGGAAATAAACACAAACTTTACTCTACACTAGGCTTTACCTAAAAAATGACACATAAGGTCTACAACGTTGTTCGCCAGTGTGTTTGGAAGATATTGCTATTTGAATTTGTGAGTACCGTTCGATTCGTGTGATTTCATTCGTACGAACACAATCCATTCGACGTTCTCGCGAATAGTCGAACGTTAAAAGATACGGGTCCTGGTTTCTTTTTGAAATCGAGTGAAATTTTGTGAGAATAGAAATGTCAACATTTCCCTGGGGAGTAAAAATTTCAGGGAGTTTCAAGAATAGCGATCCTAATGACGTATCAGAAACGTCATTTCACTTAACAGTCTTTTGGCAGCCAACTCTACTTTATATTTTTAAATGGAACCTCCTGTATATTTAAAATTGGGTGGACAGCTATTGTAGTGAATTTAATTTGCTACAAAAAAGTTCCTTTGAGCAAACACTCTCCAATCAACAGTTTTTGAGTTGCAGAGCTGGAAAGGTGAATGACATAATTGATACCAAATTTTTTTGAAATTGGAAATTTTTAATCTTACAGTAAATATTATTAACAAGAGACGCTCTAAAGTTATAAAATTGTTATTTATAGACTATATTTTGTATTGTATACTGATTATTAACATTGGCCTTAGCAACTCTACAGCTCAAAAGCTGTTGATCGGAGAGTGTTTGCTCAAAGGAACTTTTTTGTAGCAAGTTTAGTTTCCTACAAAATTGACTATTTTGTTTTTTTCCAACGGGAAATTAAAAATTAAAACCCTAATATACATGGTGTCCCCAAAATACATGCTATAAGTATAAATTGGCAAAAATAGTTCTTCATATAAAACTTGTTCCTACAGGAGGTTTATGTATAGTATGACTGGGAATTATTTGGATCATACTTATTCGATGGGACTTCAAATGGACAGGTATATGCAGACAAGCTTGTCATAATATATGGGTCATTCATATTGAAGCGCCCCCTCGTTAATCGTTTTATTATTTTTATTTTATTATTATTGTTGCCGCAATCGACTACCTAACTAGATTAATTGGAACAGGAATTTAATCATATTTTCATATCTTTTCAATATATTCGCTTTAATTTAGAAACGCTCTGTATATTTTAACGTCTGTTTGAGATAATATGTTAGTTGACATTATCCTAATTGTAATATTTATAATATTTAATGATATAATATTAAATTACCTCCAAGTTCATACATAGAGTAATTTTCATGGACAATTACGGTAGAGGCTTTCAAACCTAACAAAGTAACATTATGTCCTTTTTCTAACAAAGCCCTCACGATTGCATAATTCCAAATCCGATGGCTGGGAGAAGGAACATCATCTACTAATAAAATATTGTAGGAATACACACTACTGCAACTTAAACTTGTTAAAATTATGTATGCAATATTGTATATTTGGTTCATATTCGTCGTAGGTGTATGCTTTCGAAAGTCTGGAAAAAGATTTAATATCAAATATTTAAACTTGGCGCTATTACAAACGGGCAGGGATGAGTTGCGCGCAGCGGTCATTATTTACCTGAATACGAGTAAGAACACCAAAATTAGGAGCCGAATTGCGCGCAACAAGATAAACACAAAATTAAGGAGATTAAGGATTTACTTTCCACAATTTTATTTTCGTCCACGGTATATAGTTTTGCTTTGCACATTTTTGCTGTACAACGCCAATAAGTTTTGCCAGATACCATCGTTCTACATTTTCGAAATTTTCCACGGTTTACCACTAGAAGAGTTTTTCCCTTCTCACTTAACATAATTTCACACTTAATTTCCATCTTTGTTGTATAACAGTTCGAAGACAAATAAAATACAACCCGTAAAATATTTGTTAAGATAGAATTCTAATAAAACCTCTGCCTACTCCCTACCCCCGCCAGGGTAAACTATTAGGGCAGTCTCGATAACAGAACATTTATTGGCTTGTTATTGTCTTGAAATTCTATTACAACAAATATCCTAATTATTTAGACCATTATTAAATAAGGTAAAATTTTAACCATTGCGCGCAACTCACCTATGCCGTTACAAACATTCGGTCGCTCACGTAACACATGGCCTGAAAAGTCCCGGGCCTAACAAGGAAAACACGTTTTTTTTTTGTTCAAAATTAGTTTTATTCATCACCGTAGCTTCCATCAAGAACAATGCAATCCTTCCAGCGCCGTTCTAACATTTCAATACCACTTTTGTAGAACGATAAATCTTTTGCCTCAAAATAGGCCTCCGTGTCAACGATAACCTTTTTATTCGAGCGAAATTTTTTACCGGCGAGCATTTTTTTTAGGTCTGGGAACAGCCAGGTGTCGCTGGGAGCCAAATCTGGCGAATACGGTAGATGTGGGAGCAATTCAAAGTTCAATTCATATAGTTTTGCCATTGTTTTGATTGACTTGTGACACGGTGCCTTGTCTTGATGAAACAAAATTTTTTTCTTTGCAATTTCGGCCTTCAAAAGGCTCCAATAACTCTATATAATATTCACTGTTGATGGTATTTCTCTTTTCAAGATAGTCGATGAATATTACACCACGTACATCCCAAAATATCGAGGCCATAACCTTTCCAGCTGATTATTGTGCTTTCGGGAGCTTTGGAGGAGGCTCTCCAGTTGCTGTCCATTCAGATGACGATCGTTTTGATTTCGGAGTGAACTACCACGTTTGAAGTCAGCAAACCATCGTTTTATTGTTTTTTCTGATGGAGCGGAGTCCCCATAACACTTTTCAAGCCAACGGTACAATACCTCACGAGCTAATGAATAGAATATCATGAAATTTCGACAGCTGTCTTTTTAAAGTTAGTAATAACTGAACAACAGGCGATTGCGATAAAACTAGCCCCATCTATGTGTCAGGCCCGGGACTTTTCAGCCCATGTGTTATAATATGCGC